>OY293419.1:34331769-35636769 GCA_958502065.1 Chrysolina americana
AATTGTTTACTGAGAAAATTTTCAAAGATAGGTTCACTTATAAGAGTGAAATAATATCGTTCCTAGTTGATTTGTAGAAATTTCAATATTGAGCAATTTTATTGCTAACCTGTTATTCTGTTGCTTGATATTCGTATGAGCCTCTTGTCTAAGATGTGGGTTCTCAATAGGTCTAAACGTTGATGTTAAATGTTTTGTAAGAATTCCTAACTTCTTGCAATGTAATAGAAAACAGGTATTATATCTAACATGATGACATTGTTGCTAATACCAATCCTACAAATCTTACATTTACTTCACTTCCATATATAAAAGATATTACATCAGATTATCATGCAGTGTGCAATATCAAAATTGCGCAAATAAAACGATTTTACCAATTAGATCAATTTATTCAAGCGTAAAAGATAAAATTTCATCAACTTCTACTTGTAAATGTAGTGTATAGCATTCCTTGTCAAGACTGTGATAAAAATTATATTGGCCAGACTTCTAGATGCCTGAAAAGTAGAATTTTCTCACATAAAAGTGGTTGTAGACTTCATCCTGAAAGATGTGCTCTTGCTAATCACGTAAACAAATTTGACCATCGAATGAACAATAATTCAATAATGATATTAGCTAAAGAGACACATAAGACTAAGAGAACTTTTTTGGAAATGGCCTTTATATCTCAAGAGAAAAACTGTATGAACAAAAGAACTGATATAAATCATTTGAGTGAGATTTATTCCTTCTTACTGTCGTTAGACCACATTCTTTCAATAAATAATAATATTTCAATTACTACTCAATTTGAAATGTAATTTTTTCCTAATTTATAATTCACTTAACAACAGTCGTATATATCAATTTTCAACAGTTGGTACAAAATTGCAGTTGGTAGCAATCACTTAAAAATTACAGATTTCTATTCTATTAACAGATTGACACCTGATGTAAATCCCTTGGATATAATCAACAAGTCTTTTGTTTTCGACTGAAATTTTGAAATGAAAACTAAAAGTTCGGGTTGAACCGCTTCTAGAATTTGTTGAAATTCGACGTTTCGGCTCCGATTTTGTAGCCATTTTCAAGAACTGGTAAAGAAAGAAAAATTCATGAAAAGTTCAAAAGTAATTCTGCGACAAGGTCTCAATCTGCCTACTCCTCAGGTATAATTACGTCCAGTTCTCTCGAAGGAGTAGGCAGAATGAGACCATAGAGAGAGCCAGTAACGAGACATGAGGAGTAGGCAGATTGAGACCCCGACATCAAGTCACAAAAACCTAACGAATCACCCGGATTTTCGGAGAAAACCCCTTAAAAGCAGAGCTTGTGCGAGCAAGGCAGATCCGGGACCTACAGTTTAAATAAAAGTGGATTCCGAATCACTTTAGCTCAGTGGCAGGTTGTCCCGGGGATCGAACCCAGGTCGTCTGGTTGGGAGCAATTGCTCTAACACCACGACCACTTCACTAATGAACAACTTGATAACACAATTCGTTTCTGCTTTTCAATACACCAGCCATAATTAAAATACAGTTACAATCTAGTCTACTGATACCAGGGTTATTGGCCCAATAGTCACCAACAATATCACCCCACTAGCCCCAAAAGTAAATAGGCTAGGGGGCTTCTACAATCAATTTGATCATTTTCACACGTTAATTGCCATAAGGATTTTTAAGATCCGTTCTGCAAATTTTGGTTCCTTTCAAGGTCACGCGTCACTGCTTCGCGTTCATCGTGTGACGTAATCGAGTAGATCCCTTAGATTGATAACATTTTGCCATTAGAGCGCGGCGCACACATATTTTGAATTAATTGAATTGAATTTAAAAAGAAAAAAGATTTCAGCAATAGAGGTTTGAACCAGCGGTTTAAGTTTGGTAGCGAGTGAGGCTAGCCTTGTCTCCATGGAGACTTCGTACAAGTTGATGTACAAATGTGTGATATATATTTCTCCAGCTACCAGATAATAATGATGTTAGATTTAGTATACCAGGTGTCTCAAAACATATCATTTAAGAGAAAAAAAACATGGCGGCTGCTCGTTAGATTTAGTGTACCAGGTGACTGAAAACATATCATTTAAGAGAAAACAAAAACATGGTGGGTGCTTGTCTTATTTAGTATACAGGGTGTCTCAAAACGTATAATTTAAGAGAAAAAAAATGGCAGCTGCTCGTTAGATTTAGTATACAGGGTGTCTCAAAACGCAAAGTTTATTAAAAATCATATCATTTGAGAGAAAAAAAGACATGGCTGCTTGGGGCAGAGAAAAAGGTATCATTGGGGACATGGGGATTTAAAATACGAATCATCGAAAAATAAGCACTTCCGGTTTAAAAAAATTGAGGTAGAAGAAAAGTAATAGTGAATTCGGATTATCCACATCGAAGAGAGTTCAAATATGCAATAAAATGGTCACTTCCGGTTTTCACTTCCGGTTGTCCGATTTCGATGATTTTGGCATCAATGGATTCGCTTCGATGTCAAGAAACATTTTTAAGCATTTTCCAATGCCAAAAGGGCATTGGAGGCTATCTTTGTTATTAGTAAAGATACAGAAACGTGTGGGTACTCTAATAAGCCAACTTTTATGGGGGATCAAGAAAATAATAGAATTTCCTTCCGTCAACTGCCATAAGTGCAATAAACCTCAAATTTTAATGCGTTATGTACTCATCGCTCAAATGTTAGAAGTCGGTTCATTAACGTTTGACATTTTTTGTTTAGAACGTCGCTCAATACATCGGCGGCGCCTCACACTCGATATCTATCAGTTGTCATTGGTAATATCATTGAAGAAAAAAAAAATGTGACAAATAAACATGGTTGTACAGGTACATAAAAACATGGCTGCTACATGTATGTGTCAGATTGTAAATGGGTCATTGGGAGTAGCAAAGTATTCAGCAATAGTATATACAGGGCGTATCACACATTATTTGAGAGAAAAAAACATGGCCGGTGCATGTATCAAATGTCATGTGGAAAACGGTACGCAGAAAATACGTATCATTGGGGATATGGGGACCAAACGGAAAAATATGGTGATATTTCATACTGAGTATTCCAAAATTTTCTTAGACATACACAGAGTGTTCAAAAACTATTCAAGATAGGAAAAAAAACGCTCATAGGACGTTTCAATCCTAATCAAGAAGGTATACAGAGCATCTCATTCATAGAAAAAAAAATATGATGTTTTAACAGGAGTTTAGCGTTTCACCGTGCGATCCCAATCGGAAATGTATTACATGTCATCGAGAGCGAATACGTCAGCGTCACGTATCTTTACGAATCATCAGAAAATAAAAACTTCCTATCATTAAATATAGAGCATTGAGAAGGGTCCAAATTTAGTTACTCCCGATCGTACGATTTCGATGATTTTGGTATCGATGGATTTGTTTCGATGTGAAGAAACATTTTTAAGCATTTTCTAATGCCAAATGGGCATAGGAGGCTAACTTCGATATTAGCGAAGGTACAACGACGTGCGGGTACTTTAACAAGACAACTTTCTTTGGATATTGAGGAAATTATGTAAGTTTGCCAGTAGAAGCTGATATAACGTTTTTAGAGATGATTATTTCCGAAAACGTGCGTTTTACATGCATTTCGAGTTTTTGTGTGGATGTTTCAAACGATTTTGCGTGCGTTTCAAGCGTGCAACCGTTTTTGTGTAACCGTTTTCATGCAACCGTTATCGTGCAAATAAGGCAGCCCCTGAATAAACCAGCACCAAGATACAAGCAGCCCCTCCGGTCCAGAGGAACATATGGGAGGAGCGGCTTGCAGCCAGGGAAGCAACCGAGGACGGGGTAAGCCGCAGTATCCCTACCCCATCCCAACCCCCATCCCAAGTCACGGCCAGCCGGACAATCCAGCCGGGGCCGACAGATGCTGTGAGTGGGTTCATGGAGAGACATCGGGCTATCCAGGAACTCATCAATACTCAAGGCCTATTGCGGGCCATGGATGACATCGTCGAGGGCCTTACGAAGGCCCGGACTAGCGGCGAGAAATTCCTGGCCTTCTGGAGGGTCATGGAAAATATCCAAAGCTACGGCTTATAAATACCCCTCCAGGTATGCATGCTCAACGTGAATGGGATCAGAAACAAATACCATTTTGTTTCTGAGCTCATTCGCAAGCATAAAATCGACCTGTTGCTCTTGTCCGAGACGGGCATCCAACAGGAACATAAACTCAGTTTCAAAGGATTCACCACCATCAGGCACGATCGCCCGAACGGAGTCAGAGGGGGAGGAGTTGCTATCCTAGTAAAGTCCTGTGTACCGCATATGCACTTACCGCAGAGAGCAAGCTCAATAGAGCACGTAGGAGTACAGCTCGAATCTGGGGTAAGGTTGTATTCGGTATACAACCCCCCGAGCAACAAACTCACCGAACTGGATGTGGATGTTCTCTGCAGCAGCGGGCACAAAGTGCTGCTAGCAGGGGACTTCAATGCGAGTGGAGTCTAGCCGGTCAGTCAGTCGCCAACCCCAACGGAAACGTGCTCTGGAAGTACACGATGGACAACAACGTGGTAGTGGACCACCCCGACACCCCTACCCACTACCCCTGGAACGGTCTAGCACCGTCGATACTCGACTTGGTGGTAAACAAGAACGTCACTGACATCACAAGACTGAGAACCGCCTCTGAGTTTATCTCTGATCATGAACCGGTGTTCTTTGCAATCAAGGGTGGACAAAATCCGAGGGGGAAGAGAACCCTGTATGATTACTTATCAATGAGAGAACGGTTATCACCCCTCAGATTCCTGAGGGGGAGACAAACCGGGAAACCCAGAGGTGGATAAAAATCCTACAACAAGCACGGGAAATTACCACCAGGAAGAGGGTTGTACGGGAGGACAAGGATCACCTCCCAGACTTCATCCTGGAGCTTATAAAGCTCAACAATAAGGAGCGAAAAAGGTGGCAAACCACCCGCAACCCGGTTCATCGCGAGAACATGATGAGCCTGGGGCGGGAGGTTGCCAACTAATCCGTAAGCACCGGGATGAAGCCTGGAAGAGGAAACTTGAGACCCTCAACGCCGAAGACGGTTCTCTGTGGCGGACGACGAAGATGCTTCGCAGGAAGTATAACGTCATCCCCGCCGTAGAGAACGGCCGCAGGCAAGCAATGACCGATCCGGGGAAAGCGGAGATGTTCGGGGACTACTTCCAGGGTGCTTTCCGGGCAGAGCAGGACGTCACCCGGGAACACGCCGAAATTACCAGGGGAGTGAGGGACTTCAGGAGAGCTACGAAGCAACCCATAATTAACCAAGCCTACTCGAAGCTGATAACCAGCTTCGAGGAGATAAGGGACGTAATTAAAAAGCTCCCCAGGAATAAGGCACCCGGGTTAGACAAGATCGACGCGACTCTGCTGCGGAATCTCCCAAGGAAGTCCCTTGTACAGTTGATTCATATAATCAATGCGATCATTAAATGGCAGCACTACCCAGAGTGCCTAAAGCAAGCAGAGATCATCCCCATCATCAAGCCGGGGAAGCAGGACACGAGGATAGACAGCTACCGCCCCATCTCACTGCTTAGTGCGGTGGGCAAGGTGGTGGATAGGATCCTACTGAAGAGACTAAGCGGTCTCGAAGAAGAACTAGACTCATCCCGGAGGAACAATTCGGCTTCAGGAAAGGTCACTCGACGACCTCCCAAGTGGCCCTAATTGTCCACGGGGTGAAGGAAGGTTTCAATCAGGACCGTAACACGGTTATGGTCCTGTTTGATATACAAAAGGCTTTTGATTCGGTCTGGATCGAGGGCCTGGTCATGAAAATGCTAAGGGCAGGCATGCCTGGACATATGGTAAGGCTGCTGGATTCATACCTGGTCAACAGGACTTTCAAGGTTAAGGTGAATGAAACCAGCTCCTCGATGAGGAAAGCCGAAGCAGGAGTGCCGCAGGGGTCGAGCTTGTCGCCACTCTTGTACTCCCTATATACACACGACTTCCCGAAAAACCAGTACACACAAACGGCAATATATGCAGACGATACCGCCATTTACGCGCAGGGAAACACCTCCAACGAGGCGGCCCTGCGCTTAAAAAACCACTTGGACACGGAGGTCGTGCCGTATATGGGGAGGAACAAGATAGTGGTAAACTCGGCCAAGACAGAGCTGATGAATTTCACCAAAAAGGTGAAACGATCAAACGTTGAAATCCAGGGTGGATTCAGAGCTCTGGGGGCCGAGATTGACGAGTCCGTCTCCGCGCAGTACCTGGAGGTACATCTGGACCGTGGACTAACACTTACGAAACATGTCAGTCTGGCATTGAAGCGAGCCGCCGCAGCGGTTAGGAGGAATTATCCTCTGATAGCGAGAAATTCCAGACTGTCCATGGAGAATAAAGTGTTAGTCTATAAGCAGGTCATAAGACCAACCATGACATACGCTTGTCCAGTGTTTTGCAGCGTTCCCAAGTCAACAATGTTGCGCTTGGAAACGATGCAAAACAAAATACTCCGTATCGTCACGAACAGTGATAGATACATTCGGCTTGATACACTGAGAGAGCCAGCCGATATTCCAAAAATCGAAGAATTTATCAAACAACAGTCTGATAAATTCTTCAGACACTTTATCCTTGGAAGCCCATTGACCAGGGATATTACAGCAACCAGAGCCCGTGACAACCTAAGGTTGAAACACGGGCTTATTTACTAGGCACTGGATATATTCCAGGAACCTTTGGAAGATGAGTGAGTGAGCTATAGCCACCACATACTCTGAACCCGGTTTTTTCGTCGTTTTTCCGGGAGTCGTAAGAAAAGCCCGACAACCCATGGTCCCGATAGCCCGATGCCTCACCCCAAATATTGAATGCCCCGTATATGTTAACCAGGAGACGGGGTTTAATAAATGGCAGACACACACTCGCAGCATTTGAAGGCCTACACAACACTGTAGGGCTTGCTCCGGCAGGCGAACGAGGTTTTACCTGCAAGAGAATACCTCTCTGGCACGGTCAAGAAACCCAAAATCCCACCCTAAACCACGTTACATCCCCCAACCCACTACGGCTGAGTGATTGTTTTAACGCGGTTTTATTTATTTAAATGTTATATGCGAGTTGTTATATTTTTATGTAAATTTAATGTTAATATATATTTTTGGATTGGGAATAAACTGAGTGATGAGGATTTTTCTTCATAGGATAAGCACATCTCCTTTGATTTACCGTTCAGTCTTCCGTCCAACCCTCATAATATTATTTAAAGACTTGTCTCGTTAACCGGTGTGGATGGACGGCTTCCGCAAAGTTTCGGATTCCTCCGAAACCATCTTCAGCCACCCACCGCTCTGCTCCTAGTTGCCTGGAGGGCAAGGACGTCGTCACCCAGGGATTTCGGGTGGCAACTTCCGTGTCCCTGCCGACACCCGTTACGAAATCTGCCTTACTAGCTCTTATTGCTTGTTCTGGCCGTGCATATGGTATCCCTTGGGAGGTACGCTGAACCAGCCCCTGGAGAGATATGGGAATGCTAGCATCCCCAACTCCCTCCGAGAGCCTTCCACCACCCCCAAGTTCATCCACTAGGGCCTCAGCATCACCCGGTTCCCTTAGGGTATGCACATCTACTTCTTGTGGCCTCAGCTGTTGTGCGTGGGGCACACCCAATGACCTCGGAGCGCTTCGGCGCATTCCGAGGGGGCGTACCTCGCGAGCTTCGCCAGCATGGACTCCTCTGTAACCCTCCGACCTGCGAACAGATACATTTCTGGTTAATTCAAAACGTTCAAAACGAGCTTCCAGAGGTGGAGTTGTGACAACTCCCGCGGTATCAATTACTAAATCTAACTGAGCCGACGGGGAAGGCTGCCTCCCTCCGTCTAAGCTCGACTCTAAAGTACCTTGGTCCAGCACACTTCTCGGGGACAAGGTAGTTGACATCGTCAACTCACGGTTTTCCCTGGTAGTTCGTACCTGGGGGACGCCGTCGAGGCGTCGCGACGCTTCGCGGAATAGACGCCTGGCGTCTAAGTCACCCGACGGCGGAGGTGTCCGAGGAAGCCCAGCGCCGGCGAACACGGCTTGGGTATTCTCCTCCGCGAGCATATGAGATCTCAATCTCATATTCGTCATTGCTCTAAAAGACAAACAATTACGGCTGTAATGTATTGTCGGGCTACTTGCATGTGCAAGTGTGTGGCAAAGGAGAAGTGCACTAAAATCGACCTCGCGTCGACCCAACTCAAGTGTGACGATGAGAAGGGTCACCCTATAGCTAACTAACCTAACACCTAACAAGACCTCGCCGGGAAATGGACGAGGGAGGAAGGATTCACGGTTTAGAAAAACTATATAAATAAAATTTCCTAACTTCAAAATTGTGTGAAGCACCAAAAAGGAAAAATTAAACTTGAAAAATTTTACTTCAAAAATTTAAAACTGGATGTGACAAAAACCAAGACAGAGATTTTGGGTAAAAGGATCACGGAGCCTAACCAGACTGTCTCAGGTGGAAAAGCCGAGAACAGCCGCAGGAAATAGGTATGGGAAGGACGCGAAACCCCTAGGTACCACAGGAAATGTGGCTCGCCAACGACAAAGTCGCAGCTAATTATGTCTTGACAGGCCGAGGAATTTAAGCTCGAACGATACAATCTTCGTGGAACTCTACGATCGAGCCGATTGTATCAGGTGAGATCTCGTTTTGGTGCCTGACCCCTTTTCTTACGATGGGGATTTTTCGTCAACGTCGCGTACAGGTATTAAGTCGGGAAATAACTTTGATGAAGTTAAATCCCTAAGTGTCCGTTGCAAAAGATCACTTTACACTGATTATTGCTCGAGAGTTAAACTACCTATCAACGTACTTTCGTAGCGCGAATAAAACACCTGTAAACCGTACAAGTGAGTCTAACCCCTTTTAAGATAGAAACAAAACGTTATGAATCTACTGTGAACTGAATTATTATTACCGAGAACCTGACTCTAACTGCTAGCCAAAACGATGAATTGCAGAGACAAAAGGCAAAGCCAAACAAACGTAAGTTATTTAACGGAAACACGAAATTGATTATTACACTGCAATTCGACAAGAAAGAGTGGCTGGCTGCTGCTTCGCTGCTTGCATATTTATGCAATCCTGACTGCTAAATCCGCGACACCCATTGGCCTAGAGGGCCAAAGTGGGCGTCGCCCTTGGCTGAACAAAACCCTACCTCGCGAAAACGCGCGGGATTAAGGCAAATGACCGTTAAAGTCCCGTTACCTGCGTTTTCTAGGGAGTATTTGACAAAAGTCACTAAATACTCCCTAGATCTAGGGAGATATTGAAAGTCAGAATTTCAGATATCTCGATTCCTAGGGCGGTCCGATATTCGGAGAGCCCCGAGAAAAACCATAAACCAACGTGATTCTTGAACGCCGAAGAAATACACGTATTCCTTCACCGAGGAATCTATACCCGTTTTCCGATTTGGCCAACCTGATGAGAAATCGAATTGAAATAAAATAATTTGTGAAAACAAATGGAGCCACGGAATCTTTCCACCCGACAAGAGACTAGCGTGTCGAAACCTTGCTCTAAGTGTTCTGTATACCGGGTGCTCGACTGTTTGGGGCCACAAATTAATAAAATTGAAAACTAGTCAGGAATTTCCGGTAAATCGGTAAAACTACGTACAGTGGAGTTCCACTGGGTGGAGATTGGGACTTTACATCATACAGGGTGAGACTAGACTAGTGACCTGAATATAATGCAAAAATCTAATATTATTCGACTGGCTTCTAGGTGAAAATTGAGAGTTATTAAGTGTAAAAATGGCTCACTAAAGGTGACCATACACAAAAAAAATCATCGTAGGAGCGCGGCGAGCCTGCCCTGCGACACCCCCCTACTAAAGAGTTTAACTTGGTCGAAGTTATTTCCAAACGAAACAACCGACAAAAGCTAAATTTACGTTAACTCCCTAATAGTCACCTTCCGCACTCTGATGAACCAAGGCTGGAACCACCAAAGTTACTGGAGCGTCATCCTCCATGTCGGAATCGTTCTCAGTACAGTCTTTACTAACTCTAGGAGCTTCGCTGTAGCTCTTGGCTGGTACGGGATCTTCGTCAGACCCGGTCACCGAAACATACTGACGGGCGGAGTCTGTCGGTGGCCGCTTGATCGGAGCTCTGTCGGAGTCCAGCGTCACAGCTTGGCATCTCCTACGCTGTCCTGTACTCTCACTAGGAATCTCAGTCCTTACTGAGCCTTCCTGTCTCACATTCTCTCCCAGAGACCCCCCTACTGGAAGTGCTAACGCTCGGATAGCAGCTTCCACTTCCGAATCTGAATCGTACTCTGGAACTTGGTCTGGAACGACCGCTTGACGGGTAAGAGCGTCTACTTCAGTAGTAGCACGCCCCCCTACTGATGAGTTTGCGACGGGGAGTTCAGAATCTCTGATCTCCAAAAGGCCAGAGTTCACCACCGGCAACGGACTCCTACGGGATACTCCTCTCTTCTCCGCGCAGTCTGAGTCGCGTTTCCGTCCTTGTGGATTCCTCCTCAACCTTTTCACTGTCCGCCGGACCGCTTTGTCCTTTGGATCGAAACTGACCGTTACTTCCCGTGGGTTCGTTGAGTTGGGTGCGTCAGCTCGTACCCGGATTAACGAAGGTGGCTTCGGACCGCCCCCAGTCGTCGGCCTAGGTGTGACTTCCCCTGTCACTTCTTGGTCAGCGTCGTCGGACTCTGGCTGATCCGGACCTGGGCCACCATCGTCGTGGTGGACGCCAGCCGGCAAAGTCCTGCTTACCCAAGAACGGATATCGTCTACGTGCACCAGCCTCTCGGTGCCGTTCCTATCTACGAGGTAACTGTCTCGCCCCATCACCCTCGTGATCGGATGCGGTCCTGACAGTATACCTCCGAAATTTCCTTTGACGAAATTCCTAACTAAAACGCGGTCGCCGACCCCGTAGGTCCGTGGCGACGGTAGATCTTTATCAGGGAATAAATTCCTCTGATAAACTGCCTGACGTCTGGCTGCTTTTGCAAGACGTTCTTGCCGATCTTCGGGGCTATTATGTACCGGATCTCGGTACATAGGTAGCCTCCAATCTCCTGGACGACCAGGTGTATATCCTTACAATAACTCCGCTGGAGTCTCCCCTGTTGCTCTATTCTTACGGTTCCGTAAGCAATAGAGACTTGCAGCCAGACCTTCTTCCCAAAACCTTTCCGAAGTGGTTTCCAGCATTCTCGCTCTTAGGCACTTCTTCAGTTCCTGGACCCTTCGCTCGACAGGGTTCGCCTGTTGATGAAAAACAGGTGAAAATTTGACCTCGATGTTCTTCGCATCGTAGTATTTCAGCAGATGATTGCTCTGAAACTGCGGGCCGTTGTCAGAAATGACGACTTCTGGACAACCCCAACGAGATAAAATTTCTTCGTCTAGAAAACGAGAAATTACATCCGACTTGCATGTCTTAGTGGCCTTGGCTTCAACCCACTTTGAAAACATATCGACGGCAATTACCACGAACCTGTTTCCCCTCCTTGAGGCTGCATAGGGCCCCAGGACGTCAACAGCCAGCATCTGCCACGGTCGCTTCGGCACACTAGGCCGTTGCGGTGCCGCTTCCTGATGCCGTACGGCTTTAACGCACTGGCAGACTAGGCAACCTCTCACGGAGGCCCGGACGTAATCCTCCATGGTCGGCCACCAATAGTGCCGTTTCAAGGCACGTAAGGTTTCCTCTTGACCAGGATGACCAGCGGTCGGGTGTTCATGGTAATAAGCCGACACCTCCTCACGGAGCGCCTCGGGCACATACAATAGCCGTTTACCAGCAGAAGAAACATATACAACCCCTTGGACACCTGAAAACTTGTTAATAAAACGAAGATCGTCCCTGGACATAGGACCCAACTCCTGTATCGTTCTGATACGCGCCCTCAAACCTTGCGTCTCCCTATCTATGGCCTGCCGCCGCACGACCACTTCAGCCGGCGTCTCTACGACGCTCACCACACCTTGGTGTTTAGACAGTTGCACCTTCATAGGTGGCAACCCCATACGCTCTACATCAGCATCCAAGTCTTCACTGTGAGACCCCGAGGGATTACGGGACAAGAAATCAGCTAGCTGATTGTCTCGACCTGCGACGTGCTCCACAGTGAAGGAATACTCCTGTAGAAGTAAGGCCCAACGAGTTAACTTCGCTTTTGCATCCTTGAACTTGGATAACCAAGTCAACGCTTTGCTGTCCGTTCGAAGAGTGAATGGACGGTCTTCGAGATAATGACGGTATCGCTTGATACCCCAAACAATGGCTAAACATTCAGTCTCGTTCACATGATAGTTTAGTTCCGCGCCCTTGAGCTTGGCACTAGCATGTGAAACGATCCTTCTGTCGCCATGACAATCAACTTGATAAAGGACTGCAGCGATGCCTACCCCAGATGCATCGGTCTGCAGGAAAAACGGGAGAGTCATGTCTGGCCTGGCCAAGACCATAGGACGGCCCACGACTTCCTTGATCCTCTCAAACGCCTCCAATGCTTGAGAGTTCCACTTAAGGTCTCGACCTTTCTTCGATTTGAGCATATCACTTATCGGAGCCTCCAACTCCGCTAAGTTCGGGATGAACTCCCGTAGCCAACCAACGGTGCCCAAGAATCCTCGGACCTGAGAGACATTCTTGGGTAGCGGGAATTGTTGAACCGCTAACACATGACCTGGCATTGGTTCGTTTGACGTTTCCGTCACCACATGCCCCAAGTACTCCAGCCTACGCTGAGCGAAGTTGCACTTGTTTAAACTGCACCACAGGCCATGTGCTCTGAACCTCTCTAGCACAAGGCGGAGATGGTAGAGGTTCTCCTTTTCATCTTCGCTGTAAACGATCATGTCGTCTAGGTATACTTTGACGAATTTATCGACATAACCAACCAACACTTCCGTCATAAGGATTTGGAAGCTTCCAGGTGCATTCGATAGACCAAACGGCATTGAGTTAAACTCATAACAAGCTCCATCAGGCGTAGCAAAAGCTGTATACTTTTTACTAGCCTCATCCATGGGTATCTGCCAAAACCCAGACTTCAGATCCAAAGAAGTGAACACTTTCGCTATTCCGAGCTCTTTGATAGTCTCGTGAATACCTGGCAATACCGACGACTCGGGTATTGTCAGACTATTCAACTTCCTGTAGTCGACACAAAACCGAGCCGTACCGTCCTTCTTCGTGACGATAACGACCGGACTAATGAAGGCAGAATGGGACCTACTTATTACACCTGCAGCGAGCATTTTATCCACCTCCTCTTGAATAAGAGCCCTCTTCTGATCGGAAACTTTGTACGGACGGAGCTTGAAGGGTAGCTCCTCCTTCAATCGAATTTTGTGGCAAGCAGCCCTCGTCACTGGTTGCCTTGGAGATTCGTAAAAGACGTCTCCAAACTCTCGGATAAGACTCCGAAATTCCTTTCTCGAGAACGCCGGTAGCTGTTCGTCCGCTACCTGTGGTTCAGGGAACTTTTCTGGTGGAAGATAGACCTCCTCCGCCCAGAAAATAGTTTGCCTAGGCCCCTTTCCAACGTACATGGTGCGACGTGCAAAGTCGACCATAGCCTCGTTTAATGCCAGCCAGGGACACCCGAGCAGAAGATCCTCGACAAGATCATCCACCACTTGCACGACAACTTCGTGAACAACACCATCTATTAACAATTCGACTATTGTCTCCCCTAGACTGGTGATGCCACGACCGGCGCATGCAAGCTGCAACGGTGTCACTTGCTTCCTATCCACCCTCCAGGTGACAGGCAACAAACTACGTTTCAGGAGATTTAGCGAACTTCCGCTGTCCACCAAAACCCTAACTCGACGACCCATCAGTTCAGCCTCGATTCGCGGCAACTGATGCAATCGTCCCTCAACATTGTTGTTCGCTAAGCTAGTATCACAGCGACGATATAGACACAATGGATCCAGCAGATCCACCTCCGACTTCTTCCTAAGCGGGTCGGTCTCAATGAAACTCAGAAGTTTCGACTTGCGATTGACATCAAGTACTGCAGCACCAACTGCAGCCAACGATGGGACTTGGCGATTGCATCCCTCAGGAACCTCGCCTCCGCCCCGACTAAGACGTGTAACTCTCTCAGATGACATGCCTACCACGCCTCTGGTATCTACCAACGGGGAATGGCGATTCGCACCTGCGATCCCATCTGCTCTGCCCCTCGATACCGTCCATGAGACTTGGCATGCATCGACCTCGAAACCTGCGTCCTGTGTGGGAGTGAGTGACAGACCACCACCCTCGGTGTCTTCACTACCCCGAAGTGGAACCGAAAAGAGTACGTCACTCTCGACGACTTTTTCGTTCCGAAACCTTGATTCGCAATCTTCCCTTGGATACACCTTGTCATCTCGACTTGTGCCTATACCGGACCTGTGCCCAGTTTGCAGTGCCCTAGCACTCTCTTTGACAACAGGCCCCTCCTGGTTCTTCTGTATACCGATCACTAACTCCGAAACCTTGTGTTGTGGCGGATGGAACGACCCACCAACAACGACCTGGGGTACCTCGATGATCTCACAACTCCATGAACCTGAAGATGATTCATAACCCCTTTCATTCGTTCCAAAACTAGAACCTGATTTTTTTGAAATGACTTTCAACCCTCTACGTTTAACGTCTGCCGACGAGTGAATTTTTTTACGCCTACCACCAGTGGCGCGATCCACACGCTCATCTACCACACTGAAACAAACGGATTCACAATCTGACCGGTCTGCCCAATGTAGTTTGCCTGATGACGGTGGCGTTTCGGCTGAAACGACTCCAGCTTCAACATCCTGGAACTCCTTCTCCTCCTCCTTGTTGGGAATACATGCCGCATAATTTCTATGACAGTCCAACACTGTCACAGAACCGCAAAACGGTTTTGAAGGAGTACCTACTCCGATGGAGCCCCCTGATGGCTCCTGTTGGAGTTTTTTGAAACTTCTTTGCAAACTGCAATTTTGTCTGCGTCCTTAAGTGACGTCTTACGACGCGAGGTTTTACTCGCCTGCACGGTATTAACCGTATGTGCCTTATTGGCCTGATGTAACGTTTTGTTCCCGCACTCTGACGTTTGGGACCGTTCTTATTATCATTTTGCTGAGGGCAATCTTTGTTCCAGTGAGCTCCCCCGCAAGTGAAACATCCGCTCGAAGGAGCGTTGCTTCCTCCAGAACGCCTCGATCGATCATAATTCTGGAATTTAGTGCCATTGTTATCAAAGTTACTAGACCTAACATGGTTCGAACCCCTGTTGTCCTGTAGCTGTCCCTGAGGACGTTTGGGTGACACATCGTCGGCCTGATGAGGACGGTTGGTGTTCGAAACAAGTTTCGGCCCTGAGTGTACACTTTGGCTGGTGCTACGAAGTAACGTCTCGACAGCAACAGCTTTTTGTGTCAGCTCTTCAATAGTTGCAAATCTATGCAATTGCAAATGGACTTTAATGTCCGGTCTGATCCGGTTCAATATTAATCGCACAACCCTTCCTTCGTCCATCTCTGGGTAGAGCCTCTGTGAAAGACTCCACTTGTTCAGGATGAAGGAAGTTATTGACTCTCCCTTCGACTGGTCAGTGCCAAAGAACTCCGCTTCTAAGCTCGAGACCAACAAATCATTATCGAACCGTTCCTGGAGCCGATTTGTGAAAAACTGCCAGTTTAGGCGTGAGTTTCGATATGGAGCATATAACTGCTGGGCTGCTCCCTTGAGCCACTGAGCTGCAACGCTCACCCAGATGGTTGGATCAAAGCCCCCCAAATAATCCTCAGAGGATTGGATAAATTGAATTGGATCTTCGTGAGGAAGCCCACTGAAACTGGGATGTGGTTTGTTGTTGATTAAACCCCCAGCAACTCTGTTTAGGGTTCCCCGACGTCTATCCTCCAGCAAGTCTGCGAGTCGCACGAGCACGTCGTCGACCCCCGTCACTGGTCTTCTGGGATTCTCCTGAATCCGGACTGTGGGCACTGGCCTCCTCGATGGGTAATATCCACTCCTGTGGACATCACCGGGGTTGGAAGCGACGTTTTGAACGTACCGAGGGACATCCTCAGATTCCCTATAATGACGATTCCCGGTTGGCAACCGGGTAAACGTGCCATATGGGCGCCAAAGGGTTTCCGGTTCACCCATAACCATATCATTTACTGGGAGTCTCTCAGGAGAGAGATACCGAACTCTAAGTCTGTTCGTCGGAGGAAGGTTACATTCGCAGATCCCTGAAGATGGTCTATCTTCAGCAGCCGCACGTTGGGCGCCATGTCTCGTTAACAGGTGTGGATGGACGGCTTCCGCAAAGTTTCGGATTCCTCCGAAACCATCTTCAGCCACCCACCGCTCTGCTCCTAGTTGCCTGGAGGGCAAGGACGTCGTCACCCAGGGATTTCGGGTGGCAACTTCCGTGTCCCTGCCGACACCCGTTACGAAATCTGCCTTACTAGCTCTTATTGCTTGTTCTGGCCGTGCATATGGTATCCCTTGGGAGGTACGCTGAACCCGCCCCTGGAGAGATATGGGAATGCTAGCATCCCCAACTCCCTCCGAGAGCCTTCCACCACCCCCTAGTTCATCCACTAGGGCCTCAGCATCACCCGGTTCCCTTAGGGTATGCACATCTACTTCTTGTGGCCTCAGCTGTTGTGCGTGGGGCACACCCAATGACCTCGGAGCGCTTCGGCGCATTCCGAGGGGGCGTACCTCGCGAGCTTCGCCAGCATGGACTCCTCTGTAACCCTCCGACCTGCGAACAGATACATTTCTGGTTAATTCAAAACGTTCAAAACGAGCTTCCAGAGGTGGAGTTGTGACAACTCCCGCGGTATCAATTACTAAATCTAACTGAGCCGACGGGGAAGGCTGCCTCCCTCCGTCTAAGCTCGACTCTAAAGTACCTTGGTCCAGCACACTTCTCGGGGACAAGGTAGTTGATATCGTGAACTCACGGTTTTCCCCGGTAGTACGTACCTGGGGGACGTCTCCGTCGAGGCGTCGCGACGCTTCGGGGAATAGACGCCTGGCGTCTAAGTCACCCGACGGCGGAGGTGTCCGAGAAAGCCCAGCGCCGGCGAACACGGCTTGGGTATTCTCCTCCGCGAGCATATGAGATCTCAATCTCATATTCGTCATTGCTCTAAAAGACAAACAATTACGGCTGTAATGTATTGTCGGGCTACTTGCGTGTGCAAGTGTGGGGCAAAGGAGAAGTGCACTAAAATCGACCTCGCGTCGACCCAACTCAAGTGTGACGATGAGAAGGGTCACCCTATAGCTAACTAACCTAACACCTAACAAGACCTCGCCGGGAAATGGACGAGGGAGGAAGGATTCACGGTTTAGAAAAACTATCTAAATAAAATTTCCTAACTTCAAAATTGTGTGAAGCACCAAAAAGGAAAAATTAAACTTGAAAAATTTTACTTCAAAAATTTAAAACTGGATGTGACAAAAACCAAGACAGAGATTTTGGGTAAAAGGATCACGGAGCCTAACCAGACTGTCTCAGGTGGAAAAGCCGAGAACAGCCGCAGGAAATAGGTATGGGAAGGACGCGAAACCACTAGGTACCACAGGAAATGTGGCTCGCCAACGACAAAGTCGCAGCTAATGATGTCTTGACAGGCCGAGGAATTTAAGCTCGAACGATACAATCTTCGTGGAACTCTACGATCGAGCCGATTGTATCAGGTGAGATCTCGTTTTGGTGCCTGACCCCTTTTCATACGATGGGGATTTTTCGTCAACGTCGTGTACAGGTATTAAGTCGGGAAATAACTTTGATGAAGTTAAATCCCTAAGTGTCCGTTGCAAAAGATCACTTTACACTGATTATTGCTCGAGAGTTAAACTACCTATCAACGTACTTTCGTAGCGCGAATAAAACACCTGTAAACCGTACAAGTGAGTCTAACCCCTTTTAAGATAGAAACAAAACGTTATGAATCTACTGTGAACTGAATTATTATTACCGAGAACCTGACTCTAACTGCTAGCCAAAACGATGAATTGCAGAGACAAAAGGCAAAGCCAAACAAACGTAAGTTATTTAACGGAAACACGAAATTGATTATTACACTGCAATTCGACAAGAAAGAGTGGCTGGCTGCTGCTTCGCTGCTTGCATATTTATGCAATCCTGACTGCTAAATCCGCGACACCCATTGGCCTAGAGGGCCAAAGTGGGCGTCGCCCTTGGCTGAACAAAACCCTAGCTCGCGAAAACGCGCGGGATTTGGGCAAATGACCGTTAAAGTCCCGTTACCTGCGTTTTCTAGGGAGTATTTGACAAAAGTCACTAAATACTCCCTAGATCTAGGGAGATATTGAAAGTCAGAATTTCAGATATCTCGATTCCTAGGGCGGTCCGATATTCGGAGAGCCCCGAGAAAAACCATAAACCAACGTGATTCTTGAACGCCGAAGAAATACACGTATTCCTTCGCCGAGGAATCTATACCCGTTTTCCGATTTGGCCAACCTGATGAGAAATCGAATTGAAATAAAATAATTTGTGAAAACAAATGGAGCCACGGAATCTTTCCACCCGACAAGAGACTAGCGTGTCGAAACCTTGCTCTAAGTGTTCTGTATACCGGGTGCTCGACTGTTTGGGGCCACAAATTAATAAAATTGAAAACTAGTCAGGAATTTCCGGTAAATCGGTAAAACTACGTACAGTGGAGTTCCACTGGGTGGAGATTGGGACTTTACATCATACAGGGTAGACTAGACTAGTGACCTGAATATAATGCAAAAATCTAATATTATTCGACTGGCTTCTAGGTGAAAATTGAGAGTTATTAAGTGTAAAAATGGCTCACTAAAGGTGACTATTATATCATTTTTAGGTTGGTATCACTTTTTCTTACTTAAGTTGGCTTGATTCGGATTTTAGTGTTCTCCTGGGATCAACTGATTTGATTCTTTCCGCCTACACATTAATCATAAACACTCATAGACTATACTCTATATATAATATGTGCGAGTAGAGTACGTCTATTATTATTATTTGCCGATGCGACTTTCCGATTTTTGGTGGTGAATTTTCAGCTGTGTGGAAACCAGGCAAGCACCAGAGGTATAAATAAATATATCATAATGAGGTTTCAATATATTATGTCATCAGTCGAGGGAACTTACACACACACAAATCATTATTTTGAAAATCATTTATTTCAGAGAGCTTACATTTTTTCTGTTTATAATTTCATCTACAACATCATGAATATTGTTTCATATTTCCAATAGACCTTTTGGAGCTCCATCAAAGTACTCTGCTGTGGACTTGTTTTTTTTGAAATCATGATAAATATTAATCATTTTGGTATCTTCATCAGTATTACGCATAAACATTCCTTTCTTCAATGTTGATTTATTTTGATGGGAAAAATAATTTTTCACTATTACATCAGTAGGATCATATACTATTTGATTATGCTCAATCCAGAAATGCGGTGTAATTGTAACCCCATTCGAGTAAAACTTCGTTCCAATACACAGTTTCGTTGTCATTCCATACTTCTTGGCTAACTCATAAAAAATAAAACTTGCTGGAAGGCATACTCGACAATAATTGTTTTTAATGAATGTTTGTTCAATACATGCTTTTATCAAGTTCAAGTGAACATACTGCAACATAGAATCAGTCATATCAATGCTTGTGGGCAATGCGACTGCTCAGTAAGTGCGTTAAATAATGAATGAAACTTTTTATTATTATTTTAGAATATCTTTGAAAATAATGAAACGGAATTCCTAGATTGATTGAACATAAATCCTGAGAAATTCGATTTCTTTCTTTTCATAAATGTGTCAAATAATATGCAACACTTTACATGCATTCTTATGGAAATTGAAGCCTTGAAATTATGCAAATCCCACGATATTTGCTAAATGCATCACTTTCATATGTATTCTTATGAGAACTGAAGTACACATTATTAGAAAACTGGTGGCCTTTGAAGCCAATCAGTATTTCGCTCACTAGATTTTTTATGGAATAGACCAACACCCCCCACTCCATTATTTAGCGTTCAGTCTTCCGTCCGATTGAAAAGTTGAACCGAGGTTATTGTCGCAGGGCAGGCTCGCCGCGCTCCTACGATGATTTTTTTTGTGTATGGTCACCTTTAGTGAGCCATTTTTACACATAATAACTCTCAATTTTCACCTAGAAGCCAGTCGAATAATATTAGATTTTTGCATTATATTCAGGTCACTAGTCTAGTCTCACCCTGTATGATGTAAAGTCCCAATCTCCACCCAGTGGAACTCCACTGTACGTAGTTTTACCGATTTACCGGAAATTCCTGACTAGCTTTCAATTTTATTAATTTGTGGCCCCAAACAGTCGAGCACCCGGTATACAGAACACTTAGAGCAAGGTTTCGACACGCTAGTCTCTTGTTGGGTGGAAAGATTCCGTGGCTCCATTTGTTTTCACAAATTATTTTATTTCAATTCGATTTCTCATCAGGTTGGTCAAATCGGAAAACGGGTATAGATTCCTCGGCGAAGGAATACGTGTATTTCTTCGGCGTTCAAGAATCACGTTGGTTTATGGTTTTTCTCGGGGCTCTCCGAATATCGGACCGCCCTAGGAATCGAGATATCTGAAATTCTGACTTTCAATATCTCCCTAGATCTGGGGAGTATTTAGTGACTTTTGTCAAATACTCCCTAGAAAACGCAGGTAACGGGACTTTAACGGTCATTTGCCCAAATCCCGCGCGTTTTCGCGAGCTAGGGTTTTGTTCAGCCAAGGGCGACGCCCACTTTGGCCCTCTAGGCCAATGGGTGTCGCGGATTTAGCAGTCAGGATTGCATAAATATGCAAGCAGCGAAGCAGCAGACAGCCACTCTTTCTTGTCGAATTGCAGTGTAATAATCAATTTCGTGTTTCCGTTAAATAACTTACGTTTGTTTGGCTTTGCCTTTTGTCTCTGCAATTCATCGTTTTGGCTAGCAGTTAGAGTCAGGTTCTCGGTAATAATAATTCAGTTCACAGTAGATTCATAACGTTTTGTTTCTATCTTAAAGGGGGTTAGACTCACTTGTACGGTTTACAGGTGTTTTATTCGCGCTACGAAAGTACGTTGATAGGTAGTTTAACTCTCGAGCAATAATCAGTGTAAAGTGATCTTTTGCAACGGACACTTAGGGATTTAACTTCATCAAAGTTATTTCCCGACTTAATACCTGTACGCGACGTTGACGAAAAATCCCCATCGTATGAAAAGGGGTCAGGCACCAAAACGAGATCTCACCTGATACAATCGGCTCGATCGTAGAGTTCCACGAAGATTGTATCGTTCGAGCTTAAATTCCTCGGCCTGTCAAGACATCATTAGCTGCGACTTTGTCGTTGGCGAGCCACATTTCCTGTGGTACCTAGGGGTTTCGCGTCCTTCCCATACCTATTTCCTGCGGCTGTTCTCGGCTTTTCCACCTGAGACAGTCTGGTTAGGCTCCGTGATCCTTTTACCCAAATCTCTGTCTTGGTTTTTGTCACATCCAGTTGTAATTTTTGAAGTAAAAATTTTTCAAGTTTAATTTTTCCTTTTTGGTGCTTCACACAATTTTGAAGTTAGGAAATTTTATTTAGATAGTTTTTCTAAACCGTGAATCCTTCCTCCCTCGTCCATTTCCCGGCGAGGTCTTGTTAGGTGTTAGGTTAGTTAGCTATAGGGTGACCCTTCTCATCGTCACACTTGAGTTGGGTCGACGCGAGGTCGATTTTAGTGCACTTCTCCTTTGCCACACACTTGCACATGCAAGTAGCCCGACAATACATTACAGCCGTAATTGTTTGTCCTTTAGAGCAATGACGAATATGAGATTGAGATCTCATATGCTCGCGGAGGAGAATACCCAAGCCGTGTTCGCCGGCGTTGGGCTTTCTCGGACACCTCCGCCGTCGGGTGACTTAGACGCCAGGCGTCTATTCCCCGAAGCGTCGCGACGCCTCGACGGAGACGTCCCCCAGGTACGTACTACCGGGGAAAATCGTGAGTTGACGATGTCAACTACCTTGTCCCCGAGAAGTGTGCTGGACCAAGGTACTTTAGAGTCGAGCTTAGACGGAGGGAGGCAGCCTTCCCCGTCGGCTCAGGTAGGGTTAGTAATCGATTCCGCGGGAGTTGTCACAACTCCACCTTTGGAAGCCCGTTTTGAGCAATTTCGACTAACCAGAAATGTATCTGTTTGCAGGTCGGAGGGCTACGAAGGAGTCCGTGCTGGCGAAGCTCGTGAGGTACGCCCCCTCGGAATGCGCCGAAGCGCTCCGGGGTCATCGGGTGTGCCCCACGCACCACAGCGGAGGCCGGATATAGATGTGCATACCCTAAGGGAACCGGGTGATGCTGAGGCCCTAGTGGAAGAACTAGGGGGTGGTGGAAGGCTCTCGGAGGGAGTTGGGAATGCTCGCATTCCCATATCTCTCCAGGGGCGGGTTCAGTGTACCTCCCAAGGGAATCACTATGCACAGCCTCAATATGCAACAAGAGCTACGAAGGCAGATTTCGAATCAGGTGTCGGCTGGGACACGGGAGTTGCCACCCGAAATCCCTGGGTGACGACGTCCTTGCCCTCCAGGTCACTTGGAGCAGAGCGGTGGGCGGCTGAGGATGGTTTCGGAGAAATCCGAAACTTTGCGGAAGCCGTCCATCCACACCTTTTTGCGAGACATGGCGCCCAACGTGGGGCTGCTGAAGACAGACCGTCTTCAGGGATCTGCGGGTGTAGCCTTCCTCCTGCAAACAGAATTAGAGTTCGGGATCTCTCTCCTGAGAGACTCCCAGTTAATGAAATGGTTATGGGTGAACCGGAAACCCTTTGGCGCCCATATGGCACGTTTACCCGGTTGCCAACCGGGAATCGGCATTATAGGGAATCTGAGGATGTCCCTCGAGTTGCTCGAAACGTCGCTTCCAACCCCGGTGATGTCCACAGGAGTGGATATTACCCATCGAGGAGGCCAGTGCCCACAGTCCGGATTCAGGAGAATCCCAGAAGACCAGTGACGGGGGTCGACGACGTGCTCGTGCGACTCGCGGATTTGCTGGAGGACAGACGTCGGGGAACCCTAAACGGTGTTGATGGGGGTTTAATTAACAATAAACCACATCCCAGTTTCAGTGGGCTTCCTCACGAAGATCCAATCCAATTTATCCAATCCTCTGAGGATTATCTAGGGGGCTTTGATCCAACCGTCTGGGTGAGCGTTGCAGCTCAGTGGCTCAAGGGAGCAGCCCAGCAGTGGTATGCTCCATATCGCAACTCACGCCTAAACTGGCAGTTTTTCACAAACCGGCTCCAGGAACGGTTCGATAACGATCTGTTGGTCTCGAGCTTAGAAGCGGAGTTCTTTGGCACTGACCAGCCGAAGGGAGAGTCAATAACTTCCTTCATCCTGAACAAGTGGAGTCTTTCACAGAGGCTCTACCCAGAGATGGACGAAGGAAGGGTTGTGCGATTAATATTGAACCGGATCAGACCGGATATCAAAGTCCATTTGCAATTGCATAGATTTGCAACTATTGAAGAGCTGACACAAAAAGCTGTTGCTGTCGAGACGCTACTTCGTAGCACCAGCCAAAGTGTACAGTCGGGGCCGAAACTTGTTTCGAACACCAACCGTCCTCATCAGGCCGACGATGTGCCACCTAAACGTCCTCAGGGACAGCTACAGGACATCAGGGGTTCGAACCATGTTAGGTCCAATAACTTTAACAACAATGGCACTAAATTCCAGAATTATGATCAATCGAGGCGTTCTGGAGGAAACAACGCTCCCTCGAGCGGATGTTTCACTTGCGGGGGAGCTCATTGGAACAAAGATTGCCCTCAGCAAAATGACAACAAGAACGGTCCCAAACGTCAGAGTGCGGGAACAAAACCGTTAGATCAGGCCAATAAGGCACATACGGTTAATACCGTGCAGGCGAGTAAAACCTCGCGTCGTAAGACGTCACTTAAGGACGCAGACAAAATTGCAGTTTGCAAAGAAGAATCAAAAAACTCCAACAGGAGCCATCAGGGGGCTCCATCGGAGTAGGTACTCCTTCAACACCGTTTTGCGGTTCTGTGACAGTGTTGGACTGTCATAGAAATTATGCGGCATGTATTCCCAACAAGGAGGAGGAGAAGGAGTTCCAGGATGTTGAAGCTGGAGTCGTTTCAGCCGAAACGCCACCGTCATCAGGCAAACTACATTGGGCAGACCGGTCAGATTGTGAATCCGTTGGTTTCAGTGTGGTAGATGAGCGTGTGGATCGCGCCACTGGTGGTAGGCGGAAAAAAGTTCACTCGTCGGCAGACGTTAAACGTAGAGGGTTGAAAATCATTTCAAACATGTCAAGTTCTAGTTTTGGAACGAATGTAAGGGGTTATGAATCATCTTCAGGTTCATGGAGTTGTGAGATCATCGAGGTACCCCAGGTCGTTGTTGGTGGGTCGTTCCATCCGCCACAACACAAGGTTTCGGAGTTAGTGATCGGTATACAGAAGGACCAGGAGGGGCCTGTTGTCAAAGAGAGTGCTAGGGCACTGCAAACTGGGCACAGGTCCGGTATAGGCACAAGTCGAGATGAAAAGGTGTATCCAAGGGAAGATTGCGAATCAAGGTTTCGGAACGAAAAAGTCGTCGAGAGTGACGTACTCTTTTCGGTTCCACTTCGGGGTAGTGAAGACACCGAGGGTGGTGGTCTGTCACTCACTCCCACACAGGACGCAGGTTTCGAGGTCGATGCATGCCAAGTCTCAAGGACGGTATCGAGGGGCAGAGCAGATGGGATCGCAGGTGCGAATCGCCATTCCCCGTTGGTAGATACCAGAGGCGTGGTAGGCATGTCATCTGAGAGAGTTACACGTCTTAGTCGGGGCGGAGGCGAGGTTCCTGAGGGATGCAATCGCCAAGTCCCATCGTTGGCTGCAGTTGGTGCTGCAGTACTTGATGTCAATCGCAAGTCGGAACTTCTGAGTTTCATTGAGACCGACCCGCTTAGGAAGAAGTCGGAGGTGGATCTGCTGGATCCATTGTGTCTATATCGTCGCTGTGATACTAGCTTAGCGAACAACAATGTTGAGGGACGATTGCATCAGTTGCCGCGAATCGAGGCTGAACTGATGGGTCGTCGAGTTAGGGTTTTGGTGGACAGCGGAAGTTCGCTAAATCTCCTGAAACGTAGTTTGTTGCCTGTCACCTGGAGGGTGGATAGGAAGCAAGTGACACCGTTGCAGCTTGCATGCGCCGGTCGTGGCATCACCAGTCTAGGGGAGACAATAGTCGAACTGTTAATAGATGGTGTTTTTCACGAAGTTGTCGTGCAAGTGGTGGATGATCTTGTCGAGGATCTTCTGCTCGGGTGTCCCTGGCTGGCATCAAACGAGGCTATGGTCGATTTTGCACGTCGCACCATGTACGTTGGAAAGGGGCCTAGGCAAACTATTTTCTGGGCGGAGGAGGTCTATCTTCCACCAGAAAAGTTCCCTGAACCACAGGTAGCGGACGAACAGCTACCGGCGTTCTCGAGAAAGGAATTTCGTAGTCTTATCCGAGAGTTTGGAGACGTCTTTTACGAATCTCCAAGGCAACCAGTGACGAGGGCTGCTTGCCATAAAATCCGATTGAAGGAGGAGCTACCCTTCAAGCTCCGTCCGTACAAAGTTTCCGATCAGAAGAGGGCTCTTATCCAAGAGGAGGTGGATAAGATGCTCGCTGCAGGTGTCATAAGTAGGTCCCATTCTGCCTTTATTAGTCCGGTCGTTATCGTCACGAAGAAGGACGGTACGGCTCGGTTTTGTGTCGACTACAGGAAGTTGAATAGTCTGACAATACCCGAGTCGTCGGTATTGCCAGGTATTCACGAGACTATCAAAGAGCTCGGAACAGCGAGAGTGTTCACTTCTTTGGATCTGAAGTCTGGGTTTTGGCAGATACCCATGGATGAGGCTAGTAAAAAGTATACAGCTTTTGCTACGCCTGATGGAGCTTGTTATGAGTTTAACTCAATGCCGTTTGGTCTAACGAATGCACCTGGAAGTTTCCAAATCCTTATGACGGAAGTGTTGGTTGGTTATGTCGATAAATTCGTCAAAGTATATCTAGACGACATAATCGTTTACAGCGAAGATGAAAAGGAGAACCTCTACCATCTCCGCCTTGTGCTGGAGAGGTTCAGAGCACATGGCCTGTGGTGCAGTTTAAAGAAGTGCAACTTCGCTCAGCGTAGGCTGGAGTACTTGGGGCATGTGGTGACGGAAACGTCAAACGAACCAATGCCAGGTCATGTGTTAGCGGTTCAACAATTCCCGCTACCCAAGAATGTCTCTCAGCTCCGAGGATTCTTGGGCACCGTTGGTTGGCTACGGGAGTTCATCCCGAACTTAGCGGAGTTGGAGGCTCCGATAAGTGACATGCTCAAGTCGAAGAAAGGTCGAGACCTTAAGTGGAACTCTCAAGCATTGGAGGCGTTTGAGAGGATCAAGGAAGTCGTGGGCCGTCCTATGGTCTTGGCCAGGCCGGACATGACTCTCCCGTTTTTCCTGCAGACCGAAGCATCTGGGGTAGGCATCGCTGCAGTTCTGTATCAAGTCGATTGTCACGGCGACAGAAGGATCGTTTCACATGCTAGTGCCAAGCTCAAGGGCGCGGAACTAAACTATCATGTGAACGAGACTGAATGTTTAGCCATTGTTTGGGGTATCAAGCGATACCGTCATTATCTCGAAGACCGTCCATTCACTCTTCGAACGGACAGCAAAGCGTTAACTTGGTTATCAAAGTTCAAGGACGCAAAAGCGAAGTTAACTCGTTGGGCCTTACTTCTACAGGAGTATTCCTTCACTGTGGAGCACGTCGCAGGTCGAGACAATCAGCTAGCTGATTTCTTGTCCCGTAATCCCTCGGGGTCTCACAGTGAAGACTTGGATGCTGATGTAGAGCGTATGGGGTTGCCACCTATGAAGGTGCAATTGTCTGAACACCAAGGTGTGGTGAGCGTCGTAGAGACGCCGGCTGAAGTGGTCGTGCGGCGGCAGGCCATAGGTAGGGAGACGCAAAGGTTAAGGGCGCGTATCAGAACGATACAGGAGTTAGGTCCTACGTCCAGGGACGATCTTCGTTTTATCAACAAGTTTTCAGATGTCCAAGGGGTTGTATATGTTTCTTCTGCTGGTAAACGGCTATTGTATGTGCCCGAGGCGCTCCGTGAGGACGTGTCGGCTTATTACCATGAACACCCGACCGCTGGTCATCCTGGTCAAGAGGAAACCTTACGTGCCTTGAAACGGCACTATTGGTGGCCGGCCATGGAGGACTACGTCCGGGCCTACGTGAGAGGTTGCCTAGTCTGCCAGTGCGTTAAAGCCGTACGGCATCAGGAAGCGGCACCGCAACGGCCTAGTGTGCCGAAGCGACCGTGGCAGATGCTGGCTGTTGACGTCCTGGGGCCCTATGCAGCCTCAAGGAGGGGAAACAGGTTCGTGGTAATTGCCGTCGATATGTTTTCAAAGTGGGTTGAAGCCAAGGCCACTAAGACATGCACGTCGAAAGTAATTTCTCGTTTTCTAGACGAAGAAATTTTATCTCGTTGGGGTTGTCCAGAAGTCGTCATTTCTGACAACGGCCCGCAGTTTCAGAGCAATCATCTGCTAAAATACTACGATTTGAAAAACATCGAGGTCAAATTTTCACCTGTTTTTCATCAACAGGCGAACCCTGTCGAGCGAAGGGTCCAGGAACTGAAGAAGTGCCTAAGAGCAAGGATGCTGGAAACCACTTCGGAAGGGCTTTGGGAAGAAGGTCTGGCTGCAAGTCTCTATTGCTTACGGAACCGTAAGAATAGAGCAACAGGGGAGACTCCAGCGGAGTTATTGTTAGGATATACACCTGGTCGTCCAGGAGATTGGGGGCTACCTATGTACCGAGATCCGGTACATAATAGCCCCGAAGATCGGCAAGAACGTCTTGCAAAAGCAGCCAGACGTCAGGCAGTTTATCAGAGGAACTTATTCCCTGATAAAGATCTACCGTCGCCACGGACCTACGGGGTCGGCGACCGCGTTTTAGTTAGGAATTTCGTCAAAGGAAACTTCGGAGGTACACTGTCAGGACCGCATCCGATCACGAGGGTGATGGGGCGAGACAGTTACCTCGTAGATAGGAACGGCACCGAGAGGCTGGTGCACGTAGACGATATCCGTTCTTGGGTAAGCAGGACTTTGCCGGCTGGCGTCCGCCACGACGATGGTGGCCCAGGTCCGGATCAGCCAGAGTCCAACGACGCTGACCAAGAAGTGACAGGGGAAGTCACACCTAGGCCGACGACTGGGGGCGGTCCGAGGCCACCTTCGTTAATCCGGGTACGAGCTGACGCACCCAACTCAACGAATCCACGGGAAGTAACGGTCAGTTTCGATCCAAAGGACAAAGCGGTCCGGCGGACAGTGAAAAGGTTGAGGAAGAATCCACAAGGACGGAAACGCGACTCAGACTGCGCGGGGAAGAGAGGAGTATCCCGTAGGAGTCCGTTGCCGGTGGTGAACTCTGGCCTTTTGGAGATCAGAGATTCTGAACTCCCCGTCGCAAACTCACCAGTAGGGGGGCGTGCTACTACTGAAGTAGACGCTCTTACCCGTCAAGCGGTCGTTCCAGACCGAGGTCCAGCGTACGATTCAGATTCGGAAGTGGAAGCTGCTATCCGAGAGTTAGCACTTCCAGTAGGGGGGTCTCCATTATCATTGATGGTCGACCCGGGAGAGAATGTGAGACAGGAAGGCTCAGTAAGGACTGAGATTCCTAGTAAGAGTACAGGACGGCGAAGGAGATGCCGAGCTGTGGCGCTGGACTCCGACAGAGCTCCGATCCAGCGGCCACCGACAGACTCCGCCCGTCAGTATGTTTCGGTGACCGGGTCTGACGAAGATCCCGTACCAGCCCAAAGCTACAGCGAAGCTCCTAGAGTAAGTAAAGACTGTACTGAGAACGATTCCGACATGGAGGATGACGCTCCAGTAACTTTGGTGGTTCCAGCCTTGGTTCATCAGAGTGCGGAAGGTGACTATTAGGGAGTTAACGTAAATTTAGCTTTTGTCGGTTGTTTCGTTTGGAAATAACTTCGACCAAGTTAAACTCTTTAGTAGGGGGGTGTCGCAGGGCAGGCTCGCCGCGCTCCTACGATGATTTTTTTTGTGTATGGTCACCTTTAGTGAGCCATTTTTACACTTAATAACTCTCAATTTTCACCTAGAAGCCAGCCGAATAATATTAGATTTTTGCATTATATTCAGGTCACTAGTCTAGTCTCACCCTGTATGATGTAAAGTCCCAATCTCCACCCAGTGGAACTCCACTGTACGTAGTTTTACCGATTTACCGGAAATTCCTGACTAGTTTTCAATTTTATTAATTTGTGGCCCCAAACAGTCGAGCACCCGGTATACAGAACACTTAGAGCAAGGTTTCGACACGCTAGTCTCTTGTTGGGTGGAAAGATTCCGTGGCTCCATTTGTTTTCACAAATTAATTTATTTCAATTCGATTTCTCATCAGGTTGGCCAAATCGGAAAACGGGTATAGATTCCTCGGCGAAGGAATACGTGTATTTCTTCGGCGTTCAAGAATCACGTTGGTTTATGGTTTTTCTCGGGGCTCTCCGAATATCGGACCGCCCTAGGAATCGAGATATCTGAAATTCTGACTTTCAATATCTCCCTAGATCTGGGGAGTATTTAGTGACTTTTGTCAAATACTCCCTAGAAAACGCAGGTAACGGGACTTTAACGGTCATTTGCCCAAATCCCGCGCGTTTTCGCGAGCTAGGGTTTTGTTCAGCCAAGGGCGACGCCCATTTTGGCCCTCTAGGCCAATGGGTGTCGCGGATTCAGCAGTCAGGATTGCATAAATATGCAAGCAGCGAAGCAGCAGATAGCCACTCTTTCTTGTCGAATTGCAGTGTAATAATCAATTTCGTGTTTCCGTTAAATAACTTACGTTTGTTTGGCTTTGCCTTATGTCTCTGCAATTCATCGTTTTGGCTAGCAGTTAGAGTCAGGTTCTCGGTAATAATAATTCAGTTCATAGTAGATTCATAACGCTTTGTTTCTATCTTAAAAGGGGGTTAGACTCACTTGTACGGTTTACAGGTGTTTTATTCGCGCTACGAAAGTACGTTGATAGGTAGTTTAACTCTCGAGCAATAATCAGTGTAAAGTGATCTTTTGCAACGGACACTTAGGGATTTAACTTCATCAAAGTTATTTCCCGACTTAATACCTGTACGCGACGTTGACGAAAAATCCCCATCGTATGAAAAGGGGTCAGGCACCAAAACGAGATCTCACCTGATACAATCGGCTCGATCGTAGAGTTCCACGAAGATTGTATCGTTCGAGCTTAAATTCCTCGGCCTGTCAAGACATCATTAGCTGCGACTTTGTCGTTGGCGAGCCACATTTCCTGTGGTACCTAGGGGTTTCGCGTCCTTCCCATACCTATTTCCTGCGGCTGTTCTCGGCTTTTCCACCTGAGACAGTCTGGTTAGGCTCCGTGATCCTTTTACCCAAATCTCTGTCTTGGTTTTTGTCACATCCAGTTGTAAATTTTTGAAGTAAAAATTTTTCAAGTTTAATTTTTCCTTTTTGGTGCTTCACACAAATTTTGAAGTTAGGAAATTTTATTTAGATAGTTTTCTAAACCGTGAATCCTTCCTCCCTCGTCCATTTCCCGGCGAGGTCTTGTTAGGTGTTAGGTTAGTTAGCTATAGGGTGACCCTTCTCATCGTCACACTTGAGTTGGGTCGACGCGAGGTCGATTTTAGTGCACTTCTCCTTTGCCACACACTTGCACACGCAAGTAGCCCGACAATACATTACAGCCGTAATTGTTTGTCCTTTAGAGCAATGACGAATATGAGATTGAGATCTCATATGCTCGCGGAGGAGAATACCCAAGCCGTGTTCGCCGGCGTTGGGCTTTTTCGGACACCTCCGCCGTCGGGTGACTTAGACGCCAGGCGTCTATTCCCCGAAGCGTCGCGACGCCTCGACGGAGACGTCCCCCAGGTACGTACTACCGGGGAAAATCGTGAGTTGATGATGTCAACTACCTTGTCCCCGAGAAGTGTGCTGGACCAAGGTACTTTAGAGTCGAGCTTAGACGGAGGGAGGCAGCCTTCCCCGTCGGCTCAGGTAGGGTTAGTAATCGATTCCGCGGGAGTTGTCACAACTCCACCTTTGGAAGCCCGTTTTGAGCAATTTCGACTTACCCGAAATGTATCTGTTTGCAGGTCGGAGGGCTACGAAGGAGTCCGTGCTGGCGAAGCTCGTGAGGTACGCCCCCTCGGAATGCGCCGAAGCGCTCCGGGGTCATCGGGTGTGCCCCACGCACCACAGCGGAGGCCGGATATAGATGTGCATACCCTAAGGGAACCGGGTGATGCTGAGGCCCTAGTGGAAGAACTAGGGGGTGGTGGAAGGCTCTCGGAGGGAGTTGGGAATGCTCGCATTCCCATATCTCTCCAGGGGCGGGTTCAGCGTACCTCCCAAGGGATACAATATGCACGGCCAGAACAAGCAATAAGAGCTACCAAGGCAGATTTCGAGTCAGGTGTCGGCTGGGACACGGAAGTTGCCACCCGAAATCCCTGGGTGACGACGTCCTTGCCCTCCAGGTCACTTGGAGCAGAGCGATGGGCGGCTGAAGGGGGTTTCGGAGAAATCCGAAACTTTGTGGAAGCCGACCATCCACACCGGATTACGAGACATACTGTCGCAGGGCAGGCTCGCCGCGCTCCTACGATGATTTTTTTTGTGTATGGTCACCTTTAGTGAGCCATTTTTACACTTAATAACTCTCAATTTTCACCTAGAAGCCAGTCGAATAATATTAGATTTTTGCATTATATTCAGGTCACTAGTCTAGTCTCACCCTGTATGATGTAAAGTCCCAATCTCCACCCAGTGGAACTCCACTGTACGTAGTTTTACCGATTTACCGGAAATTCCTGACTAGTTTTCAATTTTATTAATTTGTGGCCCCAAACAGTCGAGCACCCGGTATACAGAACACTTAGAGCAAGGTTTCGACACGCTAGTCTCTTGTTGGGTGGAAAGATTCCGTGGCTCCATTTGTTTTCACAAATTATTTTATTTCAATTCGATTTCTCATCAGGTTGGCCAAATCGGAAAACGGGTATAGATTCCTCGGCGAAGGAATACGTGTATTTCTTCGGCGTTCAAGAATCACGTTGGTTTATGGTTTTTCTCGGGGCTCTCCGAATATCGGACCGCCCTAGGAATCGAGATATCTGAAATTCTGACTTTCAATATCTCCCTAGATCTGGGGAGTATTTAGTGACTTTTGTCAAATACTCCCTAGAAAACGCAGGTAACGGGACTTTAACGGTCATTTGCCCAAATCCCGCGCGTTTTCGCGAGCTAGGGTTTTGTTCAGCCAAGGGCGACGCCCACTTTGGCCCTCTAGGCCAATGGGTGTCGCGGATTCAGCAGTCAGGATTGCATAAATATGCAAGCAGCGAAGCAGCAGACAGCCACTCTTTCTTGTCGAATTGCAGTGTAATAATCAATTTCGTGTTTCCGTTAAATAACTTACGTTTGTTTGGCTTTGCCTTTTGTCTCTGCAATTCATCGTTTTGGCTAGCAGTTAGAGTCAGGTTCTCGGTAATAATAATTCAGTTCACAGTAGATTCATAACGTTTTGTTTCTATCTTAAAGGGGGTTAGACTCACTTGTACGGTTTACAGGTGTTTTATTCGCGCTACGAAAGTACGTTGATAGGTAGTTTAACTCTCGAGCAATAATCAGTGTAAAGTGATCTTTTGCAACGGACACTTAGGGATTTAACTTCATCAAAGTTATTTCCCGACTTAATACCTGTACGCGACGTTGACGAAAAATCCCCATCGTATGAAAAGGGGTCAGGCACCAAAACGAGATCTCACCTGATACAATCGGCTCGATCGTAGAGTTCCACGAAGATTGTATCGTTCGAGCTTAAATTCCTCGGCCTGTCAAGACATCATTAGCTGCGACTTTGTCGTTGGCGAGCCACATTTCCTGTGGTACCTAGGGGTTTCGCGTCCTTCCCATACCTATTTCCTGCGGCTGCTCTCGGCTTTTCCACCTGAGACAGTCTGGTTAGGCTCCGTGATCCTTTTACCCAAATCTCTGTCTTGGTTTTTGTCACATCCAGTTATAATTTTTGAAGTAAAAATTTTTCAAGTTTAATTTTTCCTTTTTGGTGCTTCACACAATTTTGAAGTTAGGAAATTTTATTTAGATAGTTTTTCTAAACCGTGAATCCTTCCTCCCTCGTCCATTTCCCGGCGAGGTCTTGTTAGGTGTTAGGTTAGTTAGCTATAGGGTGACCCTTCTCATCGTCACACTTGAGTTGGGTCGACGCGAGGTCGATTTTAGTGCACTTCTCCTTTGCCACACACTTGCACACGCAAGTAGCCCGACAATACATTACAGCCGTAATAGTTTGTCCTTTAGAGCAATGACGAATATGAGATTGAGATCTCATATGCTCGCGGAGGAGAATACCCAAGCCGTGTTCGCCGGCGTTGGGCTTTCTCGGACACCTCCGCCGTCGGGTGACTTAGACGCCAGGCGTCTATTCCCCGAAGCGTCGCGACGCCTCGACGGAGACGTCCCCCAGGTACGTACTACCGGGGAAAATCGTGAGTTGACGATGTCAACTACCTTGTCCCCGAGAAGTGTGCTGGACCAAGGTACTTTAGAGTCGAGCTTAGACGGAGGGAGGCAGCCTTCCCCGTCGGCTCAGGTAGGGTTAGTAATCGATTCCGCGGGAGTTGTCACAACTCCACCTTTGGAAGCCCGTTTTGAGCAATTTCGACTAACCAGAAATGTATCTGTTTGCAGGTCGGAGGGCTACGAAGGAGTCCGTGCTGGCGAAGCTCGTGAGGTACGCCCCCTCGGAATGCGCCGAAGCGCTCCGGGGTCATCGGGTGTGCCCCACGCACCACAGCGGAGGCCGGATATAGATGTGCATACCCTAAGGGAACCGGGTGATGCTGAGGCCCTAGTGGAAGAACTAGGGGGTGGTGGAAGGCTCTCGGAGGGAGTTGGGAATGCTCGCATTCCCATATCTCTCCAGGGGCGGGTTCAGCGTACCTCCCAAGGGATACAATATGCACGGCCAGAACAAGCAATAAGAGCTACGAAGGCAGATTTCGAATCAGGTGTCGGCTGGGACACGGAAGTTGCCACCCGAAATCCCTGGGTGACGACGTCCTTGCCCTCCAGGTCACTTGGAGCAGAGCGGTGGGCGGCTGAGGATGGTTTCGGAGAAATCCGAAACTTTGCGGAAGCCGTCCATCCACACCGGATTACGAGACATGGCGCCCAACGTGGGGCTGCTGAAGACAGACCGTCTTCAGGGATCTGCGGGTGTAGCCTTCCTCCTGCAAACAGAATTAGAGTTCGGGATCTCTCTCCTGAGAGACTCCCAGTTAATGAAATGGTTATGGGTGAACCGGAAACCCTTAGGCGCCCATATGGCACGTTTACCCGGTTGCCAACCGGGAATCGGCATTATAGGGACTCTGAGGATGTCCCTCGAGTTGCTCGAAACGTCGCTTCCAACCCCGGTGATGTCCACAGGAGTGGATATTACCCATCGAGGAGGCCAGTGCCCACAGTCCGGATTCAGGAGAATTCCAGGAGACCAGTGACGGGGGTCGACGACGTGCTCGTGCGACTCGCGGATTTGCTGGAGGATAGACGTCGGGGAACCCTAAACGGTGTTGATGGGGGTTTAATTAACAATAAACCACATCCCAGTTTCAGTGGGCTTCCTCACGAAGATCCAATTCAATTTATTCAATCCTCTGAGGATTATCTAGGGGGCTTTGATCCAACCGTCTGGGTGAGCGTTGCAGCTCAGTGGCTCAAGGGAGCAGCCCAGCAGTGGTATGCTCCATATCGCAACTCACGCCTAAACTGGCAGTTTTTCACAAACCGGCTCCAGGAACGGTTCGATAACGATCTGTTGGTCTCGAGCTTAGAAGCGGAGTTCTTTGGCACTGACCAGCCGAAGGGAGAGTCAATAACTTCCTTCATCCTGAACAAGTGGAGTCTTTCACAGAGGCTCTACCCAGAGATGGACGAAGGAAGGGTTGTGCGATTAATATTGAACCGGATCAGACCGGATATCAAAGTCCATTTGCAATTGCATAGATTTGCAACTATTGAAGAGCTGACACAAAAAGCTGTTGCTGTCGAGACGCTACTTCGTAGCACCAGCCAAAGTGTACAGTCAGGGCCGAAACTTGTTTCGAACACCAACCGTCCTCATCAGGCCGAAGATGTGCCACCCAAACGTCCTCAGGGACAGTTACAGGACAACAGGGGTTCGAACCATGTTAGGTCCAATAACTTTAACAACAATGGCACTAAATTCCAGAATTATGATCAATCGAGGCGTTCTGGAGGAAACAACGCTCCTTCGAGCGGATGTTTCACTTGCGGGGGAGCTCACTGGAACAAAGATTGCCCTCAGCAAAATGACAACAAGAACGGTCCCAAACGTCAGAGTGCGGGAACAAAACCGTTAGATCAGGCCAATAGGGCACATACGGTCAATACCGTACAGGCGAGTAAAATCTCGCGTCGTAAGACGTCACTTAAGGACGCAGACAAAATTGCAGGTTGCAAAGAAGAATCAAAAAACTCCAACAGGAGCCATCAGGGGGCTCCATCGGAGTAGGTACTCCTTCAACACCGTTTTGCGGTTCTGTGACAGTGTTGGACTGTCATAGAAATTATGCGGCATGTATTCCCAACAAGGAGGAGGAGAAGGAGTTCCAGGATGTTGAAGCTGGAGTCGTTTCAGCCGAAACGCCACCGTCATCAGGCAAACTACATTGGGCAGACCGGTCAGATTGTGAATCCGTTTGTTTCAGTGTGGTAGATGAGCGTGTGGATCGCGCCACTGGTGGTAGGCGGAAAAAAGTTCACTCGTCGGCAGACGTTAAACGTAGAGGGTTGAAAGTCATTTCAAACATGTCAAGTTCTAGTTTTGGAACGAATGAAAGGGGTTATGAATCATCTTCAGGTTCATGGAGTTGTGAGATCATCGAGGTACCCCAGGTCGTTGTTGGTGGGTCGTTCCATCCGCCACAACACAAGGTTTCGGAGTTAGTGATCGGTATACAGAAGAACCAGGAGGGGCCTGTTGTCAAAGAGAGTGCTAGGGCACTGCAAACTGGGCACAGGTTCGGTATAGGCACAAGTCGAGATGAAAAGGTGTATCCAAGGGAAGATTGCGAATCAAGGTTTCGGAACGAAAAAGTCGTCGAGAGTGACGTACTCTTTTCGGTTCCACTTCGGGGTAGTGAAGACACCGAGGGTGGTGGTCTGTCACTCACTCCCACACAGGACGCAGGTTTCGAGGTCAATGCATGCCAAGTCTCAAGGACGGTATCGAGGAGCAGAGCAGATGGGATCGCAGGTGCGAATCGCCATTCCCCGTTGGTAGATACCAGAGGCGTGGTAGGCATGTCATCTGAGAGAGTTACACGTCTTAGTCGGGGCGGAGGCGAGGCTCCTGAGGGATGCAATCGCCAAGTCCCATCGTTGGCTGCAGTTGGTGCTGCAGTGCTTGATGTCAATCGCAAGTCGGAACTTCTGAGTTTCATTGAGACCGACCCGCTTAGGAAGAAGTCGGAGGTGGATCTGCTGGATCCATTGTGTCTATACCGTCGCTGTGATACTAGCTTAGCGAACAACAATGTTGAGGGACGATTGCATCAGTTGCCGCGAATCGAGGCTGAACTGATGGGTCGTCGAGTTAGGGTTTTGGTGGACAGCGGAAGTTCGCTAAATCTCCTGAAACGTAGTTTGTTGCCTGTCACCTGGAGGGTGGATAGGAAGCAAGTGACACCGTTGCAGCTTGCATGCGCCGGTCGTGGCATCACCAGTCTAGGGGAGACAATAGTCGAACTGTTAATAGATGGTGTTGTTCACGAAGTTGTCGTGCAAGTGGTGGATGATCTTGTCGAGGATCTTCTGCTCGGGTGTCCCTGGCTGGCATCAAACGAGGCTATGGTCGACTTTGCACGTCGCACCATGTACGTTGGAAAGGGGCCTAGGCAAACTATTTTCTGGGCGGAGGAGGTCTATCTTCCACCAGAAAAGTTCCCTGAACCACAGGTAGCGGACGAACAGCTACCGGCGTTCTCGAGAAAGGAAACTTCGGAGGTACACTGTCAGGACCGCATCCGATCACGAGGGTGATGGGGCGAGACAGTTACCTCGTAGATAGGAACGGCACCGAGAGGCTGGTGCACGTAGACGATATCCGTTCTTGGGTAAGCAGGACTTTGCCGGCTGGCGTCCGCCACGACGATGGTGGCCCAGGTCCGGATCAGCCAGAGTCCAACGACGCTGACCAAGAAGTGACAGGGGAAGTCACACCTAGGCCGACGACTGGGGGCGGTCCGAAGCCACCTTCGTTAATCCGGGTACGAGCTGACGCACCCAACTCAACGAATCCACGGGAAGTAACGGTCAGTTTCGATCCAAAGGACAAAGCGGTCCGGCGGACAGTGAAAAGGTTGAGGAGGAATCCACAAGGACGGAAACGCGACTCAGACTGCGCGGAGAAGAGAGGAGTATCCCGTAGGAGTCCGTTGCCGGTGGTGAACTCTGGCCTTTTGGAGATCAGAGATTCTGAACTCCCCGTCGTAAACTCACCAGTAGGGGGGCGTGCTACTACTGAAGTAGACGCTCTTACCCGTCAAGCGGTCGTTCCCGACCAAGGTCCAGCGTACGATTCAGATTCGGAAGTGGAAGCTGCTATCCGAGAGTTAGCACTTCCAGTAGGGGGGTCTCCATTATCATTGATGGTCGACCCGGGAGAGAATGTGAGACAGGAAGGCTCAGTAAGGACTGAGATTCCTGGTAAGAGTACAGGACGGCGAAGGAGATGCCGAGCTGTGGCGCTGGACTCCGACAGAGCTCCGATCCAGCGGCCACCGACAGACTCCGCCCGTCAGTATGTTTCGGTGACCGGGTCTGACGAAGATCCCGTACCAGCCCAGAGCTACAGCGAAGCTCCTAGAGTTAGTAGAGACTGTACTGAGAACGATTCCGACATGGAGGATGACGCTCCAGTAACTTTGGTGGTTCCAGCCTTGGTTCATCAGAGTGCGGAAGGTGACTATTAGGGAGTTAACGTAAATTTAGCTTTTGTCGGTTGTTTCGTTTGGAAATAACTTCGACCAAGTTAAACTCTTTAGTAGGGGGGTGTCGCAGGGCAGGCTCGCCGCGCTCCTACGATGATTTTTTTTTTGTATGGTCACCTTTAGTGAGCCATTTTTACACTTAATAACTCTCAATTTTCACCTAGAAGCCAGTCGAATAATATTAGATTTTTGCATTATATTCAGGTCACTAGTCTAGTCTCACCCTGTATGATGTAAAGTCCCAATCTCCACCCAGTGGAACTCCACTGTACGTAGTTTTACCGATTTACCAGAAATTCCTGACTAGTTTTCAATTTTATTAATTTGTGGCCCCAAACAGTCGAGCACCCGGTATACAGAACACTTAGAGCAAGGTTTCGACACGCTAGTCTCTTGTTGGGTGGAAAGATTCCGTGGCTCCATTTGTTTTCACAAATTATTTTATTTCAATTCGATTTCTCATCAGGTTGGCCAAATCGGAAAACGGGTATAGATTCCTCGGCGAAGGAATACGTGTATTTCTTCGGCGTTCAAGAATCACGTTGGTTTATGGTTTTTCTCGGGGCTCTCCGAATATCGGACCGCCCTAGGAATCGAGATATCTGAAATTCTGACTTTCAATATCTCCCTAGATCTGGGGAGTATTTAGTGACTTTTGTCAAATACTCCCTAGAAAACGCAGGTAACGGGACTTTAACGGTCATTTGCCCAAATCCCGCGCGTTTTCGCGAGCTAGGGTTTTGTTCAGCCAAGGGCGACGCCCACTTTGGCCCTCTAGGCCAATGGGTGTCGCGGATTCAGCAGTCAGGATTGCATAAATATGCAAGCAGCGAAGCAGCAGACAGCCACTCTTTCTTGTCGAATTGCAGTGTAATAATCAATTTCGTGTTTCCGTTAAATAACTTACGTTTGTTTGGCTTTGCCTTTTGTCTCTGCAATTCATCGTTTTGGCTAGCAGTTAGAGTCAGGTTCTCGGTAATAATAATTCAGTTCACAGTAGATTCATAACGTTTTGTTTCTATCTTAAAGGGGGTTAGACTCACTTGTACGGTTTACAGGTGTTTTATTCGCGCTACGAAAGTACGTTGATAGGTAGTTTAACTCTCGAGCAATAATCAGTGTAAAGTGATCTTTTGCAACGGACACTTAGAGATTTAACTTCATCAAAGTTATTTCCCGACTTAATACCTGTACGCGACGTTGACGAAAAATCCCCATCGTATGAAAAGGGGTCAGGCACCAAAACGAGATCTCACCTGATACAATCGGCTCGATCGTAGAGTTCCACGAAGATTGTATCGTTCGAGCTTAAATTCCTCGGCCTGTCAAGACATCATTAGCTGCGACTTTGTCGTTGGCGAGCCACATTTCCTGTGGTACCTAGGAGACAGTCTGGTTAGGCTCCGTGATCCTTTTACCCAAATCTCTGTCTTGGTTTTTGTCACATCCAGTTGTAATTTTTGAAGTAAAAATTTTTCAAGTTTAATTTTTCCTTTTTGGTGCTTCACACAATTTTGAAGTTAGGAAATTTTATTTAGATAGTTTTTCTAAACCGTGAATCCTTCCTCCCTCGTCCATTTCCCGGCGAGGTCTTGTTAGGTGTTAGGTTAGTTAGCTATAGGGTGACCCTTCTCATCGTCACACTTGAGTTGGGTCGACGCGAGGTCGATTTTAGTGCACTTCTCCTTTGCCACACACTTGCACATGCAAGTAGCCCGACAATACATTACAGCCGTAATTGTTTGTCCTTTAGAGCAATGACGAATATGAGATTGAGATCTCATATGCTCGCGGAGGAGAATACCCAAGCCGTGTTCGCCGGCGTTGGGCTTTCTCGGACACCTCCGCCGTCGGGTGACTTAGACGCCAGGCGTCTATTCCCCGAAGCGTCGCGACGCCTCGACGGAGACGTCCCCCAGGTACGTACTACCGGGGAAAATCGTGAGTTGACGATGTCAACTACCTTGTCCCCGAGAAGTGTGCTGGACCAAGGTACTTTAGAGTCGAGCTTAGACGGAGGGAGGCAGCCTTCCCCGTCGGCTCAGGTAGGGTTAGTAATCGATTCCGCGGGAGTTGTCACAACTCCACCTTTGGAAGCCCGTTTTGAGCAATTTCGACTAACCAGAAATGTATCTGTTTGCAGGTCGGAGGGCTACGAAGGAGTCCGTGCTGGCGAAGCTCGTGAGGTACGCCCCCTCGGAATGCGCCGAAGCGCTCCGGGGTCATCGGGTGTGCCCCACGCACCACAGCGGAGGCCGGATATAGATGTGCATACCCTAAGGGAACCGGGTGATGCTGAGGCCCTAGTGGAAGAACTAGGGGGTGGTGGAAGGCTCTCGGAGGGAGTTGGGAATGCTCGCATTCCCATATCTCTCCAGGGGCGGGTTCAGCGTACCTCCCAAGGGATACAATATGCACGGCCAGAACAAGCAATAAGAGCTACGAAGGCAGATTTCGAATCAGGTGTCGGCTGGGACACGGAAGTTGCCACCCGAAATCCCTGGGTGACGACGTCCTTGCCCTCCAGGTCACTTGGAGCAGAGCGGTGGGCGGCTGAGGATGGTTTCGGAGAAATCCGAAACTTTGCGGAAGCCGTCCATCCACACCGGATTACGAGACATTACTGTCGCAGGGCAGGCTCGCCGCGCTCCTACGATGATTTTTTTTGTGTATGGTCACCTTTAGTGAGCCATTTTTACACTTAATAACTCTCAATTTTCACCTAGAAGCCAGTCGAATAATATTAGATTTTTGCATTATATTCAGGTCACTAGTCTAGTCTCACCCTGTATGATGTAAAGTCCCAATCTCCAACCAGTGGAACTCCACTGTACGTAGTTTTACCGATTTACCGGAAATTCCTGACTAGTTTTCAATTTTATTAATTTGTGGCCCCAAACAGTCGAGCACCCGGTATACAGAACACTTAGAGCAAGGTTTCGACACGCTAGTCTCTTGTTGGGTGGAAAGATTCCGTGGCTCCATTTGTTTTCACAAATTATTTTATTTCAATTCGATTTCTCATCAGGTTGGCCAAATCGGAAAACGGGTATAGATTCCTCGGCGAAGGAATACGTGTATTTCTTCGGCGTTCAAGAATCACGTTGGTTTATGGTTTTTCTCGGGGCTCTCCGAATATCGGACCGCCCTAGGAATCGAGATATCTGAAATTCTGACTTTCAATATCTCCCTAGATCTGGGGAGTATTTAGTGACTTTTGTCAAATACTCCCTAGAAAACGCAGGTAACGGGACTTTAACGGTCATTTGCCCAAATCCCGCGCGTTTTCGCGAGCTAGGGTTTTGTTCAGCCAAGGGCGACGCCCACTTTGGCCCTCTAGGCCAATGGGTGTCGCGGATTCAGCAGTCAGGATTGCATAAATATGCAAGCAGCGAAGCAGCAGACAGCCACTCTTTCTTGTCGAATTGCAGTGTAATAATCAATTTCGTGTTTCCGTTAAATAACTTACGTTTGTTTGGCTTTGCCTTTTGTCTCTGCAATTCATCGTTTTGGCTAGCAGTTAGAGTCAGGTTCTCGGTAATAATAATTCAGTTCACAGTAGATTCATAACGTTTTGTTTCTATCTTAAAAGGGGTTAGACTCACTTGTACGGTTTACAGGTGTTTTATTCGCGCTACGAAAGTACGTTGATAGGTAGTTTAACTCTCGAGCAATAATCAGTGTAAAGTGATCTTTTGCAACGGACACTTAGGGATTTAACTTCATCAAAGTTATTTCCCGACTTAATACCTGTACGCGACGTTGACGAAAAATCCCCATCGTATGAAAAGGGGTCAGGCACCAAAACGAGATCTCACCTGATACAATCGGCTCGATCGTAGAGTTCCACGAAGATTGTATCGTTCGAGCTTAAATTCCTCGGCCTGTCAAGACATCATTAGCTGCGACTTTGTCGTTGGCGAGCCACATTTCCTGTGGTACCTAGGGGTTTCGCGTCCTTCCCATACCTATTTCCTGCGGCTGTTCTCGGCTTTTCCACCTGAGACAGTCTGGTTAGGCTCCGTGATCCTTTTACCCAAATCTTTGTCTTGGTTTTTGTCACATCCAGTTGTAAATTTTTGAAGTAAAATTTTTCAAGTTTAATTTTTCCTTTTTGGTGCTTCACACAATTTTGAAGTTAGGAAATTTTATTTAGATAGTTTTTCTAAACCGTGAATCCTTCCTCCCTCGTCCATTTCCCGGCGAGGTCTTGTTAGGTGTTAGGTTAGTTAGCTATAGGGTGACCCTTCTCATCGTCACACTTTAGTTGGGTCGACGCGAGGTCGATTTTAGTGCACTTCTCCTTTGCCACACACTTGCACACGCAAGTAGCCCGACAATACATTACAGCCGTAATTGTTTGTCCTTTAGAGCAATGACGAATATGAGATTGAGATCTCATATGCTCGCGGAGGAGAATACCCAAGCCGTGTTCGCCGGCGTTGGGCTTTCTCGGACACCTCCGCCGTCGGGTGACTTAGACGCCAGGCGTCTATTCCCCGAAGCGTCGCGACGCCTCGACGGAGACGTCCCCCAGGTACGTACTACCGGGGAAAATCGTGAGTTGACGATGTCAACTACCTTGTCCCCGAGAAGTGTGCTGGACCAAGGTACTTTAGAGTCGAGCTTAGACGGAGGGAGGCAGCCTTCCCCGTCGGCTCAGGTAGGGTTAGTAATCGATTCCGCGGGAGTTGTCACAACTCCACCTTTGGAAGCCCGTTTTGAGCAATTTCGACTAACCAGAAATGTATCTGTTTGCAGGTCGGAGGGCTACGAAGGAGTCCGTGCTGGCGAAGCTCGTGAGGTACGCCCCCTCGGAATGCGCCGAAGCGCTCCGGGGTCATCGGGTGTGCCCCACGCACCACAGCGGAGGCCGGATATAGATGTGCATACCCTAAGGGAACCGGGTGATGCTGAGGCCCTAGTGGAAGAACTAGGGGGTGGTGGAAGGCTCTCGGAGGGAGTTGGGAATGCTCGCATTCCCATATCTCTCCAGGGGCGGGTTCAGTGTACCTCCCAAGGGAATCACTATGCACAGCCTCAATATGCAACAAGAGCTACGAAGGCAGATTTCGAATCAGGTGTCGGCTGGGACACGGGGGTTGCCACCCGAAATCCCTGGGTGACGACGTCCTTGCCCTCCAGGTCACTTGGAGCAGAGCGGTGGGCGGCTGAGGATGGTTTCGGAGAAATCCGAAACTTTGCGGAAGCCGTCCATCCACACCGGATTACGAGACATGGCGCCCAACGTGGGGCTGCTGAAGACAGACCGTCTTCAGGGATCTGCGGGTGTAGCACTCCTCCTGCAAACAGAATTAGAGTTCGGGATCTCTCTCCTGAGAGACTCCCAGTTAATGAAATGGTTATGGGTGAACCGGAAACCCTTTGGCGCCCATATGGCACGTTTACCCGGTTGCCAACCGGGAATCGGCATTATAGGGAATCTGAGGATGTCCCTCGAGTTGCTCGAAACGTCGCTTCCAACCCCGGTGATGTCCACAGGAGTGGATATTACCCATCGAGGAGGCCAGTGCCCACAGTCCGGATTCAGGAGAATTCCAGGAGACCAGTGACGGGGGTCGACGACGTGCTCGTGCGACTCGCAGATTTGCTGGAGGATAGACGTCGGGGAACCCTAAACGGTGTTGATGGGGGTTTAATTAACAATAAACCACATCCCAGTTTCAGTGGGCTTCCTCACGAAGATCCAATACAATTTATTCAATCCTCTGAGGATTATTTAGGGGGCTTTGATCCAACCGTCTGGGTGAGCGTTGCAGCTCAGTGGCTCAAGGGAGCAGCCCAGCAGTGGTATGCTCCATATCGCAACTCACGCCTAAACTGGCAGTTTTTCACAAACCGGCTCCAGGAACGGTTCGATAACGATCTGTTGGTCTCGAGCTTAGAAGCGGAGTTCTTTGGCACTGACCAGCCGAAGGGAGAGTCAATAACTTCCTTCATCCTGAACAAGTGGAGTCTTTCACAGAGGCTCTACCCAGAGATGGACGAAGGAAGGGTTGTGCGATTAATATTGAACCGGATCACACCGGATATCAAAGTCCATTTGCAATTGCATAGATTTGCAACTATTGAAGAGCTGACACAAAAAGCTGTTGCTGTCGAGACGCTACTTCGTAGCACCAGCCAAAGTGTACAGTCAGGGCCGAAACTTGTTTCGAACACCAACCGTCCTCATCAGGCCGAAGATGTGCCACCCAAACGTCCTCAGGGACAGTTACAGGACAACAGGGGTTCGAACCATGTTAGGTCCAATAACTTTAACAACAATGGCACTAAATTCCAGAATTATGATCAATCGAGGCGTTCTGGAGGAAACAACGCTCCTTCGAGCGGATGTTTCACTTGCGGGGGAGCTCACTGGAACAAAGATTGCCCTCAGCAAAATGACAACAAGAACGGTCCCAAACGTCAGAGTGCGGGAACAAAACCGTTAGATCAGGCCAATAGGGCACATACGGTCAATACCGTACAGGCGAGTAAAATCTCGCGTCGTAAGACGTCACTTAAGGACGCAGACAAAATTGCAGGTTGCAAAGAAGAATCAAAAAACTCCAACAGGAGCCATCAGGGGGCTCCATCGGAGTAGGTACTCCTTCAACACCGTTTTGCGGTTCTGTGACAGTGTTGGACTGTCATAGAAATTATGCGGCATGTATTCCCAACAAGGAGGAGGAGAAGGAGTTCCAGGATGTTGAAGCTGGAGTCGTTTCAGCCGAAACGCCACCGTCATCAGGCAAACTACATTGGGCAGACCGGTCAGATTGTGAATCCGTTTGTTTCAGTGTGGTAGATGAGCGTGTGGATCGCGCCACTGGTGGTAGGCGGAAAAAAGTTCACTCGTCGGCAGACGTTAAACGTAGAGGGTTGAAAGTCATTTCAAAGAATTCAAGTTCTAGTTTTGGAACGAATGTAAGGGGTTATGAATCATCTTCAGGTTCATGGAGTTGTGAGATCATCGAGGTACCCCAGGTCGTTGTTGGTGGGTCGTTCCATCCGCCACAACACAAGGTTTCGGAGTTAGTGATCGGTATACAGAAGGACCAGGAGGGGCCTGTTGTCAAAGAGAGTGCTAGGGCACTGCAAACTGGGCACAGGTCCGGTATAGGCACAAGTCGAGATGAAAAGGCGTATCCAAGGGAAGATTGCGAATCAAGGTTTCGGAACGAAAAAGTCGTCGAGAGTGGCGTACTCTTTTCGGTTCCACTTCGGGGTAGTGAAGACACCGAGGGTGGTGGTCTGTCACTCACTCCCACACAGGACGCAGGTTTCGAGGTCGATGCATGCCAAGTCTCAAGGACGGTATCGAGGGGCAGAGCAGATGGGATCGCAGGTGCGAATCGCCATTCCCCGTTGGTAGATACCAGAGGCGTGGTAGGCATGTCATCTGAGAGAGTTACACGTCTTAGTCGGGGCGGAGGCGAGGTTCCTGAGGGATGCAATCGCCAAGTCCCATCGTTGGCTGCAGTTGGTGCTGCAGCACTTGATGTCAATCGCAAGTCGGAACTTCTGAGTTTCATTGAGACCGACCCGCTTAGGAAGAAGTCGGAGGTGGATCTGCTGGATCCATTGTGTCTATATCGTCGCTGTGATACTAGCTTAGCGAACAACAATGTTGAGGGACGATTGCATCAGTTGCCGCGAATCGAGGCTGAACTGATGGGTCGTCGAGTTAGGGTTTTGGTGGACAGCGGAAGTTCGCTAAATCTCCTGAAACGTAGTTTGTTGCCTGTCACCTGGAGGGTGGATAGGAAGCAAGTGACACCGTTGCAGCTTGCATGCGCCGGTCGTGGCATCACCAGTCTAGGGGAGACAATAGTCGAACTGTTAATAGATGGTGTTGTTCACGAAGTTGTCGTGCAAGTGGTGGATGATCTTGTCGAGGATCTTCTGCTCGGGTGTCCCTGGCTGGCATCAAACGAGGCTATGGTCGACTTTGCGCGTCGCACCATGTACGTTGGAAAGGGGCCTAGGCAAACTATTTTCTGGGCGGAGGAGGTCTATCTTCCACCAGAAAAGTTCCCTGAACCACAGGTAGCGGACGAACAGCTACCGGCGTTCTCGAGAAAGGAATTTCGGAGTCTTATCCGAGAGTTTGGAGACGTCTTTTACGAATCTCCAAGGCAACCAGTGACGAGGGCTGCTTGCCACAAAATCCGATTGAAGGAGGAGCTACCCTTCAAGCTCCGTCCGTACAAAGTTTCCGATCAGAAGAGGGCTCTTATCCAAGAGGAGGTGGATAAGATGCTCGCTGCAGGTGTAATAAGTAGGTCCCATTCTGCCTTTATTAGTCCGGTCGTTATCGTCACGAAGAAGGACGGTACGGCTCGGTTTTGTGTCGACTACAGGAAGTTGAATAGTCTGACAATACCCGAGTCGTCGGTATTGCCAGGTATTCACGAGACTATCAAAGAGCTCGGAACAGCGAGAGTGTTCACTTCTTTGGATCTGAAGTCTGGGTTTTGGCAGATACCCATGGATGAGGCTAGTAAAAAGTATACAGCTTTTGCTACGCCTGATGGAGCTTGTTATGAGTTTAACTCAATGCCGTTTGGTCTAACGAATGCACCTGGAAGTTTCCAAATCCTTATGACGGAAGTGTTGGTTGGTTATGTCGATAAATTCGTCAAAGTATATCTAGACGACATAATCGTTTACAGCGAAGATGAAAAGGAGAACCTCTACCATCTCCGACTTGTGCTGGAGAGGTTCAGAGCACATGGCCTGTGGTGCAGTTTAAAGAAGTGCAACTTCGCTCAGCGTAGGCTGGAGTACTTGGGGCATGTGGTGACGGAAACGTCAAACGAACCAATGCCAGGTCATGTGTTAGCGGTTCAACAATTCCCGCTACCCAAGAATGTCTCTCAGGTCCGAGGATTCTTGGGCACCGTTGGTTGGCTACGGGAGTTCATCCCGAACTTAGCGGAGTTGGAGGCTCCGATAAGTGATATGCTCAAATCGAAGAAAGGTCGAGACCTTAAGTGGAACTCTCAAGCATTGGTGGCGTTTGAGAGGATCAAGGAAGTCGTGGGCCGTCCTATGGTCTTGGCCAGGCCGGACATGACTCTCCCGTTTTTCCTGCAGACCGATGCATCTGGGGTAGGCATCGCTGCAGTTCTGTATCAAGTCGATTGTCACGGCGACAGAAGGATCGTTTCACATGCTAGTGCCAAGCTCAAGGGCGCGGAACTAAACTATCATGTGAACGAGACTGAATGTTTAGCCATTGTTTGGGGTATCAAGCGGTACCGTCATTATCTCGAAGACCGTCCATTCACTCTTCGAACGGACAGCAAAGCGTTGACTTGGTTATCCAAGTTCAAGGACGCAAAAGCGAAGTTAACTCGTTGGGCCTTACTTCTACAGGAGTATTCCTTCACTGTGGAGCACGTCGCAGGTCGAGACAATCAGCTAGCTGATTTCTTGTCCCGTAATCCCTCGGGGTCTCACAGTGAAGACTTGGATGCTGATGTAGAGCGTATGGGGTTGCCACCTATGAAGGTGCAATTGTCTGAATACCAAGGTGTGGTGAGCGTCGTAGAGACGCCGGCTGAAGTGGTCGTGCGGCGGCAGGCCATAGATAGGGAGACGCAAAGGTTGAGGGCGCGTATCAGAACGATACAGGAGTTAGGTCCTACGTCCAGGGACGATCTTCGTTTTATCAACAAGTTTTCAGATGTCCAAGGGGTTGTATATGTTTCTTCTGCTGGTAAACGGCTATTGTATGTGCCCGAGGCGCTCCGTGAGGACGTGTCGGCTTATTACCATGAACACCCGACCGCTGGTCATCCTGGTCAAGAGGAAACCTTACGTGCCTTGAAACGGCACTATTGGTGGCCGGCCATGGAGGACTACGTCCGGGCCTACGTGAGAGGTTGCCTAGTCTGCCAGTGCGTTAAAGCCGTACGGCATCAGGAAGCGGCACCGCAACGGCCTAGTGTGCCGAAGCGACCGTGGCAGATGCTGGCTGTTGACGTCCTGGGGCCCTATGCAGCCTCAAGGAGGGGAAACAGGTTCGTGGTAATTGCCGTCGATATGTTTTCAAAGTGGGTTGAAGCCAAGGCCACTAAGACATGCACGTCGAAAGTAATTTCTCGTTTTCTAGACGAAGAAATTTTATCTCGTTGGGGTTGTCCAGAAGTCGTCATTTCTGACAACGGCCCGCAGTTTCAGAGCAATCATCTGCTAAAATACTACGATTTGAAGAACATCGAGGTCAAATTTTCACCTGTTTTTCATCAACAGGCGAACCCTGTCGAGCGAAGGGTCCAGGAACTGAAGAAGTGCCTAAGAGCAAGGATGCTGGAAACCACTTCGGAAGGGCTTTGGGAAGAAGGTCTGGCTGCAAGTCTCTATTGCTTACGGAACCGTAAGAATAGAGCAACAGGGGAGACTCCAGCGGAGTTATTGTTAAGATATACACCTGGTCGTCCAGGAGATTGGAGGCTACCTATGTACCGAGATCCGGTACATAATAGCCCCGAAGATCGGCAAGAACGTCTTGCAAAAGCAGCCAGACGTCAGGCAGTTTATCAGAGGAATTTATTCCCTGATAAAGATCTACCGTCGCCACGGACCTACGGGGTCGGCGACCGCGTTTTAGTTAGGAATTTCGTCAAAGGAAACTTCGGAGGTACACTGTCAGGACCGCATCCGATCACGAGGGTGATGGGGCGAGACAGTTACCTCGTAGATAGGAACGGCACCGAGAGGCTGGTGCACGTAGACGATATCCGTTCTTGGGTAAGCAGGACTTTGCCGGCTGGCGTCCGCCACGACGATGGTGGCCCAGGTCCGGATCAGCCAGAGTCCAACGACGCTGACCAAGAAGTGACAGGGGGAGTCACACCTAGGCCGACGACTGGGGGCGGTCCGAAGCCACCTTCGTTAATCCGGGTACGAGCTGACGCACCCAACTCAACGAATCCACGGGAAGTAACGGTCAGTTTCGATCCAAAGGACAAAGCGGTCCGGCGGACAGTGAAAAGGTTGAGGAAGAATCCACAAGGACGGAAACGCGACTCAGACTGCGCGGTGAAGAGAGGAGTATTTCGTAGGAGTCCGTTGCCGGTGGTGAACTCTGGCCTTTTGGAGATCAGAGATTCTGAACTCCCCGTCGCAAACTCATCAGTAGGGGGGCGTGCTACTACTGAAGTAGACGCTCTTACCCGTCAAGCGGTCGTTCCAGACCGAGGTCCAGAGTACGATTCAGATTCGGAAGTGGAAGCTGCTATCCGAGAGTTAGCACTTCCAGTAGGGGGGTCTCCATTATCATTGATGGTCGACCCGGGAGAGAATGTGAGACAGGAAGGCTCAGTAAGGACTGAGATTCCTAGTAAGAGTACAGGACGGTGAAGGAGATGCCGAGCTGTGGCGCTGGACTCCGACAGAGCTCCGATCCAGCGGCCACCGACAGACTCCGCCCGTCAGTATGTTTCGGTGACCGGGTCTGACGAAGATCCCGTACCAGTCCAGAGCTACAGCAAAGCTCCTAGAGTTAGTAAAGACTGTACTGAGAACGATTCCGACATGGAGGATGACGCTCCAGTAACTTTGGTGGTTCCAGCCTTGGTTCATCAGAGTGCGGAAGGTGACTATTAGGGAGTTAACGTAAATTTAGCTTTTGTCGGTTGTTTCGTTTGGAAATAACTTCGACCAAGTTAAACTCTTTAGTAGGGGGGTGTCGCAGGGCAGGCTCGCCGCGCTCCTACGATGATTTTTTTTGTGTATGGTCACCTTTAGTGAGCCATTTTTACACTTAATAACTCTCAATTTTCACCAAGAAGCCAGTCGAATAATATTAGATTTTTGCATTATATTCAGGTCACTAGTCTAGTCTCACCCTGTATGATGTAAAGTCCCAATCTCCAACCAGTGGAACTCCACTGTACGTAGTTTTACCGATTTACCGGAAATTCCTGACTAGTTTTCAATTTTATTAATTTGTGGCCCCAAACAGTCGAGCACCCGGTATACAGAACACTTAGAGCAAGGTTTCGACACGCTAGTCTCTTGTTGGGTGGAAAGATTCCGTGGCTCCATTTGTTTTCACAAATTATTTTATTTCAATTCGATTTCTCATCAGGTTGGCCAAATCGGAAAACGGGTATAGATTCCTCGGCGAAGGAATACGTGTATTTCTTCGGCGTTCAAGAATCACGTTGGTTTATGGTTTTTCTCGGGGCTCTCCGAATATCGGACCGCCCTAGGAATCGAGATATCTGAAATTCTGACTTTCAATATCTCCCTAGATCTGGGGAGTATTTAGTGACTTTTGTCAAATACTCCCTAGAAAACGCAGGTAACGGGACTTTAACGGTCATTTGCCCAAATCCCGCGCGTTTTCGCGAGCTAGGGTTTTGTTCAGCCAAGGGCGACGCCCACTTTGGCCCTCTAGGCCAATGGGTGTCGCGGATTCAGCAGTCAGGATTGCATAAATATGCAAGCAGCGAAGCAGCAGACAGCCACTCTTTCTTGTCGAATTGCAGTGTAATAATCAATTTCGTGTTTCCGTTAAATAACTTACGTTTGTTTGGCTTTGCCTTTTGTCTCTGCAATTCATCGTTTTGGCTAGCAGTTAGAGTCAGGTTCTCGGTAATAATAATTCAGTTCAAAGTAGATTCATAACGTTTTGTTTCTATCTTAAAAGGGGTTAGACTCACTTGTACGGTTTACAGGTGTTTTATTCGCGCTACGAAAGTACGTTGATAGGTAGTTTAACTCTCGAGCAATAATCAGTGTAAAGTGATCTTTTGCAACGGACACTTAGGGATTTAACTTCATCAAAGTTATTTCCCGACTTAATACCTGTACGCGACGTTGACGAAAAATCCCCATCGTATGAAAAGGGGTCAGGCACCAAAACGAGATCTCACCTGATACAATCGGCTCGATCGTAGAGTTCCACGAAGATTGTATCGTTCGAGCTTAAATTCCTCGGCCTGTCAAGACATCATTAGCTGCGACTTTGTCGTTGGCGAGCCACATTTCCTGTGGTACCTAGGGGTTTCGCGTCCTTCCCATACCTATTTCCTGCGGCTGTTCTCGGCTTTTCCACCTGAGACAGTCTGGTTAGGCTCCGTGATCCTTTTACCCAAATCTTTGTCTTGGTTTTTGTCACATCCAGTTGTAAATTTTTGAAGTAAAATTTTTTAAGTTTAATTTTTCCTTTTTGGTGCTTCACACAATTTTGAAGTTAGGAAATTTTATTTAGATAGTTTTTCTAAACCGTGAATCCTTCCTCCCTCGTCCATTTCCCGGCGAGGTCTTGTTAGGTGTTAGGTTAGTTAGCTATAGGGTGACCCTTCTCATCGTCACACTTGAGTTGGGTCGACGCGAGGTCGATTTTAGTGCACTTCTCCTTTGCCACACACTTGCACATGCAAGTAGCCCGGCAATACATTACAGCCGTAATTGTTTGTCCTTTAGAGCAATGACGAATATGAGATTGAGATCTCATATGCTCGCGGAGGAGAATACCCAAGCCGTGTTCGCCGGCGTTGGGCTTTCTCGGACACCTCCGCCGTCGGGTGACTTAGACGCCAGGCGTCTATTCCCCGAAGCGTCGCGACGCCTCGACGGAGACGTCCCCCAGGTACGTACTACCGGGGAAAATCGTGAGTTGACGATGTCAACTACCTTGTCCCCGAGAAGTGTGCTGGACCAAGGTACTTTAGAGTCGAGCTTAGACGGAGGGAGGCAGCCTTCCCCGTCGGCTCAGGTAGGGTTAGTAATCGATTCCGCGGGAGTTGTCACAACTCCACCTTTGGAAGCCCGTTTTGAGCAATTTCGACTAACCAGAAATGTATCTGTTTGCAGGTCGGAGGGCTACGAAGGAGTCCGTGCTGGCGAAGCTCGTGAGGTACGCCCCCTCGGAAGGCGCCGAAGCGCTCCGGGGTCATCGGGTGTGCCCCACGCACCACAGCGGAGGCCGGATATAGATGTGCATACCCTAAGGGAACCGGGTGATGCTGAGGCCCTAGTGGAAGAACTAGGGGGTGGTGGAAGGCTCTCGGAGGGAGTTGGGAATGCTCGCATTCCCATATCTCTCCAGGGGCGGGTTCAGTGTACCTCCCAAGGGAATCACTATGCACAGCCTCAATATGCAACAAGAGCTACGAAGGCAGATTTCGAATCAGGTGTCGGCTGGGACACGGGGGTTGCCACCCGAAATCCCTGGGTGACGACGTCCTTGCCCTCCAGGTCACTTGGAGCAGAGCGGTGGGCGGCTGAGGATGGTTTCGGAGAAATCCGAAACTTTGCGGAAGCCGTCCATCCACACCGGATTACGAGACATTACTCAAGTCAGAGTAACCCGGAGGCGTAACTTTCAGCCACGCCCACTGAAAACAATCGGGAAAAATTTTGTATTTTATTCCCGAATATATCAACGCCAGGTAGGAAACTAAGAGTATGGATCGAGACGAGAAGTGCACCAACCAGCACGAGCGCGTCGAAGATGTCAATAACACCGACACAGAGCTCCCTATTGATCACATGGGGCATGACGATTTCTCTAGGGAATTCGATAGGAAATACTCCACAGAAGAGGTGATACAAGAAAAGCACCATATATTGGCAAAAGAAATGATCAAAATCTATTCAGATTGGATGGACGAGGACGCCCGATACGGTCTTGCACCACAGAGGCTCCCCAGAGATTACGAGAAGTACATTAAAATAGATAAAAAGATCTACAAAAAGTATAAGAACTTAGTCAAAAACTTCATTGCCTCCCATGAATCAGACCTGGAAGAAGCATGGAGAAAGAAAAGAGAGAAAGATGAGCGCAGGAAAATCAGAAAAATGCAGCAGAAAGAACAGGAAGAGATTGAAGAAGGAAAACTTCAAAGAGAAAACACAGAAAAACAAATCATGAAAGAAAAGGAAGCTGCCGAGATAGCTGAGCGTGAGAGGCTCGACGTGGAACGACAACTTACCTCACAAGAAAAACGGAAACAAGAACAAGAAGAAAAGAAAATCCAACTGGAGAAATCTCTATGTTCCATTCTTCACAATTGGATTGAGGAAAACAAACGGTGCTATACCGACCCAGAGGGAATTTATTCTCCAATGCATCCCCTGGATACAGAAACATTAAAAACTAACGCTGAGCTCTGGCACAAGTATCAGGACATCAAGGTACGGATACAGTCAGACTTCGAGCGGAAAATGTCAGAAAAACAAGCCGAACGGAAGAGAATCCTTGAGCTTAAACTGAAAGCTAGGCAGGAAGAAGAACTAAAGCAGCGTGAAATGGAAAAACAACAACAACTTAAGAACATCGAGGAAAAACAAAAGCAAGCCCAAGCTCAGAAAGAAAATGAAGAGAGGATTAAACACAGAGAGGAACAAGAAAGAGCGCAACAAGTAGCCGAGCAGAAGGAAAAGAATCAAGTTATGACTGAGACGCAAAACAGCATACTTGAAAACTGGGTAAAAGTAAACAAAACCAACATAGCAAACCCTGAGGAAAGCTACCAACCAATGAGCGACTCAGATTTGAGAAGTATAAGGCCAAATAGCAAACTCTGGCAAAGATACCTGAAAATTGCCGCAAGCATACAAACCGACTTTCAGATCAGAGACGAGAAAAGGCGCCTACTAGAAGAGGCTGAAGAGAGGGAAAACCATAATACTAACATCAATATTGAATCAGAAGATCGAACAACCGATAAAACCAGCTTAGAAATACCTGAAGAAACCGAATCACTCAACATCAACTCAGAAGAGAATACCCAAATCTCAAGACAAACACGTCCACAACAAAGCAACAGAAAAATGAAAAAGGAAACCCCGCCCCCTATCACCATAGACGGCAAGGCGAGGGACTTCGAACAAATCCGTGAAATGCTGGAAGATGAAAGAGTGTACTATGAGCTCAAGTACACTCAATCACAGACACTGCTCCACACCTTCAATACAGAAGATTACGGAAAAGCTATAAATATATGTAAGGGAATGGGGGCTCAGTTCCATACATACACGCCAGAGAGCCGCAAAGAACACCTCTTCGTCATCAAGGGTCTCGATCACACCCCGGATGGCGCTGAAATTAAGAAAGCCATGCAAGAGGAACATAACATCGTAATTAACAAAGTATTCAGGATGTCAAAGACAATAAGACCGATGTATATTGTCACAACATCGGCCAAATACAAATTAAGAGACCTCCAACGACAGGTTAAGACGCTCACCAGCACGCGGATTACCTGGGACTACAGGCAAAACGAAAACGCAGTCACACAATGTCGAAACTGCCAACGCTGGGGACACGCAGCAGGAAACTGTTATAGGTCGCCTAGATGCTTAAAATGTGGCCAAGGCCACCTGACAACAACGTGCCTAAAAACGAGAGACCTTCCACCGAAATGTGCAAACTGCAGCCAGGAACACACGGCCAACTACAAGAAATGCCCTGCATACATATATAAACTCAAAGAAATAGAAATAAGAACAACAAATTTGAAACCAAATTCCCGAACTGGAGGACCGGGGAAAACTACCAAGGTACCACTGCCTCCAAACAACCTGAAAAGGTTTCCCCCCACGAGAGGCCAGGGGGAAACAGGTCACAGCACAAAGTCTACACCTCATAACAGCCCTGGGAAAATGGAAGCTCCATTCAGCGAGGAACCAATCCACGAGCAGGGCCCCCAGTCACAACCGAGATGCCTCCACTGTGGTGGTGGGGCGTGGCAGGACAATCTCTTGCTGGCCATGGCATTGAACAACATCCAAAGCCAGATTACAGAACTCCGCACCCTCATTATGAGGATAGGAGCCTCGCCGAAGGTGGCCTCGCCGCTTGGGGCCTCGGGGGGGATGGGGGGGGCGCCCAGTGGGCCCCCCTCGTCGCCCCTCGGTGCCCTGTGCGGGGATGGCCGCCGGAGGGGAGGGTAATCTGGCAACTACACAACATCATCACACAGACACTCTACACTCAAAATAAAGCTCGGGTGAAATGTGAACCCCCGACCTGGGAAACTGGGCTGGGGGGGAGCAATACACCTGTGCGGGGGAGGTACCCCCCCCCGCACAATATCATTTTCATAAAGCAGGTTTTTTCTCGCTTTTCCTGCTATACACCTCATAAACCTACACACACTCACGAAACCAGAACACAGCATTATCATCACACACTTACGTCAAATGCCAACATAAGCTATGCAGGAGGTTGGCCTAATACGAATCACCACACAATGGAAGATGAAAAACTGAGCATGCCAGAACACCGGCTCGACTGGGAAGCCCTGCTCATGAATGAGAGAAGATCCCGGTAGAAACTGCAATACGTTTTACATTGGAATTGTAGATGTCACTGAAAATTTAATTGAATAAAACCTTTTTAAGTTTTAAGTTTTAAGTCACTCGCTACCAAACTTGAACCGCTGGTTCAAATCTCTATTGCTGAAAACTTTTTTCTTTTTAAATTCAATTCAATTAATTCAAAATATGTGTGCGCCGCGCTTTATTGGCAAAATGTTATCAATCTAAGGGATCTACTCGATTACGTCACACGATGAACGCGAAGCAGTGACGCGTGACCTTGAAAGGAACCAAAATTTGCAGAACGGATCTTAAAAATCCTTATGGCAATTAACATGTAAAAATGATCAAATTGATTGTAGAAGCCCCCTAGCCTATTTACTCCCAAAAAGCTTCAAAATTTGCGAAAGCTCTTTGACAGGTTCTGGTCTCATAAATGATTAACTGTAGAATAAAGGAACGATATATGTGCCTCTGTCCTTCCATAGTTAGTAGATACATAAAAATTTAGAAAACTCGATGTTCCGCAAAGAAAGAAAAATCCTTCCACTATATACGGCCCATCGAAGAGGAGTATAGTATATTTTTTAACAAGAGATGAAAATACTATGTTTTTCGTGAGGTTAGTTTGTCCACGAGCGAAGCGGAGCGGAGCGAGTGTGGCAATCTCACGAACAAAAATGTAATTCTTATCATACCTACTTAATTTTCAAACAACTGTACCGTCTTCAATTTCTCAGATTTACAACTCAATCTGTTCAAATATCTAATTAATATATAGTGCGTAATTTTTCTTTTTACTATTACCAATTACACCTTTCATTATGAATTAACAATGTTTTCAATTTTTAAATATCCCAGTATATGTCTCACTCGTCAATTGAGTCTAGTATTTTCTTGAATTCATTCCCAAATATTATTTTCAAGAAACTATCCAATGAATAAACTCTTCCGTTCTTCAAATCTCATACATATATTTCTTTGTAGGTATTAATTATAACCACACCTGTTCCGACAAAAATTTTTGTCGACGTATGCGATCTATTGCGCTCTCGTACATCAAAGTCTTTTTTCAGTATACCTTAATCACATCAGAACTTCCGTATCATTTACTTATACTTGTAATTAATTTTTCGTTTGTATTTTTCAAGTCACAATATATACAGGGCTATTCAAATTCGTTTATGTACATGGGGATCTCGTAAATAGTTAGAGACAGAGTGCCGGTTAAATTGTGGCAAAGTTGCGTATTTTAGAGACCTATTCAATGGTGCAAAAAAATAGAATTCAGCTCTTTTGGTTCTGGAGATATACAGGAAAAACAAAAAATTCCCAAATAATATTTTTGCCTGTATCTTCTTTATTCGCAGACATATTGAAAATCTGTCTAAATTTTGCTATTGGCACTTGATGTGGACTATCAGAATATGTCCATGAATCTTTTATACAGGGTGTTATCTGACTCAGGCCACCCCCATCTTCGAATTTTTAAATACGTACCTATATTTTTTATTATAGTTTTTGGATCTTCGACGTTCACTTCATACTGGGAAATTAAATTCAATTTTATATTTCGGGATGATTCGGTAATATTTTATTATAATTGGGTGAATTATTCCATTTTATATTACGCCCCTGGAAATTGGTTGACTGAGTTAAATAAAAACACAATAGCAACTTTCACGTCTGACCATGTACCACAGTGTTTATCAAAAGTATTTGTTTTCATTTTTAGGTACCAATTTTATATTTCCTCACATTTTCAATGCTCTTTGCGCGTTTTCTACAATGATGTTCTAATAGCAAAACCTTTTATCATTATCTGAAACATATCTACAACAAAAATAAATTATATGTTTTTTTAAGCTGAAAAATAGAGGCTAATCAGTTTCTGAATACCAACAACAGATGGATAGCAAATAATGGGCCAATAAGATGGCCTGCAAAATCACCGGCTCTTACTATTTTGGACTATTTTCTATGGGAGACATTGAAAAATTGGATTTACGCTGGCGAAGAGATAGAAATTGTGAGACTTGAGATTTTGAATGCTTTCGTAACAATGCATCAAATAAGTGTATTCCCAATGTGAGGGGGTGTCCTATAGTTGATCCTTTCTCGTTCCGGTAGGTGTATTTGGAAGTCCTCAGGGAGCATTTTGATGGAACAACAAAGAGGTACACACCTTTTAACACAGCGATATCGTTTTCCACACAGTCTGTTCGGAAATTTCTCTTTTCCGGAAAGAATCCTATGTAGTGGGCATCATTGATTTCTTCGATTATTTCCTGATTGATTCTGATTGGAATTTGATAGCATTTATTGACAAAGGAATTGGAGGAAAGTAGTGATGTCACACAGTCTGGGTTTTCCTGGATGGGCAGAAGGTGATTCTTCTCACACAGGAAATTTGGTTGTAGGTCAACGCACTCTTCGTTCTGGTACTGGTACATTTCGTTGCTTAGGGTTAGGTAGGAGGCATGTGGAATGATAATTGATTGGTTCTGATTTGAAACTGAATAAAGGTGATCGAAAGTTTCAGTGTGAACTAATGGAAAATCTAATGAAAATATAATTTTGTTTTCGACAGTGAAAACTTTGGTTTCAACAACACCATAATATTTGAGGTATTCCTTATTATCAAAAAGTAATTAAGACTGACTATGTGATAAGTAGAGTTCATCTATTATTGTTTTAGATCGTCTGGAGAGGCGATACTGCGATGTAATGTTTTCAAGTTCACAAATCCCATAGTATTTTCTGTTTCTGTTAGAAAATCTAGTAGAGAATCGAGATTGATTTTTATTTGATTTAGTATTTCATGAATTTCCAAAAAATGTGCATAATTGAATTTTGTCTAGTTAAGTGCAATTCTTAACTCATTGAATCAGTTGTTGATTATCTGAAACTGAAGTCATTGTTTCGTTAATATTTTCTATCAATTTTGAAGTAATTGAAATTTATTTATTGTTTTTTTTTGATAATTCGATTTTGGTTTGATTTGAGTTCGGCTAGGCTGTGATAGATTTCTTACGCATCTTGCTCGTCTAGATTTCCGCTTATGAATTTTACGAAGGAGCCAAGAGGAGCAATGAGGGCTCTTTTGCGCGTTTACAGGGAAACAAAGATATGAATTCGTGATTTACATTTTTGAATTCGTATTCGAAGTGTTTATATGAGTTGAATAGGGCAATTCGATTGAAAGGGGTTGTATTATTTATTATGGCTTCTAATAGTTTATATTGATTGGTTATTACGTTTATTTGGTTTTCTAATGGACTGAGTTGAATATAATGTAGGAAATTATGGGAAGCTACTTTAATTCGTGCGGTTCCCATTTTAAAGGAAAGGATCCCTGGATTCATCTGAAGGTTCTGAATTCGAACCTTCTGAGTCGCTGTCTGATGAAGTATCATCGACTTGTAACAGATTTTGGTCTGTCATTTTTCTTGGTGGTTTGAATGATTGTTTGTGGTATGTATTTTGTGGGGTTGTCACAGTTAGGTCAGTGCTTTTGAGAATGTGTTCGGGTTTGTAGAGGGGAGCCGCTTTCGACTGTCTTTCGTGTGTTTTCATATATCCAATGGTTTCGCTTCAGAATTTGGAGGGTCTTCTCGATTTTCATTACGTTTTTAAATCATTTTTGATTTTTGTTTTGACGTGTCTTCGTGAATTTTTCTATATATTTGGGAAATAGATTCTTTGTGTTCGTTCAATGTGGTATTGATTGGTTCGAATTCGGAATCAATATCGATTGGATCTTTTAGTTCTAGGTGTCCAAACACTAAGACTATTATCGTATGCAAGTACGGCGAAAGTAAATTTTTTGAAGGGGTTCAGATTTGGTTTCGAGAGATTGAGTGTTCTCATGTGTTCTATGAGAGTGGAGTGGAACCATTCTATAATGGCATTGGAATTCGGATTATATGGGAGTGTATGATGCCAATTGATTCTATGCAGTTTCGCAAACTCTTTCAGAAGGTTTTGGAAGAAATTGGTACCATTATCAGAGATGATATTTTCGGGGATTTTGAAAGTTGAAATTAACTGCAAAAGTGATTGATATACGTGAAGTGCGGAAAGACTGGAAATGATGTACGCTTGTCTAAAGCTGTCACAGATTGTTAAAGATATAGTACTGCCAAATTTGAAGGTATCAACGTGTATAGTTTCAAATGGTTTTTTGAGAGTTGGCGTTAACTGTAGTTTGATCAATATTTCGTTTTAAGTTCGGCAATGGTTTCGTGAATGCCTCGATGATCGGTAACACCTTCATATTGAGATTTGATGAGATTTTGTTGGCGATCTTCGTTCGTCACATCGAAGAGGAGTTTATTGGATTTGAAGAGCTTAAAGAAGGAATTTTTGAATGTTTGTGGTATGAACCTGCATACAAGGTGGCCGGTGGCTTAGCGGACTAATGGCACAGGCCGTTCGAAACTCCAGCATAGCGATAGTCGGTTCGAGGTAGGTACAAGATATTTTTTCTCAAATAATCTATATCGGATCGATAGGCGACCGCATGCCTTGTTGAAAATCAAGTGTATTGTGAGTTGTCTAGATGCCAGTCTCGTCTAGTGCTAGCTTGGAGTGCACACCGACCACCCGAGGTGGTGCTGTAGGTTTTCCGGGTTTTCCTACAGCTGAAAAGTGAATACATCACCTAAAACATCAGTAAGTCGGCCCGGATTATTATTATTATTATTATCATTATATATCTTTATAGAGTACGTCTTCGGTATCATTTTGGATGTAGATGCGTTTTGGAACACCAAATTCTCTCAGATTTTCAATAATTTGGGCTTGAAATGATTCATTGGTAACATATAGATACCATCTGGTAGTTTTTTGGTTTCTATTCGAGGGTTTCGATCAACTTTAATAATCATTAATTGGCACAAAAAGTTATTGATTGGTTTGTCTGTGATGTGGATGTTCAATATTGGGTCTTCTCGCTTGTGTGAACAGTTTCATTTTCGTCGTTGTCATTGGGGTCAATTTGTCCTGCGTTCGATTCGTTATCCTGATTTTGAATATTTTCAGGTGTGTTATTTCTGGGGTCTCTGCTTGTGGATAGCCTTTCATTATCTAGGACAGGATTTTCGTTGAATTCCTGAATGTCTCAATATGGGGAGTTCATCAGACTGTTTGACAGTTTTATTTGGATAGAGTTCAATTCTAGAAAGGGCTTCAGCATTCGTATTGATTTTCCCTTTTTTGTAAATAATTTGGTTATCAAACTCTTCAAGTTTCAATTTCCAGCGAACCAATCTTGAATTGGGTTCTTTCAAAGGCATCAACTACTTGAAGGGTTTGTTATCCGTAATTTTGAATTTTTGGCCGAAAAGATAGGGCCTAAAATACTTGGTTGCCCAGATGATTGCAAAAACCTCCTTCTCGATAGTCGAATAATTTTGTTCGGTATTGGCGAGGGTTCTTGATGCGTAGGCGATTGGTTTATCATGTCCTGGGGGGACCTGGGAAAATATAGCACCTAACGCTACGTTACTGGCGTCCGTGGTCAAATTTAACTCTTTCTCTCTGTTGTTATTAGATGTCCGAGAAAGGAAAATTCCTTTATCAGGAATTCTGATTCGCGAGATGGACTTTCAGATTGCTCTCGTGCAGTTTCTGAAACACTCTTTTGAGGTTGACCATGTGCTCTTCTAGCGAAGTGGAAAAAACGATGATGTCGTCCATGTAGACGAAACAGATTTTGTTTTGTAGGTCTTTCAGAACGTTGTTTATTACTCTCTGAAAGGTAGCTGGAGCTCATTTTAAACCAAACGGCATACTCGTAGTGGCCGTTCTCTACGTTGAGAGCTGTTATCTTTACATCATCAGGCTACATCTCGATCTGATGGAACCCACTTGCCAAATCAAGGGTAGGAAAATACATACATCTACCAAATTTGTCAAGGATGTCCGATATATTTGAAATTGGGTATCGATCATCGATGATTTTCTAGTTGATTTTGCTGTAGTTCACTACTATACGCCATTTCTTTTTGCCAGAGGCATCCGCCTTCTTTGGAACTTCGAATTTTCGCGGTGAAATATGTCTGAAAATGATAGGCGCCATTTCTCAATTTGATGTCTCTCTTCAGAATTCATATGTTGGAGTTCGTAAAAGCTGTGTGTCGGATTTGAATATATTCGAAGGGGTATTATGATCGATTGAAGCATGGTACAATTCGAATTGGTCAGGATGAAAAGTTTTTACAGGGACAAGTTCATAAAGGTAAATCTCTTCTCTTTCATCTGTATTATTCCGAATTTAGGGGACATAGCCGTTTCGAGAGGTTATCGAAACTTCGCGAATTCGGCATTCAAATAATTTTGTTTTGATAATCGTGATGTCACCGTTGGGTATTGTTATAGGAATTTTGATTGATTTGATTGTAAATGGTTCTATGTGAGCATAAAAGAGTAATTTCTTTTTGCTTTCATAGTGCGCCAGAGGAAGCTCTAGCTCTGATTCAGGTGTTTTTAAACTTGAATTTTTCAAATCTAATTGACCATATAAGTTTTTTAATGTATTGTAACCAATCAATCCATCAAAGAAATGAAGAAATTTAAACAACTATAATTTTATACTTTTCTCAGTGTGGAATTCCTGAAAGGCTGGTATTTCAGCGCAAAAATCTTTCAAAGTGGTCTGAAAATATTGAGCTGATTGTAAACGGTTCTTTTCTGATAAAATCGGGGAAATAATTTTCGGCAATTTCGGGATTCAAATAGCTTTTAGTTGCTCCCGTGTCAATCAAAAGTTTCAGTGGTGGATTTGAAATTTGGATGTATGAGAGGTCCTTCCGATCGTAAATAGAATGTATTTCTATGAAATTTTTTCGTGATGGTCGATTTCCTGAAAATTTTGGTCTTGTGAGGAACTTTGATCGATTTGGGTATCGATTGGATATTGATTATCGACATAATCAGGTTGGACTTGGTCATAGTTCATATTTTCGTAAAAATCAAATTCATTGGAGAGTGAAGGTTGATTTTGTTAAAAAGATCATTATGGGAGTAATACTAATTTTGGAAAGGTATTGATTGTTCTGTAAACATTCGAACGAGTTCTTCTTCTTCTTCTTCAGTTGTAAAGTTCTTCTGCAATGAAATTTGGTCGATTGGGGTTTTTATATTGTCTAGTATTGGGTTGACGAGAAGTGGTGGCGTGTGAAATACCACTCACACGTGTTGTTTTAGGTCGATTGAAATTATTTTGGTTATTTGGTCTCCAAACGTTGGTTGAGTCTCTTAGATTTCCAAAAACTTGACGATTTGTGAAGAATTTTTGGGGTTCGGCCGGTCTCGGCTGGATATTTATTGGGCCGCGTGGAAATGAGGGATTATGCATCTGGGGTTTGAAATCCTGTAAATTGGGGTTAGGAGTTGCGTATAGGCGAAAATTGGACAATTGATTTGGGTTATTGAGTCTTTGAGGGGGCTTATTTGTCGATTGAACAATATTGGGTTTTTGGAGATGCCGAATATTATTTTCAGAAATAATATGTTGCCTAGTTTCTGCCATAGTTGATGGTTTCATAGCACGGATAGTTGATCCTAAAGGTTCTTTCAGTCTAACAAAAAAAAATTTGAGTGCATGAGTGTTGTAAAAAGTTTTCTTCACCGTTCTAGTCGCAACTACATTTTCGTGTGTCTAAATAGTTATGAAGTTTGACATAACCTTTGTATAAAATTGTAATGATGGTTCATTGAAATTTTAACTCAATTGATCCAAATCAAATAATTATCTATTTTCGTAACTCTGATCACCAAAATGTGCAATAAGAGCATTTTTGACTGATAGCCATTCTTTATCAATGCAAATGCTATAAACTTCGCGAGCTTGACCTTGACCTTGACCATAAATTCTTGTGATATTTTGGACACAACTAATATTTTCGGGTGTTGGGTCCCAGTATGTAGTAATAATTGAATTAGCTGTATCTAAAAATGATGAAAAGGATTGCCGTCAAATTTCGGAACGATTTCCAAAAGTTTTGATTCAAATTTTGGAACTAGCATTTTGATATTTCTACTTATTGATAGTTTCGAAAGAAGTATTTCTATTTCTATTGATTCGCGAAAACTATTTTCGAAAATCGAATTAGGTTTCGGCGAATTTTGTTCACTAAAAATTAACTCACAATCACTGTTTCCGGGAGATTTATCAGGACTAGAGGAGAATGACATAGACATGATACAAGAAAAAGCAACTTACATTAGTACCACTGAGATGGCTAAGCTCATTTCTTTTCTTCTTTACTTCTTTGGCTTCTGCTTGATCTGCTACCCATAGGGACTGTCCAGAAACGGAGATTCTCTTGAATTAACAGTTGGAACTAACAGATTATTCACTACGAATATCCGATCAAAATCCTACACGACTGCGCCACTTTTTTTAAATATTACTTTACTCAAAAAACTTTAATTTACAATAAATAATACAAAGAGATATTTATTGCTCGAAGTCTTTGTCTATTCTAAAGGTTTCTTCGTTCCCATGAACTGAAGTTGAATTCAACACCATCTCGACGTGTTCCTGGAAATCTGCATAGGCAGCAATGCTTAGTTCAGTTATTCCCACGGGAAGACATATATAACTCACTGGTCAATTGAGTCTAGACATGTTCTCCATTTATTACAATTCAGTATACATTATTATTATTTCATTATATTTCAGCTTATCCCGTATATTTCTTGAAAAGCTGTCGTTTATATAATTATAATTGACTCTAGTCATGTCCTGAATATTTTGTTCCAGTTCATGTTTCTTTTTCAATTTAATCGATTTTCTTTTCACCCTGTACTATTTGATATATTTTTGAAACCATTCCGAAATATAATTTTCAATTGATTTTCTTTTCACTCTATATTATCTGATATTTTCTTCAATCCATTCCCAAATATTATTTTCAACAAACTATCGGCGGAATAAACTCTTCCGTTCTTCAAATCCTATACGCATATTCCTTTGTATGAATTCTTATTATAACGACAAGAAATTTTGTCGACGTAAGCTTCTCATTGCTCTCTCATACATCAAAAGTAGAAGGGACACTTCCAGCAAACATTTTCTTGAATCCCAAAGCATAGGTTTTGACCTTGAATCCCAAAGATTTCTCATTTCCCTTCTACTTTTGATGTATGAGAGAGCAATGAGAAGAATCGTTGACAAAATTTTTTTTCGTCGATCTCCTTGAAATACGTATCATTTCACACAGTAAACTAGTACACAAAATTAGATATTTGGCACTAGGGCGAAATATTTCATTTCGCCCTAGTGTGAAATGAAATATAGTACAGGTTCCGGACACCAAAAATAAAGTACCACGAACTTTTACACTAACAGGAACATTTTATGAAATATATAAAAAGTACGATGATCTACTTCCCAAAACCATGGTAGATATAACTAACAGATTCTTCATTAATTACCAGAAAGGCAAATGTACCTCTCAGTTTGTGGGAATTAAAAAGTTTGGTGCAATGGCCAAAGAAATTGCTACATTTTTGAAATTATCAGACCCAGAAAACTACACTGGCCGTTCATTTAGGCGTTCTTCAGCCACAATATTAGTGGATAGTGGAAGTGATTTATTGACTCTGAAAAGGCATGGCGGCTGGAAAAGCAGCACAGTTGCAGAGTGTTATATTAATGAATCAATCAATAAAAAAATGGAAATATCCAATCAAATAACCTAATCTATTGAACATGCAACAACATTCTCAACAGAATTATTCGGAACTAGCTCGGTATCACAATCAGTCCCTACTGCGAGACCATCAACCTCCACTATGGTTTTGGAAACTAATAAAAATATGACAGGAATCAATAATCAAGCTATTCAAGTTTTGATAAAAGAAAATAAGAGTATTCCGTTAGTACTAAACAATTGTTCAAATATTACCATCAATAACCATTTTTTTAATATTTCATAAATACAGACCAAAATGTACCCAAATATTTTTGTTGAATGTTCAATAAAATGTGTTCTCTTTATGCGATACTTCTTATATGCTTCTTCAGGCAATTGAATTGGTTTCCTGTAAAAATGATTTGTATGTATAGGTATAATACAGTCATGCGAAATTAAAATCCGACATACCTATACCTGTAGGTCGTCGGAAAAATATAGCCTACAGCTCGTGGTTCATAATTTTGTCTAACTTGTATGAAATATCCTATTTTCCGCCCTAGTTGCACAATATACTATTGTCGAAACAGGTGTGGTTATAATTAGAATACTTACCTACAAAGAAATATGCGTATACGATTTGAAGAACGGAAGAGTTTATTCCTCCGATAGTTTGTTGAAAATAATATTTGGGAATGGATTCAAGAAAGTATCAGATAATATACAGTTAAAAAAAATCAATTCAAAATTTTATTTCGGAATGGAGAAATATCAAACGGAACAGGGTGAACAGAAAATCGATTATATTGATAAAGAAACATGAACTCGAACAAAATATTCAGGACATGACTACAGTCAATTATAATAATAAAAACAACAGATTTTCAAGAAATATACGGGATGAGCTGGAATAATATGGAATAAAAATAATGTACATTGAATTGTAATAAATGAAAAACATGCCTAGACGCAATTGATCAGTGAGACATATACCGTGAGAATTGAAAAATTGAAAACATCGTTAATTCACAGTGAAATGGCAAATGGAAGGTGTAACTAATAGTAGTAAGACAACATTCACACTATTATAGATATTCGAACAGATTGAGTCGTAATCTGAGAAATGGAAGACGGTACAGTTGTTTGAAAATGAAGTAGTTTTGATGAAAATTACGTTTATAAAGGATGAAGAGGGTGAATCGAAATAAGTTTGAAAACATGAAAGTGAATGAGAAAATTAAAAATATTATATATTGTTTGTATTATACAGAGGCTTAATTATTGGAAATATGTAGTATATATTGTGACTTGAAAAATACGACTGAAAAATAAATTCCAAATATGAGTAGATGTTACGATAGTTCTAATGTGATTTAGGTACCTTTACTGCATGAAGACATAGTGATCTTGTGAAAAATGCTAAAAAAGGCCGTAATGAGAAGAAAACATACACACACTAACAATTAGATGAGTTTTATACAGAAAGAGTTGTAAACCTACGAAATTGAAGAAGGTACAGTTGATTTGAAATGGATATTGATAGAAAAAATGTGTATACAGGGAAAAGAGGTAATGAAAATAAATCATTCAAAACATGAAAGTGACTGAAACAATTGAAGAATGGGACGTATGTGAGGAAAACACAGTCAGAAACTCATTGTCAACTGAAAATAAATGTAAGGCTACAAACAGAAAACTTGAAAATAATTATACTTGTGTGGAGAAAAAATCTGAGAAGAGATATAGGTGTAAAAATTCGAACGAGTTCGAATATATTGTGCCAGAGAGATATCAACAATGTGAAAGAATACGGGGTACCCCTCTCTCTACGCGTTTCCAGCAAGTGCAAAATAAAAGGCAAAAATCTGTCAGAAAAGAACTACTTTCCTGGCTAATACCACGACGGACATTGAACTACATCTGACAGATATTTGTGCAACGTTCTTCCACGAAGACACAATTGCAATTGTTCGTCTTGTCATTAAACAGAAGATTATCCTTCATTTTGCTGGGAATAACCACCTGCAGACATGCATGTTTCGAGGATTATTGCCTCTCATCAGTGACAGGGTAGGTCGGACAACATTATAATTGTCCTGTCCCTGCCAAATGAATAATAATCAACTGCTTAACTGATATTTCCCCACGGATGACACTACGAACTACATCGAAGTTGATCGTAGCGCCATCCGCACGGAATAAGACAAAACTCTCCTAAGTAGCACAGTCTCCGGAAAGAGAAAACTGTAAAAATTCGAATGAGCTCGAATATATTGTGCCAGAGAGATATCAACAATGTGAAAGAATACAGGGTATCCTTCTCTCTAAGCGTTTCCACCAAGTGGAAACAAACATCTGTCAGAAAACAACTACTTCCCTGGCTAATACCATGACAGACATTGAACTACATCTGACAGATATTTGTGCAACGTTCTTCCAAGAAAACACAATTGCAAGTGCTCGTCTTGTCATTAAGGTGGGCGTCTAATGTCGTATATTGCGACTTTTAATTGCATTGAGAAACGGTTACACTAAGAGAGCTGAAATTTGGTAGGTGAACACAAAAAAGATTGGAGTACACAGTGAATATATTGAGACTTTTAATTTCGAAAATTGAGATTATTTTGGTCAGCAATTGAGGAAAATAAGCCAATACTAGCTTCTGTTTTATGCCAATCTAAATATTGATAAAAATAGTGCAATTTTCGATTGGAAACGAATCTCCAGACAATATCGTTTGGGAGACTAATTCCAAGTTAGAAATGGGCTAAGAATAGCCAAATTCGAACATATGGCGCGAAACAGTTCCTTCTTTACCAACATTCGTACTCATTTTTTAGTTCGGCAGTTTTCGGATAGAAAGCGATATTGTATATTTCATTCATTCAATTTCCTCAATGAGACGGAATGTGATTTTGATAACATTGGTAGGAGGAGCCAAGTCAAGCAAATGAAATAAAGAAAGACGTTGTGTTGTTTCGGATCGGCAAATCAATCATAAGCGTATCATGGAGTGCTATTTGAGGATGCATAAATAAAAATCAACAATCGATGATGGGATCCGGAGTTTAAATCTATATGTAATACAACGAAACTTTTCCTAGCACATACGAAGTTAATTTATTCAATATTTTTGAGAATGCTGACATTTTTTCAAGTTTTTTTTAACTGTTCATTCATTTGTATATTGAGGTGAAATCTTGCAAGTGAATTTTGACCCACTTATAGTTGCCCGATCATCATGAAATTGGGCAGGTGTTTATGATTCCGATGACAATTATTATGAAAGGTCATGGCACTGGAAACATGTATTCCTAGAGCTAGCTCTGTGGATTATTTTGAGTTAGGGATTTATCATTTTAGAGGTAGAAAAAAATCACTTTCTTTATTTGAAATGTTGCTGGCTCTGCAGGGTCAGCTACAAAAATGTATGAATGTCTAACGCCAAATACGGAAAAAAGTGTTTGCCAGTGGATTTTTCTTGATATATAATGCTATGAAAATTATCGATTGACTTCGAATATATCTATTAGTTATAGTGTACCTACTTACAGGGTGAGGCAGAAAACGCTTTTTTAACTCGTTTTTGGACTTCTCGCCAAAACATGGTCTTTCCGTTGACCATTTTAAAGCGTATTCTACAGATGAAGTTAACGAACTGTTGTGAATACATTTCACAGAGTGAGCAAAAAAAGTGATTATTATGGAAGATCATATGAGTGGATTGTTTGATATTTCACAGAGAATAATGGTATACTATTTTCTACTTTTACGTGACTCGATACAGAGTGAACCCAAAAAGACGAATTTTCGAAAATGAGCGAATATTCATTTTATTTCTGTTGAAACGGATGCAATTGATATATTGAATTTTCCACATTACATTTCCAGTGTCTACTTATTTCCAGTGTCTACTTATGGTTGGACAAAATAACATTGACTCATTGGAGACTATTATTGGTGGAATTTGCGTTGATTTTTGGATATGACATTCTATAGAGGAGAATGATAATTTTTTGTATAACTGTAGAGAAACTGAGTTATCCCAAAGAGAGTTATTTTTGAAACCTTCTGGAGGGAATCCAGTCGTAAAATAAATACATTCTTGAGACTTCTACAAAATATCCAAAACGCTTAGTGTTTCTTTTAACCTTCAAAGAGTAAAAGCAGCTGCAAGCGCATGCGTTTATACAAATGTCATCAGTACAGTAGAGCCAAGTAACAATATTGTCAGAATTCGAGAAAACTCCAAACAACTACAGGCGCCAATTCTGAATTAGCATTGGATACTTTTGGTTCTAACTTTTGTCTATCCGTGTTGACACATGTAATCTGAAAAGTACAATGCCTATAAAGCAACTGATAAAATGCAAGTCACTAATTACCGACCAATATCGCTGGTGAATCATTTCGCAAAAATTCCCGAGAAAATACTCAAAAATCAGGGTGGGAAAGTACCTTGAAAAATATAAAGTACTTTCTGAAAAATATTTTGGTTTCTGCGATGCTAAATCTACACAGAACGCACCTATATTCAAAAAAACACAATTTTTTTAAATATTGAATTCACTGCCAGGAAGAAATTTGGAGATTCGAAGGTAATAGAAAAAAAAAACAAAAGTCGATAATTGTGTGAGGATTGAAATAGTATATTGTGCAACTAGTGCAGAAAATATCCAGTGTCCGCATGAGTTGCACTTTATACTTTTCCGACGATCTACTAAAAATAAAATATGACGGATTTTGAAATTATTTTTGAAAAAGAATATTCATCTACCTGCAAATAATTCTACAAGAAAAACTAGTTCTATAATTAAAATTTTGAAAGAAACATACATTATCAAAATTTGTATTTTTTTAAACGAGGCAGTATAAAAATTGAGTTGGTGATGGTTGCTAGATAACGAAACTTCGGACAGTAAAACTGACATCATCACATGACAACTTGACGATAACACCAGAAAAAATAAAATTAATGATAACAAAATTCAGTGTTTCCAGAAAAATTTGTAAATATTTTTTTATAAATTTTACTTTTGTTATCCAATTTTTCTTCCACTGAATTGAAACTGTATAACCGTTTCCGATATCCCCGTGATGGACAACCTCTTTGACTCACTGAATAATATTCTTCTTCAATCAATCAATTCTATATCATGGGCAAGTAGTATGAAGCACACTCATTTCTAAAGATGAATTATTTTTAGGTAGGTCATGCAAAATTCAATTTACTTGTTCTCAATCAAAAATATTTTTCATATTCTTGTTTTTCAGGTTGGTTGTCGGAAAGGTATAGTGTGCGGAAACTGGATATTTCATACTAGTGTTAGGAGCCATAGTCGAGTGGTTAGTATGAAATATCTTATTTTCCGCACTAAATGCACAATATACTATTTCTATGAAGATTGAACTAAGCGCCCCATTGATTGAACATTTCACTTATCCGACTTCAATATGTTTTTTCTAAAACACCACACACCTTTGAAATGTTCGATATGAAAATGTCCTTTGACAAAATTTTCTAAAAACGAATAAATCACTTTAATCCATGGTAGGAAGAAAAATATTCGTTAAAAATCAATTGATTTCATAAAAATCGGTCCATTTCCAACAATCATAATCAAAATATATATAGGTACCTACCTACGAACATACCTTACCTACCTAGGATTCAAAACTAATATAAACTTGGTTGACAATGCGAGATTTTCAAAATATCATTAAAAAAAATCAAAAACAAAATCCCTATAACGTTTCCATGCCACTGGTGCTGAAAAATTTTTTTCCATAATGGGTATAGGATTTTCTTATACTTCTCAGTACAACACAATGCAATAAATATGTGGGCTATTCTCAAATAGTTCGCTTTTAATTTGCGTAAAAATGAGAGAGAAAAATATACTTATATATTTCATATGTATTGATGTGAAACAGAAAATAGAAATCGCATAGATACATACGTACAAACTCGATAATAGGACACCTGCTGGCATGTTGCCAAGTGCGCCAATATAATATCTTGTCTCTATAATTGGCCTATTTTTTTTGTCGCTGTTGTACCTGATAGTAATGAATATAACAACGTTGAATTTTATTTTAAAAATATGTTGATTTGGAATAAGCATTCAACGAATCATTTCTTCTTGAATAATCTCCAAACCAAATGATAATTGATAGTCTGAGAGATATATTGTACGGAATACGTAACAGTATTGGCAACATACTGGCTCCGTCCCCATCCCCAGCGTTTGCAAAGCATAGTCGTAGTAGTAGACATTAGTTTTGACTATCATTACTCATTTGCATGGAGAGAAACTTGGATAAATATTAAACAGAAGGCATGGTGGCTCCTTTGTCGGATTAGTTTGTCAAGCCGTATTTGGCTGGGAATGACCACCTGCAGACATGCATGTTTCGAGGTTTATTTGATTATTATTCATTTGGCAGGAACAGGACAATTATAATGTTGTCCGACCTACCCTGTCACTGATGAGAGGCAATAAACCTCGAAATATGCATGTCTTCAAGTGGTCATTCCCAACAAAATGAAGGATGATCTTCTATTTAATGATTAATTGTGTCTTCTTGGAAGAACATTGCACAAATATCTGTCAGATTTCACATTATAGATATAGGTGTCTGATGGCTAGTTCGTGAACGAAACTTAGCGGTGATTCACACTTTTGTGTTTTTTCAAGGAGACTTGGGTCGATATTTTTTATTTGTTGGTATCAAATAAGGCACTGTGATTTAGCTTATGTGGTATTGTTGGATTTACCTACAGTTGACAGAAAATACGCTAACATAAATCAATAATCAGTGTCACTACAAATTAGAATAATAGTTCTTCCCCACCTGTATGGACTTAGTCTCTTGAGAATTTACAATATGAGCATTTAGAAATAATGCCACTATTTTAAGTTTTCCTATAAACAATAGTGGGGGTATTTATTCGGTCCAACAATCATGTACCCTGAGCAGATGAATTGAGTAACCAGAGAAAATGACTTTTATGGTGATGCGTTGAACAAGAAGAATATACAACTACTGCATATACATATACAGAATGTTGTACCTAAGAAATAGGTACCTTTATTGTTTTTTCAGTAACATATCTTGGCGTTTCTTACAATAATATCCATGCCAATACCAATGAGGGAAAAAAAGCAAATCAAACAAGCGGGACGCTGAGCTTACATGCTAGTTGGATATTTATTGCTTTTCTTTTCAGTATTCATCATATTCGTTACACTTTGTCATCTGTTGGAGACAGTATTGGAGGCATGCACTTGCCTATTGCATGGTTCACTAGTTCTAGAATTCACCTAGACCTGAAGTTATTATAAAGTTGGTATACGTCTGCATGTCTATCTGTTAATTGTTCATAAAATGTATAAACAGTCGAACTCATAAAAATAACATTTGCAATAGTAAATTTTCTATTTCACCGAAGTTACACTCTATTAAGACAGCTGATTTCATGGATTTTATTAGGTCACCCCCCTCTCGTTTTTCATGGTTCAAGTTATAGGAGAACTATTATGTAAGGACTGCGCGCTACACGTCATTATCCAACTAACTCGTGAAGTGTTCAGACGTGTCATAACAGTTGTTGATACGTTTTTTGATTTTTATCGTAGATTTTGGGTTTTCTAGTGAAAATTTTAGGATTTTCATATGGATATTTTTCAAAAATGGGAAAGTTAGTGAAAATCAAAGACTCAACCAAAATGATTCATCGAGTTGGACTTCAAGGTAGAACTTTGGAATTCAGAATCGCACCAATACCTGAAGCTGCAGAACCTGTGAGTTGGGTGAGAGAAGCCATAACTCAGATAGTATTGAAAGGTAGAAGTGGTCCGACATCAACTGATTATGTTGGTTTCAACTTTTGTTGTTCCAACGAATTTTCACGTGAACAGTGGTGGATGCAATTCAAACCTTTATCTGAAATTACGGTAGATGATGTTTTCAATAAAATCTCATCGATTTATCAATCCAATTGTAGCGATCTGAATACCGATACGTTCTGTCTCGGTGTGACATCTGTCAAATTAACAACCGGAAGGGGTGAAAGAAGTTGTCAATATAACACATTCGAAGAAGAGTATCGAAAATGACGGGGCATTATCACCATCAATAATATCGATGGTTCATGTCTACCACAGGCGCTCGTCGTCGCGAGAGCCCATGTAGATAAAGACCCCGCTTATAGAGCGGTTCCCAAAGACACCGGAAAAATTCAATATCAAAAGGCGTAACAGTTAATGGCGACTGCTAATGTTGCTATTGCTACTGAAGGAGCCGGTATACCCGAGCTTAAACAATTTCAAACTCATCTTCGGTGTTATAAAATTGTGGTATACCGGTATGGTAGTAAAAGTAAAGATGTTATTTTTGTGAGGGTCATTAAAATGTGATAACTTCTGCCACAGCTGCGGTTATTACTGTGAAAAATGTCATGTTCCATACGAGCATAAAGCAAAGCATAGGTGTGGTGGTACCTGTTTCGGGTGTCGACAATCTCCTGATTGTGACAAAGGTGAACAAAGGATTGCGTGTTAAAAGTGTGAAAGATTTTCATATGGACCAATATGTTTCGATAATCATATTAAAACTAAAATATGTGAGCAAATCCGTAGATGTGAAGATTGTTTCAAAGTGGTCCCTACCGACAGGAATCATACTTGTAGAGAGATCTATTGCAAAATTTGTAGCAAACATCAACCCGCAAACCACCTTTGTTACATTCAACATTTTGTTTGTTCTACAAATTGGAGACGGGGCAGGAAAATGTTCAATATGATGGCTCCCGCCTACATTAGCCAAATCTGAGTGTGTGTTTAGGCAAGGTTGTTCTGATTGCATTTCAGTAAATAAGTCCCTTTGCAATAGGTGTGGAGTTAGACTCCAAATTTTGGAAAATAATTCCATAGATAGATTCATGGAATACGTGATAGGGCAAAGACATTTTTTTTAAATATTGTCATCCTCGCGCATTATGGTGGTGGATTTGGTCATCAATTCGTTCTGCCCCATACCCCCTATCGAATTTTACAATTCAGGAGCCCTATGTTTGAGTTCACTCGACACAATATCGCATGCGATTTTTGCACTTTATCGAAGGATTCTCCAAAAATGGTATGTTTGAATATCACAAGCGATAATAATTATCGACCATAAAACAATGAGCGGATATTCAGCATGCGATAAAAATTATCTATCGAAATTGACTTAAATCCTAACCTTAATCATTATTGACATATTTCACTCGTCGTATAACGAAATGGCAAATGTTGATGAAATTGCAATGATCGCTATTGCAGAAGTAGTAGATGATGCAGCGGGTGCCGTACCAGAACAGCGAAGACACTATTCCACCTTCGCATAAATGCATTCGATGTTGGAGATAGTCAATTTGTTAGAATGTTTTGTTTATCAAAATAATTAGTTCGTAATTGTCTCCCTATAAGAATAGAGGTAGAGAGTCAGCTATAAATATTGATACAAAAGTTACCTTTGCCTATGATTGATGATAAAATACGCTAATGAAGGATTTAGAAGTATTCGATAACACAACATATGAAATATAGTAGGAGAGATGACATGACGCGTCACGTCATGTCATTTAAATGCTATTGGTTCATGTCGTGACTCAAGCTAAGACATCCTTCACATCCATCGAAACCGACCAACTCTCTATCGCATTCGGTTCGGGAATAGCGTCTCGAATGAAAAGAGTATCGCATGCGAATTTTTTGGGATAAAAATATCACGTTCGAAATTTATCGTGTGAACTGAAACATAGAACCCAGACCACTTGCATTCCAAAGACCGTAAAAAAATTATCAAATGGCATGGTGAACGAGTCGCTGAAAGTTACGTTTTTATTTTCAGAAAAAAAACATCGATTAATGTAAGTAAGTAAGTATATGTTTATTGTACATAGGAACAATTTCTTGTTGACAAACACAGTTGAATTATGAAATATAATAATAATAATAAATAAATAACATGTAATATCACAGCTACAAAATATTTAAAATTCTAAAGTACTAAAATATAGCCGACTAAAAGCAGATCAGGCATGCAGGTGTATACATAGATAATAATCATGGCTAAAAAAGACATATGTTATCAAATATTCAGTGACACATTAGAATGTGTCGTCATAAAACTCTGCCAAACTATAGGAAGCCTTATCACTAAGTAGCTTTTTTGACAGTTTTCTAAAACTATTATAACTCTTATTCTTAATTTCATTAGGTAATTTATTGTAAATTTTATCCCCATTATAGATCAGGGAGCTTTTTACTAATTGTATTTCCGATGTCGATATTCTGACTCAGGCATTCCTCAAGTTTCGTCAGCTGATGTTGGATGAAACCAATGTGTGCCCGTTCACGGAAGCATCAATAATAGCCTCATCCTGCAACAAGGTATTCAGGCGTTACTTCCTGAAAGCTAACACCATCGGGATCATCCCCAAAAGAGGTTACAGCTGCACGGAAAATCAAACGAAAATTGTCATTCAACGGTTACTGTGGGAAGAGAGAAAAAGGATAGTCGGAATAAGATACGCTGGGAAGGGCCCGGAGGCCATAGTCGATGATTTGAAACTTGATGGATTTTCTCCTGAGACTAATCAAATATTTGAATTTGAGTGCTGCTATTATTTCGGGTGTTCTCGTTGTTTTACGCATCAAAGAGACCCCTGGGTCTGTAAATACGGAAAGTTTTCTGTTGGACACCCCAGTATTGGTTGGTGCTGAATGTAGTAATATGCCTCTCTCCTCTGACTCTGGATTGATCAAAAAGAAAAGATTTATTTCACTCTGTTTTACCTCAAAAATCGAACAGCAAACTCATGTTTGTTCTGTGTAGATCTTGTGGTGAGACCATGAATACAAGCGAATATCATCATTCTGACAAACAGCGAGCTCTCTCTTGCACCTGGGTAAGTGAAGAAGTAGTTGAGGCTATTGGAATGGGTTACAAGTTTCTGGAAACTTAGAAAATATAGTCATAAGATACCATTCAGTTCACCGAAGGAGTATCTGGTCTGTTTACCAAAATGGTGAATAAATTTATCAAAATCAAACAGCAGGCGTCAGGATGACCCCAGCGTTGCGTTAACGACAAGGAAAAAGACAGATACATTGAGGAGTTTTTATAACGAGAAAATGTCAAACTTGAATATTCCGAAATTGTTGATAATCCTGGACTTCGATCACTAGCTAAACTCATGTTGAATTCATTCTGGGGGAAGTTTGGGCAGAGGGAAAATCAAAATAAAACTTGTTAATAACCCCTCAGAATTCTTCTCAATAATGACGAATCCCTCCATCAATAATAATACCATACTTCCTATCAACGAAAAAACTCTTGTTGTTAATTGGAAATATAAAGATGAATGCTACGTGCCTCTTCCTACAGTAAATGTTGTCATAGCCGCTTACGTCGACACCCCCGCCCGTTTGAAGCTTTATTCTTATTTAGAACAACTGGGTGATCGAGTCTTATATAACGATACAGATTCAGCGATATATGTAGCAAAACCTGAACAAGTCGATATTCCAACAGGTCAATTTTTAGGTAATATGACCGATGAATTGGAAGGTTACGGTCTCAATACTTATATATCAGAGTTTGTGTCTGGTGGTCTTTAAAACTACGCCTATAAAGTTTGGTCTACCAGAGACAAAGAATTAAAAATCACCTGTAAAGTTAAGGGAATATCTCTGAATTATTCAGCGTCACAACTGATCAATTTTAGTTCAGTCAAAAATATGATTTCAACCCCTTCTGAACCTATATATGTGTATAGTAAACAAATTCGCTGAACGTCATCACTATAGATGTCATGAAAAAGTACCGCTCTGTATCTTTGAAACGACATTTCTTCGATGATCATACTTCACAACCTCACGGATAGAAAACCCTAAAGTATACTTCTGATGACAACTTATAAAGAATCTCTCCCAAAATTGAAGAAACAAGACTCACAAACCCTATGTACCCCATCTTTATTGTTATGCCTAAAGTACTAAATGTACTTGAACTTTTTCTGTTTTATAAGAAATAAATGGTATAAACTTGCAAAATCTTTTTTTCTTCTTGACGTATATTTTTCAATCTGACATTAGTGACAAAAACCTCACTGATAGTCTTTGCTAAGGCGACATCAAAACAAGGCAATACAGGAACTTATAAAGTTGGTGTAGACATGCCCCTCGCCTTGAAAGGGTTGAACTTTCAAGCATAAATAACAAAATAGAGAGAATATGCAGGTACAAAATGCCACGTAACTCCTAAATTGGTAACACTATCCCCAATCTGATTGTGATTATTTGCTAGAAAATTAGCTGGTTCTGCTATTTCTGAGTCAGCACCAACAAAAGTGGTACCATTGTAGGAGTAAACTTCTGCTGACTTACCCCTGCGAGCACTAAAACGCCAAAACGCTGCTATAAATGTGTCTTTGGTCAAATTACTGACTAGTTCTAAATGAACAGCTTTTGTCGTTTAACAAATGAATAAACACAGATATGCTTTCAGCGTTTTAGCTCCTCGACCCTTCCTATCCTTGATTTTAAGTGGTCCAGCATAATCCACCCCGGCCAGGTTAAAAGGTGGTGCAGGACAAATCCTTGACTTGGGTAAATTACCCATTATTGGATAATCTTCACGTGGTTTAACGCAAAAACATCTTACACATGAATGCACAATTTGCCTTGCAAAATTCCTTCCTGAAAGTGGCTAAAACGTTCACGAATTGAAAATAACAAATCACTGCCTTAGGGTGTATGTCACAAAATTGAAAAATGGGAGATTTCGATAACACATGTGTCGAGAACTACTCATCGAACGTCCTAATATTAAAAAATTCCTAATGCCCCAAAATTCGAGAAAACTGTCGTGAAAATTTTCAATTGGGCCAACATGGTACTATAAGACATGCATCTTTGTTATCACAGAACCTGAGTCCAGAATTTTCAGAATCACAAGGCTGTATATTATAACATGCACCCTTGTAATCCGTTCTTCATATTTCATGTATACAGTGCGGTCCAAAGGTATGGAATAAATTCATTTTTAGCGTTATTATGTATTTTATGAAACAATCCTGAAACAATCCTGAAACAGGTCAATTTTTATTGGCAATTTGACAATTTACAGTATGAAAATATTACCCCCTTCTTGCACCCCCTCTGAATTATGAGCACCCCCTCAAAAATTTTAAATGAGAAGGGGGGTCGTGTGGCATCTTGTTCGAAAGGGATTTTCATTATCTGTTCAGCAATACTAAGTTTTTCAGATTTGGTGCAACCATAACGAAGAAATTTTTTTATTAAAATTTAAAAATATTGACACTGTAAATGATGTATCCGTTGAAACAACCTGAAACAGGTTGATTTCTATTCTCAATTTGACAATTTATAGTATGAAAATATCACCCCCTTCTTGCACCCCTTCTGAATTATGAGCACCCCCTCAAAAAATTTGAATGAGAAAGGGGGTTGTGTTGCACCTTTTTCAAAAGGGATTTTCATTCTCTGTTCAGCAATACTGAGAAAATTTATTCTGAATATGTCAAATGTTGATAGACTGAAGGAAATAATGTAACATAATGTTTAGGAAGTATATTTCAATTTGTTTTACAGTTAAATTAAATGTTCAAAATGACCACCATTCACTTCTTGACAATAAGCAAGGCGATCTTGGAATTCTCGTAGAACATTTTGTAGGACCTCAGGGGTTATGTTTTTAATTTCTTCCGATATCCTAGTTTTTAAATCTGCAATATTGTCTGGTCTATTGAACTATACTTTTGATTTTAAATAACCCCATAAAAAGTAATCGAGAGGAGTCAAATCGGGGGATCTAGGCGGCCATTCAATCGGTCCACGTCTGCCAATCCACCTATTGGGAAAAACTTCTGTCAAATAATCTCGAACAATACGTGTGTAATGCGGTGGAGCTCCGTCTTGTTGATACCAAATTGATCTATCTATTCCATTTGGATCATTAACATCGGGAAAAAGTCGTTTTAATGTAGGCACTAAAAAGTTCATCAAAAAACCTAGATAAACCTCACCATTAATTGTGCCTTCAAAAAAATAGGGGCCAATAATTTTGTTTTTAATGATACCAGCCCAAACGTTCACTTTTTATATTATATTATATTGTGTGTGAGCCTCACACATCCAATGAGGATTTTCTCTGCTCCAATATCTACAGTTTTGTCTATTAACCGTTCCATTTAAATAAAAAGTAGCTTCATCAGAAAACACAATTTTGTTTATGAACTGCAAATCTGCTTCGATTCTATCCATCATCAGTTCACAGAATTGTTGCCTTCTATCAGGGTCATCCTCATTTAACTCCTGAACCAACTGAACTTTATAAGGATGGTATTTTTCTTTATGTAAAGCTCTCAATATCGATTATTTACTTACATCATTGTCGGCGGCAAGTTGTCTACTTGTCATATGCGGATTTTCCTCAATCGCTAACAGTACATCTAACTTTTTCTCCTCATCCAATGCAGCATTTCGACCTGGTTTTTGACGAGTTTTTACATGTCCAGTTTCACGGTATTTTGTTTCTATTTTGCTAACTGTAGATTGTGATACGTGTTGACCAGGGTATTTATTATTGAACATTTCACAAACTTCCGTTTGAGTTCGTGTTTTATTGCCGCATCCAAGCATAATTAAAATGTCTATTCTTTGAGTTTCGGATAAATGAGCCATAGATGAATCGAATACACACAAAAATATTTTTCAATACACTGACGTCTGCCAGCAACTCACAAATATCAAAATAACAGTAGTCTACTAGATTGACATTATATTATTTATGGGTTTTGTGAATAATATTTTGGTGTCTTCAACGACTTTTTCCTGACTTTTTTAGCAAGACAGATAAGAAAGTATAAATTGTCAAATTGAGAATAGAAATCGACCTGTTTCAGGTTTTTTCAACGGATACATAATTTACAGTGTCAATATTTTTAAATTTTAATAAAAAAAATTCTCAGTTATGGTTGCACCAAATATGAAACACTTAGTATTGCTGAACAGATAATGAAAATCCCTTTCAAACAAGATGCCACACGACCCCCCTTCTCATTTAAAATTTTTGAGGGGGTGCTCATAATTCAGAGGGGGTAATATTTTCATACTGTAAATTGTCAAATTGCCAATAAAAATTGACCTGTTTCAGGATTTTTTCATAAAATACATAATAACGCTAAAAATGAATTTATTCCATACCTTTGGACCGCACTGTAGATTAATTTTGTCTCAATCGGTTCGTTTGTGTCATTGATTTTACGTGTTATTTACGGTTTTAAATGGAGGATAATAATAATGTGGGTGAAAACTGGAATTGTTATGATTCTGATGACGATGAAGAAAGAATATAGTCCACCAAAAAAAACATTGAAGAACGTTGTCAGGTAAGACTTCCTTATTTGGAGGTTAGGTTTCAGATATGTGTTTGAACAATTATGAGATTATTTTCATTTTAGCGTAAAAATTCAAGGTAAGCTGATAGAGATATCCACTGCAGAATCAGATGACTCAATTGTGCTGGATAGAAATAGTGCATTTGGCAGTGTTTCCGATATAACTCGGTAAGTTTTGTCTAAGTGGTAGGTATTTTACGACGTTTTCGTAATCCATTGCTTTCATCACAATTCAATGCACTAATTGCTGCCCAGATCTGTAGATCATAATGATATGAATGGTGAAAGTTACGGAAGTGCAGTGAATCCGGAAACAAGTGGTAATGTTGAGGGAGATATCAATCAAGTTCCTGGGGTTGATAGTCAAGAGTATAACGCACTGAATGGAAGAAATTAAGAGTCCAATTCACAGGAAGGAGGACAGAAACAGAAAACGAATAGACTATATCGTAAAAGAACTAGAAATCCTAGAGAATGGAAATGCAATGTTCGAAAGGAAAATTATGACAGAGAGTTGGAGTGTATTTCATCAAAGAAAAAATAGAGACCAGGTAAAAATATTGTAACGAAAAAAGATGCCTCGAGAAATGCATCTATAAGTGCGCTACACATGTGAATGAGGAAGACAGGAAACAAATATTTTCTGACTATTATAAGCTAGATGCCCAAGAGAAAAGAATGTATATTCTGAATTCAACTGTAATGAGTGATCCACAGAGAAGAAGGAAAGGAAAGATCAAAGATAATTCTGAAAAAACAAATAGTTTCAAATATTATTTCATTTTGAATAACAAGCGAGTTCAGATCTGCAAATTATTCTACACCGAAACACTAGGAATGAGCCAGAAACCGATATATACTGTTCACAAGCATGTAACAGAAACCAATACTCTTCGAAATAGTAATCAAGGCGAACATACGAAGAAGTACACTTCAGATGAAGCAGTAAATCTGGTAAGGCAGCTTATCAATATGTTTCTCAAAGTCGAAAGTCATTATTGTCGATCAGATACTAAATTTAAAAAAGTCCAAAGACTTATGTGATCTGTGTTCAGAAATAGTTATCAGAAAAAAAGAGAAAACTTTGAGCGAAGAAAAGAAGAATGAATTCGATCAGCATCTAATGGAGAAAAACTTGATGAGAAAAGAGCAAAATTAAAGATATCGCAGACGGCAAAGCAGTATTATGTTTCGACCTGGAAAACGTTGTCACCTGTCCCAAAGAAGACGATAAGAATTTGTTTTATGAGAGTAAACTGAACGTGTATAACATGACGGCACACTTATCTATTCAACGGAAGGTTTATTGTGCGATTTGGTCAGAGTCACTGCACGGACGAGCTGGTAACGATATTGCTAGCTCAATTTACAACATTTTGAACAAGGTATTATAAGACTTTCCCTTATTGGATGAGTTGATATTATGGTGTGACAGCTGTGTTCCGCAAAACCGAAATAGTTTGATGAGCTTCGCCATTGCACATATATTGCAGATAAGTCCAAATTTGAAGAAGATAACAATGAAATTTTCCGTACCAGTTCACTCGCGCGTTCAGGAGGTAGACTCCATCCATAGTGCAATTGAACGGTGCTTGAGAAAATGAAAATATTTTTCTCCTGTCTCACTTTTGAGAGTATTACTGAAAGTTGCATCTCTGGAAGTCAGTAAATTATTTTATGAAATGAAGTACCGAACCTCCTTCTCTGAATCTGATTACAAAACTGTCTGTTTAAGGCAAAGAAATCTGAGAAGACACTTAACAGCCGAAGGTGAAGAAATACCTATGACCATAAAAAGAATGACGTTAAGGCTATGCTTGGCCAACATAAGATAGATGTTCTGAAATCCATGTATAAGTGGATGCCAGAAGTGAATCTAGGAAAAAAAATCTGGAAAAAAAAACCCGGAAAAAATACCCCCATAAACAAAACGAAAAATAAACGGAAAAAACCCCGGAAAAAATACCTTACGGAAAAAAATACCTCCCGGAAAGAAAACCCCCGGAAAAAATACCCCTATATGCGATAACATGGCCAGTACACAAAAAGTAATGAAATTTCAACTGTGTGTCATGTTAAAGAAACTATACCATATTTGATTCATTTTACAATACCAATAAAAGTTTTAACCTATCCTGTGGACGACGATCATAAACGACGATTTCATATATTTTTATAACTCGATTGTTCCTGAACGAACTAAACTGGTGACAGATTCGCCTTTTTGCAAGGCTGGAAAATCTGTTGTTTCACCCCTCTGTATTGCAGAGTCAACCAAGGGTGCTCCCTAACCACCACAACGTGGAATTTTGCAAATCTTTAGGAAAAATTCCTCTGATTAAAATGTCACTGGGGTTTTCTTCGGTTCTCACAAAATGCCAATCAGACGGGCTGGTAAGAAACTGAATTTGGGCAACTCTATTTTGTACAAACGTTTTTGGTATTTGGCTGAGTTTTTATCCAGCAGAGACAAACACTAGAATCACTCCAATAAAATAATTCATCGAATGTAGTTCTCATAGTTGTTTTCACCTCATTGACTAGCTGGGCTAGCAGTAAAGCCCCACACAACTTCAATTGCGGTATGGTAAGCGATTTTAAGGAAGCGACTCGAGCCTTTGAACACAAAAGTATAATTTTTATTTCGCCTGATTTGGTTATTGTACGAACATATAAAACAGACCCATAGGCCATAGGAAGCGTCTGAGAAAGCATGCAGTTCCTTCTTGATAGCCTCATTACTCAAAACTCTTCTGGGAGCTTGCAATGTCCGGCAACTTAACTCTTAGTTTAAACCAGTCAGGAAGTGTTGTCCCAGGTGAGTTTGAGCATCCACAGCTTCTGCATTATGACAGTTGAGGCTTGTGGAAACTGTTGCATGTTTTCCTTTGCAAGCTGTTGCAAAAAACTAACTGCGAGCCAGGGAGCCGACTTGGTTCCATAAGACACATTATTCAATTGATAGATCTGCAAGTCCTCTGAAGGATCACTCCTCTAGAAAATCTGTTGCAAGCGTAGTTGATCGGGTATTAGAATTTGATGGTACATTTTTACTATTTCTGTGCAGATTACCATATTATGCTCACGAAAACGTAATAAAATAGACACAAGATCGTCTTGTATAGTTGGACCTGCATATTGCAAATCATTGAATGAAATTCCTGTTTCGGAAGGATAAGACCCATCAAAAACCACTCTCAGACGACGGGTCGTCTGGTTATTTTTGTTAAACACTCCACGATGAGGAAAAAAATAGCTTATGTTGTTCATGGAAGCTGAACTCTTTGACAGGTGACCCAGGCGTAAGTATTCTTCCATGATATCAACATATAACTTTTGCATGATAGGGTTTCTCTTAAGGTCGAAATCGGTTGAACGCGGTTTTCCTTGAATCACCAAGAGAGCTGAGTGGGCCTTTTATAGGTATTTCGACAACAAATTTACCTTGTAGTTTTCAAGAATATCTCCTAACACAATTTGTCGTCCTGGGAGAAAATTGTTTTTCCATGAAATGAATTTTCTATTTCCTAAAACTTCGACAACTTGGTTTGGATTTGTGAATTCATGCATTGATACTTAGTAGAAGGACAACACCGACACCAGGACCGGGTGAGTGTTGCTCCTGACGGAGATTTATCTCTCAATTGCCGCGTCCATCGAGTTCTCGCCGTTGGTGGAGGGTTGGGGGCTGAAGAACTGAAGAAGATGACGTGTTCGCCGAAGAGTTTCGAGGGTGGGGGTCGTCAAAGCATTTCACCCTAAGTGGCGCTTGTTTTTTATGCAAATAAACATGGCGCCAAGGGCGGGAGGCAAAAAAACATGGCGGCGATGGCGGAAATTATGAAAAAAACGTCCCCTCGCGTGATTCCTGAGAGCAATTGGCTGGAAGAGAAAAAAACGTCACGGGATTCGCTGTGTAGAAAAAAAATTGCCGCCGCCAAAATGACAAAACAAAAATAATGAAAAAAATGTCTGTCTTAGAACAACAGAAAATTATGATGGAATTATTAATTCACTCTCTCGAATGAAATTTCAAGAAAAATGCGTCTCTGCCGTCAATAGCAATAAGACACGTCCCGTGCTTGTTTATGCTTTGTCTGCTCGAACTGAATGAAGTTTACGAGAAAACAAGATCGATTTGACCTTAAATTTGTTTTTCAGATTCAATCGCAAATAGAGTTTTATCTCACATCCGGTGTTGGTTTACGCATTGTCTCGAGTTGGATGAAATTCCAAGAGAACACGATTCAGCCTTGAAGTTCTTTTTTGTTATTGACACGGAGAGTTGATACATACCTTCACAGCGAGCCAGCGTCATTTCATTGTCTGCGTTCGAAGCAACTACAAGTGCGTCTCTGCCGCTCATCAGTCTCTCGCTTTTTTTATACAAGTGCATTGTTTTTTATTGTGAGTGCCATTTACGAGATTTGCAAAGGTTAGTAGTAGTTATTAATTTTTTATTTGTAGTTTTTTTTTTTTAATTCAGAAAAGTTCATTTACCCTATTTGTTTTTTGTCTCATACAGAGTGTCTTTCTCACAAAACGTCATATTGTTTTGTTTCTCATACAGTGTGTGTGTGTGGATTGCATTTTTGTCATATTTATTCCTCATACAGAGTTTCATTTGTTATATAAAGTGTGATTCGATTTTTTTCATCATATTTGTTTCTCATAAATCATAAAGAGCATTTTTTTCATTTTGAATGAGTGAGAGATATACAGGGTGTAATTTTTTTTTTCATTTTTCAAAAATGATTTCGCATATGTCTCATCTTCTCGACGAAATTAACAAGATATCGTTGGCTTGCAGAAGTTGTCTGAGCTACCGAAGGACGGACCCCAACTGATACTCGACGCTCAAGCTAAAACAACCAAATTTTGAGAGTCCATCCTAGTGGAGTTGGAAGAGTGTAAAGTATTCCTACCAAATCGAGTGACTGGTACATTCAAACCCATCCACGACAAATTAACCGAGTCCCAGCATATGCTCATCTACAGGGGCGAGTAGAAAATTGCCAATCAAAATCATCCGCTGCAGCTGTTTGAGATCGCTAAGGCCTGAAGACGCTGACGCCGCCACCATTGAAAACAGAGAGTGAGTTTCTTGTATTTTCATTTGAAATTTTCTTGAAATTTTGTGTGTGTCTGTTGAATCATATCATCTGACGCCATTGTTGCATACAGTATGGAGATGGTAGCCAAGTTGCGCAAGGCAAAACAAATTCTCAAAAAAGGTTGTACTGATGGAGAGCGCAAACATTGGCTGGCCCATTGCAAGTACACCGTTCGCCTGATCAATAGTGCGATTGCGGCAGTGGATTGCATAGGCTCTCTGAGAAAATTACAAACTTTGTGCGGACACTTCAAAATTATCGAAAATTCAATAAAAAATTCAGGTCAACAGCCAGGCGTAGTCGTGGTGGTGGGAGAGGGAGTCAAATCAAAATTAACATCTCTAGTAAAGTGGGAGGACTTGAAATCGGCATTTTCTTCGCGTTTACGCACCGGTATAATTATAAATTTGAAACATAAAGATATTGGATAATTTTTTGACGATGCATTTTTGTTTAAAAGCAGAATTCAAAATTTAGTGAATATAAATCCAATCATCAAAGTCAATGCGACATTTTGTGGTAAATTTACTAAAAATACCTTGAATGGGGAACAAACAGTTGACTTTAAATATTTCAGCAATAAAAACGTTGTGATCGATAGAGGAACAACTATGAAAATGTCATCGATCAAATTCATAACGAACTTTCAGAATTCGCGGACAAAGAAAGTGGATGGAGTCTTCAGAAAATTGTTAGTTTGGAAATCAATACGAACAAATCGGGTGTGGAAAACGGTTCATCTTTCATCGAGCTACCAAAATCCATAACCAAAAGGCAAGCTTGCATCAATGTGAAGAATAAAGATGATGTGTGTTTCGCTTGGGCCGTCGTTTCGGCTTTGTACCCTGCAGAATCGGGTGAAAATTGCGCAAGAACTTCATCATTCCCCCACTATTCAAATGTATTGAACTTGGATGGAATGGAGTTTCCCATGAAATTTAAACAAATTACCAAATTTCAGTGATTGAACAACATATCGATCAATGTTTACACAATGGAATTGATTCAGCCGCAGGTGAACAAGGATGAATTTTTCGTTACTGTTCCGAGCCGACTCTCGAAACAAAAATTAGACATACATGTCAATTTTCTCCTCATTCAAAATGAATATCACTCGAAATTGGATGATTACGAGGAACCACCACTACAAATCGCCGCCGACGACGACGACTATGACGCCGTCGGCGATGACATAAAATTCCATTATGTTTGGATAAAGGATTTATCTTGCCCACTCAATCGCCAGCTCAGTAAATACGGACATAAAAAATTCATTTGCGATCGTTATTTAAATTAATTTGCTAGTGAAGAGAAACTCGACAGACATACTGTCGAGTGGTGGTCGGTGGCTTAGCGGTCTAATGCACAGACAGTTCGAAACTCCAGCATAGCAGTAGTCGGTTCGAGCCCGATGTAGTACATGAGAATTTTTCTCAACTACTTTATATCGGATCGATAGGCGACCACATGCCTCGTTGGAAAAGCAAGTGTATTGTGAGCTGTCTAGATGCCAATCTCGTCTTGTGCTAGCTTGGAGTGCACACCGACCACCCGAGGTGGTGCTGTAGGTTTTCCGGTTTCCTACTGCTGTGAGGTGAATAATCACCTTCAACATCAGTAAGTCGCCCCGGAGCGCCACGACAAATAATAATAATAGCCGTCCTCTACCCGCACAGGCTTTGCTTGGGTACACTCAACGAGTGTTTATGAGGAAGTATTATAATTATACTTGTCAAAAATTAAACGAGAGCAAAATTTCATTTCCAACATATGATCATGTAAAATTTCGAGACTTTGTACACAAAGAAATAGTTCCTTTTGTAATTTACGCGGATTTTGAGTAAATTTTGGAACAGTTCAATGACGATGAATGCACCTCACATACGGCAAAGTACCAAAAACACATCCCAAAAAAATGATCAAATATTGACGTGGTGAAAAAAGCTGAGTGAAAGCTGAGTGAATGCTGAGTGACTCAAAAATCACTGAAAACGCTTCACCGAAATTCTTCCGCCATGTCAATTTTGAGTGTTTTTATAGAAAAAAGTGTTACTTTTTTGCACCAAAATATGATGAATAATTCAATCAAAATTGTGATCATTTTTGCATAAAAAATTTGCATGTTTTTTGAAGCAAAATATGATGAATAATTCAATCAAGAATGTGATAATTTTTTCACAAAAAATTAGCATATTTTTTAAGCAAAAAATGAGGAAGGCTATTTTCGAGTAACAAAATCAAAATAAAAAAATTATTCGAAGATATATATTATGATATTGAATTTTGCAATAAGTAGTGAATTGGAGAAAGTTTGAAAAATTGATACTTACAAAATAAAAAAAACTGCACTAAAATATTTTTTTATTCCAAACATATTCATTTTACAACTATGACTACCTGTTTCTACTCAGCTCAGATGATCAGAAGAGTCTCATATGTGGTTTGTTCAATCTTTCATGTGTTTCGTTTAGTTCATTCAATAGTTTTACTTTATCTAAAAAAAAAATTCTAAATTATTTGTGAAAATAAAGTTGTTTAAAATTGTTTTTTCCGTTAACCAGCCGTCATCTCCCTACGAACGACAGCCCTCAGAAGTCAAAATTTGTGCGAGCTAAGGATTAACGAGGTCTTACCATTTAACGTGCGATTCCTAGCTGTTGTACATTGGACACATGATATATCAATCTATGCGATGACAAGAGGCAATGTCTTTTAGAGATATTAAAACATGAAAAGAATAAAAAATGTGATGTTTCAATAACAAAATGATAGATAATAGGCTGTATAGTAAAATAGTGATTTTCTGTGTATAGCTTCGTTGTTTGAAAAGAAAAACAATAAAAGGAATTATAAGCAAGTATTGAATCAGAAACAAAGCTTGCAGAGTTTATATTGTTAAGAAAAGCAAGAAAATATATTACCAAGATTAATACATTGCCATTTACCTACATCAAGGTAAATACGGTAGCCGATTTGAGAAGCCAGGATAGCTGAGTTACTCTACCATCAGACATACACCAAGGTAAATACGATAGCCGATTTGAGAAGCCAAGATAGTCGAGTTCCGTCTACCCACCACATAAGGTAGTACCTGTTTTTATTAACTTTTACTGTGTGTGTTGTGCACAAACAATATTTTCCAAGCATATCACAAATACCCTACAGAACTTTATTTTTGCTACATGATATTGTGGTTAGTTTTCACATTCTACCTCCACAGACAATTATTTCCATCAGAACATTATTCTCTGTCACCCGTGTTTCTGCGTTTCTTTGGTTCGGTTTTCATTACATATGAACCTTTATTTGTGCAATGCAGCAGACTTGTTAATTTTAAAGTTTCAGATTATTATCATTTATATTTTCTGAATGAATGTTATGTTTTGATATCAAATTTATATTTTTAAGGTAGTTATCTTTCAGGTTAGGATATTAATAGGAAATTTTGAAAAATGTTCATGTTTTGAAACATTAGTAATGATTTATTAGTTTTGATTTCACATTAAAAAAAAAAAAAATTAATTGTGCATTTTCACCAAATGGTAATTTCATTGCCCATTGGAACCCGCTTATGAGAGAGAGATGTTTCTGCTCCAGGAACAACAGACTGACTGAGCTGAAAAGAGATAAAAGGTAAATAAGGAAGGTATAAATAGCCCGGGAATTTTTTCAATTAAATAATTTTTCTACAACTATAAAAAAATATATTATAGAACAATACTTTTACAATCATAACAAATGTCACCGCAACGTGGGGCCAATTTTGAAAGGGGGAATTTGAAGGTAGAGTTTATGTGATTGAAAGTGGTGAGAAGTAAGTGTGAAGTGTGGCAGGAAAGGTTGAGAAATTTTGTAAGTTGTGAATTTGAAAAGAATTTGAGGTATAGAAAATGGATCTAAGGGATGGAAAACGTACCGGGAGACGAAAGGCAGAGTGGAGATCATGCTGAAAGAAGTGGAATGCAAGAAGTAGAAAGACAAGGAAGAACAGAAAATCAGCAAACATCAGCAGAACCTTCTGAGACAAATATCGAACAGCAGATTAATATGCTGATGGAAATTATGTCAAGCATGAAAAAAAATATTGATAATAAAAAAGAAACTATGGAAAATAACATAGTTGGAATGAAAGAAAGTGTGGAGAATAGCATAATTCCAACTATGCTATTCTCCACACTTTCTTTCGAAAGTATGGAAAATAGTTTGGTTGGACTGAAAGAAAATATGGAAAGATTGGAAGGAAGTGTAAATAGAAAATTTGAGGAGAACAAGAGAGATCATCAATACATGCAAAAATGTGAGGATAAAATAGAAAGTCAAAATACAATATTTTACCAATCCATAAGGGGAGAAATACCTGAAATGAATAATATTGTTGAACAAAATAATAAGCTACATAAAGATTTGAGAATACAGTTGGACGTTTATAATTAAAAGACATATTGTGAAATAAATAAAGTAAACCAAAAAGTAGAAGAGTATCAGAAAGGTTCTAACAGTAAGTTCCATACTGTTGAAACTGAAATTTTCAAAATTAGGGAATATTCAAGTTCTATTGAGGGTAATCACGACTATCAGAATAAAATCAAAGAAATAGAATCAAAATTGTAGCAATTAGGAGAGAATAAATCTAGTGACATTATAGAAACAAGAATATTAACCAATTTTCAGAGTATACAAGTTAACTGTAAATTTTATGGAAACATTCAAAAATTACATCCCATAATTTTTATTAAATCTTTAAAAAATAAAACTGAAAATATCAAAGGCATTGAAGAAATGAAAGACGTTATAAGAGAGTATTTAGCAAATCACCCATGTGTATGGTTCAACAGCCAGGAAATAGTTTTGGCGATTTCGAAAATTTGTTCTTAAAACAATTTTAACGCACAGTATGGGATGAATTTCAATTTTGTAAATTCGTTGAGAATAGAAGCACATTTTATAACAACTATGCTTTTCAACTTTATGCAATGACTCAATATTTAAACTCAGTTATGAGTGAGGAAGAAATTATTTATATATAAGTCGGCATTTTAAACAAGAAATCTTTGAAATAATTTAAATGCATTAGATTAAGACATTAGCAAGATTGAGTGAGTATTTTTCAAGATTAGGAAGACTTTGGCATATAGAAATTGAGATGAAAGAATTCAAACTTTCACTTCTCAAAATAATGATAATGATAATAATCATCAAAATTATAGTAACAATAATTAGTAACAAAATAGTCATAACAAATTTTATCAAAATTATACAAACTTCCAAGAAAATAGAAACAATAATAATAATCAAAATAGGAATTTCAATTATAACCATAATAATTATAATAAGGAAAATAATTATCGGCCTATGCAAAGAAATTATAGTGACATTAGAAATCATAATAGGACGCAAGAAAACAACAGATACCATGACAGTAGGGATATAAGATGGAATACTTATACTGACAACCATGAAAACAATGAAAGAACTAGTCAAGTCCATTTTCATCGTAGATGTCAAAGTGCAGATAGACAGAAACGATACCAACTGAAAATAGACCTACATTAACAAATCAGACTAATTCAACACAAGATTTAAGAAATTTCAATGAAGAACAAAATTTGTACTAAGCAACCCTTATAAAATGAACAAAATATGTTATGAACATCCTGTAGAATTTATAACACTCAATGATAATGCTGACTTTAATAAAATGGTAGGTTTAATAATATTAGCAGGAAAATTTGGGGATAATCAAGTAAGGATATTAGTCGATACTGGTTCAGAGGCAACGTTAATAAAAGAAAGCGGTATATCAAATATTGTGGGAATTGAAAATAAAATTGTAAATATGCCTAAAACTAATTTGATTGGAATCAATGGAAAAAACTATCAGAAATGAACAAGTTTATAAATTTGAATTTAAATATTGATAATAAAAACTTTGAACTACAATTATTAATAGTGAAAGAAATGGAGTTTCATGTAATTTTGGAGACGGATCAATAAGAATAAAATAATGCGCAGATTGCTCTGAAAGGAAAGAAATAGAAATGAATGGATATTGGTTTCGATTTAAGGATTTGAATGAGGAAGAAAGGGTTATAGAAAAATATATTTTATGCATAAAATGTATGAATGTGATGAATGAATGTGAATTAAATGATATGAAATACAAATGTGAAAAAATGAATTATTAATAAAATATAATGGATTAATTATGAAGGAATGAATATGTGCATAAAATAAAAGTGAATGAAGTTGAAAAGTTCAAGTCAAAAAATTATCCTATACCTTATAAATTTAAAGATCAAGTCAGAAAAGAGATAGAAAGTATGATAGAACACGGCATTATAGAGAAAAGTACCACAAATTATATAAATCCGATAGTTGTAGTTAAAGAAAAATGAGGAATTAAGATTATGTTTAGATGCCAGGAAATTGAACAAAATTACTGTACCACAATATGAAGCACCTATGAATATAGAAGCTATCTTTGGGAGAATTACAAATGCTAATATTTTTACTAAAATTGATTTAAAACAGAGTTTCTGGCTCATACCGTTGCATGAGATTGTTAGAGATTTTACTGGATTTTGCATAAAGGGGTTGTATATAGATTCTGTGTAGTACCTTATGGTTTGCAATGAGCATGTCCAGCTTTAGAGATAGTCCAGTACGTGGGGATTTTTTGAATGCAAAAGGTGGGGTAGTAGCGATTTTTCAATATGTTGTTAGGCTTGGGGCCCTAATGAAAAATCCAAGTTTTCGACCTCTTGGGTTTTAGGTACCATCTTGGATTTTAGGTACAAAAATTTAGTTTTTGATAATAACTCAAAAACCGAGGCTTTCACGACAAAAGAGGTTCTATACAGAGTTGAAGAAGACAAAATTTTCTACATATTTTGTAACACACATATGTTAGGAGTTACAGCTACGTAAAGTTGCACTATTTGAAAAAAATGAGGAAACTTCATTTTGGTTGAGTTTTATTAATATTATACATTTTGACACGTTTCTATGGTCCGGGATGGATATTGTCGGTGTTCTGGTCGTAGTTGTCTGTGGCCTGGGGCCCGATTCTCAAATGTCTATCACCCTTTGTCGCATGCGACAAAATATTTCCATCTTTCAATGCACATTTGAGAAAGGCGATGGGCATACTTTATCGCATGCGATAAAAGGTAATAGACATTTGAGAATTGGGCCCCTGGTCGTAGTTTGGGTCCGTATCCTGAAAAATGTCGTCATCCTTGTCCTCGCTTTCAATGCGGATATCCGGCATATTTCCGCAAGATTGTCCGTAGCAGAAGCCACAAAAATATTTGAATAGGGAAAATAAAAATAGAATAGAACGTACTAAATTTAAGAAAGGGGACTTAGTCATTACAAAAAGTTTGAGAGTGCCTGACAGAAAACAAGATTTATGTGCTAAATTGCAATTACCTTTTGAGGGGCCATATGAAATGAAGAACCAGTAAACAGTTATAGGTTGGTACATCCAAATGATAAAAGAATAAGAGTAGTATGTAATATTTGATAATGTATACCAATTTTAAGTTTAGAAAGAAATTAATAAATGAATTGAAAAATTTGAAAAAAAAATTATATTCCAAATTTGCTAATGCGGTATCAAAATTTTGAATATAAATTTTGGAGGATTGTTATGATATTGAATTTTCCAATAAGTAGAGAATAGGCGAAAGTTTGAAAAACTGATACTTATAAAATTTAAAAAAACTGCTATAAAATATTTTTTTACTCTAAACATTTTCATTTCAAAACTATGACTACGTATTTCTACCCAGCTCAGATGATCAGAAGAGTCTCATATGTGGTTTGTTCAATCTTTCATGTGTTTTGGTTAGTTCATTCAATAGTTTTACTTTTAGAAGTTGAAAGTCAAAATTCATATGTGACATTAAACTTCATTCATTTAAAAAATGTTTACAAAATTATTTATGAAACATGTACATTGGGCACATGATATATCAATCTCTGCGATGATAAGAGGCAATGTTTTTAAGAGATTATAAAACATGAAAAGAATGAAAAATGTGATATATCAATATCATAATGATAGATAATAGGCTGTATAGTAAAATAGAAGTAATTTTATGTGGATAGTTATCGTTGTTTGAAATCAAGAAAGGGATTGGTGAAAAACAGAAATAATAAAATGAGGAGAGTTTCCCAGGTGATGAATAACGAAAAATGGGAGTTTTTTGATTGATTCGAAAAGGAAATGAGTTTTTCTGAAATTTTTATAAGAGAAAATCATTTTCTGTTCAAAATCCCAGACAGCACTAGATTTTCCATGAATAATCCTGAACATTCTTTTTGGAATATTTAAATATTCTAGAAATATACTAGGATATTCTAGGATATTGGAGGAATATTCCCGGAACATGCTAATGGGAATCCCTCAGATAATCGTAGAATATTCCCAAGAATATTCTATGAATATCTAGAATATTTTTGGGATATTCCACGGATATTCCTTACAAAATATTACTATAATATTACCAATGAATATCCTCAGAATATTTGGATATTCCAAGATTATCCAAGGAATATGAATTAAGAATAATCATAGAATATTCTTAATAAATATTCAGTGAGTATTCTTTGAATATATGGTATGATCCAGGAATATTACTGTAATATTCCCACAGTTACCTTTTCGAATAATCGATTAGAAAAAATTCAATGGGTATAATCCTCAAATTATAGAGCAACCATAGACACATGTTCAAGACTGTTGATCGTCAGTACAGTGCAAAGATGTGCAAGACTTCTGTCTTCGTAAAAAGTGTTATACATCTTTGCACTTGGTTACACCGTACACACGATGACCAACAGTCTGAAACACGTGTCTACAGTTGCTCTACAATTTGAGGGCTATATATAATTCAGGAAGGAAAGTTCATCTCTACAAAGGTACAATTGCTTTATTTTTAAATTTCAACAGGGTGTTATATCTAATTTTGAAATAAGAAAAAATTCAAATCCTATTTACTCGTTCATTTCTGGGACATCCGTCGAAGCTGCTGAATTGAAAACCCTGAAAAAAATTAATTGTGCGATTTGATATGTTTTTAAATAAAATATACAGGCAGTTTCTTTTATCATGTGGTAACATTGCTATATTCTAAACTGTAATAGATACAAAGACGATTATGGGAAAAAAGGTAACTATTATGGTGAGCAGTAAATTGGTCATAGAAAATTTACGGGGATTCTTGCCCTTCCCAACTTATACAGGGAAAACTGAAAATGGTGTATTCGGTTTTTTACGTTTAATCAAAAATTTATCATTACGTAGTTCTAGTACATTTTGAATACAATAAAACTTTCCTCTTTAATTTTTTTATATTTTCTGAAATAACCATTCTATTACGGTTTAGAATGTAGCAATGTTACCACATGATAAAAGAAACGGCCTGTATGTGCATTTGTAGGTTTAATGTGTAGAATTCGAAACTATAAACAATGCCTCTCAAATCTCAAAATGTATGGGTGGTTGTTCATTTATAAAGGTTTTAGACTCAAAATAAGTCTTCAGTAAAAATATTGTAACTGAAAAATATGAGGCAAATATATTGGTCTTCTTCGAATTTCACTAGGAACCATAATCTATCAATAATGGAGTAATATACAAGTTTGTAACTTCTATACATACTTACTAATTTCTTTCAATCGGTTGGAGGATTTTGCGAGGTAACAGAACCACCACTTCAATGTCCTTCAGAGATGTTCTATTGTGGCAGCGTTGAATTGCATCTAGAAATGAAAAATTCATTGATAGTGTGTGATTTACTGAGACTAATATTTTCTTGATAATCTAATTCAAATATAATAAAAACATGTAGAGTTTATTCTGTATTTATAAAAGTACTTCTACTTATATGAGATCGAATAATGGTACGAAGCAGAACCTAAATCTATACTACTGATATTATCATTTTCAATTTGCTTCTCTGAATGGCGTTCGTCAAAGTCTTCTGAATCATTATGACACAAGAGTTCTTGGAAATTAAATGAAAATGATACAATAATTAAAAGCTACAATGTTAGGCCAGAACGATGGACATAACCTAAAAATTATAGCGTAATTATTATTCCCAATATTAATTATCATCAGAATGTAAAGAATGCTTTCAAACTTTGTTGATAACATCTCATGCACAGAAATTATTGGACATGAATTCAGATGGTTTCTATCATCGAAGAGATAATAATTCCTATTTTATTACCATCCATTTCATTCTGATGAAAAGTATTATTCAAAAACTACTTAGTTTACTTACGTGTTATATGATAACACTACACACATCACTAATTAAATCAATACAGTTCAAATACTCAATAAAACAAATCGAAATGAATAATGAAACCTGAAACTTCCCAGACGACAGACGACAGTTGTCGAAGTTGAAATGCACGGAAAAACTTTACCATGAGCGCTGTGTGATCGGTCACTGTAATGGCCGGAAGTTTAACTAACAAGGCAGCTGCATGCAAACTGAGTTGAAATCTATGAGTCATTAGATTCTCTGTCAAATGTGAATTTTACTAAGTACTTATCAAAATAGAGATTATGCCATAGAGAAACGAAAATCATTTATGAATCAAGCATCAGCGCGCTAGTATAGAAACATTAATAATCTTTGGTCCAAATCTGGAAACGTCTTGTATAGAATAATCTACGAATATTTCATGCATAACATTCCCTGCATGTACTATAAAGAATATACAATAAGTAATATTCCAGAAATATTCAACTAAGAATATTCACATTGAAATATTCCTATGGTATATTCTTTCAAGAATGTTCTTGAAATATTCTAGTTTGTATGTTCCTTGAATGTGCCAGGGTATTTAGATATTCCAGGAATATTCCATGATTATTCGGAATATATATATCCTATCTAAGACATCTATGGAATATTCCAGGAATATACCATGCTGTCTGGGAAAGGAATTATATGCAAATACTGAATCAGAAACAAAGCTTGCAGAGTAAATATTGTGAAGAAAATCAAGAAAATATATTACCACGATTAATACATTGCCATTCACCTACATCAATGTAAATACGGTAGCCGATTTGAGAAGCCAGGACAGCTGAGTTACTCTACCATCAGACAAACACCAAGGTAAATACGGTAGCCGATTTGAGAAGCCAAGATAGCCGAGTTCCGTCTACCAACCACATAAGGTAGTACCTGTTTTTATTAACTTCCACTGTGTGTGTTGTGCACAAACAATATTTGCTACATGATACGTCATTGTGGTAAGTTTTCACATTCTACCTCCACAGACAATTATTTCCATCAGAACATTATCCCCTGTCACCCGTGTTTACATTTTGTGACCTATAACCAGAGAACTGAGCACGTTTCTTTGGTTCGATTTTCATTGCACAGGAACGTTCATTTGTGCAATGCAGCAGACTTGTTAATTTTAAAGTTTCAGATTATTATCATTTATTTTTTCTGAATGAATGTTATATTTTGATATCAAATTCATATTTTTCAGGTTAGGATATTAATAGGAAATTTTAAAAAAATTCATGTTTTGAAACATTATTAATGATTTATTAGTTTTGATTTAACGTAAAAGTTTTTTTTTTCTGAGCTGAGAAGAGATGAAAGGTAAATAAGGAAGGTATAAATAGCCCGGGAATTTTTTCAATACAATAATTTTTCTACAACTATGAAAAAAATATATTATAGCACAATACTTTTACAATCATAACAATATATTTTCATAAACGTACTGATGGGTGATCTAAAAACTACGCATTTGTCGCACCTGATGGCGCACTGTGAGCAGCACAACAAGTAACTACATGGCATAAACAATACACTTAGTTCATTCACAAGACATACACGACACGTCATCACTGTGTTCTGTGAGTCTATGTTTATGACATCAGTCACTTTGCTGCTCATGTCACCTTTTTCTTCTGGAGCAACATCACCGCCATCTGTCGGTGGTGGTGGTGTCATCCATGTGTCATCTGACACTCTTGGTTCTGGAGGGACATCAGCGCCATCTGTCATCGGTCTGTACCGCTCAGAGTAATAACTACGGGCGAAATCACAATGAGGCTCCATCGACGATGGTCAGTCATAGGATCGTCATTTGGCTGGCATCTGAACCCTACTACTTGGCACGAAAGACATGTATCTACATCTTTCGAACCGGTATACGTGAAGCCTGCTTCGGTTAACTTACTTGCAGGAAATGCCGAAGTCAAGCTTCGAAACGAGTCGAGTGTTGTTTCGTATTGCATCTCTCCGTCTCTCTATGCATAGAAACAGACACACTGCATACTGAATTAAAACACCAACCCGCGGTGAATTCCAACCCAAAGAGCTCGCCATCACCGACGGGCATCGCACAAACCACTTCTTATTCAAAGCCGTAGTGCCATTCCATGACCTGAGCTAAGCTGATAAACGGCAAGTACGATATTTGGAGAGGAATTCAACGAGGTCCAGGAAGTGCTGCGCCCCATCATCGTGGCTGATGTGGTATACGTGAAGGGTAATCAAAAATTCGATTTTTTGCTGAACTGTGTGCTCGATCTGCCTAAGAGGCCACACATCTTCGATACTGCTACTACAAGTACAGTCGTCACAACGCCTCCGCCGACACTCGAGAAGCAAGCCCGCTCTGTTTGAATCATATAGTATCCGGAGAAATAAAATTGCATTGTGCCGTGAGACAATGTATCAAAATCTGGAAATGGATATGGTCGCACCTGATATGGTAAAGCCCCACAACAATCACGACGACGACGACGACACTCCTATCAATCGGCACTTGCAAAATTTGCGCGAGCTCAAGGCGCACATAGCAGAGTACGAGCAAATGCTGTGTATTTTTAAACGCTTCCAAAATATGCAATTTGACGATGGTAAATGGATGGGGCAGCAGCAGCAGCATTCACCGATCCACTACGTTCGGCCGTCGCCGCCAGCACGAAGTCCGTGACGTCAGCCACCAAGTCTAGCCGAATCACACGCATCGAAATATTATCATTATTACTCATATTATATAATTAATCATATTGTATTATCATTATTATTCATGTATTAATAGATGTATAAAACCAATTTGTCTCGATTTATTTTACGGCTCGAATGAATGAGAAAGAGAGAGACTGAAAGAAATAGGAGTCATGTACATTGAGCAATGGTGTATGTGTGTGTGTGTGTTCTTCCCATGTATATATTTGAGTGACATATACACTGTTTCTCAGTGTACATTGAGCTATCGTCACGATGACAACAAATTATATAATTCTAGCAGCCGTTCTATCGAACGTACTGCATATTAGCTCGCCATATGAGTGCGGCCGGGTATTGGTATCATATTTACACGATGAGGATTCGAGCACTTCGAACTGGACGATAATAACTCAGATGCTAGCCAATGATGGATATTTGACTGTGTTGAGAGCCGAAATCCCGATGAACGCCTCATCGTACAGACTGCAGAAGATTTATACAAATCACACCTTAGGGCGGTTGTAACACAGGTAGTTAACCAACTGGTTATGGAACCGAAGGTTAACCTATAGTTAACCTTCAGGCACTGGTCAGTCGATTTTCGTTGCATGACGATAAATTAACCATCAGTTGGGCAACTGCTCAATTTTTGATTCTCAGTTGTCAACAGTGTCAACCTGTCGACAAAAGAGTTATATTATGTTATGGCATTTTATTTAATTTTTAATGTTTTATATTTAATGATTACTTTTCTGTTACTATAATAAAATATTATGATCTTGATACTTGATGGCAGAGATCCAAAGAATAGATATAAACTGATGTACTTATGCATATGAAGATAACAGATTAAAAACAAATATAAATAATAGGTACTGAAAGTAAAATCATAGCAAAGTTTCACTGTAAAATTCTTCAAGAGTATGATTTGCCTTTGACAGTAGAGCTTCTTTCATTCTTTTTCTAAATTTGTAGTACATTTTCTAATTCCTTATTTCAGAGGATAATATATATTTTTTTGTTTCATTGATCAGAGAATCCTTTTTAAAGTTGTATTTGGAATAGGGATGGGTATTTTATTTTCAGGTCTTTGCATTGATACATATATAATTTGTTTGCTTGATTTTTGGGAATGAACTGCATTATGTTTTTTATGTATTAGACATACAGTTTCTAGAATGAAAATGCAGGCGAGAGTTGAAATTCCCTTGCTGATAAATAATAGTCTACAGTGCTCTTTTTTGTACAAACACTGATAGAAATAATTGTTGGCTACAGAATCCCCAGAAGGCAATTCCATATCTTAAATGAGCTTCAATAAGAGAGTGGTAAACCATCTTTGCTCTGGGATGTATATTTTACAATAAGATACTAGATTAGAAGTTGTAAGAATTTGAATAATTTTAAGAAAGAATGAAGATATTTCTGAATTTTAAGAAAGTAAATTTCATGCATGTACATAAATATGTGCTCATTTATTTAATAGTTCTCTACATAAGTTTTGTTTGTATTTTATAACTCCACATTGTTTATCCATTTTACACTGACATTTCTTGACATCTTGATTTTGAAAGTGTATGAATGAATCTTGCGTAATTTCCTTTATACAAATTTGGTTAGATTCGAAATAAATTAATATTAATAGCATCCCCAATCCTTGCTGCAATATCGTCATCAACAGGAAGCTCAGGATCATTTGTTTCACATGCTATGTTGTGTAGTACAACACAATATACAACAATAGCTTCTACCTTATTCATATTCAGACGAAAAAGTACCCAATGCTAATACAGGAATCGTCTCTTGATACTCCAAAACATCTTACGATAGAATTACTGATACGTACCCTCATTGAACAGATGCTCGACAGGTAGTTGGGGATTTGTCAGAGGTGTAATGAGATATGGTTGAACGGCATAGCTACTGTCACCAACTACAAGTACTTAGTTTCTGATTTCCATATTTTCCATTCTTGCCCTCAATCGTGAATTGTCAAAAATCATGAACTGATCCAGCCCACCTGCATACTATATCCTGGATGGATAAATCTGTTCTACATAATACTTGAACATTCAATGAAAAAAATCCTTTCCAATTTCTGAAAATCCTTGCATTATCTCCTCCAGGAGACTGTATTTTGATGTGGGCGTAGTCCAATGAGCTTATACACCTGGCTAATGGCATAAAAATCAGCTTGTACTTTTTGCACTTCATGTTCCTACTGGCATCTTCAAGAATTCTGGACGAAGCATTACTATGCTTGTGGAAACTTTATCATTTATTTAATTTAGGAAACAGTTCTTCAACGAGTTCCAGAAAGTCTTCATCATCCGTGAGTTCTTGCAGCTCTCCTCATTATATTTATGTCCATGATACTATTCAGAATTAATACTTTCACTTTCTGTACAATAATACAACGCAGCCTCTTCCTAACTGGATTGCAGGCAAGAGTTTAGAGTTATATTATTAATTATATATTACCACCGATACCACATAGCTAAAGCTAACCTAACATAAAATATTAATGTCTCAACCCAAATCAAAACAAAACCATGGAACACGTAAAAATTCAACGTTCTGAGGACTGAACTCTAGTTAACCATCGGAAATCGGATGGTAAAAAATTCAATGGTTAACCTGTCGGTGAACTTCTGAATTTCCAAGTTACAACGACTCAATCAAAGATAACCAGTGGTCAAGAAAACCATAGGTTAACCTGCCGTGTTACAACCCGCCCTTAGCGATGCGCAGTGGCTTCCGATGAAGATGTCTTGCCCCTCTAGCAGCACTTGAGGTGATAGTCGTCGTCCCACCCAACTACCCAACCCAACCACTACTTCAAGATGCAATCCCCTGCTGCTGATCATTCATCGCATTCCAAATGCGAGACGCCGCCAACAGTACACGATTGGTTTATGTTTTTCGTTTCAATGGTGTACCCTTTTTATCCCCTCAGTGGAATAAAAATATACAATGCCGTTAGCATGTTAGTCAGTTGAGCATGTAGGGGTGAGTCGATGTGTTATGCCTGAGGTATTTGAATTTTCAATGAACTTTAAGTGCAAATTAGAACTGGGCGCCACTTGACTTACAAACTAAATTGAAAATATTATGTTTAAGTCAAGAATTAGGAATAAAAGAAAATATTCATCAAATAAATTGAATGATTATATACTTATCAAAGTGGTTTTCTTAATTTTCCAGAAAATACAAATCTCTCGATAAATTTAATTAAATAACGTTATGTTCTATATGACTGGATAACTGATGAAGACCTGAAAAGTAGAAAAGTGTTACACAAGTTTCCCTTACTATATATATATATATATATATATATATATATATATATATATATATATATATATATATATATAAAGTAGGACATTTTATTGGACTAAGCCCTCTGGTAAAAATGCAACCGTAGACACGTGTTTCGATCTTAGGGATCTCATCAGTACGGTGAAAGCAAGTGTAAGGATGTGCAACACTTGATTGCAGGTGAAACAACAAACGAACGGAGTCAACAAACAGGAAGCCAACCGCACATTTGTGGCTTCAGTCGAAACACCTCGTGTTTACGAGGCAAGAAACGACGTCGCCACGGAGGCAGCTATAGCTACCTGCGTGACATCCGAGTCCAGGAATATAAGTAAACAGAGATGTGCTCTCGAGGGAAATTGTGAATAACAAGTAGGACATTTTATTGGACTAAGCCCTCTGGTAAAAATGCAACCGTAGACACGTGTTTCGATCTTAGGGATCTCATCAGTACGGTGAAAGCAAGTGTAAGGATGTGCAACACTTGATTGCAGGTGAAACAACAAACGAACGGAGTCAACAAACAGGAAGCCAACCGCACATTTGTGGCTTCAGTCGAAACACCTCGTGTTTACGAGGCAAGAAACGACGTCGCCACGGAGGCAGCTATAGCTACCTGCGTGACATCCGAGTCCAGGAATATAAGTAAACAGAGATGTGCTCTCGAGGGAAATTGTGAATAACAAGTAGGACATTTTATTGGACTAAGCCCTCTGGTAAAAATGCAACCGTAGACACGTGTTTCGATCTTAGGGATCTCATCAGTACGGTGAAAGCAAGTGTAAGGATGTGCAACACTTGATTGCAGGTGAAACAACAAACGAATCAAGTGTTGCACATCCTTACACTTGCTTTCACCGTACTGATGAGATCCCTAAGATCGAAACACGTGTCTACGGTTGCATTTTTACCAGAGGGCTTAGTCCAATAAAATGTCCTACTTGTTATTCACAATTTCCCTCGAGAGCACATCTCTGTTTACTTATATTCCTGGACTCGGATGTCACGCAGGTAGCTATAGCTGCCTCCGTGGCGACGTCGTTTCTTGCCTCGTAAACACGAGGTGTTTCGACTGAAGCCACAAATGTGCGGTTGGCTTCCTGTTTGTTGACTCCGTTCGTTTGTTGTTTCACCTGCAATCAAGTGTTGCACATCCTTACACTTGCTTTCACCGTACTGATGAGATCCCTAAGATCGAAACACGTGTCTACGGTTGCATTTTTACCAGAGGGCTTAGTCCAATAAAATGTCCTACTTGTTATTCACAATTTCCCTCGAGAGCACATCTCTGTTTACTTATATTCCTGGACTCGGATGTCACGCAGGTAGCTATAGCTGCCTCCGTGGCGACGTCGTTTCTTGCCTCGTAAACACGAGGTGTTTCGACTGAAGCCACAAATGTGCGGTTGGCTTCCTGTTTGTTGACTCCGTTCGTTTGTTGTTTCACCTGCAATCAAGTGTTGCACATCCTTACACTTGCTTTCACCGTACTGATGAGATCCCTAAGATCGAAACACGTGTCTACGGTTGCATTTTTACCAGAGGGCTTAGTCCAATAAAATGTCCTACTTGTTATTCACAATTTCCCTCGAGAGCACATCTCTGTTTATATATATATATATATATATATATATATATATATATATATATATATATTTACCCAAACCCTGCAAATTATGAAAAGTTGAACACCTTGGATATTGAACTCAGTAAATAAGTAATGTTAAAAGTGGAATACATTCGTTGTAATATATTGAAGATGCCTCAGTTGCATTCTGATAGAGCAGTCAGATAGGCAGCCTGTGGCAATGCCAACAGTACGAAACTTTAGCAATAAAATGTTCAATAACAATTATTAATGTTAAGAAAATTGATTCGGGTATTTAGCATTCCAAGGTAATGGACACAAAATTGTGAATTGATTGAAAGTTGAGGTTAAAAGGCCCAAATCAAGTAATATTTAATAGTATCTAAAAGGTTATTGAAAGCGCTCGCTCAGTACTGTGCGTATGCTGTACAGCATTATGTATAAGATATGAGAAATATGTATGATCAATTCATGGCTGCAATATGTATAGTAAATGAAAAATAAGGCCTGCTTTCGAAGGATCTTTGTTCGATCACAATCCAAGTGCTATCTCCTATTCCTGGATGGTAGAGTTCCAAGTTATATCCATAAATGTTTTGAATTCATCTAGGTGTTAACCATACCATAAAAAGCATCAAATAAACTACTGAATTGGCTCTCTGCACGAAGTGTGGGTACACCAAATATCCCTCTAGTAAATTCCCAACGTGGAAGCTGCATTACCTTCCATAACATTCAAAAAGAATGTAAAGTCCCAACGTGGAAGCTGCATTACCTTCCATAACATTAAAAAATAATGTAAATTCCCAAACTAGAAGCTAATTACCTTCTATGTCATTCAAAAAGAACGAGAGTAACACATCAATCAATGGTGCTAACAGCCCTGTGAAAAAAGAAATGGACATTTTCTGGCAAATTGGAGATTGTTAAAGACTTACCTTGCTCTGAGAGTTGTTCAATAATAAATTGAATTAATTTACAAAATTTTCTCCTTGCTGGAGACAAACCCATCTTGGCCGATGGCAGACTACCTGCAAAGGAAATCCGCCTTCATCCTATGAGCCGATCCGAAGGTTTAATCAATATAATGGTTCTCCACACAGGAGTTATCAACTGCAGTATGCAGCATATTAAATTCTCGCACTATCGCCCATTAAACGGACTATGAATCATTCAATATAAATAACTGTGTTAGACACACAGGTTGAGTTGTTGAGTGCTGGTTGGAGACTGACTTTTGAAGAATGGACAGGAAATGGAATACTTCCTTCCTCCACTCTAAAATATCAGTGCTACCAATGCCCTTTTTCTATTGCCTTTTTGGCCCTAAAATTAAAAAGGTGCGCCATCTAGGGATGGCCAACAATATGTCTTTAACATATTTTCTTTGGATTCCTTCGGATATCGGAAGTGTAACATAGCGAGTACTCAAAAATTAATTGTTAAGTCAAAAGTTGGTGATAACTTGGTCACAATCAAATAGATAAGTTGGAGAATTTCACCAATATTACAATTTCCATAAAACCAGCAATAGTCCAGCAGATCTCATTATTTAAAGAGGAGAACGCACCCTTGTTAAGTATTCATTCACAGTAAACTGTTTTGTTTAAAGATATGACTGAATCACTGGTGAGATATTGTTGCCAACTAACCTCATTGAGTCAGATTTCATTGAAACACCCACGCAGCGCAGACAGTTCTCTGTAATAATATTCCCAAAGATTACTAAAATAGAACTCGTTAAAAATCAATTTTAAGACAGCGCTATCTGCTAGGCAATAGCAGTAGTAGCAGAGAGGATAATATTCGCAAATATCTTGCATGAAATAGAGGTGACGATATGGCGACAAAATGAACGCTACAATGGTTCTTATTGTTCAAATATCCGAATCCATATATAAGTTTATTAAATCTATGCATCAAAACTTTTTTTTTAATCGATATTGTAAATGTATCTTCATACTACGCCACTGGCACCGAAGTGTAATAAATATATGCTAATATCTATGTGTTTGTTTCATTCCCACACACTCACAAATTGCGCAGTAACGAAATGCAGCTGTACTTATATTTTTCTAGGAATTTCATCCTGCTCGAGACAAAGCGTAAACTTACACCGGATGCGAGATAAAACTCTATTTGCGATTGACTCTGAAAAACAAATTCAAGGTCAAACCGATCGTGTTTTCTTGGAAATTTCATTCAGCTCGAACAGTCAAAGCGTACACAAGCACGGAACGTGTCTTATCGCTATTGACGGCAGAGATCAATTTTTCTTGGAATTTCATTCGAGAGAGTGAAATAATAATTCCATCATAATTTTCTGTTGTTCTAAGGCAGATATTTTTTTATTTTTTTGTTTTGTCAATTTGGCGGCGTTTTTTTTTCTACACAGCGAATCACGTGACATTTTTTTCTCTTCCAGCCAATTGCTCTCAGCGAATCACGTGACGATTTTTCTCTTCCAGCCAATTGCTCTCAGCGAATCACGTGAGGCGACGTTTTTTTCATAATATCCGCCATTGCCTTCATGTCTTTTTGCCTACAGCCATTGCCGCCATGAATTTTTGCAGAAAAAACGCGCTACTTAGAGTGAAACGCTTCGACAACCCCCCAATTCCGAAACTCTTCGGCGAACACGTCATATTCTTCAGTTCTTCAGCCCCCAACCCTCCACCAACGGCGAGAACTCAATGAAAGCGGCCATCGAGAGATAAATCCCCGTTAGAAGCAACACCGATACCAGGAAACTCATCCGTCCTGTCGGTGTTGTCCTTCTACTATACTTGAATTGCATTGAACCCTTGCAGGTGAACTGAATTGATCGGTCCAGAAACAATCCACCCAAATACAGATTTTTGTAATTTTGGTAAACCCTACCCAACGAAATTTTACCTATGCACAGCAAATAATAAATTATTCATAGCATATCAATTTTGCCACACTCGCTAAGACTTAGATCTGCCAATTTCATATGCTGTGGAATATTCAACAGAATGAGTAGGTAAATTTTCATTGATTTTTGGAATAATTAAACAGGTGACATTATTGCAAAATGCATTGTGGAAATATGTGTGTGAATCCAGCAGAACTCTACAAGTGTGTAAACCTCCTGCCTTATCTCTTACTTGAATCAATGCGGTTGATAATAGAATGGTTGGACTTATTTTCAAAGCAAACTGGTCAACGCTTGAATAGTTAACTGAGTCACTGTTGGATGTACTGGCCTCATGGTATTCTGCCTAACATCTTCAGGTATTTAAGGAATTTGTTTTTCAATATGAAGAAGCGTATTGCCTTCAGCATTACATTTCCTGCAAGGCTCAGTAAAATAATATGTGCTTAAGTGATTTTCTCGTAAGAAATGTAGACAAAGTTTCATTTGTTTAATGTGCTCAATACGCTCATTGACCGGTAACCTAAAAAATGTTGTACATTTTTGAATATTATGTTGCTGGTCTCTACAAAATACACATGTCTGTCTATTTGTATGATTTGTATTATTTTGGTAGGTAGCTTGAGAAGTCTACCCCTAGGCATCTTTGAATCATTGGATATTTTCAGTAAGGTATCCCACGTTTCGGTTGCCCGAGAGATTCCCAACGATTTCATATGTTTGGCAACGGTGTTAGCATTTTTCGTAAATCATGAGCTGATTTATGGTTTAAGGTTGTAATTGAAAAAATCGATTTAACATGATTATTTACCAACAAGCTGTCATTATTATAGCGATTGAGCAATACTTCCCAAGCTATTGTATAATTTGTCGCCGAAAATTTCAAAGACCGAATAACCTGCGCCGCACCACCTTTCAACGCTGCCCGTAAACAGTGGTATTTTGGATTTGACTGATTGTCAGATTTGAGTTGATTGATGAGTCAATAGTATCTCAATATTCCAACCAGTTTTCGTAAGAACCAGAAAGCTTCGGAAGATGTATCTGTGGCAGTTTGATATTTTCAACTGGTGGAAGAAGATTAGGTTTATTGAACTGACTAGCCAACATATTTGCATCTCTTGTAGCATAAATATATTGAAATATATTTTCTTGCCAATGCAATTACATGAAAATATGTTACTTGAAACTCTTTCCTTTCGACCAGCTGTTCATTTGGCTCGTTTATCGAAGCCTCTTTTGCAAATTGTACTTCTTCAAAATCTTTTCATACCGAATTTCAAGAATAGGTTGTTCACGTATCAAAAGTGTAAGTGACTCTAGGTAGGTTTTAAACAATGTATGTCGGTGTTTTAATGAGATTTTCTTGAATATTACACTGTTTGTTCCTTCAGTCATATTGTTGAATATTAGATACATTGGAGTAACTTGCAATAACCTAATATAGACAACGAAAAAAAGCAACTCAAAATAAGCAGTGGTGGAACTCTAGGAAGAAAAAAATGGAACGAACTCACTGGTACAAACGTCTTTTACTTTGGTTGCTCTCTGTCGTAGACTGAACGTCCAATCTCGTGATTGTAGCACTGGTCCGCTGCTATTGCTCCCGTTTATTTACATCGAATTTTCTTCAAATTTTCGATGTTTTCACTAGTTTTATCGGCTCGAAGGACCAATGTTATGACTTTGTGCTAACTTGAACTTTTTCTGTTTTATAAGAAATAACTGGTATAAACTTGCAAAATCCTTATTTCCTCTTGACGGATATTTTTCAATCTGACATAAGTGACAAAATTCTCACTGACAGACTTTTCTGAGGCGACAACAAAACAAAGCAATACAGGAACTTATAAAATGAACATGAATTCATAAAAATAATTGATAAATCAAAAGAGCCATTCGTTTATTTACCGAAATTATTGAGCCGAGAAAAAGATGCCAAAATAAAATTGTTAAAAAGAGCCATTATCAACAAAAGATGCCAAAATGATATTGTCAAAAAGGAGATATTATTAACAAAAGATGCCAAAAATTAAATTGTCAAAGAGAGACATTATCAACAAAAGATGCCAAAATAATATTGTCAAAAAAGAGCCATTATTAACAAAAGGTGACAAAAGTCATTATTTCATTAAACAAAACAAAAGAAAGATCTCTTCCTGACCCCCTTTTGTGATATTCTGTACATTGACAAAACGTTGAACGTTTTCGCGACACGGGAACATTTCGAAATAGTAAATTGTAACAGACAATCGAAACGCATGCAAAAGGATTTAAACGCATGCAAAACGGTTGAAACGCTGGTAAACAGTTGAAATGCATATTAAACGATTGAAACGCTTGCAAAACTGCAAAACGATTGAAACGCATGCACAAACGATTGAAACGCATGCAAAAACGCTTGAAACGCATGCAAAAGGTTGAAACGCAGGTAAAAGGTTGAAATGAACGTAAAACAATCGTACCGCTCGCAAAACGATTGAAATGCATGCAAAAACGATTAAAACGCATGCAAAAACAATTATAACGCATGCTAATGGATGCAATAATTGAAACGTGGTCTCTGACACATTTTTCTATCATCGACTATTGATTTTTATGATTTATTGATGTATATGTTTTTTCTCCATATAAACACCCCAATCATTCATATCGACCAAAACTTCCCTCACTTCAAATCACCCCGAGTTCTATGGTTGATATTTCATGAATCCGTGATCATGATTGTATAGTATAGTATTTATTGGTGTTTTTGATAATAAATCATTACAAAAGTCAAAAACAAGATGAGTACATATGTATATGTTTCTAGATATAAATAAAATCAGACAATAAGTCGTCTCAAGTAAAAAATAATGATACTGAACTATGGTTAAAAAATCAGTGTACAGTCGAAAATAGCATCATACAATATATAAGTATAATAAGGATATATTAGACAATAACAGTCTTCTTAATTGAATATAAAATTTTACGATGAATGAAGGATCAATACAAAAGTCAAAGATATGAATGATACATGGTGCATTATGTATACCAATATGTATAAATGAGATATAACATAACATAACATAACATAACAATAAATAGTCAAGAGTATAGAATAAAATTGAATGGTGAATGGAAGATCACTGGTGGTAAAACAGTGATAAATGTGAAAATGAAATGAGTAAAGTGGTTCGTACTGAATATTAGCCAATAAATAGGCTACATTTTCTTCCGATAAGTTACGTGACAAAAATTCGTCAACAGAATAAATACTGTGTCTCAATAGAAACTGTTTCAATGCAATTTGAAATCTAAAGAAGCTGAGTTATTTATAACATTCTGTAATTTTGTTGTATAATTCCATTAATTTGAACATCCCGGGTGGTCCACTTGACCTATCTATCCTCAATAACTCCCAGAAAAAATATTTTACAAAAAATCGCCAAGACGCGTCGATTTTTGTTTGGAGGGGGATTACATGTGACGTGAAGTAGATATTTGAAACTCCAACCCCCTACTCCCCAGAGCAACCCCCTATATAATTTTAACAGGGAATGAGGGTCATGTTATACATCATTGTGAAGGTAATCCAATTCTGATACTAGCAGTGCAAAATTCTCTAAATTTGAAGAAGGCGTTCTCGAAATATTCGAGTTCAAATGATACATTGTTGAATTGGGAGTACATAAATTATACGAAATAGATTATCAAAAATGTATTCACAAAAAATGTTCAATATGACTTCCGTTAACTCCCAGATAGTAGTAGAGTCCATTTCCAAATTCATCTTGCACCTTTGAAAATGTGTCTTCTCTTGTAATTGCCTGGCATTTAGTTATAATTCTTCTTTCCAAATCGTTCAGGTCAGTAGGTTGAGTTTTATGAATAACGGATTTCAAATGACCCCACAGGAAAAAATCATTAGGTGCCAAGTCCGGCGAGCGTGCTGGCCATTCTATTGGACCTCGACGACCTATCCATTGATTTGGAAAAGTTTGGGATAGCCATTCTCGCACCTGTAATGAGAAATGAGGTGGTGTCCTATCTTGCTGAAATCCGAAATGAGTGGTTCCATCTGAATCTGCACTATATCCAAATAAACCGTGTGACGTGAAGTAGGTATTTGAAACTTCAACCCCCTACTCCCCAGAGCAACCCCCTCTATAATTTTAATAGGGAATGAGGGTCATGTCATATATCATTGTGAAGGTAATTCAATTCTGACTCTATCAGTGCAAAATTGTCTTAATTTGAATGAGGCGTTCTCTGGATATTCGAGTTCAAATGTTCAAAATTACCTTCATTATTGTCTCCCAGACAGTAGTAGAGTTCAGTCGTAATTATCCACCGATTATCTTATTTTATTTGCTCTCCGAGTACACGTTTTAGATTTTTGTTGTCAACATGATTCTATTGGCAGCAACATGTGGCACCACCTCATTTCTCATTACAGGTGCGAGAATGGCTATTCCAAACTTTTCCAAATCAATGGATAGGTCGTCGAGGTCCAATAGAATGGCCAGCAAGCTCGCCGGACTTGGCACCCAGTGATTTTTTCCTGTGGGGTCATTTGAAATCCGTTATTCATAAAACTCAACCTACTGACCTGAACGATTTGGAAAGAAGAATTATAACTGAATGCCAGGCAATTACAAGAGAAACATTTCCAAAGGTGCAAGAAGAATTTGCAAATAGACTCTACTACTGTCTGGGAGTTAATGGAAGTCATTTTGAACATTTTTTGTGAATAAATTTTTGATAATCTATTTCGTATAATTTATGTACTCACAATTCAAAAATGTACCATTTGAACTCGAATATCTCGAGAACGCCTTCTTCAAATGTAGAACATTTTGCAGTGCTCGTATCTGAATTGAATTACCTTCACAATGATTTATTACATGACCCTCATTCCCTATTAAAATTATAGAGGGGGTTGCTCTGGGGAGTAGGGGGTAGGAGTTTCAAATACCTACTTCACGTCACATGGTGTCCCCCTTCAAAAAAAAATCGACGTGTCTTGGCAATTTTTTGTAAAATAATTTTTCTGGGACTTATTGAGGGTGGATAGTCTTAAGTGGACCACCCGGGATGTTCAAATTAATGGATTTTTTTGTAGAAGCGATGAGACGAAGTTGGGGATTGACGAGAAGTCCTTTGTTTCTAGTGGAATAGTTATGTGAATCAGTAGGTTTGTTATAAGAAAGTAGATGGTTATGTATTTCTATCGAACAGTAGTAGATATAAAGTACAGGAAGTGTTAATATTCCTAATTGTGTGAATAGAGGACTGCAGGAGTCTCTGAATCCTGCTTTGGCAATTACTCTGACTGCTTTCTTCTGCATCGTAATAACCCGTTATGCCTGACTAGAGCCACCCCATAAGATTATGCCATAACTTATATGGGAATGAAAAAGTGAGAAATATGACATTCTGAGGACATCAGTGTCGATCGTGTTTCTCAGGCGTCTCAATATGAAGAATTGATTTGATGACTTTTCACAGAGAATGTTTATATGTTCAGTCCATTTGAGTTTGTTATCTAGAGTCAAGCCCAAAAGCTTGATTGGAGCGTCCGCAATATAGGACGGATTTGTAGTGAATGTAATTTTTTGTGTTTTGGCGTTGTTCTGAATTAACTTGTTAGGGATGAGCTAATTTCCGATTTTATTCGATGCTTCATTATCTTTCTCTATCAGTTGTTTTTTATTTGTAGCAGAATTGTAGAATGTAATATCATCTGCAAACAGGACACATAAACTATATCATTTATGAATATTAAAAACAGGAGTGGTCCAAGGACCGATCCTTGGTGGCACACCTGGTATTACTGGATTGGATTCTGATGTGTTTTTATTATATAAAACATATTTAGTTCTTTAAAGTAAATATGATTTGAAGAAAGAATTGGTTGTCCCTCTCACACCATAAAGCTCCAGTTTATCAAGCACCCCTTGGTGTGGTACACAATCGAAGGCCTTACTGAGATCACACAGAGTAACTGCAGTTTGTTGACCATTTTCAAAGCCCTCGACTATGTCACACACCAGCTTTCGTACTACTTGGATTGTCGATTGGTTTTTCCTGAAACCGTATTGCTGGTCGTTTATGTAATTATTCATGTCGAAGTAAGCTGAAAGCCCTGATTTGACAATGATTTCAAAAACCTTGCCAAGAATTGGTATTATCGATATCGGCCGATGATTCTCAGGTGAATCAATATTACCTTTTTTGAAAACAGGTATCACTTTATTCATTTCAAATGCGTCAAGAAAAACTCCTTCACAAAAACATGAATTGAAGATAAGAAGAAGAAGAAGACAACACTGGTTAGGTGAACAACTGACAGATGACAAGGAAGTGGAAGACGATATGACGTTTGACAGCTGGCAACGTGGTGACATATGACAAATGTGGGCGACATGAAAAGAGGAAGAGACTAAAGACAGGTGACAGGAAATAGTGGTTTGGAACTCGGGTATCTGAAATTGCACTCTGATGCATGTACGCACGTCAAAAAGGTTCGATACTTGGCTTTGGTCGGTAATGCAAATCCCATACTTGTTGGCTGGTGTGAGGTTAGTTCCCAACACCTGTCTGGGTCCAAACGTCATGTCTAGATGGATCGTCGCCATCCCTACTTTCAGGTTTCAGACCATGAGAACTGTTTATGAGGGGTACAATTTTTTCGGTAAATGAATGGTGACAAAGTCAATATATGTATACAAGTTGTGACCTCCGTCAATTTTTTTTTAACCTTTTCAATTACATATTGTATTTATCAAGAAAATTCTATTTCATTCAGCAGAATTTACTTTGGAAGTTTCAGAAAGTAGATCATACTCAGTTATGACACCGGAATCATACGTAAAGTTCAAATAGAGGCATTTGCAAGCCTATTGCGTTAACCCCAAAAAAACTTGAATGAACTGACCTAATAAACTGAGTACGAACATCAAATGGAAATAAAATATCTGACAGAGTTTTGTCAACAACAGTAACTGGTACTTTTGTCATCGTAAAGATGTTCAAATGCAATAAAATTCAATGGCAACTTGAGGTGTGATTGTTAGAGACGAAACACTTTGTGTTGCCCATTTTGATTACAATCATAAAGAAAGGTTCGTTACGAATCTGATTGAGCATTGAAGTACCGTAATAATAATAATAATATAATAATAATATCATTTATTGACCATTCCAACAAAAACAATATGCAATATCATAGAAAAAAAAAAAGGTGTGTCAAATGGCACAAGATCAGTAGGGTACTGGTCTTCCTCAAGCGCCTGCAGCTAGATAAAAAATTCAATATAAATTTCAATCATTTGAACAAAATTCCATAGTGAGTCCATGGGTAAGTATATGCGTAAAAAAGAATTATATACATACATATGTATATACACATAAACACACAGACACAATACACGGTCGTTGAAAATAGAGCTGGACATTTGTTTTTTGAAACTAGTTAGAGAAAGGATTTTCATATTTTCAGATATTTCATTATATTCTCTAACGATTCGGTATGAAATGGAGTTATGGTATTGTCGGGTACGATGTTTAGGTATGGCCATGAGAGATTTTCTGCGTATGTTCAGGTTGTGAATATCTGTTCGATATGTTATTTTTTCATTCAGATATGCAGGAGTATGGCATCTTACTATTTTATGAAATGAGGCCAGAGCATGGAGCTTCCTTCGATTGATTATGTTCAATCAACCGGTAGTTTTTAGGGTATGTGAAATCCTGTCATATTTCCTTATACCATGTATCAACCTCACGAGTTCTGCAATTTCTGTAATCTTCTTGAATCTATAACGGTTAAACAGGGTCCATAAATATAATCACAGTAGTAGTACATGAGCTAATACCAGATACAAATTACGAGACAAGCACTTACAATTGGGTCTTCTTTGAAGAACGTTGCACAAATATCTGTCAGTTGTAGTTCAATGTCCGTCGTGGATTTGCCAGGGAAGTAGTTGTTTTCTGACAGATGTTTGCCTTTATTTTCCACTTTGTGGAAACGCTTAGAGAGAAGGGTACCCCTGTATTCTTTCAACATTGTTAGAAGATGTCGATTCATATATAATAGTTTTAACTTTGCGTATGATTTCTATAGAATGAATGATACATGTTGGTTGAATTTCATTTCATTATCAATAATGATTCCTCAGTTTTTCACTTTTTTCTTTGGTGGAAGTAGTTCCTTTCCTACTTCAACATCAAAATCATCTGCTGGTTCAAATCCAAAAAACATAACTGGAGATTTTGATGTGTTTATTACTGTCATGTTTTTGTGAGACCGCTACTAATGCATTGAGATCCTCATCAATATCTCTTAGTGCAACAGCTGATTTAGTACGATCGAAGAAATGATAAAACTGAGTTTTATCTGCATACATGTGAATCTGGCACTTCTTCATAATTGATGGAAAGTTTGAGGACTAAATCGTAAATAAAAGAGGACCAAGAATTGAGCCCTCTGCTACTCCCCGTTTAATACTTCCGCTCTCAGGTAAAGACCCTTTGAAAATAACTTTTTGCGACCTTTCACGTAAAATATTCCTGAAAAAATTTATGGACGAACGATCGAGCCCTATGAAATGCATGATAGCCAAAAGTAGCTCATGATTCAGCATGTCGAAGGCTTTGCGGTAGTCGAGCAAAACTAGTACACCAATTTTACGGTTATCCTGTGCATCAAAAATGTCATCGGTTATATTCAAGAAAGCTGTTCCGCAGCTGTAACCAGGCCTAAACCCCGATTGGACCTCTGGAAGAATATTGTAATCATTTCGAAGTTGATTTTCAACAATTCTTTCTTTATATTTATTCATTGCTTTATCTCTCAAGTGAATAATAAATTTTATATCAGTGATCCATGGTTTTTGTGGTTTGGTGAAAGGTGCATGCTTGTTGAATAAATCAAGAATAAAATAATTCAGTGAGTTTACTTTGTTGTCAATAGTTTCAGCCTCATATATACGAGTCCATGGTACGTTACTGGCTTTATTTTCGAAATTTTCCCTGTTAAATTTTGAGAAATATCTATATGTGCGACTTTTTTTCGTAATATTTGGAGTGATGATATCAATGAAACAGTCAGTAAGGAGGTTATCGGAAACATTCATATCTGAAAATGTGCATTTACTGTATGATATGAATTGTTGAAAATTATGAGGTTTAATAAAGCATCTTTTCGAGTAGGTTCCTGGACTATTTGTTTGAACCCAATACTGTCTAAAAGTGAATAGAATAAATTTGTTGTTACATTCTTGTTCAAAAGATTCATATTGAAGTCTCCTTAACAGAAAATATTTTCAAAGTTCAGCAATATTGCTGCTATATTGGTTTCAAAGCTATCCAAGAAATTCATCACATCTAAGTCATATGGACGATAAATTGTTCCTTTACAAACCTTACTTTTAATGAAATAAATAGTCAAGCATATTTGTTCATATGATCCATTATTGTGAATATCATCAACTACTTTCACTTTGAAGTAGTCCCTTACATAAATGCAGACTCCTCCTCCCCTGGTAGTTCTGTCGATACGGAAACATTTGAAACCTGTAATTTTAATCATATCGTCTGTGATATCGTCATTTAACCAAGTTTCTGAAACTCCGAATACATCGTATGTTTGTCAGTATCAATTCTCTTATATCACTTATTTTCGGTAAGGGTGAACGTATATTTATATGACCCATGTTCAGTTTTGACATCTTGAATGATTTATTTCCAGACAAATAATACGACACAAAAATAATAGTGTCGAAGTAAACCTAAAAAATAACAATTTTTTTACTTGGTAATTCTCTATTCCACCAAGGAAAATGAATGAATTCAGCTGACTACTAAGTTTATACCACCTATTCAAATAAATGAAAACAATAATGGAAACGTTTATCGAAATGACACAATAAGAAGAAATTTACTTTATTATATATTTATTTAGTTGTTGTTTTATTGTCTGTTAGCAGATGACCGCGTTTTAGGGCTATAGTTTATTCTTGACTCCTTTCTTTTCTTTTTCTCTGCTCCTCTTGAACCGGCTGGAATTGCAGTGATGCTGGTTTCTTTGGCCTGAGAAGTGGATTGAGTGATTATTTCCTGTTCTTCATATCTCCATTCAAATCACTGTCCTCGTCCTTTTCAAGGTTTTCTAGTTCTTCTACCGTATACAATTTTTTCTCAATCTCTAAAGTAAAACCCTTAATTTTGAAAGAAACTGTCTGAGATCTGGCAATTTTCAAATGTCGCACTAGAATCTTTTGATTCTGTCTATCTTCGATGTATCATTAGAAATAGCTATTCGAGTTCCTCTGAGTTTTTGAATATTTTTGAATAAATCTTGTTTTTTCAAAACGTATACGAACTCTAGAGCAATGGGATTTCCTTGAATGCCCTCTTTGCCAATGAAATATATATTATTGATGTCCTCCTGCTTTATATCTGTGCCCAATAAATTATTTAGGGTCAGAGTAGTTTCTTCCAAAATATTTGAATTATTTTTTATATTTAAACCAAAAATCACTTATATCATTCTTTCGAACCTTTCTTTCGACTTGCTGAACTTTGATATCCAGTTCGGAAATTTTCCTAATACAATCTGCCACGCTATTTGAGATGGACTGGATACTGGTGTTCAGTTCTCTTTTGATATCGTCTGTCTGCAGGGAGTTTGCTCTTGTACATTTTTTTAATTAGTTCAGATAATTCTGCTGTTGTGAGCTCGTGTACTGATTTCTTTGCCCCAGCCATATCTTGCGTGGTTTAGTTTTCTAAACTAAATCTTTACTAGATCTTTATCAGCAGGTACAGGTGTAAGTTTTTGTACATAGCCACGATAATATTTTCGTTTGGATTATATACCCTATGAAAGGCGATATACGGAAATAGAGGTGTTTTCCATTATATATTAGATGCACTTACAGTTTTTCATAGACTATCAGTTGATACATTAATGATGAAACAGCTGCAGCGAAATTTACACAGAAACTATGGTTTAGTACCACTCAAAGTTCGAATTTTTATAGGATACACGTTCAGTGACACTCAACTCACAATCAATGAAAAATTAATTTATTAAAAATCTGTGGCAAACGGTTTTTTTCAATAAATGTTGATTACGAGCATTCAAGTTGAAACTCTGCACTTCTGTACTCTCAACTCAAAGTTATAACGTACGACAACAGAAATATTTGCTGGGCGAATGCAGTTGATTCTTTAGCTCACTCCGTTTACTCGTACAAATGATTTCTGGACCTATCAACCACTCACACTACCGATTTTAGAAGTAGCTTCATAGGTAGATGATATCAGGGTGTCCTACAATTAGGTTAGAGATGCGAAGGACCTGACTAAAATATTCCTTGGAGAGATATTAGTAATGGATATTGAAAAAAAAATTAAATATTGGCATGAGAATTTTATTTACCGTATAGATATTCACATTTGTAATATGAATCTGGAATTTCCTATTATATTAAAAAAAATTTGCTCAAGTAGAAATGCATTGAAATCAATTAATTTGAGGTTATTTGATTGAACACAACCAACCAAAACAACATCAATTATTATACTTATACTGGGCTGTTTTCACTCTACCACGTTGCTATGGTGTCATGATCCACCCTGTCCCATACTGATTATCAGAAATGATTTGTCATCAAACGACGTCATGCAATTCATTATTCCTGAATATCGGTCAAAGATAACAAAATGATAAACAATGTTGAATGCATCTCTCTTCTCTTTAAGAGCGGACTGCGCGAATATTCAGTTCACCGCTATCTTTCCCCCTCCACGATCATAATTGATGAATTTCAAGATGATGAACATCTCGAAATATTTCATCCTACTTTTCAATAGCGCGTCTTTCTTCCGCCCACCGCATAAGATAATATCAATAAATTATGGTCATAAATTCGACTCGCTAAGTGGGATGTGCTATAAATAACAATAAAAGTGTCAACTGGGCGCTATTAAAACATGATTAATCTATGCAAATGTCGTATTTTATTGCTTCAAGTGTTCAAACGCGAGAGGTCATGTATGGTATATAAGACCGGAGATATGAGAACAAAAATCAGTACTTTTTGATCATTGCCACGATTATCTTCTAGTTATAAGTCATACAAGTGCGTTACCAGTTAGTCTTCATGTAATAGTGCAGTATGTGGTCTAATATATCGCGAACACCAGAGTACCTCGGAGTTTAGTTCGGAGAGTTGCGAAATCACTTCGTCGTCAAAAGCCGTAAGAGGAAACTATCGTACTATTAAATTTTATCAAAAAATGATCATGAATATAATGCCTGAACAGATATAATCTCGTGGAAATAAGCCGCCTTAAAAGACATCTGCAACCCTGTTTAATTTATGAGCATTATGGTAAATTTCTCGTAAATTATGGTGTAAACTCGACTAAGGAACGGAACCCTTCAACCCTGATACAAAAGCTATGGCTCATATACTGGTTACTGAAAGCGAAATTTTTATATTATTTTCACCTGTCGAGTGTATAATATGTTTGGTTATTGTAAGAGCTGTCCTTTATGTAGATAAATGTGTATATCGGGAACCATGAATGGGTATAGCTATCGTTTAAATTGTAGTAAAGTTTTATGTTTACTGGTAGTAGAACAAAATACGGTGAAAGTAATTACTGTTCATGCGGATTTTGGTGTATTCTAATAGGTATCATGTAATGGTGTTTTGTGTATTTGTTTGATTTGTGTTTATTATTGTCTGAACTAATTACCCGTTTTGTTTATGTCTTGTATGTCTGATGAATATTTTATTGATTTATTTGCTTGATTTTATCGCATGTTATATGTATAACGACTTGAAACATGTACTTTTAGTACACGTTTCGCTTGATATAATTTGTATAGGTTCATTGCGCAAAAACAAAGAAGTTGCTATATTTGAAAGTATGTTTCATGTATGTGAACTGTTTCCAGAAACATGCGCTTACTAGCATTATGTATTTAACTGTATTTAATATGCCTCCTTCAGTGGGAATTACGGCTAGTAACGTAAGAAATGTCTCGTTGAATATGCGTTTAGGAAGCTTGGTTATTTTCAACGGCAATTTAAGTATTTTAGGTGTTATTTACTATGCATTATATTATTATTGTGTGTTTGATACATGTTATATCAGAATCCTGAATGAGCCCTTTGCGCCAGAATTGCGACACACTTAGTAAACATTGCACCAGCTTCTACGCAGTAGGCAGAAGATATTCCTCAGCATGTTTGAAGGTATTCGTGGAATAACAGGAACTACGCAGTATCCAGTCAGCATTCCCGAGCCTATAATTTCAAGAACCGAAGAGGATACGCCATTCAAGTCGTCCAGTCTTCGAATCACTGTATAGTAAAATTTGTATAATAATTGTATTTCACTATAACAGTTCAATATTCCAGTATTGTAACTTCGTGAATATGGTCCTTTTTTAAAAACAAAAACCAGTGAATACTGATTTAACAAATTGGCGCAGTCGTACGGATTCTCGAAACGCTGTAATCAATAGAAGAAACAGCGGCAGTCTCCAGACTTCCAACGAGTCCAAGAACCGCAAGCAGAATCCAGTGGACAAGACGGTCTTTTCGACAACAAGAAACCCGCGTAAGTCGTCAATGTTGCTCACCACGTCGTGAAGAAATCACCTCTTGGAACCCGCATAAATCGTTGAACGTTGCTCATCCTGTTCATCTTCACACAATCCTCGGAGACAAACAAGAAACGCAACCAAGAAGCAAACGAAGAAGAAACAAGCACAAAGAAGACAGAAGAAAGAAGCAAGAAGAAAGAAACAAGAAGAAAGAAGACAACATCCAGAGCCCAAGAAGCTCAACCCACACAGCATAGAAGTAGGAAACATGTTGTAAGTACCACATTGAATCATTTATGTGTATCATTTTATCGTACTGTTTTTGAAATTTCCAAAATTTGATTTGACCCTGTTATCCCAAAATTATCCAAAATGTCACACCACAGTTCAAACGAAAATTTAAATAACGAACCAGATGTACCGATAGAACCATACAAACTTTCAGACACTTTTTTTATTATTCCAGAATACGATGGTGATTCAATTTCGCTAGGAAATTTTCTAAACGCTTGCGACCATGCACAAGCTATGGCCGTAGACCAGCAGAAAATTTTATTATCGATTCACATCAGAAATGAATTAAGAGGAAAAGCTGCTCAATTGATAAATTCCAGAAACCCAGGAAATTATAAAGATTATCTCACTTTGGTGATTCCCGTGATTTAACATCGTTAATCCAGGACTTACAGAGAATTAGACGGGCGAATGGGGAAAATTCACTGACGTTTTTCTCACGATTACAGAGTCATGACGCGAAAATGCATTCATATGTTCAAAGATCAATTTTAACAAATGCACCGAAACACGCACAATCACAATTAATCGAAAACATGGTTTTGAATACTTTATTGACAGGCCTAGAAACCAAAATCGGTCAAATTATTCGGGCAAGTAATCCAAATAGTATGCTCGAAGCATCAGTTAGAATAAAGGGTGAGATACAACTCTCATACTTTGAAAATCAAAAATCAATTAATCGTCCATCACAATTATAAAGTGCAAGAACAAATCAGAATGCAAGACAACCTCAAATGCGACCAAATAATTTCCAAAGAAATTATTTTCAACCTCAAACGAGTCAACCACAAATGAGTCAACCTCAAATGAGACCAAATATGTGTGGAAATCAAAATTTTCAAAATCAAAATTTTCAAAGACAAAATTTTCAAAGACAAAATTTTAATCAAAATTTACAAAGACAAAATCCAAATTTTCAAAGATAATCGAATCCTCAAATGTAACAACATGGTCAACCTTTCCACTCGAATACGAATTTATTTCGCCCACAAAACCAAATGAATAGACGTAGTGTTTTATTCAGAGAAACCCAAGACACATCTTTAAGATCATGAGGATTGGTATCCAAATCCAGATTTTGAATACCAAAATGAAAATTTTTACGATTACGACGATCAAGGAAACGAGTCATTTCAAGATAAAAATGATTATTTTCCAGAACAAAATTTTGAACAACTGTGTGATGAACAGCTAACCTATGAACAAATACCAAATGAAAATTTTGACTCCGAAATAGAACAACTGCAGTCGGATTTTCACAATACCCTGTCATTAGACAACCCTCCTATAGACATGAATACGAATATCAACCAAAGTTACCCAGAATCTCAACAAACCCTGTATTCAGACAAAATAATTTTAGAACCACAATGTCCAACTCAACAGTTTCCAACCGAAACGAAAGTGAATTTCGCAGCAACGCGAAAGCTAATCAGAACTTGCGATTTCGAGACAGCGAAAATAATGAACAATTTCAAGACAGATCAACAATTCATTTAAAACCTGATACAAGCGATTTATATTATTTAATCAGTCCAGCTAATTTTAGAATATTAATTGACACAGGCGCAGGTATTTCAATTTTCAAAAGGAAAACAGCAGAAAATTATACTCAAAGATTTGTAGAAAATATACCAGTTACAGGAGTTACAGATGGAAAAGTAATAGTAAAAGAATCAGTTCTGAAACCGTTTGGTACTAAAAAAATCCAGTTTGGCATAAAGTTTATGTACACGACTAGATATTGAATTCGATGGAAGTTTAGGTACAGACTTTTTGAAAAATTTTTATGGAGTAGTAGATATTGGTAACAAAGCTCTAATATTAAATTTTCAAACCTTTCCCTTATATTCAGCAAGAAAAACAGTTACCGGAACCTCAATGAAATTAACTAACGAACAATATTCTGAACAAAATGTACAAGAAAATGTTAAGGAAAACTTTCAAGAAAATTTTCAGAATAACTTTCAAGATAATTTTAATGATCAAAATTTTGAAAATAAAATTACTATTGAACCCAGAGTCGAATTTTTTTTTTAAATCAAAATTAAGAAACACAGAAGCTATACTGTTAGCTACTGAGAAGGAAAAAGTAAGACTTCCAAATGCCCTAGTCAAAATTAACGAAAAAGGAGAATTTTTAGTAACCGTTGCAAACGATATTGAAAAATGTGTTGATTTTTCTGACTTACAATTTGAATAATTTGATGAAAATGAAATAGAAACAGACACAGATATTTTACAAAAAAGTCGTCCAGAGGAAATCAAAAGATTACTTCGTTTAGAACATCTCAATGAAGAAGAAAAGGAACTCATTGAAAATCTATGTTTAGAGTTTTCAGATATATTTTATTTAGAGGGAGATCCTTTAACATTCACCAGTGAAATAAAACATACAGTAAAACTAAAAGAAGGAGCACAACCTGTTTCAACAAAATCTTATAGATATCCACACGTACATAAGTAAGGTCACAAATTTCAAAATTATTGGAACAAAATATAATCAGACCATCAATTTCACCATGGGTAGTTCCGAAAAAACTTGATGCATCCGGAAAACAAAAATGGCGCATAGTAATTGACTATAGGAAATTGAATGAATTAACTGTTGATGACAAATATCCTTTGCCAAATATATCCGATCTATTAGGCCAACTCGGAAAATGTCAATATTTTACCACCCTTGACCTAGCCTCAGGTTTTCATCAAATCGAAATGCACCCCAATGATATTAAAAAAAACAGCATTTTCAGTTGAAAATGGTTTGTACGAATTTCTCATAATGCCTTTTGGTATGAAAAATTCCCCTAGTACTCTTCAAAGAATTTTAGACCATATTCTAACCGGACTTAGGAACGAAAGATGTTTGGTATACATGGATGATATAGTCATTTTTTCCCCGACTATAGACGAACACGTATCTGACTTAAAATTAGTTTTCAAACGATTAAGAAATGCAAATTTGAAAATACAACCGGACAAATGTGAATTTTTAAGACAAGAAGTCGCCTATCTAGGACACGTTATTACTAAAGATGGAGTAAAGCCAAACTCCGCGAAAGTCGATTGTATAATTAATTTTCCAGAACCAGTTAACCCAAGAAAAATTGAACAATTTCTAGTCTAGGACTAGCAGGTTATTATAGAAAATTTATTCCAAATTTTTCAAAAATTTCTAAACCTATGACGAGGTTATTACAGAAAGATGTACCTTTCTATTTTGACGAGGAATGTAAAAAATCATTCCAAGAATTGAAAAAAGCCTTAACATCAACCCCTATTCTAATTTATTCAAATTTCGATGAACCCTTCATTTTGACAACAGATGCAAGCTTTTTTGCAATTGTATCCGTGTTATCTCAAGCACCAATAGGAAGAGATCTACCTATTGCTTATGCATCCCGAACGTTATGTCCTGCAGAAACGAAATATTCTACTATAGAACGAGAATTACTTGCTATGGTATGGTCAGTAAAACATTTTAGACCCTATCTTTATGGTAGAAAATTCAAATTTATTGTAGACCACAGGCCCCTTCCATAGTTATTTTCAATTAAAGACCCTGGCAGTAGATTGCCAGATGGCGTTTAAAATTAGAAGAATAATAATTTGAAGTAATTTATCGACCAGGAAAAATTCATAAAAACGCAGATGCTTTGTCGAGAATTAGAATAAATCATTTTGACGATTGTAGTAAAGTCTTATCAAAAATTCTAATGGCAAATGACAGTTTTGGAAGAATTGAAAAAAATTTCGAGACTTTTCAAAACCAAATCACTAATTGATTATTCGAAGTTCACATTCACAAATTACCACTTACTAGATAAAAGTCATGAAGACATTGTTGCTTTCCTGCAAAACAGAAAATTAACACCACTACACGACCAAATATTTGATGACATATTTGAAGAAGACAGACTTTTACGGAAACAAAATCAACATAGTGTCTAGTAGAACCGTTAAAAATCGGAAATACTGTTTGATACCATTACCATTCGACCCCGAAGACGCAATTGAGTATATGTTCAGCTCTTTATATCGAGGTCAAGATACATTTGAACCCTCAAAAACATATCATGTTGAAAATAATGTCGATTCACCAATTCAAGAGATGCTTTCATATATCTTAGCAGACAAAGAAAATATTAAATTAGAAATATGCGAAGAATTAGTTCGAACCCCCGAAAAAGACCAAATACCAATAATCTTGGATCAATATCATAACGGTAAGAAGAATTTGCACGGCGGCATAAATGAAATGCTACGAAGAATAAGAGAAAAATATAATTGGACCGGTATAACAAAAGATGTTGAAAATTTCATAAAATCCTGTGAAATTTGCCAAAAATAAAAAATCTGTCGACAAAATTTTGAAAATCCCCTTGTAATAACAGAAACTCCGAAAACAGCTTTCGAAAGAGTAAATGTTGATATTTTAGAAATCCCAGTACAAAATTACATTCTTAAAATGAGATGCGAACTAACAAAATTTACCCAAGCGTATTTCTGCCTGACAAAACCGCAAAATCTGTTGCGAGTACACTCCTTGTATTTTTCCAACACTATGGAACTCCACTCAGAATTCATGTAGATTCAGGAAAAGAGTTCAACAATCACATAGTAAAAGACCTTTGTTCATTATATCAAAATCACATTTTCTAGTGTAGACCACAATCCACAATCAAATGGCTCTCTAGAATGATTTCATGCCACCCTAGTTGAAATGCTACGAGTTCATAAAATAGAAAATCCTAATGAACATCCCTTATCGATTTTGCCCCTTGCTGTTATTTCATATAACAATAGTAGAAATAAAACTCACGGATTTGGTCCTTATGAGTTAATATTTGGACATACTTCAGGTAGACTACATATAATCAAAAAGATCTTTTGACAAAATATATCAGAGATCTTAATAATAGAATGGTAGCTCGTGCAAAAACTGAAAGGAGAAAAGAAAAAGCGAAAGAACGTTTCGATAAACACATTCATCATGAAGCCCGATCTTTTAAAATTGGAGATAAAGTTTTTATAAAAGAATCTCAAGTAATGAATAAATTGGAAAATAAATTTAATGGTCCCTTCGAAGTTATCGAAGTTTTCCAAAATTCAGTCTTAGTAAGGAACCCTAAAACAAATCAAAATTCAAAAGTGAATTTCGATCGACTGAAACCATGCTTTGTTTCAGCTCAAGAACGATTCTCCTACTGTTAGCAGTCACCCAAATTGTTAACGCACAGTATAAGCTGACCCCTATAAATAACTCAATAGGAGTTTACTATCATGAGAAAGGTGAGATCAAAATCTCAAATGTTAAATGGACTTTGTTAGTAGTAAAAGATATGGCTCAAATCAAAGAAGCTATTGACCATAATGCGAGAATATTGAATGACTTAATTTATCTCGTGGAAACTGATAATGAAATATTTTAACGGAGAAGTTAGTACGCATATCAGCTTACTGTACAAAATCGCTTCTCAAGTAGATGAAAAATATTATGAGTCGCAAATTGATTCGAATGATTATAATAAAAGAAACAAAAGAGGTTTAATTAATGGCGTAGGTTCAATTTGGAAAGCGCTTACCGGCAACTTAGATGCCAGTGACGGCGAATATTTTAATGATTGTATTAATAAAATGTATAGGGACGAACACCAAATTGAAAATTTATTGAAAAACCGAATTTCAGTCACAACCTCTGTAATAAAAGAATTTAATACTACTATTCAACAACTGCAAGTAGATGAAAAAACATTTAATGAGGATATAAAACAAATTGAAACTTCAATTTATGATCTTTCAGACCATTTAGCAATGTTTGATGCGAAGTTGAAAACTATTGAAATCTGTGAACAACTATTAGAAAGTTATACATTTTTGGAAAATTATTTGAATGAAATTCTCAATGCAATTACGTTTGCTAGACTTCATATTATCCACACTTCAATTACCAAACCCAATGACTTAGTATCATCTCTTCAAGAAATATCGCAAACAATTGAAAAGAATTATTTACCTTTGCCCGCGAAACTCATCAGTTTCCAACTATTTAGATATCACTGAATTACAAGCTTTTCAAGGTGATTCAAGAATTATTTTCGTTTTGAAAATTCCTTTATTTGAACCCGAAACCTATACTGTTTACCGATTGTACCCCATTCCTATCCTAGATAACAGAACAGGGTTACATCACATTTTACCAACGAACAAGAATTATATTGCAAGAGATGATGATTCTATGTTGTTGTACGCCTCATTCCAAAACTTAGATAAATGCAAACCACTGTTTTATGATTTCCAAATATGTGAAAATATTATTAAATATCCAATTGCAATGCAATCTGTGAAGCTCAAATTTTAAGACCATTACTAGAACGTCCTAGAATGTGTTTAATTTCTATACTATTTGCAAAAGATTATAATGTTTTTGAAATTGAAATGAATACTTGGTTAATAACTTTATCTGATCCTTTACCTGTTACGATAAATTGTCAAAAACAAGATATTGTCACAAAAATAATTAAATCAAATTCAATTTTGAAACTTCAACCAAATTGTAATTCACTTATTGAAAATACGAGGGTATATGCAAAATACTTTGTAACTCAAGAACATAATATAACTTATTAAAGTTATCCAATTTTGATTCCTTATCAATGTTGTAAAGATTTACCTAACAAAGAAAAACTTCTAGAATTGAAACCTTTGAAATTGAGCAAATTAAATGTTGATAATTTGAACATTGCTCAACATAAATCAATATTCAGATAAACTTGATCAGATTATTAATGAACGTTTGTTAGAAAACGTGTTTCATGGTTTACGATTTTTACAATTGAAATTATTGTTTTTGTAATTTTACTTTACATATTTTGTAAATGCAAAAATAGACGCTCAGTCAAAATTGGAATTGTGACATTAAGAAATGATCAGCCTCCACCACCACCAAGAACTGGAAGAACCTTTGCATCCCTTCGAAGATTCTTACCCTCAAGACGAAGACCAAGTATCCACTTACATGAAAGAGAAGAGGAAGGAATAGAATTGAACTCCAATAACTTTCTTTTCAAGGGTTGAGTTGTTATATCAGAATCCTGAATGAGCTCTGTGCCAGAATTGCGACACACTTAGTAAACATTGCATCAGCTTCTACGCAGTAGACAGAGGATATTCCTCAGCATGTTTGAAGGTCTTCGTGGAATAACAGGAACTACGCGGTATCCAGTCAGCATTCCCGAGCCTATAAATTCAAGAACCGAAGAGGATACGCCATTCAAGCCGTCCACGTCTTCGAATCACTTGTATAGTAAAATTTGTATAATAATTGTATTTCACTATAACAGTTCAATATTCCAGTATTGTAACTTCGTGAATAAAGTCCCAGTGAACACTGATTTAACATACATATTAAAGAGGTCTGACTTGCCGAATAGCAAGTAGATCTAAAATGGAACTACTTTTATTCAATTCGAAACTATTTTATGTTTATTTAATATTCTTATCAAATTAATCCGTCTTGTTTTCTTTCTTTGGTCGAATTTCACTTATACAGGACGTCACGTACTTTCTAGGACCATCAGGGGTATAACGAAGCCGCTCACGTTGTATTCCTTATTTTTGTGAGGTTTCCCGACGTTTCGATACGCCTCGTCCATCATCAGACGAAGTGCTGATGGCGAATGAGACCTTGCGTTAGAAACTCTAGGATATTCTAAACAGAGTAGAGACTAAGGTCGATACGCGTTATCACATTGGTGTCAGATGTGCTGGGTTATTGAAAGTACGAAAACAAAGTTACCCCTTTAGTTCAGTCGACAGGTTGAAAAAAGTGGGGATAAGTGGAAAAAGGTCGGAAGATAATGAAACTTCAGGAGGTTCTTCAGGGATGGTTAATCAACATTTTCCCAAGTTTTGGACCTCGAGGACCCTGTGCGAAAAAAGTAGGGGGGGGGAAACTGCAAATTTTTTTACCTCTCTCCGGTTTTTTCTCGATTACTTTTTTCTCTTACGTCCTACGAAAAAAACGTATAAATACTTTTTGTAGAGCGTAAAATTTTATATAATTTTGAATGAAAAAACATGCTTGTATGTGAATTCGCTACCGAGATATGGCACGTCAAAAAAAGGTCATGTTTCAAAATTTGCAAAGAAAGGACAAAAAATGCAAAATTACAGCATAATTCATCTGTTATACCCGAATTATGATGAAATGTTGTGGTAATTATGATTCTTAGTTGAAGTCATCAACTTTGGACACCCCACTCCTCCTTCCCCCACCCAACCCCAATTCACATCATTTTGGTATTGATATCAGTTACTTTTCGGATCGATATCCCCTTGTTCACCTACATAATTATCCCAGGACTGGAAGAAAAAAACGTAGTCCTTTCGTGAAAAAAATTTACAATATTAAGTTATTCGCAAGGCATATATTATATTGAGGAATAAAGATATTATAGCTAATCATAGTGGGTAGGTACTCATTTGTACTCATTTCATTTCCTGCCGAGATTTCTTAGCTGCTGGTTCTGCTCGTAACAGCTCGTCGTCCTCCTGAGCGATAAGGCTGTTAATGATGTCGCTGTCGTCGTTTTCGTCCAATATTTCTGGTGAGTATTCCTCGATCAAATCAGTTGCGGGGGCGTTTTCGCAGGAGTGGCCTGTGCAGTGCTTGCACATTGCTGAGCATCGGAGACCTGCTTTATTGCAGCCGCAAGCTCCGCTGCTACAGCCTTTGCTGCACTTGCAGGAAACAGTATGGAGGATGTCATCCGGCGCAGCATTTCTGGTTGTGGGGATTGGTAGTACCCCTCGTGTGGTTAGGCTCCAGTCCCATACTGATGAGATGAGATCATTGCCCAACCATGCCTGTACTTGCTGGTAAGTGTGGAGGGAGTGGTACTTGGCAGCGTCCCTTTTTGGTGGTAGGCGGGCTAGTTGTAATTTAGCCTTCGTCACTGATCGTGTGAATAATTGGTACCTTTGGTCGTCGAGATTGTCTCTGTTAATGTTGCCTCCATAAACTACTACCAGGAACTTTTCTCCAGCGTCGCTGATCTATGTAGGTACTGCAAATTTTCTTCTTCCCCAATCCAAACGGTACTGAAGTGGTATCACAACCACTCACTGCGTGAAGGAAAAGTATATCCTTGGGAGGAAAGGAACAGGAACTTGGCGAGTAGAGGACACTGAGACCACTACCTCTTCCACTTTTTTGAAGGTAGATGTTTTTTGTGGACATAGCTAATGCTGTTAACAGAATAAGTATGTCCACATCTTCTTGGAATTAATGAATAATGGAGTCATGTTGAAGGAATAAAATGAAAAGTGATCTAATATGACCTCAAAAATCGAAAACAAATAGGTCTAGGTAGCGCAGGTAGAATAGACAAAATTCAGCCTTGAATATTGGCTCATCGTTTGCATTCTGCAGTTCCACAGGAACAGTGTTCTAACATCTATTGTTTTCCAGCTTTTTACTGCTGTAGCTGATCACACACTCCCCTCGGACCGATACTCTCTTGTCCTTGGGAGGAACGACTTGACACCTGGTGGGCAAGCAGGGGTGGGGGTTATCTGAAGTTGATGATTTCAAGTAAGAATTATAATAGCGACTACATTTCATCATAATTCTTGTATAACAGAAGAAATTGGGTGGAATTCTGCATTTTGTGGTGAAATTTGAAAAATTACCTATTCTTCGAAGCGCCATATCTCGGTAACAAATATACACACAAATATGTTCTTAGGGAATTTGACGATCTACAAAAAAGTAAAACAACGTTTTTGCTGTAGAACTCCACCTTGTGTGCAGCAGCGCACTGGAATCGAGCCCGATAATACAGGGGCTCTTATGAATCTCAGGATCGAGAATTTTCCATTGTTTAACGGAAATTCGAATATATTAGACTTTGTCCGATCGACAGAAGATACAGCTTCTTTAGCAGGATGGACAGACAACCGAACAGCCGGTTTGGTTCGTCTAAGATTACGAGGTATCGCGAAAGAATTAATTGACTCCGATGAAAAGTTGAGAATAACTACTAATTGGAATATTTTGATGCACGGTTTGATAGAACAATTTAGAGTATTGAAATTGCCTTTAAACGACCTGCTGAAATTTAAGAATTGTATACAAAGGACTTACCCGGACTAAAAGAAATTGAATACTCTTTTAGGCCCTCTAGAGAAGGTGATTCACTTACAAATCTATCGGTAATGATAAGAACAGTTAAAACGAATTTAAACAAACCCATAAACAAACAATTGTATAGCGGAAGAAAAAGATACAGGGTGAGAAAGAGGAATAGTGCAGGGAATTTAGGAAAAGATGAAACACAGAAATATGTAAACCCGGAAAATAACAACATTTTTATGTGTCTTCATCCTGAGAGACTGTTACCTTCCCAAACCCGGAAAATAGAAATCGAACAAAAACATTACGAATGAATTCATACGAAGAACAAAGAAATACATTAGCCCTGAAAGTAAACGGAATTCCAGAACAGGCTTTAATAGATTCTGTCTCTCGTACAGTATAACGCCCTAAATGGCGGAAATATAATAAAAGGAAAGGATTATGCCCTTAAAGATGTACAAGGTAAATTTATACCGAATAAGGGTTCTGTTAAGTTGAAATTTGAAATAAATGAAAATTTAGTAATTGAACATGTATTCGTAGTGATAGATTCATCGGAATTCACTACTAATTAGATTATTGGTCTTGACTTTTCACAAAAATACCAAGTAAGTTTGAATTGGAGTACTACAGATTATATTGTGTGGAGAAACCCTAGATTTGAAAAATGAACCTCAAGATGAAATAAGCTCGAAAATAGAAAAATGTTACTTGCGAAAGAAATGCAAGAAAATTGGAGAAACTATGCAGGAATCAAGAAGACTTTGAACTCGTGGAAGAACAAGCTAACAGGGAAATTTTCGACCGGCTTGGCACCATCACTATCAGCCTTGTCAGGATCTGAAGAGTGTGATGACACTTTCCTGTAGGAAACCCTCCAGCTGATCAATTCAGTAATGAAGAAGGATGCACGAAGAAAGAAAAGCGTAGAGATTTCACGCAGAGGAAAGATTTGTTTTGAATCCGGATTAAAGGATTACCCGAAAGGAAATACCGGAACAAAAAAGCCAGTAGCAGCTGTTTTCGTACCCAAAGGATGGGAACGCAGGAGAAAGGAAAGAAAAGCTATTAGAAACGAAATAAGGAAATTCGGCGAAGATATGCCCTCGTGTACAGGAATTAATGGGACATGGAATGATGAAACAAGTTTTAAGAAAAGAAGCTTGTAGATAGTCACTTTTATTTCATGAATAAGATGGGAGATATGGAACCCCATTGGAATGCAAGAGAAAATACAGAAAAATTTCAATAGGAAGACTGCCCTGAAGAGTTGAGTTCAGTGATGAGTCCTGCAGAAATTGATATAGTCACCCTGTCAGGTAACTCGGATAGAGTAGAGGATATGCCCAAGGGAGATGCTTTCCATCACCGGATAAGAATACAACCGAAAGAAAACCAATACAAAATTGAATTATCAGATTTCCTGTAACAAATCTGATGAGAAAACTCGAATAGGAAACGCTAATGAATGTTTGTCAGCTCAGGTTGACTCTGGAAGTCTTGGAAATCGTTTGCCCAAGAGCGCGATTAACTCAGTTATTATGTGCAGCACAAATCCGCAAGAAATACTTGGAATCAGAGGAAATCTTGTAAGGGGCGAAGGAGCATATGAAAATGAATCTTGACCCTGAGAGGGAAAGTTACTCATATGCCGATACGAAGGATGCCGTGAAAGGGTCAAAAGAACCCTTATGTACCTGTTTTTACCCCGATACGGGAGAAAACGCGTATAAATACGCGTCTAGAGATACTGAAAATATTATGAAAAGGACAGGAAAATCCTTTTCTACTTGTGACTACTTGACAGGAGGTAACCCCGATGTATGCTTGGGAAACCTTATTGAAAGAATAAGAAAACTCGCAGACAGTTGTTTCAGTTCCATGAAAAGGAATAACGGAAAACTAGAAGAAACTAGAAAAGCCAGAGAACAGGATTTACTGAAAAAAGATTTTGAGAAAAATTGTGACGATAATAAGGAAAGTGCTTAAACTCAGAGCACTCACAGAATAGATAGGAGCATGCTAGCTTGGAGTATTGAAATGGACACCGACGTTTCAGAATATGCAAAGGCGATTGGAATCTATAGATGAGAACTGAGTATATTCAGAGAATTAGGAAAGAAGAACGCGCAAAAATTGTCCCTTGTATGTTGACAAAGTAAATGAAAGTGAAAAACGACGGAAAACTATCTGAAGCATTGTTAGAAATAGATGTTAAAACATAGTCAGAAACTAGAAAGGAATGAAGAATGAAACTACATATAACAATTACCTGTTAAACCATTGAACCCGCTGGTAAAGGTAATGGGAGATCGAACGTCTCCGCATTGCGAATTATAGACTTTTGTTTGTAATTATCATGTTTGAAAACAGGACAGCCTCGTATATTTGTATTGGAAATGATCTTCAAGTATTAGTATTTATCTTAATATTGGAAGTCATATTTGTCGTTGCAATCTTGGATATGTCGATAAATTTGATTTTTTCTAAATTTAAAATACGAGAGTGGATTCAGCGCTTCGGAGATGTCATGTTTGACAAAAATTATGAAACTACAAATGAAATAAGGTTCTGGATATTTGGCAAAATGAATATGTAACTGTATTTTTCTGTATTTTATACATTATTGTGAAATGTATGTAAGGTTGATTTAAGGGTTTGCCAGTGGTTATGGAAGTAAATCATCTTTCGTGTCACCAGTTGATACAGTATAGATTAAAAGGATATTAATCACTACCCCAGTGCGGATGCAGAACTCGATTTAAAAATGTATTTAACTATAAAATACTAGTGCGCGAAAACTTAATTGTGCAAAGTCAATGGATCTTGCTAAGAAATCTGCAGATAGAAACGTAATTGAAAGGGTGCGCGAATGATTAGTGCGGGAGGTATTTTACTGGACAATGGTACTAGGTCTTGAGGAAATGTAACGCCCACAGGTGTTACACAACCACCTGTAAAACAGCATACCACTGATTGTATGCTTGGACGCTGTCATAGTGGACACCGATCCACCTATGTGACAATGGATGCTGCCGTAACACGAAAATGTTAGAGGCCCACCTAGTTGCCGCCTCCGCTCTACAGTCCCCAGAGTTTCCGCTCTGATTGAAGAAGCTAGGTCTATGCCAGGATGCGAATGCATCCGAGCAAATGCAGCTGAAGGATAAAAGAGGTGCTTCATTAAGCCGCCCCTAGACGCCCGGATTACAGCCAGAGATGTGATCAGTTAGTCCGGTCAAGCCGCCTAGCCGCCCCCAGAGGAAGAGTCAATGACCTTCCAGAGAACGGTAAGCAATGCCGGCTACCCTGCTTGTACAGGAAGAGAACAGCCTTCTACCTCCAAAGGAATGGATGAAGAAAGCGTCATTCTCTCCCAGATAACGAAAATCAGTGCCACCTTTACCGCTTTTCCAGTCCACCAGACACAAGGACGCCGCACCCCAAGCGACTACGGATTATGTTTGAACTGATCACGAGTAAGAGATTATGATGTGAAAGAATTTAGAATTATATGTATTGATTTCTTGTTTGTTGTAAAGTATTCCTTCTATATGACGCAAGATACGCTAGTTTGTTTGTTTGTTTAGTGATAATTTAATGTTTTCGGATATGTCTTAGGAATTATATAGACTATCAAGATCAATTGCTAGAGTTTTTGCTTGCTAACCCAAGCATAGTTCAACTTCTGTTTAATGTGAGTTCTCGTGAACGAAGAAATTTCATTGTTTTGAAAAGAATTTAGCATCAAGCTATATTGAGCAGCCCTTACTATCGTTTTGAAACGTATATAGGTCAGGCCTTTGTATTTATAATTACGCTAGTGCCCGCGTAGTATCTCGGATATTAATTAGTCTACAGCGTAGGAACTCTTGATTAAGAAAAAGTCAAGATTTAGGAGTTGTTCAAAAATTGAATGTTGTTTATAATTGAAGATAGGAAGCTAGTATATACGAGGGAGATACCGAAGTGTACCGAAGAACATACAAGTGATATGTTCCTCTGTTTTAAGTTTGGGAGGAATGATGTAATCTAATCTATTGCGAACACCAGAGTGCCTCGGAGTTTAGTTCGGAGAGTTGCGAAATCACTTCGTCATCAAAAACCGTAAGAGGAAACTATCGTACTATTAAATGTTATCCAGAAACAATCATGAATATAACCTGAATCTCGTGGAAATAAGCCGCCTTAAAAGACATCTGCAACCCTGTTTAATTTATGAGCATTATGATAAAAATTCTCGTAAATTATGGTGTAATTTCGAATAAGGAACGGAACCCTTCAACCCTGATACAAAAGCTATGGCTCATAAAATGGTTACTGAAAGTGAAATTTTCATATCATTTTCACCTGTCGAGTGTATGGTTATTGTAAGAGCTTTCCTTTATGTAGGTAAATGTGTATATCGGGAACCATGAATGGGTATAGCTATCGTTCAAATTGTAGTAAGGGTTTGTGTCTACTGGTAGTAGAACAAAATACGGTGAAAGTAATTACTGTTACTTCGGATTTTGGTTTATTCTAATAGGTATCATGTAATGGTGTTTTGTGTATTTGTTTGATTTGTGTTTATTATTGTCTGAACTAATTACTCGTTTTGTTTATGTCTTGTATGTCTGATGAATATTTTATTGATTTATTTGCTTGATTTTATCACATGTTACCTGTATAATGACTTGAAACATGTACTATTAGTACACGTTTCGCTTGATATATTTTGTATATTGTGATATTTGATTACTAGGTGTGTTATTAGTATATATTGGTTCATTGCGCAAAAACAAAGGTATTTAGTAATGATTGTGAGGTTGCTATCTTTGAAAGTATGTTTTATATATGTGAACTGTTATCCAGAAACATGCGCTTACTACCATTATGTATTTAACTGTAATTGATTAGCCTCCGTCAGTAGCAATTACGGCTAGTAATGTTAGAAATGTCTCGTTGAATATGGATTTAGAAAGCTTGATTGTTTTCAACGGTAATTTAAGTATTTTAGGTGTTGTTTACTATGCACTATATTATTATGTTGTGTGTTTGATTCATGTTGAAGAGGTCTGACTTGCGGGATAGCAAGTAGATCTAAATCTAAAATTTAATTCGAAACTTTTTTAATATACTTTTCGTCAGGGGTATAACGTAGCCGCTCACGTTATATTCCTTATTTTGTGAGGTTTTCTGACGTTTCCATACGCCTCGTCCATCTATACGACGAAAACTGGATCTCTGTAAAAGGGAACAAAGTTCTGCCGCAATAGGCTGAGTAGAAATAACAAAAGTGATAAATTTATGGAATGAAAACACCCCTGAAGGACTGCAATGGAAGTTTTATCACATAGCCGTGGTAAAATTACCTTGGCGAGGTGGGGAAGCTGTTGCTTGCTTAACTGAATTTTTCGTATCGAATCAAACAACGACGGTTCTGTAACAAATCGAGTTGAATAACACTGTATTCAGCAAGACGTGTCGAAGTGTTTCAAAAACGTGTACTGAAAGAAAATTTTTAGTAGAAAACAACAACAGCAACATTTGTCCTGTCCGATTATTTAAAAAATTTATGTCAATAACGTGCCCAAATATTAAAACTAACAGATTATTCCTAAGAACAAATCGTCACTGAAAAGCCGAAAATGATCACTGTTATGATAATATGCTTATTGGAAGAAATATGATTCAAAATTGGACAAAATCGTCCGCCAAAGCGATTGGCTTGAATACGGAAAAAAATTACTGATCACTCCAATAGATCGAACGCGGTCACTCGATTGGCCAAAAGTGGTGTACAAGGGCAAGAGCTTATGAAAATTACGGGTCATAGCAATGCCAACTCAATAAAACCCTACTTGAAAATCAACAGCATGCCTAGTGGAAATACTTCATCAGTTATATAATTAGCAAATAATCTAATTGTTCTTTTGTTAATTGCACCTTCGAATGAATTGTTTTTGCCCTGTATTTTTTCTAGAATTAGGAAAAAAAAAATGTATGCCACATCAACTTGTAACACTTCGTTACTGCGTTTTGTCATAATATATGGACATTCTCACACAACTATTTTAAAAACCTAATTTTGAAGTACCCATATACCTAAAAATATTACCTATATTAATTAATGAACATTAGGTATCCTAGAATAATTACATAAATTTCACAACAAAATTAAAATTGACCTCAATTTTGTTTTTATATTATGGATAATTGGGGCGAACATCAATATTTTTTATTTTTGTTTCAACTCTTACCTTGAACAATATTCCTATCCCGAGATTCATGAATGGTTTAGTGAAGTCGATAACGCTCTCTCTGGCATAATTTATCGTCATAGAGGCAACAGCGAGATCTGCTCTCTGGAAATCACAATAAAATTTATAGTTCAGCAAGTTAGGATTATCATTGTTGCAGTCTTATAAGCTATTTACACTGATAAATGTGTACATTCCAAATCAGTTTCAACAACAAATCATCCAAGGAGTTCGAAGATTTAATAGCACACTCTAAATACGCTATGTTTCAGGTGAACACGGGTGCTTCGATGGGGTCGGTACGACAGAACGGCGAGAATCAACTTTCATCGTTTTCGAAATATTTCAGGAGGAGGTCGCTTTATTTAGAAATTCTTCTTGATATTTGCAATTTCAGTACACCATTTTCTAATAATCGTACTTGTTTCGCCATTTTGGCAAAGCAACCTAAAAGGCACGAATGAACAACGACTGACAATCTCGTGTCTAGCGTAAACACGATTCGAGCGATGCGGCGCTTGCAAAGCCGTGCACGTTTGCGATTGAACCTATTCGGGGTCGCCACGGAGTGGGCGACATCTACATTTTGAAATATCGATAATATCCAAAATTGTATTTTTGGTTTAATGCAGAGACCATAGCTTCAATAGGACTAGTAAGTCAAAGGAATGTTGTTCAGTGCCGCAGTGTAAGAATTATTTATTTTCAAATGTGTCCATGCACCCTATTTTCAGAAACCAAAAGTGCCAGAAATTAGCTAAAACATTAGACTGAGTTGGAAGATTTCACAAGAAGCAAAACATTTCAACGATTGAAGAAAGAGGTCATTCCATCTCAAAAACTCCCAGAAACGTTAAGGCAACGAAATGTTAACCGATCTGGGAGAAAATGGTAACAGGATTTTCTAACTGTAATTGTTCAATGATTTCAATACTTTTCAAGGTTAGACGCTGTTGATGGTGAAGAAGTTACAGGATCTGGAGATGTTTTATCAGTTCAGTGCTTTTCATTTGATGTAGCCAGTTCACTTTCAGTCCCGGAACAGAATCAGAAGTATGGCAGTAACACGGAACCACTTCCTAATAAATTAGATGAATTCACAGACAAATCTGTTTGAACACCATTTCGTTTGTACGATCTCAGAGCTTATCTTCAATCAGACAATAATATGATGTGTTCTACTGGTGTTGACAGAAAGATTGTGAGAACTCTAGAAACATGTTGTGAAAGTATTCTTAATTCCAGATATTCCAGATAATATCCAAGCAACCCTCACACTCACAAGCAATACTGAGAAGTCTTCGAGAGATTTGTACGACCTAGGGAAGACCTATCCCTCACCTTCTTAAATGTGTGATGCCATGCACGATTTGCACGAGACCATCAGTGACCCTGTTGAGGATCGAACCCACACATCTATCGTTGATTAGATTGAGAAGCGATTGTTTAACCCGCATGCCACCATCGCTCGTGACAATACTGAAATGCAACCATACTTTTCGCTGACATAGTCTTAAGTGATACTAGTAATAGTTGACGGTTTTGCTTCATTATTCGAAAGTGTTTGCCCAGAGTGATCGAACCAATATTTTAATTAAATTCCTCATCAATGTAATGTGTAACAACTATAATAAGATTTGTAAATACTTTGACATAAGTATAAACAAAATTAATGAACTTTTTAGGGTAGCCGAGGTTTGCCTATAAAAATTATTTATATTGTTACTTAAAACTGTTTGCACATTATTGTAACTATCTGCATAAATAGTCCTTTAAATGGTGCAACTATTGAATTTTTATTATTTGACACATGATAATGAAAACCTGGACTGTTAATTGAATTATTTCATATGTTGGGTACAGTAACAATTATTTTGTATAAGTAATAAATGAAATAATAATTATTTCCAAAATATAGTTCTTTTTATTCAAAATTAAATCAAGATGAATGGATGTATTGTGGTGTCACAATAATAAATTTCACAAGTAACCTTTTCACAACATTTCAACACAAATAGGTTGTGCACTTATATAACAAAATGTGTATATACAGGTGTTGATGTGGGGTGAAGTGAATACTTCATTTTATTATCACTAACTGGATCGGGATGTTGATGAATTTCACATGTTAGGTATTTCACACAATCACAACACTCTATTAAAAAGTTCAAATTCTGTTTTCAACTTCTTCTTTGGATTTCAATTCAATCGATGTTTCTTTTCGAAATGGTAGAAGTTCACTGCTCTCTCAGCGTAAACTACCTCGACATTTTTTTTTGTCCCAAACTTGCTTTACATCAGTACAGCTCAACTCGTTCAGATCTTCATGGCTGCAACTACATGTTTAGAGAATCCAGATTGGCCCCCTTTGCAACTGCATTCACAGTTCTACTTCGTCACTGGTTTATCGGAGATTCCAATTCAATTTTTATTTCATAGCGGAACTTTGAAGTCCAAAACATCGTCACTCATCGATATTCTCTACCTCACATATAAACAGATAAAACATGAGTGGCATTGAATACTGCATCCCATTCGACCACAGGCCTACTTTTCCGGTTGACTATGGAAAATTTTCGGCCGAATAAATCTCCACCACAAGTATTTTAAAGGAAACAAAGTTGAGACAAAAATGTCGAAAATTAAAACCTCAAATATTCAAAAAAATATCAACAAAACATCTAAAATTCGTCAACAATCACGAGTGACACGTGACTCATGTGACGTTTTCTTTGTTTTCCCGGAGTTTTGAAACGCCACCTGGTGCCATTGGCGACCGCGAATATATTTATATTAGCCTGTCCACAGTACATGCACGTACGTTACGGGCGATTTTGAGTACTCGCACGGACGCTTTGTTTGAAAAACAAACATGTTTGTATTTGCATGCAAGACAAGTCGAGATGGAAATGTTGATTTGAGATGAAAAACAGCATTTCTTCCACTGTGATGGGCTTTAGAAAGTTTGTTGTGCAATAATAACACTCGTAACGTATTATTGCTTCTACAATTAAATCCCGATAAACACTCCCCACGTTCCGCTTAGTGAGTGATTACTGGTTCCGAGAGTCGTAAGTCTTGAAAAGACAGCATTTTTCCGGCTAAGATTTCTTCCACATCACAACAAGCCAGTATAATTTTCAGATTCGAGAGCAGCGTGTTTATCATTCTACCAAGTACCCCTATGATCAGAACAACTATTTCAAAGGAATGGTTTGGATATTATTATCTCATCAATAATGTACAGAGTTAGTCAAAATATATAGACCCGACTATTTTTCTGTAAATATGGAAGTTATTGAAAACATTTTCGTATGAAAGGTAAACGGTATCTCTGTACCTTTTTGTGAATTCAAATATTTTTTTGATGTGCCACTGGTGCAGAGGGAACGTCATCGGCAATTTCTCTAAATAGAACCATATGTTATGAGTAGAGGTTAGGGCTGGAGTGGAGACCCCCTCCTCCTTTTTTCTCTGACCAATCAGAACGAAGCATTTTTTGCTCCGCCTGTTATACGGTTGACCACGCCCTTATGGGAGTATGAGACCAATCAGAACTTTGTTCAGCCCACAGCTTGTTCCTCAATGTGATTGTTCGACTAATCAGAACAAAGCTTCTTTTTTTTGCTCCGCCTGTTTAGCGGTTGACCACGCCCTTATGGGAGTGTGAGACCAATCAGAACTTTGTTCGGTCCACAACTTCTTACTCAATGTGATTGTTCGGCCAATCAGAACGAAGTTCTTTTTTTCTCCGCCTATTCAACGGTTGGCCCCGCCCTTGTGGAAGTGTTCGACCAAGCAGAACAATTTTTTATTTTGATGAATTACTTCATTTTTATTTGTAATGAGTCATATCAAACACATGCATGAAAGAAATAAAACACCCTTGCATTTATTTAACATCATTTTTATATTTTGAAATATCAATATATCAGTATTCTAAATATAGTACAGGTTAGAAATGAATATATTCAAATAAAAACATGAACTTGGCGGTAGTAAGGTTCCTCGGCGAGCTATTCCTTTCAGTGGGTTATATGTCAAGAGAGCATCATGTATAATCAACGCGAACACCTTTGTATTCTTGGGAAAAGTCCCGTGGCTGGTTTCGAATTCCAACTTAATATCCATTGTGGAAGATTTAACGGCGTGCGACTGATGAAGACAATCGATTACAAAAATAGGGTTTTCATGAAACATGCCAATGTCCATCAGCAGCTCACTGACACTCTTGCCGTAGTAGCTGGCTTGAAATTTCTCATAGTCATGGTAGGCTGCTGCACAGAGTTTCTTCGAAAAATTCATATCACTCCGTTCATAACTCATTCCAAAACGTTGTTTACCTTTCATAATATTAGCTACTGTCCATGCAGCAATTTTTTCTCCAATACTAGCGTCTTTTGATTTAACTCGATTCCAAGCACGTTGTTCAAGTTCGTAGTCGGCTTTATGTCTTAATACTATATCATCAGGATTTTGCTCATAAGAAATATCATGTATTTTGCAGGACTTATCTAAACCATTTATTCCAGGATCTTTTCTTGATAGTCTTTGCTTCAACTTTGTTCCCGGCCCACAATACTGATATCCTGGTAAGTGTAACTCGATGGGAAGCTTATTAATCACGGTATTAATGAGGCCCTGACCAGTTTTGTTCTTGATCTGAGAGCCAGAGCACCCTATACGTCTATTCTGTGTGGCGGTCAGCATTGAAATAAGGAAAATAAATAGCCTCTGTATAAAAGTGGTTGCATGTCAAAATGAAAATTGTTCAACTGAAACAGAGGTTTACTATTGACAATCTCGATGAAAAAGTAGGTTGTGGACGTGTTCAACAAAAACGTCATGGAGCACTGCTTCCCTCATCTATCAGGGGGATAATAGTGGGTCCATCAAATTGTGGAAAGACATGTTATGATTTCACTAGTGGTTCACCCCAAAGGATTGCGGTTCTCCAACGTCTATTTATACTCAAAATCTTTATATCAACCAAAATATGAATACTTAGGACAAATCCTATCGGCTGTCAAGGGGCTGGGTTTCTATTCGTTTGAAAGTCGAGATGACATAATGAATCCTTCCGAAGCACAACCAAATTCAATATTCATCTTTGACGACGTTATTTTTGAAAAACAGGACGTAATCAGATCGTACTTCAGTATGGGTAGGCATATGAATATAGATAGCTTTTATCTAGCCCAAACATATAGCAGAGTACCAAAACAGCTGGTTCGAGATAATGCTAACTTCTTGATAATATTCAAGCAGGATGATATGAATCTACACCATATATATACAGATCATGTAGCTCCAGATATAACTTTCACCCAATTTCAATAAATGTGTAGCGAGTGTTGGAAAGAGAAATATGGGTTTCTAGTGATCGATAAAGACAGTGAAATTAAGGAAGGGCGATATCGGAAAGGATTTGATAATATTATATATCCTTGAGTAATAGAGAAAGTTTTGATTAGTTACAATTCATCTGTGGAGCGAGAACAACATATCCAATAATGTCTCTAACCGATGAAAGTACAAAAAGCGAGTTACTATTGAAACGTCAGCTGCTCGAAGCAACTGATTCCGTAAGAAAAAAAATTAAATCATTGAAGAGCAGGCACGTAGAAGATAGATTAGAACTTGAAAAATTCTATGGACCTATCACTACACCATTACAAACACTTTCATCTTTAACGAAAAATACTGTTCCAGTATCAAGTAATAACTCTTCCAAAAGTGTTATTCCTAGTCCTCTGATTGAAACCATATATGGAGGGTAATAATAATGAATCGTCAAGAGAGGATTCTTCAGTACTTCGTAATTTGGATACTCCGCCTCAGTCAATTGCATCTTCGAAATGGTCAGATGGTACTAGAAGGCATGATTCCCACATAGTTCAAACATATTTGACTGGGTTGCAGGAGAGTAGAAAAGAATACGATACCCAGTATGGAGTACACATAGAGCCAGCTAGCGGAAAGATGTTGGTGGGTAATAGAGAAATACGGTTCAACAATAATAGAATCTCTCTATGGTCTGGAGAGAAAATCATAAAAGAATTCGATGGTAGACCGGAGCTATACGAATTAGTTTTTTTACGACTTCCACAGTCAGCTTTGAATTCAAGAATAGATTATGAAGACTTGGACGCCTACAAGAGAATTCTTTCACTGAGTAATGCTGCTTTTGAAGGTTATGACTCTGAAAAAGGTTTGAAGGTTGCCGGAACACGCAAATTCAATGAAATTATCGGTCCGCTGCTTAGAAATGACGATTTCTCTAAAGAAAGGGGGATTATATCATCTACCCCCAAATCTAGTCATACTAAGACACGATCTTAACAAGGGGCAGGACATTTATAAGAATTACCATCGAAGAAGAATTTTGATACCTGTGAAAAAAGCTACGTATACTGGAATGAGCCAAAAGAATTGGTTGATCGTCTGCGCTTACTTTGGAGTTCAAAATCTGCTGGCCATACAGGACACGAAAATGAGATTATGTCTATCATCGAGGAGTTGAGGGAGGAGCAGATAATTTACTGATTGTTTTGTGAATAATTTCTTTCACGAGAATGTAATATAATTGAGAACAAATGTCTGAGACTCTCAGTACTAAACACGCTCACTCAAGTGTAAGATGAGTAAGACTATAGATAAGTTTGGCCGCAGGAGAAAGCACGAAGTTGTGTCTGTTAGAGGGCCTGCCGGTATAGGTTTCAAACTTTCGCCAGACGGTCATTATGATATTCAAAGAAAGAGTTTGAAGAATGTGGCTGAACCAATAGACAATGGAGATTGTGTAACTCGCTCTTATCTGGAAGAAAAAATTAACGAAACGAAGGAACTAACTCTTGCAGCAGTGCAAGCTGCCATAAAATCAACAATCGGTAATGTTTCTCGGGATGCCAGGCAAGCATTCGATGAAAAAATATCGGAAGCAAGGGTTACGTTAAGTCGAAAATATGATGCTTTAGAACAAAAGATTACTGCCCTGGAAAAGAAAAATCCAGATCGATATCCAAAAGACAAACCTTTATTATGGTATCCTGGAATTGATATAGCACATAACCTTACAAAGAGCAATAAGTAGATAACAGCAAAAACCCTCAGACATAAAACCCTCGCACACACATGTTCGAATCAGTGACTTCCATTCTTCCACAAAAATAACAAGTATCCTGCTATTTGATTTCCGATCCACTGAACTATTGAAAATAAGAAGTGTAACCATGTCAAATGCTGGAGGTGCAAAACGACAAATCGTTGAAGAAATACACCAATCTGTACGTAAGAACTTCCGAAGGAGAAAGACAATCATAAGAAGTTATGCAGATCAATGGCAAATTGATCTGGCCGATGTTCAAGAGTACGCCAGATATAATAGGGGCTATAGATACATATTCGTGACTATAGACAGTTATTCCAAGTATACCTGGTGCGAGCCACTGAAAAACAAAACAGGTCCAGCCGTAGCTAGTGCTTTGAAGGCCCCGATGCTGAAAAGAAAATAAACCTCATACATCATCGAAAACATTTTAATGTTATCGTATCCCTGACTGATCAAGGAAAAGAATTTTACAATAAGCAATTCGAGGCATTGATTGCAAAACATCATATCAACTATTACTCTACATATTCTACAAAAAAGCAGCTATAGCAGAAAGGGTGATACGCACCCTGAAAACGAAGCTTATAAAGAATTTTCAATGCGTGGTCAATACAAATGGGTGGATATTTTATCGAATATAATTAAAAAATATAACAATTCTGTTCATCGTACGATAGGTATGAAACCTGCTGATGTGACACCTGAAACAGATCTGCAGGTATATAAACAACCAAACATTGCTCCAGCTAGAGTAAAGTTTCGTGTTGGAGACGTAGTTCGTATTAGCATATATAAGGGTGTCTTTGAGAAAGGATATACTCCAAACTGGTCTACAGAATTATTTAAAATTGTGGAGGTGAATAAAATTAATCCTGTTACTTACCTGGTTCATGATATGACGGGTCGACCAATCCAGGGCGGCTTTTACCAAGAAGAACTTTTGAAAACTAAGGAACCTGCTGCCTATCTTGTTGAAAAAATCCTTCGGCACAGGACGAAGAATGGGACTAAGAAGGCCCTTGTCAAATGGCTTGGTTTTTCCAGTGAACACAACTCATGGATAAACGAATCTGATATGCTCTAGGTTATAGTAAAAAAAACATGAATGAAATGTAATATTGGTTTATTAATAAATAAAAATGTTTACATGATATGAATTTGTTTCTTATTAAGGTAAAAAATAATTAAAATAACAGACGACTAACATCCTGTAGAATCTTATCATAATGTAAGCTTAACATTTCTAACATACAGTATGACTGAACAGAGTTGTTGAGATTACATATATTTCTTATAACTATATCAAGCTTCAGCTCAGAATGTGACTGACTGGTTATGTGCATTATTATATTATTGTAGAAATTCGCAAAGTCGTAGCTATTCAATAGCTCAATTTTATAGTTGATCACAGGTAAAAACTGCTGCAGCTCAATCATCCAATCATGTTCTAGGTAGATAACAGTATCGTAACTCTCCAGCTTCCATAACCTCTTGTTTGAATCATCCAGGAAACTTGTCAGAATGAAATTTGTGGATTCCAAAATAGACGGTATTCCCTCTGTAGGAACCATATTGACGTTTAGTATAAACTCATACCAGTCAAGATCCACAAGTGAAACTGATTTGGTATACAAATTTTTCGACCGATCTGCTAATTTCACAACAGGTAAGAAGTTTCTTGCAGAACTGTACCCTGTTGATATTCGTAGAGGAGAATTTGTTAATTCATACACCACCTCATTGGTAAGCCGTTTTTCATCCTTGATTTCATTATTGTAATGGTTTTCAAGGCTATCGAGGTAAGACCAATATGATAAAGTGGTACTTCTATCGGTTTCATAACCTGAGTCAGACGATAATAAAACATCCATATTGAAATACTTTCAGCACAATAAAAAATACTTCGGGGCACACACTGTTTGGTAAGAACTAACAGCAGGACGAAGAAATCTCCTCCTTTTTAAACTGATACCCGCCCCCCTCTTATTGAAATATAAAATTGACGCAGGTGTCCATCTAACTAGGGTTTCAGACAAGTCTGAACAAGTTTGGACAAGTTCGACCGAGTTCGAACAAGATGATGATGTGATGATATTGGATTTTTGATGTTTTGTATCCGTATGGTACAGAACCATAATCAGGAAGGAATTTTCTCTTAGTTGAGTTAGCTCGGTATGTTTTTGTTTCTTCTTTGGTTATCACATTGTGGGTTCGGTTCGTTGAATATTTCGTGATATAATGTGAACAGGTGGTATGTTTTCATTCTGCACCATGTTCTTCATTGATTCAAAGTTCACCAGCTGAGAGGTATTGTAATTGAGTCCGATCTCCTTCACCTTGCATACCTGGTTATATTCATTTTTCAATGGTGAATACACGGTATACGCGTAGTTTTTAGGACCACCGGAAATTATTTCCGTTATATATGAACCGGAACCATAGCTTTCCAACTCGTCTGTCATTTCACCCATAAAGCTTCCTGTGGGAACGTCCCATTCTCCCTCTTTACTTATAAAAATAACACTCTCGGTATCAAAATAGAGAACTCTTCTCTCCAGCTTCTCTAGATAACTACATAGTTTGATTCGGGCTTGTGCGGTAGTATACGCAGCAATACATACATTCATTGTTGATAAACTTTCGACTACCTCCAGCCTATGTTCATAACTGCAAATGAGTGTTTCTTCATTGATGGGGATGATGGTATTGACTATAATGCCGGGGTCTGATAATAAATGAAACAATTCTTCTGCAGTATTCAGAATCTTTGTTTTAGGCTGATTTTCTCTCTGAACAAATTTTCCCCAAAAAGAATTTAAAATAAGCTTGACTAGCTGTCGTAATCCAGCGTTTTCGATAATTTCTGTGAGACCCAAACGCACTCCCTCTCTTTCAAGATAAGCTTCGAAGTATCGCAGTTTTTCATTGTCATCGATAATAGTGCTTGGAAATCCTGAAGCTTCTTGCTTGATTTTAATAAATGCGTTTATCATCGACGTGAATAGGCCTCCAGATTTTTCTGTCGCATTGTACTGTTCGATAGAATACTCCCATATCTCTAGGACCTCTATCATCTCATAACCTTTTGTCAAAGCTAATCGAACCTCGTGTATTATCCATGTTCCACTGAGAACCCTTTGATTAATATCATGTGTACAGTTTTCCTTGGACATTTGGGCTCCACAAGAATTACATAAAACAAACATAAGTTTATTGCGAAAATTGGTGGGCAGAACAGGTAGATATAAATCACTTGTTGGAAGAATCCTACACTTGATCAACCCCTCTGTACAATCAAGATATTTTCCAATGCACTGCGGACCAACGTATATTCTGGGGTGACCTATCGGGAATTTACCATATTTACATACCCATGGATAAAGCGAGCATACATCCACGTATTTTATTTTCTCACCCTCTTTAACTTTATAATATGTATGGGTATTTTCAGTTCTACCCCCAGAAAAAGCATCTCTTGGATTCAATGGTGAGATGATGGGTTTCTGTGAATCTAGCCATTTCCTGATTTTCCCTTAGTTCATTTCTGAACACACGTTCCCATTTTTCTATAACTTCATATCCGAGAAATATCAAGTGATTGGATTTAGAAACAGTTGCTTCGTATTTCGAAGAGAGAGATTCAGAGGGATCATCTCGTAGAGCTTCATTTCGCTTATGCTTAAAACATTCAGGATGTCCATGGTAGTAGCAACCATGGAACTCAAATATCTGCTTCGTCTCCGGACAAAAACCATCAACTTTGAACCCATCAATACTGTTTCTTTACCTTTGGCTGCATGATTTATATGTATATGCCTACTGGTTTCCTCCCATATGAGCCATTGTAGAGCTATTTTGCTCTGTCGGTCGGTATGTCTATACCCGTTTTTCGGACTCTGGCTTCAAAAAGTTTCTTCGGAAAACTTTATTACAAGCTGATGCGATGGTAATAGCTTCTATGAAGGGACAAACGTTTGTAGTTGAAATAAGCTGATTTCTGAATTTCAAACAAGCTTTCGTCAGAATATCTACATCCGCTACATAGTATTCAGCGAGGTCCCGACGCATGATGAATTCGTCATTTTTGTGTTTCTCATACCATTCTAAAAATACTTTTCTTTCAGGTACATTCATAGTGTCTGGGCTATAATACTTAATATCTGGAAGCGTACCGACATAGTTTTCGTTTTCCAAGGTATTGAAGAAATGTGGAAAATAACCCTTTTTCAGACTTTCGCCAAGACCAAAAGCTTTTGGTAGTTTGGAAAGAGCCATAGGAAAATAATTGAGTGAATCTAAGAACCTGACATTCTCAATTTCTAGCAAAATAATCTTGGTACCTCTCATGATGACTTCTGGTTTCAAACTTGAATTACTCGTCAGAATATGGTTCAAGATGAACTGATGATCAAAACTCGAACCGTTATGTGCTATCACAACCACCTTTTTGAACTTCTTTCTTAGCTGGAGTATATGATGCATGAACGGTGATAAAGGATCTTGACACCGATATATTTGAAGTCTCATTCCACATTTACTGCAGACTTGCGAACTGGAGTCGATACATTTATCACAGCACGACTTGAACACACATAAATTTGGTTCATGTACTGCAGTTCCATCCGATACAGTTTTTTCTTGTCTGGTTTCCAAATCATAAAATATAAAAACGAAGTCCCTTGTATTTGGTTTTCCGACATCCGGCTGTATGAAGCAGAGATGGTTCTCAGGCCGATGTTTGCTGCATATCTGACAGAAAACTTCCCCACATATATGTTCTCTGTTTTGAGGAAAAGTTTTGAAGCAAAACTGGCATGCTGTTAACGCATCGCATAGACTCAGGCTCTCCGTATGTCCTGGTTTTTTATGGTTGTCAAAGCAAGCTTGATCACGGAAATATCTATTACAGTTTTCACATTTGAGTTTTTGTTTTCCTTGAGTACAAGGTGGAGAATATTTACAAGCAGCACAAGTTTTCTTACATTTATGGGATTTTTTGTTATTTGACGGTAAGTGGCAGCTTTCACAAAAATAACTGCAGGAAAATGCTGCTGTCAGGGATACGATAACATTAAAATGTTTTCAATGATGTATGAGGTTTATCTTTATCCCGCGCCCGAGCAGGGACCTTGTTTTTTATAGTATACCGAAAACACTGATATCGGAAAGTAGAAGAAAAGCCGAATCGCAAGACAAAATAATTTTGTTGCCGTTTTAGAGTGCCAGAACCATTTGAAATCACTTCTAGAGGTGATAAACCCTGAAATACGTCAATAACCGCCGACCTGTCATTTTGACAGATTGTCAATTTTGACAGTAAAACCGTGTGGCATACCGTTTGATAGGTTTTCGAGGGCAGAAGCGATTTCCGTCAACCATTTGTCGATATCGCCCACCGTTCAAGATATGCGAGCCGTTCCCGGAGCACAAGAGGTGCTAGTCGTAGTCCAGAGGTCGAACCGCCTGCAGAAGTCTGAAAGAGGATAACGAATGACTCCACAAAATCCGGAGACATCAGTCTCCGCGGCAGACCGGCTCCCAATGCAGAATACACCGCCAGGAGGTCCGCCCCCCGACATTCGAGTCAGATGGATATACCTTCTGCGCAAGGAGGAGCTAGATGTCGAATTGATCAAATTCCAACTGGGCACCACCGGTACGGTGGACGATAAGCGATGAAGTTTATATGAGAAGGTCGTGCTACTCCATTACCAATCACGACTGTGCCATTTGTGTTCCCCACAATGTCGGTCGGGATCACGACCACCGCTTCCATACCCACCATTACAATGACAAGCCATGGGCTACCGTCAGTAACCAGTACCCTCAGTGCACGCTAGTCGGTGTACAATCGATTCCGCACCCCTCTTTGACCTATCCGACTCCGGTAATGAGACCCTTGAAGGTTCAAGACTGGAGAATTCCATTTGATGGAACCGATGATCCCGCAACCTTTCTGGAAAGACTCTAGGAGATCCGTGCATCTCAAGGCATCTCTCACGATCGCATCCTATAGGCGATGCCCGAGTTATTGCAAGGAATGCCTGCACTGTTGTTCAGGAACAATCGTATGTACTGGAGGAACTGGCAAGAATTCTGTTCCTATTTCCAGGACGTTTTCTTTCCGGAAAACTACCGATTCGACTCAGAGGTTGCGTTTAGTACAAGGATACACCAGCTACACAAAAGTAGCTACGTGTATGTAATTGATATGCAGACCCTCATTCGCCGGCATGGAGGAATCTCTCCAGAACAGGAACTGAACTGGCTATATAGGAACCTACATCCAGAGTTCAGACGGCAGATACGAAGGACAGACTTTGCTGACATACACGGCTTTGCCCAAGCTGTCAGAGGTACGAGGTGCTGCGCACCGAAATCGAAAAGGCGCAGGCCCCTACACCGCACTCTCGTCTCACCGTTAACTCTTTCTGTAGCCACCCCGTTCCCCCAACGAATTCCGTGCACAGGAGTGTCTGCAACACCCCTTTCTGACCTCAAGCAATATGCTATAATCGAAATGTCAACCGCCGCTGTCGACAAGCGCCCCACCCCGGCAGTGGCAACGCCGCCACGATATTCACAGGGGACTACCGTTCGTGACCGACCACCGCCGGCCTCAAGAAAAATGCAGAGAAACCCACCATCTCCTGATCATGAGGGAACTACCTGTTGGAGGTGTGGTGAGAGAGGACACATGAGGAGTGACTGCAGAAATCGCCCAAAGGTGATTTGTTCACGATGTGGACAAATTGGGGTACTCTCACGAGACTGTAAGTGTCACCAGTAGGGAAACAGGGAAGAGGCTCGAGAGCATCGAGTACCGCCGGCCTCCGCCAATAGTTTAAAATTAAAAATTGTTTTTTGTTTCAAAATTGTTTCAAAATTGTTTTTTCCGTTAACCAGCTGTCATCCCACTACGAACGACAGCCCTCAGAAATCGAAACTTATGCGAGATAATGATTAACGAGGTCTTACCTTTCAACGTGCGATTCCTAGCTCGACTCATGTCTCCGCTGTCTGTTCTACTGACAATAGACCATTTGTGAAGGTGATCATCGATGACGCCACCATTCTGGCCCTCATAGACTCCGGTGCATCCCGAACTATCACAAGTCCAGCCTTTGGCACCTGTTGTGAACACTATGTATGTCCACCGTTACCCCATACCATGCATCAGTCTCGTTAGGCTGACGGTTCACTCATCCCAGTAAGCCGAAGCTACCAACCCGTTATGACCATTGGACAGGGACAGATATCTACCGAGCTACTGATTGTGCCCCAACTCACAGTGGACATCGTGATAGGTATGGACGTCCTTCGAGCTCACAATTTCCGACTAGACTTGGGTAGTGCTACAGTATTCTTGAACCAGGAGGACGTGACCTATCGCCGTACCCAGTGCGCCGAAGCAAAGATACCCCTATCCGTGACCAAACCAGCTTCCGAGGAGGCATTTTCTCTCCAACCAGTGACAAGCACCATATGGGGTATACAAACTGATACCCATTCCCACTGTACCAAACCATCAAAAGTTAACCTGTTCCTATGTACGGTCAATATAGAAAACGACCCTTGCCCTCCTGCCCACCCTTCTGAGCAACCCGTCGCTAAGCAGTCTCCGTGTACCAAGAATTCAGAAGCGAGAAACCTACTTCCTGTTCAACAATACCAGTTGGATCGGTTTCTAGAAGCTGAATTGCCCGTGTTCCAGAATATGAAAGAAACGACACCTTGGATCCAACATCACATCCGACTCATAAACTCAGAGCCGATTAAACATTGATATCGTCCTTAGATCCCGAGGATGTAGGAAACCATTAATCAGCAAGGTCAAATTGAACCGTCCAGCTGCCACTGGAGCTCTCCCGTGGTAATAGTGCGGAAGAAAGATGGTAAACCTCGCTTTTGCATAGACTTTCAGAAGGTCAATGAAGTCTCCGAAAAGGATCCGTACCCGTTACCATTCATGAATGCCATCCTCGATAAACTCCAGGAGGCAAAGTACATATCCAGTTTAGACACCATCGGCAGGAATACTGGCAGATAACCCTCGCCCCGCCAGTAAATCAATAACAGCGTTCACCGTACCAGGACGTGGTCTGTTCCAGTTCACCGTTATGCCGTTTGGGCTACACTCGGCTCCCGCTACGTTTCAAAGGCTTATGGACACCATCATCGGTCCTGACATGGAACCGTTTGCCTTCGCCTACCTAGACGACATTATTGTCCTAGGTAAAACCTTCGAAGAGCACTTGGAAAACTTACTCAAAGTGTTCAGGAGACTACAAGACGCGAACCTGCAGTTGAATTCTGAGAAATGTAAGTTTTGCCTGAACTCTCTTCGATACATTGGACATCTGGTCACTACGGAAGGCATTCGGGCCGATCCCGACAAAGTCGAGTCCATCATCAAATGGCCCGCCCCTACCTCCGTTAAGAAACTCTGCCAGTTTCTGGGGATGATATCCTGGTACCGCGGGTTCATTTAGAAATTTTCTCAATTGGCGTCTCCGCTGACCAAGCTTTTGAGAAAGAATTACCGTTGGAGGTGGGACCATGCCCAGAATGATGCATTTGAGAGGCTTAAACTTTGTCTGACTGTATAACGGTTGTATTTCTACAAACGTTCATTTTCATCATTTTTATCGTGAAACATGGCACAGAACACCAACTGAGTATAAGTTTCTGAATATGGCATACAGTGTTTTTGTTGATTAATTATTATTTAACAGCTCGAAGAACTCTGCTCAATACTCCACCAAGGCTGAATAATAAATTATTGAATAAAATCAGTAAAAGATGTTTATTTCAAAATAAAGTTGGTTATACTCAACTGTCAAAGTCACTTTCGAATTTATTTCTCAACAATAGATGATAGATAGTCCTTCTTCTGTTTTATTTGGTTTGACAATTGAAGCAATTAGCCAGTTCCGACATATATGTGAGAATTCCGTCCGACCCATGTGATTTATAAAAATCACGCAGAGAGAGATAGTATAATTGAAGCTTTCATTCATAGTCAACATGTTTGTTTCATTCTATCCAAACATGTACCAGCAGTTAATACGCTGTTCTTTGATAGTATGACAATTGGTAATACTGTTGACATCGATGTGAGGAGGGGAATAAATTTTGAATCTCCGTTTATCCTCCATTTCGTTCATTTCTGCATCTGGTTTCACTTGAAGAACTTGCTGACGATTTAAATTTTTATTTCGAAAATCATCCAATCAGTGTCTACTAATAAACATTTACAAAGAGGTAACTATCTATTTAAAATTCAAAGTGGAACTCATTGAAATGCATATTTTTGTCATTTATAGTGCTTTCAAAATTATTTAATTTCCATTGAATTTTCATGAATTTTCTAATGGCGTCAAAGGACATGCTTTACAACAAAATCTCTTTTTTATGTGTGTAGTTCTACCAGATTTAAAATGAATAGCCATTGAATGAGCGATGATGTTGATGACCGATTACCAAAAATAACCAGAATACTCAACGATAGCTACCTATAATAACAGGCTGAATTACACACTCGATCAGGTGTTCTGAACCAGGTGGTGTATTCAGGAGCGTTCCAAGAGCTGCAGTTACTGTATAGAAGAACCAAGTAACCCGAGGAGCTTGAAATATATTCACAGGAGAAGAGTTTGTTTGATTCTTATTGGTCAAGGGAAGTATGTAAGGTTTAGATGCATTCAATCCAATATTTCTAAACATGTTTCGTTGATATGACCATTTGAAAGTGGCACAATATAGTCCAAAGAACCAAATTTCTTCACAAAACCTATTTACGATCCACGATGTGGTGACAGCCGGTCATATGGGGATAGCAAAGACCACTGCCCGTATCGCACGACGGTATTACTGGCCCGGAATGTTTTCCGTGAAATCTCTTGATATGTCAGAGGCTACTTGTCCTGCCAGCAGTATAAAGTACCTCAGCAACAGCCGCTGGGGAAAATGTACCCATCACCAAATGTAAAACCTTGGAGCATTGTCCACTACCATGGTCCAGCAAAGGAAACAGCTACCTGTGTATATTCCAGGATAGGTTTACAAAATGGTTACAAGTGCGTCCTCTCCGTAAAGCCACGTCCCGTGCCGTAGCTCAAGCTCTTTACGAAAACATCGTGTTGCGTTCTGGCCGCCCTGATACTGTTATTGGCGATAACGGTACTCAATATACCGGTCACCTATTCGCCGATCTCCTAAACGATTTGGGCTTTCATCACCGTTTCACTCCTCCGTATACCCCGCAAGCCAACTCCGTAGAGAGAGCCAACAAAACCGTTAAGACTATGATCTCACAGTACTGCGACAATGACCACCGCAAGTGGGACCTCTATCTGCCAGAGTTACAATAAGACCCCGTTAATCCTAAGCTCGCACAAGTTTCGACTTCTGAGGGCTGTCGTTCGTAGGGGGATGGCAGCTGGTTAACGGAAAAAACAATTTTGAACAACAAACAATCAGGTTATAACGTCATTGTCAAAACAACTATCCAAAGTCCACCGCCGCCCCCAATTCGATGAATCTATTCAAAGATTGAAAATACGAACACACTATCCATACGTTAAATCTTTCGGAAATAACGACATTATTGAAATTGCCATTCAACAAGCTGTAGCTTGGCTACTCATGTACGACGGAGTTCTCTGCATCAAAGCAAATTTGACAAAAACCGGACCTGCGACAGTCGACTTTGTGAACAATCCTTCGGCATTTTTTTTTATTCCATCTCATATGAACTCAATGGCAAAGAATTGGATAGTGTACGTAATTCTGGTACAGTGGGCACAATAAGAGGATATTTATTTTACATCGCTTATGATTCGAGGTATCTTTGTACAGCTGAATGGAATTATCCTGCAGCGGCTACACAAAATTTCGACGGATAATTCAGTTTTTGTGTTCCACTGAAACTGTGGTAATTTTTATCGACTACATTTTTGTTATGTGCGGCAAACAGTCTTTGCAATTGGTGAAATTTCGTAAAAAACTGGTGATGCTACACTAACCACTGCTCAACTCAAAATAAATGATAAAATTCGAATGAAGATATTGCAAGCAATCAAATTGGAAACACCATTCATAATACCATGTAGGAGATGGGAATTACACGAACTCCTAACACTAACGACAGGTTCAAGGAAATAAATTTGGGATATGAAAACGTCTTCTGCAATGGAAAGTCCCCGATTCATAATAACAAGTATTTCAGACCAATCGTGTGGATAACAAGAATGAAGACTATACGAACTTTGATAATATCAATATAATGGACACCAGACTAACTCTAAATAGTGTTAATCATTTTCATGAAAGTATTCGACAAAGAAGATTTTATACAACCACATCGCGCTTACGCGGATTTTTATTCCAGCTTTGCTAATTTTGGCCGGAAGGAACCACTACTAGATTTTAGTGCAAACGAAAGTAGGGCTATTTTTCTAATCGAAAAGAGCTGATTTCATGAAATCGTTCAATGTCGATGTAAAACTTGACATAGCGTCCAAACATGATTTTCCTGCTGATACGCGAGCTTATTACATTTTCATTCATGATTGCATCATGGAAAGTTTGCCCTTGAGTGAAGTAGTTCTACATTTATCGTGAATACATTTGTCAAAACTGAACAGATGTATTAAAGGCGTCGAAGATGAAGCTTCTAGCTGTAGATTTCAAGGTTTAAATTTAAATGGTGAATCTTATCCGAAAGAAATAACTATCGTTGATGGTATGAGAACCAGTCATTATCTACTGAAACCTCCAAGACCATGTAATACTTAATAATTGTGATAGGAAACAAGTGACACATTGAAAAAAATATTCACGCTCTACTATATTCTGAAGGATTCGTTGAGTGGGATCATCTAAATAAAATATGGAAACTACTTGATAATGGCGATATCGTCTACGTGAAAGGGCACCATAAATTCAATATTTTAGAAAAAATTTTTGAAAAGTCAACTAGACCGTACGTTGTCATCGTAGAGAAATTCAATCAAAGAGCTACTATAATTCTACCAGTATTCGAGAAAGAAAAACCACTTTGTATGTCATAGAAGTGATAATATTCACTGTACTTTGAGACAATGTCACAATTCATGGTTTTGGATCTCCCAACTTTTGATATGGTGAAGAGCGATGAAGCCAAAATACATAGTACAAGAACGTGAATATATCTCATAAAGTATTTACGAATGTTAAATGAAAACCCACACATAGAATTGTATCCACAATTCAAAACGAATATTCATTCTTTACTTAAAACTTGTCTTTAGGTGGAATTGTTCAGTTGTTCGTTAACAATGGCTTTGTTACAATCTAGTTATATAATATTATACTCAGTCTTATCCAATATCCTTTACATCTATAGTCCTTAAGATGTGGAAGAATTTTACGTTACTTTCGATAGTGGATATAAAAATGAAACGTGGCCTTCGAACTGGATTAGAATGGTTCCGTCTCTGGTAAATGATAGTCACTTACCTGTTTCGCAAACCAAGTTGAAAGAAAATGCAACTTTTTATAAATCAAGACTAATTTTTGCTGATCGTTCATATGCTAATAAGGCTGAGGGGAAAAGAATTTATCCACTGCGAGTGGGCCAGAAGTAACATGGAGTTTTAGGTTGTCTGAAAGTCATATAGGTACTCTACTTCGGTCAGATATATGATAACCTTATATGCTTGCTTGTACCGCGGTATTCATTACTTACCTGCGTTGTTTATAGATAGAACACAACTACCTCTGTGGAAATCAGGTATGCTACTACAGGTATTTATAACTGTTAACTTTCAAAGCAAGTCGTTATAGTTTATATTCTGGGTAAACAAAATTTTATCTACATGGTAGTGCTTAATTCGACTGTTTAATCCCATTTCCAATAACCTTATTCATTTTCATTTTCGTCATATCAAAACAAATATAATATTCACCTCATAAATTGTCATTTGTCATAGATAGTACTCCTAGTCATAGTCAGTCACGGACAACTGTCAAGCAAGAAAATCATCTTTGGTTGGCTCTGGAATGATTAAAATTATGAATATTAAAATTGTACAATTTACTGACCGACTAGAACACACTTTCACCGTAAGTCAAAAACCCACTCTCATATCCACTGCTAACAAGCTAGTGTGGCAAAATAATAGTTGAAATTCTGGATACCGTCACATGATTAATCTGCGTCGTGGTAGTTATCGTCGGAAGAAGGTAGCAGGCTTATTTGGATAACTAGGAAATAATAATGAGAAAATGAATTTGTAGGAAAAAAAACGCCGATTAATGTGCTGTTTCATTTTTCAATTTCTTAGAAACGGAAATAATATCGAGTTCGGTTTTTCCATGCCCTGAAATTCACATTTTGAAAGAATTTCAAAACCATAAAGATGATCCCTGATATTTTCAGATTCTGAATGTCGAAAATAATATATTATTAGAACGTACATATACTAAATATCCCAAAATTAGATAAATTGTTTCAAATGAATATAGGTAGGTTTCCACATCACCCATGTGTTACTAGTGTGTTGCGTTACTTTTCAATTTTCATCGGTATTCCATCAGCAGCCGTATTTCTCCATGATAAAATATATGTTATTCCGAAACATAATAAAATGAAATGTCTCTCACTTATAGAAAGAACGACAGAAAACGAAAAAACATACTCATGAATGATTAAACAATAAAAAAATAATAATTTTGTACTTCCTGAATGAAAAACAAACTGATAATCATAATAATATTAATAATATCCCTTACATTGCTCTCAGAAGGCAGTGAGTGAATGTGTGTTGGTCGCTATTCTCACATGATAGTGTAAGGGCTTTTTCCAAATATAACAGACTTCTTCCCATCAAATTATCGATCGTATTTGCATTGGTTTAATCTGAGTTGCATCCGAACCTTGCCAGAATATTTTCAAGTTGTGACCACCTACTCAGTTTCAAATCACAAATAAAAGTCCACTTCAACTCATTGAATCCCAATTTATCATTACCAAGGTAAACATGTTATTATAATTTGAAAATTTATTCTCAGTTCATTCTCATCTGATTCCAAACCTAATACATAGAAATATAGTTTACTATCAGTATGATGAACTCTCCAATTATCAATTTTCAGTTTTTTGGCTTATTTCCTAACTGATTGATCGTAACTGTGGATGACATCAGACTTTTTAAACTCTTCTACTAAATTATCATCCCATCTGAACATTTCTGATTTCTGTCATCGGGGTTGTTCTGAATAATGTGGCAGGTTTCTAAAAACATTGAAGGAACTATAGGTTTTATCAACTTCAGACGTTTGGGCAATTTTTTTTTATTGATCCATCTGGTAGAGTAAATGTTTCATATCTGATGATATCATTATCATGAACATTAATCGTACATACAACAGACCTTTGAAAGGGTATCGCAGAAATCCAATTCTTTCGCCATTCCTTTTAATATGGGGAATAAAATACTGAAATATGGTTTTATTGAGAATCGTAATTCGAATTACAGGAAACAAATATTTCGTAAAACCGAAAAGTGCCTGTCTCTCCACACAATTCCACAAAGTGGATATCAAGGCAAATATTTGACAGAAAACAACTACTTCCCCCTACGGATATTGAATTATATCTGTCTTCTATTTGTGCAACGTTCCTCATGGACACATAATTGCAAGTGCTACTTGTTATAAAGCCATTGAATATTAATCCTTCATTTTTGTTGGAAATGACCACGACCACCTGCATACATGCAAGTATCGAGGTTATTTTCCTCTCATCAGTGCAAGGATAGGTCAGACGACCATGCAGTCATCTTGTTCCTCAAATATGAATGATAATATTCAATAGCCCTATAGTATCCGTCTACGAATGGAGCTGCGACTCACAATAAAGTAATTCGCAGCGCCATCCGCCATCAATCGCATATACAACAGACCTTTGAAAGGGTATCGCAGAAATCCAATTCTTTCGCAATTCCTTTTAATTTGGGGAATGAAATACTGAGATATGGTTTTACTGAGAATCGTAATTCGAATTACACCCTGTCACACAACAATGAGTAGGCATATTGGCATGAATGAAGTAGAAATTCCCTTCAAAAGAAAAAATTGGTATACGCAGATAACTTCACAATCACATATGAGTTTAACACTAATTTTGATGGGCTTTTAACACATTTTTCTTGATAAATCGAAAACTAGATTTTTACCAATATATCGTGAACCATTTCACATGAATCGAACGTTCATCCATGAATTAGAATACAAATAATTCACCCTGGAATAACTTACTTCAGCAATCAGTATTTCACAGTACAATGACTAATGTCGTCGCATGGTAGGGCGCTTTCAACGTGTTGTCAAATTTCTTCACGATGCCTCGGAGAATTAGGACCGCTGTGATAATGTTATCTCATTCATTCTGTAATCCACTACCTTGATATTTCTAATGCCCACAAGGTCCATATGGGTACGGGCTAAATTCAATATTAAGCATATCCATTTTTTTTTTATATTTTTTATATAATTTAGTGTACCATACGGAAAATTAACAAACAAAACTAAATAAAAATGTTGAGGGCGTTCCCAGGTTAACGTGCCAAGTACCCTTTGGAAGGTTAAAATTATAAAACATGTCAAGAAAAATATTCTAATGAGTTTCGCATTTATTGTGATAAAAACATACCATTGATTCACCCACAGACTGACAAACCATGCATGGATCTCCGCTAAAAACATTTGTCACTTTGGACAACTGGTCTGGCCCAAATGTCTTCCCAGTAATAATGTCATGAAAATAATAATTTTTCAACTTCAACTCAATGAACTTAAATTATATTAGTTCAGATATTTTATTCAAGTATAAAAAATATGAATAATTGTATGAGATCTAGTACCTGACTTGCCACGACTTGAGAAAAATTACTAGAAATACGTTGCTGGTTCTTCCTTTATGATGGGTGTTGCCATATTTTATCCAATCTGTGAATTGCACCGGTTTTGTTTTGCAACATTCAAATTATTTACAGGCTTCCTACTAATATAATATTATATTCTATAGTAGAAAAAACTGAATGAAAACGAAAAGAGTGCAAGAATTTATTCTTTTCATGAAAATTTCCTACGTTCTTACCTTCTCCATTAGTTCTCTGACTATGCCATTCCACTCTTTTGTGTCGGGATCATATACCCCGTACATGTGATCTGGGACGAGACGAATTGTGTATTGAAACCCAACTTGACCGGCAATCCATTTCAAAAGATCTATACAGAAACCCTCATATCTAGCGTTTCCAGCCAAATTCTTTTCATCTCTAACCATGACGTACGGTCGCTCCTGTAATTAAATGAATCATTGTATAAATGAGGAAAATGATTAGTATTTTTCAAGTATATAGTTTCATGTTAAGATAATAGAATAACATGAAGCATAAACATAAAAGTATGGCAACAGTATATGTATGCAGGGTGAGTCAGAATAAAATCGACAAATTTTGAACACAGATTCCTTACCTCATTTCGAGGTGAAAAATTCCCATCAATATATATCCTGCTTTGTTATTGTCATCCCTCACAATGTCAGACTTTTTTGTATGTGATTGATATTATGTTACCACGTAAAGGGTTGTCAGCACCTTTGGGACGTTGAGATGTCTAAATCTCGACATGGATTTGATCGAGCAATTCCACTAGCGTCCTCCAACACATTCGGAAATTCCTGACGTCAGAATTTTTGGTAATTGCTTCATAGTATGTACCTTCGTGAAGGGTTGTCACCCCGTTCAGGACGTTGTGACGTCAAAATCTCGACATGCATTTGATCGAGCAATTCTACTAGCGTCCTAGGAACACCATCAGAAATCCCTGACAACGTCAGAATTTTTTGTAATTGCTTTACATTATGTTCCTTCGTGAAGGGTTGTCATTCCGTTCAGGACGTAGAGAGGTCTAAATCTCGACATGCATTTGATCGAGCAATTCCACTAGCATCCTCCAACACCTTCAGAAATCCCTGACAACGTCAGAATTTTTTGTAATTGATTTATATTTAGGTTCTTCGTGAAGGGTTGTCACCCCATTCAGGACGTTGAGACGTCTAAGTCTCGACATGGATATGATCGAGCAATTCCACTAGCGTCCTCCAACACATTCAGAAATCCCTGACAACGTCATAATTTTTTGTAATTGCTTTATATTATGATCCTTCGTGAAGGGTTGTCACCCCATTCAGGACGTTGAGACGTCTAAATCTTTACATGGATTTGATCGAGCAATTCCACTAGCGTCCTCCAACACATTCGGAAATTCCTGACAACGTCTGAATTTTTTGTAATTGCTTTATATTATGTACCTTCGTGAAGGGTTGTCACCCCGTTCAGGACGTTGAGACGTCTAAGTCCCGACATGGATTTGATCGAGCAATTCCACTAGCGTCCTGCAACACATTCAGAAATCCCTGACAACGTCAGAATTTTTTGTAATTGCTTTATATTATGTTCCTTCGTGAAGGGTTGTCACCCCATTCAGGACGTTGAGACGTCTAAGTCTCGACATGGATTTGATCGAGCAATTCCCCTAGCGTCCTCCAACACATTCAGAAATCCCTGACAACGTCAGAATTTTTTGTAATTGCTTTATATTATGTTCCTTCGTGAAGGGTTGTCACCCTATTCAGAACGTTGAGACGTCTAAATCTCGACATGCATTTGTTCGAGCAATTCCACTAGCTTCCTCCAACACATTCAGAAATCCCTGACAACGTGAGAATTTTTTGTAATTGCTTTATATTATGTTCCTCCGTTTAGGACGTTGAGACGTCTAAGTCCCGACATGGATTTGATCGAGCAATTTCACTAGCGTCCTCCAACACATTCAGAAATCCCTGACAACGTCAGAATTTTTTGTAATTGCTTTATATTATGTTCCTTCGTGAGGGGTTGTCACCCCGTTCAGGACGTTGAGAAGTTTAAATCTCGACATGCATTTGATCGAGCAATTCCACTGGCGTCCTCCAACACCTTCAGAAATCTCTGACAACGTCAGAATTTTTTGTAATTGATTTATATTTAGGTTCTTCGTGAAGGGTTGTCACCCCGTTCAGGACGTTGAGACGTCTAAATCTCGACATGCATTTGATCGAGCAATTCCACTAGCATCCTCCAACACATTCAGAAATCCCTGACAACGTCAGAATTTGTTGTAATTGATTTATATTATGATCCTTCGTGAAGGGTTGTCACCCCATTCAGGACGTTGAGACGTCTAAATCTTTACATGGATTTGATCGAGCAATTCCACTAGCGTCCTCCAACACATTCGGAAATTCCTGACAACGTCTGAATTTTTTGTAATTGCTTTATATTATGTACCTTCGTGAAGGGTTGTCACCCCGTTCAGGACGTTGAGACGTCTAAGTCCCGACATGGATTTGATCGAGCAATTCCACTAGCGTCCTCCAACACCTTCAGAAATCTCTGACAACGTCAGAATTTTTTGTAATTGATTTATATTTAGGTTCTTCGTGAAGGGTTGTCACCCCGTTCAGGACGTTGAGACGTCTAAATCTCGACATGCATTTGATCGAGCAATTCCACTAGCATCCTCCAACACATTCAGAAATCCCTGACAACGTCAGAATTTGTTGTAATTGATTTATATTTAGGTTCTTCGTGAAGGGTTGTCACCCCATTCAGAACGTTGAGACGTCTAAATCTCGACATGCATTTGATCGAGCAATTCCACTAGCGTCCTCCAACACATTCAGAAATCCCTGACAACGTCAGAATTTTTTGTAATTGCTTTATATTATGTTCCTTCGTGAAGGGTTGTCACCCCGTTCAGGACGTTGAGACGTCTAAATCTCGACATGCATTTGATCGAGCAATTCCACTAGCATCCTCCAATACATTCAGAAATCCCTGACAACGTCAGAATTTTTTGTAATTGATTTATATTTAGGTTCTTCGTGAAGGGTTGTCACCCCATTCAGGACGTTGAGACGTCTAAGTCTCGACATGGATTTGATCGAGCAATTCTCCTAGCGTCCTCCAACACATTCAGAAATCCCTGACAACGTGAGAATTTTTTGTAATTGCTTTATATTATGTTCCTCCGTTTAGGACGTTGAGACGTCTGAATCTCGTCATGGATTTGATCGAGCAATTCCACTAGCGTCCTCCAACACATTCGGAAATTCCTGACAACGTCTGAATTTTTTGTAATTGCTTTATATTATGTACCTTCGTGAAGGGTTGTCACCCCGTTCAGGACGTTGAGACGTCTAAATCCCGTTATGCATTTGATCGAGCAATTCCACTAGTGTCCTCCGACACATTTAGAATGCTTGAGAGTGTCGATTACTTTTGTCATCGGGTTATAAGTTTTCCAGTACAGGGTTGTCACTCCGTTCAGGCAGTTGGGGCGTATGTTATTCTCTGCATGGACATCGTTGAGCGGCATGACGACTAGACCGCCTACGTTGTTTTTGTTTCTATGATTAGTTACGACAGTATTCTCATTTCACGAAATGTGTGCCTCCAATGATTGATTTCGACATATTCGATCCTATATTTCTTCCAATATCATCGAATGTGTCGCAATACCACGAATATCTGTTGATGCTCTCAAACATTCTACTTGCATATAAGATGTATATTACGCTTGAACACTATTTGTCTGGTCCACTACGATTTGGCGGAAGCGCAGATTTAAATCTAAAGCTAACTTCAGCCACCTGTTGTTGATTCCCCTCTTGTCATTTTTTTTCTTTCCTAAGTGATTTCCTATACAAATAACTTATGTTCTATTTTCTTAATTTTTTATTCTCTAGAATTTTGTATCATTTTCACAATTGTTTTTACTTTTTCTTTTTTTTATATATAGTGCTCAAATGACTTTTGACCTTGCACTTCCTCGTTTTTTGTTTGACATAATTTCCCTGTGACAACTAGCTTCAAATGTGATATATATAAAGTATATTTCTTTTAATTGCAGTGTTTCAGAATTTTAATTGAAAATCATTATTTTTCAAAAAAGGTTTTTCTAATTTTGAATTTATTTTGTGCTACTAATAGGTCGTCTCTTGTTTAAAATTAATTATTTTTATTTTAACACTTTGAATAATGGCATTCTTGAAAAGGTTCTGTACTGTCTGTCGGCTTACGATTACATTTATGTTTTGTCAGTAGTTGTAGGTTGTTTGTCCTGTAAAAAGGATTTTTCTCATTTTATAATTATAAGTATGGTGTTTTCAAGGAAATGTGTAATATCTGGTGTAAATATATATACAGTGAGGACCAAAAGTCCGTCCCCCCCCCGTAACTTCTTCATTTTCCATATTACAAAAAAATGTTAAATACATAAGTTGTAGGGTTTCATTTGATCTCTTCAATAGTTTAAGTTTCATTCATACAGAGTGTCTCAAAAAAGCACGGTGACTTAGAAGTTAATTTTTTTAAATGGGACACCCTGCATTTCATTGCATTATTACATTCTACGTTGAATTCTGAACAAGTTTGATGAATGGTTTTCTATCAAAAAAGTTAATAGTTTTGGACTTATAAACACTTGTAAATAATTATTTCGACTACTTTTGCGCCAGTTCAATGAGAAAATCGTAACAAATGAATCACAATGTATTCCACTTTCCTATCCTAACTTTGTGAAAGCTATCCAATGTTGCAAACTGCTGATGGCACCATGTGTAACTTAACTCGTCGTACCATTTTACAATTGTTAGAGTTGTTGAATCTCACGAAAAACTAGTAAAAATGAAGTTGAAACATTTTATTAACAAATATGGTAGTCCATAAATACAGATTAAGAATCATTAAAAACTGAAGAGATATTTTAATTTATAACTAAAAACGGCGAGTTTTATCTATTTCAAAAGATGTTCGACATGTCCTCCATGCATTTCTTGACACATAAATAGTCACACTTCAATAATTCGACGGCGCAGTTCATCTAACGACCCACAAACTGTCTTAAAAACTACGGATTTCACATAGCCCCAGAGAAAGAAATCAAGCGGTGAGAGGTCCGGTGAGCGAGCTGGCCACTCTGTTGTACCTCGACGTCCAATCCACCTACCTGGATACCTTTCATCTAAGTAATTTCTCACCTCCCGAAAATAGTGTGGTGGCGCTCCATCTTCCTGAAATGTTACATCCAAGTAAAATTCATGTGGGTTTTGCGCAACGATCTCATCGATACTGGGACTTATTGTGTCTTGCAGCATTTGGAGGTATCTGGGACCATTTAAATTTTCTTCCAAGAATATGGGACCTACAATGTGGTTACCTAAAATACCAGCCCAAACATTAATTTTCTGGGGAAATTGAGTATGCCCCTCGCGGAATTCATGGGGATTCTCATCACTCCAATATCTACAATTCTGGGTATTCACATTTCCATTTAGGTAAAAAGTGCTTTCATCACTAAAGCAGATGTGTTGCAAATAAAGTCGATTTGCAACAATTCTTTCTGCCATGGTCTCGCAAAATTCAAGTCGCCGGTCTGGATCATCTTCAACCAATTGGTGCAAAATTTTTATTTTGTTAGGATGGAATTTATTTTGTTTTAAAACCCTCTTTACTAATGTTTTAGAAACATCACATGTCTCAGCTACTTGCTTAGTTGATTGTTGTGGGTTATTTACCATTTTGGCTAGTACTTGAATTTCAACTTCTTCCGTAATTTTGCCACTAATTTCTGCAGATATTTTCGACACATCGGACGTTCTGGAAACCGTTCATTGAAGGCAGCTATAGCTGCCTCCGTGGCGACGTCGTTTCTTGCCTTGTAAACACGAGGTGTTACGACTGAAGCCACAAATGTGCGGTTGGCTTCCTGTTTGTTGACTCCGTTCATTTGTTGTTTCACCTGCAATCAAGTGTTGCACATCCTTACACTTGCTTTCACCGTACTGATGAGATCCCTAAGATCGAAACACGTGTCTACGGTTGCATTTTTACTAGAGGGCTTAGTCCAATAAAATGTTCCTTCTTGTTATTCACAATTTCCCTCGAGAGCATATCCCTGTTTCATTTATATTCCTGGACTCGGATGTCACGCAGGTAGCTATAGCTGCCTCCGTGGCGACGTCGTTTCTTGCCTTGTAAACACGAGGTGTTACGACTGAAGCCACAAATGTGCGGTTGGCTTCCTGTTTGTTGACTCCGTTCATTTGTTGTTTCACCTGCAATCAAGTGTTGCACATCCTTACACTTGCTTTCACCGTACTGATGAGATCCCTAAGATCGAAACACGTGTCTACGGTTGCATTTTTACTAGAGGGCTTAGTCCAATAAAATGTTCCTTCTTGTTATTCACAATTTCCCTCGAGAGCATATCCCTGTTTCATTTATATTCCTGGACTCGGATGTCACGCAGGTAGCTATAGCTGCCTCCGTGGCGACGTCGTTTCTTGCCTTGTAAACACGAGGTGTTACGACTGAAGCCACAAATGTGCGGTTGGCTTCCTGTTTGTTGACTCCGTTCATTTGTTGTTTCACCTGCAATCAAGTGTTGCACATCCTTACACTTGCTTTCACCGTACTGATGAGATCCCTAAGATCGAAACACGTGTCTACGGTTGCATTTTTACTAGAGGGCTTAGTCCAATAAAATGTTCCTTCTTGTTATTCACAATTTCCCTCGAGAGCATATCCCTGTTTCATTTATATTCCTGGACTCGGATGTCACGCAGGTAGCTATAGCTGCCTCCGTGGCGACGTCGTTTCTTGCCTTGTAAACACGAGGTGTTACGACTGAAGCCACAAATGTGCGGTTGGCTTCCTGTTTGTTGACTCCGTTCATTTGTTGTTTCACCTGCAATCAAGTGTTGCACATCCTTACACTTGCTTTCACCGTACTGATGAGATCCCTAAGATCGAAACACGTGTCTACGGTTGCATTTTTACTAGAGGGCTTAGTCCAATAAAATGTTCCTTCTTGTTATTCACAATTTCCCTCGAGAGCATATCCCTGTTTCATATATATATATATATATATATATATATATATATATATATATATATATATATATATATATATATATATATATATATATATATATATACAGTGTGCCCAAGATAAGAATGAACAGCATGGGGATATCGGAAACGGTAAGTGATACGGGGTCGATTAAATTAGAGAAAAGTAGCGCATTTATGTGCCTAATAATATGCCATTTAGAAAGTTTTAATATTCCGAGTAGTTTCGGAGATATCCGAGAAAAACCGAAATTTGAGAATTTCGTTTTTATTTTCTCCTAGCTTTATTTTCAAAGGAAATGTAAAACAAATAGCACTTTGCCATGGCCACTTTTTGAGGACTACACGATAACGTAAGCAGAATTTTTCTGCGACGTTTCGTCTTTTAGAAAACATCATCAACTTTGTATTTTTATATGGGCCGAAACTAAAGTATACCCTGTATACGACTCCATATTTCATTGTGAATACAGCAACGTATCAAACAATATGATTTCGGAACAATTTCTCGCGCAAAATGTAATTTAGTGATTACTTAATATGTTTTTCTTCAATTTTAGATAGTAGGCGCTGGAAAAAATGACACATATTGTTCCGTTGTCATAATAATACTGTAGTTTGGTAGAATTTTTGACACATTTTCGTTCCTACTTTTACATCTCGCTACCTACCTAATTTGTGTTAAAAATGGAAAACGGCAGCTTTTCGAATACTGAAAAATTTGATATGTTGTCATGTTACATTGTGTGCCAAAGAAATTGTGTTGATGCTGAACGTGCGTACTCTAATAAGTATCCAGAGAGGCGACAACCTGGTAAATCAATATTTAGACGGTTAGTTTTTAATTTAAAAGAATACGGATCATTTAAAAAACCTGTGGTTTCCCGACAAAAGCAATCTAATGAAGAAAGTCAGCGTGATGTGTTACAGGCCGTTGTTGAAAATCCTGAGATATCTACTCGCACCATTGAAGATAATACCGGAGTTGCCATATCCACCGCTCACTTCATTTTAAAAAAAAAATAAATATCATCCTTATAAATTTAGGATTTGTCATGGACTCAGGCCAGGTGATGATGCAAGGCGAAGAACCTTTTGTGAATGGTACACTAGAAAATGCCAAGACGATGAAAATTTCCCTTTCAAAATAATTTGGTCTGATGAAAGTATGATCACCAACAATGGCATTTTTAACAGGCGGAATGTTCATTATTGGTCACAACAAAATCCGCGGGTACACAAAGTGTCCAGACACCAACATCGTTTCGGTTTTAACATGTGGGTTGGGATTCTCGGTACGAATGTAATTGGGCCTTTTATCTACCGAAACAATTTAACAAAAGAGCGGTACATAAATTTGTTAGTAAATGATTTGGAAGATGCTCTAGATAATTTGCCTTTAGCGGTTACTCACAGCTGCTGGTTTCAACAAGATGGTGCTCCAGCACATAACGCTATAATTGTTCGTGATTATTTGAACCGTCGCTTCCCAGGACAGTGGATAGGTACTCATAGTGATACACCCTGGCCTGCAAGGGCCCCCGACCTAACCCCACTAGACTTTTTCCTTTGGGGACATATCAAGAATCAAGTGTACTCTAATCATAATTTTCAAAATGAAGAAGATTTGCTAAGATTGGTAACTGCTTCCTTTAACAATATTTGTCCGAATATGTTAACTCAAGTTTTAAATTCGTCTGTGAGACGAGCGTACTTGTGCTTAGAAAATAACGGCGGGTTATTTGAACACTTGTTATAAGTTTCTGTTTGTTTCCTGTAATACATATCAGCTCCTTGTTATTACATTACAATTACATTTATAAAGTAAACTTTTGATTTGGCGACTCATCTTTGTATTCAACAACGCAAAAATTCTGGAAAGTGGTAAGTTTAAATTTAGTATAAATAGGACTAATCAATTTATTTCATGTACCAAAATATGTCATTTTTTCCAGCGCCTACTATCTAAAATTGAAGAAAAACATATTAAGTAATCACTAAATTACATTTTGCGCGAGAAATTGTTCCGAAATCATATTGTTTGATACGTTGCTGTATTCACAATGAAATATGGAGTCGTATACAGGGTATACTTTAGTTTCGGCCCATATAAAAATACAAAGTTGATGATGTTTTCTAAAAGACGAAACGTCGCAGAAAAATTCTGCTTACGTTATCGTGTAGTCCTCAAAAAGTGGCCATGGCAAAGTGCTATTTGTTTTACATTTCCTTTGAAAATAAAGCTAGGAGAAAATAAAAACGAAATTCTCAAATTTCGGTTTTTCTCGGATATCTCCGAAACTACTCGGAATATTAAAACTTTCTAAATGGCATATTATTAGGCACATAAATGCGCTACTTTTCTCTAATTTAATCGACCCCGTATCACTTACCGTTTCCGATATCCCCATGCTGTTCATTCTTATCTTGGGCACACTGTATATATATATGTTCAGATAGGTTTCCGCGGTCAGATATTTGAAAACTAAAAGTTCGGGTTGCACCGCGTCTAGAATCTGTTGAAATTCGACGTTTCGGCTCCGATTTTGGAGCCATTTTCAAGAACTGAAATTGAAAGAAAATTAATAAATGGTTGAAACGTAATTCTACGCTGAGGTCTCAATCTGCCTACTCCTCAGGTATAATTACGTTAGGTTTTTGTGACTTGACGTCGGGGTCTCAATCTGCCTACTCCCCATGTCTCGTCACTGGTTCTCTCTAAGGTCTCAATCTTCCTACTCCTTCGAGAGAACTGAGGAATTGTGGGTTAAGGAACTGTATTTATAGTGGACGTGGCTGTAATGGCCGTGTGCAATGTATTGGCGCGAGGTGAACTATGGGCGGGAACTGAATTGGCGCTAGATGAGCTGTGTGCGGGAACTTGGTTGGCGCTAAGTGAGCTGTGTGCGGGAACTGGGTTGGTGGGAAATGAGTTTATGCGTGCAATGAGAGGCTTCCAGGTATTGGGAAGTCTACGTCCGTCGTCGCGAGTGTTGAGGCAATTGGGGCGCTTCTCTATCTCAAGGGCTTCTCGGATGATCCTGGTTTGCAGAGTTTTCTCGGTGGAAATTGTTTTTGTGTTTTTGAAGTCTATTTTGTGACCTGTGTCTTCTCGATGTTTATAAAGTGCGGAAGTGGAAGATGCCTGACGCACAGCAAGTTCGTGTTCGTAGATTCTGGAAGTTACTCGTCTGTTAGTCTGGCCAATATAAGTTCTCGGGCAGTCTGAACATGGTATTTCATATATACCTTGAGAATCGTTTGGTATTGTGTCCTTGGGAGATCTGAGGAATTTGGATATTTGGTTGTTGGCCGTGAATATTGTTTTTATCTCGTGTTTTCTCAAGATATTACTGATTTTGTCTGTCACATCTTTGATGTATGGTAGGAAAGCTTTGTGTGGCTGAATACTCTCTAGTGGATCGTTCGTTTTTGGAGGACGGGTCAGTTGATGGCGGATAGACTTGTCGATTAGCGAATTGTTGTAACCATTTTGGAGTAAGGCTGATTTCAGTTTGTCCAGCTCTTGTGGTCTATTCTGGTTGTCGGTAAGCTGAATTGATCTGTATATCAGGGAGTTCAATACGGAGTTTGTTTGTGCTGGATGGTGATGAGAGTTTGCGTGTAGGTATCGGTTGGTGTGGGTCTGTTTCCTGTGTACTGTGTGGGTAAAAGAGTTGTTGGATTTCGTGATGAGAACGTCCAGGAAAGCTAGGGAGTTGTTCATTTCGGTCTCCATTGTGAATTTCATGTTGGGATGGATATCGTTTAGGTGATCTAAGAACGTGTTTAAGATTTCGTAACCATGAGGCCATATGACGAAAATGTCGTCAACGTATCTGAACCAGCAAGTAGGCTTGTGGTCAAATGCTTCTACAGCCCTGGTTTCGAAGTCTTCCATGAAAAGGTTTGCAAGGACTGGAGAAAGGGGGGAACCCATGGGAGCACCTTTCACTTGTTTGTAGTAAGTTCCTTGGAAGAGGAAGTACGTGTTGTTCATACAGTGATTGATGAGGTCCAGGGTGTCTTTTGGAATTCTGTGTTTAGTTTTGAGGATTTCTAGCGTGTCCGTTAGAGGAATGTTTGTGAAGAGGGAGACAACATCGAAGCTCACTAGGATATCGGTGTTCTGGATTCTATAGGATTTGAGAAGGTCTAAGAAGTGGAATGAATTTTTCACGTAGGATGAAGCTTCTTCTGCTCGTGGCTGAAGAGTTTTCGCCAGATACTTGGCCAGGTTCTGGGTTGGTGATCCAAAGGCACTGACAATAGGTCGGAGTGGGATATCAGGCTTGTGTATTTTTGGAAGTCCGTAGATACGAGGGGTGCGTGATGACTTCTCTCTAGGGATAGTGGCTTTCTTGGTTTCGGCTGGTAGTTTAGAATTATTGATCAGATTCTTGGTCTTCTTTTCGAAGTAGGTTGTCGAGTCTCGTTGGGTGATCTGATACTCGGATGAGTTTAACAGTGTGCTCATTTTGTCTACATAATCTGAGGTATTCAGAACTACCGTGGCGTTGCCTTTGTCTGCTGGGAGAATGATTATGTCAGGGTTGTTGTGGAGGTTTCTGAGGCAATGTTTTTCGGCAGGTGTTATGTTGGATGGAGGGAGTTTTGCTCTCCTAAGTGTGGTGGCAATATCTTGTCTCGTTTCTTCAGCTGTGTTTTCTGGTAGATGGGTTATAGCGCTTTCTATTTGTGTAATGATGGTTTCTGTTGGGATTCTGTTTGGTGTGATGGAATAATTGAATCCTCTTGATAGTAGTGCAAGGCTAGTTTGATCTAGTGGTGTGTCGGAGAAGTTGTGTACTAATACAGGTGATGCGGCTGGAACCAAGGGTGTGATGGTATCCGTTAACAATGCACAAAGTTTGATTTTCTGTGTTTCTGTTTTCTTATTGCTGATGTGATCTGCTTTGTCTTGAGATATCCTGGTCAAAGTGTCCCAGATGACTGGATGGATATCTACGGTGGATAATTTGCCATAACATTTGTAGAGTGAGGTGTTGGTGATGTCCAAACTACGTCTGATGTCGTGAAGTGTTTTTCGAATGAGTGCTTGGCTGGCTTTATTGAGAATACGCTGGGCTGACGATGACGTATCATGATGTTTCAACCGGAAGGCTTTGGGAATGACTCTGTGGTCTCTGCATGATTTGAGGAACGTGAGGTCGCACAGAAGTTTGGATCTTCGGATAAGGAGTGATGAATAGATTTTCGTGAGATGGAGAATATTATATATATATATATATATATATATATATATATATATATATATATATATATATATATATATATATATATATGTTCCAGTGACTGTAAAACAGTCGATAACAATCCTTTAAGAAGTGACTATAACTTTGTATAGTATGTATGGCATATGTCCAACAGAAAACAACTACTTCTCTGGCTGGTACCTCGACAGATATTGAATTATATCTGCCAGACATATGTGCAAAGATCCTTACTTTGAAGGAACAACTTTGCAAGAGCTCTCTGAAACAAACATCAGGACTTTGCCTGATTCAAACGGAGAGCCAACTACAGACCGGCTCTCCGTTTGAATCAGGCAAAGTCCTGATGTTTGTTTCAGAGAGCTCTTGCAAAGTTGTTCCTTCAAAGTAAGGATCTTTGCACATATGTCTGGCAGATATAATTCAATATCTGTCGAGGTACCAGCCAGAGAAGTAGTTGTTTTCTGTTGGACATATGCCATACATACTATACAAAGTTATAGTCACTTCTTAAAGGATTGTTATCGACTGTTTTACAGTCACTGGAACATTATTTGCTCCTTGAAACAAGTATATCACATATACCATTTCGTATCCGAAATGTCTTTCTGGGGTGCTCTCTAATCTGTCACCGAGGTTTATCCTGTGAGCAATTGCAGTATTCCTCTCGGAGGACGATGACGAACATCGGGACCTCGCGTGTATACAACCGTGATAACCTTGACTGCACTGATGAGGTACGATATTCCGAAACCGGTCTGTAGTTGGCTCTCCGTTTGAATCAGGCAAAGTCCTGATGTTTGTTTCAGAGAGCTCTTGCAAAGTTGTTCCTTCAAAGTAAGGATCTTTGCACATATGTCTGGCAGATATAATTCAATATCTGTCGAGGTACCAGCCAGAGAAGTAGTTGTTTTCTGTTGGACATATGCCATACATACTATACAAAGTTATAGTCACTTCTTAAAGGATTGTTATCGACTGTTTTACAGTCACTGGAACATTATTTGCTCCTTGAAACAAGTATATCATATATATATATATATATATATATATATATATATATATATGTAAAATACTTGTTTCAAGGAGCAAATAATGTCCAAGTGACTGTAAAACAGTCGATAACAATCCTTTAGGAAGTGACTATAACTTTGTATAGTATGTATGGCATGTGTCCGACAGAAAACAACTACTTCTCTGGCTAATACCGCGACAGATATTGAATTATATCTGTCAGACACATGTGCAAAGATCCTTACTTTGAAGGAACAACTTTGCAAGAGCTCTCTGAACAAACAGCAGGACTTCACCCGATTCAAACGGCAAACCAACTACAGACCGGTTTCGGAATGTTGTCCCTCATCAGTGCAGTCCAGGTTATCACAAATTGTATACACGCGAGGTCTCGCTGCCCGTCACCGTCCGCCGAGATGAATACTGCAATTGCTTACAGGATCCAGGTTCAATATCTGTCGCGGTATTAGCCAGAGAAGTAGTTGTTTTCTGTCGGACACATGCCATACATACTATACAAAGTTATAGTCACTTCCGAAAGGATTGTTATCGACTGTTTTACAGTCACTTGGACATTATTTGCTCCTTGAAACAAGTATTTTACATATACCATTTCGTATCCGAAATGTCCTTCTGGAGTGCTCTCTAATCTGTCGTCAAGGTGGATCCTGTAAGCAATTGCAGTATTCATCTCGGCGGACGGTGACGGGCAGCGAGACCTCGCGTGTATACAATTTGTGATAACCTGGACTGCACTGATGAGGGACAACATTCTGAAACCGGTCTGTAGTTGGTTTTCCGTTTGAATCGGGTGAAGTCCTGCTGTTTGTTCAGAGAGCTCTTGCAAAGTTGTTCCTTCAAAGTAAGGATCTTTGCACATGTGTCTGACAGATATAATTCAATATCTGTCGCGGTATTAGCCAGAGAAGTAGTTGTTTTCTGTCGGACACATGCCATACATACTATACAAAGTTATAGTCACTTCCTAAAGGATTGTTATCGACTGTTTTACAGTCACTTATATATATATATATATATATATATATATATATATATTATATTGAATTATATCTGTCAGACACATGTGCAAAGATCCTTACTTTGAAGGAACAACTTTGCAAGAGCTCTCTGAACAAACAGCAGGACTTCACCCGATTCAAACGGAAAACCAACTACAGACCGGTTTCAGAATGTTGTCCCTCATCAGTGCAGTCCAGGTTATCACAAATTGTATACACGCGAGGTCTCGCTGCCCGTCACCGTCCGCCGAGATGAATACTGCAATTGCTTACAGGATCCACCTTGACGACAGATTAGAGAGCACTCCAGAAGGACATTTCGGATACGAAATGGTATATGTAAAATACTTGTTTCAAGGAGCAAATAATGTCCAAGTGACTGTAAAACAGTCGATAACAATCCTTTAGGAAGTGACTATAACTTTGTATAGTATGTATGGCATGTGTCCGACAGAAAACAACTACTTCTCTGGCTAATACCGCGACAGATATTGAATTATATCTGTCAGACACATGTGCAAAGATCTGGAGTGCTCTCTAATCTGTCGTCAAGGTGGATCCTGTAAGCAATTGCAGTATTCATCTCGGCGGACGGTGACGGGCAGCGAGACCTCGCGTGTATACAATTTGTGATAACCTGGACTGCACTGATGAGGGACAACATTCCGAAACCGGTCTGTAGTTGGTTTGCCGTTTGAATCGGGTGAAGTCCTGCTGTTTGTTCAGAGAGCTCTTGCAAAGTTGTTCCTTCAAAGTAAGGATCTTTGCACATGTGTCTGACAGATATAATTCAATATCTGTCGCGGTATTAGCCAGAGAAGTAGTTGTTTTCTGTTGGACATATGCCATACATACTATACAAAGTTATAGTCACTTCCTAAAGGATTGTTATCGACTGTTTTACAGTCACTTATATATATATATATATATATATATATATATATATATATATATATATATATATATATATATATATATATATATATATATATATATATAAAAGAAAAAACAAAAATATAATGCTCTCAATTTCACAAATCATACTCACCGAAAGAGTGTTTTAATATTTGGGATATGCAGCAGGCCAATAAGGGTACTCTTATACACTTGTTCCAAGCTTTCAATAACTTTTTATTATCATCTTCAGGGAAACTACAAATATGTAAAGACAACTATGAGAATTACGCCAACGAAAAACGTCAACCAAGAGCGTCAGGCGTCATTAGCGGAGTAACAGATGACACCTCACCAGCGCCGACAGATGGCGCTGATATTCCTTCACAAGGATGAGTGGGTAGATGAAACTTCGTCGACAGTTTGGGTATCATCGTCACCACTACCGACAGATGGCGCTGATGTTGCTCCAGAAGAACGACAAGTGAAAGGTGACATGAGCAGCAAAGTGACCACAGATGCCATAAACATAGATTCACAGAACACAGTGATGACGTGTCGTGTATGTCCTATGAATGAACTAAGTGTATTGTTTATGCTATGTAGACACTTGGTGTGCTGCTCTCACAGTGCGCCATCAGGTGCGACACATGCGTAGTTTGTAGATCGTCCATCAATACTTTTATGAAAATATATATATCTTAGAATATTTTTTATTTTAATTTTGTGACTCGAAAATTACGTCCCATTTTTCTGCTTCAAAAACATGTTCATTTTTTATTCAATAATAAGCACATTTTTGATTGAATTATTTATCATATTTTGCATCAAAACATGCTTTTTTTTATGGAAAAAGGCAGCACATTTTTGATTGATTCATTCTTCCAATTTTGGTGCAAAACCTTGCTCTTTTTTTATGCAAAATAGTGGCACTTTTTTCGATAAAAAAACACCCAAATTTGATATGGTGGAAGGATTTCAGTGAAGCGTTTTCAGTGAATTTTTAGTCACTCAGCTTTCACTCAGCTTTTTCCACCATGTCAATTTTTGGTCATTATTTTGATGAAAAAATTACCATTTCCCATAAGATTACATTTATTTTTGGATGAAAAAAAGTGACACTTATGGTGGTACGATTTCAGTGAAGCATTTTCAGTGAAAGCTGTGTGAATCACTCAGCTTTTTCCACCATGTCAATAAACGTGTTACTTTTTAGGGAAAAAAACAAGCACTTTTTTGCATAAAAAGTGACAGTTTTTGCATAAAAAAATACAGTTTTTGCATAATAAAATTACACTTTTTCAAATAAAAAAGTGGGACTTTTTCACCTCAAAAAAGAGGCACTTTCTTGCACAATTTTTTTTAATATTTTTAATGAAACTGGTAGATTGACCGATTAGTATGATATTCATACAGAACGATATATGGGACTGATGTTTCCAAAAAGAAACATATCTTTACCCCAAGTAAGGTACTTCTTCATCCCCACAAGGGTATTTTTTACTCTAGAAAGCGGTCAATTTCTTGTCAAAAACATAACATCTTCCGACAGAAAACTGGTATTAAATGTTGAATTTATGCGAATTGATGGATAATGGTTGCGTAGGGGAAATAGGGATAAAACGCTCTTAAATATTGTTAGCATAGTTATTTTATTCAGCATATAATGTTTACTATTGGGACCTCAGCGTAGAGTTACGTTTCAACCTTTCATTAATTTCCTTTCTTTTTCTTTCTTTTTCAGTTCTTGAAATGGCTCCAAAATCGGAGCCAAATCGTCGAATTTCAACAAATTCTAGACGCGGTTCAACCCGAACTTTTAGTTTTCACATATATATATAATATATATATATATATATATATATATATATATATATTGTTTTGAAAATGAATGTGTGTGAAGAATTCTAGAGTGCCCTAAGTTGAGGTGACATTTGTTATGATGTTATATTTGTTATCAATAATTACAATAAAAATAATAATAGTTTGAATATATTAATAATATTAGTGATTGTTGATAATAATAAACTGTATTATTATTTTCGTGATTTTTAGTAGTTGTAGAATTCGTAGAAAAATAATTGAATTGAATTCGAATTTTTGTTTTATAGTTTTTCTTTAGTGAAAGTAGTTTGATTGATAGTAGCAATAGTAGTAGTTAGAAATTTGTTCCCTTTTATTCATATTTATAATCAGTGGTTTGTAGACTGTAAATAAAGTATTGTATTCAAATAATATTTCAGAACGACCTTACAAATACTTTCTCTTTGCTTTTAGATATTACCTTTCTCTTTCTTTTCAGGTGCTTCAGCTGCTCTCTTGGTACGCCACATGAGAAACTCTCAATCTCAAGGTAGAATTCAGGAAAAGGATGTCAAGAATGATATATAATAATGATATGTAATTTACCTTGGAAATAAAGAAAGATATGAATTCAACTCAAATATTGTTCATTTTATTCTCAATAGACAAATTTTTTATTTTTTTCTAAATGTAATAACTCTCATAATTATCAGTAGATTTCTTAAATTCTTATTTCACCTGTCCCTACGAAAACTACCTTACTTGCTAAATATGTGAACTTGGCAAAGTCATGTAAATTTCAAACATTAGAGGAACGGCACCGTCACCGTTTTAAAAGACACTTGCCATTCATATGGTTCCTTAAACGGAAATGTCTTTAACCTTAAATTTCAAGTAAACAGAAGAGTTCGTGTGTTGAAATGAAAATAATTGATAAAATAAGACTAATAAAGTTCCCAAAAAGGAATAGTTTCGTGCACTGATACGCGGAAATTGTCTTAGTTATCTAACTGGTTATGAAGAAAAGTTCGGAAAGAAAGGAAAGTTCAAACTCGTGCACTGGATTGATTGTTGGATTTTGGATTTATATAAGGATCAAATACCTTTCTGGTTCTGGTAGATTCCAGCTTCTCCTATTTGGCTTGCAGGTTGGATTTCCTACCAAACGTTTGTCAAGGTAAGTTGTTTTCAGTTTCAGTACTTCCTAATTTGGTATATTAAGTGTTTCTGTGGAGATTTAGATGTAATTCTTCATTTAATTGGAATTTTGATGTAATTTTTCTCTGCTTTCTCCAAAATCGACCTCCGCTTTCTTTTTTGTTGATAACTCTCCTCACTTTTTTCCATTACCAGGCCCGTTATTTTTCGATTTTCACAAACACTCTCGATCACTTATGGTTGTGAGTCACTGTTTTTATTGATTTCTTATAAATAATTAACCTATTTACAATTATTTCTATATGGTACATTTTTATTTTATTTCTACTAAAATTTAATTGAGTTTTTACATTTTTATACATGATATTTATTTCCTCTTCAGTTGCTGATATGACCTTTTTCTTGACTTTAAGTTTCCTCGTTCTTTTTCTAAACTCTACCTGTGATTGGCTGTGTGACAGTTTTATATACAAGATGTTTCTTGGATGAGTTCAGAGTGTTCCGTTTACTTGGCTCGTAATCTTATGATTTGAGAATAACTCTTTATTTTGCAAGGATTCTGAAGGATTTTTTTGATTAAAAGTGTGACATTTTGAACTGGCAGAGGTTATATATTTTTGAAAAAGTATCAGTCAGGGTTGTTCTGTGAAATATTATTTTTATTTCAAAGCAAATCAATGATTGATTTGGCCTTATGTGATCAAAATGTAACGTATTTTAACAAAACTTTTATGACATCTTTCCAATTTTACCTGTTTTATATTAAAATTCATCTTGTACAATGTGCCCCCTTTTGTTGAATAACATCGCGTCAAACACCCTCAACTAAGATTATCCCTGATGATGGAAACGATTAATTAAATTTCCGATTGATTTGGCCTTATGTGATTAAAATGTAACGTATTTTAACAAAACTTTTATGACATCTTTTCAATTTTACCTGTTTTATATTAAAATTCATCTTGTACAATGTGCCCCCTTTTGTTGAATAACATCGCGTCAAACACCCTCAACTAAGATTATCCCTGATGATGGAAACGATTAATTAAATTTCCGAAAGCTTGGACAAACTTAAAAGAGTACTCTTTGATTTTGCTGCATAGCCCCACTATGTATATATATATATATATATATATATATATATATATATATATATATATATATATATATATATATATATATATATATATATATATATATATATATATATATATATATATAAGAAATTGAAAATCGCTCAGACCCGTCGATTTTTATTTCAAGGGGGAACACTTTCACCAAATACACCATCATTGTGTTGTCAACCCCCTCAACCCCAGCACCCCCTACTTCAGAATTTTCAATGGGACTACTATACTTGTGATACATCATTTTGAAGGGAATTCAATCCCAAATACATCGGTGTACTGAAATTGAGGATCGATCAAGTGATGTTGAAGTTTTCATGAAAACTAAGTTTTATCCAGATATTTTAATTTTTCATCACCTCAAATGTTAGCGTCGTAAGAAAGGTTCACTGTGGGTACGCCACTGTATTGAAAAATAATATGCTGTCAGGAATAATAGTTTCGAAGGTGAGACAGACGTTTTTATGAAAAAAAAATTGCCCTCATGTGTTTTTGTATACGCATATCTTTGTTTACGCCTTGGTAATTGATGTATTCGAGTCACTGCATTCAACAATTTGAAAACATTCGAAAATGGTTTATACTGTATAAGAGAGAATATCCATTGTAGCTGCGTATTTTGAAAATGGACGATGTGCTAGAGCTACGGCTCGAAGTTTCAATGAAAGTCATCCAGAAAACACCACATCATATCAGTACGTGCTTCAATTGATGAATAAGTTCTTGGAGTCGGGATCAGTGCTGAATAAAAAACATGAACGAGAGAAGTCTATGAGAAATGAAGGGGTCGCTGTTGCAGTTGTAGGACATGCAGTGATGGACAACATTCAATCGTTAAGACAACTTGAGACTATTTCTGAAGTTTCGAAAAGCAGCGTACATCGAATTCTGAAAGACGCAAAATTCCATCCTTATAAAATGCAGAATGTACAAGAATTAAATGAAGATGATCCTGACAGACGTACAGAGTTTTGTGAAATCATGAGTCAATTATTGATTGGTGATATTAATTACCTCTACAATGTGTGCTTTTCTGACGAAGATACTGGAGTAACGTAAATCCCCATTGGTACAGGGAAACTCATTCACAAACTCCCCAGAAATTGAATGTTTGGGCTGGTATTCTGGGAGACCAAATTGTAGGTCCATATTTTATTGATGGTAACCTCAACGGACAAACGTATCTTGAACTTCTTGATACAACTGTGAACCCCAGAATCACTCAGTTACTTGAAGACGATGATAGGTTACTTGACGGTCAGCTCACCTTTCAACAAGATGGAGCTCCTCCACATTTTGTTACACCTGTTCGTCAATTTTTAGATGACAATTTCACAGGGCGATGGATTGGAAGGCGAGGACCAATAGAAAGGCCGGCTAGATCTCCTGATTTATCACCATTAGACTTCTTTTTATGGGGTCATTTGAAATCCAAAGTTTATATTACCCAGCCAACTTCTCTTGATGATCTACGCAGGAGAATTGTTGTGGAGTGCCGTGCAGTGACTCCAGAAATGTTGAGCAATGTGCGAAGAAATTTCGAAGATCCCTTATACTTCTGTATGGAACTGAATGGATCACATTTTGAACCTTTCATACGATGATAACATGTTAGGTGATGAAAAATAAAAATATCTGGAAAAAATTAGTTTTCATGAAAACTTCAATAACACTTGATCGATCCTCAATTTCAGTACACCGATGTATTTGGGATTGAATTCCCTTCAAATTGATGTATCACAAGTATAGTAGTCCCATTGAAAATTCTGAAGTAGGGGGTGCTGGGGTTGAGGGGGTTGACAACACAATGATGGTGTATTTGGTGAAAGTGTTCCCCCTTGAAATACAAATCGACGGGTCTGAGCGATTTTCCATTTTTTACATGAGTTCGGATATTAGGGGGGTGACAAGTTTTAGCTGGGACACACTGTATATAAAGAGGAATAGAGTGTTTTCGATTTAATTCCGAAAGTTCCACCATCTGCCTACGATCGTTTCATGGTTTCCCAATCATCAGGACAGCTTTGTAGAACTCACGAAATAAAAACGAATTAACTCTGGATTTGTACCGAAAGGCAAAGCAGTATATAACAAGACGGAAACTATGACATCTACAGTCATTAGTTGAAACTTAATATGACCCGAGCTTTGGGTTGGACAGAGCAACAAATTGTTGACTTCCTACCAATGAGTAGATAAACATCTAACTTTGGATTCCATGGCTCGGGTCAAATTTAGTTTCAACTAATGACTGTAGATGTCATAGTTTCCGTCATGTATATATATATATTTATTTATATATATATATATATATATATATATATATATATATATATATATATATGAATATATATATATATATATATATATATATATATATATATATATATATATATATATATATATATATATATATATATATATATAAGTTAGGAGATAGGTAGTCGTTTAGTTAAGATCAAGCTAGGGAACTTGTTGGGTAAGCAGCATGCAGGAAAGTATACTCTTATAACACTTTATTCCAATATTTCGACAATTTTTATTGTCATTATCAGGGAAAGCTACAAATCATGATCAAAATATAGTGAAAACAATTGAACAACATGGATTCTAAACCACTTACGTGTTGTTGAGATTGATTGCAATGGATGAAGTAAAAAGACGTGTACAGTTATTGAACATATTCAGAAACAGTTTGTGAGATATACATAAAAATAAGCGTCACACATTAAAACATTATTTTGTTATGGATAAAAACTAATTATATTTGAATTTATGTAAAATGGATACCATACCGGTGTCCGTAACGGCCGGCGTGAAGAAGAGAAACAATTATATTTTAAAATTAAGTTGACATGTGAAGTTAGTTCGGGTACGTTCCTGCATGGAACTGTACTAGAATGTAAATTTAGACAGATTGGACCTACTCAGAACTGGAAAAGTGTAACACAAGCTTGGAACAATAGAATAGACATTGTTTCATGATTATGACATATGACTGTTGTAAATTTATCAGATTATGATTCAAATGAATTTGGAGAAAAGAATTTTGAGAAGTTACAGTTATATACCTGTTTACGGTGGTCAGCCATTGTTTAAAAATTGTATTTGTTAAAAAGGATTTAATTCAATTATAATATGGATTGAGAGTTAAGCTCTCTGACATTGTATTTCTGTTTTAATAATATAAAAATTGCTAATAGAACGAGTTTAACTGTCAACTCTCTCTTCACGAGTGTTAAAGACAAAACTCCAGTAACTTTTCAATCACATGTTGTCTACTGTATTTCTTGCTCCAATTGTTCGAATGAATATATAGGTCAAACTAACAGGTTGTTAAAAGACCGAATTTGTTCACATAAGAGTGACTGTCGATTGCACCCAGAGAGATGTGCACTAAGTGTCCATGTACATCATGAGGGCCACAATATGAACTTTGAGGCAGCAAAAATCTTAGCCAGAGAATCTAACAATTACAAAAGAATCTTTCTGGAGATGGCTTTCATATCACAGTCAACCTCATGTTAAAACAAAAAAACGGATATAAAACATTTAAGTGAAATATATTCATTTTTATTGCACTTGGAGATCAAGTGAGTGGGATGATTTGAATTAAACACATCTTGGAGAATTTCAGAGAAGTAATCAAGTTCGTGAACAAGATTTCTGTTTAAAAAAAAAAATAACTTCGAGCGAACACAGTATCGAGATGACTTGGAAAATTTTTGAGTGCAATCCATGTTAATTCAAATAGACAACGATGGTCTCGTAGCGACGAAGTCCGCATTAAAAATATTGCGGTACTGGACTTGGAGTATTTCAGGGAAGTAATCGAGTCCGTAAACGAGTCCTTTATCGAAGAGCCAAATAACTTCGAGCGAACACAGTATCGAGATGACTTGGAATATTTTTGAGTGAAGTCCATATTAATTCAAATAGGCAACGATGGCCTTGTAGCGACGAGGTCTGCATAAAAAATAATGCGGTACTGGACTCGGAGTATTTCAGGGAAGTAATCGAGTTCGTGAACAAGATTTTCGTAAAAAAAAAGAATAACTTCGAGCGAACACAGTATCGAGATGACTTGAAATATTTTTGGGTAAAGTCCATGTTAATTCAAATAGGCAACGATGGTCTCGTAGCGACGAAGTCCGCATAAACAATAATGCGGTACTGGACTTGGAGTATTTCAGGGAAGTAATCGAGTCCGTAAACAAGTCTTCTGTCGAAGAGCCAAATAACTTCGAGCGAACACAGTATCGAGATGACTTGAAATATTTTTGAGTGAAGTCTGTGTTAATTCAAATAGGAAAAAATGGTCTTGTAGCGACATGGACTTCGAAAGGTTCACAGTGGGTGGTGCTACGAATCTTCAACAACATTATACTCATTCGAATTTACAAGCGGGTTTCAAACTTGATCGATAGTACATTTTCATTTCGAAAGATTCATACTAGATGGCGCTACGCTTCTATCTCAATATTATACCAAGTTGTGTTCATACGAAAGCTTGAAATGTGACTGAATTAGTTATTATTTGCTGAAAATGAGCTGTGACATATGATCTACAACCTCAGACGTTGTACATTCAATACTTGGAAACGGGAGACGAAATTTGGTGAAGTTGAATTGAAACCCAGCTCAGAGCATACCAGGCCCCCAGCATATTATACCTTTCTGTCGAAACAATAGAAGAGTAGTCTATTGAATCCAAGCCAGCTGTCTACCATCGGAAGGGTAAGTTTCGATTTAAATTTTTCACACACAGTTTGTATCAGTTTCTTCATTCAGTGAACAAATATGAGTTCTGAAGACATTACTACTATTTACGCAGACATGGTTGAACTATTTAGGGAAATTACCGAAGGTTTGAATCAATTGGAGTTCAAGCGACTTGATACTTTGAGTGAAAATATGCCTGCAAATTTGTGTAGAGCTATGAAACTCATCAGAAGCAAACTAAAATTCGAAGATGTTTTATCTACTGTATGCGTAAACATAATAAAAAATTTGGAAGAAGCGGGGTCAATTCTCAAAATGGACATATCAAAGAGAAAAGGCAATATTTGGTTGGCACATTGTAAAAGAACTGCTCATATGCTAAATAAAGCTATATCATCAATCAACGAAGTGCAGTCAATAGGTACTTTACGCAGACTTCAAATTTTGGCGGGAAATTAGAAAATTGTAAGAAATTCAATTGAAAATGCAGGAGTGGTTGAAGGAGGGGCAACATTAAAGTTATCATCACGAGTGGAGTGGGAAGATATGAAATCCACATTTTAGTCAGGTCGGCGTACAGGAATAATAATTAATTTGACACACAAGGATATTGGACAATTTTTCCAATGATTGAGGTTAATAATAAATTTTGTGCTGAATTTGTCAAAGATAGCTTGAATATGGAATATAATGATATAGATTATTTCAGTACTAAAAACAATATCATTGACAGGGGTACAAACTTGAAAGGGTGGTTCCAAGAGAACGTCATTGACCATATTCGATATAAACTGTCGAAATCATTGGAATAGGAAAGAGATTCCACACAAAAAAATTGTTAGTTTGGAAGTATATATTAGTGAATATAACATTGAAAACGGTTCGTCTTTCATCGAGCTTCCAAAGTCCATAGCCAGAAAGCAAGCGTGCATTAATATAAAAAATAAGGATGAAGCATGCTTTGCTTGGGCAGTTGTTTCAGCTCTGCATCCAGCACGAAAGCATACTGACAGGACAAAACCATATCCACATTACTCACAAATCTTGAATTTGGACGGTATTCAATTTCTGATGAAATTTGAACAAATTGCCAAATTTGAGCACCTGAACAACATATCGATCAATGTGTACACCTTGGAATCAACTCAGCCGCAGGCGGACAGAGAGGCATTTTTCGTAACTGTTCCGAGTCGACTCACCAAACGGAGATTGAACCGACATGTTAATTTACTCTCAATTCAGAATGAATATCATTCAAAATTGAAGGGTTATAGAGGACCGCCAGAGACAGTTGATACCAAAATAATTCGATACCACTACTGTTTCATCAAATATTTATCCCGACTGCTTAGTAGCAGCGGAAAACTCATGAGTCATACTATTGAGTGTCAAAAACAGGCTGAAATGCTGCTGTAAAACAGTCGATAACAATCCTTTTGGAAGTGGCTATAACTTTGTATAGTATGTATGGCATATGTCTGACAGAAAACATCTACTTTTCTGGCTAATACCGCCACAGATATTGAATTATATCTGTCAGACACATGTGCAAAGATTCTTACTTTGAAGGAACAACTTTGCAAGAGCTCTCTGAAGAATCAGCAGAACTTCACCCGATTCAAATGGTGAACCAGCTACAGACCGGTTTCGGAATGTTGTCCCTCATCTGTGTAGTCCAGGTTATCACACTTGTATACACGCGAGGTCTCGCTGCCCGTCACCGTCCGCCGAGATACTGCAATTGCTTACAGGATCCACCTTGACGACAGATTAGAGACCACTCCAGAAGGACATTTCGGATACGAAATGGTATATGTGAAATAATTGTTTCAAGGAGCAAATAATGTCCAAGTGACTGTAAAACAGTCGATAACATTCCTTTATGAAGTAACTATAACTTTGTATAGTATGTATGGCATATGTCTGACAGAAAACAACCACTTCTATGGCTAATACATCGACAGATATTGAATTATATCTGTCAGACACATATGCAAAGATCTTTACTTTGAAGTAACAACTTTGCAAGAGTTCTCTGAACAAACAGCAGGACTTCACCCGATTCAAATTGTGAACCAACTACAGACGGGCCGCGAGACCTCGCGTGTATACAATTGTGATAACCTGGACTACACTGATGAGGGACAACATTCCGAAACCGGTCTGTAGTTGGTTCACCATTTGAATCGGGTGAAGTCCTGCTGTTTGTTCAGAGAGCTCTTGCAAAGTTGTTCCTTCAAAGTAAGGATCTTTGCACATGTGTCTGACAGATATAATTCAATATCTGTCGCGGTATTAGCCAGAGAAGTTGTTGTTTTCTGTCAGACATATGCCATACATACTATACAAAGTTAAAGTTACTTCCTAAAGGATCGTTATCGACTGTTTTACAGTCACTTGGACATCATATCTCATAAAAGCGATTGTAGACGAAATGTTAATTCGTGTGCTTTGGCAGAACATGTTAACTCCAGTGATCATAGAATGGATTACAGTAATGCAGAAAGTTTGAATAGTGAAACTAATCTATCTAAAAGGATCTTCAATGAAATGTTTCATATAAATAATGATGAACATTCGATGAATAAACGAACTGATCTAAGTAATCTCAGCAAAAATTTTATAATTTTCCACCTAGATTTGATGTCAAAAATTAATTTTGTCACTGTCATACCTACATCAATCAACTTCATTTCATGTACATTCTTTTTTCGTTTTGTACCAATTTTATCAATCATTCTCACGTTAGTAAGTACTTCACCTTTTCATAACTACATTTATTGTATACTGCGTATTTTTAGTTGTCCTGAGGAAGGTACTTACTAACGTGAGAATGATTGATAAAATTGGTACAAAATGAAAAAAGAATATACATGAAATGAAGTTGTTTGATGTAGGTATGACAGTGACAAAATTAATTTTTGGCATCAAATCTAGGTGAAAAATTATAAAAATTTTGCTGAGATTACTCAGATCAGTTCTTTTATTTATCGAATGTTCATCATTATTTATATGAAACATTTCATTGAAGATCCTTTTAGATAGAACAGTTTCACTATTCAAAATTTCTGCATTACTGTAATCCATTCTATGATCACTGGAGTTAACATGTTCTGCCAAAGCACACGAATTAACATTTCGTCTACAATCGCTTTTATGAGATATGATGTCCAAGTGACTGTAAAACAGTCGATAACAATCCTTTAGGAAGTAACTTTAACTTTGTATAGTATGTATGGCATATGTCTGATAGAAAACAACTACTTCTCTGGCTAATACCGCGACAGATATTGAATTATATCTGTCAGACACATGTGCAAATATCCTCACTTTGAAGGAACAACTTTGCAAGAGCTCTCTGAACAAACAGCAGGACTTCACCCGATTCAAATGGTGAACCAACTACAGACCGGTTTCAGTGTAGTCCAAGTTATCACAATTGTATACACGCGAGGTCTCGCTGCCCGTCTGTAGTTGGTTCACAATTTGAATCGAGTGAAGTCCTGCTGTTTGTTCAGAGAGCTCTTGCAAAGTTGTTCCTTCAAAGTAAGGATCTTTGCACATGTGACTGACAGATATAATTCAATATCTGTCGCGGTATTAGCCAGAGAAGTAGATGTTTTCTGTCAGACATATGCCATACATACTATACAAAGTTATAGCCACTTCCAAAAGGATTGTTATCGACTGTTTTACAGTCACTTGGACATATATATGATGAGGTTCCCAAATAGGGTGATGTATCTAGTTTGTTTGCATTTCAGCCTGTTTTTGACACTCAATAGTATGACTCATGAGTTTTCCGCTGCTACTAAGCAGTCGGGATAAATATTTGATGAAGCAGTAGTGGTATCGAATTATTTTGGTATCATCAACTGTCTCTGGCAGTCCTCTATAACCCTTCAATTATGAATGATATTCATTCTGAATTAAAAGTAAATTAACATGTCAGTTCAATCTCCGTTTGGTGAGTCGACTCGGAACAGTTACGAAAAATGCCTCACTGTCCGCCTGCGGCTGAGTTGATTCCAAGGTGTACACATTGATCGATATGTTGTTCAGGTGCTCAAATTTGGCAATTTGTTCCAATTTCATCAGAAATTGAATACCGTCCAAATTCAAGATTTGTGAGTAATATGGATATGATTCAATTAAACTTCACCAAATTTCGTCTCCCGTTTCCAAGTACTGAATGTACAACGTCTGAGGTTGTAGATCATCTGTCACAGCTCATTTTCAGCAAATAATAACTAATCCAGTCACATTTCAAGCTTTCGTATGAACACAACTTGGTATAATATTGCGATAGAAGCGTAGCGCCATCTAGTATGAATCTTTCGAACTGAAAATGTACTATCGATCAAGTTTGAAACCCGCTTGTAAATTCGAATGAGTATAATGTTTTTGAAGATGCGTAGCACCACCCACTGTGAACCTTTCGAAGTCCATGTCGCTACAAGACCATTTTTGCCTATTTGAATTAACACAGACTTCACTCAAAAATACTTCAAGTCATCTCGATACTGTGTTCGCTCGAAGTTATTCTTTTTTTTAACGAAAATCTTGTTCACGAACCCGATTACTTCCCTGAAATACTCCGAGCCCAGTACCGCATTATTTTTTATGCGGACCTCGTCGCTACAAGACCATCGTTGCCTATTTGAATTAATATGGACTTCACTCAAAAATATTCCAAGTCATCTCGATACTGTGTTCGCTCGAAGTTATTTGGCTCTTCGACAGAGGACTCGTTTACGGACTCGATTACTTCCCTGAAATACTCCAAGTCCAGTACCGCAATATTTTTAATGCGGATTTCGTCGCTACGAGACCATCGTTGTCTATTTGAATTAACATGGACTGCACTCAAAAATATTCCAAGTCATCTCGATACTGTGTTCGCTCGAAGTTATTCTCTTTTTTTAAACGGAAATCTTGTTCACGAACTTGATTACTTCTCTGAAATACTCCAAGATGTGTTTAATTCAAATCATCCCACTCACTTGAATGTTTCCATTAATTTTTCCATGTATTCGTTGGATTTGGTGTTTTTTCAGAATCGCATTATTTTTTATGCGGTCTCCGTCGCCTATTTGAATCAACATGGACTCTCCCCAAAAATATTTCAAGTCATCTCGATACTCATCTCGAAGTTATTATCTATTTTTTTACGGAAATCTTGTTCTCGCCCATGTCTATTTCAACTATTCAGTATTCAATTTTGTTTGAATTCGCTACAGTAATCAACAAGTGGCAATTTATTATTACCGCGATGTTAGTTCAGCTTTTACCTAATAGGTGCTGCTGTATCATCCTCCAATCCAGGTATGACGTGATCAGACTCTAATTTCCAGAACATTCTGAGCTGTTCGATTTCAAACTCTATTCAAATGATGAATGCAAAGGGAGAGATACATAAAATTCAATGGTATAAAGTGAGGTGATATACGCACCCAGAATCGGGTGCTTTGGTCTCAAATCCGATTGGTTTCGTTTATTCAGGTGTTCGATTGCATCATCATATGATCGAGAATTCTTTGGATCGCAAATATGGTAATAAAGAAATTCGCATACTCATTTCAACTTCCGATTTTTGCAAACGAATTCTCGTAATAAGAAATTCTCTTAAAAAATATTCGATAATGGCGTATTGAGGAAACAGCAATGACAAATATGTATCAACTCGAGCATTCAAAATGTTCCAGCCACCGGGCTTATTTCTGCTGTGCCAGCAATAAGCAGTACCTACCTGCTTGAAATCATTGACCAGGCATAGATATGAATGTTGAGATGGTAAATAAATTCAAATTATATGCAGATAAATACTTGAAGTTTGTTTGATTCTTTGGCAAAAATTCACATAGTATTTTGATAATAAAATAAATATACCGTGGTACCAATATGAATGAAATATCTGAAAGTTTGATTATGACCTACCGAGCTCTCATGAAGCGGTTTGAGACTAGTTGTAAAGGTTGTACTTACGAAAACTGATTGATTTCAATATATCAATTATTCCAATATGCTGATATAAACAACTGACAGTCGAAATAAACACTCGTGAGAAACATGCATTCTCTCAAACACTTGGGCTTGTATTTTAGATTTTTCGCACCCGCCAAAAAATTCCCGGTAATTTCGCTAAAAAATCGTATCGCATGGGTGTGGTGGAGGTAGGAGGACCAAACGTTGCTTTTTATGACTTACCAAACATGTCCCCGCCAACCGCCATCTCCCTCAAATATCGATTCGAGTGCATACACCTGAGGAAAGTCTTTCGCAACGAAACTTGCCAAGAAACAGACTGGTTTTTGCTCCAACCGCCAGCATCTCAAGTGGTGGAGGAGGTGACCCTTTGCACGATGCCTGCAGTGTCCCGAGTAACGACGATGACATCAAGATGCCCTACACACGCTTACGATGGATTTATGTTATTTGTATCTTCAGCACTCATATGCCATCTGGGCGAATCATTGTACAAGCTATTGCAATCAATTCGACAAAGATACATATTCAACAATTCGAAAGAAGATGGTGAATATTACCATGGCACTGAAGTGTAATTCTTTATTTGAAAAAATAAATGTATTTTTCTCGAACTGACGTTATTCATTTCAATAAAATACATACATACAATGCCATGGGTTAGAGTGAGACATATAAAATGTCTTGAATCCCGAAATTGGCTTCGCACATCCAACTTTTATCTCTACTATGAATGCTGTATTTTTTCCTGGAAAAACATCTGGCGGCTCGTGCATCACACATACCGGATGTGCTAATAAAAACAACTTACAATCGAGACAAATAAACACTTGGGTGTTTATTTCGAATTAGTCACGTACGCCGCCGCCGCCGCCAAACCGTGAAAAATATACATATTCTCTCTCTCTCTCTCAAAAAATACTTGGAATTGTATTTTTTCAGATTTTTCTCATCTGCCGAAAAATTCCCGGTATTATCGCTAAAAAATCATATCGCATATCGTGTGTGTGTGTGTGTGTATGGTGGAGGCAGGGAACCACCAAGCTTTGCTTTTTTTACAACTCACCAAACATGTCCCAGCCACCCGCCACCCACCAGCCCCCTCAAATGTCGTGACATGCCCCTTAACCGTAAATTATTCCCACGCACTTCTCGTATGTCGAAAAACACGCCTCGAAATAGCAATAAATAATCATCCAGACCAATCACGGGCAGGACATGTGCCGCCATGTTTGTTCCATGACAATAAATCATCTTCTAGACGAATCAGACTGACAAGTCACGCCTTGATGACGTGCACAGCATCAAAACCAAAAACAATTAATCATGCTCCAGACGAATCAGACAGAGACAGGTTACGCCTTGATGTCAACGAGTAGAATGGCATATATTCTGGCAAGCTTAACGTAGATGGCGCAATTGTTAGTGGAGGTTAGATTGGAGTAGTTGATAAGTGCATAACGGACATTAAACGTTTTTTCCTACCATAATTGAGTAATCTGAAAGAATAAGATTTATAGCCAGTAAATAAATTTCACCAAATGTAGACAAGTTAACCTACAAACTGACCGTCACCGCATTCCATCCACTAATTTTCGTATCAACTGTTCTTTACGGCTGGAAGTTTTTGCTTTTCCTTTATTCAATTCATAAATGAGGCTTTCCACACTTATAGAGCCATATTTCTCCGTAACAGCAACTAATTTAAGTGTTATTGTATATTATTACTTGTTATTACTGTCACTCATGACCTCCACTCACACTAGCGCTCTCTGGCGGGAGCGATATCGTCCATGCTTGCCATTCTTTGATTGGCATAAAGGCGGTTCATCTATATTCTTCACAAGATGGCGCCCCCAGTACTGCACTGGAAAATAAATATCGCCTCATATTTGTTTTCTGCAAATATGATGACTCATCATCTCTTATCTCAACGGCTTCTGGGTAGCGTATTGTTTACACTAACAGCGATAACAATTTCCGAGAAATGAACGCAGCTGCCTCGCTATCTTTAGACGATTGCTCCAGTGAATATGGGAATATCATAGTCCAGTGAAATTTGGCAAAACACGAAAAACATGCGGTTTGCCTCAAAATCGCAAAAATCACCTTCTGCGACCCTCTGGCACCCCCTCTTCACCTGCACTGCTGCTCTTCGTCAACACCACCAACCTGTAGCGCCACCCCTGACGTCGATTACTCGATGGATGACGTTTTACGGGGGTTCCAAAAGCTAGGCCGCTTCTAGGACCCAAAAATGTGTCGGTAAAGCGGCTTTGTTTATCCACTACAACTTCTTTCTGGATATTGAAGGAGTCTATGTTGCGGTCTGTCTAGATATTTTGAAACAAAAAATTATTGAGCAGTTCGATATTCCAGTCCAAGTTGCCTGATAATGACCTGATCATCTGCGAAGGCTGATGACCATCATGTTGTCTTTATCTGTTGCGGTGTCCACAGCTTGGAACCAGTCCTCCATTACGACTGTCCATAATATGGGGCCCAGGCTCGAACCCTGTCAAAGTCGAAGTACCCTTTCTCTCCATACATTTCCACAAAGTAGAAAAATGAGTCAAACATCTGTCAGAAAACAACTATTTCCCTGGCTAATACCACGACGGACATTGAACTACATTTGCAACGTTCTTCCAAGAAGACCGAATTGCAAGTGCGTGTCTTTTAATTGAACAGTAGACTATTCTTCATTTAGCTGACAATGACCACCTGCAGACAAGCATGTTTCGAGGTATTGCCTCTCATCAGTGCCAGGGTAGGTCAGACAACATTATCGCAGTAGCTCAAGCAAAGAATATCTCTGTACAAGAGTGATGCTCGTTTGGGAAAAAATTCATGTGCAGCAGTTGACCACTCACAAAAAACCGGCTACCAATTTGATTACTCCAATGTAAAGATTTTGGACCGGGTTAATGATAAAAAAACTATGTTGCTCTTTGAAATGTATCACATTAACAAAAATACCAATACCGTAAACTACAAAACAGACACAGGCCAGTTAAGTAATATTTACTGTAATATTTTGAATTCCATTTCATTTTGTTTTGAATAATATTCTCACTAGATAATAGACATGTGTTTACATTGAGACAACATAAAATTGTACCTGAATTACTTGGAAAATTGTGTTACTAGACCTGAAAGCTAGATCTTGATCATTTTTATCTGAAAAACAATATTGGGTTGGATGAAAATTCAATCAGATCTTTCATATTCAATCACTGTATCACCGATCATTTTCCAATAGCGCTCTGCATAAACTTGATGATGCGATAGAAACATCTAATTCAAAAAATCTATTTAGGAAATTCTTGGATTATAAACCTTTGAAGTCGGACCTAATTAAAGAATCATGGAATTGTATTTATAATAAAAATAATGTGGATGAAATGATAGAGAATTTCATCAGAACCTTACAGATATATCGACACTCCCAACGAACAAAGACGTAACTCATTTTTCATAATTTTTCAGAAGAGCCAAAATACTGAAATTTTTCTTCAATATTTGAATTGAAATCAACTTTTTTTCAAGTAGATTTCTTCGTAACTACTTGGTCTAGAGATACGGCTTTTTTATCGTCAGCATCAGTTTTTTAAGCTGAATATGCCTACACCTATAACTGAAAATAGTTACGGCTTTGTTCGTTGGGGGTATCGATATATAGAAAGAAATACGAAAACTGTAAAAATAAAAACAAAACTGACAAAAAAGAAGTGGATTTCACAGGCTCTCATTAAATCGATTAAAAAAAGAGGAACAACCTCACTGAACAACCCAGATAATAATTTATTGAAAAAACAATATAAGATGTACAGGAATAAATTGAATACATTGATCAGAACAACGAAGAAAAAATACTACCAAATACTAATAAATGAAACTAAAAATCAATCAAAGTCACTGTGGGACTGTGTGAATGAGGCGTGCAATAAATCTCGTAAGAAGACAAAAATTACTTAAATTTTGACAACAATGTCATTACTAATACCCTAAGGATTGGGAAAAAATTATTTCACCAGATGGTTTCAGAGGAAAAGAAAATAATTCAAAACAATCATGAGTTTGAAATTAAAAAAGTCTCCGGGTTATGATGATATCCGTACTGAAACCTGTGGAAAATCTGCTCCATTAACTCACATAATTAATGTATGCTTCGAAACAGGAAATTTTCCGCAAGTTCTTAAAATGAGGATCATCAAACCTCTATTCAAAAGTGGTAACAAAACCAAAATAGACATATTTCATTAATATCTAATTTGTCTAAAATAACCAAATAATTGATGAAGTCTAGGATGGTCGAATTTCTCATAAATATGAAATAATATCAAGTAATCAGTATGGTTTCAAAGAGAATAAATCGTCAAAGGATGCTATTTAACAACTGATATATACTATGCTCTTGACAAAAATCCAGTCTTATGCATCTTCTGGAAATTCGAACACTGCAGATTGAGGGAAAAAATTAACAATTTATTGAAAAGTTATCTATCAAATCGCCAACAGAATTATAAATATTAACGATCTCGTTAGTGATTCCAGGACTGTGACATGTGGTATCCCACAGGGGACCACTGCTGTTCACAATCTATACAGTGTCTTTCAAAAGTATTGGAAAGGTGTTATATTTCAGAGATAGACCTGAGGAAATTTACGAAAATTTCGTCAGGGTGGTTTTTGATGATGGTAATATCGGCAATGTTGCCAAATCAACAGTTTTCCACATATTGAGGATAAATCAATTTTTTTAAATGGAAAACTATTTTTATTTTCATTGCAATCAATTCAGCGCCCCGTCATCACTTATGTCTCCAAATATCAGATTTTAAATTAATGTGGTTTTTGAAATACGACAACATGGCATTTTCGTTCAAAAGACTGATAACGGTCCAATATTTTCAATACGGTTCAAGAAAAATTTGTCAAATTTTTTACAAGATGGTTTTTGATGATGCCCGAGTCAATGGTGATAACGGCAATGTTGCCAAATTAAAAGTTTTTCAGATATTGAGGTCAACACAATTTTTTCAAATGGAATACCCTATTTATTTTCATTGCAATCAATTCAGCGCCCCGTCGTTACTTAGATCTCCAAATACCAGATTGTGAATTGATGTGGTTTTTGAAATATAAGAACATAGTTCGTTGAAGTTATCCTCAATATCTGAAAAACTTTTGATTCAGCAACATTGCCGATATCACTATTGAATCAGTCATCATCAAAAACCAGCATGTATAAAATTTCACAAATTTTTCTCGATCCGTTTTGAAAATTTTGGAACGTTCTCAGAGTTTTGATCGAGTTATATTTCGAAAACTGCTATAATTTAAAATCTGATATTTGGAGACATAAGTAATGAGGCGTCGCTGAATTGATTGCAATGAAAACAAATAGGGTGTTCCGTTTGAAAAAATTGAGTTGACCTCAATATCTGAAAAATTGTTGATTTGGTAACATTGACAATATTACCATTGAATCGGGCATCATCAAAAACCACCCTGTCAGAGTTTTCATAAATTTTCAAAGGTCCGTTTCTGAAATACGACACCGTTCCGATACTTTTGAAAGACACTGTATAAATGGTTTACTGCTAATGGAATCCAAAGGCAAAATTGTTAGTTTTGCTGAGGAAACAGCCATTTTATAACAAGATGAAACATGGGTTTATGTAAATTTCAACCACACGCGCTGTGGTGGATCCCACCCAGGCAATATGTTTTTAGTTGATATAACGCAAAATAAAATTATAACAAATTTCAAACTCCCTAGACCTTTCAGTCAGCACTCCTCCCTCCGAATGACCCAGATCACAAATTTTTCACGTTCTTGTATCGCCGTGTGGATGCATTCGTTTTTTGTCTCGGGTGCAATAGACCCCACGCGTTCAAAAACTCTTTGGGCAAGTATTTTCCAAATTTATTATAATTTATTTTATGTATTTCGGCTTAGTTGTTATTTATACCCGTTGCATCTTATAAACTATTTTGTAGTACTTTTGTAATTAGTTTTGCTGCAAATTGGATGATTTTACTACAGTGTAGTTAAAAAAATCCCAGACAAAAATTCAAAGAAGAGCGTCAGGAATATGGGAAGAATGTTCCCATAGCAGAAATACCAAGACACCGTGCTGCAACTGCAACAAACTACTGTGCAAGGAGCACAGCAAAGTGTAATGCATCGAGTGTGCACCAGAATAATGATAATAATATTAGTTCTCAGAATCATAGAAAGATTCTTCACATGAAACATGTCGATTTACGACCATTATGAGAAATAAAAACCGCAAATATAATTAAAAATGTTTCATCAAAAAATTTATTATATATATGTCACTCAGAATGGACATGAAATAAATTAAACTGAAGAAGTCCCAGGCCCGGGACGAAACGTCTTTTCCATTTACTTAACTTAACTTGTCTCAATCATTTGCGAATCCAATAACCCATGAAATTCTACTCCGTTCGTTTGTTGTTTCACCTGCAATCAAGTGTTGCACATCCTTACACTTGCTTTCACCGTACTGATGAGATCCCTAAGATCGAAACACGTGTCTACGGTTGTAATTTTACCAGAGGGTTTAGTCCAATAAAATGTTCCTTCTTGAAAAAAATACATAAAGGATTCAAGAAAAGTACCTCAAATATAATATTTATATGATATTGAAATGTTCATATTAGGGGGATTTCACCTAAGCAGAGCTTGTTTTGTGAAATCCATCAGAAATATGTAACATTAACATTTGTAAAGCATATGAAGAGGTATAAGTACAATAATATATTTATGTTTACTTTGGATAACTTCAAGTGAGGAGAAACACACAGAAGAGTTGATAGAAAGGGAGAAATATACAAATACATCTATTAAACAGCTAAGTGAGCGCAATCATTATATTTTACATTCATATATGGAGTCTCGTAGTAGACGAACTACTCGGAACACTGACCGGGAGCGGAGTCACTTGCCTTGGATATGCGGACGACATAGTCATCATGGCCAAAGGCAAATTCGAAGGAACCCTCTGCGATCTCATAGAAAGAGAGCTAGAGACAACCAGAAGATGGTGCCTCTCTGTGGGGCTGAGAATTAACTCATCAAAAACCACAGTAGTACCATTCACTAGAAGAACAAAGGTTCAGCACCTAAGGACTGTTCGCCTCGACGGAGCAGACTTAGAATGGCAGCAAGAGGTGAAGTATCTAGGACTTACTCTAGACTCAAAACTACTCTGGAACAGACACGTAGAAAAGATCGCTAATAAGGCAAAATCATCACTGATGGTGTGCAGGAACATTGCAGGAAAAACATGGGGATGTAACCCATCAGTACTGCGATGGATGTACACCATGATAGTGAGACCTATGATCACCTACGGGGCAGTAGCATGGCAAGGCAGAACCGAACTCGCCACAACAAAGAAGATCTTGGAAAAAGTGCAAAGACTAGCATGTCTTTGTATAACAGGAGCAATGAGGTCGACTCCAACAGCAGCAATAGAGGTCATTCTGGACCTCACTCCTCTCCACATAATGGTGAAGAGAACTGCTTGGGAGGCAAACCTCAGGTTGGCTAAAGTCGGACTCATAGGGACAGCACACGGCGCGAGGGGCTTAACCCCTACCAACTGTGCACACCTTGCCGACCTCCCAACTGACGAAATTACCAAGAAATTTAGTTTCGAGAAACTTTTTCGAACGGAACTAAACACCAAGCGAGAATGGAACATAGAATCGATTCGAGCACTGGGGAAGAATACCTTAACATGGTATACGGACGGGTCCAAAACTCCCGAAGGAACTGGAGCAGGGGTCTTTGGGCCTCGCACCAAATACTCTGAACCCATGGGCCAGTTCCCCAGCATTTTCCAAGCGGAAATTCACGCCATAGAAAGGTGCATTCAGTTCAACCTCAATAGGAAATACCGGAACCAGGAAATCGTGATCCTCTCCGATAGTCAAGCAGCCATCAAAGCGTTGAGCTCCTGCAACATCAACTCGAAGATGGTTTGGGAATGCCTAGACAAACTTAATGATCTGGGCAGGAACAATAAGGTGACCCTCCTCTGGGTGCCAGGGCACGCCGGAGTAGAGGGCAACGAACAAGCAGATACCCTGGCACGGAAAGGCGCAGCAACGCCACTGATCGGGCCAGAACCATTCTGCGGACTTGGAAAATATTACTTCCGAGAAGAACTCAATAAAGCTGAAGAAGCAATGAGAGCAACATACTGGCTAAGACTTCCAGGGCTGAGGCAGGCCAAAGATCTCCTCGGAAATTTCAACCGAGCAAGATCAAAGACACTGATTAACCTCAGCAAAATTAGTCTAAAGACAATCACGGGATTTCTAACGGGGCATTGCAGACTCAAAGAACACCTGAGGAAGCTAGGCTTAGAGGAGGACAGCACCTGCAGATTATGTGGGGAACACCCAGAAACACCCCACCATATATTGATGGAGTGTTACGCTGTACATCGCAAAAGATTGAATATACTGGGATCACACCAGCTGACCGTGGGAGAAATACCACGAGCAGACCCCCTCAAAATCCTAAAATTCCTGAAGGAATTGGGACTTGAAGGGCTGCTGTAAACAAGAACATCTTGTGACAGCAGAAGAAGATGGGGCACAATAGATCTAATAAGGTCGCAGCGCATCAATCACCATCCATACTCACCAATACCAATACCAATTCATATACACACATAATGAGATGGATGAGTCTGTTAGATTCTTTCGTTTTGAAAAACACTTTGAAGTGGTTCATACTTTGATGAAGTTAATAGTTTCAGTTCTTTTTTAAATAATCGTTTGTTGAATATATTTTTGAACTTATCTGGTAGCAGATTTAACAATTTGGAGTCAATGTGAGTAATACATTTTTGTTTGTGTGTTAGTCGATATTTTTGGATTTGTAGAGTTTGATTTTTATTCATACGTGTGTTATAATCATGTGATACATACTTCCTAGTAGAATTCATTACAAACAATACACTCTGATACATATAAAATTGTCTAACTGTAAATATCCCGGTTTCAAAATAGAGGCGAATGGTGAAAAAGCTCTTTTTCAAGGAGAATCTAAATCAGAGTATTTTGGATCACTTCTAGTTGGTATATGGTAGTTTGGAATGACCCACTCCAGATTATGATACAGTATCGAATTATGGGTTCGGATAAGGCGTTGTAAATTATGGGCAGGTTTTTATTATTGAGAATATTTCTCAGTTGATAAAACTTATATATTAATTTACGAAGTCTTTTTACCGTATTTTCTATATGATCATTCCACGTTAGGAATTGAACAACCGTAATTCCCAGATATTTCACCAAGCTAACTTTATCAACTGATGAGCAGTCGCATTTATTTTTATGTGAACAGGAAAATTTATGAATTATCAAATGACTGATACTTGGCTGATCTGATATAGTTGAAGTGACGGCAATAAATTTAGTTTTGTCTACATTGAGGCCTAATTGATTATAGCTCAGCCAATTGAACAACTTTTGTATACTTCGTTCTGCGTTTAAGATGGTTTCCTCCCATGTATTACCCGTGAAAACAATAGCAGTATCATCTGCATATGAAACTAGAATTCCATTTAAACCATCTATACTGAATATATTATTGATGTATAATCAAAATAGAATAGGCCCCAAAACTGTAGCTTGTGGAACACCCATGGTGACAGGTAATGTGTCATTTATTTTGACTACTTGTTTTCTATCGGTTAAGTAATCAGTGATGAGATCCAGTGCGACACCTCTTATACCAAGGTCATATAAGTGCTGCAAAAGAATATCGTTATCAACAGTATCAAACGCCTTTGCTAATTGGATATAGAATACCGAAAGCACAGTTTTATATGAATCATTTTAGAAATGTAATTTGCATATCTTATTTTTTTTAATGTTTAAAACTCCCTAACTGATAATCGTCCATTGTGATAATTATAAATGTGATATTTCCTAGCCATATGCGAGTATTCCTGATTGTGACAATCACCTATTGAGACAATTTCTAAATGTGACCTTTTGAAATATTTCAAACTATAACTAATAGTGAATATTATCCATTTATTATTATTGTACTTCCATACTTTTAATTTTCAATTTTAAACAAATTTTTGTTTTTGTGTTTTAATTTTTATTGTCAAGTTTATATACAGGGTATGATAAAGTAATGCACAAAATTCATAAAACGTACAACGATCACTTTTGAAAAAAATGCAAAAACACGTCAAACTGTTTTTTTTATTCCACATCTTTTGACATAAGTTACAAAAATATCACGTCAAAGTTGTCAAAGTTATGACGTCATCAACAAATTTTTTTAAATCGGAAGCTAAGAGTTTTATTACATTATGTGATAGAGCTTGTGTTTTTACACAAGGGAAAAATAGTTGCAGTAGGGCTCACATAAGAAAAACAATGAGAATAGGGATAAAAAACGAAACATCAAAACCAATTATAAAAAGAGGTCAAACTTAAACTTATCTAGTAAGAACATGTGTTCTTATAAATTTTTTCAATTGTTTCACTAAAACAACGGTTTGTCAGTGTCAGTCGTACAATTAGTGTCACCACAGTTTTATTATTATGGCTCGTTTAACCGAAAGAGAAAGGATAGAAATTCTAATGATGGTAGGTTACGGCGATCGCCTTCGAAGTCATGAAGAAGCATGTGCTTTATTTAACGCTACACATTTTGAAAGACCTCCAATTGCTAGAAGCACAGTAAGCAGAATTGTTGCAAAATTTGATGCAACGGGAAGCGTGAGGGATGCTCCAAAATCTGGACGACCAGGAATAAGCGACGATGTGAAGTTAGATATTTTGCTGTCAGTAGAAGAACACCCTCACGCAACTTCAACAGAAATTGCCTTAGAAGAAAATGTTAGTCAGTCGTTTGTAGTAAAGATGTTAAAAAAAGAAAAACTACACCCATACAAAGTTCATCTTGTTCACGAACTCTCAGAAGATGATCCGGACAGACGTTTGGAATTTTGTGAAATCTTCATGCGGCATTGTGACGAAAATCCAAATTTTCTTAACAGTGTAGTATTTTCCGATGAGGCAACGTTTTGTCTAAGTGGTTCTGTAAATCAACACAATTCTCGCTACTGGGCTCGGGAAAATCCCCACTGAATGCAGACAAAACACACCAAAAAATTAATGTTTGGGTAGGAATCGTCCGGGGAAGATTTATTGGTCCTTATTACTTCCGCGGGAATTTAACAGCTGAACGATATTTGGAACATCTTCGTATGGCAGTCCTTCCGGACCTACTTGCGGCATTTCCGGATCCAAATAATGGGGACAACTTGGATCCCAGTATTTGGTTCCAACAAGATGGCGCACCACCACATTATGGTCATACTGTTCGAAGGTTTCTGGATAACCAGTTTGGAGGACGGTGGATTGGAAGACGTGGACCAATGGAGTGGCCACCTAGGTCACCTGATTTAACCCCCCTTGATTTTTTTCTGTGGGCACATTTGAAAAGTCGGGTCTACATTAACCGGCCAGACAATTTAGAAGACTTAATGGAAAGAATTAGACACGAAATGACTCGTATAACTCCGCAGATGATCGAAAACAAACTCTATAAATGCGGTCTACCATCGTCTTGGCCTATGTCAGTTAGTAAACGGGACACAGTTTGAACAATTCCTATAAGAAATAGTTTTGGTTTAATGGACTGTTTAGTTAATTGAAAAGTTATTATGAAACTTACGTTTATTTCGTTTTTTATTAATTTTCTCGTTTTTTTTCTTATGTGAGCCCTACTGCAACTATTTTTCCCTTGTGTACAAACACAAGCTCTATCACATAATGTGATAAAAATCTTAGCTTCCCATTAAAAAAATTTGTTGATGACCTCATAACTTTTACAACTTTGACGTGTTATTTTTGTAACTTATGTCAAATGGTGCGGAATAAAAAGAACAATTTGACGTGTTTTTGCATTTTTTTCAAAAGTGATCGTTGTACGTTTTATGAGTTTTGTGCATTACTTTATCATAACCCTGTATAACTATTTCACATGCAAGCAGTATTTACCACAGCTTTCGTGACTTCCTCTGTTTTTTACTCTTCAAATCTCTCTTCTGTTAAATTTTTGATTCGTCGTTGTCAATAAATATATATTATTACTATAATGGTATCATTAAAGCAATTTTTTCAACATTGATTTTTATTTTATATAAATAAACTTGTCATGACATTTTTTTTTGTAAAAGGCATATTTCATATATAAAACTTGGAGTAGTAGTATCATTCAGTTTAAATAGTTGTCAGACTGTAACAAGCTTCCAATTGCATCTCAATTCTGGTAGTCATAGTCTAACAGCCATTCAAAATAAAAACCACTTGAAGCTCATCATGAAATGAAACCTAAATTAAATAAAATATAAAAAGTGGATGATAGATAAAGACAGAATTTCGTTGAAAAATCTAAATATACCTAAAAAGTTTTTTCTGAAGAGTGTTCATAAACTTTTAAATAATATGGGAAAGGTAATATCATGTAAGTAGTTGATTGACAATAAGATACAACCAATAAAGGATCTAGGTTTCAACCCCTACTCAGAATTTGTACCAATAACTCTCAACCTCCAAGGATGGTCGCTTGAGAAACCCAACTTCAAAAATCCCACTGTTAATTTTTTATTTGAACATATTGGCAAGATTATTCAGTATTCAACCACATTTTGCAGCGAGTGTATCGAACTCACATGTTATTCAGGTGTATACTTTAAGTATACGAAAATATTTCCGGCATAGTGCTATTGCTAATTAAATATACGAAACAAGTGAACTTACCTCTCTGGTCATAACTACGAGAGTGATGTTGGGAGAGTGATTTTCATAGAAAGCGTTCGAATCTGTGATATTGATGCCTGCATTTGGTGACCATTCGCCCACTTTACGAATTTCTTCTTTCTTCAGTTTGAGTAGATCTATTTTGAAGTTTGCTCTTTTTCCACCATCAAATTCCAAATTTCCAGTGAGACCACGTAGTTCTGTCTGAAGAAATGAATGCGTATGTATAAAGAAGAAAGAAGTAACGCAAGAAGGGGGATAGTCATTTATCATTCATTATGTTCATGGAAAAAAACTCCCTGCAAAAAAATCATGAAAGAATTTTTATCTTGTCGAAATTCATATAGAGAATCCGATAGGAGAATCGATCTCAAAATTCCATCAAATGAAAATGGATTATTGACACAGCCAATCGCAAGTTTCCTATACTATAAAGGTTTTATCGACAAGCATCAAAGAGAAATCATATCAACAGCCCCTTACGAATACTGAACTTCCTCACAACATCTGGAGAAGTTTTTCTAGAGAATACACTTTGCAATGCTGCCTATAAAAATTTTTGAATTGTAATCAAAACAGGAGACTAGGTTCATGGTTCTGCCAATCGTCAGTGAATACCTGGTCAAGACGGTAATCTAATACTCATATCTGTAATCCTGCAATTGATTTTAATTTTCGTTTGTCAAATATTCCTACATCAACCACAGTAACAAGATTTATTAGTTGAATTCAATGAAAATATGAGCAAAGACAACATTTAGTCGCCATTTACCTCTGTTCAAGAAAACCTTTTCAGAAGTATTCATGTTGAAAAGAAAGGAAACATTCTCAAATCAAAATTAAAAAAATGGTATTTTGAAAAAGATAATAATTCGGTTGTAATATCTGACAGAAAAAAACTACATCCCCGGCTAAAGCCTCGCTGGTAATTGAGCTACATCTGAGAAATATTTTGGAAATACCCTGACTAGAAAGAAAAAATCTGAAAGTGAAAATTTGCATTTTCATTCAGCTAGTTGATATTATAATTATTAAATTTCCATTGACAATATTATTAGAAAGTATCACTCACAGTGTCGACGGAAAACTGTTTCACTCTTCAAAGATCATCAGGGAAGTCGAAATAATTGAGAGTCAGAGCAATTTGACTCAACAACGATGTAGATAATAAAAATATATATTGTGCGATGACACTTTGAGAATTGTTTTGTGACATAAACCTGTAATGACAAACAGAAACCTGTATGACATTTCGATTTTAATAGAAATATGAACACGATGTTTATAAAGCTAGAAGATGCGGAATCATCTGCGACTGAAAAACAAAATTTAGTCGCCATCTTGACTGTTAAAAATAACCTCTTTTCAACATAAATTCTTTCTTTTAGACTGGCGGTAGCCGTGATGTAACTGCGTTCGCTTTCCGATCGGGTTGTAATTTGGGACATAAGGTAACAATAAATGGCAAGAATTGTTGTTTTTGAAGCATTGAAAAAATTTCAAACTATTGGCGCTTTTACTTGCCGGAAGTCCTTTAAATTACATCACATTAAAAACATAATCTTATCTCACGTAAGAACTCTGTAAAATCGATATTTTCGTCGGCCAATAACCAATATAAAACAATTTTTGTTTCTTACGACCGTTGAATTATATCTGTTTGATACTTGGCAAAGTTTTCCTTAAGAACTAATTTTGAGCTTGAATGATACTGGATAGAGTTTGAATCCCCTTCTCTGTATGGTATGCTACCATGAAAAATCAGTGCGCTCGTGTCTTCTCAAGGCAGTAGCTCGTGCATCCGAAGCTGTGGAGACTGTGGTAATCCTGTAGTTACATAAGGATGAGCGAATGCATGGGGTCTCTTTCGAGTACATTGAAGACCTTGGTATATCTAAACATTTTTTTTTCTCATTTCTCAGGTTGACTAGGCTGAAGTCAGTACAATAGCTTTATATCTGTCATAATCAAGATTTTATATGAGTATGAAATTCTAGACTCTACGAAGTTGTTGCGTCCAAGTTTTCTCAGTCACAGGATTCACCAGAGGTCAGCCACAGCGTGGGTAATAATGAATTTCGTAATTGGGATTCAGATTTACAAATGGTGCAACTGAAGCCAATATCGACATGAAATCATCGAAGTTTTGGTCAAAATACCTGAACCTAAGATTACGCTCGATAATCTCCTGTCGCTACCTACTCACCCAAGTACATAGAGCACACCTCTGAACAGCTGGGACCCGAGGCACCGCAAGAAACATAGTCTGCTGCAGAGTCTCAGAGCCATATTGTTGGCGCTTGACTGCGCATACCAGAAGGTTGCTGAAGTCGTTACTTTGGTAGGGAATACCTCAAATCACAACCCTGACAGAAAGAGTGTTACGTGACCTTCATAATACATGATTTCTTCAAATAATGTATTGGCGTAGGTTAAAAAGTATCAGTGTTAAAGAAGATAATCATGACAATGCATATAAACCTTGGTTGATCGTTACCAAAATCAAATATTATTTGCAAGTGCCTATTGGCAGAAAATTCTCCAAAATTGAATTCAGGTTCTGCTAATGATCTCAGGATGCTATTGGACTCTTTTCACTGAAATTTGAATGGTTTGAGAATCTTGATATAACCAGTTGATTCTTTTCAATTTATTTCACAAACTGATGATAAATTCGAATCCTGATACGGTGAATAGATTTGGACATTATGCCTCAATTACGATACCTACTTATAATATAGGAGCAATTATTTTTATATTAAACTTTACCCCTATGAAGTGGTGTTGACAACTAGATTTTTTGATCGAAGGTAAAGGTCGTGAATCGAGTTGCAATGAAAATTTTCATATACGCCTACCAGATGTCACTAAGCTTACGATGAAGTTGTTACTGGGAACTGTCCACAGATAATAATGATGTATCTGAACCTTATCTTTAGACCAATTCCTGTAGAATGACTTCTTTGATCTGCAAGGGAATCAAAAGATTTACAAATTAAACACAATAACTTGTTCGAAGAATCGATCAGAATGTGAATGAGTAGAGGGGGATTTTTATAAAAAAAATTAAAGCGTTATTTTCATCAACCCTCAAAACTAACCCTCAGAAGTCAGAGACTTGTACGAGCTAGGGAAGACGTAGCCGTTACCTTTTCAAACTTGTGATGCCATTCACGAGACTGGTGTCCATGCTGTGATTCGATGGATTAAGAAGCGAGCGCTCAACCCGAACGTCACCACGGACCATATAAGTTTCATAAATTCTGATGAAGCATATTCTGGATTCCACCAATAAAATTTGTAAAGGTGTGCCTCGGATACCCTTTGGTCAAATTCAGAGCAGGGGGATAAATATATGTATAACGCTGCACGGATACCACCAAAATCCTTCTTCACTTCCAGTTCCTTGTCTCTCCAAGTGGAAGGTTTCAAAGTTGAGGTTGACGAAGCAGCTGCTTTGATTCACCTAGCGAATTATTCTGACTTCTGATTTATTGCCAATCTATAATAGTGCTGCTAATACTTAAGCTGATAGTGGGTACATATACATTCTCGAATTGATACTGATATCCTGATGTTATATACCATATATACATCACCATCATCTAGTTTTCCATTAATATTACTCATTTTAAAACTTTCTGTTCTGTAATTGTCAGAAATAAATTTTGACTGACGTTTATATAACCACAGTTGCATTATAAAAATCAAAATCGTAGTAGCTATGAGCGCGTATGTTATCACGAGGTGTGGTCATCGTACAGACAGTTTGCTCTATGCAGGTAGACGGTTTAGAACATAGCGGATCGGTTTTGATTATGAAGTTATTCTCGGGAAGGCATTGTTTGTTCAACTCTGACTGCTAACATTAATACAAAATGATATAATGAAATATGTAGCTGTTTAAAACCTATGGCTAATCTCACAGAATATTTGATAAATATGTAGTGGGTTTGAACGTTTATGTTTATCATAATGACAGCACGTTGAAGTAGAATGACAGATGAGTGCAATAAAAACATTATTGCACTAGTGCAATGAAGAGCTTCTTTTTCCACTGAATACAGTTCAATAAAGTTTTGCTTTTTGCATGAATGTAGAAAAAATATATTTGATACATCTTTGTATAACCTTATGTTAAGATATGTAAGGTTTTATTTGCCACGTTTATGTTTTTCATGCATTTAATAAATAGTTGAATATAAGAACCCTTACTTTGCGTTTGATATATACTAAAATACTCTTAATGCATATCCACCTATTTATTTTCTATGGGGTCCCTCGGGAACCCCGGTTGGGCATGTACGTTGATTGCAGTAGGCTGGGTGCTCAAGGGTTAAATAATTGAAAAACTGGTAAAATGGAGAATCGTAGAATTTATGGACAATAAGTGCATATCAGTATGGCTTCCAAAATAACAAAAATATGTCTGATGCCATATTTGCAATCTTGCAGTCGGTATATAATGAAATCAACTGCGCAGAAACTACTACAGCTGTTCTGTGACTTCTCTAAAGCATTTGACTGTGCCAATCACAATATACTGCTGCAAAAACTCAACAATGCCATGATTGGATAAGATCAAATCTTCCTGTGAGGAAGCAATTTGTAAGGATGTCATCAAACTCGAATGCCAGTGGTGTGAAATGTGGTGTACCTCAAGGTTCAGTTCTGGGCCCTGTTCTGTTTCTCTTGTACATCAATGATTTGACTAACATCTCAATTACAGCAACATTTATTACATTTGCAGACGATACCACATTATTCTGGCATGACAAAGATATAGACTGCATATCAGAATGTGTGAAGATATGATTGAAGTGACTCTAATTTATTAATCCTTAACGCTAAAAAAAAAATTCATAGCATTTAAATTCACACTTTTCGATATTTCTCTAGGACAAAATGTTATAGAAAATTGCACAACATCAAAATTCCTAGAAGAACATGAGGGATTTCGTGATATCCCGAACGATGTAATACTTATACAACTCAATATGTGATTTCAATGATATTTATTTCAACGATACAAAGTGAAAACGTCAACAACTTTTTTCTCAAAAAACAAAATTACAGTTTCTATGCAAAACCTTAACGACCATGCACACAATCAAATAGGTTGATTTCGCCCATGAAAGTTCTGATATAGCGTATGATCAAACATCCAGCCGGCCATGAAAGGTTGCAGTCTTTCAACGAAAAAAAACATATGAAAACTTCATGACTTTCTAAATAAACGATAAACACTGGGGGATCAAAGAGAACACTAAAAACTTAATTGGATTTCAGTTTTCATTCGGTAAGACACATATAAATACACTCTTCAGACTAATTTAAATAAGATTTTCACATTGGATTACATATAATGAAAGATACTGTTATACCAAAGGCTACGTCACAAATTTGATAAAAATCACATAGACTGCTAGACTGCCAGATTTGTAAAATATGAAACATTTCAGATTTCATTCCATATTGATATGTGAGGATTTTTAGGATTGGAGATTATGAATTTTTTGTACTTTAGATAGCGGAATACTTTTTTCGGATACCTGCGATTTTTTTTAAACATAATTTTCATCAAAGTATTTTGAATGACTTGAATATTGTTCAATGTTGTTTTACCTACACTACCCCAAATTATAATACAGTATTTTATTATTGATTCAGCCAAGGCATCATAGATCATAAGTCGAAGTTTTGTATTAGAAATGTTTCTCAGTTGGTAAAATTTGTAAATCAATTTTCTAAGTCTTTTTACGGTATACTTTACATGCTCAGTCCAACGAATATGTTGATCAACCATCATACCAACATATTTGATATATTCCACTTTTTCAATTTTCGAGCGATTACAATTTGTATTATTGCATTCTAAATTATGGAGTTTAAGAAATTTGTTAGTTGGCTGATTTCTAGCGGTAGCAGTAAAAGTTATTAATTTCATTTTGTCAACATTTAAACTCAAAAGGCTTTCATTTAGCCAATTATGATAAATTTTCAGCTCTAATTCTGCAGTTTTATAAACCTCTTCCCAAAAATCATGTATGAAGGTTATAGCTGTATCATCTGCATATGAAGTGACAAGACTTGTCGTATTTTTTAGGCAACCAATGTTGTTGATATATATCAGAAATAATACAGGCCCTAAGACGGTTCCCTGAGGGACTCCTATTGAAATTGATAACGGATCACTGATAATTCCATTGATTTTTACTCTCTGCATTCGTTCAGATAAATAATCTTGGATTATACTAAGTGAAGAACCTCTTGTTCCAATTTCGTTCAAACGATCAAATAATATTTTGTGGTTGACAGTGTCGAATGCCTTGGCTAAATCCATGAATACTGTAAGACACTTTTTATTTGCATTCAAATTGTTCAAGACATTATTTATAAGCTGGAATATTGCCTTATCAGTACATTTGTTTTCTCTGAAGCCAAACTGATTGTTTGATAGTATATTATGTTTTTCCAGAAAATTCCTGACTCATCTTGAGCGATTTTTCAAAAATTTTGGAAAAGTTATTGATAACAGTGATTGGTCGGTAATTTGTAGTAAGGTTTTCATTTCCTTCTTTAAAAATTGGAGTGGTTATTGATTCTTTCCATTGATTTGGGATAGAGCCAGATCAAAAACATAAATTCATAATATAATATAGTGCATCTATATCATAATTTGAGAATATTTTGAGAAAGGAGACTGAGATGCCTTCCAGTCTGGTGATGAGTTATTTTTCAGACTCGATATTATATTCGATAAATCGGTATTTGATAAACGCTTCAAAAAAGTGAATCCCTGAGGTAATTCTGGTTTGCATGAGTATTGTTTGAACGTCTAATTTTATCTGCCATATTTTTACCAATATTCACTAAAAAGGTATTGAAATAGTTAGCTTTTTCTTTATCGGAATTGAGTGTATTTCCATATTCATCAACAATATGAGTATAGTCTGACGAAAATTTTTTTGTTATATACTTCGTAATATTATTTACTTCTTTCCATATTTTTTTGTAATTATTTTTGGCAGCATCTATTTTATCCTTGTAGTAGTTTTCTTTTGTTGATCTTATTAGGTTATTTAAAAAAATTCGATAATTTTTGTACTCAGTTTTCAGTTCATTAGAAGGATTTTTGTTCAGTTTTCTTTTCAGGTGATCCCTATGTTTGAGAGAATGGATTAGTCCTTGTGTTATCCATGGTTTCAGTTTTACAGATTGCTTCCTCAGTAATTTAGTTTTTGTACATTTATAAATATATCCTTCGATTTTGTTGAAAAAAAATCCATAGGCAATCCTTGGATCTTTTGAATTCAGTACATCATCCCACTTTTCATTTTTAATAAGGTTTTTCAATTTTGCATCATCCACTAACGATATATTATTATTAGTTGGTGTAGTATTTTTTTGTTTTAGGTCCTTGATTTCGGTAGTTAACATTATATTGTAATGATCAGTTATGTTTGTGTGTATGATATAAGACTGAAAGTGAAGTGAATTAGCTGCTGAATTATTAACCATCCTTATATATAAATGATCGATGATGCTGGAAGTTGATTCGGTTTCTCTTGTCGATGAGTTAATATAAGAGGAGAAGCCATGTTCGGCCATTTTACACATATACTTATTCACAAGGTTATCAGATGTGTTTGAGATATTTATGTTAGTATCGCCAATTAACATTATGACGTCATCTTGTTTATTTTTTTTCAAAAAAATCATCTAGATCGTTAATATATTGATCCAAATTTGTTGCTAGAGGTCTATAAGATGCGTAGATACAAAAAGTGAACATATCAAGTTTGTAAGATACTTTCAGTAAGTTAACTTCTGATAAACTTTCAATACTTGTGATATTATCAATATGTTTTTTCACGTATACGATTACTCCATCATTCTTATTATAACACGATTTATTGTAGAAGATATTGAACTCAGGTAAAGCAAAGTCATTTATATCCTCTATAAAAAAAGTCTCTGAGAGAATAATGATTTCCAAATTTTCTATTTCAACTGATTGTAGTAATATGTGCATGTAGTAAGTTCATTAAAGTTTTTCTCAAGCTTCTTATATTGAGATGTATTATGTTAAATGAATGTTTCTTACCGTTTATGATTTTTTCCAAAGTTTCTGTGATGTTTTTGCAGACATGTGTTCTATCATCCTCATAATGTTCTATTGATATTTATATAATTCCATGTAAAGATTTCCCTTTCTATTCTTTAACAACAAACTGCAGTGTTCCATTGATAACAATATTTCGGATATGATTGAATGCTCAGTTCCTTATATGGATTAATTATTCAAAAACATCACCATCTTGTGTTATTTTCATGTAAATACAGTTTCTTTTATGAATATCTACTATTCATTACACGGTGCTAGTGACATTTCCCAGTTCATTCACGTTATTATGTGCTTGATTTTGTATACGTCGTTACGGTAAACTACACAAAAATTTTAATCGAGATTTGTCATATACAGAGTGACACTTTTGAAAGAAGGCCACCTCTCTAAATCTGTTATTTATTATTCAATTCAGAATTTTTTCTTCAATAGATAAAGCATCAATAGTTCTACTAGAGTGTTATGAATTCGAAATAGAGATAAGTAAATATTTCAAGGCCTACTTCGAATTTATATCAAGGTCTAAAATCCAAAAACCACTTGCGATTTTTCTCAATTAAATTTAATGACGCCACTGAATTTGTTATGCTTTCAAATAGGCGTGACTCGAATTTCACGATAAAATAATTTTTTATCAGAAATATAGCATAAGTAAAATTCTTATAATATCTAAATATTTCGAATAGTCTTCATATACAGCACGATCTGTTTGAAAACATCGTTCGTTAGCAGCAGTTATTCAACATGATGTCAAATTTTGTTTCTTCTAAACATAATTCCATAGTATGGGAGATAGTTATGTTCATCAGAACACTGCAGTTTACACCTTCATATTGAATAGTAATTAGTATTCAATAATCAATAATAATCAATATTGTTAACATAAATGCATACAACTCAATATCTGTATTTTTCAACAAATTTCCGATTTAATCATCCATTCGATCAAAATTCGATCATTGGTTGGGGTAACATTTGTGCAAGCCTGTGCGTATATAATAATAATAAGGAGAAATCTTAAGAAATATAATAGATGAAGGCGATGATAAAATGAGCTTGGAGTATAGTATATGGGCTCAAGGAGAATATCTAAATAACCGGAATTTCATGAAAAAAATTTTGTTCAGTACGAGGAAACAGTCACAACCAATGGAACAGTTAATTCTCAAAATTTCAAGTACTGGACGGAAGACAGAAGACATAACTCACCAAAAATTAATGTTTGATGCGGAATATTACATACCAGAATACCTAATTGGCCCTTTTTTAAAGCTATTTGAATGTTCAAATTTTTCAACGCTATGGATGAACATCCACTGATAGAAGAGGCTTATCTTCTATTACAATTATATGGCTGATTGTTAGTTAGAAATTGGATGAAAGGAAATTATCCTAATCGGTTGATAGGGCGGAATAGTGCATTATTCGAGATTTTCCCCAGATCCCGGACTCAACTATATTTTTTTTATGGGGATTCGTTAAGGAAAAAGTATATAAAACTCGTCCAACAAGCAGAGGGGGACTGCGTGGAAGAATAATCCAATTATCGAATGTTATGGTTAACATTAGAAAACAATACGATAAATGTATCGAAATGAATGGAGATTCGGTTGAGCAGTCCAAATTTTAATGTGTAGGCACTGTCATGTCGATACATTCTTTTGTAGTGATTTATTTATGTTATTTATATTGATATTTATTTAGTTCCATGTAAAGATGTGCCTTTCTATTCTTTAACAACAAACTGCAGTGTTCTAATAAACATAACTATTTCGCACAGAGTTTTTATGTTCTGAAGGAGTATTTCAAACCATATCATTTATAACATTGTGATTCAAAATAAAACTGTTTGAATGATTTTTATGGTGATATGAATATTTTACTTATGCTATATTTCTGTTGAAAAAAAAACTTCATCGTGAAATTTTAGTCACACCCATTTTAAAGCATCACAAATCCAGCGGAATTGTCAAATTTCATTAAAAAATTGCTAGTACGTTTTTTGGATTTTGATTTGATTAAAACCGGGTTTTTACTCAAAATGCACAGTTGAAAAGCTGATGGGGCGATGAAATTTGCTCAAATTTTTCTTAATATTTCAATAACTTTGGAATTAAGAGGCAGCTCACCACAGCGAATATGCCTGGAAGACATGCGCAATTAACTGAATCCATGGAAATCATACATTTAATATACTGCCATGCTAATCAAAAAGGGCGTATATGCAGTTTTCATGTTCTCGAAAAAATCATGTTTTTCTATTGGGTTGGGGACATATTTTCCAGATGTCATTTTTCATAAGCTTATATTAATATCGGCTTATTTTCAATTTCGACATTCAATCCTTGTAGGATAGATGTAAAACGATGAAGACAAACAAAAACTGACCTAAATTCAGTGTTCACATATTTGTCATAGTATAGTATCTTGTCGCTTAGCTCGGCAGTATAGTGAAAAAACTTAAGAAATGCTCAGTCACGTTGATTTTTATTTCTTAAGGACATTTCTTTGATATCATCGTCCTCAAGGTTAAACTGCTGAAATTTTCATTGTATACAACTTTTTCAATAACTTTTAAAATAATGGATATACAGTGTGTCCCGCTTTTCATGAATACACCCTAATATCTCAGTTATTAATAATGCAATTTTCTTGAAATTTTGGTGGTGATTATATGTTAGGTAAATGAAGTATTTTGGCATAGTGAACATTTTCATCGACCATAGGCGTGCGGTGTGGGGGGTTAAAAAAGCTGTTTTTTGGGAAAAGGATATTAGGGCTCATTTTAGATAGTTTTTTTATCAGAATTAGAATCAGCATCCCCAAAAACCCCCCAATCCATATTTTCGAAATCTCAAGAGCTGATTTGAGGAGAAAAAAAAAATAAATTCACTTTTTTCGTTAATGCACCCGAATATCTGTTATTAGCGATTTTCTTGAGATTTTGGTGGTGATTTTATTTTAGAAAAATGAAGCATTTGGCATAGTGATCATATTCATTCACCATTGGCGTGCGAAGTGAGGGAGAGAAAAAAGGCATTTTTCGAGAAATGAATATTAATGCTTATGTAAGACAACTTTTCTTATCAGATTCGGAATCAGCATCCCCAAAAACCCTTTAATTCATATTTTCAACATCTCAAGAGCTGATTTGAACAAAAAAAAAAAGTTTAAGTCTTTTTTTAATAAGTTCTTTATTTGTAACAGTGGTAACAAAATTACGAATTACTTTATTTTAGATTCTTGTGTTTTCAACATAACTACCTTCTGAAACAATACACTTTCCAACAATTCTTCTCAAACGTACATTCACTTTTCTTAAAGTTTGGGGAGTTATTTCCTGACACGCTTGCCTAATTGCAAAGCAAAGTTCCTCTCTATTACGCGGCCGAGTAGCATACACTTTATTCTTCAAATGCCCCCACAGAAAAAAGTCACAAGGGGTATTCTGGCGATCTAGAGGGCCATGGTTCCAAAGGAGAATTTCTACCTATCCACTTCATAGGGAAAATTGCATTTAAAAAGTTCCGAACTATCCCTGAATTGTGTGCGGGAGCCCCATCTAATTGAAAGAATAAGTTTTGTCTTTGTGCTAATGGCAATTCCATGAGAAAATCATAGAGACCATTTTGTAAAAAATTTAGAAAATTTTGTCCGGTCAGGTTATCCAGGAAATAAGGGCCAACAATCCGTTCGTTGAATATGCCACACCACACGTTAACTTTTTCACTGTATTGGTTTTTACAATGTATTACCCAATTCGGATTTTCAGCTGCCCAAAACCTACAATTTTGACTAGACACCACACCGTTTGTTGTAACGTTGCCTCGTCAGTAAACATCATGTTCTTCAGAAAAAGTCTGTCGTTAAGATAGTTACCCTGCAACCTTAAGCAAAATTCAACCCGTCGTTCAAAATCACCATTTAACAGAGTATGTAGAAATTTTGGTTTAAATGCCCTAATCCTGTTGCGTTTCAAACATCTCCATACTTTGTTTTTCGTCCTCGCAACTGTCCTTACAGTACCATTTGGGTTTTTTCGAAATTCTGCTAAGATACGTTCGTCGTCTGGATAGTGTCTTTGATTTAAATTGTACCTCCCTGGTCTTATTTTGAAAACCGCTCCAGTCCTTGCGAACAATCTGTTGATTTTGGCAACGGTATCGTGAGAAATTGATTCTCAATCATGATGCCTTCCATTGAATATTCCAGCAACTTGACGCGCAGATCTTTCATTATTTCCAAATAAGCGGATAATCTCTACTTTTTCTCCAATTGTAAGAACTACTCTTCGGTTGTGTGCCATCTTAATAACAGTTAAGTAACACTGCTTGACTTATTGACATTTCGTACTGATTACCGATGTCAAACAAAAACTTTTGTTTCAAAGCACTCTTTCATTAATTTGCATGAAAACTCAAATCGGCAAGCTAACGGTAACAAAGTGTGCGTATCTTCGGAAATACCTAAATTGTAGTATAAGGGCAGTTGCAAACGATACAGAATATAAGGAAACGAAGGTGTTTGAAATTTAATATAGGATTAGGGCATTTGAAATAAAAAGTTAGAAATAAACAATCTATTGAAAAATAGTGAATTTAATTTTGTTTTCTAATCAAATCAGCTCTCGAGATTTCGAAAATGTGAATTGAGGGGTTTTTGCGGTCGCTAATACCAAATCTGATTGAAAAAAAATTGTCTAAAATGAGCCCCTTATATCCTTGGAGAAGAAGTGGAGATTATCCGATTATTTGGTAATAATGAATGATCTACGCGTCAGGTTGCTGGAATATTCAATGGAAGGCATCATGATCGAGAACCAATTTCTCACACCAAAATCAACAGATTGTTCGCAAAGACTAGAGCGGTTTTCAAGACAAGACCAGGGAGGTACAATTTAAATCAAAGGCACTATCCGGACGACGAACATTTCGAATTTCGAAACAACCCAATTGGTACTGTAAGGGCCGTTGCGAGGACAATGAATTCAACGAAAAACAAAGTATAGAGATGTTTGAAACGCAACAGGATTAGGGCATTTAAACCAAAATTTCCACATACCGTGTTAAATGGATATTTTGAAAGACGGTTTGAATTTTGCTTACAAGGACTTATTGAAAAAAGAGATGAATAATTTTTTATTCAAATCAGCTCTTGAGATGTTGAAAATATTAATTAAAAGGTTTTTGGGGATGCTGATTCCGAGACGAAAAAAGTGAATTTATTTCTTTTTTCTCCTCAAATCAGCTCTTGAGATTTCGAAAATATGGATTGGGGGGATTTTGGGAATGCTGATTCTAATTCTGATAAAAAAAGTTATCTAAAATGAGCCCTAATATCTTTTTCCCAAAAAACAGCTCTTTTTTACCCCCCACACCGCACGCCTATGGTCGATGAAAATGTTCACTATGCCAAAATACTTCATTTACCTAAAATATAATCACCACCAAAATTTAAAGAAAATCGCATTGTTAATAACTGAGATATTAGGGTGTATTCATGAAAAGCGGGACACACTGTATAATGGTTACCTCTTTCCATCTATTACCCTGTGTATCTCAAAAACAAAACTTTTTGTCACCAGCTAACACTTGTTTCAGACTGTATGTCATTTTGGGCAATATGTATATTGAATAAAACTGTGACTTTTTCACTCACCCAGAAAAACATCTTTAATTTATCAATTTTCACATATTCAACTATGAGCAATTGAATTTTACTTGGTATTCACATTTTCATTTTAAATGGTCGATAAGAATATCATTTCATATAAAGCTTCACTCACCCTTTACCTAAAAATATTTTTTATTGAAAATCACTCTGAAGTTATTGCCTTGTGGAAAAGCAGTGTTTGTTGCAAAAAAACATTTGGCACAGAAACACTTTTGTTCAGAAGGCCATATTCTACAATATAGCAAAAATTCGGAAAAATCAACAGGTGACAATTTTTCCATAGGGCATAGTGCTGCTGCCTGTTTTTTTGAAGAAGCATCAACTCATAGCAGCTGTTCGAACAATCTCCCATTTTGAACTATGCACAAATTAAGTCTATATATTTCTTTAATCTCATGAGAGAGAATGTTAGTGTTTTGTTGTCAAATTTGAATTCAGAATTAGCAAATTTTTCATTTACAACTTCAGCAAAACAACTCAGAGGATTTTTTGTTAAGAATGTGATCAAAAATCGAATTACATGATAAAACAAGTTTTTTCATTTGGAAAAATAACATTTCATGAAGTGTTTTGAAAACTCCACAGTAATTTTTTCTCTCTTCATAATCGAGATGGCCATACAAAATTCTTCTAATACGCCCACTCAACTGAATTTGTAGCGTAAATAATAACAAAGTTGGTAATAGTACCGACCTAATTTGGAATAAGCTGTAAACTCAAAATGCACTGGAGAATGTGTATGTATGACATGACCTTTCAACTCATTCAAAACTATCGAAAGAGATTGGTAGTTCATATAATTATTGAAGAAAGTTGATAGAACATTTTTTGGGTACGTCATTGAGCATATTCAAACATTTCTATCACTGAGAAAATTGATAAAATCTTTCCTAATTTAAGTTTTTATCAAATTTTACTTGGTACGAGATATCAGGACTAATTTAGTTCGGTACCATTACAAACTGTTCTTCATGTTCTCTTTAGATTATGACAATAATGAAATCCATCATTTTGTAACGATTTATTGGCATATTTGATTATTTGGCGGTTGTGTTTTTTTTTAATAAAAATTATTTCAACTTGAAAACTGTAATCATACATGAACATTATTCCAAAAATTGAGTAACTGAAGAATTATCTTCAGTTACCCGAATGTTAAAAAAACTTTTTGAAAATCATGGTTTTCTTAAAACACTTCCGAACCGAATCGACATCTCGTGAAACAAACAAAAAACATAAAATCTCAACTGAAGAAAATATTTGTTATCAATTTTGTATTCATGGAAATATCTTAATGAAGTCAGAGACGTGGGTGATAAAAAAAATGCATGGATTTTGTTGGAACAGAATATGAAAAAATATTTGTCTTCCTCAACTGGAATTGTATGACACGACTTTCATGATCATTCAGCGTAGTACGTTCTCCAAAATTCAGAGCAGATTCTTTCATGGGTTTCGAAAAAATCCTTCATCAACCTCACACGGCTGGCTCCACGGTGCATTTTCGTATAAAGGTAAGTAATGTCATCGTTCTATTTTGAGCTCTAGTCCACTCTGTAGGATCGATTGCACGTTGCTCTGGTCACCCTGTTTGAATATGTATCTGAAATATCTCCATATCTATATTTACATGGCTGCACTTGTAATATTTTTGCTATTCGACATATCGTTTTAAAATTTGAATAGCTCGATATAAGTGCAGTGCGCGCGTAAAGTATGGAAACATGAAGATATCTTTGACACCCCGTATGATACATAAAAAAACCGTTTGGAGGGATTCACCAATACTAGTTTTTGAAGTGAAACACATTGTGATTAGTGGATAGATGGCGCGGGGGGGCACATCAACTAAAAAATTTCAAATGGCATGGGAGGACATGTGTCACATCAATTCTCTTTTCAACCATATAATAATTTTTAGAATTTCGTTCCATTAAAAAAATTATGTCCCGTTATTTCACATTAAACCATTCAAAAGTTATCGTGGTCAGAAGAAAGGGTGAAAATTATCTTTTCGCGTATTCAATAGTTTGGAAAAGAGTTAGAAAACTTCAAAATCTGGGTAACATTCTTCAACAACAAACAAGTTCACGTGCCTTCACTCATTTGTCACACAGTGTGAAATTACTCATGGACTGGAATTATTTAACGTAATTTACTAAAAAAACTTGAGAAATGCTCGCCTACGTTGATTTTCATTTTTTGAAAGACATTTCTTTGATATCATTATCCTTAAAGGTTCAACTGCTGAAGAGTAGCGGGCACCATCTGTCAAATATCAAATGGGACACTCTGTATGTCACATGATAGAATAGGAACTATCACAACGATTGCAATGATACCAGGTTTGATGATAATATCTTGTAATACTATGGAAATAAAGCCCGTTATATTTTTTATATTTTTGAAAGAGTATGACAAATACAAGTTATATCAACGATGCGTGAGTTGACGATAGCTCCTTTCTTATCTGAGATACGAAATGTGCTACTTATCGAAGAAAAACCCTATATATTTTTTTCACTCGACTGAATTAATTCAGAAGGGTCTTTCCTTTCTATGAGCTTGCAGAAAATATCCATCGGAAATGTATATGATTCTTATAGAAGAAGTCATAAAAGCAATAACGATTTTTCTATTGAAAGCGAGACATGAAAGGTACGGAATAAATTCAAAAAAGGACCTTGCAGCAGCCTTATGAAACATTGTCACCTGTTAATTCATATGAATTTTTGGTGTGTTGTATGATATGACGTCCTGAAAAAGTGTCCCTGGGCCTAACTCAACCATATGACTAGTTTTCGAAAAACAGGATATCAAAGAGGGAAACTGACCATTTCTTTAAAGTAGCAATGCTCTTGAAAAAACATAATAAATGAGAACATAAAAGAGAATGTTTTTGGCGACAAATATTGCTTATCGACAAGGTAATAACTTCAGACTGGTATTTGTTATATACAGGGTGAGTCAAGCATAATTCAAAAGTGGAATTATCAATTGACGCTTTGAAGTAAAAATGTGACCAAACCAAGTAACACACTTACATGCTCATCGTTCGAGTATGTTTTTTAGATAATTCACCATGTAATTAAAAATTTTGCATGAGGAATTTCACGATGTAAAATCCAAAGCACTCTTCGGTACAGCGAAAACTCCAGGAAGAGTGATACGAGAATTACGAACGAAGTTCGCAAATTTATGACATAAAAAGAGAGAAGTTGAGGTACCTTTCTCTCCAAGCATTTCTAAGTGGAATAAGTGAGGCAAATATCTGACAGAAAACAACTACTTTCCTGACTAATACCACGACGGACGATGAACTACATCTGACAGATACCTGTGCAACGTTCCTCCAAGATGACCCAATTGCAAGAGATTATTGTAATTAAACAAAAGATCATCCTTCATTTGGCTGCGAATGACCACCTTCAGTCATGTTCCGAGCAATCGTAGATCTGACAACATCAAAGTCAACAGGTATCAGTCATATGCAGTTCAATATCTGTCGTGGTATTAGCCAGGAAGTAGTTGTTTTCTGTCAGATAAGGTAATAACTTTAGACTGGTATTTGTTGAAAATATTGTTGTATACAGGGTGAGTCAAGCATAATTCAAAAGTGGAATCATCAATTGACTCTTTGATGTGAAAATGTGACCAAACCAAGTAACACACTAACATGCTCATCGTTCACGTATGTTTTTTTGATAATTCACCTTGTAATTGAAAATTTTGCATGAGGAATTTCACGATGTTTGGTCATGACTCTCAGTTTGAGTACAATATGTCAATGTGAAACACTTATGGCATTGCTATGACCAGTTCATGTGATAAACAGGGTAATACATCAAGAAGAACGACTCGCTATATATACGTTATTACAAGATAGGTCAAAAGAGTTGATGATTTTTCATTGCATACAGCTTTTTTGACAACTTTGGTAATAACGAATATGTAGTCGGTTGCCCCTATGTATCCCAAAAACAGGAATATTCGTCATCACCTAGCATTCATCTCACACTGTTTATTAGTTTCGGACAATAAGTATATTGAATGGTTCGTAGTCGAGTATCCCTTAAGCTCAAGATATGAAAAAAAATTATACGAAATATCACCAAAAAAACTGTCACTTTTTAACTCACCAAGAACAACATTTTTAATTTGTCAATTTTGACATATTGAAACGATTAGCAACTAAGGGTATTCATATCTTCATTTGAAAGGTCGATTAAGAATGTCATCATTAATAATGCTTGTTTCACCCTGTGCCCAACAATACTCTTTATTAAAAACCAGTCTGAAGTTATTGTCTTGTGGATGAGCAGTATTTGTCGCGAAAAACGTTTTTATTTAAGACGGTTAACTGAGGACAATGCTACATCAAAGAAATGGCCACTTTTCAACCTCTACACCCTGTATCTCGAGTCATAGGTTTGGCCCAAAACGATTTAGATCATATTCTACGATATACAAAAAGTTCATAAAAATCAACAGGTGACAATTTTTCCATAAGTCAGCTGCCTGGTCTCCAGAAAAGGGTCCGAACAATCTCCCATTTTGAACTGTGCACAAATTGAGTCGATTGACAATTTGTCTTCAAACTTCAAAACGTTGATATTGTAAAGCCGTAGACACAATGGAAGTTTTATGTAATACGTTTTAAGTTTTGGGATTTTGGATATCAAAATCATAAATAAAACAAGATGCAAAACACAATTGAAAAATGGAGCTTGAATTTTAACACCAAGATTGTTTAGGCGACGTGATCAGAATAATAATGGCAATGGTGGTTTCGCGTTAGAAAATAACCAAAATTACTAAAATTAAAACTAAAAACATAAAACTTCCATTGTGTTTCAGCTTCAACAGAGCGAAAAACTTGTTTAATTCTGTACTTCAAGTTTTCTGATGTTGTTTTCTTACGGTACACCCAAAATACTAATAATTCAAGTGAATGAGGTCTTAAGACCATGCTGCCCCTCTAGATCTGTTTTGTTTACGATTCCCTTGTTCTTATGTGAGATTCTCAACACTTCATGACATCATTGCTAATTTTTGTTCTTTTTCTTTCCCGTTTTGTTTTCTTCTCGTTCTCAACCGTTACTGATTCATCAAACTCTCCGTACAATAATTCTCGGAACATCCATTCCTCGAACTACTATAATATCTAACAGGAATGTTGATAATTTTATCAATTATTATCAAATCACCCTTCGAACATATGAATATTAAAGAAATTCGCAAAAAATTTGATATTCAATTGTCGAGGCGAATTGATAGTTTATATCGGATATTCTTTTGCTCTAAAATTAAATAATTCACTGGCAAAATGATAAACATTTTGGGAGAAATACAGTTTAGTTAGTGACGGGTTCAAATTCAGAATTAATAGATACAATTGCCGCTCTCGACAGAAAATCCCTATTTGGTCGGAGAAGTTGATAACCAAAACAGATGATCAATGAATATTTGGAGAGATCGTAATTGGAGATCAGGTCATAGAACTACATTATTGGGATAGCACGTTGAATGAAGAAATTTACAGAAATATTCGTCAAGATGATTCACCAAATTTCTTTGGAGCATGTACCACTTGACAACTCGTAACGCAATGTTATTGATCTTATGACTTTTTCATATTTCTTTAAGAATGAGATATATTTTATATGAAAATCATGTCGACAACTTTTACATTTCTGCAAGGTCATGATGTGGGCTATTCTAGTATTGTATATTTATTGGGAGTTCCAATTGAAAAAACTGAGAGAAACGTGTTTGGTGGGTTATTTGACACTCTACCGGGTGTCCCACATTTTATGTGACAGGCAATATCTGATTTGTCAGAGGAGATATACAAAAATATTTTATACAAAAGTTTTATGAGTTCATGAGAGCTATATTTTGATATGATTTTCAAATATACAGGGTGTTTGGTGTAGGTGCTACAGACCAAAATGCCATTTTTTTAAATATAACGCACTGTATATCATTGCATATTCAGATTCTACGCTTAATTCTGATATCATTTCATGTTTAGTTTTTGAAATTCGGTTACGGCGTTGTTGAGTTATTGCACTTAAAACAAGGTTTAATATAAGGTATCAAAAAATCTTCAACGCGTACACGAATCCTGTCTATATCTTTTATTAAATTGAACTAGAATCCTACTAATCCTATTGATGTAACGAGATTATTATGCGATTTATGATAATCGAGGAAGTGCAACTTCCGAGATTAATTAAAATTGCATAATAATCAAGTTACATTCACAGCTTTATCATATCATTGACAACGATGATGTGAAAATAAAAACAACAACTTTGGTTATTGTCACATTATTGTCATTTTAGCGTGCCATTTGGTATGATTTCATCCAGTTGATGGAAGATATTCCCATAGCAGAACGCCAAGGAATTTGATGGCAACAAGATGGTGCTCCTCCTCACAATTCACAGGTTGTTACTGAATATCTGGATAGAACGCACCCAAATAGATGGATTGGTAATAAGGGTCCAATTCGGTGGCCGGCTCGTTCCCCAGATTTATCACCGCTTGAAATTTTTCTATGGGGTTATTTAAAAGATATTATTTTTACCACTCCCCCTTTAAGTGTGGATGATCTGAAAATGAAAATTCGACTAGCGTGCAGTGATATTACGCCTGATATAAGAGCGACTTGTTCGAGAGAAGTGATTCGACGTTTCGAAGCCTGCATAATATCTAATGGGCTTCACTTTGGACATTTTTTATTGCATATCTAGGTACTATTCTTATGAAATGATTTATCAAGTTGTATTACATTGTTATTGACGATTTGTTCCTGAATACACCTCTTTCAATTTCGCAATTGTTTCATATTCAAAATGATTCCTGACTGAATTCCACAACTCAAAATTGAAACCATAACTACGAACACCCATAATTTTGACTAATTTTCATGTGATCTGATGCAGAGAGAATAGTTATTGTATGAGATATTTTTAAAAATAATAGTCGTTCTCAAGACTTTACATTTTAAGCAATAACTCAACAACGCCGTAACCGAATTTCAAAAACTGAACATGAAATGATATCAGAATTAAGCGTAGAATCTGAATATGTAATGATATACAGTGCGTTCTATTTTAAAAAATGGCATTTTGGTCTGTAGCACCTACACTAAACACCCTGTATATTTGAAAATTATATCAAAATATAGCTCCTATGAACTCATAAAACTTTTGTATGAAACAATTTTCTATATCTCCTCCGGCAAACCAGATATTGCCTGTCACATAAAATGTGGGACACCCGGTATAGTAAAAGCGCCATTTGGTAAAATTATGATATTTGGTGTTGAATGAACCCATTTTGTTATATAGATCCCACCATATAACTTCTGAACCATCTGATATAAATCCATATAAGCCTATATTTCTTAAAAACACTCTTTCAAAATGATAGTAAAATTAAATAGTGTTCCGTTTGAAAAACATCTTTGATAAGTCACACATTCACGTTGGTACATTTGGAAATAGTTATAATCGCTCTTAACAACTTTTATTTCAAGACATTTTTTTCTTATCCCAAATAGGAAAGCAGCTATTATCCACACACACAACGTTATTATTTAACGTGCTAGGAATCGCACGTTGAAAGGTAAGACCTCGTTAATCCTTAGCTCGCACAAGTTTCGACTTCTGAGGCAGTCGTTCGTAGGGGGATGACAGCTGGTTAACGAAAAAACAATTTTAAACAACAACAACTATATGCCAGAGAAAGTTTTCTCATCTCCGTTATCTGAATGAACTATCGTGTATATCAATATTGCAATTCGACTTCTAACAATCCACTTCGTAATCTAATAAAAAAAATCGAATATTTTCCAAAGAAAAATGACTATGCTATCTGCTATTACAGTGGAGTATAAAAATATACGACTCGAAAATTATTGTGAAAATTGAGTGGTAGTTTTGCTTCATCTCATAGTTCATTTCAGATAATTTAATTTATTTTCCCTTCATTTTCAGAAATTCAAAATTCAGATATTATGCATTTTCTGTCTCGTTTGTTTGATCGTCAACATTATTAATTTTTTATGGCAATACTTTAACTAGCCTCACAATCTGATTTGAGTAAAACGTATAATAAAAGTATAATTTGCAAAGGGAAAATGGTAGCTCTGCTACAATATCTGATCTTTTAATTCAGAAACATTCAATGTGAGTTTCCCATAATTAAAGGTGGAGTTGGTTACCTTGCCAGGATGCCACTATGCAAGGAAAGTAGATATACAGATGCCAAAATATACCATTCTTCGATATGTATATAGAAGGATGCCAACTAGTACGTGAAATGTATTTTCAGTATATAAATGTGCTACTATAACGCCGCGCACGTTGGTGTATAGTTTCATACAGAAATCGACTTAAATGACGCCCCGCTGATTTCAGCAGCAATGGGTTTCCAAGGGTTAACTGAACCGTTTGCGATATTTTGGAGCTCGATGCACTGTGACATCCGTATATCGGATGCCACAGCAACCGTGATTTTAAAATGGGCGGATGCCACTTCACGCCGTGATTATATATATATATATATATATATATATATATATATATATATATATATATATATATATATATATATATATATATTCAGTTTCATAACAAAATATATATATATATATATATATATATATATATATATATATATATATTTTGTTATGAAACTGAATGTGTGTGAAGAATTCTAGAGTGCCCTAAGTTGAGGTGACATTTGTTTTGATGAATTGGTTATCAATAATTACAATTAAAATAATAATAGTTTGAATATATTAATAATATTAGTGATAGTATTAGTGATTGTTGATAATAATATACTGTATTATTATTTTCGTGATTTTTAGTAGTTGTAGAAAAATAATTGTATTGAATTCGAATTTTTGTTTTATAGTTTTTCTTTAGTGAAAGTAGTTTGATTGATAGTAGCAATAGTAGTAGTTAGAAATTTGTTCCCTTTTATTCATATTTGTAATCAGTGGTTTGTAGACTGTAAATAAAGTATTGTATTCAAATAATATTTCAGAACGCCCTTACAAATACTTACTCTTTGCCTTTGGATATTACCTTTCTCTTTCTTTTCAGGTGCTCCAGTTGCTCTCTTGGTACGCCACATGAGAAACTCTCAATCTCAAGGTAGAATTCAGGAAAAGGATGTCAAGAATGATATATAATAATAATATGTAATTTACCTTGGAAATAAAGAAAGATATGAATTCAACTCAAATATTGTTCATTTTATTCTCAATAGTCAAAAATATATATTTTTTAAATGTAATAACTCTCATAATGATCAGTAGATTTCATAAATTCTTATTTTACCTGTCCCTACGAAAACTATCTTACTTGCTAAATATGTGAACTTGGCAAAGTCATGTAAATTTCAAACATTAGAGGAACGGCACCGTCACCGTTTTAATAGACACTTGCCATTCATATGGTTCCTCAAACGGAAATGTCTTTAACCTTAAATTACAAGTAAACAGAAGAGTTCGTGTGTTGAAATGAAAATAATTGATAAAATGAGACTAATAAAGTTCCCAAAAAGGAATAGTTTCGTGCACTGATACGCGGAAATTGTCTTAGTTATCTAACAGGTTATGAAGAAAAGTTCGGAAAGAAAGGAAAGTTCAAACTCGTGCACTGGATTGCTTGTTGAATTTTGGATTTATATAAGGGTCAAATACCTTTCTGGTTCTGGTAGATTCCAGCTCCTCCTATTTGGCTTGCAGGTTGGATTTCCTACCAAACGTTTGTCAAGGTAAGTTGTTTTCAGTTTCAGTACTTCCTAATTTGGTATATTAAGTGTTTCTGTGGAGATTTAGATGTAATTCTTCATTTAATTGGAATTTTGATGTAATTTTTCTCTGCTTTCTCCAAAATCGACCTCCGCTTTCTTTTTTGTTGATAACTCTCCTCACTTTTTTCCGTTACCAGGCCCGTTATTTTTCGATTTTCACAAACACTCTCGATCACTTATGGTTGTGAGTCACTGATTTTTATTGATTTCTTATAATTAATTAACCTATTTACAATTATTTCTATATGGTACATTTTTATTTTATTTCTACTAAAATTTAATTGAGTTTTTACATTTTTATGCATGATGTTTATTTCCTCTTTAGTTGCTGATATGACCTTTTTCTTGACTTTAAGTTTCCTCGTTCTTTTTCTAAACTCTACCTGTGATTGGCTGTGTGACAGGTTCATATACAAGATGTTATACATTTTATCTAATAATATTTTATTTTCAACTGGAAATAACCTTTTTCTAATGTTCTCCTATTCTTTTGAATCTGTTTTACTTTGTTGATAACTAAGCTTATGGTTTTATGTGGCTGAAATTATTTTCTTTGAAGAAAAGTTAGCTTTCTTGGATGAGTTCAGAGTGTTCCGTTTACTTGGCTCGTAATCTTATGATTTGAGAATAAATCTTTATTTTGCAAGGTTTCTGAAGGATTTTTTTTTTAATAAAAGTGTAACATTTTGAATTGACAGAGGTTATATCTTTTTGAAAAAGTATCAGTCAGGGTTGTTCTGTGAAATATTATTTTTATTTTTATTTCTATTAAGTCCAATATTTTTAAATTTCTATCTACTACTCTTATATTCTATTTTCATGACAATTTTCCCAAAATTAAAATTTAATATTTCAACATGGAATGTTTAAATATAAATTTTAAGTTTTCTATTTACATATTTACAAATCTATTTTACATAATGTCTCTTTTTGTTTCAGGTGTTCCCTCAATTGAATTCCTGATGTAGGATGAGCTGTGTCCTTTTTGGATTTATCTAAGGTAGTTAGTTTCTTCCGTATTTCTTACTTGTTCTTTTTCTTTTAACTTTCAAACTTATAAATACTCTCTATGTTAAATATTCCTCTTATACTTTCATCTTGTGGGTTGACTAGTAAGTAACTATTAACTGGTTGTTCATTTTTCACTTCATAAGGTCCTTCAAATGGCAATTGTAACTTAACACAGATTCCTTTCTTATTATTAGGAACTCTGAATGCTTTTATTATAACTAAGTCTCCTGTTTTAAATTTAACTTTCTTTTTTCTTTTTTTATTTTCCCTACCAATATATTTTCTGGCATTCTTCTGTATTCTTTCATTCACTTTTTGCATTACTTCACTCATTTCTTTTTCATTCACAATCCACTCTCTTTCAGGCATTCTCCCTGTCATTATTAATATTGGACATTCTTCTGTTACAGTGTTAGGTACATCATTGAAATATTTTTCCACTGAAGGTAATCGTTCATCCCACTTTCTATAATTTCATGAGAAATTATTCTCAAATATTTTAAAATTTCTTTAATATATCGTTCGGTTGGGTTTGATGCAGGATGTCGAATACTAGTAAAATTCAGTTGTATTGCTATCTGTTCAGCAAAGTTTCTCATTTTATCGTTGTTAAATTAGGTAGCATTGTCTAATATCATTGTTTCTGGTTTTCCCTTTTGATTGATAAATTGTTTTAATAAGTTTTTAACTATTTTGAAGTTGGTCTTTCTGGTCGGATATAAAGTTATGTATTTAGAAAAATGATCTGTTATTACAAAAATATGTTTGTATTTGTTTTCTGTAGTTATTAGGTTGCTAACAAAATCTATCGATACTATATGTAAAGGTCTATTTGATATAATACTTTTTGGTTCATTTTTATTCACTCTATTCTTATGTTTGGCCAATTGACATAAAGTACATTTATTTATTAAATCTTTCGTAATTTCAATGTCCTTTGTATTGTAATATGTCTCCCTAAATATCATCCACGTTTTTCTTATACCTGTATGTAAGTATTTTGTATGTAAATTGTCAATCAGTGTTCTTGTCAGTTCTTTTGTAATCAAGTATAGTTCTGTCCCATTTATTACATTAATTATAACTCCTTGTCTTTGTATTGTCCCCTTTCTTTTCTTTGTCAGTCAGTTGTTGTTGGTCTTCCACTATCGTTTGTAAAGAAAACAGTCCTGTAGTATTTTTGAAAATATTTACCCCTATTTTAATTTGTCTTGTTTCCTGTCTCTTTTCTGTTTCCATTCTCGTAAGTGTGTCAGGTACTAAATTTTGTCTTCCTGGTATATGTTTAATTTCGAAGTGATATTCCTGTAGTAAAAGTGCCCATCTATGTACTCTGTTACTAGCATATTTATAATTTGCTATAGACATCAGAGCTTCATGGTCGGTTTCGATGAAAAATTTTGCTCCGAGTAAATAGAAACGTAGTTTGGTGATACAAAATATAAGACAAGCTAAGTCTAACTCTGTAACGCTATGATTTTTTTCATATTTCTTCGTAATACGTGACACAAATGATATAGGTACTTTGTTTTCCCCCTGGTACTGTACTAAAATACCCGCAAATCTTGACATAGATGCATCCACACGAAGTATGAATGGTTTGTCGTAGTCTGGATGATAAATTTTCAGATTTTTACTAAAATTGTCTTTTAATTCTGTAAATGCCTGTTCTTGTTCCTGTCCCCATTTCCATTTTACATTCTTTTTGAGTAATTGTATCAGTGGTAATTCTTTACTAGTCAAGTCTGGTATAAGTCTCTTAAAATAATTCAGTATCCCTAAAAATCCTCTAAGCGTTTTTAAATTGTGAGGTCTAGTGTATTCTTGTATTGTCCTTATTCGTTCTGGGTCCATTTCAAGTCCGTTTTGATTCAATTTGTATCCTAAATATGTCACTTCTTGTTGGAAAAATTCACATTTGTTCAAGTTTATTTTCAGTCCTGCCTCATCTAGTATTTCTAAAACTTTATTTAAATGTTCTTTGTGATTTTGTTCGTCTTTCGAATATATTAAATGTAGTGTAGTGCAAAGTCTTCGTATTTGTCTAGTATTTTATGCAAAGCCCTCTCTAATGCTGGACATGCTGATTGTAGACCATATGGAACTACACAAAATCTATACACTACTCCTTCTATACAAAAAGCTGTGTAATTTCTAGAATTCTCGTGCAAAGGTATAAGCCAAAAACTGTGCTTTAAATCAATCTTGGAAAAACATTTAGCATTTGTGATTTTGCCAAATATATTTTCTATGTTTAACGGAGATTCATACTGTGGAGTTGTGATTTTATTTAATTCCCTAGCATCTAAACATAGTCTCAGTTCACCATTTTTCTTAACAACAACAACTATTGGATTTATGTAATTACTAGTGGATCTCTCTATGATACCAAATTCTAACATTCTCTCAATTTCTTCTTTTACTTTTCTCTATACTTGTATGGAATAGGATAGTTCTTTGATTTAAATTTATCTGCTTCTTTGACTTCTATTTTGTGCATATATTCTTTCGCTACTCTCGATTCATTCATAACTAATCTTTTATATTTATTTAATATTTCATTAATATATTCTTCATTTTTATCATTATATTTATATTTACCCTTATATTCACTTTCTTCATTATTCATTCATCTCTCTCATACACAAAATATTTTTATCAAAGTATTCTTGTTTTTCATTTTCTATAAAATTAAACCATTGACCTTCCATTTCTATACCCTTCATTTCATAATTAATCTAGCCTTCATCCTTTGTAATTGATCCGTCCCTATTATCACATAAAATTCCATTTCCTTTATCACTAGTAACTGTAATTCTATATTTTGTTTTGTATTTCCACTTTAATATTGGCAAACTGATTTGTTTCTGTTATTTTTCTACCATTAACTCCTATTAATGTTGTTTTAGGCATTTTCACAATTTTATTTTGAAGTTCTTTGTTTTCTATTGCTGTTTATTTTAACAATGATGCTTCTGAACCAGTATCAATAAGCATATTAACTGATTTTTCTCCTATTTTTCCATTTATTATCATTAACTCTGTTAAATGTTCTTCCTGTACTGTATCTAACTTAATGAATTCTATGAGGTGTTCATATTTTGGTAAGTTCAGCTTTCCATATGGTTTTACTGAAAATTCTGTCTATCTGTGGATGTTGAAGGTTGTGGATTGTCATTTTGATTGGTATTGTCTACATTTTGTTGTTCATTGTTCCTATCTAGGCTTGTTCCTCTTCTATTAAAATGTACTTGTCTTGTCTGTTCCCTATTATAATTGTTTTCAGGATTTGAATTCCTCCTTGTTTCCCTATTAAATTGTCTTGTTCATTATTTTGTCTAAAATTGTCTGTCCTATTCTGATAGTAATTTCTATTTTGATAATTATCATTATTATTGTTGTATTGGCCTCTATAATTTCTCCTTACATGGTCCTGGTTTCTATAGTATTGGTTGTTATAATTTTCCCTATTATTATTATATGTTTGTCTATTATAATTGTCATAATTTTGATTTGGTCTACTTCTATACTGATTTTCTCTAAATTGATTATTATTATTATTGTCCATATAATTCCTGTTGTTATATTGGTTGTTGTATTGTGTCTGTCTATTGTAATTGTTATTATTTAGATTTTGTCTTGTCTGATATCTCTGTTCCCCATTTCTGTATGATAAAGTTCTTTCAAGTCTAAGTAAATACTGACTAAGTTTGTCCATATTTTTGATTTCGTGCATATTTATGATTTCAAAGATTTCCTGCTTAAAGTGATGACTAATATTCCCTACAATCTCTTCCTCTCTCATTATAGGATCTAGGTGTTGTGCTATGGCAAATAATTGAATGGCATAATTGTTATAATTCATATATCTACTTTCATCAAATTTTCCAAATTGAAGTTGATGTCTTACTAACATTTGTGCATTATCCCCCCAATATTGTCTGAGAAATAGATTTTCAAAATCTTGGAAACTATTTATATTTCTTTCTTGGCTGTTAAACCAAATACAAGGTTGATTATTCAAATGTTGTCTTATTGTGTCCTTTAGTTCATCTATATTTGTTATATTTTTAGTTTTGTTTCTCATTATTTTTACAAAAGTGGTAGGATGTAATTTCTTAATATTGAGATTGATAAAAGCCCCCTAGCTGCGCCGCTGAGTCCATCGATAAATCAATTCCAAGAAGTGTTTATTTGGATGGATCGTTTTCTAACGGAGCTGCCGCGTCATCGCTCAATTCCTGGAAATGTGTAGAAGTTCTCCGTTTTGAGTATTCTCGAATCTTCGCGTTTAATCCAGTCTACTCGATGAGCACCTATATAAACGGAGACGTTTAACTGGGAAGGAAGTTTTTATGAAGAGAATTATTTAAGAAGATTAGAAAGTGATAATATGCAGAAGTGTTTGGAATATTTAGCTAGTTGTATTGTGGTATAGATAGATCTAAGTGTTTTATTAGTCAGTGAAGTGTTGTATGTTTATTTATAGTGAAGTAAGAAAATACACAGTTTAGTAGTGTGCTCGGCCTATTATTTAGCAAAACGTAACAGTGGTGTCCGAAGCGGGATATTTGTGAAAATCAGAAACAACCTATTTATAAACTATTTATGGTGAATACGAGGAGTACATCGTACGATACGATGGAGGACATTGTGAAATTTATCCAAAATCAGTTTGCGGATTTGGAAAGAAGGCGCCAGGAGGAAAAGCAAGAAGCGGAAAAGCGGCGCCAGGAGGAAAAGAAAGAACGAGAAGATGAAAAACGAGAAGAGGAAATGCGACGGTTAGATGAAAAACGAGAAGAGGAAATGCGACGGTTAGATGAAAAACAAGAACGAGAAAAAGAAAAACAAGAACGAGAAGAGGCACTCCAGAAAATTCTCGAAGAACAGAGAAAAGAGAGAGAAGATGAAAAACAAGAACGAGAAAAAGAAAAACAAAAAACGAGAAGAAGCACTCCAGAAAATTCTCGAACAACAAAAGAATGAATTAGAACGAATAGAAAAACAAAGGAAAAAAGACTTCCAGAAGGTTCTAGAACATCAAGATAAGTTCTTTTAACACGTTCTACAGGAAACCGAAGTACAAATAGAGGAACTGAAAGGAAAAATAGAGGAAGACGTCAAGAAAATCGACGATGAGCTTAATAAGAAAGTGGATACAGTGTGAGAGGAGGTGAAAGGACTCGAAACTCAGATAGCACTCCTCAAGAAGCAAGATCGTCGAGACAGGGTTGCCACATCAGGAATTTCCGTAAAACCACCGACTTTTGATGGACAGTCCTCTTGGTCCATGTATCGCCGGCAATTTGAAGCTGCAGCAGTGGCTAATGGATGGGGTGAAGAAGAAAAAGCTACGGCCCTTATAGTAGCTTTGAGGGGACCAGCTTTGGGTATGTTACAGACGATACCTATCGAACAGCAAAATAAATATAAAGACCTGATTACTGCATTAGAGTTACGGCATGGCGATCAACATCGAGAACAGCTGTATCGGGCTCAAATGAAAACGCGCACTCAGAAATCAGGTGAGAGTCTGAAGGAATTTGAATCGGATGTGAGACGCCTAATTCAGCTGGCTTACCCAGAAGCACCGGGAGATTTTAAAGAACAGTTAGCGGTGCAGTTATTTATAGATGGACTCAGAGACACCGAAATCCAAAGGACTCTGCGATTGACACACTTTAAGAGGAGTAGCGATGCCTTGGTACGTTCCTTAGAAGTGGAGGCGGCCTTCAACACCTCGAGGCCGAAAGTACGAGCGGTATCGATAGAAGAACCCGAACAACGATCAAGCGCAGCTACTAGTTCATTCGAGAAGGTTCTGGAAGAGATTGAATCTTTGATAAGCGGAATGAGCACCCAGAAGAATAGGGCGTGCTATAGATGTGGGAAATTGAGCCATCTTATTAGAGACTGCAGGGTAAGAATGCCACCACGTTCGCAATCACCTATGAGGACAAGATCTTCCAGCGAGTCCTCAAGTGGGCGGCAGGAAAACTAGAATTAGCCAGCATATCAGGGCGCATACTGGCTAGCAATAATGAAGCCCCCAGGGTCATCCCTATTAACAGGTTAAGAAGAACAACCGATAGCCTTACCATTTCAGGGAAATTGAACGAAAAAAACGTCGTATGCATCATAGACACCGGTGCTGCAGTTTCTTTGGTACGCAGTGACATTCTTCGGCCAGAAAGCGTGAAACCTATCTCTTCAAACCTTGTGCTTCGAACAGTCACTGGAGAAAATGCACCTATTCGAGGAGAAGCTGACATTACACTGATTCTTGGGCGACTCACCATCACAAATACAGTGTACGTCGCGGATATAGAAGATGAATTTACACTTGGGATGGATTTGATCAGTGACTACGGGTTTTCGTTTGACAATGAAGAGAGGATCATGAAGTTTGGAGGAAAATAATTTGTCCTCACAACTCCAACAGAGAGGACGATGTCTGTGAAACTGCGATTAGTGAAAACAGTGAAAATTCCTGGATTTTTGGAGAAAGTAGTTTATGCTACATTAGATGGAGACCCTGAGTGCTGCGTTGGAATAGTACAGCCATGTGTTGAATCACCTAGCGATCCGGTTCTTGCACGAGCCCTAGTAAAGACAAAACATGCTATTCCTGTGAGAGTTGCCAACGTGTATCCCGAAGAAATAACAACTGAAGAAGGCGATATCATTGGAATATGTGAACCTATTTCATGGGTAGCGAACTATGATTCAAGTGACCACGAGGAAAGAAAGGAAGCCTCAAAGAGTGTCATGACAGTTCTTGAACAATCATTTGAACACTTGTCGGTAGAAGAATTGAGAGCTGCTAAAATTCATCAGAAGTGAAAGCGACATCTTTGATTCAACAACAACAGGAAGAACTAACCTGGTCAAACACAGAATCGATACTGGCCAAGCCCATCCGATTCGGCAACCACCAAGAAGAGTTCCATTTGCCAAACAACAAGAGGTGGAAGAGCTTGTTGACAAGATGATGAAAGATGGTGTGATTGAAGAATCATCGAGCCCTTGGTCTGCACCTGTTGTGTTAGTTTCTAAGAAGGATGGATCCACAAGATTCTGTGTGGATTATAGGAAATTGAATGATTTACGAAGAAGGTTAGCTACCCTTTACCAAGGATTGACGACACATTAACAACTTTGGCAGGTTCACGTTGGTTCTCAACCCTAGATCTGAAGAGCGGGTATTGGCAAGTGGGCATACATGAAGAAGATAAGGAGAAGACAGCATTATCGACTAGAAGCGATTTTGGATTATGCAATGCTCCAGCAACATTTGAAAGGCTTATGGAGCTGGTCCTTCCACTTGGAAGAGTTGTCTAGTATACCTCGACGACGTTTTAGTAATGGGAAAGACATTTGAAGAACATGTGCAAAACTTACGAGAAGTACTCCAACGATTCAGGAATGCCAACCTTAAAATAAATCCCCAGAAATGCTCATTGTTCCAGAAAGAAGTGGATTTTCTGGGCCACACAGTGTCATCAGACGGCATCCGAACAAACGAAAGGAAGATACAGACGATCCGAGACTGGCCGAGACCTAAAGACAAACATGAAGTGAGGAGCTTCCTAGGGCTCTGCACCTACTACCGTCGGTTTGTAGAAGGATTTGCTGACATTGCGGCACCCCTATATAAGTTGACAGAAGACCGAGTCAAATTCGTCTGGTCCAACGAAAGTGAACGGGCATTTGGAAAGCTGAAAGTTGCTCTATGTTCCAGTCCGATTTTAAGTTTTCCACGTCAAAGAGGCCTTTTCGTTTTGGACACAGATGCCAGTAACAATGGGATTGGAGCCGTACTATCACAAGAGCAAGATGGCCAGGAAAAAGTTATTGAGTTTTACAGCAAGGCACTGATCAAACCAGAAAGAAATTATTGCGTAACAAGGAAGGAACTACTAATAATCAAGGCTGTCGACCACTTCCACAAATATCTATATGGAAGAGAATTTCTCATTAGAACAGATCATGCAGCTTTGAAGTGGTTACTCGAAATGAAGACCCCTGAAGGACAAGTAGCAAGGTGGATTGAGAAGTTGAACCAGTATCACTTCAAAATAAAACATCAACCAGGACGATTACACAACAACGCAGATGCCTTGTCGAGAAGACCTTGTTCGGATACCTGTGAGCATTGTGAGCGAATTGAACGTCGCGAAGGAATCAACCAAGTGAGATTAATGGTTAACGACAATTGGACCACAACGAAAATGAGGCAAGACCAAGAAAGTGATCCAAACATTGCAGATTTTCTACGATGGAAGGAAAGCGGAGCGGAAAGACCCACTTGGAAGGAAATCTCCTTACGATTACCAGCTTTCAAGGCATTGTGGGCTCAATGGGATTCCCTGATTGTTGAGAATGGTCTATTGAAGAGAGCTTGGGAATTGGCCGATGGCAGAAAAGTGATTTCTCAATTGGTTGTGCCTAGGTCTAGGATAAGTGATGTCTTGGAGGAGATCCATGGCAGCAAATCAGGTGGACATTTTGGAGTGAATAAGACCATGGATAAAATAAGGCAGAGATTCTACTGGGTCCAATGTCGTGAAGATGTAGAGAGATGGTGCCGAAGATGTCTGAAGTGTGAAGCAAGCAAAGGTCCCAAGACAAGATCGAGAGGAGAAATGAAACAATACAATGTAGGTGCTCCCTTCGAACGAATCGCCATCAATGGCAACAAATACATCCTCGTTGCCATGGATTACTTTAGCAAATGGGTTGAAGCTTATGCCTTGCCCAATCAAGAAGCATCCACAGTTGCAAGAGCTCTGGTGGATAACATGTTTTCAAGGTTTGGAGTCCCAATGGAGCTACATTCCGATTTGATGGGAATTAGCAAGACCAGAACAACGGCCCTCCACCCACAGTCTGATGGCATGGTTGAAAGGTTCAACAGGACTATGGAAGAACATCTTTCCAAAGTAGTAGAGGAGCACCAAAAGACATGGGATCGACATCTTCCACTATTCTTGATGGCTTACAGGGCCTCTGTGCACGATTCCACAAAGCTCACTCCAGCCAGCATCATCTTCGGGAGAGAACTTCGGTTGCCCTGTGACTTGGTGTTCGGATCACCAAGTTCTGAAGAAAAAGATGTACAGGATTATGCAGACGAACTGCGAGATAGCTTGAATGGGATCCACGAATTTGCAAGAAAAAGATTGAAGATAACTAGTGACAGAATGAAGGCTCGATACGATCTTAAGGCCAATACTGGTGGATTCAAAGAAGAAGATCGAGTGTGGCTGTACGATCCTCGTCGTAAGAAAAGATTTTCTCCTAAATTAACACCATCTTGGGAAGGACCATATACGATAGTGAAAAGAATAAACGACGTGGTCTATAGAATTCAACGCAGCCCGAGAGCAAAAATGAAGGTCGTTCACCTAGAGAGACTCAAACGTTATAATGGAGACAACGACACATTGTTTGATCGGGACGATCAAAATTGAGAGGGGGATAATGTTACGAGATTGATAAAAGCCCCCTAGCTGCGCCGCTGAGTCCATCGATAAATCAATTCCAAGAAGTGTTTATTTGGATGGATCGTTTTCTAACGGAGCTGCCGCGTCATCGCTCAATTCCTGGAAATGTGTAGAAGTTCTCCGTTTTGAGTATTCTCGAATCTTCGCGTTTAATCCAGTCTACTCGTTGAGCACCTATATAAACGGAGACGTTTGACTGGGAAGGAAGTTTTTATGAAGAGAATTATTTAAGAAGATTAGAAAGTGATAATAAGCAGAAGTGTTTGGAATATTTAGCTAGTTGTATTGTGGTATAGATAGATCTAAGTGTTTTATTAGTCAGTGAAGTGTTGTATATTTATTTATAGTGAAGTTAGATAATAAACAGTTTAGTAGTGTGCTCGGCCTATTATTTATCAAAACGTAACAATATTCCCCTCAAATTTATTATTCATTTGAAAACTCTGACATGTATTGATAATCCTAGTTTCTATACCTGTTTCTAATTTTAATTTTTCTATGTCTTTTATTTTCTGTTCTAATTTTTTGAATTTAGTTTCATTTTCATCACTTTTCTCATTCATGATTTCATTTGATTCTTTTTTATTCTTTTCTACTTTTTCATTTACCTTTCTTATTTTTCCAAAAAGTTCCTGATTATTTGATTCAATTTTTTCCCTAACTTCTTGTATTTGCTTACTATTGTGATCTATTGAATTATTTATATCTAATATGTCTTGTTTGGTATTGCTGTAAAATTCTTCATTTTTCTGTTCTATTCTATTCTTTTTTCAAGTTCCCTATACATTTTAGTCATTTCTTGTTTATTTTCCTATAATTTATTTTGTAATTTTATTTCCATTTCAATCATATTTTCTCTAATATTTTCCTTGACACTTTCTACATTTTCTCTTACTCTCTCTATATTTTCCCTAACATTTTCTTTCATATTACCTTCCATTCTCTCCATATTTCCTGTAATAAATTGCATCAGCATTTGTATCTGATCTTCCATGCTTTTACTTTCTCTCTGCACTTGTCCACTCCCACTACTACTCTGTCCTTGCTCAGTTACACCACTTTCTTCATAATCACCCATCTCTCTTCCATCTACACCAACTTCATTACCATCTCTCAAATCCCTTTTATCCTTCCTTTTTATACTTTCCTAGCTCACAATTTTACTGACTCACTCTCTGAATTTTCCTTATCTATTTACTCCACTTTACCTACTGTGATATTTCCTTGAATTTTCCCTTTCCTATTCGCCCCACGTTGGGCGCCATTATGTTATGAAACTGAATGTGTGTGAAGAATTCTAGAGTGCCCTAAGTTGAGGTGACATTTGTTTTGATGAATTGGTTATCAATAATTACAATAAAAATAATAATAGTTTGAATATATAAATAATATTAGTGATAGTATTAGTGATTGTTGATAATAATATACTGTATTATTATTTTCGTGATTTTTAGTAGTTGTAGAAAAATATTGTATTGAATTCGAATTTTTGTTTTATAGTTTTTCTTTAGTGAAAGTAGTTTGATTGATAGTAGCAATAGTAGTAGTTAGAAATTTGTTTCCTTCTATTCATATTTATAATCAGTGGTTTGTAGACTGTAAATAAAGTATTGTATTCAAATAATATTTCAGAACGCCCTTACAAATACTTACTCTTTGCCTTTGGATATCACCTATCTCTTTCTTTTCAGGTGCTCCAGTTGCTCTCTTGGTACGCCACATGAGAAACTCTCAATCTCAAGGTAGAATTCAGGAAAAGGATGTCAAGAATGATATATAATAATAATATGTAATTTACCTTGGAAATAAAGAAATATATGAATTCAACTCAAATATTGTTCATTTTATTCTCAATAGTCAAAAATATATATTTTTTTAAATGTAGTAACTCTCATAATTATCAGTAGATTTCATAAATTCTTATTTTACCTGTCCCTACGAAAACTACCTTACTTGCTAAATATGTGAACTTGGCAAAGTCATGTAAATTTCAAACATTAGAGAAACGGCACAGTCACCGTTTTAATAGACACTTGCCATTCATATGGTTCCTCAAACGGAAATGTCTTTAACCTTAAACTACAAGTAAACAGAAGAGTTCGTGTGTTGAAATGAAAATAATTGATAAAATGAGACTAATAAAGTTCCCAAAAAGGAATAGTTTCGTGCACTGATACGCGGAAATTGTCTTAGTGATCTAACTGGTTATGAAGAAAAGTTCGGAAAGAAAGGAAAGTTCAAACTCGTGCACTGGATTGATTGTTGAATTTTGGATTTATATAAGGATCAAATACCTTTCTGGTTCTGGTAGAATCCAGCTTCTCCATTTGGCTTGCAGGTTGGATTTCTTACCAAACGTTTGTCAAGGTAAATTGTTTTCAGTTTCAGTACTTCCTAATTTGGTATATTAAGTGTTTCTGTGGAGATTTAGATGTTATTCTTCATTTAATTGGAATTTTGATGTAATTTTTCTCTGCTTTCTCCAAAATCGACCTCCGCTTTCTTCTTTGTTGATCACTTTTTTCCGTTACCAGGCCCGTTATTTTCCGATTTCCACAAACACTCTCGATCATTTATGGTTGTGAGTCAGTGATTTTTATTGATTTCTCATAATTAATTAACCTATTTACAATTATTTCTATATGGTACATTTTTATTTTATTTCTACTAAAATTTAATTGAGTTTTTACATTTTTATGCATGATATTTATTTCCTCTTTAGTTGCTGATATGACCTTTTTCTTGACTTTGAGTTTCCTCGTTCTTTTTCTAAACTCTACCTGTGATTGGCTGTGTGACAGTTTCATATACAAGATGTTATACATTTTATCTAATAATATTTTATTTTTAACTGGAAATAATCTTTTTCTAATGTTTTCCTATTCTTTTGAATCTGTTTTACTTTGTTGATAACTAAGCTTATGGTTTTAGGTGGCTGAAATTATTTTCTTTGAAGAAAAGTTAGCTTTCTTGGATGAGTTCAGAGTGTTCCGTTTACTTGGCTCGTAATCTTATGATTTGAGAATAACTCTTTATTTTGCAAGGTTTCTGAAGGATTTTGTTTTTATTAAAAGTGTGACATTTTGAATTAGCAGAGGTTATATCTTTTTGAAAAAAAATTTCTATCTACTACTCTTATATTCTATTTTCATGACAATTTTCCCAAAATTAAAATTTAATATTTCAACATGGAATGTTTAAATTTAAATTTTAAGTTTTCTATTTACATATTTACAAATCTATTTCACATAATGTCTCTTTTTGTTTCAGGTGTTCCCTCAATTGTATTCCTGATGTAGGATGAGCTGTGTCCTTTTTGGATTTATCTAAGGTAGTTAGTTTCTTCCGTATTTCTTACTTGTTATTTTTCTTTAACTTTCAAACTTATAAATACTCTCTATGTTAAATATTCCTCTTATACTTTCATCTTGTGGGTTGAAGTCCAATATTTTTAAATTTCTATCTACTACTCTTATATTCTATTTTCATGACAGTTGAATACAAGTGAATAGAGTATTTTCGTTTCAATTCCGAGAGCTCACGATCCGTGGACAGCGGTGTTTCGTTGTTACCAACTCAACAGCACGGCTTTATGAGGTCTCTCGAAGTTGAAACGAATGCACTCTGAATTAGTACCATAAGGCAAAGAGAGTATAAATGAAGAGTAACTTGTGACATCTACAGTCACTAGTTTGAAACTTAATTCGACACGAGCCATGGAATCCAGCCGTGCTGATGAGTTGGTAACAACGAAACAGCGCTGTCCACGGATCGTGAGCTCTCGGAATTGAAACGAAAATACTCTATTCACTTTAGATTCTGCTTGCGTTCCTCATAACGCACAAACATTTGTCTGCCTGTCAATTTTGTAGGTAAACATCTACCTTTGGATTCCATGGCTCGTGTCGAATTGAGTTTCAAACTAGTGACTGTAGATGTTACAAGTGGCTCTTCATATATATATATATATATATATATATATATATATATATATATATATATATATATATATAAGAAGGAACATTTTATTGGACTAAGCCCTCTAGTAAAAATGCAACCGTAGACACGTGTTTCGATCTTAGGGATCTCATCAGTACGGTGAAAGCAAGTGTAAGGATGTGCAATACTTGATTGCAGGTGAAACAACAAATGAACGGAGTCAACAAACAGGAAGCCAACCGCACATTTGTGGCTTCAGTCGTAACACCTCGTGTTTACAAGGCAAGAAACGACGTCGCCACGGAGGCAGCTATAGCTACCTGCGTGACATCCGAGTCCAGGAATATAAATGAAACAGGGATATGCTCTCGAGGGAAATTGTGAATAACAAGAAGGAACATTGTATTGGACTAAGCCCTCTAGTAAAAATGCAACCGTAGACACGTGTTTCGATCTTAGGGATCTCATCAGTACGGTGAAAGCAAGTGTAAGGATGTGCAATACTTGATTGCAGGTGAAACAACAAATGAACGGAGTCAACAAACAGGAAGCCAACCGCACATTTGTGGCTTCAGTCGTAACACCTCGTGTTTACAAGGCAAGAAACGACGTCGCCACGGAGGCAGCTATAGCTACCTGCGTGACATCCGAGTCCAGGAATATAAATGAAACAGGGATATGCTCTCGAGGGAAATTGTGAATAACAAGAAGGAACATTTTATTGGACTAAGCCCTCTAGTAAAAATGCAACCGTAGACACGTGTTTCGATCTTAGGGATCTCATCAGTACGGTGAAAGCAAGTGTAAGGATGTGCAACACTTGATTGCAGGTGAAACAACAAATGAACGGAGTCAACAAACAGGAAGCCAACCGCACATTTGTGGCTTCAGTCGTAACACCTCGTGTTTACAAGGCAAGAAACGACGTCGCCACGGAGGCAGCTATAGCTACCTGCGTGACATCCGAGTCCAGGAATATAAATGAAACAGGGATATGCTCTCGAGGGAAATTGTGAATAACAAGAAGGAACATTTTATTGGACTAAGCCCTCTAGTAAAAATGCAACCGTAGACACGTGTTTCGATCTTAGGGATCTCATCAGTACGGTGAAAGCAAGTGTAAGGATGTGCAACACTTGATTGCAGGTGAAACAACAAATGAACGGAGTCAACAAACAGGAAGCCAACCGCACATTTGTGGCTTCAGTCGTAACACCTCGTGTTTACAAGGCAAGAAACGACGTCGCCACGGAGGCAGCTATAGCTACCTGCGTGACATCCGAGTCCAGGAATATAAATGAAACAGGGATATGCTCTCGAGGGAAATTGTGAATAACAAGAAGGAACATTTTATTGGACTAAGCCCTCTAGTAAAAATGCAACCGTAGACACGTGTTTCGATCTTAGGGATCTCATCAGTACGGTGAAAGCAAGTGTAAGGATGTGCAATACTTGATTGCAGGTGAAACAACAAATGAACGGAGTCAACAAACAGGAAGCCAACCGCACATTTGTGGCTTCAGTCGTAACACCTCGTGTTTACAAGGCAAGAAACGACGTCGCCACGGAGGCAGCTATAGCTACCTGCGTGACATCCGAGTCCAGGAATATAAATGAAACAGGGATATGCTCTCGAGGGAAATTGTGAATAACAAGAAGGAACATTTTATTGGACTAAGCCCTCTAGTAAAAATGCAACCGTAGACACGTGTTTCGATCTTAGGGATCTCATCAGTACGGTGAAAGCAAGTGTAAGGATGTGCAATACTTGATTGCAGGTGAAACAACAAATGAACGGAGTCAACAAACAGGAAGCCAACCGCACATTTGTGGCTTCAGTCGTAACACCTCGTGTTTACAAGGCAAGAAACGACGTCGCCACGGAGGCAGCTATAGCTACCTGCGTGACATCCGAGTCCAGGAATATAAATGAAACAGGGATATGCTCTCGAGGGAAATTGTGAATAACAAGAAGGAACATTTTATTGGACTAAGCCCTCTAGTAAAAATGCAACCGTAGACACGTGTTTCGATCTTAGGGATCTCATCAGTACGGTGAAAGCAAGTGTAAGGATGTGCAACACTTGATTGCAGGTGAAACAACAAATGAACGGAGTCAACAAACAGGAAGCCAACCGCACATTTGTGGCTTCAGTCGTAACACCTCGTGTTTACAAGGCAAGAAACGACGTCGCCACGGAGGCAGCTATAGCTACCTGCGTGACATCCGAGTCCAGGAATATAAATGAAACAGGGATATGCTCTCGAGGGAAATTGTGAATAACAAGAAGGAACATTTTATTGGACTAAGCCCTCTAGTAAAAATGCAACCGTAGACACGTGTTTCGATCTTAGGGATCTCATCAGTACGGTGAAAGCAAGTGTAAGGATGTGCAACACTTGATTGCAGGTGAAACAACAAATGAACGGAGTCAACAAACAGGAAGCCAACCGCACATTTGTGGCTTCAGTCGTAACACCTCGTGTTTACAAGGCAAGAAACGACGTCGCCACGGAGGCAGCTATAGCTACCTGCGTGACATACGAGTCCAGGAATATAAATGAAACAGGGATATGCTCTCGAGGGAAATTGTGAATAACAAGAAGGAACATTTTATTGGACTAAGCCCTCTAGTAAAAATGCAACCGTAGACACGTGTTTCGATCTTAGGGATCTCATCAGTACGGTGAAAGCAAGTGTAAGGATGTGCAACACTTGATTGCAGGTGAAACAACAAATGAACGGAGAGGGCTTAGTCCAATAAAATGTTCCTTCTTGTTATTCACAATTTCCCTCGAGAGCATATCCCTGTTTCATTTATATTCCTGGACTCGGATGTCACGCAGGTAGCTATAGCTGCCTCCGTGGCGACGTCGTTTCTTGCCTTGTAAACACGAGGTGTTACGACTGAAGCCACAAATGTGCGGTTGGCTTCCTGTTTGTTGACTCCGTTCATTTGTTGTTTCACCTGCAATCAAGTGTTGCACATCCTTACACTTGCTTTCACCGTACTGATGAGATCCCTAAGATCGAAACACGTGTCTACGGTTGCATTTTTACTAGAGGGCTTAGTCCAATAAAATGTTCCTTCTTGTTATTCACAATTTCCCTCGAGAGCATATCCCTGTTTCATTTATATTCCTGGACTCGGATGTCACGCAGGTAGCTATAGCTGCCTCCGTGGCGACGTCGTTTCTTGCCTTGTAAACACGAGGTGTTACGACTGAAGCCACAAATGTGCGGTTGGCTTCCTGTTTGTTGACTCCGTTCATTTGTTGTTTCACCTGCAATCAAGTGTTGCACATCCTTACACTTGCTTTCACCGTACTGATGAGATCCCTAAGATCGAAACACGTGTCTACGGTTGCATTTTTACTAGAGGGCTTAGTCCAATAAAATGTTCCTTCTTATTATTCACAATTTCCCTCGAGAGCATATCCCTGTTTCATTTATATTCCTGGACTCGGATGTCACGCAGGTAGCTATAGCTGCCTCCGTGGCGACGTCGTTTCTTGCCTTGTAAACACGAGGTGTTACGACTGAAGCCACAAATGTGCGGTTGGCTTCCTGTTTGTTGACTCCGTTCATTTGTTGTTATACCTGCAATCAAGTGTTGTACATCCTTACACTTGCTTTCACCGTACTGATGAGATCCCTAAGATCGAAACACGTGTCTACGGTTGCATTTTTACTAGAGGGCTTAGTCCAATAAAATGTTCCTTCTTGTTATTCACAATTTCCCTCGAGAGCATATCCCTGTTTCATATATATATATATATATATATATATATATATATATATATATATACAGGGTGTCATTTGATTTGGGTCACCCCCATCTTTGAAATTTAAATACGGACCGGTATTTTTTGGATCGTCGAGGTTCACTTCATATTGAGAAATTAAATTAAATATTATATTTCGGGATTTTTCGTTAATATTTCATTATAATTGGGTGAATTATTCCCTTTTAAGGTACGGCCCTGGAAATTGGATGAGTGAGTTGAATGAAAACACAATAGCAACTTTCACGTCTCCCCATTAACCATAGTCTTTTTCGAAAGTATATTTTTAGTTTTTAGGAACCAATTCATATGTCTTCACATTTTCAATGCTGCTTGAGCGTTTTCCACAATGAACTTTAAATATCAAAACTTTTTATGAATATCTGAAACATATCTACAACAACAATAGATTATATGTATTTCGATAAGCTGAAAAAGATATGATAGCAATAATTACATCCGAAACGTGATGATATTTTCTCTTTCGTAATTCGGAAATTAATGTAGCAATACATAATATGAATGAACACCAAGTTTGTTTATTTTTGAGATTTTATTTTAGCGTTCTCATTCCGATTTCAGAGTTGCCATTAGTCAAAAGGCCTATATTGACCCTTTATTCACCTCAGCAGCAAATTTCAATCCCATAACTTCAACGGTTCATCAGAACAGTGTCACTGCTCACGGTTGAAAATTATTCCTCGCAACTCTCTTCCTAATGCCAATACACCGGTCTCTAACTGAAATAACCACTTATATGGTGAGAATAATAAAGTAAGAATCAGTAGATCAAATTTCATACTCAAAGTGAAAAACAAGAGCGTACCAAGAACGAATTGAGGTATCTATAAAAGAAAGGTTTAAACGATAAAACTTGGCCTGTATTTTCTTCACTAGCTTAAATAGGTATTCGATTTAGCAAAGAAGAGGGCGTGAAGACGCCTAGGTATCATGAAAAATATTCCAAATTGCACGTGGTGTAAGTGGCCCGTGCTTTCTATATTTTCACCTCCACTATTAATCTCGAATTTCAATGGGTTAATCAGCACAGACTTCTTCATCAGAACAAATAATACCTTGTATTTTCAAGACTACCTACTAATTGTGGAAAAGAAATGTGTTTTATTAAACTTTTTTCATTGACACTTTTAGAATACTTTCATTCCACTCAACTCTTAATACTTCGTTATTGTTTATACCTGGAAACATTATGGTATTGGCATAAAGGAATTGAAAATGAGAAGGCCGTTGGTCCAAACTCATTTACGTAATATGTTCAATTGGACCATCTCATCGTTCTTATTGCTCATAGAAACTGAAAAAATCAGTTACAGACTTGAAGAATTTAAAATGCCCAATTTCAAATAACCTCAGTATCAGTTCATCATAAGGCATTATTTGAATGTCGTCAAACCTATCATAATTCCGTTCCACGAACAAGTTCAGGACACATCCATCATTTAAACTTTTAGATTCTGTCCCAAAAAAAAGAGCCGTTCGTCATATCGGTGATGCTGCGCTTACGGGCTTGTTCACTTCTCTGTAACACGGCAGAAAGGTTAGCGATCTGTCTCTGTTCAACAGATATTTCCATGGACGATGCTGTTCTGAAATATGATCAATTGTTTCACCATTAGCGGTCCCATCGGACCCCGTCGAGATCAGTTTTCACATCCTTTTTTATACTCTGGAGACAAGCTGCGAATCTGTTTCTCAGGGTTCGTTTTTCCCGTTGAACGGCGAAGCTGTTGAACTCGGTGCCTCAGAAGGTACTCCCTGAGACATACAGTCTCTAGACATTCAAGAAGAACAAGTCTTAGCTATTTTCCCTCGTCCCTCACGAAGCTCTCTGAACATTAATTCTATAAACTTCCAAAGAGAATATGAAACATAAGAAAAAGAAAAGAAAATTTCTATGTTTTTATACCACTTTAACTTGTAACACTTCGTTACTACAGTTTCGTCCTATATGGACATTCTCAAACAACTCCTAATAGGACGAAACTTACCTGTAACGAAGTGTTACAAGTTAAAGTGGTATGAAAACATAAAAATTTTCTTTTCTATTTCTTATGATGATCTCCTACCACGTAGTAACGGCTACATCCATCAATTTATTAGAATATGAAAAGTTTTTTGCTCTTCAAAAATTCATATAATTCTTTGTATTGTAGAAAATATTTTTTTCTTATGGAGAACGTTTGGATATCATGCCTATTGTTCGAAATTGATTTTTTCCGTTTACCAGCTGTCGTCCCCCTACAAACGACAGCCCTCAGAAGTAGGACCTTGTGCGAGCCAAGGATTAGCGAGGTCTTACTTCTCAACGTGCGATTCCTAGTATGTTAAAGGCACAACAAAAACTCCTACGTACAAATTGATTTCTGCTGTGTTTATATCGAAAGAGTCGAATTCTTTAAATGCAAAGCTAGATGTATCAGTAATTGATCGTTCCAAAGAAAGTCGCTATCAAAATGATAGTCAGTACCCCGAGTGGAGAATCACCATAGAAATTACCTTTTCGGTGGTATTGATATTCAGGAGCTGATACTTTCTACAAATTTCGTAAAATATTTAAGGCAGGTTTTGGAAACTTTTCTTCAAAATCTGGGACGGAAACTTTCGAATTTTGTTATTTGAAAAAAGGCATGCAGCTTCATTTCTAGCCTCAACTACTATATCTTCTTCACATCTCAATACCTGTTCCTAACCTTTATTCATGCACTACTTCAATCAATTTCAAGTTGCAGTTTCAATTAACAAAATTAATAACTGCAAAAATAGGTTTTCATAGGAGTTTTCGTACATTCCACCTCTTAAGTAGAGAAGTGTCTAACAATTCCAGGACAGTTCGAAATCGCCGAACCGTGAGAACTGTGCAGCTTCATAAGAAATCCCATCAGATGAAAGTAAGAGTGAAATATTCAGAGTTACCTATATAAATGTGACAATTGTTAAATAAATGAATCAGTTATTTACAGTCTAAATGAATTACAGAGACATAATTGATGGGATATTCATTACAGTTTCTTTAAGCCCTCCTTTTAAGGACAATGATAAAGTATAGTTAATAAAAAAAATTTATTTACATTTTAATAAATGTTTAGATTGAATATCCATACGGAAACGGTTGAAACTACATGAAAACTAATTCTTCATTGTATTCAAAGTGACACAAAATACTGTTCCCTAAAATGTAGAACGAAGAATATATGTAACTCGTCTCTATCAGAGTTTTCAGAACTTTGAGCTCACCCTGATGCTAATTGGATTGATGGGATAACATGCTTTTTTTTGGCTTTGACTTTGTCAATCAGCCAATAATAATTTATTTCTTGATTAAATTACGCACTGGCGGATCTAGAGTTCTGAATGAGTACTAAACTTAATATTGGTTCAACAACCAATCTGGATATGCAACTGAACCTTGATTTATTTTCAACGAGAAGAAAACACACGTTATACAATCCAAAATTATTTGTAAACGAATTCTTCGTATTGAATGTTTTCATCGAACACTCAAATATACCAAATCAACAATTTTTTGAATTCCATAGGAGTCATCCATCATCCAATACAATCATGAAACAGAAATATTCTTCTATGCAGTGCGAGTATGTGAAAAGAACACAGGTGGCCAAATTAGATTACGATAGAGAAAAAAATAATTATTATCGGGGACTGCGCTTCAATAAAATACATATTACCATTAGCGGTATGCCGTGAGCGGTGGCCGTGAGCGGTGGCCGTGAGCGGTAGAATCAAAAACAAAGGAAATAAGTTGTTGTTTTTTATCAGAAACCGCACAAACAAAGAATTTTACATTTCACATTAGGTCCTCAAACAAATCAGTAAGATTCAGTTCGTATTCCTGTGGATTTTATTATTTTGGTTACAGGCGCGTATACAAGGAGGGTAATGGGAGTAATAATGAAGTTGGCCTTATTTAACTATCATCAAAGTGATAAGATTTGGAGTAGAGTGTCAAATTCAGTGTTTGTTACGTTTCCTTTGATATAAAAAAATCCCAGAGAAAGTACAGTATGTCACTCGGTTAGAATGAGAATTCGCGATACTTGTGGTTCCTCACGCTCGTATTTTCATTCTAACCTTGATACAGAATATACTATTCTCCACGATCATCACAGAATTTGCTAATTCTGAAATGAAATTTGATTACAGAATGCTGGAGTTCTCTTGAGATTGAAGAAATATTCTGCAACACCTCTGCCCCCCTGCAATTCAAATGTATTTACATTCTCTCCCTTGTAATAGAATAATATTCTCACACTGGTTAGCAATAATAACATTAGCCTTGACGCAGTTGATTGTCACCGTAGTGGAAAATTTCAGTAGTGTAAAAATTATTGCTGTCACGTTTTCATTCGAAAATATAAAAAGTATGATGAATTTATCCAGTTATTCAGAATCAGAAAAGAGTAGGTACAAATAATATACTGGAAGGTGAATAATTGTGACTCGTAGTTTTCGTGGAAGAGAATGCCGTTAATATAATATTTATCAAACGTATTTTGATGAGAGGCTGGATGGTTTAGGTGGTATAGCATTGGCATAATAGACGAATTATGTCACCTACAACCCTCATGAGCTCTATAACTCGGCCAACCGCCAACACCAGCACCCCTTGGCACAAGCGCTCGCCGTCCTCTCCAGCAATGGGGTGGAGGGTGAGGCGGGTCTCCGTGCGTCCATTCCATCATCGGACATCCGAGCCCACGTGGGGTGAAGAAAGATGATGCTGAAATTTGTATTGAATGAGCTCTGCGGAATTGGAATTTTTAATTGTAGAAAATAAACTTTTATTTATTTATTTATTGATTTTATAATAGACGAGAGGTTGTGGGTTCAAGCCACCGACAAGGCAATTTTTTTTTATTTAACAGTTTATTCTTAATGCATCTTTGCGATAAAAAAATTAGTTCTGGTTAGTCCAGGATCAGTCCTTTCTGATAAACGGTGTTTTTAAATAATAGTTATTATTTCGTGTGGAAATTATCTTTTGTTCGTTTAAATTTAAAAATATTTTTAAATTTTTGATCGTGGAGAAAGTATAGTCTGCTACTCGGTTAGAATGAAAATTCGTGATGCTCGTGGTTCCTCCCACTCGCCCTCGGCTCGCGCTCGGAACTTTCCACTGAATTTTCATTCTAACTTTGTTAAAGAATATACTATTATGTATCACTGGGGACTTGGCAGTTTCCATGATTCTAACCGACAGTTGGAAATGAAAGCTGAACTCAAAATCGTGTTTCTCAACTGTTATCCATTTTTCATTATATTTATTCTCATTAGATGATATTCAAATATTATTCAAAGTCAAGAGAAATGAATTTGGTACAAGAACTTTTATTTGTGACAAAAGTCGAAAAAAGTTATTCTGCAAAACAATCTTAGCTGGTTTCTAACATACATTTCAGTTGAAATGGCTTATAGTGTTACTGTATAGAAAATTTTTGATAAAATATTATTTTGTTGAATGATTTGATTGCGTACCTATTGGAACACATGTTAAGTTAATATGCTCACAATTGGTTGGCTCTGATAGGGAAGTGCTGTATAGTTGTTGGTTGTTGGCCTCTTCAGTACTTACAAGTGACAATTAATGAGCAAATGGCATGATCAGGCCAGCAATTTAACAGTGTTTTAAATAACTTTGATCCAAAATATTCTGATTTTTCTGTATTTGCAAAACGATTTGAACAGTTCTTCGTTGAATAATATTTGAAATATAAAAAAATTATATTTATCTGATTCGTTTTTGAGTGAAATTATTTTTTTTTTGCCTTCAACCTACAATTCTGATAATTTCAAACCCTAAAACGAAATGACCATCGATCAGGACTGCCCGATGTAGGTTTATCGGTCTCAAATATCTCAAATCCATTATAGAAAAAGTACACCATATTAGGGTGCTCGGTAGCGAGACAGTTAGATGCCGGACTTCTAAACTTCCATTTGCATTATTTGGCCAGGTTCGAATCCTGGAAAACGAGAAAATATATCTCAATTTCATAGGAGTCGATAGGCAATGTAAGTTGTCTAGATGCCAACCCCGACGTCTGGTGCTTGCTTGGAGTTCGCGCCGATTACCCGGGGTGGTGCCGTAGGTTTTACGGGTTTTCCTACAGCTGAATCCCTAATGGAAAAAGCACACATATATTATGGGTTTAGTAAAAATTAATTCACTAGCTTGTTTATATGTGTGGTAGCCACGACTCGATAATGACACAGAAATGAACAAGACATGTTGAACTCATTATTCATTATTCAGTTTATTACAATTCGCCTGTTAGGGGAAATCTCACATAAGTTGAACTCCATCTATGATACAAAGGAAAGGAAAAGCAAGTTGATAGAAAAAATATAGATTTTGGAATGAAGATGAAAACATCTTAGGGAAATAATGATCACTGGAATTTTTTTTATTCAAATTGAATATGGATCAACAAGGTTTCAAGTGGAAGTGGATCAACAAGCCTGAAAATTTCGGGCGGAAAATAATGTCTGATTTGTATACTGAAATTTTAATGAGCAGATTTAATCAAATTCATGCTAAAAACAAAAAATATCATAAAATATATAGGAATTCATGATCAGGGCGCCAAACTCAGTAAGTGATCCTAGGCTTTTTCACAAAACTAGGTGAAGTCTGTAAATAGCAAAGGAGGACCCCGCACGAAGACACATGTTAAATTGGCTGAAATTCAATTATAATTCAGTGGGATGGGCAATTAGGAGAATGTGCGAGTTTAAATGATTTCGTATGTTTGTTTCTGAGATATAAGCAGCTAAAGTTCGGAAAAACGTCGGAGATGGGTAGGGTTGAAAAACTGTTTTGTTAGTCGAAATAAGACAAACTCAGGATGAAGTGTATTTATCGAAACTCGTTACATGTCCAATTATAACGTTATTAATGAAAGTACATTAGGGTGTATACAGGGCACAGTAAAATAAATTGTTCTTCACGATTTTTTTTCTAACATTAGTCCTGAACCAACAATTCATATTTTGGTAGAATATCATAGGTTCTGTCTATTCTAGGCGATTTATTTCTTCAGTAGTCTCTGTTTGAAACATGAATTTTTAATATTTTGGATTATACCCTTATACTGATCTACTTTATATCGGATCGATAGGCGACCGCATGCCTTGTTGAAAAGAAGGTGTATTGTGAGTTGTCTAGATGCCAATCTCGGCTGGTGCTAGCTTGGAGTGCACACCGACCACCCGAGGTGGTGCTGTAGGTTTTCCGGGTTTTCCTACAGCTGAAAAGTGAATACGCCACCAAAAATCAGTAAGTCGCCCCGAAGCGCCACGGTAAATAATAATAATAGCCGTTCTGTACCTGCACAGGCTATACCTTTGGGTACACTCAACGAGTCTTTATGGTATTATTATTATTATTATTATCATCGAGAGTAGCAACCATATCGTGATACCGTGAACTTTAAAAATGCATATCTTAGAAACGCAACATACAAAGTTGACCAAACTTTCATATTTAATAGTCAACGCTTTCATAGTGAGAGTAAAATTAGGTCCAAATTGACGGAATAGTTTTTGAGATATTTAATAAAAACATTCTGACCTTAAAAAAATTAAACGCCCCCTGTATCTAAATGAAAGGTAATATTGAACAACTTAATTCACCAGAGAATTACCTTACCCTTTGTTCAATCAACAGTGTCAATGAATAATTTTTTTGTATTCAAAAACGATCTGGCAATTGTTTTCAGTATAAGGGTATAATCCAAAATATTAAAATTACATATTTCAAACAGAGAGAGTCATCAAGACACAAAAAAATGTTTTTATTGCCTAGAATAGACTGAAACTATGATATTTTACCAAAATATACATTTTTGATTCAGGAATAGTGTTAGACAAAAAATCCTGAAAAACAATTTTTTTGACTATGTATACACCCTATTATACTTTCATCAATAACTTTATAATTGGACATGTAAACAAGTTCTGATGAAAATATTTTCGAACTTTGGCTGCTTATATCTCAGAAACGACACATACAAAATAATTTAAACTCGCACATTTTCCTGATTACCCAACCCACTATAACATAATAAAATTTTAGCCAATTTGACCAAGAGCCTATTTAACATGTATTTTCATATGGGGTCCTTTACCCTATGTAGGACCAAAATAGAAGTGAAAAATTTCATGGTTAACTTATTAATAGTAATAACCCTTATCTACATTAATATACCTCACTTTTTGTTCAGATAAACAAAAAATTATATTATATATTTTCTGGAGTTACATTTATCAATGTAAAAACGGCTTTATTTATCTCCCTACCCGGACGACTTTGCTGTCATATGTTCACTTTGTGCAATGTTAACCGTCGGCTTCGGCTGATTTCTTTGAAGATTTGTTTGTAGGAAATATTTCAGTATATGAGTTTCACACGTTTGCAATAGCGTACAGGAGGGGCATGATGGATATGAATAAAACACTGACTTTATGTATGATTTCTATCCCAGGTGCTTCTTGTTACGACCGTGTTCTCATGAAACGGGCCCTAAATATTCTTGGAATATTTGGATTATTTTGTACAACTAAACAGATTATTAAGCTCTCCGCCAAAAGAATATTTATCAGAGTGGGACTGGGCTACAGGCGAATTTTTGGATCACTTCTCGGACACCGTATCATCATCCTAAAACAAATATTGGTTTACTCGAGGTGATGTACAAATTATGAAATGATTCATTACGTAAGGTAGGTATCAAAATAAAAATTCAAATATACTTTTCGTATTCAACCGCTTTTAATTTGAATGCCGTGTTACCTCATAAACAACGACAGCGGAAAAACAATATGTACATAGAAAAAATGTTACGTGCAAAATTTTATCTATTATTTTCCTTTATTAGGTCAGTTGTGAAAAATAAATCACAATAATCAAAATAGAAGATTTGGTGAAATATGATATATTTCATCCGACTTGATTCAAGCGATGTTCGGGAAAGCGCTCCCGTGTTCCCTCAAATTGATACGTTACACCATTCTATTAGATATCTCATTTTCTATAGTCGAATCCACAGTCCAATAAAACATTTTTCAACGTTTCTGAATATTTATGATCATTATCCGGATACTTTGGGGCGGTCGGTAGCCAAGAGGTTCTGGCTCGCATCGGGAGGTTTGAGGACTCAGTACGCGAGAATAATTTTTCTCAAGTGGATACATCGGTTTTTTTAGTCGGCCACATGACTTGGAAAGCAAGTGTGATGTGAGCTGCTTAGATGCCTGACGTCTGGTGCTAGCTTGGAGTGCGCATCGACCATCTAAAGTGATGCTGTAGGCTTTCTAGGTTTTCCTACAGCTGAAAAGTGAATACACCACTAAAAATGAGTAAGTCACCCTGGAGCTCCACGGAAAATGATAATAGCCGTCTTCTTCACGTACATGCTATTCCTTTGGGAAAACTCTATGAGGGTTTATGAGGGAGTAGCTATTATCAAATTACCATTATTTTATTATTTCTTTCAATAATCTCTAAATGTTGACACCAATATCATCATATAATACATAGATAACCATCATAGTCATAATCATGCTTCTTGAGTTTTCATGCAACGCTTTTTTGTTCAACCCTCAAGCACACTCGCTGGGGTGGATTCCACCCAGGCACTATGTTTTCAGTTGATAAAAAGGATAATAAAATTACGCCAAATTACAAAGTCCGTATACCTTTCAGCCAGCACTTTGAATGAACCGGATCACAAATTTTTCACGCTCTTGTATCGCCGTGTGGACGCATTAGATTTTTGTCTGGGGTGCAATAGACCCCATGCATGTGACTACGTTCAAAAACTTTTTGGGCGAGTATTTTACAAATTCATTATTATTTATTTTATGTATTTCTGCTGTTTCGAAGTATTTTCGAACTGGTTTTGCTGCAAATTGGATGATTTCACGCAAGAGCAAGTTCAAGAAGGATCTCAGAGCAAAAGACAAAGAAGGGCGTTGCACCGTGCTGCAACTGCAACAAACTACTGTGCAAGTAGTACAGCAAAGTGTACTGCAGCGAGTGTGCACCAGAATAATAATAATAATACTACCTCATAAACACTCATAGAGTTTACCCAAAGGCATAGCCTGTGCGTGCAGAGGACAGCTATTATTATTATTATTATCTGCCGAGGCGCTCCGGGCGACTAACTGATTTCTGATGGCGTATTCACTATTTTGCTGTGAAAGAATTTGGAAAAACTACAGTAATACCCCGGGTGGTCGGGATTGGTATCTAGACAAATTAATTGCCTATCGACTCCTGTTGAGAAAATTTTTCCAATTCCCAGGATTCGAACCTGGCCAAATGCAAGCGAAAGTTCCAAAGACCGGCATTAACCGCCTCGCTACCAAGTACCATTAGATTTCAATTTCTCAGCCAAACACTACAGAACAATTATTTATGAAGATTATTATTTTTTTGTTATTTCATATTTGAGATCATGTTTTCATTCAAAATTATCCATTCAACTATCAAACAGTGAGTGTATTTTCAAAATGTTTGTCCCGAAATTCAGGATCTTTTGTAACTCTTGATGATAAATTACATCGGCAATATTGTAATAGAACTTGATTTTCATTTTTATTTCATATTTCCCTATATGTTAGCAATTAGGAAGACTGTTAAGTGAATCATTCAGGGAAGCTAGTTGGGAAAACGTCTATAATCAGATATATGTGAATATAGGTTTAGTACTTCTTTATGTTATCGTTATGAAGAATATAAAGATTAATCAACTTGGTTCACAAAACGAATAAAATAATTGTCGAAAGAAAAAAATCGCTATAGAAAACTGAGAAATGTGTCCAAGTATTACAATAATAATTTTCTGAAATCTTTGATACAAATAGAACACAAAAAATATACTGTAAAAATGGAGGAAAACTCTATTTCTGATAAAAATTGTTTTTGTAATTATGTTAAATTGAATAGAAAGAATAGTACCAAGAAGGAAACTTTTGAATTCAGAGGAAATGACGTATTGACTGGGGATACTGCTAACAGATTTGCAGTTTTTAAAATAAAGTGAACCCCTTGAAGATGGCTCGGGCTGCGTGAATGATAAATTCAATATTGATGACATAAAGAAGTTGATCTTACAGAAGCTACAGAAAAACTCAAACTAAAACAAGCTGCCGGTGTTGATGGTATCCCAACATACCCAATAAAGGGTTGTCAGGAGTGCCTGAAAACTTTTACATTACATATTTTCAATTTGATTATTATTACCTCAATCTGTACGCCAATCCATGAATTTGGAGATGAATCGGATATAGAGAATTACAGAAGTATTTGAATAACAGGTATTGTGTGATAAAACATAACAGAAATATTTCTGGTTAATTTCTGCAACTTCTGAAGTACCACAGAGATCTAACCTAGGGCCATTATACTCTTTCTCTTATTCATAAACGATGTTCCTACAAATATCAAACACTCCGTCTGTCTAATATTGGGTGATGATTTGAATAAATTGAACGAACCAGAACAGTTAGACACTGTGTGGCACTTCAAAAAGAAATCGAAAGTATAATTGAGCGGAAAATCGAATTCAAATTGAACTTTGATATTTGGTAATGATTTGAAAAAAAAATGCATCAAATCAGAACTGTTAGAGAATGTATGGTATTTCAAAAAGATATTTTTTTCTGTATCGAATCTTCCAATTTTCCAAAGATAACCCCTCAGAAGCTCCTAAGAGCTTGTGCGAGCAAGGACAGGATCCGGGTCCGGTGGCCGTGCTGGGCTTTGAACTCATGACTTTATGATTGAAAAGCGAGCGCTCTACCATCACGACCACCACGGCACATGCCATTTCATATCAATAGTATAATCGAATGGAATATCAAATCAAACTTTAATATAGGTAAATGCTCTGTCATCACTATAACACGTCAAAATGATTTTGTCAACTTCGATTATAGAATGCACGATGATTCAATAAAGAAATCTACGGAAGTGATCTTTGAGATTAGTATAACAATATATTATAATTTGTTCCTCATATTTCATGGTATGGTGAAATCTGCAAACAAAATGTTTGGATTCATAAATAAGCCAATCATACATATTTTGTCAACATGCGAACCATCAAAATTATATTATTCCATCCATATCAAACATTGCATTGATAGAGAAAGACGACTATATTGTTGTCTGATCTATCTTTGCACTAATTGGAGAAAAAAATCTCGAAACATGCATGTATATCCAACAGAATGGAGGATAAAATTCAATTGCTTCACAACAATTAGGACTTGCCATTATGTGTCCATGAGGGACGTTACACAAATGGACGACATATATAATTCAATGTCCGTAGGGAAAAGAAGGTTGTTTTTTCTCAGATATTTGCCTCAATTTTCCACTTTGTGGAATGGTGTTGAGAGGCAGGTATTTTTCGGATTTACGAAATTTTTATTTCAAAAATGATTGTTATTGGTTATTTATGTGGCGTTTCTCAAATGATTTCTGATTAAAATAATTTAGAGACTTTTTCCTGTGCACAGTAGTGGCTCGTTATTGATGATCAAACGGAAACTACAATAACAAGTGGGTATGAAAATATATAGTAATAGTCCCCAAAGTTTACGATACATTGCAAAATTCTAGAAAAACAGAGATTTTTAAAAATTTCGAGTTTTTTATTAGTTGTAATACAAATGTATATCTATGTATACAACAAAAAGGGGCAGTTGAAAATGTCCCCAAACTGTACAATTTACGTTTTTCTGGACTTAATGGTGAGTTTGGGGACAATTGTAAAGTTTGGGGTTCGTCCTCAAATTTTTCTTTCAGGAACGGATTAACGTTGAGTTTGAAGACATTCAAAAATACCTTGTGATAGTCAAACTTATGATAATTGAAATTTGGTATTTTGAGTTCTTGAAGTCTGTAACTGATGTTTTCAGTTCCCATAGAGAATCCTCCATAATTAATTCTTGGTACACTCCTAGTCGTTAACTTTAAGTATGGGATTTCATTAATTTGAACACAATTCATGCAAATTAAATAATTAAATTAATTCAATGATAGATACTTTCAACTGAGAACCTTGAACAATCAATGATGAAATAGAGTTTCCGAGACGCAGCTGTGTCTTGATAATATTTATACCTAGGATTTGATATGACTCGCATATTGAAGGGGGGGTTCTATTAAAATAACGCATCATTCTGCAAGATTCAACGTCAAGTTGTCACAGATCTTCTTGACTTGTTTCCTCCGCCTTGAAGGAGTAACATAGGATCGGAACTGATATCAGTTGAAGCAAATTCGTTTTTCCCCGACAGTTCTGATGACCACATACAATTTCATGCTGATACTTACTGAGGCAAGAGTTTTTAACTGTGGTTCCTTTTGGGAGCAGCGTTGTTTCACCCTCTCAGTCAGTCTTGGCATCGGTATCAAGTAGGATGTTTCCGTATACGAGCTGAACATCCTCTCTATATTTCTCGCATCGGTATCGTTCTATTCGTCAATTTCAAATTCCATTTCGATAGCATATGTATATTCTTTCAACATCCTTGAGGATTGATGTAGATTCCAAAGCCTTCAGTTTGAGGTCATCCATATAGATCGGATCCCCTGTTGCTGGGGTTGTAGCAGTTTCATCCACTGATTTTTTTTTGTGCAATTCACAAAGGCAATATGGATATGCAAAAGAGAAGAGAGGTGAGGGAGTCTCCTTGAAACACGCCCCTTCGGAGGGCTCTGTTTATTTCGTTTTTCTAACAACTGATCAAAAACAGAGATGGCAGAGCATTCACTTGACAACAATCACTTAGATTCCTATATTTTTTTGCAAATTGATAAGAAGTTTTATCATACGCAGGTTAATGGGTTCATATCCCAGTGAATTCGCCGGCCTGTGCATGGCATCACACATTAAAAAGAGAAGGCTACGTCATCCCTAGCTCGCACAAGTCTCTCGAAGAGTTCCTCTGTGCGTGAGGGCACAACCAGCCGACGGGAATAACAATTTTAATACTCACTCTGATTTAGAACTCTCAACTCCTCTGTTCATTTTAAAATGATTGTATTTTTTTCTCATCTGTAAGAAGTGCAAATTGTCAGTTATTTGGTTTGTTGATAATATAATATAATATAATATAATATAATATAATATAATATAATATAATATAATATAATATAATATAATATAATATAATATAATATAATATAATATAATATAATATAATATAATATAATATAATATAATAAATATAATATAATATAATATAATATAATATAATATAATATAATATAATATAATATAATATAATATAATATAATATAATATAATATAATATAATATAATATAATATAATAAAACTTCATAATCGACTTTCACAATTCTTTGTTTGACTAAACCGCGACAACTGTTTTGTCGTACAATGGCTTCTTTGTGCTTCTGCGCATAATAGGTCATTATATGGCGAAATAGTTTTTGAGGTGTTGTTAACATAAAGTATGTGAAATTCAACATTAAAGTTTTATAATTAACCAACCATATTGTTGGCCTAACTATAATAATAATACTCCCTCATAAACACTCGTTGAGTTTACCCAAAGGCATAGCCTGTACGGTAGAATACGGCTATTATTATTATTTGCCGTGGCGCTCCGGGGCGACTTACTGATGTTTTAGGTGATGTATTCACTTTTCAGCTGTAATAAAACCGGGAAAACTTACAGTACCACCTCGGGTGGTCGTTGTGCACTCCAAGCTAGCACTAGACGAGATTGGCATCTAGACAACTCACAATACACTTGCTTTTCAACAATACATGCGGTCGCCTATCGATCCGATATGAAGTATTTAAGAAAAAATCTCTTGTGCCTACATCGGGCTCGAACCGACTTTCGCTATGCTGGAGTTTCGAACGGCCTGTGCATTAGACCACTAAGCCACCGGCCACCCTCAAACAAGGTAACTAACTTTCATTGTAAACGTTAACATAGACTTTTATCAAGTTTGAAGACCCATTCTCAAAGCCGTGAAGAAATCACTCAAAGATAAAATATGAAGGGGCAGGAAAACGTTGTTGAAATAATTCCTTTGAAAAACATTATGAAAGGAACCCCTTTTCAACAGACAGGCATACTACTTACTGCTGTTTTTGTACTATGTATGAAGTTTATCAAGACACAGATGTACCTTAGGAATGAATACCTTCCCTATTCGTTGAACTATTTCTCAGGGTCCTTATTTGGAAACATCTAGCATTAGACGAATTTATTTATTTATTTTTTATAAATTGTGAGTTTATTAAGTTTCGACTCATACCGAGTAAAAGACATGGGAAACTTACCCACTGAAAATTATAGCATCGACACTCTTCATTTTTAATACGAATACACCAGTCTCCAACTCTACATGTTGAGAATGGAAAAGTAAGATTCAATCAATCAAATTCCATGTTCAAAGTGAACAACAGCATACCATGAACGAATTGAGGTATCTATAAAAGAAAGGTACCAGTGTTTCTACTTCCAAAGCGTTCCTAGTACAATCATAAAAAAAATCTTTCGTGTGGCTTCAATCGCCCAGATGATTAGTAAAGGCGCTATCAAATATACTCGAGGAATAAATGCTCGGCTAGCTGAACTGGGCACCTGTTAACTGAAGGGAAATTATTTCACCAGTTCCCAATATTCCTGAATCAGTTCCGTGTGTGTTTCACAAGAGGCGATCAATTGCTTTGATATAGTAAGAATGAGTAACTGAAACAATACCACTGAAAAATAATATACCGACGCCTATGTCAAGAAAGAGAATTCTTCATAGAAACTTTTATGCCGGTTCAATTGGAAATAAACATACTATACAAACTATTTTTGGAAAGGAAGTCGCTGTCAAAATAAAATGATTGGGGAATCATCACATAATAGTTATTTTCCTAACAGGTGAGGAAAGCGATACTTTCCCGCACGCGACTTTGACCCGAACGACGTGAAGCAAAGTTCAGGAAAGCTGTCAAGGGCGGGAATGTCACTAAACGCATGGATTAGGAACATTATTTTTTCTACGACCGCATAAAGATTCAAACCACACATTGAAAATATAAATTTTATTTCAACATTAAAACCTTTCATTGAGAATCCATAGATTATTATTAATATTGATGTGGAAAACACAATTTGTTGCATTTTCTGCAAATGAGTCAGAATAACCGGTCCAGAGTAGGTAGTTAGTTAGTGGTAACGGGCTGATAAGAGTAACACAATCATGCAAACTGCATGGAGATGACGGGTATGGGATCGTCTAAAACTGTGACTTTTGTTACGTTCTTGGTTAAGTAGGTATAAGTAGGTCAGTATAACGTTGAATTAACAAATTTTACTTTCCGGCACTAGTTCGGGAAAGTGACACTTTCAAAACTAAAATGTGTGCGGGAAAGTGGGTAAACACGCACGGTCGTAGAAAAATAAATTTTATTCAGAAGCTGATACATACTATACAGCTCTCGTAAAATATTCAACGCAGGTGTATTGTCATGCACTACTACTTGAAATTTCAATTCCCAAGAATAGGTTTGCATAGGCGTGTTCGTTGATTCCTTTTCTCAATCAAAGAAGTGTCTGACATTTCCAGAATAGTTCGAAAGTCAAGTACGGTCGAACCGTGCAGCTTTATGAAAAATCACATGATCCGAAGACAGGAGAGTAAGACTGTAATATTCAGAGTTGACAGTATTAGTTTATATAAAGGTGACATTTGTTGTTTTATATTAATTAGTCATTTATAGTCTCAATAAATTACATAGACAGAGTTGAGGGGATATAATATTGCAGTATTTTCATGCCCTCTTTTCAAGGACTTTTGATAAAGTACTTACTCATTGACTTTTTTTTCCTACCAGAAAATTCCATAAACTTTCAACGTTGTTGAAGATACCTTCGAGAATCGCAATGTTTTTGAAATTGGAGGAACCAGTGTTCTACACTGGTCACTGCCTGAGAAGGTCTTCGGCGACTCTTGGCGGCCAATGCAGGGGCCAACATGACTACTTTGAAGTGTCACGGTGGATGGAAGTCCTCGACGGTAGCAGAAAGATAACTAAAAGAATCGGTGCATAACAAAATAGAAATTGCAGAAAAAATACGTGGTTTTAATGTGTCCGGCGTCTTCCAGCACTATCAGCAACTGTACCGATATGGGAGCGTCTGGTTCCAATAAACCAACGAATTTTACAATGAATTCAAATTCGAGTAAACCGTTAGCGTTTTCTATTAATTTCAATATTAATTCTGCTTGTATGCCACCGTCATACAATTAAAGTAATCTAGTAGGCAAGATCACTACTTACGCTTTTGACAAGTGTCCAAAAGCTGTTAGAGTGACAGGGTAGGCTCGCGGCTAAGTTCCAGTGAAGAGGGGAGTGGGTTGAACAAAACAAGATGTCATGTGATATTAAAATGCAGGCGCCAGTCATATGAATGCTGAGTTCTCTGTATAGATGATTTTACCAATTCCCATATAACACGAATAGTAATAATTTAGGTAGATGCCACACACTCAAATGATAATCAGCTTATGATTGGAGTCAAATATTATATAAGGTGACAAGGGTTTTACGATCACATCAAAGTCAAAGTAGCTGGAGGCTTATTAGGAAGTATCAGAGACATTATCATGGTGAATTATAACAAACAAAATATATATAACATGAACTGTAGAATAGCCCAAGGCTCAAAATATCTAAGTGTAGTTACCCACAGTGAATTAACCCAAACGAATTATGGACTGTAATTACGAAAATCAATCGACTCACAATAATTATTACTATTATACGAACAAGTAAAAAAAATTAAGCGTCGGCGTAGTCCTTCCAGGTGACGATGGGCAGGCCTGCCAGAGCTTCTTAGTATTTGACTTTTGACTTCAATATTGTTGCACATACCACGACGTGAATATCAATATCATGCATAACACTGCACAGTAATATAACACTGCAAAGTAATTGGAGTTCCGAACTTGTTCGCCAATAAATTGATTCTGCCTTGTCTGTATCAGACGCGAGGCGACAAAGGAGAATTGTTGAACCTTTTTTCTTAGTAACTTGGATTGTTTCCCAGGCATATCTTGTTTTCGTTGTTTGTGGATAACATCAATGAGGAAGATAAGAATTGGGAGAGGTTAGGTTACTTAACATAACAAATATAGGTAATGTTGGTATAGTTATGTTAATTAGTCTTCTTTATTTAGATATTTAAGTAAAGCCTAACGAAGAGGATTTTAGTAAACCATTATCGCTTGATAAAACTACAGTGTAGTGAAACATGTCACGAATTCAATAAAGTTTTGTGGAAATTTAATCGTTTACCTTAGTGCTTTCATCAAGTAACGACCAATTCAATAAAAAAAAAAAACCGGACCAGTCTTTTTATTAGCGATATTCTTAACATTGTGAATGAAACGAAAAAGGTATGAGGTTGGGCGTAATATTTTTTCCCAAGATGAATATTTCTCTGAAAACTCATTCAACCAATCAGCTGAAATTTGAGTAGCAAATACGATTTTTTTGGCTTCCTTTGAAACAGCTTCGGAAGTGTCATTACCTGTTACGGCAGAAGTTGGCCAAGAGTCTTGTGCTTCCTCTAGCATGGGTGAGATAACAATTCAGTGGGAATTAAACCTTGAGAGGCACAATCTGCAGGATTGTCTTTCGACGAGACGTATTTTCAACAAGATGGCGCCATTCGATCGTGGATACGACTCACTCTATTTGCTACAAACGTTTGCCACCGATGTGGTTCCGATTTTATCCAATACAATGTATCCATTGAGTCCGACCAAGCAAACATACAATCTAACGAAATCTTTGACCCAATGGTCTCAACAACAAATGTCAATAAATCTGCCAATAGTACCGCGGCACACAATTCCAATCTAGCCAAGGATATCTTTTTTGAAGGTGCAACCTTCGATTTACCAATTATGATCGAAGACTTTATCGAATTCGAATGAATATTGCGAAGATAAACAACTGCTGTGAATCCTCATTCCGAAGCATCGCAAAATCCATGCAGCTGATAGTCCATATTATCGATTTGAGATCCAAAATATCTCGGAGTTTTTATTGATGACAGATATTTCAGTTCTTTTCTGAAATATATCCATCGTAATTTACACTCGGCTGGTGGTTCTTGGTCCCACTCTACACCCAGATTCCACAAATATTGCATAAAATATTTTGCATAAAATGAAATTGGGGCCACAAAACCTAGAGGATCAAAAATACGTGCCAAGTCAGACAAAATTGTCCTTTTTGTACACTTTCGATCATTTAAATCGACTTTATACGAAAACGTATCTGAACACGGAAACCATTTTAACCCCAATATTTTAATAATCGAATCATCATCTTTTTCGAAGGATAATGAAGGTTGATAGCAAAACTCATCAGAAAAATTATCTAGAAGAGTGGGTGATTGCTTGCCCATTTCCTGAGTTCAAAACCAGCCTTTTGTAATAATGCAATAATATCCTTCTGCAATATTTGTGTATCTTCCAAGTTACTGCATCCTGTGATCAAATCATCGATATAAACATCATTCAACAAACTTGCTGATCCAAGTGGAAAATTATCTTTTTCATCTTGTGCCAATTGAAACAATACTCGAATAGCCAGATACGGAGAACTGCTAACACCGTAAGTGACAGTATTTAAATTAAATTCCTGAACAGGATTTTGAGAATCAAATCTCCAAAGTATTCTTTGGTAATCTCTGTGTTCGGGGTGTATCAAAATTTGACGGTACATTTGCCAAATATCTGCCGTAATGACATAACGATGACAACGAAACGATAATATCAACTTAGAGAGATCTTTTTGCAATTTTGGCCCAATTAACAAAGTTTGATTTAGGGATGTACCACCGGATGGAGCCGCTGAAGCGTCGAAAACAACTCTCAGTTTTGTTGAGACACTTTCGGGTTTGATAACACAAAAGTGAGGAATATAAAATATTTTTGTTGCGTCCTTGGGGGTACCACACGCAATACTCATATGGTTGGATTCCAAATAATCTTTCATAAATGAGGCATATGACTCGTATAGTTTCATATCACCTTTGAGTCGACGCTCTAAAGATAAAAAACGACGAAGTGCTATTGGACGAGTGTCCACGAATGACGGTTCACCATTTTTAAATAGCAAAGACAAAGACACACTATACCGTCCAGAAATATCGCGAGTAAAAGTTTCTGTGAATATTTTTTCACATAATTTCTCATCATCTGATAAATAATTATCAGTTCGAGGGATATTTTCAATTTTCCAAAACTTTTTTATGTTGGAATTCAATACATCAATATCAAAAGTAGCACAATACGAATTAACGGAATCAGAATGACTAGACGAAGCTTTTCCTGTTATAACCCAACCAAAAATAGTGTTAAGGGCCATAGGTTCATTGCGTCCTCCTTGTAACTGACCATCAAGTAAAACTGAAGGAAAAACGCCAGCTCCTAGTAAAATATCAACCATACGAGGCGAGTTGAATTGAGGATCTGCCAATTTAATATTGGAAAGATGAGACCAATTTTGACGAGGAACAAAATTTGAAGGCAGTACTTCTCAAATTCTTTGAATAATGTAGGTATCGACTGTAACAATAGGAAATAACTCACCAACAGGTCTATTATCAAAGGTGACACCACCATTTGCCTTAGAAGTAATTTTTCCTAAACCTCTTATTTCTAGACATAGTTGAGATCGATGTAATCTCAAACTATCACAACAAGACGAAGTAATAAAACTGGCCTGACTAGCACTATCAAGCATCACTCGAACTTGCATTGAGTGACCTTCAGCATTATTAACTGTCACAAGTGCTGTAGCCAATAAGACGGAAGTTGACGCATTTATTTTTGATCAATGTACCATTTCACGAGAAATAGAACAATTTGAAATAACATTTTTACTCTCATGTTCGTTGTAACTGTCCTGACTCGAATGAGGTTGATTGAGAATGCGAAATATTTTCTCGATTGGAAATTGCTGGTACCAATTGTCTTTCCGAAGTAGATTGTGAATTGATAAAATGTAGCAAATCATGATGTTTAGCACCACATTTTGTACAAACACTTTGTATAGGGCAATTGTTCGACCGATGTTCAGGCTCCAGACAGTTCAAACACAAAACCTTCTGCTTAGCAAAAGTAAATTTATCAAATACAAAATTTGAACACTTTATAAGTGAATGTGGAGCATTACATAACAAACACGAGTTACGGGTAGCTCCAGTCATAAACGACGAAGTACGATTTGTTACATTACTATCTCGCGATGCATAGGATGATGGACTATTATTTTTCTTGAAATGAGGAACTTGAGGCTTACGAGTAGAATTCAAATTAGCTGATTCTAATGCAGTACATTGACTTTTAAAAAAAGTTATAATAGCACTATAAGTAGGTATATCAGTTGAGGCATAGTGCAATTCAAATCTTTTTACCAAATCACTATTCAACTTTTTTATACGTATGTGAAATAAAACAAAACTCCAAGAATCAATTGGTAATTTCAAATTTCTCAAACCCTCCAAATTTTCGTGAAAACAATCTAACAGTATCCTGAGATCATTAGCAGAATCTGAATTCAATTTTAGCGAATCGACGATTTCCTGCCAATAGGCACTAGCATGTAATCTTTGATTTTGGTAGCGATCAACCAAAGTTTTAAACGCAATATCATAAGATTGATACTTTTAACGCACGTCAATGCATTTATCGATAACGAAGACAAAAAATATTGAAATTTTTCTGTTTTAAATAAACTAGCATGTATTAATGCTTTATACAAATCTATAAATGAAGGCCAATCTCTAACATTGCCACTAAATTTAGGCAAATCAATTTTTGGCAGTTTGACACTAGGCAATCTTATTTGAGGTTCTAATTTTGGTTGAGTGGTTTGTTCAAATATCTCATAGTAAATTTCTTTTACTCTATAATAATTATTATCAAAAGTTTCACGAATTTCTTCCTCTGCTCCTAAATCGCAACCTTCAATTGTTGCAGACTTTGAAGTAACCGCTAAATGATTACTTTGAAATTTATGAGCTACAGAGTCAATATCAACGAATATAAGTTTGAGTTGAGTTCGAATCTTGTCATCAGCGAATGCATCTTCAGCAACAGTTTCCAATTTAATCATACGATTTATCCAAACATCTCGTAAACTTTTATGTTGCTTCAACTTATTAGACATGATAAAAACAAAACAATTCCAATTTATCTAAATGTCTTGTTGAGTATAAGTACACCCTGTATACGAAACAGGCTCGAAATGAACAAAGTTTCAACCAACGCAAAAAATACAACAGTGAAACAACAACAATTGAAACAGTATCGAAATGTATTTTTTTTTCTAGGTATATCAAATCCAAACTAATTCTCAACAACAATAAAATATTTCAATATCAAATTTATCAATTAGCTTACATTAAATTACGAACGAATCCGTGCTCGAAGTGACCAATGAATTAACCCAAACGAATTATGGACTGTAATTACGAAAATCAATCGACTCACAATAATTATTACTATTATACGAACGAGTAAATTAAATTAAATAATGGGCTGGCCTGCCAGAGCTTCTTAGTATTTGACTTTTGACTTCAATATTGTTGCACACACCACGACGTGAATAACAATATCATGCATAACACTGCACAGTAATATAACACTGCAAATAATTGGAGTTCCGAACTTGTTCGCCAATAAATCAATTCTGCCTTGTCTGTATCAGACTCATTGAGCGCAAGGCGCAAAAAAAAACCTCTTAACTTCATTTTCTACAGTACGCGATAAAAACCGCGAAAGAAGGAAACTTATTCTATTTTATCGTTGCCATTCAGAATACGAGGTAACTCGATAATTAATAGAATTTTGAATATATTTATTAAATGACTTAAAACTAATATTGAGGACGAAACACACAGTTACCTTACTCAACACAATATACCCCTTTAGGGTAGGATTTGAAATAAAGCCGCTTGGGTTAGGTGCACCTTACCTGTAGCGTTTACATAAATTCAGAGTTATAATTAAAAAGGTATATATATATATATCACAAGTTACTATTCATATATATATATATATATATATATATATATATATATATATATATATATATATGATGCCCAATTGGGAAAAAACTCCTGTGCAGCAGTCGACCACACCCAGAAAACAGGCCACCGGTTTGATTATTCAAATCCAAAAATTCTAGACAAAGTCAGCAATCAAAAAAACAGGTTATTCCTTGAGATGGTCCATATCAACAAAAATCCTAACACAGTTAACTACAAAACCGATACAGGACAACTTAGTAGTATATATTGTAATATTTTAAATTCCATTCAACGTTGTGTGTAGTTTGACAGTTGGTGCCAATGGAATACCTACACTAATTAACACCATTGTATTTAAACGAATCCTTATTCAAACCATAGTAACACTCCAGTCAGGTAAATTAAGCGATTAGTCTGCAGCGGAGAATAACAATTGTCCTCCCAAATGTTCCATAGGTTAGAACTAACTCTGTGAATTTTGTAAGTTATCATGTTATTTTTATGTAGTCCTTCAACAACTCATATTCCTTTTTAATTGTAGCTCTTCCTGAAGAAGTCAATAAAGGTTGACGAAATATTGAAGATTTAAATCGAATGAGTTCATTGTTCAACAGACCGCTACCCGAGAATTCCTACTTAATTAATAGAGTTCGGTCGAGAATACTTTGTTATTATATATATATATATATATATATATATATATATATATATATATATATATATATATATATATATATATATATATATATATATATATATATATATATATATATATATATATATACATATATATATATATATATATATATATATATATATATATATATATATATATATATATATATATATATATATCTATATATATATATATATATATATATATATAAGTAGGAATTCTCGGGTAGCGGTCTGTTGAACAATGAAACTCATTCGATTTAAATCTTCAATATTTCGTCAACCTTTATTCAGGAAGAGCTACAATTAAAAAGGAATATAAGTTGTTGAAGGACTACATAAAAATAACATGATTACTTACAAAATTCACAGTAAGTGAAGTTATCATGTTATTTTTATGTAGTCCTTCAACAACTTATATTCCTTTTTAATTGTAGCTCTTCCTGAAGAAGTAAATAAAGGTTGACGAAATATTGAAGATTTAAATCGAATGAGTTTCATTGTTCAACAGACCGCTACCCGAGAATTCCTACTTAGTTAATAGAGTTCGGTCGAGAATACTTTGTATATGTCATCATCAGGGAAAGCTACAAATCATGATCAAAATATAGTGAAAACAATTGAAAACCATGGATTCTAAACCACTTACGTGTTGTTGAGATTGATTGCAATGGATGAAGTAAAAAGACGTGTACAGTTATTGAACATATTCAGAAACAGTTTGTGAGATATACATAAAGATAATCGTCACACATTAAAACATTATTTTGTTATGGATAAAAACTAATTATATTTGAATTTATGTAAAATGGATACCATATCGGTGTCCGTAACGGCCGGCGTGAAGAAGAGAAACAATTATATTATTTAAAATTAAGTTGACATGTGAAGTTAGTTTGGGTACGTTCCTGCATGGAACTGTACTAGAATGTAGAATTAGACAGATTGAACCCACTCAGAACTGGAAAAGTGTAACACGAGCTTGGAACAATAGATTAGACATTGTTTCATGATTATGACCCATGACAGTTGTAAATTTATCAGTTTATGATTCAAATAAATTTGGGGAAAAGAAATTTTGAAAAGTTACTGTTTTATACCTGTTTACAGTGGTCAGCCGTTATTTAAATTTTTTTATTTATTAAAGAAGGATTTAGTTCAATTATAATATGGATTGAGAGTTAAGCTCTCTGACATTGTATTTCTGTTTATCCAAGTGCAATAAAAATGAATATATTTCGCTTAAATGTTTTATATCTGTTTTTTTGTTTAAACATGAGGATGACTGTGATATGAAAGCCATCTCCAGAAAGATTGTTTTGTAATTGTTTGATTCTCTGGCTAAGATTTTTGCTGCCTTAAAGTTCATATTGTGGCCCTCATGATGTACATGGACACTTAGTGCACATCTCTCTGGGTGCAATCGACAGTCACTCTTATGTGAACAAATTCTGTCTTTTAACAACCTGTTAGTTTGACCTATATATTCATTCGAACAATTGGAGCAAGGAATGCAATAAACAACATGTGATTGAAAAGTTACTGGAGTTTTGTCTTTAACACTCGTGAAGAGAGAGTTGACAGTTAAACTCGTTTTATTAGCAATTTTTATATTATTAAAAGATTTGAAGATTCTAGTAAGTTTTTGAGTTATATCCGTTATGTAAGGAAGAGATGCATAAAAAGTATTAATTGCCTGGACCGCATTATCACTAACTGCAACATCCAAAATACCTGTATTGTTAATGTTATCTGGGCGAGCCTCCATTGTTGAGCTATATAAAAATTTTTTGTACAATTTATTTCGTAACAATTCATATCCTCATTGTCTCTATATATATTAGGTTTTTGTGACTTGACGTCGGGGTCTCAATCTGCCTACTCCCCATGTCTCGTCACTGGTTCTCTCTAAGGTCTCAATCTGCCTACTCCTTCGAGAGAACTGAGGAATTGTGGGTTGAGGAACTGTATTTATAGTGGACGTGGCTGTAATGGCCGTGTGCAATGTATTGGCGCGAGGTGAACTATGGGCGGGAACTGAATTGGCGCTAGATGAGCTGTGTGCGGGAACTTCGTTGGCGCTAAGTGAGCTGTGTGCGGGAACTGGGTTGGTGGGAAATGAGTTTATGCGTGCAATGAGAGGCTTCCAGGTATTGGGAAGTCTACGTCCGTCGTCGCGAGTGTTGAGGCAATTGGGGCGCTTCTCTATCTCAAGGGCTTCTCGGATGATCCTGGTTTGCAGAGTTTTCTCGGTGGAAATTGTTTTTGTGTTTTTGAAGTCTATTTTGTGACCTGTGTCTTCTCGATGTTTATAAAGTGCGGAAGTGGAAGATGCCTGACGCACAGCAAGTTCGTGTTCGTAGACTCTGGAAGTTACTCGTCTGTTAGTCTGGCCAATATAAGTTCTCGGGCAGTCTGAACATGGTATTTCATATATACCTTGAGAATCGTTTGGTATTGTGTCCTTGGGAGATCTGAGGAATTTGGATATTTGGTTGTTGGCCGTGAATATTGTTTTTATCTCGTGTTTTCTCAAGATATTACTGATTTTGTCTGTCACACCTTTGATGTATGGTAGGAAAGCTTTGTGTGGCTGAATACTCTCTAGTGAATCGTTCATTTTTGGAGGACGGGTCAGTTGATGGCGGATAGACTTGTCGATTAGCGAATTGTTGTAACCATTTTGGAGTAAGGCTGATTTCAGTTTGTCCAGCTCTTGTGGTCTATTCTGGTTGTCGGTAAGCTGAATTGATCTGTATATCAGGGAGTTCAATACGGAGTTTGTTTGTGCTGGATGGTGATGAGAGTTTGCCTAACGTAATTATACCTGAGGAGTAGGCAGATTGAGACCTCAGCGTAGAATTACGTTTTAATCTTTCATTAATTTTCTTTCTATTTCAGTTCTTGAAAATGGCTCCAAAATCGGTGCCGAAACGTCGAATTTCAACAAATTCTAGACGCGGTTCAACCCGAACTTTTAGTTTTCAAATATCTGACCGCGGAAACCTATCTGAACACATGATGAGTTCTCCAGTCTAACAATGAGGATGCTAACACCAAGATGAGTTTCGCCCCAGACGGCGAGTGCTCTGGGATGATGATAAGTACACCGATACAAAAGATAAGATTTCCCCCAGACGGCTAGTGCTCTGGGATGACGATAAGTACACCGAAACAAAAGATGAGTTTCCCCCTAGACGGCTAGTGCTTTGGGAAGACGCTAAGTACACCTAGACAAAAGACCCTGAAATTAAATCATTGACTGTCTGATACCATCTCGAATAGACCTCATACCTTTGTCTGGGAAAGCCTGGTGCTAACTGCGGGAAAGATCCTGTTAGAAGGCTCCTCTACAGATGTTATTTTCATATCATAGTTCTAGTCAAAGGGTCAACGACGTCAGGCTTGATTTACACGATTTTCCAAAATTATGCCTACAAAATAAACCGAATATAAAGTTAGGGGGTTCTGCTTACCCGAAGAATATGTGGTTAGAAAGTGAAGTTATAATCCAATATTGGGTATGTTTTCCAAAAATTAATCAACTTTCCATCAAATCACCAACGTGAATAATTACGGAAAACATTAATTCAGTTGAAAGAATAATCCCATTAACTGGATAATTGCAGAAATCAATAATCAATATTCAACTGAAAATATCTATCACTTCCACATATGACACAGACTGAACTGACAGAAGAGACATTCTCTTCTTCTTTATTGAGACCGATATCAAGAACCTTAGCGGAGTTGCCAAGTAACTTCATTCCTCGAAGTGTCCAAATGTCAAGAAAGGATTCTAAAATGTTCCAAGCACAATTTCATTACCGAACATTATCTAATACTCAAACATACGGGAATTCATCCAGACAGATAACTATTATCACGACGTCTTTTTAAATTCATGTCACCGACAGCCTTTGAAGGTCATTTCAATCGATACATCACAGAGAAGACGTATCTACCTGGAAAAGTGGTCTATGCCCAACGACAGTCACTGAACTGAACAGCTGTTCTCTGACAATAGACAGCGCTAAAGATACAAAATGACTGTAATATATCCAAAGTAAACAAACTAAGGAAGAAATAATGTTTCAATGTCAATTAGATTTTATTAAGGTAGGCAAATTGAAGCATCAGTCTAATGAATATAAATCGAATTCAATTTTATAAACAAAACTCTGAGTACCTGATAGTGGAAAAATAATAATGTTACAATTCCCCCCTTACTTTAAATGAAATTTACCGAAGTCGGGTAATTTATGCGCACTCTGAAAAAAAAACAGACTTAATATTTCTGACAACAAATCACCTCGAATTAGTTGTTTTGGCAAAAAACAGTTAACAAGTCCTGAAACGCATGACAACAAATCGCCTCAAGTTTGTTGTACTCGCAAAAAAAATCCCAGTACTATACGATAATTTCAATCTAGAGATAAAACAGTCAACAACACGTTGTTAAACTGGTGCTCATGAGTCGTTGCTGGAATTCTCCACCTGAATCAAAGAGAAGGATGGCCGTTCAGCACCAAACTCGGATCAGGCAACTTTTCGCCGCTGGATTGAATTGCTGCGCCGGCGATATAACTGATACCACTCGTCCCCCAGTTCAAGGATGGACTAAGCATCAGTACCCCTCAGTACAGCAGGAATAGAGAAACCCCACAAGAACCCACGTGTGGAAACAAAAATAAATTCATAGGAAATTGAAAAATATCCAATTGTCCACTTCATTTGGGGTGACATATAGTTCCACCAGGCTGAAAATGGCTAGGCCATAAAGTCCCGACAATTCGGAGATGTTCCTAATTGTGACACTGCGAGAAAATTCCTCAATCGCGACGAATCCATGGAGCTCAGGATCCCCCAGTAGCATCGCCCGACTGCCCTTAGGCGAGTTTCACACGATGACCGGCCTTGACTTCCACGATAGCCGAACGACACCCCCCAAAATTCACCCTTCCATGGACCCTGCTCCTGCGGAGGAATCTCCGCTGGATCCTCTAAGACATGTCAGGCTGCCGGACTGAGCCATGCTCGCACCCAACAATACCCTACAATACAAAAAAAAGGGAAAGTCTTTTAAAACGCATAACCAAACCGCCTGAGTTTGGTATCTTAGCACACTAGCGACATTCTATAAAGAATGGAAGGATTAAAACCCCGATAGAAAACCTCCTCCAAGTTTCCTATCCCCCAAAAATCAATGTGGAGGGGATTCAACCCGTTGAACCGATTACACGAAGAAACTCCAGCCAAAACCCCAAGGATATCAGACATGGCGAACTCGTCTGCAAAATACCCTTCCAAAACTTTGGAAGTTTGTTTTATACCAATATAATGTCCAGAGGAAATGATATTGGAACTCCAACAGCCAAACCGACCCCCCAAGCCAAATCCACCACAAGGATCGTCCAGCATTACGGGAGCTGCCATCCCAACAAAAATAGAAGAGAAAAATTTACCATAAGAAAACAGCCAAAATATGACAGACCAACCATAGATAGATAGATACAAAAAAAAAAATACCGATAAACACAAAAACCAACAAAAATATCCGGAGTTCAAGCTCATAACCAAATACTCAATGATTGTACTTACACAAAGGACAGGTACTCACCAAAGAAGACATGAAAGATAATAAAAAACTACATGCTCTTCCTCGAACTCAAACCTTGAACCTATCAGATGTGTTATTGCCATGAGCCCGAAAATACTTTCATAAATAATAACAACAAATGTATTTTCAGACACTCACAACAAAACACTTAAAGGTGGTACTGATACATAGGATACTTAATAGAAGACATCAAATAAAACAAACTAATGTACTTCCAGTAGTATCAACTATAACCCAAACAGAGATGTTACTGCCATGGACCTGAAAATACCTCACAAAATAATAACAACGAAGGTACTCTCAGCAACTAGATGGGGACTGTACCAAGTCAGAGTATCTTTAGGCATACACCAGGGATGACCATCCTTCACCCTAATTGCCTTCCATAATGAAAAAAATTTACCCGAAAAGTTAAAAAAAGAAAAAATATCTCAAACAGTATTACCCTCCAAGAGAAAAAAATTTTAAACCACAATCTCCTCTATGAGAGAAGAAAAAAAATATCAATAGGCACTGAAAATGTGTCACCCTGTATATCAATCACCCTATATTTTAGAGAAAAAACAAAAAATATTCAATGATTTATGTACCCCTAAACGTTTGGGCGCCAGTTTGTTACCGTCATACAATTAAAGTAATTTAGTAGGCAAGATCACCACTTACACTTTCGACAAGTGTCCAAAAGCTGTTAGAGCGACAGGGTAGGCTCGCGGCTGAGCTCCAATGAAGAGGGGAGTGGGTTGAACAAAACAAAATGTCATGTGATATTAAAATGCAGGCGCCAGTCATATGAATGCTGAGCCCCCCGTATACAGTGTGTCCCGCTTTTCATGATTACACCCTAATATCTCAGTTATTAATGATGCGATTTTCTTGAAATTTTGGTGGTGATTATATGTTAGGTAATTGAAGTATTTTGGCATAATGAACATTTTCATCGACCATAGGCGTGCGGTGTGGAGGGGTAAAAAAAAGTTGTTTTTTGGGAAAAGAATATTAGGGCTCATTATAGATAACTTTTTTTATCAGAATTAGAATCAGCATCCTCAAAAACCCCCCAATCCATATTTTTGAAATCTCAAGAGCTGATTTGAGGAGAAAAAAAAATTATTTCACTTTTTTCGTCTCGGAATCAGCATCCCCAAAAACCCTTTAATTCATATTTTCAACATCTCAAGAGCCGATTTGAATAAAAAATTATTCAACTGTTTTTACAATAAGTCCTTGTAAGCAAAATTCAAACCGTCTTTCAAAATATCCATTTAACACGGTATGTGGAAATTTTGGTTTAAATGCCCTAATCCTGTTGCGTTTCAAACATCTCCATACTTTGCTTTTGGGACTGACTGGAGTGACTCCAGTCAGGTAAATTAGGCGATTAGTCTGCAGCGGAGAATAACAATTTTCCTCCCAAATTTTCCATAGGTTACATAGGTTAGAACTAACTTTGTGAATTTTCTCTTTCTGAAGAAATCAATAAATGTTGAAGAAATATTGAAGATTTAAATCAAATGAGTTTCATTGTTCAATATATATATAGAATTGGAAAAATCTTGAGGTTGCAGTCTTATGTTGGTCTTAAAGAAAACTCTTTGTTATCTTGTCAAGCTTTCGGAAAAGTTTATTTCCTTCCTCAGGACAACTATAACAGGACAAAATTAAAAATGGAGAAATATATCGAATCTACTAACATACATAACTTGAGTAAAAATTTAAATTAGCATCAGTAACGTAAAAAATATTGTATAAAAATTAAAATGCGGACTGACAGTATTTGAATTTGAAAATTAATGTCAATGTATTTGAATTGATATTATAAAATCAAGTGACTCTACTAGTAGACCAACATAAGACTGCAACCTCAAGATTTTTCCAATTCTACAATTATTGTCAGTCACGATTTACCCAACTTTCATATATATATATATATATATATATATATATATATATATATATATATATATAGTTGAATTTGTTGAAATTCGACGTTTCGGCTCCGATTTTGGAGCCATTTTAAAGAACTGAAAAAGAAAGAAAATAAGAAAATTAATAAATGGTTGAAACGTAATTCTACGCTGAGGTCTCAATCTGCCTACTCCTCAGGTATAATTACGTTAGGTTTTTGTGACTTGACGTCGGGGTCTCAATCTGCTTACTCCCCATGTCTCGTCACTGGTTCTCTCTAAGGTCTCAATCTGCCTACTCCTTCGAGAGAACTGAGGAATTGTGGGTTGAGGAACTGTATTTATAGTGGACGTGGCTGTAATGGCCGTGTGCAATGTATTGGCGCGGGGTGAACTATGGGCGGGAACTGTGTTGGCGCTAGATGAGCCGTGTGCGGGAACTTGGTTGGCGCTAAGTGAGCTGTGTGCGGGAACAGGGTTGGTGGGAAATGAGTTGATGCGTGCAATGAGAGGCTTCCAGGTATCGGGAAGTCTACGTCCGTCGTCGCGGGAGTTGAGGCAATTGGGGCGCTTCTCTATCTCAAGGGCTTCTCGGATGATCCTGGTTTGTAGAGTTTTCTCGGTGGAAAGTTCTGTGTAGGCTAAATTGTTTCCACATTCTATTTTCAAAGTTCTGTTTACTCGTTCAGCTATGCTAGCTTTCAAATTGGAGAAATTTATATAATGGTTGATTTTCCTCCTATCCATCAAATCTCTGAATTTTCTATTGTAGAAATCTTTCCCCATATCCAAAACTATTCCAAATACAAAGAGTTAACTATAGTTAAAATATTTGAACAATTTATTGATTTTGACTTCATTATGCATATAGTGAAAGAAACTCGTCGTTATGCTTTGTTTCTGAACTGCCCTGATCCCAACATAATAGCCGATGAAATAAAATGCTTCATAGCAATTCTGTTTGTTACAATGATCTACCATCAAATCGACATTATTTGAGTTCCGGGAAGGATTTAAAAAATTTGGCTGTATCTGATTCCATAAGCCGAGGTAGATTTATGCAGATTTGCTGCTTTTTGCATTTTACAGATAATACGAAACCAAGCTAACAAGATAAGACATGGAAATTACGCCCAATAATGGAATTGTTCAAAGATCGTTAAATTCATAATTTTCAACCTGAAGAAAGTCTTGCATATGACGAGAGTATGATCAAGTATTTTGGCAAACATGGGTGCAGTTCATTTGTGCTGAACCAATAAAGTTCGGGTTGAAAGTTTTGTGTGTGAATACAAAAGCTGGATATCTGGTCAATTTTGACGTATATCAAGGAAAAAGTCCCTAGTCTAACGATGATTATCAAAAATTATTTTGAAAGGCCAGCAGTCCCCTTCTTGTTATGTTAGATGAGCTCACAGATGAAAAGAGAAATCTGAGATACAATTTCTATACAATCTATTTTCTGGGCCAGCTTTATTCTCATTTATGAGATTTCGCGGTAATCATTGTGTTGGGACAATTCGAGATAATCGAATTCCTGAATACTGTCCATTGCTCACCAGAACTGAATTCAAAGAAAGAGAAAGAGGTAACTATGAACATGCAATTGAAAAAATGATGGGCTTTTGTATATACGTTGGATGGATAATTCAAATGTTACGATGTTATCTACATCGTTTGGTGTTCGAGAAGCTGCTCAAGTCAAACGATACTCCCAACAACAATAGAGACATTTGTATGTATCAAGACCAAAAGCAATTCTTGTTGCTGTTGTTGTTGTTGGACAGTATAATAATTATATGGGAACGTCAGAACATCAATACTTATCGAGTCAACATGCGGTAAAAAAATTGTATTGGCCCATTTTCACCCGGATGCTTGACGTAGCTTTCCAGAATAGTTGGATATTACACAACGATAGTAAATATGATAAAGTACCACAATTAGATTTCAAACGAGAGATTGCGATGACGTATATTAAACGATATAGAACTCCAGCAAGGGTCCTGGTGAACCAGCTACGTCTTCTGATGTGTCGGATAATCGCATATCAGACGCCATTTGATTTGACATGATGGGCCATTTGGTTATAAAAACTCAATGAATGAATGATTCAAAGCGAAGATGTGCAAAAAACACGTGCAAGTTCATAGTTAGAACAATGTGTTTCTAGTGTTTCATCGGACTCTGTATAGAATGTTTCCGAACTATCCACACAAAATAATCACAAGTTTATTTAAAATGAAACTATGTAATAATTAGCTTTTGTTCACTATGCCACTTTTAATAAATATTTGATTTTTATTTTTGTTCAGACACTTGGTAACTACATAACACTGGAAGCGCTTGGCGTTGCCATATGGCAACGGCCATTATCTCGTAAGCGATAACCGAAAGAACGTTTTCTGTCAGGACTTTTTTGTCAAAAACATCATTTGGCTGATACTGTCGTAATATGAACCTAATTTGAGAAAAAAATAATTTGGTGAAACTTTGCGTGGAAATTTCCTCAAATTTATCAATTCAGTAAAACAACTTCCAGTACCTTTTGTGATATATGCTGATTTTAAGAGTTTGCTAAAACCCATTCATCACAGTGAACCATCTGATGAGCAGTCATTCACATCAAAAGCATATGAACACGAACCTTATTCATTCGCTTTCTATGTGAAGTGTAATTTCGATGACAAATACTCAGAGTTCGTAAAATATCGTGGAACTTATTGTGCTGAGGTTTTTGTAAAAATATTAGATGAGCTCGTTTTGAAGTTATATAACAAACACTTGAAACATGTCAAAAAAATGCTACCACTAACAGAAAAAAAAAGAGAATGAATTTCAGGTTTCCACAGAATATCATATTTGTGGTAAAATCTATAAGGCTGAAGACATCAAAGTCCGGGACCACTGTCACTTGACTGGTGTGAACCATGCATTTGCTCATTTAAGATGCATTTTACAAATCATGATTGCCACCTATTCATAAAATAATTGGCATCGCATAAAGAAAATATTTCAGTTATTTGTCCAAAAGAAATAGAAGTTTAGAGAAGTTCCTTAACCAAATCGTATTCAGTTGAGAAATCAGAGAACCCTAAATCTAGAGATAAATATCTATCTCTGGGATTCGTCGATTCTTTCCGCTTCTTATCAAAATCTCTGGATAGCCCGAGTAAAACTCTGAAATCTTCTCAATGCCGAGAGGTTGGAAAATATTTTCAAGATGATAGAAAATTCAATATGATAAGATGCAAAGGTATTTTTCCTTATTCATATGTTGATTCATTAATTGAATCAACCCATATTACCAAATCAGTCTGAATTCTTCGATATTTTGAATTGTAGGAAGATTTACAAAGATAATGATCGTGCTTGTGATGTATAGCAGGAATTTGTTTGTTCAACTCTGGAGAAAATTCAGGTGTTTACTTGAAATCAGATGTTCTTCTTTCAGCAGATGTCTTCGAAAATTTCAGAGACGTTTATTTGGAAAAATCTATACTTGATCCTGCCCAATATATGACATCTCCTTTACTCAGTTGGGACCCTATGATGCATTTAACGAAGGTTGAATTAGAACTCTTGACTGATATAGACATGGTTCACTTTTTCAAGAAAGGAATTTGGGGTGGAGTGAGCCAATGCAGCAAAAGAAAGGCTAAAGCTAATAATCCATTTATTATATCTTATGATCCATCCAAAAAAAATGTATATAGAGCTGCCCTAAGTGATCATCTCCCATTGCAAGATTTCAGATGGCTTGACCAGTCTGAGCTAGAAAATTTTGATTGCTTTGAAATTGGAGACAAATCTCTGAAAGGATACATATTGGAAGTTGATTTGGACTATTCACCAAACTTCCATGATACTCATAACGACCTCCGTTTCTGCCCAGGAAATATCAAGCCTCCAGGAATTAAATATTGCAAGTTGACCCCGAATTTGCTGAGTAAGGAAAGATATATCATACACTACACAATTTTTTTGAAAGAGTGTTTGGAGTATGGGTTGAAATTGACTAGGATACACAGAGTTATGAAATTCTAACAGTCAGCCTGGTTGAAACAATATATTGATCTGAATATTGAGCTTCGAAATTCTGCTAGGAATGAATTTGAACGTGATCTATTTAAATTCATCATAAATTCGATATTTGAAAAGACTATGGAGAACGCAGACAAATGACAAGACATCAAACTATGCACTCACTGGAAAAACATGCCTGGATCTGTAGGAGCTGAAGAATTGATTGCAAAACCCCATTTCGAACCATGTACAGTGTTCGAGGAGTATTTGGTAGCAGTTCACATAAAAAAATTAACAGTGACCTATGACAAGCCGCTATATATAGGTTTTTCAATTTTGGATATCTCAAAATCAGTAATTTATGATTTCTATTATTACAACAAAATGTGGTAAGAATGTGAACCTCTGTTATACAAATACTAATTCACTGATTCTGGAGATATTCACAGAAAATGTATACGATGATATAAGGAAAAACATAAAATACTTTGATACATCTTATTTCGAAATCGACAATATCCATAACATTCCTAAAACAGTATCAGTAATCGGTAAGATTGAAGTCTATTTTGTGACCTGTGTCTTCTCGATGTTTATAAAGTGCGGAAGTGGAAGATGCCTGACGCACAGCAAGTTCGTGTTCGTAGACTCTGGAAGTTACGTATCTGAACCAGCAAGTAGGCTTGTGGTCAAATGCTTCTACAGCCCTGGTTTCGAAGTCTTCCATGCCCAATTGGGAAAAAACTCCTGTGCAGCAGTCGACCACACCCAGAAAACAGGCCACCGGTTTGATTATTCAAATCCAAAAATTCTAGACAAAGTCAGCAATCAAAAAAACAGCTTATTCCTTGAGATGGTCCATATCAACAAAAATCCTAACACAGTTACCTACAAAACCGATACAGGACAACTTAGTAGTATACATTGTAATATTTTAAATTCCATTCAACGTTGTGTGTAGTTTGACAGTTGGTGCCAATGGAATACCTACACTAATTAATACCATTGTATTTAAACGAATCCTTATTCAAACCATAGTAACACTCCAGTCAGGTAAATTAAGCGATTAGTCTGCAGCGGAGAATAACAATTGTCCTCCCAAATGTTCCATAGGTTAGAACTAACTCTGTGAATTTTGTAAGTTATCATGTTATTTTTATGTAGTCCTTCAACAACTTATATTCCTTTTTAATTGTAGCTCTTCCTGAAGAAGTCAATAAAGGTTGACGAAATATTGAAGATTTAAATCGAATGAGTTTCATTGTTCAACAGACCGCTACCCGAGAATTCCTACTTAGTTAATAGAGTTCGGTCGAGAATACTTTGTTATTATATATATATATAAATGAATAGTAACTAGTTTGAAACTTAATTCGACACGAGCCATGGAATCCAAAGGTAGATGTTTACCTACAACATTGACAGGCAGACAAATGTTTATTTGTTCTGTCCAACCCAAGACTCAATCAAGTTTCTCGTGCGTTATGAGGAACGCAAGCAGAATCTAAAGTGAATAGAGTATTTTCGTTTCAATTCCGAGAGCTCACGATCCGTGGACAGCGCTGTTTCGTTGTTACCAACTCATCAGCACGGCTTTATGAGGTCTCTCGAAGTTGAATCGAATGCACTCTGAATTAGTACCATAAGGCAAAGAGAGTATAAATGAATAGTAACTTGTGACATCTACAGTCACTAGTTTGAAACTTAATTCGACACGAGCCATGGAATCCAAAGGTAGATGTTTACCTACAACATTGACAGGCAGACAAATGTTTATTTGTTCTGTCCAACCCAAGACTCAATCAAGTTTCTCGTGCGTTATGAGGAACGCAAGCAGAATCTAAAGTGAATAGAGTATTTTCGTTTCAATTCCGAGAGCTCACGATCCGTGGACAGCGCTGTTTCGTTGTTACCAACTCATCAGCACGGCTTTATGAGGTCTCTCGAAGTTGAATCGAATGCACTCTGAATTAGTACCATAAGGCAAAGAGAGTATAAATGAATAGTAACTTGTGACATCTACAGTCACTAGTTTGAAACTTAATTCGACACGAGCCATGGAATCCAAAGGTAGATGTTTACCTACAACATTGACAGGCAGACAAATGTTTATTTGTTCTGTCCAACCCAAGACTCAATCAACGAAACGAAACAGCGCTGTCCACGGATCGTGAGCTCTCGGAATTGAAACGAAAATACTCTATTCACTTTATACTCTATTCACTATATATATATATATATATGAAAGTTGGGTAAATCGTGACTGACAATAATTGTAGAATTGGAAAAATCTTGAGGTTGCAGTCTTATGTTGGTCTACTAGTAGAGTCACTTGATTTTATAATATCAATTCAAATACATTGACATTAATTTTCAAATTCAAATACTGTCAGTCCGCATTTTAATTTTTATACAATATTTTTTACTTTACTGATGCTAATTTAAATTTTTACTCAAGTTATGTATGTTAGTAGATTCGATATATTTCTCCATTTTTAATTTTGTCCTGTTATAGTCCTGAGGAAGGAAATAAACTTTTCCGAAAGCTTGACAAGATAACAAAGAGTTTTCTTTAAGACCAACATAAGACTGCAACCTCAAGATTTTTCCAATTCTATATATATATATATTGAACAATGAAACTCATTTGATTTAAATCTTCAATATTTCTTCAACATTTATTGACTTCTTCAGGAAGAGAAAATTCACAAAGTTAGTTCTAACCTATGTAACCTATGGAAAATTTGGGAGGAAATTTGTTATTCTCCGCTGCAGACTAATCGCCTAATTTACCTGACTGGAGTCACTCCAGTCAGTCCCAAAAGCAAAGTATGGAGATGTTTGAAACGCAACAGGATTAGGGCATTTAAACCAAAATTTCCACATACCGTGTTAAATGGATATTTTGAAAGACGGTTTGAATTTTGCTTACAAGGACTTATTGTAAAAACAGTTGAATAATTTTTTATTCAAATCGGCTCTTGAGATGTTAAAAATATGAATTAAAGGGTTTTTGGGGATGCTGATTCCGAGACGAAAAAAGTGAATTAATTTTTTTTTCTCCTCAAATCAGCTCTTGAGATTTCAAAAATATGGATTGGGGGGTTTTTGAGGATGCTGATTCTAATTCTGATAAAAAAAGTTATCTATAATGAGCCCTAATATTCTTTTCCCAAAAAACAACTTTTTTTTACCCCTCCACACCGCACGCCTATGGTCGATGAAAATGTTCATTATGCCAAAATACTTCAATTACCTAACATATAATCACCACCAAAATTTCAAGAAAATCGCATCATTAATAACTGAGATATTAGGGTGTAATCATGAAAAGCGGGACACACTGTATACGGGGGGCTCAGCATTCATATGACTGGCGCCTGCATTTTAATATCACATGACATTTTGTTTTGTTCAACCCACTCCCCTCTTCATTGGAGCTCAGCCGCGAGCCTACCCTGTCGCTCTAACAGCTTTTGGACACTTGTCGAAAGTGTAAGTGGTGATCTTGCCTACTAAATTACTTTAATTGTATGACGGTAACAAACTGGCGCCCAAACGTTTAGGGGTACATAAATCATTGAATATTTTTTGTTTTTTCTCTAAAATATAGGGTGATTGATATACAGAGTGACACATTTTCAGTGCCTATTGATATTTTTTTTCTTCTCTCATAGAGGAGATTGTGGTTTAAAATTTTTTTCTCTTGGAGGGTAATACTGTTTGAGATATTTTTTCTTTTTTTAACTTTTCGGGTAAATTTTTTTTCATTATGGAAGGCAATTAGGGTGAAGGATGGTCATCCCTGGTGTATGCCTAAAGATACTTGGACTTGGTACAGTCCCCATCTAGTGGCTGAGAGTACCTTCGTTGTTATTATTTTGTGAGGTATTTTCAGGTCCATGGCAGTAACATCTCTGTTTGGGTTATAGTTGATACTACTGGAAGTACAATAGTTTGTTTTATTTGATGTCTTCTATTAGGTATCCTATGTATCAGTACCACCTTTAAGTGTTTTGTTGTGAGTGTCTGAAAATACATTTGTTGTTATTATTTATGAAAGTATTTTCGGGCTCATGGCAATAACACATCTGATAGGTTCAAGGTTTGAGTTCGAGGAAGAGCATGTAGTTTTTCATTATCTTTCATGTCTTCTTTGGTGAGTACCTGTCCTTTGTGTGAGTACAATCATTGAGTATTTGGTTATGAGCTTGAACTCCGGATATTTTTGTTGGTTTTTGTGTTTATCGGTATGTTTTTTTTTTGTATCTATCTATCTATGGTTGGTCTGTCATATTTTGGCTGTTTTCTTATGGTAAATTTTTCTCTTCTATTTTTGTTGGGATGGCAGCTCCCGTAATGCTGGACGATCCTTGTGGTGGATTTGGCTTGGGGGGTCGGTTTGGCTGTTGGAGTTCCAATATCATTTCCTCTGGACATTATATTGGTATAATACAAACTTCCAAAGTTTTGGAAGGGTATTTTGCAGACGAGTTCGCCATGTCTGATATCCTTGGGGTTTTGGCTGGAGTTTCTTCGTGTAATCGGTTCAACGGGTTGAATCCCCTCCACATTGATTTTTGGGGGATAGGAAATTTGGAGGAGGTTTTCTATCGGGGTTTTAATCCTTCCATTCTTTATAGAATGTCGCTAGTGTGCTAAGATACCAAACTCAGGCGGTTTGGTTATGCGTTTTAAAAGACTTTCCCTTTTTTTTGTATTGTAGGGTATTGTTGGGTGCGAGCATGGCTCAGTCCGGCAGCCTGACATGTCTTAGAGGATCCTGCGGAGATTCCTCCGAGATCGAGACTGTTGAGCAGGGTCCATGGAAGGGTGAATTTTGGGGGGTGTCGTTCGGCTATCGTGGAAGTCAAGGCCGGTCATCGTGCGAAACTCGCCTAAGGGCAGTCGGGCGATGCTACTGGGGGATCCTGAGCTGCATGGATTCGTCGCGATTGAGGAATGTTCTCGCAGTGTCGGGACTTTATGGCCTAGCCATTTTCAGCCTGGTGGAGCTATATGTCACCCCAAATGAAGTGGACAATTGGATATTTTTCAATCTCCTATGAATTTATTTTTGTTTCCACACGTGGGTTCTTGTGGGGTTTCTCTATTCCTGCTGTACTGAGGGGTACTGATGCTTAGTCCATCCTTGAACTGGGGGACGAGTGGTATCAGGTATATCGCCGGCGCAGCAATTCAATCCAGCGGCGAAAAGTTGCCTGATCCAAGTTTGGTGCTGAACGGCCATCCTTCTCTTTGATATCGTTCCAAGCTTGTGTTACACTTTTCCAGTTCTGAGAGTAGGTTCAATCTGTCTAAATCTACATTCTCATAAATCTACAATTATATATATATATGTTGTAGGTAAACATCTACCTTTGGATTCCATGGCTCGTGTCGAATTAAGTTTCAAACTAGTGACTGTAGATGTCACAAGTTACTATTCATATATATATATATATATATATATATATATATATATATATATATATATATATATATATATATATATATATATATATATATATATATATATATATATATATATATATATATATATATATATATAAAGAAGGAACATTTTATTGGACTAAGCCCTCTAGTAAAAATGCAACCGTAGACACGTGTTTCGATCTTAGGGATCTCATCAGTACGGTGAAAGCAAGTGTAAGGATGTGCAACACTTGATTGCAGGTGAAACAACAAATGAACGGAGTCAACAAACAGGAAGCCAACCGCACATTTGTGGCTTCAGTCGTAACACCTCGTGTTTACAAGGCAAGAAACGACGTCGCCACGGAGGCAGCTATAGCTACCTGCGTGACATCCGAGTCCAGAAATATAAATGAAACAGGGATATGCTCTCGAGGGAAATTGTGAATAACAAGAAGGAACATTTTATTGGACTAAGCCCTCTAGTAAAAATGCAACCGTAGACACGTGTTTCGATCTTAGGGATCTCATCAGTACGGTGAAAGCAAGTGTAAGGATGTGCAACACTTGATTGCAGGTGAAACAACAAATGAACGGAGTCAACAAACAGGAAGCCAACCGCACATTTGTGGCTTCAGTCGTAACACCTCGTGTTTACAAGGCAAGAAACGACGTCGCCACGGAGGCAGCTATAGCTACCTGCGTGACATCCGAGTCCAGAAATATAAATGAAACAGGGATATGCCTTGTAAACACGAGGTGTTACGACTGAAGCCACAAATGTGCGGTTGGCTTCCTGTTTGTTGACTCCGTTCATTTGTTGTTTCACCTGCAATCAAGTGTTGCACATCCTTACACTTGCTTTCACCGTACTGATGAGATCCCTAAGATCGAAACACGTGTCTACGGTTGCATTTTTACTAGAGGGCTTAGTCCAATAAAATGTTCCTTCTTGTTATTCACAATTTCCCTCGAGAGCATATCCCTGTTTCATTTATATTTCTGGACTCGGATGTCACGCAGGTAGCTATAGCTGCCTCCGTGGCGACGTCGTTTCTTGCCTTGTAAACACGAGGTGTTACGACTGAAGCCACAAATGTGCGGTTGGCTTCCTGTTTGTTGACTCCGTTCATTTGTTGTTTCACCTGCAATCAAGTGTTGCACATCCTTACACTTGCTTTCACCGTACTGATGAGATCCCTAAGATCGAAACACGTGTCTACGGTTGCATTTTTACTAGAGGGCTTAGTCCAATAAAATGTTCCTTCTTGTTATTCACAATTTCCCTCGAGAGCATATCCCTGTTTCATATATATATAAATATATATAGCGGTCTGTTGAACAATGAAACTCATTCGATTTAAATCTTCAATATTTCGTCAACCTTTATTGACTTCTTCAGGAAGAGCTACAATTAAAAAGGAATATAAGTTGTTGAAGGACTACATAAAAATAACATGATAACTTACAAAATTCACAGAGTTAGTTCTAACCTATGGAACATTTGGGAGGACAATTGTTGTTGTTATCGGTTTTGTAGTTAACTGTGTTAGGATTTTCGTTGATATGGACCATCTCAAGGAATAACCAGTTTTTTTGATTGCTGACTTTGTCCAGAATTTTTGGATTTGAATAATCAAACCGGTGGCCTGTTTTCTGGGTGTGGTCGACTGCTGCACAGGAGTAGTGAAGGTGCGAGGTACGGGTCAGCCTTCAGGGCAGTGACACCTGAATGAACGATGAGTTCTCCAGTCTAACAATAAGGATGCTAACACCAAGATGAGCTTCGCCCCAGACAGCTAGTGCTCTGGGATGATGATAAGTACACCGATACAAATGATGAGTTTCCCCCCAGACGTCTAGTGCTCAGGGATAACGATAAGTACACCAAGACAAAAAATGAGTTTCCCCAGACGGCTAATGCTCTGGGATGACGATAAGTACACCGAGACAAAAGATGAGTTTCCCCCAGAAGGCTAGTGCTCTGGGATGACGATAAGAACACCGAGACAAAAGATGAGTTTCCCCCCAGACGGCTAGTGCTTTGGGATGACGCTAAGTACACCGAGACAAAAGACCCGGAAATTAAATCATTGACTATCTGATACCATCTCGAATAGACCTCATACCTTTGTCTAGGAAGGCCTGGTGCTAACTGCGGGAAAGATCCTGTTAGAAGGCTCCTCTACAGATGTTATTTTCATATCATAGTCCTAGTCAAAGGGTCAACGACGTCAGGCTTGATGTACACGATTTTCCAAAATTATGCATACAAAATAAACCAAATTGCCAAAGGCTCAAAGGATAAAGTTAGGGGGTTCTGCTTACCCGAAGAATATGTGGTTAGAAGGTGAGGTTATAATCCCTATTGGGTATGTTTTCCAAAAATTAATCAACTTTCCATCAAATCACCAACGTGAATAATTACGGAAAACATTAATTCAGTTGAAAGAATAATCCCATTCACTGGATGATTGCAGAAATCAATAATCAATATTCAACTGAAAATATCTATCACTTCCACATATGACACAGACTGAACTGACAGAAGAGACTTTCTCTTCTTCTATAATAAGACCGAAATCAAGAACCTTAGTGGAGTTACCAAGTAACTTCATTCCTCGAAGGTCCAAATGTCAAGAAAGGATTCTAAAATGTTCCAAGCACAATTTCATTACCGAATATTATCTAATACTCAAACATACCGGAATTCATTCAGACAGATAACTATTATCACGATATGGAGTCTTTTTAAATTCATGTCACCGACGGCCTTTGAAGGTCATTTCCATCGATACATCACAGAGAAGTCGTATCTACCTGGAAAAGTGATCTATGCCCCAGCGACAGTCACTGAACTTAACAGCTGTTCTCTGACAATAGACAGCGCTAAAGATACAAAATGACTGTAATATATCCATAGTAAACAAACTACGGAAGAAGTAATATTTCAATGACAATTAGATTTTATTAAGGTAGGCAAATTCAAGCATCAGTCTAATAAATATAAATCGAATTCAATTTTATAACTAAAACTGTGAGTAGCTGATAGTGGAAAAATAATAATGTTACATGTAATAGTGATGAATAAATTGACTACTACTTCAAATATGAACTCAATAGTGAGTTATGGATTACAACATACTAGTATGTTATTTGATAGTTTTGTCTGGTAATTTTTCAACCGGATGCCCTATATGAAAGTGATAGTTTTTCACTATAGAGATGAAAATGAAACAAATGAATATTATCATGCGACGCAATGCGTATATGCTAAAACTATTTGATGGATTTGTGATACTAATGACAGTTAATCTCACTACTTGGCACTTGGATTAGAAAACGAACGACACTTCGTTTGACATATTATAAACTTTTTCTCGATTATAATTGAACGTCTCTGTATAACTATAATTGAGATCGACTCTGATAGCGACATTAGCGAATCAAGTACCCCACCTAAAATAAAGTTGAAGCAGCAAACTCAGTTTCCAACAATATTTTGCCAGATAAATCCTGAGAAAAAAGTGTACAAAAAGGTTCATGACTTCGAGACATGAAATCGTAGAAAAAATAGCATTTCCTATTCGAGATGAAATACCATTACAACAAATAAAAGAGAGAAATTTCCCGCGTTTTTCGAAAATATTCAGATTATACATTCGGTATTTGTTGAATTCGGGGACATTATCATTACATGACGAGAAGTGGGGAATATCTGAGCCTAAAAATAATTCAGAGGTATTTTACTATTTAGATAAAGGACAAGTTTTGCTCGAGTAACAATATATGTGTTGGTAGAGTTTGAAAAGTATTCTACAAATATATATCCCTACAAAAATGTAGTAATGAAAGAGAATGATAAGTGCATTGTGAAACATAAAGGAAGCAAATATGAAGCAACTTTTTTATTAATGCACGGTAAGATCAACAAGTGATATTTCATTATACTTCGTTCAATTGATTGGGTATTAGATTTTATTGACCTACACAGTGGCCACCTTTTGATACATGCAATAAGAAATTATATGTATATTTAAGCCAAATTTGGAGCTTTTTTGAATTATGTACAGTGTCTACTTGAGTTAGCGACCTTTACTTAAATATGTTGTCATATCCTACGCTGGAAATGGAAAAAAATCGGATTTTTACAGCTTTTCTACACTAACACTAAGTTCACCATTAGAAATAATGGCTCCCGCAGTGAAGAAAAAGAGAATGTTCGCAACAAGAACAGCAGGCTCAGCTAGTTTTTAACAAAAATATATGAAGAAATGGCCTAATTTAGTGATATAAATATTTTGTAGATAGATACATATTGATCATTTGAACATTTTTATTTATTTATTGAAAAAGAAATACAAACAGGACCGGTGGATCCTAATTACAAGACATGTTTGATAATTCTTAACAGCTTTTCTAAATAACAGTTTTCGATAATGTCTCAAATAAAAGTACATCACTCTTGTAACAAACTCATATCTATTGACACTACTCTCGTATACGACTAATTCTCAGAGCTGATTATACAAAATCAGGTTCTAGAACTCAACTTTTTTCCCAAAAAATAATTTTCCATATGTCGCCAACTTAAGTGGACACACTGTAGAACATACTATACTGCTAGGAATTGCACGTTAAAAGGTAAGACCTCGTTAATCCTTAGCTCGCAGAAGTTTCGACTTCTGAGGGCTGTCGTTCATAGGGAGATGACAGATGGTTAACGGAAAAAACAAACTTGGGATTAGCCAACATTTTAGAATAATAGCAACCATCCTACTTATTCTGTCGAAAATGTATTTAATTTGCTTGTGTTTGGGAGTTAATATCGTTGTGACTGACCCAGAAATAACAGTGAAATTGTCCATGATTGTAATCTTAAAACTCGCTGAAATTACTTATTTGAAGAAGTTATTTAAAAATATTTCAATGATTTTTGACAATATTATGTCATCAATGTTCCTAATTTATTTTTGCCATTATCATTCCCATATTCGGATAGATTCACTATGTATTTGCATCTATCTATCAATTCTATTATCGGCACAGAATGATCCTTCCATTCTCATTTTTGAATTTTCGTACGAACCCAAACATCAAAAAAAGACGCCTTCCAAAATAGTGGTTGTTGCAATTTCAGTATGCTCAACCTACACAGTAGATAATTTTTTTCATGAAGAGTGTACAAAATCAATTGGGTAATCCAATCTTCCACATAAACCCATACTAGGTATTTCCATCGGCAGAAAACTACTACTATCTTCTACGACCGTTGATTTATGTTTGCTGAATTCAAGAACTATTTTGTAATGTTTTCATAATTTCATGGATAGTACTATTTTTCCACTCAAATAGGAGAACACCTACTTACTGGTTTCACTGTTATTGCTACTCATCAGCGAATGCTAGCTCACTCAGTTCAAACAAATCAGCTTTTACTAGGAATTCCCAAGATAAACACTCAAGTATCCAGTGTCATCTCCATCAATATCAGTTACTAATCTTCCGTTGAGTATTATTTTGCCCAGAATCTATAGGGAGATATAATTCAACGGTCGTAAGGAGCATTAGTTGTTTTCAACTGGATACTTGTAGCCATTCAATCTACTGGAATCAACCATATTTATGATTTTGTGCATACTGATATTACAGAATTTTTTGCTTTCACGGAATAATGAACAATTGGAATTTGTTCAATTTTCTGTATGTGAATAGAGACGAAGGCCTCGAATAATTGAAAAATGATCAATAATTGATAGAATTTTTCTCCAAGAGGGACAATGCACTATTTGGCAAACAAAAATAGTTTGAAATTTCATTTTATCCAATTTGAGTTGTTCAGTATTCCGTGATAACAGAAAAAGTGACAATGGTAATCTTGGAATAAGTTCAATACCTGATTTGGCATTTATCAAAAATGAATAATTTTAGACGATGAAATGCTACCAAAAAGTTCCAAGTTCTGGTTTTTTCACAGTTGATTTGGGGCCTAAGAAGACTAAATGATTTTTTTTAAATATGACACAATTGTGTGAAAAGTTGATCGCCCCTATAATTTTTTCAAAATATTTTTATGATAATAATTCAATGACATTTGAGGGGTCTCTATGCGACATATAACTGTATTTTTGACAAGCCACTTCCTTTCATAACAATTCCGGTTTTATTTTGACTCATTTTGTCTCCAAATGGCATTCTGAATGATACAACCATGTATTACACGTAATCAATTTTTTTTTGTTTTTTTGAAATTTATTTTTCAATTTATGTTTAAATTGTTAATTTCAGCCCTAAAATCTGGGGAAGAATACAACTCTACTAGTTCAGTCAAAATGTATGTGTTGTGTAAAATTCAATTTTTAAATTGAAATTACAATTTTTTTTTCAAATTGTAAAACGATGGCTCCTTGGATTAAAAGAAAAGATCACTTTATTACCATTGAATTGATGCCACATACCATTATATTAAATCTTTCTTCTGTTTCTTTAATTAGTTGTGTTGGTCACAGGTGCATCGAGTAGCATTTAAATCTCATTTTGATTCCTAAAGATGCCTAATTTTTAACGAAATATTAAACTTTTTTCAATTGAAGTTTAAAACCTAATAGTGTGCAGTATTAAATTGCTATTGTTCTCCATGGCGTCAAACCACAATGTTGCCAATTGAAAAAAAAGTAGCAATAAAAATAAAAAAATTCAATTTTCCATAGCAGATTCATTACGACCAAAAACAATAAAGTTTTATTTTCCACAAAATTTTAGAACTGTTATTGACTTGAACGTATGCACACCCATCTGAAAAAAATAATAATTTCACAAAAAAAAATTGATTTGGTTGCAAAAAGTGACAAGGGATACATGGTTACAACGAAATTATTTCGGTTGAATGGGCAAACTAGTAGCATATTTAATGGCCTTCTCGATGCCAAAAACAAAAATATTGACAGTAGCGTATTAAATGACATTTCTTTCAATGATACACCCTATATTTTTTCATGCATTTCGATTTGTGATAACATTCTCAACAACAAAGCTCATATTACCTTTCTTCCTAAAGTAGAAAATGAGCAACTTATGTGGAAATATTTATTTATTTCACTAGTAAAACCTCATGATTGTCTAAACACCTAATTTTGGTACTCATACGAATGACAATATTTTGTTACTAATAGCAAAATATACAGTGAACATAAAAAATTACGCTGGGATGTGAACTCAATTGACACCACGGAGCTATTTGGTACCTATTAATGTACAAAACGATAATTTCCATCTCAAAGCCATTCCGCTAGCAGCATTCTTTTGTGAATCAAAATATGTTCGCTGTAATGATAACTTTGGAGCCGTTTTTGTACAGAACAGAAAAAACTGGAGGGTCATATGAATGTGGTTGAACTGTCGGGGGAGAACAAAGTTGCTGCAACTAATGTGCTTGCCGTTCCGGTTCTACTTCACTCCTTTGGAGTAATGAAATGGACGCAGGAAGAGCTGCGACAACTCGACGTAAAAACTCGCAAAATGATGCATCTTCATAGAAGCTTGCATCCTAAATCGTCTGTTCCACGGTTATACTTCTCTAGACAACGGGGAGGCCGTGGACTTTTGAGTTTGGAGTGTCTACATAACAGAATGGTACTGGATGGAGCTTGTACAGTCATCAGGAGTTCAGATCCCCTTCTCTGCTTGGTATGTGATCATGAAAAAGCAGGGATTGGAGCATTTCTTTTTTAAGGCAGCAACCCGTGCAGCTGATGAACTCGGTCTCATATTCGACACTGAACGGACGAACCCAAACTCTGTCACCGAGTTGGAACCCGTTCAGCAAAAAACCCCACGTGAAAGCTGCGAAGTGTGACAGGCTCCTACAGCTACACAAGGATAAGCCAATGCATGGGATCTTCTTCAAGAACATTGATGACCTTGGCTTATCCAGAAACCTGAGCTTCGCATTTCTCAGGTCAAGTGGGCTGAAGTCAGAAACCGAGGGATTCATAATGGCCTGCCAGGACCGTAGTCGCGTGAAGGGTATAGAGGTCCCTGACACTAGATGCAGAGCGTGTCGTGGGGAGCTGAGACCATAATGCATTTGCTGCCAGCTTGTCCAGCTTATGCGGTCCCAGCCTATATCCACACGCATAACGTGGCCCTACGAGTGTTGAACTACCATCTACGACACTCGTACGGTGTAGACGAGACACCGGTGTTGCCTTATGCTTCGGGGGATATTGAGTCCGTTGTGGAGAATGAGAAGTGCCGAATCTATTGGATCTACTCATTCCCCACCCTCAGGCAAATACAAGCCATTAAGCCTGATATAGTCCTTCTTGACCACCAAAGTAGGACGATTTTCGTCATTGAGTTTTCAGTTCCTAGTGAATCGAATATGGTCCGAAAAGAAGAGGAAAAACGGACTAAATATCGAGATCTACTCTTTGAACTCCTCAGGCTTTATCCAAACCATTCTGTCAAGATGGTGGTTCTGATAATAGGGGTCCTTGGTGGAATGATGGACACGCTGCTCTCGAATCTAAAAATCATACCGGCATGCCGTGATTCGGCAGAAAACCTAGCCGGAAGAATGCAGAAGGCCGTTATTCTTGGTTCTCTCCGTTTACTCATGGCACATGATTCTCGGACCCCGTAATCACTCACCCCACGGACGTGGGGAGTGTTTGCTGGGGTTAATGATACACCTGCGCGCTTTCCGGTAGTATCGGAGCTCCGGGGACAGGGCCTGACTGGTACATTCTCAATGGAAAATAATAATAATAATAATAATACTCTAAACACTCGTTGAGTGTACCCAAAGGCATAGCCTGTGCGGATAGAGGACGGCTATTATTATTTATAAATCGTAACATATTATGAAACTATGAATATATGCAACTAAAGTTTTATCTAAGTAACTACATTCCTTATGTACTAGTAAAAAATTTATCAACGAATAAAACCCCTATTATTTTATTTTTTCTTTCAGGCTCGCCTACTGGGTTCTCCGATAATTCCATATCAACCAGATGAGGAAAAGATTCTAGTTCAGAACAGATTGACACAGAAGAGGAACGTACGTCTGCATCTTTGAATCTAGAAAAAAATATATCCAGTAATATTTTGGAAAAGTCAATTGATACAACGATTAATACTTGTGACGACGAAGACTTCGTTGTATCAGTATCTAAAGCGAGCGGAGGGGATGAAATGTTCAATTTTTGCGTATATTGCAATAAAAAACAAACCAAACTTGCACGACACCTCGAAACTGTTCATAAAAATGAAAAGGAAGTGAAGAAGTAAATATTTACCAAAGGGTTGCAAAGAACGCACAAACATGATTGGTCTATTGAGGAAGAAGGGTAATTTTAACTATAATACAAAAGCTTGTTTGAATGACGGCAGTCTTATAGTTACAAAAAAAAAACAAATATCAAGAAATTAAGGAAGGCAACAGATTTCTTACCTTGTATCAAATGTAAGGCATTTTATTCAAAGAATAGTTTGACCAGAATTTCTAGTGCTAAAAACCATTGCGTTATAGTAACCGGAAAAAAATGCATCAAGGTTGCATCGTACTGCCAATAAAATGGTAAGAGAAAAACTTTTCCCACCCTTAAGAGAGGATGATATCGTACGTTTGATAAAGTACGATGAATTAGTCATTGTCAATTAGTCAATTAGTCAACGTCTGTGATTAATTGGAAGATTTTTTAAATCCTTGCTGGAAATCAATAAGGATATTCAGAATTTGTCTGATGTTTTCGATCCTAAATACTGCCAAGATGCAATACGTATAATCAATACATTAGCAGGTGCTAATGAAGATACAGGTCATTTCAAAAATCCCACAGTTGCTTCCACATTAGGTACTTTGCTGAAATATTTATCAAAAATTTTGGTCAGTGTATTATCAAATACGACGATTAAACGTGGAAGAATGCAGAAAACTTCCTACTACTATTCACCCAAGAAATTGAGATTAATGTAACTAGAACAGTGACTGAATCCTAAGTTCATATGAGAAGACATAAAACAGTTGAGTTGCCATTGATGAGTGATATAAAAAAAATTTATATATATTCGCAAAAAAATTTGGAAAAAAACTTAAATAAATTGAGAGAAAACTTTGATTTATCCACCTGGCTGGACCTATCAGAATTCACTCTGCTCAGTATCCAGATCTTCAACCGAAGAATGCCCGGGGAGTTAGGAAGGATACTAATCGAAGATTTTAGAAAGTATGAGGGATACAATGCTGATGTGAAAGAAAATGCACCATTAGCTGAAGGAGCTCAAAAACTGACCAAACGTTACGTAATATTTCTAATACGAGGAAAATTGAACCGAACTGTCCCTGTTATGCTAAATAGAAAGTAAGTCCAGTGTATAGAACTCCTTCTTAAATATCGAAGCAATGCGAAAGTTGATGAAAAGAATCAATATATATTCGCTGTACCTGGCGTAGAAAATGCAAAATATTTGAGAGCCTGTCATATAATACGCAAACACGCAGTTCTTTGTGGTGCTGATTATCCAGAAAAGTTAAGGGGAACAAAATAACGCAAACATATTGCAACCACATGTATTAAATTCAATTTAGAAGAAGATGAAGTATAAGATCTTGCAAACTATTTGGGACATGGCGAAAAAATTCATAAAAATATATATATAGGCAACCTGTCTCTTCTCGAGATATTTTACGAGTTTCAAGGTTACTCGAAGTTGCTCGAGAAAGGAATGAAGAAGATAACGAAGATAGCAGTGATGAAAGTAGTGAAGAGGAAGAAATAGTAGAGACATCAAGGAAAAAAAGATCAAGTAAGATAAAATCATGATTGATTTCCACTGTTTCATGTTGGTTTTTTCTTTCTAGCATGGATCCTTATGGATCCATATGGATCTGTAAAAAGGCGGAGATGGACCACCGATGAAACTGCAACGGCATTGAATGCATTTGCAAAAAATATAGAAAGCGGAAAACTACTATCGTTCAAAGAGATACAGGGAGTTAAATCCAAATGTTCGCAACTAAATCAACGATCTTCTCCATAAATCAAAACATGGATACACAATTAAATGAAGAAAAAATGAAAGAAAACAAAATTCTCATTTACGTCACTTGGTCATATGTGTTCTACACGAACTGGTATATTTTTACAAATAAAATTATTTTCACTTTGAGTTTATTTAAAATACCTTTTGAATAATTTTCAGATGAATCAGTATATCAACAAAGTTGTGAAGTTTTCAGAAATATTAAGTTCTTCTTCAGATTTTTGTGTGGATTGAATGAAATCATTTCTATGTAAGCAAGTATTATCATTCTACAAAGCACTAAAAGAGACACCTAAAATAAAAAAAATATTTTTCTTCAAAATACTGAGTCATAAATCGGAATTTTGAACATCCGAGTTATAACTCGAAATTTTGATGTGAAATTCAGAGTTGTAACTCGGAAGTTTAAAATATTTTTCAACAATAGATGAAAATACTGTTTTTTTCGTGAGATGGGAGTTTGTCCACGACCGAAGCGAAACGAAGCAAGTGTGGCAATCTCACAAACGAAAAAAACGTATTTCATCTCGAATATGAATATGAATTTTTCTATGATGGATGTTGTTTGTAAAATACTAAAATTTCGCTATAACATTCCATTATTATTATTAATTATAGTTGTGGAGAGTAGTTCAAAAATAAAATAAACTATCAAACGAAGTGAAGTTCGTTTGCCGATTCAAGTGCCAAGTAGTGAGATTAACTAACATAATTGTCTAAAATCCATCAAATCGTTTTTATTCCCATCGAGTCGCATGATAATGTTCATTTGCTTCATAAGAATATCTAGAGTGAAAAATTATCACTTTCATGTAGGGTATTCAGTAGAAAATGACCATTTTCATATACATGAGTAGAAAAAAGTATTTTTTCACTTGTCAAATTGGAACAATATTAGTTTGTGCCAGATCTATTGTAGTGTATTCATGTTTTCATTTCATCGCCCTTAGACATCAAATCTGGACCTATTAAAAAAATAATTTCTAAAACTTTTATCAAATTATTTAATGGAATATGTTTATGAGTAGAAAAAAGTGTTTTTTTTCACCCATTAAATTGGAAAAATATATTCGGAATTTTAATATTCCGAGATATAGTTCGGAATTTTTAAGTAAAATTCCAAGATATGAGTCAGAGTTTTAAATATCAAAATTAATCAAATTGTTTTTAGTATATTTCCATCGAGTCGCATGATAATGTTCATTTGCTTCATAAGCACCTCTAGAGTGAAAAACTATCAATTTCAAGAAGGATATTCGGTTGAAAATGACCATTGTCATATACATTAGTAGTTTTAGTTTTAGTAGATTTACTTGTCAAACTAGAAAGAAATTAGTTTTGTGCTAGATCTATTGTAGTGCATTCATGTTTTCTTTTCATCGCCATTAAACATCAGATCTGGACCTATTAAATAATTGTTTCTTAAACTGTTATCAAATTATTCAATGAAATATGTGTATGTAGCGTCCTAACATCAGAAATTATGAACCGAGCATTAATCAATATAGGTATTTGATAGCTAATGGGTTCATCTAATTTTTCATGTAGAAAAAGCCATAACATTCAGAATGATTATAGTTTTCATTCAAAAACGGACACCCTGTATGTATACCTGGACCCCATCGCATCCAACTCTCAGTTGTCCAGGGCGGCTATTCAGATGTAGAGCTGGTTCTCGATAAATGTTGCTAACCACCATCCCCAGTCTAGCATCAGGCAGCATCAATCGTGCTGTCAGTGATTCTCTCTCGGTCTGGTATTTACCTCTTCAGGTTTCCTGCTCAACGACTTGTTCTCGATATCTCGTTAGGAAAAATAAGTTTCTGTTAACTTAAATTTACCCAGAATAAAGCTACCTCAGTAATATCCAGAGCAAGCGAGGGAGCCTCCGATTATAATAACTGCGTTTGGTATACTATTAAATTGTTGTTGAGTAATGGATGAAAACCATCGCCATTCATATAAAATTATTAAATCTCAAAAGATATTTTAGATTTTTTCTTTAATTCGTGACGAGAAATTATGATATGCTATTTTGCTTTTTTAGTATCATCTAAGGATATAGGTACCTGTCCAACAATATCATAATTTGGTTTACCTTTAAAACTAACGGAGATTGCAATGTACTATCAGAGAGAGTAGACGTGTTGTGGTTTGCTCCGCAGTAATTGTTAGTAATTGAAAGTTTATGGAATCTGAAAAAAAAAGGTGAATACCAGAAAAGATATTACTAGTGGGAGTGATTGCCAATTACATGCAATCTGTGAAAAAAATGTCTTATCGGACTTATTGCTCGATAAAATAGCGGAAATCATGACCGCCCATCTGAAAATCATAATGGACGAAAGAGTCAAGGGTACAGACGAGAAGGTGTATTTTATTTTAAGCTCGTACAAAATGAGAGATCAGAATAAATCAATAATTCATATCAATATAAGATCTTTACTACCTAAAATAGATGAACTAAAAGACTTCATAGTAGGGAGAGGAGCTAATATTATTGCTATTTAGCATGCTTATAATACTCGGATATGTGAATTTCTGACTATACATGTGCCAAGATTTAGGCGTACCTAAAACCAAAAATTAATATCGTATTTAGGACCAAAACTCTACAATGCATTACCTTTACAATTGAAACAAATCCACAGTAAATTTAAACTGAAAAGAGAATTGAAGACATTCATAAAAAATAATTATAAAATATTTGAAGATATACTCGATAGATAATCCACATGCTACATGAATTGTCCTTACCTACATTTCTTTTTATTCATCTTTCGCTTTCTTTCATTTCCTCTATTGTCACATTTTCATCTTTCTACACTTCTCTTCCTTTTTTACTAATTTAGGTTAATTATGTTATCTGTTGTGTTGAGTTTATATGGTGCTCGCTACAACACAAGCTTGCTTAGGTACCGACAATCGCATTGGACTCAACAGAATTAATTACACCTAATTTGTACCTCGTTACTGAGGATGACCTGTGAACTTTTTTGTCTGAATAAATAAATTACTAAAAATTACTAAATTACTATTTGTGAAACTTGGTTAGACGATAAGATAGATTCAAAATTATTAAACATAGACGGGTATAGTTTGTTAAGGAGAGATCGAAAAAAGAGAGCAGGGGGAGTAGGAATGTATATTTCACGAAAATTTACATTCAAAATCACAACTTCTACGAATATAGAACAATTATGGGTGAAAATAGAAATAGACAAAAAAGAACAAATGCTATGTGGAGTTGACTATCGACCTCCAAACTCCAGTTGTGTAAATTTTTTGGATGAATAGATACCTCTTTTTCGATATGTTCATCAATAACTGAAAACATATTTTGCCTTGGAGATTTCAGTAAGAAAATAATTATTCCACCAACCTCTTGAATACATTCGTGGTAGATATGCAGTTAACACAACTCATAAACCAACCAATACGAGTACACACAATACATCTTCATTTATCGATTTGGTCATGACATGAATACGAATATAATTTTGAACTCTGGTATTTACGAATGCAATTTTTCAGATCATGATGCGGTATACCTCATACTTAGCACTGGTGAATCAAAAACAACTCTCAGATATTCTAGAAATTTTGCAAATATTGATTTGAAAGGGTTTCAGGAGAAATTAGTATCTAAGAATCTGGATGACATTTTTTATATTGAAGGCATTAATGATAAAGTTGAGTATTCACAAAAGCCCTAACATCTGTGTTCGATAAGTTTGCACCATTGATAAGCATGAGATTGACTAAAACACCGGCATCATGTACTCCAACTATTAGGTTGCTTATGGATCTGAGGGACAAAGCAAAAGCTAGATACAATCGAACAAAAAAAAATTCTCATCGAGATTATTACAAACAGCTCCGAAACTATACAAATACAGCCGTTAAAAATGAAAAGAAAGCATTTTACATCAATTATGCATTTCAGCATAAAAACTCAAAACAGTTATGGAATGTAATTGCACTTTACTGTTTGGAACCTTTGGTGTGGTAATGAATATACTGGAGTTTCATCCCAACACCAAACCTCTATTTTCAACACCTCGACACGTGTTTCTGTCACCAAGTGACCATCTTCAAGAGGAAAATTAGTTTAATCTTCCCCAAGGAGCCATTCTCAGCCCGATACTGTTTTGTTTGTATATTTCGAACATGAACAGTTACATTAAATACTGTAGTATGCACACCTACGTCGATGACACTCAAATTTATCACTCAGACAGGACAGAAAAAGTCAATACTATATTAATAATAATAATAATAATAATTATAGTGGCAGTGAGCCCTCCCGAAGAGAATACATGGCAAGAATGCATGCTTTGTGGTGTGAAATACACCCAGAGCATGCTGCCTTTTCCGCACAAAACCTAAGGGATTATGTATCCCACCTTCGGGTTCGAGGCTATGTTAGAGCCCCTCCTCAGCCGGTTAACGCAGTGGCAGACGTGGCAGATCTGCCACGTGTTGATCTAGCTGTAGAGGAGGACCGCATCATACCACAAACGGAAGGCATCAGAACCCGCAGGGCGCTTCATAACACCAAGCCCCTGAAGCCACAACAACTGGCACGGGTGGATGCGGAGATTCACGATGTTCTTTCAGAAGAGGCTGACATTTGGCATATGAACTCTACCGTGTATGACGCCGCTCAGGCCCTGTCCCAAGCTGAGAGGAGGGATACCACCCCTCGGATTGGGAGGCATGAGCGACGCATTCACAAGATGGAAGTTAAGATCAAGTCGGCGAGACAACACGCGTCTCGTATCCAGTGTGTGGCGGACTACGTGGCGGCCAATAGGCCCTTCACGCCCGCAGTGCAGTGAATTTCCGCAAATTTAAGACGAGCTCACCACACACTAATTCAAGGGGTGCTGTTTACTATCAAACAGCACTGTCTTGATAGGATACGAATGCTGGTGGCTACAACAAAGTCACTAGTGAGGCGGGCAAGAAGCATCGCGGAAAATATGAAGTTCCGCGATAAACCTTCTCGCCTATTCCAAGAGCCTCCACGTGTTGTGGATAACCCGCCGGCGGCTGATCGGGTATAAACCTTCTGGAAGGGCATCTACGAATTTCCGCAACCACTCAACGTAGATACTCCAGCCGTAGCACAGTTCGAAGCTTTCTGCAGGAGGCTTCTTCAGCCTGAGCTCAATGAGCTGCGCAATCCGATAACCCCGGAAGAAGTTCGACGGGCCCTCAAAGGCTCGAAGAACTTTGCTGCTCCAGGCCCTGATGGCCTGAATAACTATTGGTGGAAAAAATTTCCATCCACCCACCACCATCTAGCAAGAGTTTTTAACTCATGGCTAGATGGGGAGCAACAGATTCCGGATTGGTTTGTCGAGGGGCGAACCGTTCTAATCCCCAAAAACGGAGATTTGTCTGATCCCAAAAACTACAGTCCCATAACATGCTTGAACGCAAGTTATAAGATGTTTACACGCATCTTGTACATGCGAATACTCTCCGCAGTTGAGCCGGTGTATGAACGGATATACGAGCTGCAAGGAGAACCTGCTGATCGACAGATGCATTACGCAGGACTCCGTGCAGTACAAGCGCAACCTTTCAATGGCCTGGATCGATTATCGCAAGGCATTTGATACATCGCATGAGCTCATGATGCATTTGCTCAGATGCCTTGCGGTACCCGATCAAATAGTGAGATGCATTGAACAGCTGATGCCGCTCTGAAGGACTCGCTTTACCATAACATCTGGTCAAGTCAGAGTCCAAACAGAGCAGGTTATCTTTAGAAGGGGCGTGTTTCACTACTGCCATTGTCCGTTGCACTACGGAAAACCCGTGGATACAACTGCGGCACCCGTGGCACCCGCAGCAACCGGAGGCAAAAGGTCACCCATTTGTTTTACATGGACGACCTTAAACTATGCCTCTGGGGAAAAGGATCTACATCAGTCCTTAAGGGTGGAGCAAAAGGAGGAGGACATTCAGCTCATAGACGGAAGCATCCTACATCATCTGGATGCTGGAGAGACGTATACTTACCTAGGAGTGGAACAACGCCACTCCCAAAAGGTGAACACTGTTAAAAACTCTCTCCGCGGCAAGTATCAGCATAAACTCCGACATATCTGGTCATCAGAATTGTCGGGGAAGAACAGAGCTGCTGCAACTAATGTGCTTGCCGTTCCAATTCTAATTTACTCTTTTGGAGTAATAAAATGGACTCAGGAGGAGCTGCGACAACTTGATGTTAAAACTCGCAAAATGATGCATCTGCATAGGAGCTTGCATCCTAAATCGTCCGTTCCACGGTTATACTTCCCTAGACAACGGGGAGGCCGTGGACTTTTGAGTTTGGAATGTCTGCATGGCAGAATGGTACTGGATGGAGCCTGTAAAGTCATCAGGAGTTCAGATCCTCTCCTCTGCTTGGTATGTGATCATGAAAAAGCAGGGATTAGAGCATTTCTTTTCTAGGCAGCAACCCGTGTAGCCGATGAACACGGTCTCGTATTCGACACTGTTTGGACAAACCCAAACTCTATCACCGAGCTGGAACCCGTTCAGCAAAAAGCCCACGTGAAAGTTGCGGAGTGTGACAGGCTCCATAGCTACATAGGGATAAGCTAATGCATGGGGTCTTCTTCAAGAACATTGAAGACCTTGGCTTATCCAGAAACCTGACCTTCGCTTTTCTCAGGTCAAGTGGGCTGAAGTCGGAAATCGAGGGATTTATAATGGCCTGCCAGGATGGTGTCTTCAAAACCCTCGTCTACTGTAGTCGCGTGATGGGTATAGAGGTCCCTGATACAATTTAAGTTTCAATGAATAAGTTTGAAGATACTCTTCTACTGTTAAATAATTTGTTTCCTTTAATTCGACCCAATTTTCCGCACTTACGTTTATCCACATGCCAAAACTGCTTTGATCAGAACTGTATGTTACATAATTTTTCAGAGGATCCGTGCCACGATTCGGAGAGCTACTCTTATACTCTCTTATAAATATTCTACAGATAAACTTACCACTGCATCAATGTAGTTGTATAAAGACAATCCATCATCCCAGGGCTTCTCGATGTCACAGGATAAATTCATTGGCCTGATAGAGTGACCGGAGTCCATAGCAGATAATCCCTTTGCAAATACATACACCGAATCAAACATCAGGGCCGGTTCAGCCTGTAAGTTGAATACCCATATTATAAATAAATCAGCCAACCAATTCATTATTTGGCTCAAAATATGAAACGGATCCACATAATACAAAAAGTCGAAACATCGTAACTGAACGTGTTTTCCTTTCATGAAACTATCAAATCATACTCAACAAGCTATAATAGTAATACCAATAATGATGCACCTGCATCTCCCTATGGTCCGTTGAACTACGGAAAACCAGCATATACAAATGCAGCATCTCCAGCAACCAAAGGCATAAGATCACTTATCTGTTTTACATGAATGACCTTAAACTATATATCTCTGGAGTATAGATTCTTCATCACTCCTTGAGCGTGTGTAAGAGTACACAAATGCTATCGGAATGGAGTTTGGGATCGACAAATCTTTCACGGTTTATCTCGAAAGAGGACGATGTGAGAAATACGGAGAAGACATTTAGCTCGTAGACGGAAGCATCTTACATCAACTCGTGCTTATACTGGAGGAGCGATATACTTACTAAGGTGGAACAATGCTGGTCCCAAGAGGTAACAACAATTGAAATCTCTCCTCGCGTCAAGTATCAGCACAAACTTCGTCAAATCTGATCATCACAACTGTAGGATAATAACAAATTTGCTGGAACTAATATGCTTGCCGTCCAGTTCTACTTTAATCCTTTGGAGTGATGAAACGTTAAAATCATGCATATTCTAAGGGCATTCATCCTGAATCGTCTGTTCCACAGTTTTACTTCCCCACATAATCGGGAAGCCATTTAGAGTCACCAGAACTTCAGTTTCTCTCCTCTGCATGATCTGCGACCATAAAAAAGTAGGGATTGGAGCATTGCTCTCCAACGCAGCAACCCGTGCTGGCAATGAATTTTCACTCGTTTTCAGCACTCAATGGATGAACTTCATCCAGAAACCTATTCTTCGCATTTCTCAGGTTGAGTTAGCTGAAGTCGAAAACCAAAAGATTCATAACGGCCTGCCAGAATAGTGTCTTCAACGCCCCTGTCTACCTTAGTCTCGTAATGGGTATAGAGGTCCCTGACACTAGATGCAGAGCGTGTCCTGGGACAGTCAAGACCATAATGCATTTGCTGTCAGCCTGTCCAGCTCATGTGGTCTCAGCCTATATTCACAGGTATAACGCGATGCTACAAGTGTTGACTACGATCATGGACAGTCGTTCGAAATACGAGCCAACGAGCCCAATGTTGTGAAAGATGGAGAAAAACGGGCAAAATATCGAGACTCACTCTTTGGACTGCGCAGGATTCACTCAAATCATTCTGCTTCAATGGTGGCTCTGATCATAGGGGTATTTGTTGGGTGATAAACACGCTATTCCCGAATTCAAAAGTTACACCGCTTGCCGTGATAAGGCAGAAAAACTTGGCTGAAAGAATGCAGAAGGCCGTAATTCTTGGTTCACAGCGCCTACTCAGGTCACATGCTACTCGGACTCAGTAATCACTCGCCCCACGGGCGTGAAGAGTATTAACCGGGGTTAATGACTCCCCAGGGCGCCCTCTGAATAAATAGGAGCTCCGGAGATAGGGCATGACCGAGACATTTCTGAAGAATGAGAAAACGATAAACAATCAACGACGACGCTTTGAGTAAGCGAATGGAATCGGGAACTACTTTCTGAATTGCTACAAGAGCAGTGATCTGGCTCGTGGAGGATAAAATATGCATTCTATGGTGGGAAAAATTCCCGGAGCATGCCGTTTCTACCGCCTGAAACCTGAGGGCCTCTGAAGCCGCAACAATCGGTTCAAACTCTGCTCTAAGCGGATAAGAGGAATACCATCCCTCTGAATGGGAGACACGAGCGACGCATTTACAAGATGGAAGCTGAGATCGAGTAGGCAAGAAAACACGGGTTTCAAATGTATGGTGTTGGAGCAAAAGTGAAAACTCGCTCTCATACACTGTACCAAAGCATCTTGATAGGACACGAATGCTGGTGGCTGCAAAGAAGTCACTAGTGATGCGGGCAAGGAGTATCTCGAAATCAAAAGCCTCTGCGTAAATTTCTAATTGCGGGAAGAATGAGTACAAGACGAAAACATATTAACCTTAGAAACTAAATTTAACAGCACAACATGGAGTGAGTAAGAAAAATTATTTATTTGGTAAGGGGCAAACTTTGCTCACAGGCCGCTTCAGAGAACCATGAGCCGTTCTGACAGTGACTACCCTCGTTACACCATCTGCAACAGGGTGGAGTTGAGTTATGGGGGGAAGTACATTCGTCATTGAGAAGCACGATTGTATTAATATCAATTGAGATAGAAGGATCAAGCCATTTACCCCTTTGGAGGAGAGAATGGAGGTATTCTTTGTGCCACCTACCTCAAAACTCTCTTTGGAGTCGCTGCACATACTCCCACCTAGAAAGACGTCCTATTTCAATGTTACCAAGATCGGTTTCGGGTACAGAGTTCAGCGGAGCCAAAATCAAAAAGTTTCCAGGTGTGAGCACCGAGTCATCGCTAGGATCTGAACATAAACTACATAGAGGTCGAGAATTCAACATAGCTTCTATCTGAGTGGTAACTATGGAGAGCTCTTCGAGCATAAGAATCTAATCACCGATGACCCGTAAAAAATGAGTCTTAGTGGCCTTAACTCCAGCCTCCCAGAGGCCACCAAAATTGGAAGCAGAAGGGGGATTGAAATGAAATATGATTCCTTCTTGACCTGCGGCATCATGCATGATTTCAGACAATTCTCTGGCGGCACCTTTGAAGTTTGTACCGCAGTATGAATAGACATCGGTGCAATGACTCCTGCGAGATACAAAGCGCCTCAACGCGGCAAGAAAGTTATCTGTCGACATGTCGGAAACTACTTCGATATGAATGGCCTTCGTTGCCATACAGAGAAAAACGCATATGTATGCTTTCAAAACCTTTGCGCCACGCAATCGAGCAAGGATGATTTTGAATGGTCCACAAAAATCAATCCCAACGCCGGCCAAAGTACTAACTTGAGATATGCTAAACTTGGGTAGATTACCCATGGGTTGCTGAACAGGTTTCGGATTTAGTCGATATCATCGAAAACATTTGGAAACAACCTTTCGAATTGTCCTTTTAGGAGATAGAATCCAATAGCGCTGGAGGAGAAGAAAATGTAATGTTTGAAGTCCTGGGTGGCAAAACTTGGAGTGAGTATATTCTATGACAAGAATCGTGAAAGAATGCTAACTAGGTAAAAGAGCTGGATGTCTTTTATTGAAGGGTATGTCAGAATAGACCAGGCGACCACCTACTCTTAGTATTCCCTTTTCGTCGATGAAGGGGTTGAGTTTACGAAGAAATTTTGGCAATAACCTTTTATTTTGGGTTATATTCAATTCGAAAGCAAATGCACTTTGCTGAGTGAGTGTAAAGGATATTGAGTGCAGATTCTAGTTCCAATATTGAAATTAAACCTGAAACTTTAGGCAGAGAAACTGTCCTTATTTGATTCAATCCCATATGAATACGTATAAATCGTAAAATGTAACCGACGATACGTTGTAATTTAGACAGAGAAGAGAAACGATATAATGAGGAGAGAATGGGGCTTTCCACTACTGTCGTAGTTAAAGCCACTCTTCGTTGCTCTTCAAAAATATTTAAAGAACACAAGTGATCTACCGATCTTTCAGGCCACAGGTGTCGGGGAAGTTTCAACCAAGACGGTCCCGAACACCATAAGGGTTTTCATCTGTAGAAATGTGTGACCAAGAGGAAGGGGGTATTTTTTCTTGTATTTGTGTAATTCGATTTGCAACGAAAATATTCCAAGCCGATAATCTTGTATATTTTCATCCCAAGAAAATCTACAAAGGATTCTTTGAAAATGCCTATGAGTATCTTTCATCAGGATTCTGTTAAACATTTGCCTTAAGTCAGCCGTGAAACAGATAGCATGAGTCCGGAATCGAGAGAGAAGAGCGCAGATGTCGGGTTGAAGTTTGGGACCCACTAAAGGGTGTCATTTAGAGATGAGTTATTTGAGCTTTTACATGAAGCATCAAACACCACACGAAGTTTAGTTGTGGTACTATCGGGCTTCAGAATACAATTGATCTGAAATATAGTAATGAGAAGGAGAAGGGGAGATGTCGGAAATCGGTTTCATATAATTTTGAGTAGAGATTCAGATCATTGAGTAATCTTCGTTCTAGTGACAGAAAACGTTTCAAAGCAATGTCCCATGAATGAAGAAAAGTTAAATTTTCCTTTTTAAAAGGCAATGAGACGCAAAAACGACCAGAGTGGTCGCGTGAGACTGTGGACGATCTTCAGCTTTCATTTCCTCTTTGGAGAGAACAGAAGCTGTGGGAACTTGTTCGAGTTCCCAAAATGATTTTGAGTGATTTTTCTAACGAAAATTGTACCGAAGTGAAAAATGAACAAAGAGGAAGAGAAGGGAGAGAGGAGAAAACCTTTCCCATGATTATCCAGCCGAAAACAGTGTCTAAAGCTACTGGTTTATCGGCCTTGTCAACTCGTATTGAACCCTTGAGAATATGAGCAAATATATCAGCTCCTAGGAGCATATCTATTGGTTAGAAATATGAAAATTAGGATTAGCCAACTCTAGTTCAGAGAAGTCGGATAAATTATTCTTTGAGATGGAAATGGCGGGAAGATTTGAGCAGATTTGAGGGAGAACTACGAAATCTAGATCAAATAGGGGCTGATTTTTCAGATGAGGCTTGATAGTTCATGAAATCCTTTGGGAAGCGAGATCCGTTATTTGGCCAATCCCCTGAATGTCAAGTGAGACGTTTCTTCGAGTTAGTCCAAGCCGTGTGCAGCACGATTTCGAAATGAAATGACTTTGGCTCGCACTGTCTATTACTACCCTTACTGGTTGACATTGACCTTTATTATCAAAAACATCAACAATGGCCATTGATAAGAAAATGGTACTTGAGTGGGTGGATGGTACACTCACTGTTAGGGTTCTGGATGTGCTAGCATTTGAGGCTTGGGAATTTGACGGCATTCGTACAGAATTCTTCTCATTATTGTTGGGTACATGTAGAAGCGTGTGATGCTTCCTCAGGGTAGGATACAAGCGGCAAAACCCTCTGGAGGTACAAGAAGTGGCTAAATGTTTCGAACCTAAATAGTTAGTGCACCATTTATTCAATTTGGCGGTATTATATCGTTCCTCTGCCGTTTTAGATGTAAAATCTGGGCAATTGTATATCAAATGATCTTGATGACAGGCTTGGCAATCCTGTTTCATATTTGAAACAAAAAATGAGGAAGTTGTCTTGTATTTGGGACATTGAGGTTTATTACTAAAATTATTCGTTGGCTTTTTTTTCGGATACTCAATTGATTTTTAATAGGACTCGAGAAGTTGACGGTATCTATTGCTGAGCAAATATTTGTTAGACAGTAAAGAAGAATTTTTCTAATTCGAATTTTGTAGCCGTTACAGAGTCCAAACGATCAAATAACATGTTGAATAGAAAAAAATCCCATTGTTTAGTTGGCTATTTCAACTTCTCTAACATCGCAATATTTTCATTGAACGTATCAATGAGTTCTCTAGGAGCACGAGAATTTTCTGTATCGAATTGTCTTAGTATGCCTGTGAGACGTTGCTATCATTCGTGAATTCCAATACCTCTTTGTAAGGGCGGTATAAGCCACCGAATAATTTTGACCCGTCAAGGGTGTGCATTTAATAAGTGCCAGAGGGGCACCCGAGAGGCAATTTATGAGATATGAAAATTTCTCTATATTCGAAATACTATCATTAGTATGTAAAATGGAGTCAAACATATCAATAAACGTTTGCCAAGACTTCACATCGCCATCGAACTTTGGTAATTTCATTTTAGGGAGTCTAACATTGGTATGAGTTGGAGGCACAGGAGTGGTCGTCAATTTATTCTCAAATAACTTCATGTAAACCGCCTCTACATGATAATAATTATTCTCAAAAGCAGTCACAATGTTGGTTTTAGCATCGAGATCAGGGTTATCTTGAAAAGCAAGCGCACCCAGTACAAAGAGATGTAACATATCGAAATTCTCACGAATTGATTCAATGTGTCTGTAACGGCACTTGAAATTGTCATGAACCTCTGAATCGGCCAGCGCGCTGTCCGCCACCTTTTTCAATTCACCCATTTTAATTGTTTCAGTACTCCGTTGGGCGATATTGTGATGTAATCAGAACACACCCAGGGTTAATATGATCTGAACGCACCCTGAGGTGTCAAATGTCGACTAGAACCATAAAGGAGTTTTATAATAAAGCATTGTCTATCTAGCTGCCGTTTCAGTAACACGTAGTGTACCTGTCCTGTATATAATAAAGCAACACAGATATAGTTCTTAAGTTTTGTTGCGGTCGACATTTCAAACAATTCATACAATCTTCATAAATTTTACTACCGAGAACGTAAGCTGAGCGCGATTAGGTATTGGTAACGAACACAATTATTGAGAGTTGAGAATTGAAATCGAGATCTTAGTTGTGAAAACCAAAGTTAAGAAAGTACCTTCAATCGATGGCTCCATCTCATTTGCGCGAGAGAGTTGCGCATACGGTACCAACCGCCTAGAACGCGGAACTGCTAGAACCTAGGTAATTCGATAAATGCAAATATAAAAAGCGCGAGCTGGTCAGTAAAAAGTTATATTTTGATGAAATTTTGATTAAATCCAATTATTCACCATACGAATCCGTTGAGAAGGATCAAAATTGTTCGAGATAGAGCTTTGGACTGTATTTTTAGCGATGCAAGAGAAAGTCACTTACCGAATTATTTCTTTCTAGCATTTGGAGTATTGTACCTCGTGTCGTGTCACATAAAACTTATATTGTACTGTCTTCTCGTACTCATTCGGCTTCATCCGTCCGTTCCTGATAGGGATTTTTCTCCACATGCGTAGGGATGTCTGATAAAATTTACCAGCAAAAGATGATTTTAAATAAGTTATACTCGAAGAAAAGCAATTTTATATTTATTAGAATACAAGTATATTCAACAACAACAACTATATCCAAGGATACAAATAAAAAATATATAAAAAAATAGAAAATCATTATTTTTCCCAACACTCCCCAAAATAATAATTTTCCAAAGTCTTTTGAAACGATTCTCAAACAATTCTTCAACTTCTGGAACCTGGGAGTTGGTAACGGTTTGGTGAAAATATCAGCCAACTGATTTTCTCCTTGGATATGAAAAACTTTCAATTCGTTGTCATTTTTCTCTTTGATAAAGTGAAATTTGATATTAATATGCTTGGTTCTAGTCAAAGCTTTTCCATTGCTATTTTCAATCATCTGGACTGCATTTTGGTTATCAATATAGAGTGGAATTGGTTGGTCTTCATATGCGCCAATCTCCATTGATATTTGACGAATCCAAAGTAGTTCTCTGGTAGCTTCACATGCAGAAATAAATTCAGCTTCTGCTGTAGATAAGGCTACGGTGGGCTGTTTCTTTGAACCCCAACTCACAGCTCCCCCAGCATATTTAATAACATATCCACTTTCTACTTTCTGTCACCTCCAAAATCTGCATCAGTGAAAACTTGTAACAGTTCCTTACTTTGAAACATTATTCCATGATTCAAAGTTCCTTTCAAATAACGAAAGATTCTTTTGACACCACACCAGTGACAAATTTTTGGCATTTCCATAAATCGGCTCAAATAATTGACTATGAATGTGATATCCGGTCTTGTAACTGGTGAAACGTATAACAGACAACCAATAGCCTGTCTATAGGGTTTATCAATGGCTTCCGGTGAATTTTCTTCATCAGTATGCAAAGCTCCGGGAGTTGAAACATAATTCGAATTGGACATGTTAGATTTCTCCAAGATTCTTCTAACATATTCAGCCTGATTTATGAATACAGAACCGTTTCTTTTGATAATATTAATCCCCACATAAGACTCTGCTAAACCGTGCATTATTTCAAATATGTTATTGAAATCTTTCAATAAATTTGACATATCACTGACATTTTCACCGACAACTAATCCGTCGTCAACATATAAAGTGATCAATAATTTTGTTGGTGATTTTCGTATGAAAACACATGGATCAGATTCGCATATATCAAAACCTTGATTTTTCAAAAAAGTACTAAACTTTTCATTCCATTTTCTTGGGGCTTGTTTAAGTACATATAGACTTTTATATAGTCTGCACACTCTATTTGATCCGTCTTCGTAGCCTTGCGATTGTAACATATAAATTTCGTCGTCCAAGTCTCCATGAAGAAATGCGGTTTTTACATCAAACTGAAGAAGATGGAAGTTTTCTCTCGCTGCCATAGCCAGAACTAGTCTTATTGAATCATACCGAGCCACAGGACTGAATATTTCTCCGTAATTGATTCCATACTCCTGCATGAAACTTCTTATCACCAATCTTGCTTTGAATTTAGTCAGGTTTCCATCTTTATCTTTCTTCAATCTGAACACCCATCGACATGATAAAGGTTTTTTATTTAGAGGAAGATCAACTAACTTCCAGGTTTGATTTTTAATTAAAGAATTAACCTCTTTCTCCATGGCAAATTTCCAGTTTGCATCATCCAATGCATCTTGAACATTTATTTCCACCATGTCACCTATCATCGCTAATACTACGTTCGTTTCGTATTTCTTTGGCATATTCAAGTCTTCCCTTTTTCTTAAATTGTACCGTGGTGCGATTTCCAGTCGATTGTGTTCATTTTCTTCATTTTGATGTGGTCGTTTCATCTACTTTATTTTCCTATTCTTCGATGTTGGGTGTTTGTAAAAAAATTTCATCAGTTTGCCCAATTTCAATCACAGCTTCGTTCGTCTGATTTATATGTTTCTCAGGGACATCGAAAGGTAACAGTTCTTCACCGTCTTCTTGGAACATAACGTCTCGTGCAAATTCGATTTTTTTAATAGAAGGTATAAAAATACGGAAAGCTTTAGTTTCTTCTCCGTATCCAACAAAATGCCACTTTTTGCTTTTCATGTCAAATTTGTGACGTTTCTGCTTTGGCACATGGGAATATATAGTCTCACCAAATATTCGCAAACAAGAAGTGTGGAAATTTTTGTTAAACCACAATTCATTTGGTGTTTTACCATCAATAGAACTTTTTCCGATCATATTGAGAATGAAGATTGCATAATTGACGGCTTCAGCCCAAAAATTTGTGTCTACCCCTTTTGAGTGAATCATTATTCTGGACATTTCGACTATTGTTCTCATATCTCGTTCTGCATGGCCATTCTGTTGTGGTGTATAAGGAATTGTAAGTTGATGTCGTATGCCATTCATCTCCAGAAGGTCTTTTACTTCTTTGTTCACCATTTCTGTGCCATTGTCACTTCTTAGAATTTTCACCTTGTTTCCTTTCTGATTTTCTGAACATCTCAGGAAAATTTTGAGTTTTTCTTTCGTTTCACTCTCATTCTTTAGAAAATAAACAGTTCGATAATGGGAAAAATCGTCCTTCAATAGCAAGAAATATGTTGAACCTCCAAGAGATATCTTCTCCATTGGCCCGCAAACATCCATATGGATTATTTCACAAGATGATTCAGCTCTACTCAAACTTGGCTAAAAAGGCAATCGATGTTGTTTTCCCATAAAACATGTCTCACAGAAAAACTTTTCTTGGCTATCAATGAAACTGATGTTGTTTTTCTTTAAAATTCCTCTCACATGATTAATATCTTGATGTCCTAAACGTTCATGCCAGGGTTTGATATGATCTTGCTTACATTTAACATTGAATTGGGCAGTTCTTACAACATTTCGTAAAGTTTCTTTTTCCTTTCACCAATGGCGAAAAATTTTCCACTTTTTACAAATTTGCAGATTTCATTATCTGATTGCATTTCATAGCCTTTGACCGTTCCAGCAGAAAAAAAATTGCAGTTTAAACTAGGAACGAATAAGACACTATGAATAACAGATGGAATCCAAGTTTGGCCATTGAAAGTTTTGATATTTATGTCGCCTTTCCCTAATGCACTGATGCAGGAACCATCTCCTATTTTTATGGATTTGGGCATCGAAAAACTTTCATAATTCAAGAACCAGCGTTTTGTGTTTGACATATGATCACTTGCTCCGCTGTCAAGGTACCCTTTCAGTTCCAGAACATCGGAACTATTATTCATCAGAGCAGCAGAAATCAAAGCATTTCTTTGAGGATGATCTTGTCTTGAATTTTGTTCTTTCTTACTACGGAACCAACAATCTTTCAGTACATGATTTCGCTTTTTACAGTAATAACAGAGAAGCTTGTTATTTCTATGGTAATTTTTGGTTGAGTTGTAATTTCTATTTCCAGATTTGAAGGAATCTTCCACTTTTTATGAGCTGTAAGAGCATTTGCTTCTGGGGTGTTTCTTTCTTCTCGAAATTTATTAAGTCTTTCTTCTTCTAGTAGTAGGCGACTGATCAGATTGTTCAAGGTTTTCTGGTCTGGAACGACAGAATCCCAGGCACTTTGGAAGTGGGAATTTTCTTTTGGAAGCATCATCAAACTTTTTGTAACCACCATGGAATCCGGAATCTTCTCTCCAAGAACCTTAAGTTCGTGCACCAACTTTTCTAGTCTGGTTATATTCGTAGACATCGACTCAGCTTCTTCGAATGTGAATACGTAAAATTTTTGTTGTATGACATGGACAGTGGCTTCTGACTTTTGGGCATATAAGATCTCCAGTTTGGTGAACATTTCAGCAGCATTTTTACAATGGGTTATCAATGAAAGAACTTGTTCGGTAACACTGTTGACAATAATTATTTGTGCATTAATGTCTTCCATCAGCCATTTTTCATATTCTGCTTTTTGTACTTCGTTGGGTTTCGGAGTTATCCCAATGGATACGTTATAGTTCCTTGTACTTTTGAGGATGATGTCGACTTGGAATCTCCATGTTTCGTAATTATTTCTACCTTCCAGCTTTATAATTCGTGCTGAAGTATATTCTTCCATTTTTGATTTAGTCAATATGACACCAGCTTCAGTCAAGGCAAATACTTCGATTTTTAAGTGTTCCCACAAAATTTACTCTTTTACTGTTATGGATATTCAGGGCGTTATTCTGGGCCCATAACCTGATAAAATTTACCAGCAAAAGATGATTTTAAATAAGTTATACTCGAAGAAAAGCAATTTTATATTTTTAGGAACAACAACAACAACTGTATCCAAGGATACAAAAAAAAAATATAAAAAAATAGAAAATCATTATTTTTCCCAACAATGTCGTACTGGACACGGTTTGGGAACAATAGCGTAACAACCTCTTGCATATACGGGTACGCGACAAAATGTAAGAATATACGGAGTAGTTTGGTGATAAACCAGTTTTATAACAACAGAGTGTGAGAACTCAAGTCTTTGTAAGCTTATACACAGTGATTTAGCATTGCGACAACCCTGGAAACAACAGGCTCCTAAGGGCTCAAACAACTTCGTTGCTCCAGGCCTAGATATAATTAATTTATTGTTGAAAAAAAATACTGCGTTTTGTTGCCAGAATTTTTCATTTGACAGTGTTCATAGTTCACCTCTAACCATACCGTTGTGAGAGTTAGTTTTTTATCACTCAGTGGTCAGTGCAGCGCCTAAATATTTCAGTAGGAGGAATGATCGATAGCAAGGCGGTTAGATGCAAGCCTTTGAAACTTTCACTTGTATTTGGTCAGGTTCAAATCCTGGAAGAACGAGAAAATTTTCCTATATTTCATAGGAGTCGATAGGCAATGTTAATTTTCTAGATCACAATCCCGACGTCCTGGTTCTTGCTTAGAGTGCGCGGCGACTACCAACGGTGGTGCTGTAGGTTTTCCAAGTTTTCCTACAGCTGAAAAGTGAATACGCCCACAAAAATCAGTAAGTCGCCCCGGAGCGTAAAGGCAAGTAATAATAATATCCGTCCTCTATTCGCACAACCTTTTTTTTTGGTTACACTCTATGAATGTTTTTGGGGAAGTATTATTAGTATTATGATTATTATTATCCACTTGTCTGGAGTTTCAAATTAGGAGTCAATTCCCAAATAATCAATAATTAACTTTGGATAATATCATTCAGTTCTGAGCTATGAATATAGTTGGTGTTAAATCGATTGCAGAATTTTGACCGAACAGACAGACATTACTCTTATTATTATTATTATTCCATCAATGTCAACATATTCCGCAATAATATCGCATCATCATCCAGTTCTGAGCTATGTTTTAGTTCAGAATGGATTATTTTTTTTATTTTTGTTCCACAGACAGGCCCTGTTTCCGGATCCCCAATACTTCCGGAGGGCGCACTGGATCATTTATCCAAATACCCACTTCTCACGCCGTAAGATAAGTGACAATTGAGTCCGAGAATCATGTGCCCTGAGCAGGCAAAGTGAACCAAGAATTACGGCCTTCTACATTCGTCCGGCTAAGATTTCTGCCATATCACGGCAAGCCGGTATGATTTTTAAGGTTGAGAGCAGTGTGTCCATCATTTTGATAGAATGGTTTGGATAAAGCCTGCGAAGTTCAAAGAGTAGACCTCGAAATTTAGTCCGTTTTTCCTTCTCTTTTCGTTTCTCCAGAAGCTGAAAACTCAATGACGAAAATCTTCCTACTTTGATGGTCAGGCTTATTGGCTTGTATTTGCCTGAGGGTGGGGAATGAGTAGTTCCAATCAATTCGGCACTTCCCATTCGCCACAACGGACTTCATATTCCCTGGAGGATAAGGCAACACCGGGGTCTCGTCTACACCGAACGAGTGTCGTAGATGGTAGTACTACACTCGTTGGGCCGCGTTATGCCTGTGCATATAGGCTGAGAACGCATAAGCTGGACAAGCTGCCCCACGACACGGTCTGCATTTAGTGTCAGGGACCCCTATACCCATCACGCGACTACGGTAGACGAGGGTGTTGAAAACACCATCCTGGCAGGTCATTATGAATCCCTTGGTTTCAGACTTCAGCCCACTTGACCTGATAAAAGCGAAGGTCAGGTTTCTGAATAAGCCAAGTTCTTCAATGTTCTTGAAGAAGACCCTATGCATGGGCTCATCCTTATGTAGCTGTAGGAGTCTGTCACACTACGCAGCTTTCACGTGGGCTTTTTGCTGAACGGGTTCCACCTCGGTAACAGAGTTTGAGTTCGTCCGTTCAGTGTCGAATAGGAGACCGAGTTCATCAGCTGCACGGGTTGCTGCCTCGAAAAGAAATGCTCCAGTCCCTGCATTTTCGTGATCGCATACCAAGCAGAGAAGGGGATCTGAACTCCTGATTACTTCACAGGCTCCGTCCAGTACCATTCTGCTTTGTAGGCACTCCAAACTCAAAAGTCCACGGCCTCCCTATTGTCTGGGAAAGTATAACCGTGGAACGGACGATTTGGGATGCAAGCTCCTATGGAGATGCATCATTTTGCGAATTTTTACGTCGAGTTGTCGCAGCTCTTCCTGAGTCCATTTCATTACTCCAAAGGAGTAAAGTAGAATCGAAACGGCAAGCATATTAGTTGCAGCAACTTTGTTGTTCCCCGACAGTTCTGATGACCAGATCTGTCGGAGTTTGTGCTGATTCTTGCTGTGGAGAAAGTTTTTAACCTCTTGGGTATGGCGTTGTTCCACCCCAAGGTAGGTATACGTCTCTCCGGCATCCAGATGAAGTAGGATTGCTCATATATCCTTTCATACACCGGCTCAACTGCGGAGAGTATTTGCATGTATAAAATGCTTGTAAACATCTTATAGCATCCGTTCAAGCATGTTATCGATCTGTAGTTCTTCGGATCAGACAAATCTTCGTTTTTGGGGATTAGCATGTTTTGCCCCTCGACAAACCAATCCGGAATCTGTTGCTCCCCATCTAGCCAAGAGTTGAAAAGTCTTGCTAGATGGTGTTGGGTACAAGGAAATTTTTTCCACCAATAGTTATTTAGTCCATCAGGACCTGGAGCAGCAAAGAGCAAAGAGCCTTTGAGGGCCTGTCGAACTTCTTCCGAAGTTATCGGATTGCGCAGTTCATTGAGCTCAGGCAGACGAAGCCTCATGCATCATTATTAATATTATTTTTGTTCTTTTACCTATTATTTGAACATATGTATTATAATCCAGTTCTGAGCTTCAAGGATCTAGCTCAGCGGATGTTAGTTCACAATTGATTTCAAAATTGACTTCATTGTATTCATTTCATTCACAATGAACTGCGGAACGATGCGCCATCAGGAACAGATGGAGGTACTGGTCCCAATCCTTCTGGTGGTCAGAGACTACCTTGGACAGGTGGCGGTTTATCGTCTTATTCATCCGCTCCACCATTCCATCGGACTGCGGATGTAGAGCTGTGGTCCTCGTTTTCCAGATGTTTAGCATCTGACACATCTCCTGGAACAGGTTTGACTCGAAATTCCTGCCTTGATCCGAATGCAGTTCTAACGGGACACCGAATCGACAAATCCACTCCTTCACCAAGACGTCGGCAACGGTGATGGCTTCTTCGTTGGGCAGGGCATAGGCTTCGGCCCACTTGCTGAAGTAATCCATCGCCACAAAGATGTACTTGTTCCCGTGTTCAGATTGTGGGAACGGGCCAGCGATGTCAATGGCGATCCTTTCGAATGGGCTGCCCACATTGTACTGGCGCATCGGGGCCTTAGGTCTTGTTCGAGGCCCATTACTGGCAGCGCATACAGCACATTTTCTGCACCAGTCCTTGACGTCAGCTTGACAATTGGCCCAGTAGAACCGTTGCCTAACTTTCTGGAGGGTCTTCGTCACTCCCAGATGTCCTCCGGTGACCCCACCATGGATTTCTCGAAGCACTTCCTGTCTTCTGCTCCTGGGAACTACTACCTGACGTCTTTCTACCCCGCCATCCTTCGACTCCAACACACGCCTCAAGACTCCATTGTCTAAGGTGAAAGAGTTCCATTGGGCCCAGTAAGTTTTAATGACTGGAGAACAACTGGCTATTTCCTGCCACGACGGTCTTCGCTCACTCTTCTTCCAGCCGATGACTAAACCAAGATCTGGACTTTCTCTTGGTCTTTCTGGATCTTGTGGTCATTCCAGTTATCATCGACCGTCGTGGTTCTGCAGAGTGTCGACTCCTTTTCCTTTGTTCGTCGGCAGTGCGAACAGTCGTCTGGACATGGTCTTCGCGATAGGGCATCCGCATCCTTATGGCTGGTCCCCGCCCGATGTTCTATCTCAAAGTCGAATTCCTGGAGCCTCTCAATCCAGCGTGCCACTTGACCCTCGGGGTTCTTAAACTGTAGGAGCCATTTGAGAGCAGTAGGAATCTTCGTCCATACACGTACTTGTAGAAGTGCTCAAAAGTAGGTCCAAGGATTGTCCTAGTTGCACCCGTATCAAGAAGCATGGTGCGAGGCTCGTTGTTAATGAGACCGTCTACAAAGACACCTTTGTCTTGTCTTTGAAGTACAGCGACATATGCATTGTTAACTGGGACTTGTTGGATACGGGCTGACGATTGCTCCTTCTTGACCTTCATCGTTGATGTCGATTTTTTCAATGTTGGACATTTGCTACGCACGTGCCCAAGTTCTCTACAATTTCGGCATCGTATCAGTCTTCTCTCAGGCACAACTTCCTTCAGCAATTTTCGCATCACAGCTTCGATATTAGCGGGCTCCTGTGGCTGTGGATCTTCCTCGATCATCCGGACTCTACTCTGGCTTTTGCAGGATTGCTTTGCTGCTTCGAATTCCAGAGCGCGTGCCAATGCATCCACGAGATGTGCGGGGCGAGCTAGTGTTAGGGCTTGCCGGGTTTCCTGGTCACGAAGTCCATCCAAAAATGCTTGGACCGCTAGTCGCTCCATTACATTTCCCAGTGTAGCTGGGTACGCAAGACGAACCAAGCGTGCAATACCTGCTTCAAATTCTTGCAACGACTCGCTTGATTTCTGGCATCGGTTTTTCAGCTGTGAGTGATATACGTGTTCAAGGTGGGCTTGACCATAGCAAAGTTCCAAGTGTTTTACCAGCTGTTCATAGTCTTCCTGTTGTTGAGCGGTGAGCGTTTGTAAAATATTTGTTGCTTCGCCACGCAATGCCAGTGTCAATGCTAAAGCTTTTTTCCCAGCATTCCATCCATTTGCTTTGGCAGCAGCTTCGAATTGTCGGTGGTAGTATGACCATGGAGTATTTCCGTCGAACTGAGGCGGTTTCAATGAGAGCTTTCCAGGTTCAGCACTGACCTTGAGATTTTTGATGTCCTTCTGAACTTCGTCCAAGTTCGTACTCAGGTCCACCCTTGAGTTTTTGTTGTAAGTTTGTGGGGTGTGCGCAGAATCTATTCGCTTTTCTAATTCACTGAATTTTTCCTTCATCCTGCCGATTTCTGCCTTGATTCCATCTTTTATTTCATCGTGGAGCGTTTCCTTTATCTTTTTCATCTCATCCTCAATATCATCTTTTATTTTATCCACCTCTGTCTCAATGGCTCCTATTCTTCCTTCCAGTCGATTTGCCACACCACAAAGTTCTCTTTTTAGACCTTCAGAGTTTTCTAGAAGCTTTTCTTGAAGTTTGACTTCTAGACTTTTCGAATTTTCTTCAAGTTTTTCTTTCAGATTTTTCGAATTCTCGTGAAGCTTTTCTTCTAGATATTTCGAGTTTTCGAGAAGTTCTTTCAAGCTAACAGAATTTTGTTGAAGTTCTTTCAGACTTACGGAATTTTGTTAAAGTTCCTTCTTCAAACTATTCGAATTTTCCAGAAATTTATCTTCCAAGGATTTCGTGGTCTCGTCGAGTTTATTCATTATGGAACTCAAATCAATTCCAGAATCTTCGAATAAGAACGTTTCTGGGTCTTCCTTCTTCAATCAGTCCATCTGCAAGTCTTTTCTGGAGTACGGCCTTCTTTCCAGTTGTTTCTAACTCACGCTCCTCTAACTCTTGCTTTAATTCACTAACTTTAAGGTCAACTAGGTGAACTCTCCTGGGAAACATTTTGTCTCTTATTGTCTTTACCGAGATATAAGTCTATTATTTATTTCACACAAAAAGTTTTCAGTTTATTGTCCCGCGACGCGCAAAACTGTCCACTTTGCACTCAAATGTTCAACGGGTCACTCACTAACTGTCTATTAGGCGCGATAAACGTCAATCAGTTTTTCAACGCGACGAACACTTTAACACTTATTTATTTTAAACATCCCACTTCTGACACCAAATGTAGTAAAATTGCACTAACTAATTTTCCTAATTTATTTAAAACACTATTTACAACAATTATTCACTAAAACATTACTTCACTTATTTTATTTCTACGGTGTCAGTCTCTATCTGCGAACTCAGGAACTGTAACTGTCTCCATTCTGCCTGTCCCGCTTATATACTCCCAAGAAGTTTCCATTCACGGCTCTCGAATATTCAGGAGTATAGAACATTTCATCTAGATGGCTCTTCGAATAGAATCGAACAATCGATTATTCCAGCTTGTTCTCGGCGATGCGTACGCCAGCAGATATGCAGTTGTAGTTGAACGAGGGTGCATAATTAATAAGATCAGGGCCGGTCTCGGGGCCGGTCTCGAAATCGTTACAATATTGTAGATCTTGGCATCCTCATTACGTAGTCCAATTTACAGATCGATAGTAAATGATCTGCAAGAGAACGGCCCCATTTCATATGGAAAATAACATGGGAAATCGTCAAGGTCCATCGTGGTCATTTTTGACCCCTAAAAGGGATCCTTGCGGCACACCAATTTTCCAGGCCGTGACGCTCGAGCGCCATCCTCCACCAGCCGTCACACTTATGAAATTAACGCATTATACATTTGTATTGCATTATGGATAACAGTCCTCTCCAGGCTATGACGTCACACTACCCAATGCACAGCGACGCTGAGAGTGAGCAGTAACCCCCCGTATTTTGAATTTCCCGCCACCGATCATTAGTCATTCCACACTAGCATCGTGACAGTAGATATCTAATATAAAGTTGAGGTATAAGAATTTGTGACGTCGAGGATTCGAGCTCACGACCCCTGGCACACGAGACTGGCACTCAACCGCCTCGACCACGGAGATCAACTGCCAAGAAGACGGATCTCAACCATTACAAGCATCCAACTACCGAAGTACCGTTATCCACTCAAAGGGTAGTCGACTTGTGAAAAAATATATATATTATCTTGTTAAACGCTGACCAGGCAGAGATATAGATATGAACTTATGATGAGCCGTCTCCGTGATGGAAATACGTAAACAAAATTGAATTATGTGTTTAACACTTGAAAAAAAAATCTGATTAATTATGGTATGAAGGATACCTATTCAGGGCATCAGGAGAGAAATATGTCGCGGTATATGAAATGTCTGAACGCTTGATTATATAATTCAATTACCAACCGAGCTCACATAATAATAGTAGTAGTAGTAGTACTTTATTATTATCCTAAGAAACAATTTAGGAATATGTACCTACATCAAGTGGTGGAAATCGGCAAATCCCGCAAATCCGCTCTTAGAAGAATATACACACATACACACACACACACACACACACACACACACACACACACACACACACACACACACACACACACACACACAAATAAATACTATTATTCTCATGTTTTTTTTTGCTTGCCAATGTTTCTAAAGTATCCATCAGTGTGGCAACGAAAAAGGATTTCAACTTAAGATTTTTCAATATAGTTGAGATATTTAGAGAGAGACATTCTTATCACAGTGAGAGACTTCGCAAGAATTATATTTGAACTGAATATAGGTGTTTGCCATTGCTTATATATTGTAAGGGATTCCCACAGAAGATCTATTGAATATGTATGTGCCATACAGAGGGTGACACCTATCGTTCAATAGCCGAAACTTTACATCTGAATTATTTCGTAGTTTTAGTAAACTGTAAATGGTTATGAAGAGACTTGTACAGTTATATCAAAAACTTTTTTTAATATTATGAGAAAAAGCCGCATAAGGTATTTCAACTTTCGAGAAAAAATGCAAACTTACCTGTATATTTTCTTTGTTTACATCAACATTGGTAAATCAGATTTTACTTCTGGGCTAGGATAATTCTAACAGTATCTCTTCCGAATATAACATTTATTAGGTAATGTAGAATATCATTGGCTATATTTCATTGTAGGAAATTTTTTGTGAAATACTGTATGATATCACAATCAAGTTTGTTGAATAGAAATAAAACATGGAATTCAATAAAACAACATTTATTGTCATGTAAATACAAAAGATATACTCAATTTGGGAGGGATTCAGAATGAAAATTAAATCACTAGTAATATAATAAATTGAGATGTTCCTTTGGAGAGTAGCAATTGAATGAAAATAATTTTTACCCATCTCTCCACATACCAAATCCAGAATAGACATTCCCACATATATTGGTTTGTTCAGCAGAACCTCCAGCTTCCTCAACTCGACCGCAACGAAGTTTTCATTGAAAATGGTACAGTTTTTGAACTCCGGCTTGGAAATATAGGATTCAGCACCATACCTGCCAGTCCACTCAGTTAGGAGACGAACGTTGAGCCGCTTCCTGATGTTTTCCATCGTTTTTCCTGGAACAAAACCGTTTTGAGTATTTCATAATAATAATTATTATTGAATTGAAAAAATTCTATAAAGAACATAGGCAGCATTCAACCACACAGCAAAAAAAATGTCATATTTGTTTCTTAGTAATAGTCATGAAACAAGTCATTGATATTTTAATATGAAAATATATGTGAGTTAGGTATATCCACAAGAAAATTTCTACAATTATTATTATTACTATTCATATTATGAATCGTTGAAATGAGTGTAATTATAACACAATGTTTGGGTTTAGAAATTGAAGAAATATCAGATGTTTTTTTTATGAAAATATAGCTGAATGTTCATAACTATCGAGTGTGTATGTGTGTTGAAGTGATAATAATAACAATAATTACTAGCCATAATCTCATAAGCATTAATTTTTAATATGAATTAATACTGAATTCACCAAAGACTGCATTGTTCATGAGTTTGAACAAGTTCTTCTCAAAGTCGGTTCTCGCCCGGGTGCGTAGTTGGGTGTTCAGATCGATGTAGGATTTCAGCCAGGGTGATTGTTTGAATTTCAAAACCCTATGGATTTTAGTTAAAACCACTCCGTTGTTCAAAGCCATCTTCAATGCTAGGTAATGGATATCATATTTCTCCTTGGAATGTAGAGTAGCCATTAACTTTGTTAATTGTGAGGGACTTGTCGGAGGTTTGCCTGTCTTGGGATTAATGTGTTCAGCACAGAAAGGCAAATCTTTGTGTTTGTCGTGGAGGTGTTCGGGATATTTCAAGTCGACTTCGAGTATGTAGCCTTCTTCAGCATCATCCGGGATGGCGGTTACATCGATGTTGGTGTCAGACCATTCGAAGCCACCGTAAGGAAGATGTTGACTCATGCTCCACCCATACTGATTATTGATGTCATAATACATCAAATAGGTCTCTGGTTTAGTTGAATCGTAGTTATGCAGGTATTTATTATTTGCATGAGAGCGCTTCTTTGCACAAACTTGACTCAATCCACCACGTATGCCTTTCTCCACAAACAGGAACATATCAATATCAGTCAAGAGCTCCAATTCTTGTTTGGTGTACTTCAACATAGCGTCCCTCTTGAAACCTGGCAGCGTAAAATAATGACTGGGGTCAAGTTCATAGGTGTTGTGACAGCTGTTTCTGAATTGCTCAAAAACATCAGCCAATAACAGTATGTCCGTCTTCATATAGAGATCGATGTAATCTCCCAAGTTACAGCATTCGAATTTATTCCAGAATTGTTGTGCACGTTGATACAAACGATTGGGACATGGTTTTTCTTCCAATTTATTGTAGAACTCGTTGATAGGTGGCAAAGAGACTTCATCGAAACGTTTGAAAGAATCCACGTAATCATAAGGCATGACACCTTTCTTCGTTAGCAAGCTGAAGTCTTCGTCTGAAACGGCTGCGAATTGTGATTTCATATTGGGAAAGTCTGTCAAGTGAGACACCAATTTGTCCAGGGATGAGTTCATGAAACGGAAGCTGTCAATGAATCGAAACTGTATCCTGTTTTCATCTACGTATTTGGTGAAGGTAATGTATTTTTCCTTGGTGATAGGCAGTAAATCGATAGCAGCCTTCATCTTGGCAGCTATGTCGGCGATGACAAAATGAGCGTCATAACCGCTGAGGTTGTGGAATACAACGGGAACTACGTGACTGTCTTGATACGATAAATTGCAGTCTTCGTGCGCAGGCCCCCTGTAGTTATTGGTGGGAGTAAGGTGCCGGTGGTCACGCACCTTCACATCCATAGGTTCCAAAGGATTTTCGCATATGTGGCAGTGGGTGGCTTTATGGAAATCAGCCTCTTGTGTAGGAGTCATATCGAAGTCGAAGGGGCACCAAAAAACTGTTTCCATATCTTCAGCCAACTGCTTGAGCTCCAGAGCAAACCATTGCATGCAATCAGGTCCTCGATATGAACGATAGAACGAGAGACTGTCATCATAGGAACACTTCATGAAATATCCAACAGCTGCCGGAATATGCTCCTGGTACTTATTATCATCAGTCGTGGGCTTCAAGATACTTTCCATGTCAGCATAAACAACGAAGGGTACCTTCTCTTTATTCTTGAAGTTTTTGAATTTCAAGAAGGCTTTCTCACCATGCGGCATCCTAATTGCAGTGTCATTTAATTTCCCGCAATCCTCTATATGGATATCTAACTTTTCCTGAGATCTAAAGTAGTGAAGACACCGATCGCAGAAGAATTTTTTCCCATTTTCTCTGCTTAATTGACGTGACACTAAGCGGGAGAGATCTTTGATGAAGCAGAAGTGGTAACGACGAGGAGTATCATCATAATCATCTTGCAGGAGAAGAAGGTTGACGTGGCGAGCTTTCTTGTCTTTACTAAGAAAAGTTGGGAGTGTCACAAAAGAATTTTTCCTCTTTTCGAGAATGTAAACGTTGATGGAGATGTCGTTCAGCTTCTCGAAGTGAGGAATTTGTCTCATAGTCATTGGGAACTGAACACCCTTCAACTTCAGTACCTCGGAGTAGTGGGGGTATGATGATGTTCTGTCTATATTTTTTCCTGATTTAACTGGGTATAGAGCCGAAACGACCGCCCAAGCAAAACAAGCATCATCTTGATTTTTGATGTTGATGCAAGCTCGCTTTTTGAAAATGAAATTTGGTAGCTCTATATATGAAGACCCAAGTTGTGGGGTGAATTTATTGATGTTGATGCCTAGGTTGATGATCTGTTTCAGCGTCCATCCACTGTCCTGCTGTTGGAAGTCCTCCAATTCGACAAGTATTGGCTACAAGACTTTTTCATCAAACCATTCATTGATATCGGTATCCTGGTAAATCGGGGAGTTTGCGGTGGTGAAATACTTGTATTCCTTCAGTACACTAGCTCCCTTGATAACTTCAAACTCTACACCCTTCTTCTGCATCACCTTAAATTGAGCTCTCAAAGACTTGATGTTATTGAGACAGGCAATGAGTTTTTGTTTCTCCCCTACGGACTTGGCATTTTTTATTTCCTTATGGAGTCTTTTGGCACCCCTCCGACATTTCAACAGTCCCTCTTTGGCTATATCCTCATCGTACGTGGCAGATATGATGCCCAGGAGAGCTGCTACATGCTTTATCTGCTCGCTGATCAAAGGCATGATGATTAGGATCAAAATCTTGAAAATGTGTGTATCGCTGAAGGAACTCTGTAGACACGTCTGTACACTTCGACGAACTGTAACAGAATGAAAAAATTCAGTAGAGCGCCTCTATTTATAACCTCGGGTCATCACGGTCGTAGGATTTTAGGAGTGGGGGTAAAGGAGTAGGGGTAAAGTAGTGGGTGGAGGGGTGATGCGGGGGAGGAGTGAGGAAGGGGTAATGAGGGAAGGAGTGGGGGAAGGGAAAACTGTTACTCAGGGTATCCGCTCCACAGAATAATAGCGGAAAATATGTGAATTTTTCACCCCTAACCTACAATTACTCGTGAATATATAATTATAGCATGAGAAATCTAATGAAATCGAATATGCATGCATTTGAATTCCTCACATAACCTCACAGCGCCATCCAGTGTGAATATTTCAAAAATAAAAATATGTTATGAGTCTTTCTTAAGTTGAAATGGTGTCGCCATCTATCATCCTGTTATGTATCACTAATTGTTCTATAAATACTTTGTGTCATAGAATGTACGCAAACATTTTTTGAAATGTAATGCTCATTTGATACACATACCTATACTACTCTTGGCGGTGCTCGACAGCTCTCGATGAGTCTTGGAGACGGTGACAGCTCTCTCTGGTTGGTTCTCGACAGTTCTAGGGGACATATCGACAGCTCAGACGGATCAGGTGGCTCTGGCGGCGGCTTTAATGACGACATTGGTGACTCAGATGACTAATATGGCGACTCAAACAGTCACTGGCGGCAAAAAAATTAAAAAAAATTGTGCAAGAAAGTGCCTCTTTTTTTAGGTGAAAAAGTACCACTTTTTTACTTAACAAAGTGTAATTTTTTATGCAAATACTGTAACTTTTTTTATGCAAAAACTGTCACTTTTTTTATGCAAAAACTGTAAATTTTATAATGCAAAAAACTGTTACTTTTTTATGCAAATAAAGTGCCTGTTTTTTGCCCTAAAAAGTAACACTTTTATTGACATGGTGGAAAAAGCTGAGTGAAAGGTGAGTAATTCACTCAGCCACTCAGCTTTCACTGAAAATGCTTCACTCAGCTTTTTTTCATTAAAAAATACATGTATTCTTATGGAAAATGGCAATTTTTTCGATCAAAAAAATGCCCGAAAATTGACATGGTGGAAAAAGCTGAGTGAAAGCTGAGTGAATGCTGAGTGACTCAAAATTCACTGAAAATGCTTCACTGAAATCCTTCCACCATGTCAATTTTGGGTGTTTTTTTTTTTATCGAAAAGAGTGCCTCTTTTTTGCCACAAAAGTGGCACTTTTTGCATCAAAAACGTGAAAATGCCGTTTTTTGATAAAAAAGTATCGTTTTCGAGCCAAAAAAGTGCCTGTTTTTGCCCAAAAAAGTGACACTTTTATTGACATGGTGGAAAAAGCTGAGTGAAAGCTGAGCTGAGATGACAGAAATACACAACACACCCTTAAATATTCTCGATTAGGACTTTTGCAGTGTGAATTTTCGCTGGCAGACGCACGTATTTCTGTCATCGACTCCATTACAGCCTTGGATGTTCGAGTGACGAAATACATTACAGATTCTTTGAAGAACCATAAAGTCTCGAAAAAGAATAATGACGTTTGAATGGTTAACAGATGGTGCTGCTTTCCCCACCAGAACGGAGAGTGTTAGGGGACATTAGTAGGTTGACAAATGGCGCTGATATTCTCACCAGAACGAAGAGTGACAGGTGGCATCAAGCAACTGACAGATGATGCTGATGTTCCTCCAGAACCAAGAGCGTCAGGCGTCTTTAGCGGAGTGAGAGATGACACCTCACCAGCAGTTTGGCTGTCATCACTACCACCGACAGATGGAGCTGATGTTCCTTCACAAGGATGAGTGGGCAGATGAAACTCCGCCTACAGTTTGGGTATCATCATCACCACCACCGACAGTTGGCGCTGATGTTGCTCCAGAAGAACGACAAGTGAAAGGTGACATGAGCAGCAAAGTGACCACAGATGCCATAAACATAGACTCACAGAATGAACTAAGTGTATTGTTTATGCCATGTAGACACTTGGTGTGCTGCTCACAGTGCGTCATCAGGTGCGATACATGCGTAGTTTGTAGATCGTCCATCAATACTTTTATGAAAATATATATATCTTAGAATATTTTTGATTTTAATTTTGTTACTCGAGAATACCCTTCCCCATTTTTTGCTTAAAAAAACATGTCAATTTTTATGCAAAAAAGTATCACATTTTTGATTGAATTATTCAACATATTTTGCTTCAAAAAACATGTTCATTTTTTATGAAAAAAATGAACACATTTTCTATTGAGTCATTCTTCCAATTTTGGTGCAAAAACGTGTTCTTTTTTTGATGCAAAAAAGTGACACTTTTTTCTATAAAAAAAAACACCCAAAATTGACATGGTGGAAGGATTTCAGTGAAGTATTTTCAGTGAATTTTGAGTCACTCAGCATTCACTCAGCTTTCACTCAGCTTTTTCCACCATGTCAATTTTCGGGCATTTTTTTTATCGAAAAAATTGCCATTTTCCCTTAAGAATACATGTATTTTTGAAAGAAAAAAAGTGACACCTATATTGACATGGTGGTAAAAGCTGAGTGAAGCATTTTCAGTGAAAGCTGATTGGCTGAGTGAATTACTCACCTTTCACTCGGCTTTTTCCACCATATCAATAAAAGTGTTACTTTATAGGGAAAAAAACAGGCACTTTTTTGCATAAAAAAGTACCAGTTTTTTGCATTATAAAATTTACAGTTTTTGCATAAAAAAAGTGACAGTTTTTGCATAAAAAAAGTTACAGTTTTTGCACAAAAAAGTGACAGTTTTTGCATAAAAAAAGTGACAGTATTTGCATAAAAAATTACACTTTGTTAAGTAAAAAAGTGGTACTTTTTCACCTAAACAAAGAGGCACTTTCTTGCACATTTTTTTTAAATTTTTTTGCCGCCAGTGACTGTTTGAGTCGCCATATTAGTCATCTGAGTCACCAAATTCGTCATTAAAGCCGCCGCCAGAGCCACCTGATCCGTCTGAGCTGTCGATATATCCCCTAGAACTGTCGAGAACCAACCAGAGAGAGCTGTCACCGTCTCCAAGACTCATCGAGAGCAGTCGAGCACCGCCAAGAGTAGTATAGGTATGTGTATCAAATGAGCATTATATTTCAAAAAATGTTTGCGTACATTCTATGACACAAAGTATTTATAGAACAATTAGTGATACATAACAGGATGATAGATGATGATGATAGATGGCGACACCATTTCAACTTAAGAAAGACTCATAACATATTTTTATTATTAAAATATTCACACTGGATGGCGCTGTGAGGTTATGTGAGGAATTCTAATGCATGCATATTCGATTTCATTAGATTTCTCATGCTATGAGTATATATCCACGAGTAATTGTAGGTTAGACGTGAAAAATTCACACATTTTCCGCTATTATTCTGTGGAGCGGATACCCTGAGTAACAGTTTTCCCTTCCCCCAACTACTTCCCTCATTACCCCTTCCTCACTCCTTCCCCTCATCACCCCTCCCCCCACTACTTTACCGCCACTCCTTTACCCCCACTCCTAAAATCCTACGACCGTGATGACCCGAAGTTATAAATAGAGGCGCTCTACTGAATTTTTCCTTTCTGTTACAGTTCGTCGAAGTGTGCAGACGTGTCTACAGAGTTCCTTCAGCGAGACACACATTTTCAAGATTTTGATCCTAATCATCATGCCTTTGATCAGCGAGCTGATAAAGCATGTAGCAGCTCTCCTGGGCATTATATCTGCCACGTACGATGAGGATATAGCCAAAGAGGGACTGTTGAAATGTCAGAGGGGTGCCAAAAAACTACATAAGGAAATAAAAAATGCCAAGTCCGTAGGGGAGAAACAAAAACTCATTGCCTGTCTCAATAACATCAAGTCTTTGAGAGCTCAATTCAAGGTGATGCAGAAGAAGGGTGCCGGACTGAAGGGAAGAAAAGAAACAGCAAAAATGAGGGTTCATTGGGATGATTCCATAGCGGTTTTCGATTCTTGAATCCGCACTGGAATCATCACCAACCTCAAGCATAAGGACCCGTCAGCTTTCATGACAGACTGTAGAGCATTATTTAAGAGAAGAATCCAGAACGCGCTCACGAAGGAAAAGTCTGTTGAAGTGAACGCAGTATTTGGTGGAGAGTTTGAAGTTATCAAGGGAGATAGTGTACTGAAGGAATACAAGTATTTCACTACCGCAAACTCCCCGATTTACCAGGATACCGATATCAATGAATGGTTTGATGAAAAAATCTTATAGCCAATACTTGTCGAATTGGAGGACTTCCATTAGCAGGATAGTGGATGGGCGCTGAAACTCATCATCCTAGGCATCAACATCAATAAATTCACCCCACAACTTGGTTCTTCATATATAGAGCTACCAAATTTCATTTTCAAAAAGCAAGCTTGCATCAACATCAAAAATCAAGATGATGCTTGTTTTGCTTGGGCGGTCGTTTCGGCTCTATACCCAGTTAAATCAGGAAAAAATACAAACAGAACATCATCTCCGAGGTACTGAAGTTGAAGGGTGTTCAGTTCCCAATGACTATGAGACAAATTCCTCACTTCGAGAAGCTGAACGACATCTTCATCAACGTTTACATTCTCGAAAAGAGGAAAAATTCTTTTGTGACACTCCCAACTTTTCTTAGTAAAGACAAGAAAGCTCGCCACGTCAACCTTCTTCTCCTGCAAGATGATTATGATGATACTCCTCGTCGTTACCACTTCTGCTTCATCAAAGATCTCTCCCGCTTAGTGTCACGTCAATTAAGCAGAGAAAATGGGAAAAAATTCTTTTGCGATCGGTGTCTTCACTACTTTAGATCTCAGGAAAAGTTAGATATCCATATAGAGGATTGCGGGAAATTAAATGACACTGCAATTAGGATGCCGCATGGTAAGAAAGCCTTATTGAAATTCAAAAACTTCAAGAATAAAGAGAAGGTACCCTTCGTTGTTTATGCTGACATGGAAAGTATCTTGAAGCCCACGACTGATGATAATAAGTACCAGGAGCATATTCCGGCAGCTGTTGGATATTTCATGAAGTGTTCCTATGATGACAGTCTCTCGTTCTATCGTTCATATCGAGGACCTGATTGCATGCAATGGTTTGCACTGGAGCTCAAGCAGTTGGCTGAAGATATGGAAACAGTTTTTTGGTGCCCCTTCGACTTCGATATGACTCCTACACAAGAGGCTGATTTCCATAAAGCCACCCACTGCCACATATGCGAAAAACCTTTTGAACCTATGGATAAGAAGGTGCGTAACCACCGGCACCTTACTCCCACCAATAACTAGAGGGGGCCTGCGCACGAAGACTGCAATTTATCGTATCAAGACAGTCACGTAGTTCCCGTTGTATTCCACAACCTCAGCGGTTATGACGCTCATTTTGTCATTGCCGACATAGCTGCCAAGATGAAGGGTGCTATCGATTTACTGCCTATCACCAAGGAAGAATACATTTCCTTCTTCACCAAACACGTAGATGAAAACAGGATACAGTTTCGATTCATTGACAGCTTCCGTTTCATGAAATCATCCCTGGACAAATTGGTGTCTCACTTGACAGACTTTCCCAATATGAAATCACAATTCGCAGCCGTTTCAGACGAAGACTTCAGCTTGCTAACGAAGAAAGGTGTCATGCCTTATGATTACGTGGATTCTTTCAAACGTTTCGATGAAGTCTCTTTGCCACCTATCAACGAGTTCTACAATAAATTGGAAGAAAACCATGTCCCAATCGTTTGTATCAACGTGCACAACTAGTCTGCAATAAATTCGAATTCTGTAACTTGGGAGATTACATCGATCTCTATATGAAGACGGACATACTTCTATTGGCTGATGTTTTTGAGCAATTCAGAAACAGCTGTCACAACACCTATGAACTTGACCCCAGTCATTATTTTACGCTGCCAGGTTTCACGTGGGACGCTATGTTGAAGTACACCAAACAAGAATTGGAGCTCTTGACTGATATTGATATGTTCCTGTTTGTGGAGAAAGGCATACGTGGTGGATTGAGTCAAGTTTGTGCAAAGAAGCGCTTTCATGCAAATAATAAATACCTGCATAACTACGATTCAACTAAACCAGAGACCTATTTGATGTATTATGACATCAATAATCAGTATGGGTGGAGCATGAGTCAACATCTCCTTTACGGTGGCTCCGAATGGTCTGACACCAACATCGATGTGACCGCCATCCCGGATGATGCTGAAGAAGGCTACATACTCGAAGTCGACTTGAAATATCCCGTACACCTCCACAACAAACACAAAGATTTGCCTTTCTGTGCTGAACACATTAATCCCAAGACAGGCAAACCTCCGACAAGTCCCTCACAATTAACAAAGTTAATGGCTACTCTACATTCCAAGGAGAAATATGTTATCCATTACCTAGCATTGAAGATGGCTTTGAACAACGGAGTGGTTTTAACTAAAATCCATAGGGTTTTGAAATTCAAACAATCACCCTGGCTGAAATCCTACATCGATCTGAACACCCAACTACGCACCCGGGCGAGAACCGACTTTGAGAAGAACTTGTTCAAACTCATGAACAATGCAGTCTTTGGTAAATTCAGTATCAATTCATATTAAAAATTAATACTTATGAGATTATGGCTAGTAATTATTGTTATTATTATCACTTCAACACACATACACACTCGATTCAGCTATATTTTCATAAAAAAAACATCTGATATTTCTTCAATTTCTAAACCCAAACATTGTGTTATAATTACACTCATTTCAACGATTCATAATATGAATAGTAATAATAATAATTGTAGAAATTTTCTTGTGGATATACTTAACTCACATATATTTTCATATTAAAATATCAATGACTTGTTTCATGACTATTACTAAGAAACAAATATGACATTTTTTTTGCTGTGTGGTTAAATGCTGCCTATGTTCTTTATCGAATTTTTTCAATTCAATAATAATTATTATTATGAAATACTCAAAACGGTTTTGTTCCAGGAAAAACGATGGAAAACATCAGGAAGCGGCTCAACGTTCGTCTCCTAACTGAGTGGATTGGCAGGTATGGTGCTGAATCCTATATTTCCAAGCCGGAGTTCAAAAACTGTACCATTTTCAATGAAAACTTCGTTGCGGTCGAGTTGAGGAAGCTGGAGGTTCTGCTGAACAAACCAATATTTGTGGGAATGTCTATTCTGGATTTGGTATGTGGAGAGATGGGTAAAAATTATTTTCATTTAATTGCTACTCTCCAAAGGAACACCTCTCAATTTTTTATATTACTAGTGATTTAATTTTCATTCTGAAATAACTATGTATCCCAAATTGAGTATATCTTTTGTATTTACATGACAATAAATGTTGTTTTATTGAATTCCATGTTTTATTTCTATTCAACAAACTTGATTGTGATATCATACAGTATTTCACAAAAAATTTCCTACAATGAAATATAGCCAATGATATTCTACATTACCTAATAAATGTTTTATTTTTTAATACGTATAAATCAGCTGTTGTTAGAACATGGACGGAAGTGATACTGTTAGAATTATCCTAGCCCAGAAGTAAAATCTGATTTACAAATGTTGATGTAAACAAAGAAAATATACAGGTTAATTTGCATTTTTTCTCGAAAGTTGAAATACCTAATGCGGCTTTTTCTCATAATATTAAACGAAAGTTTTTGATATAACTGTACAAGTCTCTTCATAGCCATTTACAGTTTACTAAAACTACGAAATAATTCAGATGTAAAGTTTCGGCTATTGAACGATAGGTGTCACCCTCTGTATGGCACATACATATTCAATAGATCTTCTGTGGGAATCCCTTACGATATATAAGCAATGGCAAACACCTATATTCAATTCAAATTTAATTCTTGACAAGTCTCTCACTGTGATAAGAATGTCTCTCTCTAAATATCTCAACTATATTGAAAAATCTTAAGTTGAAATCCTTTTCTGTTGCCACACTGATGGTTACTTTAGAAACATTGGCCATCAAAAAAAAAACATGAGAATAATAGTATTTATTTGTGTGTGTGTATGTGTGTATATTCTTTTAAGAGTGGATTTGAGGGATTTGCCGATTTCCACCACTTGATGTAGGTACATATTCCTAAATTGTTTCTTAGGATAATAATAAAGTACTACTACTACTACTATTATTATGTGAGCTCGGTTGGTAATTGAATTATATAATCAAGCGTTCAGACATTTCATATACCGCGACATATTTCTCTCCTGATGCCCTGAATAGGTATCCTTCATACCATAATTAATCAGTTTTTTTTTCAAGTGTTAAACACATAATTCAATTTTGTTTACGTATTTCCATCACGGAGACGGCTCATCATAAGTTCATATCTATATCTCTGCCTGGTCAGCGTTTAACAAGATAATATATATATTTTTTCACAAGTCGACTACCCTTCGAGTGGATAACCGTACTTCGGTAGTTGGATGCTTGTAATGATTGAGATCCGTCTTCTTGGCAGTTGATCTCCGTGGTCGAGGCGGTTGAGTGCCAGTCTCGTGTGCCAGGGGTCGTGAGCTCGAATCCTCGACGTCGCAAATTTTTATACCTCAACTATATAGTAGATATCTACTGTCACGATGCTAGTGGGGAATGACTAATGATCGGTGGCGGGAAATTCAAAATACGGGGGGTTGCTGCTCACTCTCAGCGTCGCTGTGCATTGGGTAGTGTGACGTCATAGCCTGGAAAGGACTGTTAACCATAATGCAATAAAAATGTATAATGGGTTAATTTTATATGTGTGACGGCTAGTGGAGGATGGCGCTCGTGGTCAAAAATGACCACAATGGACCTTGACGATTTCTCATGTTATTTTCCATATGAAATGAGGCCATTCTCTTGCAGATCATTTACTGTCGATCCTATGACCAGTTTTCGAAGTACAGGGTGACGAAAATTCGATTTTCGGTATTGTAGGTATTATGCATCGATTTGATTGTTGTGCTCTAATTCGAAATTGAACTGTCTTAGTAATGAACTTAATGTATCTTAGTTGTAGCTCATCAGTCCTTCCATACGAATGAAAAATAATTTCGAACAATGGGTGTTGCATTACAGCATGACAAGACAATGTTCATAGAAATAGATAAAAATCAATACCATAATCGTTTTGATTTCCACTCAATCCGTTAAAATTAGAAAATTTGACAATTTTTTTTTATAAAGTATGGGTCTTGATCAACTACATGAGGATTCATATGATTGCTTGTCCAACAGTATATAGTTTTCCAGGTACAGGGTAACGATTTGAATGCTTTCAAATGTCATGTTCAATGAGGTAATACAAGTAGAGATTTCTATTGAAAGTACTGGAATGCAGGTGGCTGTAAATCAAGGTGGTGATGGGGGTTGGATATAATGGGGAAGGTTGATGGGAAGGATCATTTCATGAGTCAGTTTAACTTTCATGTCCTAGTAACAGTTATGGACAATTCATAATGATATAATTTTATTTATAAGCTGTAGCATTTGAAAGCATTCAAATCGTCACCCTGAACCTGGAAAACTATATACTGTTGGACAAGCAATCATATAAATCATTAGTTGATCAAGACCCATACTTTATAAAAAAATTGTCAAATTCTAGCCGTTTGTTTTCTAATTTTAACGGATTGAGTGGACATCAAAACGATTATGGTTTTGATTTTTATCTATTTCTATGAACATTGTTTTGTCATGCTGTAATGGAGGGACTCATGAGCTGAAACTAAGATACATTAAGTTAATTTCTAAGACAGTTCAATTTCGAATTAGAGCACAAAAATCAAATCGATGCATCATACACAAAATAGCGAAAATCGAATTTTTGACACCCTGTACCTCGATAACTGGTCATAGGATCGATCTGTAAATTGGACTACGAAATGAGGATGCCAAGTTCTACAATATATCGAAATTTGAGCAAAATTAGCCAAAAGCCATTTTACGTTCTGAATGTGCGGGGTCCTTTCTGATAAATTGTTCAATTTCATATGGATACTAGGCATACGAAAACTACGTTACGTTAACAAGAGTGTTGAAAGAGTTTTTCGATGATATTGATCTGGAGGCCTTTCAGATGACCTATTTTGAGCAGAATGGAGCACCAGCACATAATGTCAGTGGCGTAAAAAGAATGCTGCGAGGCTGTTTTGGAAACAGATGGATTGCTACAAATGGTCCTGCTAAGTGGCTCCCTCGTTAACCAGACATGATACCTCTAGATTTTTTTTGGGCATTTCTGAAAAATGAGGTGAAAATGAAACATAATAATGTAGATGAACTGAAAAATTATATTGAAACTATAATTAATAGAAATGATGGTCGAACTGTGTTGAATGACACAAGTAGTGTCAATAGAATGGCCCAAATATGTGTTCAACACGCGGTGTTTTTGTGAACATTTACTCGATATTTTATAGCGCTTTATCAAATCCGTTTGTTAAAAATGTTTCCTATTGATAAAACTGTCTTATTTTCACCTTTACGAAAAAAAGTCAAATGAGATTTGTTATAGAGAATGTAATTACGAATCGAAATGCATGAAAAAATATAGGGTCTTCCATTGAAAGAAATATCATTTTATGAAATATTCTGAAAAAGCGACTGTCAATTTTTTTTGTTTTCGGTTTCGAGAAGACCATTGAAAATGCTACTAGTTTGCTCATTTAACCGAATTCGTAGCATCAATAATAACGGAGTTGATAGTGGTGCTGACTTAACTTGGAACACTCTGTATATGCCAGATACTTCTGAATTCAAAGAAGGAAATATTAGGTTCACAACTCTTAAACAATTTAATGTCAGATACTCATGAATTCAGAGAAAGAATACTTCAAGATATGATACAAGTTGGCCTGTGTTGTAGGACCTGTTGCCTGGTAGACCTTAAGAAATAAATTGTACTGACAAGTTCTTGAATTTTTAAGATCAAGAAAAATGAAAAATGATGAACCAAGAGATGATACTTTCATATACGAAGCAGAGTGCTTTCGTCCACGAAAGTAGAGTTTGAACGCTGTACAGCTCAGTAAGAGAGGAAACAAATTCTCTCAGATTCACATTAACTTCTTGACTAGATAGAAAATGAATGCTTGCCTGAGGAATTCCTCTGATGGTTTCGTCTGGCTGTAGCTAGCAATCAACTTCGCTCTCCTCTACAAGGTTAGACAACATACCAATTATCTGGTACCAGAAATATTCAACAGCGTAGACTCTGTGTTTAACACACTATAAGATTGAACTCGTGTTCAATATATATATATATATATATATATATATTTGGCAAGCACCATGTCCCCGGGACGGTGAATTAAATAAAAAGATATTTCGCAGATGGCCTCATATTCTCGTGACAAAACATGTTAAAAATTTATCTATAACCCAAAAAAAAAGTTGTTTAAAGTAAAATAGGTTGATAGATCTCTGAAACTATATTCTGAGGGATGATTGGTTAAATATATGCGATATAACTCATTACCTCATTTACCTGCTGACACGAAAATTTAATGTAAGATGTTGATGAAATTAACCAGAATCCATGTAATAATATTACTAATACTCCTTCGTTTTGGAGAATGAGAAGTGCCGAATATATTGGAACTACATTCCCCACCCTCAGGCAAATACAAGCCAATAAATCAATCAAAGTAGGAACATTTTCGTCATTGAGTTTTCAGCTCCTGGCGAAACGAATATCGTCCGAAAAGAAGAGGAAAAACGGACTAAAATCGAGATCTACTCTTTGAAATCCGCAGGCTTTACCCAAACTATTCTATAAAGATGGTGATTCTGATAATAGGGGTCCTTGGTGGAATGATGAACACACTGCTCTCAAACTTGAAAATCATATCGTCTTGCCATGATGCGGCAGAAAACTTAGCCGGAAGGATGCAGAAGGTCGTAATTCTTGGTTCACTCCGCCTTCTCAGGGCACATAACTCTCGGACCCAGTAATCACTCACCCTACGGACGTAGGGAGTGTTTACCAGCGTGCCCTACAGAAGTGTTGGAGCTCCGGAGGCAGGGCCTGTCTGGGTATTTCCTAAAGGATCAAAAAAATTACTCCCTCATAAACACTCATAAAGTGTACCAAAAGACATAGCTGTACGGGTAGAAGACAGCTAATAATATTATTTGCCGTGGCGCTCCGGGCGACTCACTGATTTTTTGTGGCGTATTCACTTTTCAGCTGTAGGAAAATCCGGGAAACCTACAGCCACACCCTGGGTGGTCGGCGTAAACTCCAAGCAAGCACCAGACAACTTACATTGCCTATCGACTAAGAAATTGAGAAAATTTTTCTTGTTTCAAATGCAAGCGGAAGGTTAGGCAACACCGGTGTCTTATTGTTCTTTCCCGACAGTTCTGATGACCAGATCTGTCAAATTCTTTGCTGATACTTGCTGCAGAGAGAGATTTTGACAGCAGGTACCTTTTGGGTGTGTCTTTGTTCCACCCCTAGGTAGGTGTAGTATATTGAGTTATTAACTCAGTACTCAGTATATGCTATATCTCCAGTTGTGTATCATTATAGGTAGCAATAAAAACATAAGTAGACATTAGAGGATTGATCTACATGTCATACTGACGTTTCAGTACTTGTCTGTGCTTTCATACTTTTCTAACAATAAACGGCCTCATTCTGGCTACTAATTATTATATTGACGGCAAGGATTCAAAGAGATTATCAGATTGAAGGTTGAACAAGTTATGGCATTAATTTGAGCAATTCAGTCGTTTGACTCCAAAACTGATAATATTTGGAACAGATTTTCGTGGTCAATAATATTCAATTCACGGAAGGAGATTCCAAGATAGATTGGAGAGTTGCTGCATTGCTAAGTTTGATTGAAGCAGATACGTTTAAGGTACTGAGAGATTTATGTACTTTCAAGAGAAAATAGAATTCTACGAAGCAGGGCAAGAAGAAGGTGAACCAATAATGGTATGCTAAAATCCATAGTCTAGCAACAAATTGTGAATTTGGTCCAAAATTGAGCAATATATTGCGTGACAAATTTGTACGTATGTTGAGAAAGAGCAATATAAGAGACCAGTTATGTGAAGAAAAATTCGAGGTATTAAAGAAATTGCTTTCAAAAGAAGCGTCGAATAAACCAGAAATTAATTTGAATGTATTGAAGAATTGGAAGGTTAAGCAGAAACAGGGAGATAGAAAGCAAGAACATGAGTCTTCTAGCAGTTATAATGAAAAAGCGATAATTTCAGTTGGTAGATGGAAATGTAAGTGCTGTGAGCAATTACATACAGGGCATCATAAGGGTAAATACGTCAATTTTACCTGTAATATTCATAAACGTGTTGGACATCTGTCTAACGTGTGTTTCAAGAATATGAATTCAAATCATTATGTGACTGAGGTAGAACACGATGCAGTAGAAATTAATAACATTCATTTTCATAATGACAAACCTCTATATTTGAATATTTCTATAAATAACAATGTAGTTAGTATGCAGATCGATACAGGCTCAGTATTATCAGTTAACTCTGATACAATTGAACGTAGTTTTTCAGGATCTCGTGTAAAACCGTTGGGTTATATCGAAGTGAACTTGAAATATGAGGACAAAGTATGTAAAAACTTCATTCTACATATTGTTGAAAATGAGAAAGCTGATCAGAATATTCTGGGATGGAATTTCTTGGAAAAATTAAATTTTCATTTAACTTCACATATTTTGAATATTCAAAATAACTATGTCGATAAATTAATCACGGAGTTAGCTGAAATATTGAACGACTAACTGGGTTGGTTTGAATTAATAAAAATTCATTCGCAGTTAAAAGAAATTGCTTAACCAATTTTTCTAAAACCTCGATCTATTCCGATTGCATTCAAACAGAAAGTGGAAAATGAGCTGGAAAGGCTTGAAAAAGCTGGTATCATTTCACAAGTTGAGTTTGGTGAATGGGGAACACTACTAGTACCGGTTCTAAAAGATGATGGAGGTCTTAAATTGGCAGGTGATTTTAAGGTGACAGTCAGTACATTTTTGGTAAAAGTAAATTATACAATTCCAAAAATAAATGAAATTTTTTCTCAATTAAATGGTTGAGAAAGATTTCCTAAAATTGATTCAAGTAATGTCTATAATCAATTGCAATTGGAAGAAGATTCTGTCTGATTTTATGTTGGTCAACACATAAGGGGTTAGTGAGAATGAATAGAGTTCCGTATGGTATTAGTGTAGCATCTGCTTCATTTCAAAGGATGCTAGAGCAACTGTTTAAAGGATTGAATGGGGTGGCAAACTGGTAAAACTCGGAATGCATGAATTCAATGTAAGACAAGTGTTTTTTAGGCTTAAAGACGCTGAGTTGAAAAGTATATTATCAAGATGAAGATGAAATAACTCATCTAGGGCATACAATCACCAAGGATGGTTCGATGAAAATTTCATATAAAGAGAAAGAAAGCAATTTTGAATGCCTCCGAGCCTAGAGGTATAACACAAGTAGAATGTTTTGCTGGACTAGTTAATTATTATTCGAAATTATTTTCAAAATTGTTGATAATAATGAAACCTGTTTATAATCTTTTACAAAAAAAAACAGGAAATTTGTTTGGACTAAAGAATATGTTGAAGCTTTCTCAGAAATATTCTGACTAAATTCTCATTCATTTTGATCCAAAATTACCTACCTACTGTTTTATCAACTGAAACTTGTCAAGATGGTATAGCTGGTTGTTTAGCTCACAGGATGTCCACTGGTAAGTTAGGACCAGTAGCTTTCATTTCACGTACACTCATGCCTGCAGAAAGAAATTATTCTGTTCTGTATAAGGAAGCTTTAGCTATTAACTGGAGTGTGAAAAAGTTATATCATCATCTCATGGTACATCAATTCACAATACTGAGTGATCATAGACCACTAGTTTCAATATATGGTGAAAATAAAGGTATTCTGCAGATGGATGGGAGCAGACTACAAAGATGGGCCTTATTTTTGAGAGATCTTTCACATAAGTTCAGTACATAAGAGGATCTGACAATCAAGTAGCTGATAAATTATCTCGACATGCTCTAAAAGTTAACTTCCACATATCTGAATTCAACGATATATGAAGTTTGTAACGTGTTTTCTTCCTCTTACGAACGTTACAATGACGTTTACGGGTACTGGGTGTGTCGTACAACGGTACACTCGCTATAACACCCAATACAACCCTCGGGGGCCAGTAAGATTATAGTGGTATGCCCCACTTTCTCCCAGATAGCTTCAGTGAAGAAAGGGTATTCCAGGGGTCTGTTGTTATGACCACGTGTCGATTGATGGTAAACAGCAGGCTCTAATTGCCCTTACCACTTTCGGAATACCGGCTATACTTTATTATTTTATTGAGAACGGTTTTCAAGAGGTAACCCCAATTTACCCTATACCCGGAATGAAAGTACAGGGCTTTATATATAATGAACTAGTGTATTCCCGACAATGGGTATGAGCACGGTTCACTAACTACAGATCAAAACTGACAACTCTACGGAAAAGCAATCGGACCACCTCAAAGGAATGACTCCAACGTATAATGCAAACAACCGCAAATATCTATAATTACCACATTTACGGATTTGGGTTACGGAACGTCACAGGTGAATCGGTTTCCCTAATTGATGACCGCGAGTCACAACTTTTTTACGACCCTTTATGTCAATTTGAACGGCTAGTCCCGAATCACTGTTCTGTGCAGTTTTCAGGGACTAGGACTCACGATATGGATTTTACCTACTCCTGGCTCACCGACTATTATTGTACGACTGTAACTGACAACCAAAGTCCAGAAAGATGTATAATCCGATCTTTTTGGAGTTCGTGATTGAATTATCGCGAGCTACGTACTAGTTATAAGCGAATCCTGTCCCTTCGGGTCGTGAAGCCGTCAGGGTTAGATAATGCTGTACGTCTTCGGCTGAGATACAGGAGCTTCGGTACGTGTTACCGGATGTCTGAAGGACCAATGGTTGAATAAACTTCGAACTTCGAAAAAGCGGTTTATTGTGCCTAATTTTAAACGAGACAATCTCCACTCCTGTGAAAGCACATTTGTGGATAATTGTATGACGTGGCACCGGATTGACTAGGATGGAGGGTGTCCAACGTTCTACCTACTTTAATTAAACGGAATCTTTTCGGTTGTCTGGACTCGGAATTCAATTTCCCACCTTGTCAATTTGTTCGTCTCTATTACACAAACTGAATTCCAGAAAGTCGTATCTGCCAGATCTTTGTGGAATCAGTAATTTAATCAAGAAATACTGGTACCTGAATGCAAACGTATCCGGCTGTAAGCCCTAACCTTCTGGGATATATAACGTGGTACTTTTGATATCACGGAGGTGGTTGTCGAATTACGGTCTTTGGATAAAAATAGTAAACGCGATTCGGGAATTTCAAATCACCTGATAATATTCAATATCACTTAGTTTGCCCTCGGAAAGTCGGTCTATATGCACTATTTTTAAAAATGCGGAGTTCAAATTAGCTACTGTTTCAAGTTGATCGTATCGGCACAAAAGAGAGCGATTTCCATGCGTTCTGTCTTTTTATACCCTCGGTTGGCCTTCGTAGACGAACACATGAAAAACGGTCTTCGTCGTAGCAAAACGAATGAAAAGCTACTAGGATTTGGCAAAATTATTATTGGCTGAAAAACTTCACCCGAGGCCAGAACTCTATGTAGAAGTAAATATTTTTGCTACAAGAAATGAACACAAGCAAAAAGTGGTCGGCATCAAAAATTTGGAAATATGGACAGTGTCATCTACTATTTCTTGAACTGGGAAATTGCTTTTCGTGTACAACAAATGTAGAAATTACATTGAAATGGTATAAAAAAGCGTACGAATCATTTCTGTGCTACTATTTAGGTATTTGAAAATGGGCCTCAGAAATGCTTCGTTACAATAGAGGCGCCTTAGAATGCGAATATTGTAGGAGGAGAGGACATTCCGTCAAAGACTGCTACCGGAAACAAGAACAATGCTTCGGCTGCGGACTTCAGAGTCATCTGAGGAAAGATTGCTCTGTAAACCAGAGGTGGCCTCGAAAGGAAGGTACCCGTACTAGAGGACATACTTTAAACCAGGAATCGGCTTCTCGCTCAGCCCCAGCAGAAGTCGTCGACGAAATGGAAAACTAATTACCGAGGGGACGATCCTAGTACTTGCGTGTTCTGGAGAGACTGCCCAGCGCAACACGATAGTACTAAGAGTCAACAGCGTAGAGCGCTATATGCTTCTGGATTCAGGTGCCAGCGTTTCTATGGCACGTTTGAACGTCGTTAGAGCCGAAGGGATTCTTATGAATAGGCAATATTTGTTAAGAGATGTACAAGGAAAGGTTATTCCTTATAAGGGATCTGAAATGTTAGATTTGGAGATCGGAAATGGACAAACAGTCCGGCATGAGTTTTTAGTGATAGATTCTATTGATTTTGCGAACCAGTTTATTATCGGCACGGATTTCATGCAGAAATTTCAAGTCCGTTTGGACTGGCGAATGAACAAGGTCTGCATTTTAGACGAGGTAATAGATTTAGAATACGAACCTCGGTATAGTTTGAGGACCAAGTGTGAGAAGCTTGAGGACAATAGACTCGAGAAGCTAGAGGAAGGTATGCGGGAACTCAGGGATGTTGTTGATTCATGGGATAAGAAGTTGAGTGAGGGTTTCTCTGTAGGTTCAGCACCGTCACTGCTGAGCTTACAAGGGATGAAAAGGAGTGGCGGCGTTTTGATTCCGAGGCCAAGGGAACCCCCACCGACTGAGCGATCCAAGTACCAATATCTGGGAACTTCAGGTTAGAAGTTGCATCAGTTAAGGATGGTATGAGCGGAAATTCAAGGGTGGAAAATTATCGGCCATTTTGTAAGAATCTTGGCAGAAGCCCTCAATTTGCAAGTAATGTGGCATCTAGCGAGACTTTTGGTAGAAATGGAAATCCAGGAGAGCTTTCGCCAATTTGTGAAAACTATGTAAACATAAGGACAGCGACGGTAGAAAAGTCCTCACAAACTTGTTTGGAGCCCAAATATGTTGGAGAATGTGGTAAAGGAAGTGTCCACGTGACGCAGAAGCCTAGAAGATGTAATACGCTTGATGCTAGTTCGCAAACAAGCCCCGTCGTTTTTGAAGGAAAAAGAAGAACGGTAGAATGAGATATCCAGTTCACGTCGAGACAATGGCCCGGACCGAAAGGCACAGATGATGCCAGGATAGCAGATGATTCGAGAAGTGAAGGAATATGGTTACCAAAGGATTTAATTTTACTACCCCGAACGAAAGTAATTGGCATGGCGACGGCCAGAAAAAGGGTCAAATTGGAAAACATAGTAGTGCTAGACGAGAGAAGTATGTCAGGTATAATGATAGCCCGTTCTGTAAGCAAAAATAAACGAGAAATACCGATTCAAATAATTAACATTTTGGAAAAAGAAATATTGATACCAAGGAAGCAGGTAATTGCGAGACTTTTTGAGGAAGATACAGAAGAGGACGTGAGCGAAAATGGACAAAGGTGCGCCATACGGCAGGTGCACGTTATAAAGAAGGAAGAAATTTTGCACATATTGTATTTGGAAAAGCCCGAAACTCCAGAAAGGGAAAAATTTGCTACGCTGGTGAGAGAGTATATTGATGTATTTCATGCTCCGTCTCAGAAACTGACATGTACTAATTTAGTTACGCATCAGATTATCACCGAAAATGTGCCCCCCATTTCTAAAAGACCTTATCGGATACCATACCAGAGAAAACCGATAATGGAGAAGGAAATCGCCGATTTGTTAGATAACGGAATTATAAGGGATTCTCAGAGTCCATAGAGTGCTCCTGTGATCCTGGTCGAGAAAAAGAGACAGCCACGACAAGAAGCGCAATATCGTTTATGCGTGGATTTCAGAGCACTGAACGAAGTCACGAAAATCGATTTTTATCCTCTACCCCATCTACAGGACACGTTGGATCAATTAAATGGTTCCAGCTTATACAGCGTGATGGACCTAGCTCAAGGATATTATTAAATAGCAATGCATTCCGAAGATATAGAAAAAACGGCATTTTCGACCCCGTCAGGACATGAATTTACTAGGATGGTAATGGGACAGAAAAATTCGTCATCCACGTGGTCTCGACTTATGAATGCCGTATTAACAGGTCTCACCGGAAAAGAATGCTTGGTGTACCTCGACGACATAATCATATTTAGCGGAGATGACGTAGATGAGCATTTGAGCCGACTACGGCATGTGTTCGAGAGGATGAGAGCAAGCAATTTGAAATTTAAACCAGCCAAATGTAAGTTTTTAGAAAAGGAAGAAAAATATCTAGGACACATTATATCAGCCAGAGGGTGCGAGGCTGATCCAGAGAAGACCGAGGTTATTGAAAAATATCCCCGACCCAAGTGTGTCAAGGAAATCCGATCGTTCTTAGGACTATGCGGATTTTACAGAAAATTTTTACCAGAATATGCACGCATCGCCCAGCCAATGACATATTTAACTAAGAAAGATGTCAAGTTTAAGTGGGGAAATGAGCACGAGACAGCCTTTCGAACCTTGAAAGGGGCGTGAATGAAACCCCCGGTGTTAAGGTATCCTGATTTTAGCAGACCTTTCATAGTATGTACCGACGCATCAGGAACCGCGATATCAGAGATACTGAGTCAGGACTACGACGGTTTTGAGCACCCGATTTGCTATGCTAGTAGAATGTTGAACCCAGCTGAGACTCGTTATTCGACTATTGAGAGGGAAGCGCTAGCTATCATTTGGACGATTAAGAAGTATCGTTGTTTTTTAATTGGGACGCATTTTGAGATTTTTACCGATCATAGGCCATTGGTATATTTGTTATCCATAAAGGACCCGAGCTCCCGGTTGGCTAAGTGGAGCATGGCCCTGTTAGAATATTCCTTCACTACCAAGCACCGCCCAGGAAAAATAAATGCCAACGCCGATGCGCTTTCGAGAGTAATTAGCGACCCAGAAAGTTGCGTATCACATGCCCCTAGCGTGCCAACTATAGAAAGACTCGGCAACGTCACTGGATAAATTCCACTTACCGCGAACGCCGTGCGACAAGTGCAAAAGACCGCCCGACGGGAATTTCCAAACGAACACCTGATCATCCCGGAGACCGTATTCGACCTGGAGGAGATAAGGCTCATGCAGGCGGCCGACGAAGAAGTATCTAAGTTAGTAGGTCAAATCGGAGACGATATAAACGATTCGGTGTATTACCATCGTGACGACATTCTGTATGTGTCAAGGAAGGCCGAAGAACGGAAAGATAAGATATTTGCGCCTAAGAAAACATGCTGGCAGATAGAAAACAGTGACGGCTATTCAGCGTGATTTTATGTGGCCAGGTATGAGAAAGGACGTAAGCGAGTATGGTAACCGATGTCATACCTGCTATTTGTTCAAATCACCTGTACAACCACATGTGGAAATGCAATAGATGGCAATTGTACGTGTTCGAAATCGTAGCAATCGATCTGGTTGGTCCATTAAATACGACCAGCAGCGGTAACAAATACATTTTTACGGTAATTGATCACCTCACTAGGTATCCAGAAGCGATACCGCTAAAGGAAATAACCGCGAGCACAGTCGCGAAAGTATTCATAGAACGTATCGTGATGCGATTTGGGAAACCTAGGTATGTGCTGAGTGATAGGGGATCAAAATTTCTGTCTAAATTCTTTTTAGAAATGTGTAGGATACTGGGAATTCGAAAGTTAAACACGACTGCGTATCATCTGCAAACCAACGGAGTGATAGAGAGGTTCCATAGACACCTGAAAGAGACTTTGGCACAATTAGTCGACGAGCGAAACAGCAATTGGGACATTCAGTTGAACTACGCTTTATAAGCGATCAGAAATCAAGTCCACAGCGCCACAAAAGAATCCCCGTTTTATTTGATGTTCGGGAGAGATATGTTGTTACCTCACCAACTAAGTTTGACGCCCCCGCAACTTAAATATGACGTGGACAGCAATTTTATTTCGGAATTTACTGTGAGGATGCAAATCGCCCACGAGAAAGCGCGTGGTGCTTTGAAGAAGTCGTCTGCGAATCGGCGGGAGAAATTTAATAGGAAATCGAGGTTAAGAGATTACCTCCCCGGAACTAGGGTATTTTCCGTTGGTTCTAGTAACGCCAACGGAAAACTAGCACGCAAACTGGTGCCAAAATGGAATGGTCCATACCAAGTGTTGAGAAGGACATCGCCTGTAAATTATGAAGTCTAGCAGATAGGAAAATATAGAAAGCAGATTGTGCATGCCAGCCGGTTGAAAGTTTTTAGAGGGCACCCGACCCTGGCGGATGATTTAGAAGGTCAGGACGACCTTGTCGAGACGGATGTAGCGTCTGACAATGACAGACAGGAGGAAAAGGACGGAACGGTGATTACGAATGAAGAATTCGTCGATTAATTCTGAGAGGCCCGAGAGGAAAAGAAACTAGGTCGTACATCCCGGAAGAGAGGATAGAGGACGTGGAGAACCTGGAAAATCTGGATGTTGAACCGGAAGACTCAGACCACAGTGAAGGAGAGCAGAGAACCTCAGCGAAAAGAAGAATAATGTTAAAAAATCGGAGAATTAGTGGCAACGAACGCGCATCGTTACCACACTAGGGCGAAAGATCCTGTGCAAGACTTACCCTGGATTTTACATAAAATATAAAGAGGCTGAAATGTAAGAACCCTGGACTTGTATATTGAGATTTGTAAAAAAAAGGAAGAGAAATTTTTTTGTTCAATTAGGATACAGCGAATGTAAGTTTGTAGGTTGTAATTTTGTGCATATTTCATTTATAGAAATGGTTCATTACATTCAGGACAGTAAGTTCGTGTTATGTTGATATAAAGAATATAAATAAATAGGCTGTGAACGCCTATCAAGGTTGAATGAGCGCCCAGAAGAAGGAAAAGAATTCCGGGAGTATACTAAGAGAATTAGAAAAAAAAGAACACCCAGAATGTGTCCCCTGTATATTGACAAGAAAATGTAAATGAAAATCGATGAGAAACTAGTCAAAGTATTGTTACAGTTAGATATTGAATCATAGCTAGAAACTAGATGGATGCCCAGCAAGTTAACAAGTCGTAAGGAAGGGATAAGTAATAACTGGACAAAATTGGATCTACTGTTGATCCGTTAAACCCGCTGTTAAAGGTATTGGGAGATCGAACGTCTCCGCATTACGAATTGTTAAATGGAATATTGTTTATAATTATCATGTTTGAAAACAGGACAGCCTCGTGTGTTTGTATTGGAAATGACCTTCAAGTATTAGTATTTGTCGTTATATTAAAAGTCATATTTGTTGTTGTAAAATTTAAAATATGAGAGCCGATTCAGTGCTTCGGAGATGTCTTGTTTGAAACAAATTATGAAAATAGATTATAGTTTGATTTGTTTCTACAAAGGAAATAGGGTTCTGGATATTTGGCGAAATGAATATGTAATTGTTTTCTGTATTTTATACGTTATTGTGAAATGTATGTAAGGTTGACATAAGTATTTGCATGTAGTTATGGATGTAAATCATATTTCGTGTAACCAGTTAATAGAGTCTAGATTGAAAGGATATTAATCACTACCCCAGTGCGGATGCAAAGCTCGATTTAAAAATGTGTTTATACTATAAAATACTTGTGGGCGAAAACTTAATTGTGCAAAGTCAATGAATTTGCTAGGAAATCTGCATGTGATGCATGACTCGTAGTGCCGTAGAAACGTAATTAGAACGGTGTGCGAATAATTAGTGCAGGAGGTGGAGCTGGCCCGTCCGCCCAGTCCACTCAAAGTTTTCGCCCGAGGCAATATGTGCCGCCATCGACTTAGAGTCGGCCTCGTCAGACCCGGAGCAGGAGCACACGTCTCCCCGACGCAGACCCCGAGGGAAATTAATGGTCGTGCGCAAGCGATCGAGGGATGACGACACCTGAAGTAACGATAACATTCGTTATAAATTGTTGAGAGTAAGTTTTGTATCGATAGATAGTAAGGAACGTATGTATTCAATTTTGTTTATTTTAAAGATAAATAGGTTAGTAAGATAAAAGGTTAGACAATTCTGGCATTTGCAAGAAAAATCATGCGCTTATAAATTAGATTAGCCAATATCAGTCCAAATGAACGATGTTAGAACACTTGCGATTTTAGTACAGTCGACAGAATCACCGGTGACGCATTTAGCGACACCGTTGATAGTTTAAGAGGGGAGGAATGTGACGAACGTCATCATTGTATAATTTTAATTAAACGTTATTGAAACGAAAATCACAAATTGGGCCAGACTCCGCGTCCTGCGAAATCCGGCTCAATAATTAAATAGCAGACCGTGAAATAATTAAAGATAAACTCAATTAGGAGGAGTCGTCGGCGACAAAAACCAATGATTCATTGTTTCTATTGAATAATGCCGCCTTAAAAGTACCCAATCTGCTATGGAATGACCCCTCATTACAAAGGGTCATTAAATGAATTGCGACAACTCATCAAATGCACGTGCTTATCGGCATTTGCTTAAAAGATATATAATGACTTTTGCGAAACGGATATAAGCCGAAATCCGAATTATTCAACAAGTTCAAATGTACTCTCCGTGCAATCAAGTGCTCCGATGTAGTAATGGTTTGGTCCACGAATGGACATGTTGAGATCGAGAAAATAGATAAAGTGTAATTATTGGTGAAACACATAAGTCGAGGTAAAGTATGGTTTTCGATAACAACTGCAGCTTATTATGCCGATAGTGACGAAAAAGCCACGAACAAACAACCCGCCATTCTGCTACAGATATCCTTCCGCGCGAAAATATTTACTTTGCGACAACCATCATTCTAGAAATGCGAAGATCTCCTAATTTCGAACACTCGTTTCCCGGTCTATTTAAATAAAGACAGATAAGGCAGAGAAGATGCATTTCGCATTCAGTAAGTGGATTACATTTAATATCCTCCGAACGTTCAACCTCGTTTAAGCGGTGTTATCTATGAGTGGAGAGTAATTTATTAACTAGGAAATATGCGCTGTTCTGATATCGGTCATTGATATTTTTCCGTTTTATGAACAAGATGGTCTAGGTTAGTAGAATATGTGTGGTGTATACTGTTTATTTGCTGAAATTTTTGAAGGTTACATGTAGTTGATGGATATGTACCATTCAACATTGTTGATTGTAATCTGATTTGTGTGAACTTTAACGATCTGATGTAGGTTCTGTCTAGAGTGTATATATATATATATATATTGTATATTGCTTTAAATAATGGAGTTTATTGTGGTATGGTTTATTTGTGCATGCTTAGGTAAGGTATATCCCGGTGTGTCGTTGACCTCGCCGTGCGTGACTCAAATGTCCAGAAACGTCTAACCCCCTTTGAAATAATGGTTGCTTATACTTTGATTTGTTTTTGAACAGGCTTGTGTCTCAAGTTGTTGATATGTGTTTGACCCTTTCTATAATATAATGACTTGATCGGATCCTACTAGATAATAAGTGTAATTTACCTTCAGATGTCTTTGCCGAACCGAGTATTTGCTTGTAACGTTTGTACGTTGAGGATAAGCGCCTCGTACAACGTTACCACAGGGTTCATGTTGAGCCTCTTTTCATGTGCTAGGTTGTAAATCGAGCTGATTATTTTAATATATAAATGTGTAGCATTTTGTTAAGGCTTATAATCGAATATATTGTATGATTTTTTTTCAACCACGAGTGTTTCCTTTCACACCAAACCCTGACTAAACTTAGTCGAGCCCTATCAAACGGACCCACACTAGGGGGCTGAGGCAGCCGCTCGACGAAGACCCGCCTTTGGTGGTCGGTGTTGATTCACCGATGTCAAGGAGTCCCAGTTCGTTACAAGACCTAGGCGTAATATTATTGTACCAGTCAGGTTTAGAGATGAAGTGTTTTGAATAATGGGTAGGTTGGTTTATTCCAAAAAGGGAGAAAATGTAATATATTGAGTTATTAACTCAGTACTCAGTATACATAATATATCCAGTTGTGTATCATCAAAGGTAGCAATGGAAGCGTAAGTAGACATTAGATGATTGATCTATATGTAATACTGACGTTTTAATACTTATCTGTACTTTCATACTCTTTACATAATAAACGGGCTCATTCTGGTTACTAATTATTATAGTAGGTATACGTATCTCTACGTATCCAGATAATGTAGAATGCTTCTGTCTACGAGCTGAAAGTCCTCTTCGTATTTCTCGCCTGCTATGAGTTGAAAACTATCAGATTACGCAGTTTAAACTGACGAAGCCTCCCGCAGACGTTGACTGTTGCGGAAATTCGTAAATGCCCTTCCAGAAGGTTTCCACCCGATCAGCCGCAGCGCGCTGGCGGTTTATCCACAACACGTGGAATAGGCGAGAAGGTTTATCGCCGATGTTGAAGTTTTCCGCTATGCTTCTTGCCCACCTCACTAGTGACTTCTTTGCAGCCACTAGCATTCGTATCCTATTAATGGTAAACAGCATGCATTGATTCAGTGTGTGATGAGCATGTCTTAAGTTCGCCGCACTGCAGACATGAAGGACCTATCGTCCACCACGTAGTCCGCCACACCCTTGGTACAAGACACATGTTGTCTCGCCGACTGTAATCTTGTGAATGCGTCGCCCATGCCTCCCAATTATTAAATCATTATTATATTCTAAACCGGGATAGATACAAAGACAAAGGGAATAATGTTAATAGTTAATACATTGTTATCTGTCTTCAACAGCAAACAATCAATTGTTGAAACTTACTTAAATCCTAAACGAATGAATCTCAGCAGCCTATCAGCACATAAGTGAAAATTTCGTCTTTTTAAATAAGGATTAATCCAAATGTGTATTTTGAAAATTTGAAGGGTTGCACGCTACAATGACTCGATTCAAATGTTTCAGAATAGTTATAAAGTACTCTTGTTCCTCAGTTCGGCCATCACATTAACAATGATCACGTCTTTTTTGTTTAAATCCACTGGACTTAGTGGAGAGATTTCAGTTCATTATGAAAACATTTGCATTTTTTTTCATATCTCAATTACGACTGCTTAAAGATGTTAACCACGCCGAATTTTCATAAAACTATGCTACAAAGAATAAATTCTTAAATGTGTATTAAAATTTTTGAAAATTGTTGAAATTGCCATATCCTTCAACCGGATGCACCTTTAGCGGTAACCCTCAGAAGTCAAAGACTTGTACGAGCTAGGAAAGACGTAGTCCTTCCCTTTTGTGTGATGCCATGCTCGGAATCGATCCCATGCCCCTGTGATTGAGAGGCAAGAGCTCTACCATCATGAGCACCAAGAAAAATCAACAGATGTTTTGCTTAGCATTGTCCAAAAAAAAGTTACATCCAATATGTGATTCTTCAAAGAAATCAATAAACGCTATCTGTTTGGGAAAACGTGCATGAAGTATATCTCAGGTAGTTGTAGAGGTTTGTCAGTTTTTATATTTTGAATTATCTTCACAATGGTAGTTCCAAATCAAACTCACCTGAATAATGCCGCTTTTATTCAGAATAGCATGACCTATCGGCTGAAAGTTTCCCATAGTTTCCAATATTTCTTTTACTTTTGGATGCTCCACGTCCACAATTCGGAAGGCAGTTATGTTCACAGAGTTGTATTTGAAATCTTCCAAATCGAAGGTTTCAAGATCCTGAAATGAAATATCCTATTTTCATTATACAATTATTTCAATGAAACAATCATTGAAATGCTAAGAATCGAACAAAGTTCAGAAGAAGGAGTGTATACGTAGAGGATCAACTAAATCAAAAGAACGAATTCCGACTTCTACCAAAAATGCATTTTTCTCCACACATTTTCACATAGTGAAAGAATGGGGCAAATATCTAACAGAAGACAACTACTTCCCCATGTGAACATTCAATTACATCTGTCATCCATTTGCGCAATGTTCCTCAAGTGCTCATAGTAAAAAAGCCATTGAATATTATTCTTCATTTTGTTGGAAATTACCAACTGCACACATACTCGTTCGAAGTGTTTTCCTCTCATCAGTGCTAGGATAAGTAAGACAACATTGTCATCTTGCTCTAAAGAACAATATCATTCGAAGGCTTCATAGTATTTTCCTACGAATGGGGTCGCGAGAGTGAAACAAAACAGCTTGGTATCACATACTTACATGCATGCAATAAATCGATTGAAGTTTGGAAAGTGTGAAACGGAGAAGTATCAAGGAAATGAAAATGAATTATTGTTGTTCTCTCGCGGTTGGCGCAGTGACTGACATATTGTAATCGCGGCTTCATTGGTATGGAAATGAATACTATAAGGGTTCTGAAGGTTTGTAGTGTTCATTTTCTTCTCCAACTCTATTTTTTTTTCTTTTGATAATGAATGGGATTAACTAAAGTCTGTCTTCGTGTGGCATTTTTTACATCCCGGGCCGAATTGCCCCAGAGAAGTTGGCAACCACTTATACTTGTGTGTGTCTGTGACCATTTGAGTAAGAATAACATTAAGTTGAAGCACGTTTAGAAGTTCTGTGATAGTACACTTTCACTATAACGACGCCTTTGTATCGATGTGGTCCTTTGGAACGTATCAACATTGTAAGTTCCTAGAGAACCGTTACCTTTATGAAAGATTGGATCTGAACATGTCGAACACCTGATGTAAATGAATAGTTACTTCAGGTAGGATTGGTTCACACTAAGACGGTTCTGGTAATCCTTATAGTTTTGAATTTTTTTAGTTTTGAAGATCGTGTACTATGGTAGTCAACCAACACTTAACTGTTAATTCATGTGAAGTTGCCTTCGTTCAGAAAGTAGTTCTATCGCACCCTTAATTCTTGTTTAGTGGCTCCGTGAACAACCCTTTCCTATCAGGATTTCTGTGTGAGAGAATACGTGACAGGAAGGACGCGATGAAAGAGAGAATCCATCTTATGGTTACTCTCTGTTCACCTGTCGAAGTGTCGAGTCTGTTGTGTGGTCAACTTTTTGGACCAAGCCATGTATCCCAAAGGTGGATTGAAAAATATCCGAATTCAAAAGACCTGCACTGAAATATCGAGAGAGTCACCATCATATTCCAGGATGAATGTTGATTTTTAGCTAACGTTTTCACGTTCGTTGTGGAACAGTAAAGTGTGGAGAATCCTTCAAAAGATAAGCTCTCAAAAAAGTCAATGTTTGTCAGAATTGACAGTGTTCCTGTCCGTGTTGGGAGATTTCATGTTAAGTGATTCTCATTTTTCAGGTTATATAAGTAGTACAGCAGTACTGATTTATTTTAGGGTTTTTCGATGGGATTTTGAGTAATGGCATGCCGTTGTTAACTCATTTGGTTTATTTTCTCCATGGAAGTGGAGTTTGGGAAGTTTTTCTGACTGCCATCCTTTGATACGGGTTCTGGCTGGTTAACCCAGAAGTTTATCGGATCTACTCTTCAGTGACAGTTTTTATTATGGATCAAAGTGTTCCAGTTCATTTTTGACACCCACCATTTCATCAGGATATAAATAACTATTGTTCCAGTACCTTGTTGATACCATTTCAACAGGATAAATCTATCTATTGTTCCAGTACCTTGTTGATATCTTTTCAACAGGGTAGATATAACTATTGATTCAGTGCCTTGTTGATATCATTTCAACAGGATAGATTAAAACTGTTCCAGTATATGTTTGACACCTACCATTTTGACAAGAATAGGACTGATGTTGCCTACAGCTGCATATAGTCTAAGAGCTAGCAACGTTTTTGAGAGAGAATTTCAGGTAGGCCAGTTTTTAGATATCCTATCTCTCTCACTCTTCCGGACATCATATGGACTATCTGGCTGGCGGTAGTGGTTGCGTTCATCAGTGCGCATCCTACCTGCACAGGTAAAATATTGACTTTTTATATCATTTTAGGAAGATTTTTTTTTTATTATTTGTATTGAACTTTCCACAACATGAATCTAATATTGCCAGACATTTTTATTGCTGTTTAAACTGTTCCAGACGCTAATTTCGAATTAAAAATTTTCAAATTAATTCAGTATGGCTGACATTTTTTTGTAATATTATTTAAGTATCTAAAAACTTAAAATTAATTTGCCAAACAATAATTCGGTTGTTAAACCTTCAGCCAGACCGATATAAAATTGAAAAGTTATTGGGCATGTTGGAAGAGTACGGACAATCACGTGTTAGCTGCGCAAGCGCGATAGACGACAGCAGCTGTTTGGAGTCAAGATGGCGTCAGTTTAGTCATATTGGTGTATTCGTTGTTGTTATTTTTAATGTTTTTGACAAAATTGTGTTACAATGGCTAATAAAAAATTAAAATGTATTTTTTGCAAGGACAGAAATGGAAAAATAATAACTTTGGAAGAAGATAAGTTAAAAAAGTGTAAAGAAGTTCTACAAATACGCGCAAATTTTAAACTGAAATATGGTAGTGTACAGTTACCGGAGCAAGTTAATGACACTAATGGATATCACAGAAATTGTTACAGCAGTTTTACAGCTTTAATGGCAAAATACCGTAATTTATCTGAAATTAATTTCTCGTCAACAGTAGATCTTCCCAGCACATCTAGTTCAACTTCGTTGTCAAATACTGCAGTAGATGTTAGCAAAACCCTGCCTGATAATACATCTCTGAGTTCGCATACAGAAGTTAATATCCAAGAAGTTTTTGCGTATGATACTACGATTTAAATCCGACCGTGTCGATATTGTCTTCGATCAGTATTTTACACCGTCAATCAAAGATTTTGAGCGTTCACGTCGAGATGAAATAATTAGCCAAGTTACAATCGGGCCCAATCAAATTCGTCCATATAATTTTGTAGCTGAACTTAAAAATATATATTTTAAAGAAGGCCTTGTTAATTTTTTTATTGACCATTGGGCTGGTGATGAAATGGCTCCGATTATTGGAAATAAAATAATTTATCTGAACTTCAACAAGTGTTATTCATACCGGGTTGAAAATAATAAAGTTATTAAAACTGTTGAAGACTCACTGTCTTGCGAAGAACACGAAGAGGCCGATTCTCGAATAATATACCACATTTGCCAAATAAATGTCGATGGTGAAGTTGTGATACGCTGCTCAGACACAGATATTTTAATAATACTTCTTGGTAATATGGATCATTTGAATGCATCACTAAAAATCTGGATTAATTTGGGTGTGGGGAATCATGAGCGATTTATTAGCGTCAATCATGTACACGAAATTCTAGGGAATTCTTTATCGAAAGCTTTACCATGCTTTCATGCACTCACAGGATGCGACTACACACCAGCTCTTTTCCGGAAAGGTAAACTTCGACCCTTTCAACTGTTAGAGCAATCAGAAGAGTATCAATTAGCCTGTCAAAATATCATAACAGATGATAAAGAAATGCTGAATGAGACATTTAAGATCTTAGAAAAGTTAATTTGTCATATTTACGGAGCTCGTGAATCTTGGAACGTCAATGAAGTTCGGTTCAATCTGTTTTCAAACACTTATCGGTCTAAAAAATCAGATGATAATTTTGAAAAAAAAAATCGTAACTTTGATCCATCAAGCCTACCACCATGCAAAAGTGAATTGTATCAGCATTTACTGCGAGTTCGTTACGTTACAAAGTTTTGGAGAAATGCTCATTTAAAACACCCGACATCTCTATCACCTCAAGCTTCCGGCTGGACCATAAATGACGATAAATATGATTTTGTCTGGTTTGTTGGAGAGCAATTGCCATCATTAGTTGCCGACAATATTATTAAAGGTAAAAATTAAAAATAAAATACTTATAAATTTTTTTGCCGAAAGATTATTAAATTTTTCATTCTTTTACAGATAATAACTTATTACAAGACGATGACAACCCAAAAGACGATGATGACAATGAAAATGACAGCAGTGATGAAGATGATGATGATGATTATGATTATCAAGATGCCTCCGTTTTTTGTGATACAATTATCAATTAAAAAATATAATTTTTGTTTATTTTCATACTTGAGATTGATTATTATCTTAATTTTGTTCAACAATAAATAATTATTCTGATACTACATTAATCCACACATTTATTCAATACTTTTTAATTCTTTCTCTGTAATTTATTCAACAACTATTTTTAGACCAAGCAAAATGATACCACATCACTTTCCACTTTTGAATCGGTCTGGCTGAAGGTTTAACAACCGAATTATTGTTTGGCAAATTAATTTTAAGTTTTTAGATACTTAAATAATATTATAAAAAAATTTCAGCCATACTGAATTATTTTGTTTTTTTTTTATTCGAAATTAGCGTCTGGAACAGTTTAAACAGCAATAAAAATGTCTGGCAATATTAGATTTACGTTTTAGAAAGTTCAATAAAAATAATAAAAAAAAACTTCTTAAAATCATTTTAAAAATCGATATTTTACCTGTGCAGGTAGGATGCGCACTGATGAACGCAACCACTACCGCCAGCCAGATAGTCCATATGACGTCCGGAAGAGTGAGAGAGATAGGATATCTAAAAAGTGACCTACCTGAAATGCTTGTTTTCCTGACGTTGCTAGCTCTCGTACTAATAGGACAAGTCAGGCAAATTCATTCTTTCTAAGTTTATAAATTTTTTTCACAAAATTGTCTCGGTACGTTGACACATAGCATGCTAAGAAGAAGCGCTACTTGTGATTAGTTCCCTTGCTTCCTATATGAAATTTTAATTAAAAGGTCTGTACCTATTCAATGACTAAGTGATTTCAAGAAATCTATAACGTCAAATTTTCAATAATTTGAATGAACAGGAATTCATATGGCCCGATGTTATTCTGAATCTAACCTTAAATTTTCTGTTTGAACTTTTCATGGTCCATAACCAATTTCTTTTTTTTGGGTTATATACAGGGTGTCCCGAAACTATGGTGCCAAATTAAAACAGAAGATTCCCCTAGAAAAATAAATGGGACTTTCATCACATTTCTTTTCTCAAATGTCGTTTGTTGCAGAGATACAGGGTGTTGAATATGAAAAATTAAAAGTAATTTTTATTCACAACTTCTACAGTTCTGAAAATTTTTCAATTAAATTTGACAGAATGTTTGTGTTCAATAGGTGCTTCATTTCGAATAAAAAACAATTTCAGTTGTCACCAGTGGCGTACAAGAAGGGCATTACGGTCCTTTTTCTCCCATATTTTTCACGCCACTGGTGAAATCAGAAAAATTATTAATTTTTTCATTCCTCGTTCAATTTTGAGTCTGAAATGTATACCTGTTTGATTCCAGAAAAATCAACCGTTTTCAAGATAATTGCGCTTTTATAAATAATACAAACATACTAGCAATGAAAAATTCGTTCAGCTGAAGTGAATTTTACAATCCTAATTACTGGTTAAAATTATAACAAAATCAGAAACAGATTCTACATTAAATTCCCACCCAATTATTTCAACCAGAAGTGCACTTCTGAGTTGCAGTTTTTTCCAACTCATTCAGCATAATTAAAGTAATGTAAACATTTCTCCTCCAGAAATGTGTAATAAGATAATATCGAACTTATTTTATAAGTGCATATTGAAAGAACCGGATTGAAAGATGAAAGCACAACAATAGCTATTTGTGTATTTAAAGCGCATAGTGACGGATTGTCGCTCGAACAAAGAGAGTAACTGCGCGAGACACAATATTTTTTCAACAAACACTCGATACTCCATTGATCAATTAAGTATTACCTCATAATAATAATATTTCTTTTATTATTCAAGTACTATCTAGATTAAAATTGAATGTAAAATTCTGACAATTTTCAAAAGATATAGCCAAAGTCGGAATTCAAATTGTTAGCAATACAATCCACCTCTCTAACACATAAAAAAAATAGTGATCGCTTGAGACTTGAACCCGAGTCGCCGGCGTGGAGTGCAACAGCGCTGGCCACTGGACCAGACAGACATACAGTGAGGACCAAAAGTCCGTCGCCCCCCCCGTAACTTCTTCATTTTCCATATTACAAAAAAATGTTAAATACATAAGTTGCAGGGTTTCATTCGATCTCTTTAATGGTTTAAGTTTCATTCATACAAAGCACGGTGACTTAGAAGTTAATTTTTTTAAATGGACACCCTTTATTTCATTGCATTATTACATTCTACGTTGAATTCTGAACAAGTTTGATAAATGGTTTTCTATCAAAAAAGGTAGGTAATAGTTTTGGACTTATGAACACTTGTAAATAATTAATTCTTCTACTTTTGCGCCAGTTCAATGAGAAAATCGTAACAAATGGATCACAATGTATTCCACTTTCCTATCCTAACTTTTTGAAAGCTATCCAATGTTGCAAACTGCTGATGGCACCATGTGTAACTTACTTCGTCGTACCATTTTACAATTGTTAGAGTTGTTGAATCTCACGAAAAACTAGTAAAAATGAAGTTGAAACATTTTATTAACAAATAAGGTAGTCCATAAATACAGATCAAGAATCATTAAAAACTGAAGAGATATTTTAATTTATAACTAAAAACGGTGAGTTTTATCTATTTCAAAAGATGTTCGACATGTCCACCATGCATTTCTTGACACATAAATAGTCGGGTTGTAAACTCTCCCCTAACATTAATCAAGGTTTGAGGTGTTATTTCTGAACACACTTCAATAATTCGACGGCGCAGTTCATCTAACGACCCACAAACTGTCTTAAAAACTACGGATTTCACATAGCCCCAGAGAAAGAAATCAAGCGGTGAGAGGTCCGGTGAGCGAGCTGGCCACTCTGTTGTACCTCGACGTCCAATCCACCTACCTGGATACCTTTCATCTAAGTAATTTCCCACCTCCCGAAAATAGTGTGGTGGCGCTCCATCTTGCTGAAATGTTACATCCAAGTAAAATTCATGTGGGTTTTGCGCAACGATCTCATCGATACTGGGACTTATTGTGTCTTGCAGCATTTGGAGGTATCTGGGACCATTTAAATTTTCTTCCAAGAATATGGGACCTACAATGTGGTTACCTAAAATACCAGCCCAAACATTAATTTTCTGGGGAAATTGAGTATGCCCCTCGCGGAATTCATGGGGATTCTCATCACTCCAATATCTACAATTCTGGTTATTCACATTTCCATTTAGGTAAAAAGTGCTTTCATCACTAAAGCAGATGTGTTGCAAATAAAGTCGATTTGCAACAATTCTTTCTGCCATGGTCTTGCAAAATTCAAGTCGCCGGTCTGGATCATCTTCAACCAATTGGTGCAAAATTTTTATTTTGTAAGGATGGAATTTATTTTGTTTTAAAACCCTCTTTACTGATGTTTTAGAAACATCACATGTCTCAGCTACTTGCTTAGTTGATTGTTGTGGGTTATTTACCATTTCGGCTAGTACTTGAATTTCAACATTTTCCGTAATTATTTTCGGCCTCCCAGATCTCGGAGCATCTTTCACGGTGCCAGTTTGGTTAAATTTTGCCACCAATTTCTGCAGATATTTTCGACACATCGGACGTTCTGGAAACCGTTCATTGAAAATGCGAATAGCAGCGTGGTAATTTCGGTTAGCTTCACCAAATATGATAACGGCTTCAACTTTGTCTGCTACTGAACGAACCATATTAATCAACAAGAGAAATTGAAAACCGTTTGAAACAAAGTTTTGAAAACCAACAAAATGTCAGAGACATTTGGCAAAAACAGATAAGAGATTTTTTTCGTTGTCATGGATAAAATAAACGCGCCTAGCGTGCATAGCCTACCTCATTAATTTATTCGTGAACTGGTGCAAAAGTAGTAGAAATAATTATTTACAAGTGTTCATAAGTCCATAACTATTAACTTTTTTGATAGAAAACCATTTATCAAACTTGTTCAGAATTCAACGTAGAATGTAATAATGCAATGAAATACAGGGTGTCCCATTTAAAAAAATTAACTTCTAAGTCACCGTGCTTTTTTGAGACACTCTGTATAAATGAAACTTAAACCATTAAAGAGATCGAATGAAACCCTACAACATATATATTAACAGTTTTTTGTAATATGTAGAATAAAGAAGTTACAGGGGGGGCGACGGACTTTTGGTCCTCACTGAATTTATATTTTGAATTGCAGGTTATTTATAGCGTACAAACCGGGAAATCAGGGAAACTTCTAAATAAGTGAGCGACGAGCGTTTTCTCAATTTTGTCGCTTTAGAGCAAAAAATTGTCAATTAATGGCATTCCTCAGAATACATTAACTATGACATAGATTATTTTTAATTCAGTTTTGTAATCCACTCCTATCCGCAATGAGGTGTTCAAGTTGGCATGTGTCATTGCAGTGATATTTTATGAAAAATGATTTGAATCAAGTAGGTACACCTATCTACATGTCATCGAAGATGAACAAAATTTTAGTGTTTTTGTTACACAAGTAATAAATACAATTCCAAAAAAAACTTACCAATTTTCTTAGAGTTTCTTATTGTTATAAAGACATGTTGTTGATATTTAGAAGCACAGCTTACTATGTAAATTATCTATATTATATCTATATAGTCTGTATCCAAGCTTTGTGGTTTCCAAACAAACTGTTAACTATACCTTTCAACGAATTTTGAAATTTAATACCCATAGTGTTCTACGATGTAAAGCTGCCGTTCGCCAGAATTTTTTATTCTCATCAATTAATTATTAGAACAACAAAAGAAGAGGTCACACATTATCGTTCGTTTTGTATAAAAAACGAATCTACTGTTGTCTGTCACAACCTAGCACTGATGAGAGAAAAAACATTGAAACGTGCATGTATGCAAGTGGTTATTCTCGAAAAAATTAAGGATAATATTCAATGGCTTTATCACAATCAGCATTTGGAATAGTGTCCTACCTGAAAAAGATTGCACAAATTAATGACAAATGTAATTCAATGTCCGTATGGGAAAGTAGTTGTTTTTGTCAGATATTTGCCTCATTTTGTGGAGAGAAGCATATTGTCGATGGTCGTCGGAATTATTTCTTTTCATTTATTTGATGCCTTTTTTGCGATTGTATGACAGATCACACCTTACCGGATAAGAAGGCAATCAAGATATGAGATGATGACTTCATCGAACTGCCTGCTTCAGATTGAGTAGGGTCATTTTTATGTGGATTCTGTACAAGTATGGACATGTATGCGCTAGCAGTAGGGGCGTTTCTAATTTAGAGGGTGGAATTTATGGTATATTGACTTGTATGACAGCATATTGAGTAAGAAATATTTGATATAGGCGGGATTAAAGTTTGGTGTACTATAAAAGGCATTTCATGAATTCATTAGTATATTCATGTCAGTTCAGACGTTTTCACCAAAATGAATGGAAGGTGAAACATTTTCTCGTTACTAGAGTATGTGAACATGACAAATAATGCAGATTCTCAACTTAACAAAATTGAAGCTATGACGACAGAACTCAGCATTTTGAGATTTTAATTTTTTTTTTAGAATTTCAATTTGACGAAAAATTGCTACTTACGAATGTTGTGAACATATAATGGTATCTGTAATCGTTCATCTGGAGCTGAAGAATCTGAAACAAGATAAAAGTTGCCTTAAAATATATTTTAATGTGTTACACGAATGGAAACAATGTTGAGCTTGTCATGAATTAGGGCCGGTTTTTCGATGTTCAGTAAACAGTCTCAGCTTGCTGGCTGAGGGCTAATGGTACTCTGGCCCAATAATGGAAGAAAAGAAACTATCACCAAGTCTCAACGACTAGAAAATCAGCCATATCGGTTCAAAGTTAGCAACGAATTCTCATCTACCAATTCTAACACATCAAAACTTCCCTATTGGATAAGGTAAAAACTGCAACTGAAAATAATTGGTAGTAATGGAAACGATGAATCACATTTTATTAATAATTTGGAGAAGTATGATATATTAACGATATGTTTACTATAACACATGTATCATTCCTCTGCAAACTTTTAAGGTATGCCAAATCATTGAATAATACTCATTCTACCAGAGATTGATGACAACATGATTATCACCCTGTCAGATTTTTTGTAGCAGGAACCAAATTTGTAAATTTGAAATATCCAACAGAATTTCCACAGACAAATTACCATAATAACTGTACAATATTATCTGCAGACTTGCTCTTCATATCATTTCATCAAAGGGGTCGAAACCTAAAGAATCAGTGTATTCATGATATTTCTACAAATATAGTTCCATAAAAACCGTACCGTTCGATCTGCAGACTTGTACTCAATACATGTCTCATTGTAGGTAATGATTTATTGCAGGAAAAAAAAGTAATGGAATGAATATTTATGATATTTTGATAAGCAAAGTTCCATTAAAACTAAACCGTAAGTTTTGCAGACTTTTGTGATATTTACCAAATTCTTAGTAATGATCCGCTCTATCACAGAGAAATAACGAAATGATTGTCTTTCTTTCAATATCTTCTTAGCAGGGTTAAAAGTTGAACGATTGAATTCATTTACGAAAATTTCGAGGAGAACTCTTACTATATCAAACTATATCGACATCTTTGATAAAAATATGAAGGGGTGACAATACTTTCATTATATTTTGCTCGAATTATCAATTTTCACCAAAAATTTGGTCCGTTGTGCAAGTCTGCAGAAGGAATCGTACGGTTTTTTGGTACTTTGTCGAAACTTCATAACATCATGAAAATACCTTGCAAGGGGTTGAATGGGGATGACGAGGCAATGCCAATTCTAACAAAAAATAATAACAATCCCCTTACAATGATTTTTGAAAGGAGTGAGTATACAGATCTTTATTGAAATACCCGAACACACCAACCTTAAGTTGTCACACAATTCCATATGACTAGCTTTTCTCTGCGGAGAGGGATAGGTGGGTAAAATAAGTATACAACTACCTTGAATTTCAGTTTATGATATACTTTTAACGTGATGATAGTGGTAGATAGATTGTTAATTGCTCACAACTGTTATCAAAACAAACAAGAATCTGGATTTAGGTCTTGGTTACGGACCCTAATTAATTTACATGACTTATAACGGAATGCTGTCAAAACTGAGAAAGTAAACAAATCAAATACTGGGAAGGGATAAATTATCAACTTAACAACGTACATTGTAGGTGGCGATTCAAGAAAAAGAAGGAAAATAACTCCTATTTTTTCTGCTCTAGCCACAGTACTAACTCGAGATAATTCTGTTGATACTGAAATGATCTAGGGACCCCTCTAGTATATACTGTCGGTGCACAGATTTCTGGTGTCCAGAGTAGAAAGTGATAAACTGTTGTGATCAGTTGATGTTCGTTGTAGGTGACCATGCGAAGGTACAGTTCAAAAGCCGCTTTCAAGTCAGTAACCAAGCACTATGATGTACTAAGGAGTACTCAATACAATTCACTAATTATAAAGGCAAACCAGCCATGCACCAGCACCCAAATATAGAAAGGTCTTACTTGTATTCCAACAGAATGGTGGTCGTACTCCTGTGGGTACTTACGGTTCTGGCTTCTACCCTAGGCTTTCAAAGGAATTGTATAAGCAAGAGTTCTTCTAGTAGCGTAATGAGCAATGACTACTTCTAGGGTAGGGTTAGATCTGAAACCAGGCAGATGAGCTACTGGATGGTCGACAGTAAGGTGAGTCGGTGAGGTGATACTTAGTATAAGTGTGATGAGAATGATAAGTCCGTATTATCGGACGAGGCCTGAAAAGATGAATAAAATTGGGTGTCGCGTCCCGCTATTATTGTTATGTTTATATTGTTTTTTTTATAAACTATTATTTATTCACGATCAGACTGAATACTTTTATATTTCATTTTCATTTATTAATTATTAACAACCGCTCATTTTCTCCGGTACACCCTGTACCATATTCTTTTATTTTCAACCAAAAAAAACCCATGGCCAGATCGAGCCAATACGTCGAAAAGAACAACGACGAAATCATCGACACAAGCCATACAAGTCGTGTTATTATAGCGAAACCATTTTGCGTGTGCACACGGTGAACATAAAAAAAAGTGAATTGAAGATCAGCTCTTCCACCTACAATCTACAACAGTCGGCCGACTAAGGACTCCCCGAAGACGGACAGGACTGCTAGACATGAGGTATGATCTGGGCTCGGTTCATTTTAGTGATCATAATTTCATTCATTCCTTATACAGTGCATTTCTCTCTCTATAGCTCATCTCAAGTTATCAACCCTTGAATCATTCAAGTACGTATCACCCCATTGGGTATTTCCTTTTCATCAGTATGAAAATACTAAATGAAAGTTACTTAGCGTAGTTGTAAGGTGGCCTCGAGGAGAGTTTCACAAAGGAACGAAAAAGCAGTTCGAAAACTCGAATCTCAATAGAAATCGTAAGGATTGGTGCTAGGAATCGCACGTTAAAAGGTAAGACCTCGTTAATTCTTAGCTCGTACAAGTTTTGACTTCTGAGGGCTGTCGTTCGTAGGGGGATGACAGTTGGTTAACGGAAAATATCAAACAAAACAAAACAATCATCTCTATAATCACATACCAGTTTGAATCTTCGACTGATTATTTCCCTTTACTAAGAAAAATCCGCAAATTCAAGCGTGAAATTTAAAGCACATGCTTCATTCAAGACATTCAGCTAAAGAGAGAGGTAGGTGATGAAGATAGACCCTTGGAACAGTCACTTTCACGGTTATATTAGAAGCAGGAGGAAGGGATACCCATTTTGAAGACTGAACTAATTCTTCACAAGTCATTCATTCCCTTTTCAGTCATACTTGGTGACGATTCTGACTTGACATACTGAATGTAAACAAGATATATGATATGAAAATATTGTGAGGTTATAATATCAGTGTTGTTTATGAAAAATGAAAATACTTATTTCGAAATTGTTTCTACAGATGGACGGAACCTATGAATGGAACTTATTGAGGTGATTACAAGTAAGAAAGTTGGGATCATAAAAATCATTCTAAATTTTTGTTGCAGGCTCAACCTTCTGAGAACCAGGGCTCTACTGATTTAAAAGAGAAGGGTACTCCTGTATTCTTTCAACATTGTTGATACCTCTCTGACACAATATATTCGAACTAGTTCGAATGTTTACAGATTTCTCTTTCCGGAGACTGTGCTGCTTGGGAGTGTTTTGTCTTGTTCCATGCGGATGGGGCTTCGATCAACTTGGTTGTAGATCGTGGTGTTATCCGTGGGGAAATATTAGTCAAACAGTTGATTATCATTCATTTGACAGGGACAGGACAATTATAATGTTGTCCGACCTACCCTGTCACTGATGAGAGGCAATGTACCTCGAAACATGCATGTCTGCAGGTGGTCATTCCCAGCCAAATGAAGGATGATTTTCTTTCAATTACGAGACAATTGGGTCTTCTTTGAAGAACGTTGCACAAATATCTGTCATTTGTAGTTCAATATCCGCCGTGGTATTAGCCAGGGACGTAGTTGTTTTCTGACAGATGTTTGCTTCATTTTCCACTTTGTGGAAACGCTTAGAGAGAAGGGTACCCCTGTATTCTTTCAACATTGTTGATACCTCATATATTCGAACTAGTTCGAATGTTCACTAAATGTGTTACCATTATTGTAATACAAGTTATTGGCTGAAGTGAATATACTTCTGAGTTTTATTTCTGAGTATTGAAAAACTTGAAAGTTAAAATGAATGGTACAGTTTGTAAATTCGCACCGTAACAACATGACTCTTCAAGTTTCGACCACTCTGACAAAAAAAATTAAAGAGGTGACAATCATTTCATTACTGCCTTTTCATATAACGAATCATTCACAACAATTCGGTTTGGAGTGCAAGTCTGCGGTACGAACGTTATGGTTTTTAATGTACTTAGTTTATCGAAATATCATGAATTTGACTTTTCAAGTTTCGATCCCATCTGATTAAAAAACTGAAGGGGTAATAATCATTTCATTTTTGCCTTTTCGTGTATTGGATCATTGACAACAATTTGGTGTGTAGTGCAAATCTGCAGAAAAAACGATGTTTGTTTGGTACTTTCTTCAGCGAAATATTATGAACACACCTGACTATTTAATCTTCGAACACTCAAAAACCAAAATTGAAGGTTTAACAAAAATTTCGTTATCATTATCTTATAAAGTATATCAATAAAAATAATTTGGTTTATAGTGCATGTCTGCAGAATGACCGTTACTGTTTTTGTGGTAATTTGTTCATTGAAATATCATGAATACACATGCCTCTTCAAATTTCGACTTCTCCAATAATAAAAATTGAGTGGTGACAATTATTCTTTCAATAATATATCATGGAGTGGATCAATACTAACAAGTTAGTTCAAAGTGCAAGTCTGCAGAACGATCGGTACGTTTTTTACGGTTACTTTGACAAAATATCATGAATACACCTGACTTTTCAGATTTCGATTCCTCTGACAAAAAACCTGAATGGGTGACAATCATTTCATCACTACTCTCTCATGTGATAATGTGATAATCTCATAATGCTATGATTTTTGTTGAATAATACACCGAGTATACTACTGAACTGTTTTCATTACCTTCGCTATAAAATTACAACTACTTCACTGACTAATAAAACACTGAGTTCTCTTCAACTGGCTAAATATTCCAAACACTTATTGAGTACCTCAAAAACTTCCTTATCACTTTTTCATAAACTTCTTTTCCTAGTGAAATGTGTCGCCTTATATAATCATTTCGTCTAGACTAGATTCTTCCAGATTCCGTTCTCTAGATTACTTAGTACAGGAAACCATCCAAATGATCACTTCTAGAAACTGAGCAATGGAATAAATGCTTGCGGCGTCAGCTCATTTCTTACGCAAATGAGTTACGTTTTCATGGTTCAGCACTCGACAGCGGCGTAGCTAGGGGATTTTCATCAATCTCGTAACAATAAAGTACGTACGTAATTTGCTGGTAGAAATTTTGTTGGATACATCGGTATCACTACTTTTGTCCCTGCTAACCGAAATCTGACAGTTTGACAGTTATTTTGATATAACCATGTCACAAAATGAGTATCATTCAATAATTTGGCATATCATATGAGTCTGCAGAAGGAATATTACTGGTGTTATGGTAGAACTATTGTTGATATATTTTTACTCATCCAAATTAATAACAACTGTCATAACTGATGTGTCGCTTCCATAAATAGCAATCATATCCAATTACATTTACCTCATCCAACATGAAATTTTCGATTTGTTGGAATTCGTGAATGAGAATTCATTGCTAGCTTCACAGATTTCTTGGATGGTTAAAAAAAATCATGAAAGGAACACGTATACCTCTTATATAAAAATTATTTTGGTCAAATTGTCTAAAATTTCAATAAGTTGTTGAACTCGGGCTTCTAAACAGAAGTTACCGTGGGCACACAAATATTCAATGTATGGTTTACAGAATGTTGAAGTTATAAAATGTCGCTTTCAGGCCATTATTGACTGCACTTTATTGGTGGTATTATCAAAAAATTATTGGTGGATATTTTTTCCACACCATAGTATTGCACTTGGCTAGTACAACAGTATGTTTTCTAAGACTTTTTTTAAACAATATACAGGGTAAATCATGACTTCTCGAGATACAGAAAATGAAAGTAATTTCAGAATGAAACATCAACGTCATAAGTCGGATCGTTCAAAAATTTAAGTTTCTGTGTTAAATATATACGATAAGATCGGCTGAATTCAAAAAATATGTATTTTTTATATATAAATATGATTTTGAAAGTATGTGTATCTGTTATACAGGGCAATTCAAATTAGACCCCCACCATTGGGATCTCCTAAGCTACAGGAGATACGTCGAAGCTTAAATTGGGGAAAAGTTGCGTATTCTGGTGCTTAACAAAATACTGTTTTGAAACTTGGAAAATTCCGAGTATTTCCGGAAATATTGGGAAAAAACTGAAAATCGGAATTTTCGGTTTTATTTTGTTCTATCGTTATTTGACAACATAGCTCAAAACCAAAAGTACATTCTCATTGATACTTTTTTTCAGCTACACGTTTTCATGTTCAGATTTACTATCCGACGTTTCGTCTTCTGGCATTCATCATCAACTTTTTTTTCTGTTATGGGTGCCATATTGTTTTTTTATACAGAAAAATAGTGATTCTCATTCTGATTTCACTTATGTATAATTTGTTATGATTTGCACTTCTGAAACCACAGATATTAAAAAAAACAACTTCGTCTGAGATGGTCATGACTCCATCGAAAAATTTTGTTTAATAAACACTAGTTGGCAGTCATTAAACATCATAAGTTTGCACAAATACTTCAGTCGAAATGTCCTCATTCTCGAAGAAAAACGAGATATATTGAAACTTTATTATAAATTTGATAGGTATAGTACGAAAACAACACAAATTTATATTGAATTATATCCGGAAAGACAACAGCCGGATAGAACATTATTCGGAATTTTGGAAAAACACTTGGCTGAGTACGGTGTGTTTCTAAAAACAAGAATGAAATCATGAGCTTGTAAAAAATGCACAAAAAGTATTACAACAAGTGTTCGAAATGATGGCCTTCCTTTTGAATACATAACCGAGCTCGTCGTCTCAAATTAAGAACAGCCCTAACAATATCCCTCCTTCTGATAGACCTGAATTGCTTGATGATATTGTCTCTAAGTTCATCTACTGTGTCATATTCTTGCTCTCCATAGATTCTGTTCTTCAAAGTGCCCCACAAGAAAGTATCCAAAACTGTAAGGTCAGATGACCTTGCCGGCCACCTCACTGGTCCAGAATTTCCTAACCACCTATTAGGAAATCTTTGGTGTAAATATTCGCAAACGACTCTTTTATTGTGTGGAGGAGCCCCGTCATGCTGAAACCAGCAGCTGTTATAATTATCAAGGGGAAACACATCCTTATATTCTTCGAATTCGTTTCTTAAGAACCGAAGATAGGTTTCCCCGTTCTAGAGAAGAAATGAGGTCCAAGTATTCGGTCGTCATAAATTCCAGGACACACATTCAAACGAAACCGAACTTGTGGTCTGACTTCTCTGAAGTATCGTGGATTATTTTTACTCCAAATGTGCTCATTATTTCTATTAAAAATACCACAGTTCGAAAAAGTACTTTCGTCGGTCCAAATAATGTTTTTCAAGAAGTTTGTAGGGTCTTCCCTATTCGAGAGCCAGCTACAAAATTCCATCCTTCTCTCAGGATCACCTGGATGTAATTATTGTGAAATATGTATCTTATAACATTTCAAACCACTTTTTTTTAATTTCCTCTAAACTCTCGTCTGTGGCACATCCATTTCTGCCGAGACTTGACGTGTTGATTTGGAAGGATCTGCATTTATCTAAAAAAGTAACAAAAATAATTATACTTCTTCGAATATGGAAAGAAACAATTATTTTACCTCGGCTAATAAGTTACGTCTAATATTTTGTTCCATTCTGCTTCCATATTTCATTCTTGGTTTTTGAAACGCACCCTACTCAGCCAAGTGTTTGTCCAAAATTCCAAATAATGTTCTATCCGGCTGTTGTCTTTCCGGATATAATTCAAAATAAATTTGTGCTGTTTTCGTACTATTCCTATCAAATTTATAATAAAATTTCAACATATCTCGTTTTTCTTCATTTGAGAATGAGGACATTTCGACTGAAGTATTTGTGCAAACTTATGATGTGTAATGGGTTCTGACAACTAGTGTTTATTAAACAACATTTTTCGATGGAGTCGTGACCATCTCAGATGAAGTTGTTTTTTTTTAATATCGGTGGTTTCAGAAGTGCAAATCATAACAAATTATACATCAATGAAATCAGAATGAGAATCACAATTTTTCTGTATAAAAAAAGTTGATGATGAATGCCAGAAGACGAAACGTAGGATAGTAAATCTGAACATGAAAACGTGTAGCTGAAAAAAAGTATCAATGAAAATGTACTTTTGGCTTTGAGCTATGTTGTCAAAGAACGATAGAAAAAAATAAAAACGAAAATTCCGATTTTCAGTTTTTTCCCGATTTCCGGAAATACTCGGAATTTTTCAAGTTTCAAAACAGTATTTTGTTAAGCACCAGAATACGCAACTTTTCCCCAATTTAAGCTTCGACGTATCTCCTGTAGTTTAGGATATTCCAATGGTGGGGTTCGAATTTGAATTGCTCTGTATATTCTAACAGGGTAATTCTTGACGGATAGAAAAACAAAAAAAAGCAAAGGGGCCACCTACCATCCAAGGCCTTGTAGAGTTGTGACACTACTTTCCCGAGTATTAGGTGAAAAACCGGACCAGCAGCCAAGGCGAACTCTGGAGGGAACGATCATGCCTTGTGATGTCGACCGTGGGTATACTAGGCTTGCCCCCCAGAATACCTTACTACCATTCCAAATGTAAGAGTAGAAAGTTCCCACAACCGACCCCCTTGGAATAGGGGTCATAGGTCCAGATAGATAAATAGAATAGATTGCCAACTAATGACGACATCAAAGACAATGGACGCTTCAGGTGGATGGACAAACTAAGGAAGGACGGTCTTCTGCATTGCTCTGAGAGCAGTGTGCTCTCCCGGAGAAAACACATGGCAAGAATGCGGTGTGCAATACACCCAGATCTGGTGCAGTTTCCAAAAATGAGGGGATTATGTATCTCAACTTCGAGGTCGAGGATATGTCAGAGCTCATCCTCAGCCACTTGAAGGAGTTAAAACGATTTGATCACAAAAAGAATCGAAGCGTGCTATTCATCATCAAACAGCACTGTCTTGATAGGAAACTGATGCTGATGGCTGCAAAAAGTCACTAGTGAGGCGGGCAAAATCATCACAGAAAACATAAAGTGTCGCCATAAACCTTCTCGCCTCTTTCAAGAGCCTTCACGTGTTGTGGATAACCCGCCAGCGGCTGATCAGGTTGATACCTTCTGGAAGAACATTTACAAATTTCCACAACCACTGAACGTAGATGCTACAGCCCCTTCGCAGTTGAAAGTTTTCTGCATAGGGCTTTGTCAGCATGGGCTTAATGAACTGCGCAATCCGATAACAATGTTGAGTGCTCGGTAGCGAGGCGGTTAGATACCGGCCATTGAAACTTCCGCATGCTTAAGGCCAGATTCGAATACTGGGAATGGAAAAATATTCAGTCCGTTTCTCCTCTTTGTTTGGACGATATTCGTTTCAAGAGCTGAAAAATCAATGACGAAAATCGTCCTACTTCGATATTCGAAGAAAACTACATCTGGGTTGTTGCCTTATATTTGCCTAAGTGTGGGAAATAAGTAGTTTCAATAGATTCGGCACTTCTCATTCTCCCCCGGAGCATAAGGTAACACCGGTGTCATGTCTATATCGTACGAATGTCTTATATGGAAGTACAACACTCGTAGAGCCGCGTAATGCCTGTGGATCTAGGCTGAGACCGCATGAGCTGGACAGGCTGACAGCAAATGCATTGTGATCTCAGCTGCTCCACGACATGCTCTGCATCTAGTGTCAGGGACCTCTATACCCATCACACGACTACGGTAGACGAGGGTGTTGAAGACACCATCCTGGTAGGCCATCATGCATCCCTCGGTTTCCGACTTCAGCCCACTTGACCTGGGAAAAGCAAATGTCAGGTTTCTGGATGAGCCAAAGGGTATTATTATCACAATTATTATTATTGAAATTCGACAGGCCGTCAAAGGCTCGAAGAACTTATCTACTCCAGGCCCTGATAAGCTGAATTGACTATATCGGTAGAAAAATATTCCAATTACCCACCACCATCTCGCAAAAGTTTTTATTTAACCCAAGGCTAGATGGGGGACAATAGATTTTGGATTGGTTTATCGAGGGGCAAACCATGCTCATCCCCAAAATGTTGAAGACCCCATGCATTGGCTTTTCCTCATGTCCGTGGGGTAAGTGATTACTGGATTCGTGAATCATGTGCCTGAGAAGGCGGAGTGAACCAAGAATTACGGCCTTATGGAGTTTGAGAGCAGTGTGTTTGTATTGTCCACGATATCTCTACCCCCTGTGTTGTTTCTATCTACCGTATTCATTCAGTTGACACTGACAGTATGTAATAAATAGTTGGAAAGTAAACTTGTTTGTCTCGTCATTGCAACATCTCCAGCAATACACAATAATTGGCGACGTAGGAAAAAAATCGATTGACTGATTTCACGTTGAACTGCAAGTCTATCACGCACAAGTCAAACTTCCCGCTGTCCGAGTATCAAGAAGTGAAAATAGTAAGAATGAATGAATCTCAATTGAAGAAACTAATGGAAGCATTTACTGCCTCTCAAGCTCAGATGGTACAAACTTTGGTTCAGCAGTTTAAAATTAAAATAAGGCTCTAGCTGTTTTTCTAGGACCAGATAAGTCAATTACTTCGCTAGAATATAAAACTCTTGTCGCAGAACTAGAAAAAATGCTCACTCCTAAAAGAAGCATGATTGTGTCCCAACACTATTTTCTAAATATCCACCAAAAGGAAGATCAATTAATTTCTGAATTTGTTGCCGCACTACAGCAGGATTTGGCCATTTGTGAGTTCAAAGTAGTGTTCATGTAGCAAAGCTATTTCAGTGAATGACATGTTTCTAAGAGCGCAGTTCATTAGAGGATTGCGTGATAACTGGATAAGGGAACAACTTTAACAGTCTACAGTGGCTAGTTTCGATAAGATTTTGGAAAAAGCTGCAGCTTTGGAAGCTGCCCGCATCGAAAGTGCTGAACTTTCAAAACCGTCAAATTCAGGTCCCGCTCAAGACATAGTGACACAAACCGCCTCACTGGGACATCACAACGTTCTGGCCGTGATTTCAGTAACAGTTATCGCAAACATGACAGTTCACGGAACAGCTTGCAAAATCGCTACCGATCGCCTAGCCCTCGTTTCCGTAGGGACAGATTCAAATCGCCGAAAGCCAGAAATCGTTTTCAAACCAGGAATCGCATTGATTATGAAGCATTAGGCATACAGGATTTGTGTAAAAGATGTGCTGAAATCTCTCACCGATTGGCTGAATGCTGGATGGACTATAATGCAGTTGTAATCGCAAAGGGCATGTTTCACGCGTTTGCATAGCCACATTTTCGCAAAATTTGAAACCTAGTAGATCGGATTCCGCAAATACAATCACTGATGTAGAGCTGGTTGATCGACCTTATGGTATTTCCTGCCTTAATACAGAAGTTGTTGAACTGTCTGAAGTTGTTACAGATGCTGATAAGTATATTATCACAGTTTTCATCAATGGCAAATCGCAACGCATGGAAGTTGATACTGGAGCTAGATTCTCACTTTTGAACGAAGATGATTTCAACAAGCTTAATTTACAGTTGCCAATCAAGCCCTCTAACACGATTTTCAGGTCGTATTCAGGGAATTTAATACAACCAAAAGGGATGGTGTCTGTTAGAGTAACATACAGAAATAAAGAAACCCGCAGTGATTTGTTAATTGTTCCAACAGGTCATACTGCATTGTTGGGTCGAGAATGGATTAGAAATATTGACATAGAACTAAAGGAGATTGACAATGTGATTCAATATGTCTCCAGTCCTGCTTCAATAAATTCAGTTAACGTACCTGAAGGGATAATCGCCGAGTTTCCAAATGTTTTTTCCGAGAAGATCGGATGTGTGCCAAATTATGAAGTCAAGTTACAGCTACGACAGGGAGCCAAACCCATTTTTACAAGAGAGCGCCATCTTCCATATGCCTTACGTGCCCGTGTTGAAAAGGAGTCGGATTCGCTTGAAGCTCCAGGAATTATCACACCTGTTACAACTAGTGATTGGAGTTCCCCTCTCGTCGTGATACCCAAAGCAGATGGAGGAGTACGCTTGTGTGTGGATTACAAATGTGGGGTTAACGAACGGTTGGTTTCTGCGAGTTTCCCAATTAGACGAATAGACGATAGATTACACAGTTTACGTGGGTCCAGGTACTTTTGTAAAATCGATTTATTCAAGGCTTACATGCACTTGAAAGTCTGTCCAGAGAGCGCTCAGATACAAACTATAGCTACACATCGGGGAATGTACAAGATGAGTTTTGGCATTAAAACCGCACCAGCTGAGTTCAACCGAGTGATTTCGCAAGTTATTCAAGGATTACCAAAGTCTGAGGCATATTTTGATGATATAATCTGCCATGGAACTATATTGGATGAATGTGCTCACAATTTACGTGCCTGTCTCAAACGCCTTGCTGAGCATGACCTACATGTTAACCACAGCAAGTTTTCCTTTTTTTTGCAGAAAATCGAATATCTTGGTCATGTTATCGAACACAATCAGATTCGCAAATAACCTGAAAAGATCAGAGCTGTCAATGAAATGTCACGTCCGACAGACGTAGATGGAGTTCGTCGTTTTCTTGGACTTCTCACGTATTACTCTCGATTCATTCCACATTTTTCATCGTTGTCGTACCCGCTTCGACGCCTTTTGCGGAATAACCAAAGATTCTCTTGCCTTTCTGAAACTGAAAAATGAACTTTGTGGCGATAGGGTTCTGGTACCTTTTGATTCGAGCTTGCCTGTGATTCTTACGTGTGACGGCAGTCCTGTTGGTGTTGCTGCTGTTCTCAGCCATCTTATAGAAGGAGTAGAAAGGCCTATTGCATACGTATCCCGCTCATTAACGTCATCGGAAACTAATTACAGTCAGTTAGATAGGGAGGCTCTGGCAATTGTCTTTGGAGTAAACCACTTTTTCAATTACGTTTTTGGTAGGCCATATACACAACAAGTGCTTATCGCAGATGATTAGTGCCCGCCTACTACGCTACGCGTCTTTTCTCTCTGGCTTCGATTACAAAGTACGTTTTAAATCAGGGAGAGAGAATGAGAATGTCGGTTGTCCATCACGTGTTCCGGTACACCAACTTTTCGCATCCATGGATGTATTGATCGGAGAAGAGGTAAACCAAATTTTTGCTGAGAAAATTGTACAAATTTCAAGCCAAGAAGAAAACCTTTGAGACAATTCGCGATGAAACCAGCAAAGATCCTGAACTCAAGAGAGTCATTGAGTCGCTAAGAAATGAGTGTATGGACTCTGAATATACACTTCATGAGGGTACACTTTTTCGTCAAGATCGCATTGTCATTCCCGCATTACTTCGTAGTCAAGTCCTCGCAGAATTACATGAAACGCATCTTAGAATAATGAAAATGAAGCAACTCGCCCGGAAGTACGTCTACTGTCCCAGTATTGATAGTCAAATTGAACGACTGGTTAAGGGTTGTGAACAGTGTGCTCTCACCAGGTCTGATCCGTCTAAAGCGCCTAATCACCCTTGGGATGAACCGTCAGAAAATTGGGAGCGCATTCACATTGATTACGCTGGACCATTCCTAGGTCACCACTTTCTGATTTGCGTCGATGCTAAATCGAAGTGGGCAGAAGTTGAGCCAGTGAAAAATGCACCCACTACTGCTTCTACAATTTTGCTACTCAACAAAATTTTTTCCACGCATGGATTTCCATCTCACCTTGTATCGGATAATGCGACCATATTCCGGAGTGAAACGTTTCACCAGTATTGCCACTTTAATGGAATATACCAAAAGTTCATCGCACCTGGCCATCCAGCCACAAATGGCCTTTCTGAACAGACTCTTAAAAACTAAGTTACGTGCTACTTCATATGAGGACATTCCCATGCAAGATAGAGTCAGGAAGATTTTATTTCGCTATAGGGCAACACCACTCGCTAACGGAAGTTCACCTGCTGAGCTCTAACTGAAACGCAAGTTCCGCACCCGCCTGGACGCATTCTTCCCTATTAAGCATCATGCTTCACAGTCCACCACGCAGTTTACCAAAAGATTATTCTATGTGGGGGAGAGAGTGCAGATACGCATCTTTAAAAATAACAGATCAGTCTGGGAATTTGGTGAAGTTGTGCAAAGGTACGGATAACGACACTATCTGGTTCGTTTGGATGGTTCAAAGAGGATGCTGAAACGTCATATCAATCAGCTCCGAAACACACTGGTGCGCCCTAAGAAGACCGTTTCCTTTGGTCCCACACAGACATTTGAAGTTCCTCGTCTTCCTCCATATCCTCATCAGTCTACGCCGCTCCATGTAGATTCGCCGCCACAGTTTACGCCTCCTCGTACAGCTCCATCATTGGTGCTGCGTCCTTCCACGCCGCTACCTCCTTCCACGCCGCTACCTCCTTCCACGCCGCTACCTCCTTCCATACCGCAGGATCCTGTTACTAGACCTGTTCGTACAAGGAGACTGCCGGAGAGGTTTCGAGATCCGAATGTTCTCCGCTTCTGATTATGATTGAGTTAGGAGACTGATATCGAATTTTACAATTTTTATTCGTCTTGCTATGTTGTCAATTAATGGGGGAGATTGTATTGTCCACGATATCTCTACCCCCTGTGTTATTTCTATCTACCGTATTCATTCAGTTGACACTGACAGTATGTAATAAATAGTTAGAACGTAAACTTGTTTGTCTCGTCATTGCAACATCTCCAGCAATACACAATAGTGTTCATCATTCAACGATGGACCCCTATTATCAGAACCACCATTTTCACAGAACGGTTTGGGTGGAGTCTGCGGAGTTCAAAGAGTAGATATCGATATTCAGTCCATTTTCCCCCTCTTTTCGGACGATGTTCGTTTCGCCAGAAGCTGAACACTCAATGACGAAAAGTAGAGTTATAATGACACCGCTTTGGAAGGATGGAGTCAATGACCTATTCCAAGGTCAACTATTCGTGTCATATAACACACGTTTTTGGTTACAAACATGTCTAGACAAGCAAAAGAAATCTGGAATTGGTCAATGACTTATTTCAGGATCGGTGAGTGTACATGTTAGTTATCAAATTACCTGGAACGAGATTCCGGTTACAAACATGTTCATAAAAGACGAAGAAATTCAATACGAGTTCAATGAACTTACCCAATGTCAATAATTATTCAGTATGATATTTCTAAATACATGTCAAGTTGCAATAATCCGAGGTGAAATTTTCCCCCCACTACTACTGATAAGAAAATTATATAAATGGGTTACAATATCATAACAGACATTCTATTTAAAATGAGTAATACCGAGTCCAAATTTAACTGATAAAATAACTATTTCTGCAAAGAAAATCGAAAGAAGTGTCGAGTGAAAGAAAATTCCCATTAAATAAATCTAAATGTAAATTTGTTGTTGTGAATCTTTCATATGATTTGAATTCCACTCCATGTATTGAGATTGCTGAAAATAAGGGAGATCGGAAGGTTTTCACAGAACATGAGTGGGAGCAGTTTTTGACACATCAAGGAGTTATAACCAATCATTTTTTTCTCATTCGATCAACAGACTGCCATTGAAGACGATACATTTACAGTAGAGTTTATCCAATTTGCAAATGTACGAGTAGTCAAAATCATAAAAGATCACTCATCAGTGTACTAGGGGTTTGAAACAGTCTGCAAGTAATGGGAACTCCAACTCATAAATGAGTATAGGATAAATTTCTTGAAAAGACAACATTATGGGGAATATTTAAAACAATTTAAAAACAAAGTTTTATGCTGAGTGGTGATGTATTCCAGAATGCTATAAATCTGCTGCAGCCAGGAGGCTAACCACAATAGTGAAAATATAAGTTTAACTCTGAAATTCATCCATCTTCACCCAGAAGATTTCAAGGCTGAGTTTTCTCATAAACCATGAATATGAGGGTAACAATTGATGAAAGTCGCAATAAAACTTACTATATGTTCTCATAGAAATTCGCATACAAGAATTCTCGAAAAATGGGTTGGAAGCATGCAGCAATCGATAGAATGCACTTCAAGAGGCAAATAAAAGATACTTAAAATAAAAAAATTATTTTCAATAATAGATTTTGTGATTAATTTATAATGTAAATAATGTATGAAGAAACCTTTCATGTGAATATTATATTGTTTTATTTGAGAAAGTATCATACATAATCATTTTTTGATATCCACGAATTATTCTTATTGCTCAGACCTAACCATTTAATGTAAAGTTTGTCTCCCTTTTTCCTTAGAATTTTCTCAACCAGAAATACATCAGGACGTTTGAGTAGATAATCAAAGGGGGTTCTGGGACCGCATGCGCAGTACGGTCGAGCTTGCCACGGGCCATCGGAAATAGTCGTGGAGGAGATCGGTAGAAGTCGGCCGTCGCTGGTCTGCGTTCATCGTGTGACGTAGTCGAGAGAGATCCAGTTGATTGATAACATTTTGCCAATACAGCGCGCATCTTGAATATTTAAAATTAATTAAAAGAAAAAAAGATTTCCGAGAACGAGGTTTGAACCAGCGGCGAAAGTTTGGTAGCGAGTGACGTTAGCCTTGTCTCCACGGAGATTTCGTATAAGTTGATGTACAAATGTGGGATATATATTTCTCCAGCTACCAGAGCACGGTGTTTGAATATTAAAAAAAAAATAATGATTGAGAGTGTGATGATAATAGTGGTGTTTGGAAAATGGGGAAAAAAAAACATGGCGGCTGTCAAATGTTATACAGGTCATAACATAATATTTGAGTGAAAAAACATGGTTGCCTCGGCCATTTGTCGAATTTTCCATTGGGGGTATGGGGGGGATTCAAAATGTTTTCGTGAGGGGGTCCGTCATTTTTAACGTGCGATTTGGAGTGAAAATCAGCAATTTAAATCTTACTCGTTTTTTGAAACGCAAAAAACGCTTATTGCAGTAACATTTTTGCATGTTTGAGCGTTTCAAATTTCAGTCGTTTTATATCCAATTTTACATTTTTGCATACTAATAATTTTCTACGTGCGTCCATTCATCGAGTTCACTTGAATATTTTGAATTGTTTGCATTTAAAAAATAAAAAAAGTTTTTCGAGAATGAGGTTTGAACCGTCGAACTGCTGATTATGGAGCACCCACTGAACACACTAGGCTATGAATCAAGGTATTGTTGTGAGTGTTGCCAGTTGTAAAATTAATCGTATAGGTTGACTGCAAATAGGTGTTGTCAGTGTTACGAAAAATCATCGCTCGACGGTCTAAGTTCATTTGTGACGTAATCGAAATAGATCCAGCAACTGATTGTACTACATGAAGCGCTCGATGTTGCCAGTTGTAAAATTAAGCGTGAAGTTAGGGGGAAAGAGTGTTGCCATTCAGAGAAATTTGGGGATTAGGAAACATTAATTTTGGAAAGTATGTAGGTAGCATTGAGCAGAGTTGAAATAATCAGTAGCATAATGACATCGACAGAATACAGACGTACATTAGAGAAATTTGAGAGACGTCTTCAGGAATTAAAAAAAGACATTCAATTTTTTGAAGAAAAAGAGAATGTTTGGAAGCAGTTGAATAATTTAAACATTCAAGGCAGAGTTTTCATGCGAAAATTACCTCAAACAAGATACCCGTTACAAAGAATCCAACCTCAGAGTGCAGAATATGTCTCCGCTGTTGAAAACAAATTTTGTACTTTTAACTGCAATAATAAATAATGTTTTGTACGTGAATAAGCCATTTGGTGTGAAATACATGGCAATATGCGTGAAAACCGATGAATTTGAATGCAACCGGACCCAATGGAAAACAATGCGAGTAACATCAGTCAATGATGGACAGCTACTAGTATTTGCCAGTGATGTTCCAGAGAATACAGCATTCAATTATAAGCTGAAAATTATATTTCAAGATCTTCGAGAAATAGACACAAAAACTGAGGAGTTTATTCCAGCAGGGCGAGAGAAAAGCAAGTCAAAAGTGGAATTTGATCTTTATAGAATTTTCATCATAGTATCCATTATATTAGCATGTATATTAATGAGGCTTGTACAGGAAATAATTGTAGAATTTAATAAAAAATGGAGTATTTGGTTTAAATAAAAATTGCAAAAAAACAAATCGAATTTCATTTAATATTTTCGCTAGTGAATATATGAACAAACAGCTTGATATCAACATCTGTTATTCATTCCATTATCGGTTGTGAAACGCGCAATTCGAGTCAGCGCTATCGCAATTAGAAACCGCCTCAAACAGGAAATTTAATATGCGATAAGCATTTTAATGACCGAATTGAGGTCGCCAGACGGGCAACGACCGAAGGTTATCGGCAAGGCGTACATGAGAATTGGTATTTAAACACAGCGAGGCACGAAGGAAAATCATTTTATGTTTGATTGTGCTAGTAGCAAGTTACCAGTGTGCCAACTTCATTTGAAAAGTAAGTGTTTTCAATTGTTTTTATATGTGTCTGTTGAGTTTCTCATTATATTTTCAATTATTTTTATGCCTGCCTTTTTTGGTTAATTTTCGGTTCAAAATTTGTGTGTTTTTAGTTTAGCTTTTTACTCAGATGAATTTACGTAAATGTTTTATGTTTGCCTTTTGAGTTTTCGTTTAATTTCCATTTCTTGTGCATGTCTTTGGGCGCTTTCAAAATTCATTGTAATTTCCAATTTAAAGTGGGTTAATAGTTCAAAGGTGCATTTGATTTTTGTGTATTTTTTGGGTTATAACAAAAACTTTTTATTATGCTTTTCCTCAGATGGATCTACAAAAATTGAACGCCGCCGGGTCAATCGTGAGCAGGAAACCGATCACCAAACTAGCTGATTTACCTGTGGGGGTACCGCAAAGGATCTTAAGTGCGAAGATAGTCCGAGGGAAATTTGGCGAGGCTGTGCTGCTGGATTTGGGGGAGAGCGTCACCTTTTTGCCGCAGAGAGTAACCGAGGTATATCGGCTATATATAGAAGAGTTCTCGAGCAGCAAATATTCCGTGATATTCAAAGGACTGATGAACACTGGGAAAGCCAATCCAGCGGCGTCATTTGAGATTGTGGAAAATTAAGGTTAGTATTATTTTTGCCATTCGGGTTCGTTCCTTTGTATGTGACAAAAGTTCGTTTGAAAATAAAAAACAATTTCTTTTTCATTTTCAGATAGTTATATTATACCCCCCCTAATCACAACAGCAGCATTTTTCATTAGGCTTCCCTTTGGGCATCATCCCCGTTCGTCACTTCGCCATTCCAGGAAGCTTCAGTTTGCAGCATCATCACCGAGCTGCCACCGCACCCTGCAAGCATCCGTTTGCCGCCGCCGACACACACACACACACACAGCTGTTGCCCCCAACCATCCGCCATCGTCATTAGGAAAAATTGTAGTAAGTTGAAATATTTGTTGAAAATGGTGTTTTCAAAAACTTTATCACAAATTGATGGATTGCTTGAAGCGATCAAGCAAAATTATTCAAGTGCCATTGCACGAACGTCTCTGAATTTGATAAGTAGGCATATTAGAAAATGTGAGTTGGCAATGAAAAAAATTAAATTTTCAATAGGGGAAAAAAAGAAAATTGTTAGTAAAATTGGGGAATTGAAACGTATTAGATGTATAATAAATGTTATGAAAAATGATAAGTATATTGGATCAGGCTTGAATAGAAGCAGTAGGGTTAAATGGGAAAATATCAATGCAATTTTCAATGGTAGAGTAAGGACAGGTGTAATAATAAATTTAGCTCACAAAGAAGTGCGAAAATTTTTGAGCGATGCGTATTTTGTTTTCAAATCGAGAATTTCCAAAATTTTGAAGGAGATGCAATGCCTCAAGGTGAACATGACACTGTTGGGGGATTTCATCAAAAAGTCAAATGACGGCGAAATAGTTGATCGAAAATTTTTCAATACCCCTAATACAATCATTGATTTGGGTACGGACTTGACGGTTTGGTACAATAAACATGTTGTGGATATTATTTTGAACAAATTAGAAGAATTTCAAGAGAAAGACTCGGGGTTGGCGTTGAGTAAAATTCTTTTGCTTGAGGTATCAATAAATAAATACGGAATAGGGAACGGTTCAGGGTTTATATGGTTACCTGAAGAAATTCAAAAGAGGCATGCATGCGTCAATATTGATAATCAAGATGATGCGTGTTTTTTTAGAGCGATCGTGAGTGCTTTGTACCCTCCCAAAGGAAATGTTTCACGTGCATCTTCATATCCAAATTATGACATGGTTTTGAATACAAGGGGTTTGGAAATTCCTATGCCAATTCACCACATTACAAAATTTGAAAAACAAAATGATATTTCCGTAAATGTATATAGTTTAGAAATGAATATTGTCAAAGAAAAAGCATTTTACGAAGTAGTACCTGCACGATTGACCAAAAATAAATTGAATAAACACGTTAGTTTACTACTAATTCAAAATATATATTTCCCTAAATTGAACGAGTACGACGCCTTACCTAGGGATACAGATGATTCGCAAATTAAATATCATTATTGCTGGATTAAGAATATGTCTAGATTGTTATCAAGTCAGTTGAGCAAGCATAAAGTTAAAAAAATTTTTTGCGATAGATGTTTGAATTATTTTCATAGCGAACAAAAGTTGTCAGAACATATCGGGTTGTGTGAGAATATTAACGAGTGTAAAATTTCATTTCCAAAATTTGATTATGTAGAATTTCGAAATTATGTGTATAAGCAAAAATGTCCATTCGTTATATATGCCGATTTTGAATCCGCTTTGGAAAATTGTGAGGAAAAAATGTCTGATAAATCAACAAAATATCAAAAGCACAAGGCATTCAGTGCAGGTTACTACTTGAAATGCTCTTACGATGACAGCTTGTCCAAGTTCAATAGTCATCGCGGCAACGATTGCATCCAATGGTTTACAAATGAAATGGCAAGTATTGCCAAATTTGTTGAATCCAAAATCAAAAATATCGTACCAATGATATGTAACCCCGATATTGTTAAAGCTAGAGTGTGCCATATTTGCGAGAAGCCATTTTCCAAGCAGGATATTATCGTTAGGGACCATTGTCACTTTTCGGGGTTGTTCAGGGGTTGGAGTCACCAATCTTGCAATCTTGCCTTTAAGAAGCTTTTTATGGTACCCATTATATTCCACAACCTTTCCGGATATGATAATCATTTTATTATACGGGATGTAGCAAAAAAGGGGCGTGTGAGCATACTTCCCATCAACAAAGAGAAATACATTTCATTTACTCAATACGATAGTGAAACCAGCATTAAATTTAGATTTATAGATTCTTATCGTTTTATGGGAGCTAGTCTTGATGAGTTGGTTTCCACAATGGATGCAAAAAATTTTAAAATTTTGAAAAAGGAATTTGCGCAATTGGATGATGAAAAATTTAAGCTTCTCACTAAGAAAGGGGTATTTCCTTACGATTATGTTAATAATATGGAAAAACTCCTCGACACCGAGCTACCCTCCAAAAAACGCTTTTATAATAAACTCAACGATGTTGAAATTGACGATGAGAAGTATGCTCATGCTCAAAATGTTTGACAGCAATTTGATATTGAAACTTTGGGGGAATACAGCGATTTATACATGAAAACAGATATATTGCTTTTGGCAGACGTTTTCGAAAATTTTCGTGAAATTGACTTGAAAACTTATGGGCTGGATCCTTCGTGGTATTATACCATGCCGGGGTATACGTGGGACTGTATGTTGAAATATACAGGGTGTAAATTGCAAATTTTAAAAGATGTTGATATGGTTATGTTTGTGGAAAATGGTATAAGGGGCGGAATTTCAGTTTGTTGTAATAGATATTCGGAAGCGAATAACAAGTATATGTCAACATACAATCCTACAGAACCGTCCAAATATATCATGTATTTCGATGTGAATAACTTGTATGGGTGGGCAATGTCAGAATGTCTACCATATGGAGGTTTCGAATGGGTTGATACGAATATTGATGTGACTCAAATTCCCGACGACAGCCCTGAAGGTTATATTCTGCAAGTTGATTTAGAGTACCCTGCACACCTGCACGATTTACACAAAGATTTTCCGTTTTGTCCTGAACACCGCACACCACCAAATTCCAAATTGAAAAAATTGATGCCAACCCTGCATGATAAAAAAGAGTATACGCTTCATTATAGGAACTTGAAACAAGCTCTGGAACATGGCTTGAAATTAACTAAAATCCATAAAGTTTTGAAATTTAAACAATCTGCGTGGTTGTGCCCTTATATCGAGCTGAATACTCGATTGAGGACTGCAGCCACTAATTCTTTCGAAAAAAATCAATTCAAGTTGGCCAATAATGCTATTTTTGGTAAAACCATGGAAAACATCCGGTTGCACCGAATCGTAAAATTAGTTTCTTCCTACGAGGGTAGATATGGAGCAAAAAATCTCATTTCCAGCCCTCGATTTCATAATCGTACAGTTTTCGATTCAAACTTGATGGCTATCGAACTGAAAAAAGCCGAACTTGTATTCAATAAACCAATGTATGTTGGGATGGCTATTTTGGATTTGTCAAAAACTTGCATGTTCAAATTTCATTATGAATTTATGCTTCCCACTATGGGTGTGGAAAAATCCAAGTTAATGTATACCGATACAGATAGTTTCATTTATGAACTAACGTGTAATGATGTATACGAAGAAATTATCAAAAAACATATTTCCAAATTCGATACGTCTGATTATTCAAAAGATAACGAGTTTAACATTCCACTTGTGAATAAAAAGGTACCTGGACTAATGAAGGATGAAGCAAATGGCAAAATTATCATGCATTTTGCAGGACTACGTTCAAAAATGTATACCTACAAAGTGCAGGGAGGCAAAGTATGTAAAAAAGCGAAAGGAGTGAAATATAATGTCGTTAAAAATAAAATAAGTTTCGAAGATTACGTGGATTGTTTGAAAAATTGCAAGCAAAAGAAAATTACTCAGTGTACAATCCGATCATTCGCTCACGATGTGTTTAGTATCGAGCAGTCAAAAATAGCTCTTAGTCCGTATGACGATAAACGCTATCTTATCCCCAAATCATTTGATACATTACCGTGGGGGCACTATAGTCTAAATTAATTTTTTTCACCATTTTTGTTCTAAATTAATTTTTTTCTCCCGTTTGCAGGTACAATGAATTTGCAACAGTTGTGCATCAAAACCGTTTGTGAAAATATCAAGAGTCCAACCTTGTTCCTCATCAATTCACATTCATCATTACCTTCAATATTAACAAGACAAATTATTCAAAAATATGCCCATTTCAAATGGCTAAACATTAATCGTCAAGAAATTGTTTATGATGAGGATGAGGACATTCTCATGAATTTCGAATATGGTGGGAGGTTTTTTGGTGGTACACGAAAAAAACAAATACGTGCAGCATTATTAAACATTTATAATTTGGAACCATATTGTCATCACGATTCATACTGCATTTGGATGAAATTTTACGAAGTTGTTGACTTTAACTCAAGATTATGCAAAAATTGTTTTGAACATATCCAAAGTATGCTTAAAATATGCAGGTGTGACGAAATAAAAAATTTTGAAGTTAAACATTTACATGAAGTTTTCACAAGTAATGAATTACATAATGCCTACCAAGATAAAACATATTGGTGTCAATATGATTTTAGGCACGTTCTTTTCACTTTACAAAATAAAGATGAATGCATTGATCATTTACATAGAACGAAAAGGGTGAATTTTTTTTGAAAAAAATTTAAACTTACTCCAACTATTTGTGATGTTGATAAGAAACATTATTTTCAACTATATTTCAACAATTCATTTTTCATTTATTTTTTATATATATATATATTATATTTTTTTCTTTTATTGCTGTATTTTAGGGAGGGTATTTTTTTTTTTAATATAGAAAAAACAAAAAATATTTCTTGTTTTTTATTTCCAAAATATTTTTTTGAAAAAGTAATGAAAAAATGGAGCGATTTTTGGACCGTAGATGAAACGTCTACGGTCCAAACTCCAACATATTAGAAATATAAGGAGTAGATATTTCATCTACACCCCCAAAGTGATAAAAAACAATATGAAGCAGCACCAGGCTTTGTACAGTGTTGAGCAAAATAAGGTAAGTTGAATATTTTTTTCTTCAATTCCCGGTAAAGTTATAATTCGTTTGATAATCAAAATGCCTCCACTTCAAAACTGAAAAAATTCGACAGTTCATTGACTTGTTTTTTAACCAATAATTGTTGAAATAAAAAACTTGATTTCTTTTTCTCATTTATTACATAAATCATACACAAATTTTTGTTTATAATAAAATAAATATTCACGTAAAGCATTAGCCAACATACTATCTAAAGATGAGGCTTGACAAAAACCTTCCATAATTTCTTCCAAACTTAAATTAGTCTTATTATCGCGTAACCATGATTGAATGATATCAAAAACACCGCGATAATAGTCACAAAAGTTCATAGCATCCAGCATAGCGATACGGTCAGACAGCACCCCCAAGTGTGTATTTAGAATGTCGGTTACATCTTGTTGGGACAGTTCCATGTTCGTGACATCCTTGGAAATGGAAATTTGTTTGGTATTACTTTCGATGTACTGTGTGATGTAAATATAATCTCCGCAACGTGTTGTGATTGGATCATACTCATCTACATACTCATCGATTTGTGATTCAAAGAAATTTTCCTTTATTTCTTGTAGGATGTCAATGAGGGTTGCCCATTCAAAAGAAGCAAAATTGATAGTTCGAATGGAGAATTGCTGCTTCAAAATGATGCATGGACTAAAATCTCTGGATGGACTTATGCCACATCGAATTTCGTAGGATGGCATAGGGAAGACCATCAACATCAACTGATGTTCGTTCCGAGCTGCCATTTCGTATTGCCCCAATGCTCTGTCGATGGCACTTAGAGTTTCGTTGTAATCTTCTCCATCACTATCGCACATTACTTCAACTTCACTGACGTAACCACTGTCTTGAGACATTTTTGTTTTCAAACTGAATATTCGTCTGTGCTTGCATACGCTTTTATAGCTTCAGATCACGTGGTCAATTTTAAAATTGTTGTTGCATGTTTGTTGACTGTGAAAAAATATTTGAAAGGCCCTCCCAATAGTCTTGCAGAGTGTGCTTCTTTTCCATAAGATTCTATACAAAATCAACGTTTTCGATCCAACTGTTATGTTTGTTATGCAAACCGAGCCATTTAACGTACATTTTTTTGCCTTTCTTCCTCAGAACTTTTTCCACGAGATATATATCTTGATTTGCAGTTTTTTGTAATTCCTCTGCATAAAAAGCACCCTTGATAGGAGCACCCTGCATATCTTCCAGCATGAAGGTGGCAGGGTTGGTGATATTGACTTTGATGATTTTGAATAATTCCGTAGTCCAATTGGGTGTGTAACCTTTTTCGAACAAGTGCTTTGTCTTACTAATCCGCACAACATCGCCCATAGCGAATTTTCTCGGTCCAGCTATTTTCAAGTGTGAGTATGTTGATTTGAGAATTTCTTTTTCGTTGGTTTTATCAATTTCCGAAGGTTTCATACCCGTCTTTGAATGGCGCGTATCATTGTAAGATTTTGTGATTTCAGGTAATATATTCAACCATTTGTAGGTGCCATTCAAACTGAAATACTTGTACAATCTTTCTTTTAAAGTCCTTATAATTCGTTCGGCCATAGAGGCTTTGAGGATGCTGTACGTATTGTAGTGATTTATCTCATGTTTTTTCATCAAACTCTGAAATTTACTGTTGTAAAATTCCGTCCCCTGATCGGTTTGTAGATTTTTCGGGCATCGTTTCGTGTGTGCCAAAATATCTGCAAACGTTTTAGTAATTTCCTCACCCGTTTTCGTTTTCAGCGGGCGAGTCCACACGAATTTCGAAAAACAATCTATAACAACTAGAATGAGTTTGAAATTTCGATTTTGATGGGCGTACGGTCTCATTTCAGCCAAGTCCATTTGCCATAAATCATCTAAACCTTTAATAATGGTGCGACGTCGAGGATAATTTTTTCTAACAGGTTTATGCAGTTCACGGACAAGTTGAATCTTGTCTGTGGAAGCCATCATACGTATGTGATGACGTAACTGTGAAACCTACTATTTTATCATGGTGATGCAAACACAACATTTTGTCTTTTAATAATTTCCTCGACAGCAGATTTTGCACTCGCTATATCTGAATTTATTTTGGTGATTTGCTGTAAAATATCAATTCGAAATTGGTTTAGTTCATTCTTGGTTAGCAGCGTTTCCTTGTGCTTGATATCCCATTTTAAATTGTGTGCATGAATCGAATCGGTTATTTCGGCAATTTTTTTCAACAAATCACCACGAATATTTTCAATATCAGTGTTGTATTGTAGGTTGAATTTTTTGAATTCTCTTTTTCAGCTGTTTGTTTGTTTTATTCGATTCATTTTTGATTTCATGTTGCATTTTTGCCATTTCATCATTCACTTGAGCTATTTCCGAATGGTGTTGTTCACTCTGATGTCGTATACTTGCAGTAATTTTTTCATGAATTTCATCAACATATTGTTTATTGGCAGCATCAGTATTTTTGGTGGGGCTCTTTACATTACTCAATTTCAAATTATCAAAATCGATGTTACCATCTGGAGTGTGCAGCAAGCCGCTGCCTCCAGAGGGCGTGGCTAATTTTCGCTTCTTATCGGCGGTGCTGTCGCTACGTCCAAACTTGTCGATAACCGTTTTGAAAATGTGTAAATGGAGGAACGTACACCATCTTATACGATTATATTTGCCTCTTTAAATTCACTCAAAATGGCAATAATCTCATTGTCATGCGAAGTATTTCCAGCACCCCGAGAGGCTATCAATAATTTGAGGCGTTCGCATAGTTCGTTTGGGTCATCCCAATAAACAAACTCCATAGGTTTGGTATTGAATGTCATTGCAATAGGTATATTTTTAGGTAAACCGCTACCTTTTGCATCAGGGTTGGATGTTTTAGGTAAACCGGTACGTGTCGATATTTTACGTTGATTTGCTGGGGGAAACATCGGTTTAATTATTTCGGTATACTTGTATCTTTTACTACCTTTCGGATGGCCTAGGGAGTTTTTGTGAATATTTGACAAATCTACAAGTGATTTGTATGTCTGCATATCTTCATTATTATAGTTTTCAGGCGTGTTTAAAAATATGAGTTCATATATACCGGGTGTTGCTCTCCACTGATATCCACCCATTTTAATGTATCCGCTGCGTTTGTCGAAATCTATTTCTTTGTTACCTAGGAACCATTTTGAAGATACACCATCATATACAGGGCCGTATACTTTATCTATTTCTTTGTCATTGCTCCAGTGTTTTATAATGTACGGTTGAGCCATTATAGGATATTGATCGATATATTCCTGTAAAACTTCTTCATCCATGTCTGACGCAAAGCTCTTATCTTGTTCCTCTTGTGTGCCTACGCTAAAGATATCCTCATCATCACCATCATCTGTACCTGCAACATGTTCGAGGGATTGGAATGGAGTCGTTGTTTCGAATGGAGACGTTTCACGCTCTTTCACTTTCTCTTGTTTGACTTCAGATTTTGTCTCACTTTTCATTGTGGTAGTAGGAGATTGCGATGCCGGCGGTGGCATTGCTGCTATTTTCCTCAATGGGACAGATACAGGTTTAAAGAATTTTTGCAACGTCTCATCTTCTTCAGATCTACCCAATTTCAAAGCCAAATATTTTTTTCGAATAGCTTTTGCAATTTCATTGATTTTAGTCTTTCGAATAACATCAACTTCTTTGCTCAACGGTTTCATGATGATAACTGCGGGATACATCAATCCCTCAGTATACTTATATATTTATCGAATCCTTGACGATAACGTCCAGCATTTATATCAAAATCTTTCATAATCACAACGGTTCCATATCGATGCTGTCGCCAACATGCTGCACACATTTCCTTGAATTCTTCGAACGTCATGTCTGGGGAAACGTGTTCATCGAATACATGTTTCAAATTCATTTCATCCTGCTTGAAGAGCACAATCATATTACAATTGTCTCGTATCAATTGTTTTGGAATTTTTGAATATGTCTGACAAAGATATGCAGCATCAATATTTCGGTGTCTACAAAAGGAGTAGTATTCTCGAATTTTCTGTTGACCATCGCATGCAACATCATCGAAAATGAATATGGAATTTGATTTGGCCTCGTGAGGGCTTATGATTTCCTCATTTTCCCTGAACGGATAATATCCCAATCCCTTGACTTTCCCCAAAATTTCTTGAACCACCTGATATTTGGGCTGGTACAAAGATTTTGAATATACGTAGATGCTTTCAAATTTTGCTCCATTTGGGTGGAATAACAGCGTTAAGATGGCATTTGTCTTTCCACAACCACTTGGTCCGCAAATAATTGCACGAAACGAATTCGGTAATAATTTACCATGCTTCCCAACCATACTGCTATTGAGACCTCCATTCAAAAAATCTAAATTTTCAATAGGCAGTGTCTTGTCTTGTTGAACGACCTCCATGATGTGATGAAAAAACATGAGTGCGCCACGGTTATAAATAAACGCATTGAAGGTATCTTTCATCATTATCAATGTTGACTTACTCTGGTGCAGGTGTTGTCAATTCAATCATCAATAAGCTCCCGTTCGAATTACATCTACCAGGTTATTCGTTTTGCGGTCCAGGCACCAAATTGAGGCAGAGATTACAACGCGGAGAAACTGGCGTGAATCCTTTGGACGAAAGCTGCAGAGAGCACGATATTGCATATTCTCAATCCGACTCTCTAGAAGACCGTCATAAAGCAGATCAAGTGTTGGAAAATAGAGCTTGGGAACGAGTTAAATCTAAAGACGCTAAATTTGGGGAACGGGCTGCAGCTTGGCTTGTTACTTCCACCATGAAAGCCAAACGTAAGCTAGGTATGGGCGTGTCCTTTCGCCGTAACTTGCTTCAAAAAATTATTAAAAATTGGAAACACAATCCTACTAATATTAAGAAATCTAGTGCTTCGGCTTTGCGAGCTGCTAAAATGGCATTGAGTCAAGCTGGAGGACGTAAAAAAATACGCGTTCCTAGAATAATTCCATTCGATGTAAAATCTGGAGGACTCCTACCCCTCATACCTATATTTGCTGCACTTTCGGCTTTGGGTACGATGGCAGGCGGAGCGAGCGCCATCGCAAAAACCGTGATAGACGCAAAAAATGCTAAAAAGAAGCTGGAAGAAGATCAGCGTCACAATAAAGCCATGGAACATTTAGGATCGGGTCTGTACCTGCGCAAAACCCCTCGAGGATTTGGACTGTTCCTGAAAAAACAACAACGCAAAGGACGAGGTCTTTATTTGAAGAAACAAAAAAACTGCTAGATAAGCTACCCCATAGAGCATTATACGATTCGGAAATTAAAAACTGTGCTCGTCAGATGAAAATACCGCATTTTCGTGGAGTCTTTATGCGTGATACGTTGCCAACTTGTGGTCCTTGGCTGCGAGAATGCGCTGTATTGAACTTGGATTCTCACTTGAATGCGGGCACTCATTGGGTAGCTTACAATAAAAACGGCAATGCCGCACAATATTTCGATAGTTTCGGCAATCTCAAACCTCCAATGGAATTGACAAGATATTTTGGGAGGGGTGTAAGAATTACATATAACAATAGTCAATATCAAAATTACAATCAGAGTAACTGTGGACATCTTTGCCTAAAGTTTCTACTTCATAATGTCCACCGCTGAGATGTATAAATCGTTGGTTGAAATGCATAAATATAAATCTTTGAGAGATTTCACCGATGCTGAACTGCGAGCTTTGTCAATCGAATATTTGATTGGGAACGCAGGACCTTGGGAGTTGCTGGATGTATGGCATAGATTACCACAAGACTACAAAAATCGATTCGCTTTGCAGATTCGTCTACCGTGTTTCATTCATTACAAAAATGAGTGTGGATTGTCAGCCCAATCACTAGAAGAAGCAGAGTATCATGGTCCAGTTAGCTCACAATATGAATGTTATTATTGTAATAAATGATTTTTCATCCAAATTGTTGTTTATTATTTAAAGCGTGTTGCTTCCGACACTATATCAGTCATGTCTATGATATTGACGTTAACGAGTCGTTCTTCAACGCTTTCCATCGATTTCAATCCGCCCATTCAATTGGATTCTGATTCAGAATACAGTTTGGCTTTGCTCAGCTTCCATTCGTACAACAGTATACCAAACATTGAAGAAAATACGAAATTCCACTACTTTGAAAACGGTGGCAAAACTAAACAGAGTATCGATATTCCTGCTGGCTCCTACGAAATTGGTGATATTGAGGCTTTGATTAGCAAACATATCACACCCAAAACGTACAAGGAAAACCCCGAGGAATTTTTCTACCTCAAACCGAATAATAATACGCTGAAAAGCGAAATATTCTGCCTTAAACACTCAATTGATTTCCGACCTGAAAACAGTTTGGCTCGCATTTTAGGGTTTTCGTCTACCCTTCTCAAACCCAACTTGCATTACGCATCAGATCTACCTGTGGATATCATTAAAGTACGCACCGTACACATAGATAGCAACATTACGTTTGGAGCATTCTACAACGACGTACCGTCTCATACGATATACGAATTTGCTGTTGGTATTGATCCTGGTTACGCAATTGACGAAACACCCAACCACCTCATTTATCTACCCATTGCTCATAGAGACGAAATAAACAATATTACGCTGCGAGTGCTCGACCAAAATTCTCAACTGGTTGATTTTCGAAACGAAGAAATAATCGTTCGTTTGGAATTGAAGAGAAAATATGGTGCTAACTATTCATAAGAATAACTCACCACCATACCCCACCTCAGTCTTCACCAAGACCTTCAACGTGCGTCAACTGCTGTCACCTGCAAATAAACTGTTTTTGGAATCTCTCGGTTATCATGTTGTCCAATCAAGTGTTCAACATTTTTCGAAAACCACACAACGATGAATCCATACAGAAGGTGGAATGGCGGACTTACTACCCATATGTCAAGTCCTTTCGCAACAATGACGTCATTGAAATCAATATCAATCAATCTGACGCTTACGATGCTTTGTATGATAGTCTGTTATTCATCTGTGGAAAAGTTGTGAAAACCAAAGGAGATGGTCGTGTAACATTCGTAAACAATACTGGTGCTTTCATGTTTCAATCTGCTAGTTATGAACAGAGCGGTAAGGAGTTGGAGACGGTTCGTGAAGTTGGAATTGTTAGTACTGTCAGAGGCTTTCTCACCTACACCGACGAAGATATCAAGCACTTGGCCAATTCAAGTTGGACTTTTCCCAGCAACGCTGGGGTTATCAACACCACTGATCTATCATTCAATATGCTCATACCCATGAAGCATTTTTTGAATATTTTCAATGATTATCAATGTGTTTCCTATGGCAAACATACCATCCGATTTGTACGAGCTGCAGATGATAGCAACTGCTTCAAAATAGAGGAGACCGCTGGATCGCCGGCTGGTACGACAGCAGTCAAGTTGGAAATTGAAAATATTGAACTCAAAGTTAAGAGAATCTTTCCGCACGATCAAATTAAATTGCAACTCTTGAAGGCCATCCAAGCTGATACTCCTATTCTCATGCCGTTCAGAAAATGGGAACTTCATATGTTGCCTGCTCTCACACAAGGTGCAAAAAGTGAAATATGGGCCGTCAAGACTTCCTCGTTTCTCGAAAGTCCTCGCTATGTGATTGTATGTTTCCAAAAAGACCGTGATTACACCAAATTCAACAATGATCCAACAATATTCGCTCATTCGAATATCGCCAATATAACGCTCACTCTAAACGGCGAGAATTATCCCAAAGAGAATATGCATCTGAATTTCGCAAAGGGGAATTTTTCGCAGGCCTATTTCAACTATGCACAATTCGGTCTCAGCTACAAAATTACTAATCAACATAATCCTCTGCTGAGCTCCACCGAATTTGTTGGCAAGACTCTCTTTGTCATCGATTGTTCCAGAAGGGATGAGAGCATAAAAAGTTCCACTGTTGATGTGAAACTCGAAATCGAGGCATCTGAAGGATTTCCTCAAAATACTAGAGCCTATTGCATCATTGTGCACGACACTGTTATTGAGCACCTCCCACTCAGCGAAATCATTAACAAATTAAACTGAACATATGCTTGTCACTTCAGTATCAATCACAGAGTCAACATGAGAATAGCTGTTATAGATATTCAAGGCTTTACCATCGAGCAACAATTCCATCCTAAGGAGATTGCCATTAGGATTGGAATTCAATGTAGTAATTTTCTTCTGCTGCCAACTATACCATTTTCCTCTTTGAGTAGAGCAGATAAACGTACTGCCTGGTTCTTGGAGCGAAACGTTCATGGATTGAGGTATTCCTCTGGCTTTGTGGAATATCATCAATTAGATTCCATCCTCAAGAAAAATTTACAGAATGTTGATATCATTTATGTACGAGGACTCCAAAAACGTGACTATCTTACAGAGAAATTTCATCAATTGAACCTACCTACACGTGTTGTGAATTTGGAGGACTATGATAATACGTCATGGATGGTTCCCACATTCGGCGACAATGATGGTATATCACCTTGTATGCATCACATTGGGAACCGGACCAACTATAATTGCAGTCTCCGAAACGTAGATATTCTATACTAATGGCTATGTGATATGTTACCAAAATGAAACTGTACAATAAAATTTTTCTCCTCAAACTGTTTTATTTTTTACCTAAATGTTAGGTTGGTCAAGTTGAAACTCTAAAACGCACAAAAATGTGATCTATATAGACGTTTTTCACGTTCCAAAAAACAAGTAAAAATACGAACGCTTAAACGCATAAAATATGTGACAAAAATATGCGTTTTAGCGCCCCAAAAAACAAGTAAAATTAGAAGCGGTAAAAATACACTTTTTACATTTATTTCTTATGGGGATTTGACATTTGAAAGCAGACAAAATAGTCGTTTTTCGCGTTCAAAAAAACACCTAAAATTTTAAACGTCAAAACGTGCAAAAATGTTACTGCAATAAGCGTTTTTTGCGTTTCAAAAAACGAGTAAGATTTAAATTGCTGATTTTCACTCCAAATCGCACGTTAAAAATGACGGACCCCCTCACGAAAACATTTTGAATCCCCCCCATACCCCCAATGGAAAATTCGAGAAATGGCCGAGGCAACCATGTTTTTTCACTCAAATATTATGTTATGACCTGTATAACATTTGACAGCCGCCATGTTTTTTTTCCCCATTTTCCAAACACCACTATTATCATCACACTCTCAATCATTATTTTTTTTTTTTTATATTCAAACACCGTGCTCTGGTAGCTGGAGAAATATATATCCCACATTTGTACATCAACTTGTACGAAATCTCCGTGGAGACAAGGCTAACGTCACTCGCTACCAAACTTTCACCGCTGGTTCAAACCTCGTTCTCGGAAATCTTTTTTTCTTTTAATTAATTTTAAATATTCAAGATGCGCGCTGTATTGGCAAAATGTTATCAATCAACTGGATCTCTCTCGACTACGTCACACGATGAACGCAGACCAGCGACGGCCGACTTCTACCGATCTCCTCCACGACTATTTCCGATGGCCCGTGGCAAGCTCGACCGTACTGCGCATGCGGTCCCAGAACCCCCTTTGATTATCTACTCGTTTGACTCTTTGGAGTTCATCTTCATAAAATCCACCTTGTATGTCAACATTTTCATAATCTTTGAGAAAATACACGACAGGATCTGACTGATGAACTTTTCTCACTGTGATAATTTCATTTTAACAGTTTGGTTTATTATTATTTTTAATAATTATCATTAATTTCCAGTTAAACACACATACAAAATAAAATTAAAATCAAACTGGTACTAAAAAATTGCTGATTTCACTGCAGATTCCTATGATAAGTATTCATCTAGTTTATAAATAAACTGTTCCATTAGGTACGATTTCAGTAGATCAGCAACAGGGGGACTGGAACGGAAGTGGCAAAAAGGCATTCTCGTGCATTTATCGTGTGACGTAGTCGACGCTGCTTCGCGTTCATCGTGTGACGTAGTCGAGGGAGATCCAGTTGATTGATAACATTTTGCCAATAGAGCGCATCGCACACATTATGAATTGAATTTATGAAGAAAAAAGATTTTTCAACAGCAGAGGTTTCAACCATCGTTGTTTTGCTTGGTAGCGAGTGACGCTAGCCTTGTCTCCACGGAGACTTCGTCCAAGTTGATGTACAAATGTGGGACATACATTTCTCTAGCTACCAGAGCATGCTGTTTGAATATTAAAAAAAAATTATGATTGGGAGTCTGATAATAATGATGATGTTTGGAATAAATGTGAAAAATTGCGAGGTAACAAGGGTGTAACGTTTGAAGGTGCGATTCCAATGAGGAAAGTATACAAGGTGTTTCAAAATGTATAATTTGAGGGAAATGAAAGTCACGTTCATTGAACTTGACTGCTGTGTGTGTGTGTGTGTTAAATATCATGTGGGAATGGGTCATTGGAGCAATGGAGGGTAGCAAAGTATTCAGCAAAAAATATATAGGATGACTTATATATTATTTAAGAGAAAAAACATGGCGACTGCTTGTCAAATTTAGTATACCAGGTGTACCAACATATCATTTGAAAGGAGAAACATGGAGGTTAAAGAAAAAACACATCATTGAGGGTATGAGGTGGCGTTAGATGAAAAAAAAAACAATTTAAATGGAAAAATTTATTATACAGTTTTATTTTGGTAACATATCACAAAGCCATTTGTATAGAATATCTACGTTTCGGAGATTGCAATTATAGTGGGGTTGATTATCAATGTGATGCATACAAGGTGAGATACCATCGTTGTTTCCGAATGCTGGAACCATCCATGACTTATTGTCATAGTCCTCCGAATTCACAACACGTGTAGGTAGGTCCTATTGATGAAATTTCCTCGTACATAAATGATATCAACATTCTGTAAGTTTTTCTTGATGATGGAATCTAATTGATGATGTTTCACAAAGCCAGAGGAATACCTCAATCCATGTACGTTTTGCTCCAAGAAACAGGCAGTACGTTTATCTGCTCTACTCAAAGAGAAAAATGGTATAGTTGGCAGCAGCAGAAAATTACTACATTGAATTCCAATCCTAATGGCAATCTCCTTAGGATGGAATTTTTGCTCGATGGTAAAGCCTTGAATATCTACAACAGCTATTCTCATGTTGACTCTGTGATTGATACTGAAGTGACAAGCAATGTTCAGTTTAATTTGTTAATGATTTCGCTGAGTGGGAGGTGCTCAATAACAGTGTCGTGCACAATGATGCAATAGGCTCTAGTATTTTGGAGAAATCCTTCAGATGCCTCGATTTCGAGTTTCACATCAACAGTGGAACTTTTTATGCTCTCATCCCTTCTGGAACAATCGATGACAAAGAGAGTCTTACCAACAAATTCGGTGGAGCTCAGCAGAGGATTATGTTGATTAGTAATTTTGTAGCTGAGACCGAATTGTGCATAGTTGAAATAGGCTTGCGGAAAATTCCCCTTTTGCAAAATGCAGATGCATATTCTCTTTGGGATAATTCTCACCGTCCAGAGTGAGCGTAATATTGGTGATATTCGAATGAGCGAATATTGTTGGATCATTGTTGAATTTGGTGTAATCACGGTCTTTTTGGAAACATACAATCACATAGCGAGGACTTTCGAGAAACGAAGAAGTCTTGACGGCCCATATTTCACTTTAAGCACCTTGTTCGAGAGCATGCAAAATATGATGTTCCCATTTTCTGAACGGCATGAGAATAGGAGTATCGGCTTGGATGGCCTTCAAGAGTTGCAATTTAATTTGATCATGCGGAAAGATTCGCTTAACTTTGAGTACAATATTTTCAATTTCCAACTTGACTGCTGTCGTACCAGCCGGTGATCAGCGGTCTCCTCTATTTTGAAGCAGTTGCTATCATCTGCAGCTCGTACTAATCGGATGGTATGTTTGCCATAGAAAACACATTGATAATCATTGAAAATATTCAAAAACTGCTTGATGGGTATGAGCATGTTGAATGATAGATCAGTGGTGTTGATAACCCCAGCGTTGCTGAGAAAAGTCCAAATTGAATTGGCCAAGTGCTTGATATCTTCGTCAGTGTAGGTAAGAAAGCCTCTGACAGTACTAACAATTCCAACTTCACGACCCGTCTCCAATTCCTTACCGCTTTGTTCATAACTAGCAGATTGAAACATGAAAGCACCAGCATTGTTTACGAATGTTAAATAACCATCTCCTTTGGTTTTCACAACTTTTCCACTGATGAATAACAGGCTATCATACAAAGCATCGTAAGCGTCAGATTGATTGATGTTGATTTCAATGAAATCTTTGTTGCAAAAGGACTTTACATACGGGTAGTAAGTCCGCCATTCCACCTTTCGTATGGATTCATCGTTGTGTGGTTTTCGGAAAATGTTGAACACTTGATTGGACAACATGATAACCAAGAGATTCCAAAAACAGTTTATTCTCCGGTGACAATAGTTGACGCACGTTGAAGGTATTGGTGAAGACTGAGGTGGGGTATGGTGGTGAGTTATTCTTATGAATAGTTAGCACCATACTTTCGCTTCAATTCCAAACGAACGATTATTTCTTCGTTTCGAAAATCAACGAGTTGAGAATGCTGGTCCAGCACTCGCAGCGTAATATTGTTTATTTCGTCTCTATGAACAATGGGTAGATAAATGAGGTGGTTTGGCGTTTCGTCAATTGCTTAACCAGGATCAACACCAACAGCAAATTCGTATATCATATGAGACGGTGCGTCGTTATAGAATGCTCCGAACGTAATGTTGCTATCTATGTGTATGGTACGCACTTCAATGATATCTACAGGTAGATCTGATGCGTAATGCAAGTTGGGTTTGAGAAGAGTAGACGAAAACCCTAAAATGCGGGCCAAACTGTTGTCAGGTCGGAAATCAATTGGGTGTTTAAGGCTGAATATTTCATTATTATTCGGTTTGAGGTAGAAAAATTCCTCGGGGTTTTCCTTGAACGTTTTGGGTGTGATGTATTCACTGATGAAAGCCTCAATATCACCAATTTCGTAAGAGCCAGTAGGGATATCGATACTCAGTTTTGCCACCGTTTTCATAGTAGTAGAATTTTGTACCTTCTTCAATGTTGGGTATACTGTGGTACGAATAGAAGCTGAGCAAAGCCAAACTGATTTCTGAATCAGAATCCAATTGAATGAGCGAATTGAAATCGATGGAAAGCGTTGAAGAACGACTCGTTAACGTCAATATCATAGACATGACTGATATAGTGTCGGAAGCGACCCGCCTTAAATAATGAACATCAACTTGGATGAAAAATCATGAATTATTACAATAATAACATTGAAATTGTGCGCTGACTGGTCCATGATACTCTGCTTCTTTTAGTGATGTTGATGACAGTCCAAACTCATTTTGATAATGAATGAAACATGGTAGTCGAATCTGCAAAGCGAATCGATTTTTGTAGTCCTTTGGTAACCTATGCCATACCTCCAGCAACTCCCAAGGTCCTGCGTTCCCAAAGCTCGCAGTTGAGTATCAGTGAAATCTCGTAATGATTTCTATTTATGCATTTCAGCCAACGATTTATGCATCTCAGCGATGAACTTTATGAAGTAGAAACTTTAGGCAGAGATTTCCACAGTTACTCTGATTATAATTTTGATATTGACTATTATTATATGTAATTCTTACACCCCTCCCAAAATATCTTGCCAATTCCATTGGAGGTTTGAGATTGCCGAAACTATCGAAATATTGTACGACATTGCGGTTTTTATTATAAGCCAATGAGTGCCCGCATTCAAGTGGGAATCCAAGTTCAATACAGCGCATTCTAGCAGCCAAGGACCACAGGTTGGCAACGTATCACGCATAAAGACTCCACGAAAATGTGGTATTTTCATCTGACGAGCACACTCCTGAATTTCCGAATCGTATATGCTCTATGGGGTAGCTTATCTAGCAGTTTTTTTGCTTTTTCAGGTAAAGACCGCGTCCTTTGCGTTGATATTGTTTTTTCAGGAACAGTCCAAATCCTCGAGGGGTTTTCCGCAGGTACAAACTCGAACCCAAATGCTCCATGGATTTATTGTGAAGTTGATCTTCTTCAAGTTTCTTTTTAGCATTTTTTGCGTCTATTACGGTTTTTGCTATGGAGCTCGCTCCACCTGCCAACGCACCCAAAGCCGAAAGTGCAGCAAATATTGGTATGAGGGGTAGGATTCCTCCAGATTTTGCATCGAATGGAATTATTCTAGGCACACGTATTTTCTTACGTCCTCCAGCTTGACTCAATGCCATTTTAGCAGCTCGCAAAGCCGAAGCACTAGATTTCTTAATATTAGTAGGATTGTGTTTCCAATTTTTAATAATTTTTCAAAGCAAGTTACGTCGAAAGGACACGCTCATACCTAGCTCACGTTTAGCTTTCATGATGGAAGTAGCAAGCCAAACTGCAGCCCGTTCCCCAAATTTAGCGTCTTTAGATTCAACTCGTTCCCAAGCTCTATTTTCCAACACTTGATCTGCTTTATGGCGGTCTTCTAGAGAGACGGATTGAGAGTATGCAATATCGTGGTCTTTGAAGCTTTCGTCCAAAGGATTCACGCCAGTTTCTCCGCGTTGTAATCTCTGTCTCAATTTGATGCCAGGTCCACAAAACGAATAACCTGGTAGATGCAATTCGAACGGGAGCTTATTGATGATTGAATTGACAACACCTGCACCAGAGTAAGTCAACATTGATCAAGATGAAAGATACCTTCAATGCGTTCATTTATAACCGTGGCGCGCTCATGTTTTTTCATCACATCATGGAGGTCGTTCAACAAGACAAGACACTGCCTATTGAAAATTTAGATTTTTTGAATGGAGGCCTCAATAGCAGTATGGATGGGAAGCATTGAATTTTTACCGAATTAGTTTCGTGCAATTATTTGTGGGCCATGTGGTTGTGGAAAGACAAATGCCATCTTAACACTGTTATTCCACCCGAATGGAGCAAAATTCGAAAACATCTACGTATATTCAAAATCTTTGTACCAACCAGAATATCAGGTGGTTCAAGAAATTTTGGGGAAAGTCAAGGGATTGGGATATTATCCGTTCAGGGAAAATGAGGAAATCATAAGCCCTCACGAGGCCAAATCAAATTCCATATTCATTTTTTATGATGTTGCGATGGTCAACAGAAAATTCGAGAATATTACTCCTTTTGCAGACACCGAAATATTGATGCTGCATATCTTTGTCAGATATATTCAAAAATTCCCAAACAATTGATACGAGACAATTGTAATATGATTGTGCTTTTCAAGCAGGATGAAATGAATTTGAACCATGTATTCGATGAACACGTTTCCCCAGACATGATATTCGATGAATTCAAGGCAATGTGTGCAGAATGCTGGCGACAGCATCGATATGGAACCGTTGTGATTATGAAAGATTTTGATATAAATGCTGGACGTTATCGTCAAGGATTCGATAAATATATAAGTATACAGAGGGATTGATGTATCCCACAGTTATCATTATGAAACCGTTGAGCAAAGAAGTTGATGTTATTCGAAAGACTAAAATCAATGAAATTGCAAAAGCTATTCGAAAAAAATATTTGGCTTCGAAATTGGATAGAAAAATTCTTTAAACCTGTATCTGTCCCATTGAGGAAAATAGCAGCAATGCCGCCGCCGTCGCAATCTTCTACTACCCCAATGAAAAGTGAGGCAAAATCTGAACTCAAACAAGAGGAAGTGAAAGAGCGTGAAACGTCTCGTTTCGAAACCATGGAAACGACTCCATTCCAATCCCTCGAACATGTTGCAGGTATAGATGATAATGATGGTGATGATGAAGATATCTTTAGCGTAGGCACACAAGAGGAACAAGATAAGAGTTTTGCGTCAGACATAAATGAACAAGTTTTACAGGAATATATCTATCAATATCCTATAATGGCTCAACTGTACATTATAAAACATTGGAGTAATGACAAAGAAATAGATGAAGTATACGGTCCTGTATATGATGGGGTATCTTCAGAATGGTTCCTAGGTATCAAAGAAATAGATTCCGATAAACGCAGCGGATACATTAAAATGTGTGGATATCAGTAGAAAGCAACACCCGGTAAAAATGAACTCATATTTTTAAACACACCTGAAAACTATAATAATGCAGGCATACAAATCAATTGTAGGTTTGTCGAACATTCACAAAAACTCCCTAGGCTATCCGAAAGGTAGTAAAAGATACAAGTATACCGAAATAATTAAACCGATGTTTCCTATACGAAATCAACGTAAAATATCGACAAGTACCGGTTTACCTAAAACATCCAACCCCGCAGCAAAAGGTAGCGGTATGCCTAAAAACATCCCTATTGCAATGACATTCAGTACCAAACCTATGGAGTTTGTTTATTGGGATGACCCAAACAAACTATGCGAACACCTCAAATTATTGATAGCCTCTCGGGATGCCGGAAATACTTCGTATGACAATGAGATTATTGCCATTTTGAGTGAACTCAAAGAGGCAAATATAATTCTATAAGATGACATGCATCCATGCATACATTCACATTTTCAAAATGGTTATCGATAAGTTTGGACGTAGCGACAGCACCGCTGGTGGCAGTGGTGATAGAAAGCGAAAATTACCTACGCCCTCAGGAGGCGGCGGCTTGGTGAACACTCCAGATGGTAACATTGATTTTGATAATTCGAAATTGAGTAACGAAAAGAGCCCTACCAATAATACTGATGCTGCCAATAAACAATTTGTGGATGAAATCGATAGAAAAATTGCTGCAACGATACAACATCAAGGTGAACAACATCATTCGGAAATAGTTCAACTGAGTGACAAAATGGCAAGGATGCAACATGAAATTGAAAATGAATTGATTGCAACAAAAAATAATCGGGAAAAGAAAACTCAAACACTTGCAAGTAATTTTATTCAAATAACGTAACTAAGTGAGGTACGCTGTAATGAAACAAGGTCATTATTTGAAAAATATAATCAACAATACAAAACTGATATTGAAAATATTCCTGGAGATTTGTTGAAAAAAATTTCTGAAATAATCGAGTCGATTCATGCACACATTTTAAAATGGGGTATTAAGCACAAGGAAATGCTGCTAACCTAGAATGAGTCAAACCAGTTTCGAATTGATATTTTACAGCAAATCACCAAAATAAATTCAGATATAGCGAGTGTAAAATCTGCTGTCGAGGAGATTACTAAAAGACAAAATGTAGTGTATACATCACCATAATAAAATAGCGGGTTTCACAGTTTCGTCATCACATATGTGTGTGATGGCTTCCAAAGACAAGATTCAACTTTTCCGTGAACTGCATAAACCTATTAGAAAAAATTATCCTCGAAGTCGCACCATTATTAAAGGCTTGGATGATTTATGGCAAATGGACTTGGCTGAGATGAGACCGTACGCCCATCAAAATCGTAATTTCAAACTCATTCTAGTTGTTATAGATTGTTTCTAGAAATTCGTGTGGACTCGTCCGCTGAAAACGAAACCGGGTGAGGAAATTACTAAAGCGTTTGCAGATATTTTGCCACACACGAAACGATGCCCGAAAAACCTACAAACCGATCACGGAACGGAATTTTACAACAGTGAATTCCAGATTTTGATGAAAAAACATGAGATAAATCACTACAATACGTACAGCATCCTCAAAGCCTCTATGGCCGAACGGATTATAAGGACTTTGAAGGAAAGATTGTACAAGTATTTCAGTTTGAATGGCACCTACAAATGGCTGAATATATTACCTGAAATCACAAAATCTTACAATGATACACGTCATTCAAAGACGGGTATGAAACCTTCGGAAATTGATAAAACCAACGAAAAAAAAATTCTCAAATAAACATCTAGCCACTTAAAAATAGCTGGACCAAGAAAATTCAAAGTCGGCGATGTTGTGCGAATTAGTAAGGCAAAGCACGTTTTCGAAAAAGGTTACACACCTAATTGGACTACGGAATTATTCAAAATCATCAAAATCAATATTACCAACCCTGCCACCATCATGCTGGAAGATATGCAGGGTGCTCCTATCAAGGGTGCGTTTTATGCAGAGGAATTACAAAAAACTGCAAATCCAGATATATATCTCGTGGAGAAAGTTCTGAGGAAGAAAGGCAAAAAAATATATGTTAAATGGCTCGGTTTGGATAACAAACATAATAGTTGGATCGAAATCGTTGATTTTGGATAGAATCTTATGGGAAACAAACACAAATCATATAATTCCGAGGGGTCTTTCAAATATTCTATCACAGTCAACAAACATGCAACAACAATTTTAAAATTGACCACGTGATCTGGAGCTATAAAAGCGCATGCAAGCACAGACGAATATTCAGTTTGAAAACGAAAATATCTCAAGATAGTGGTTACGTCAGTGAAGTTGAAGTAATATGCGATAGTGATGGAGAAGATTATAAAGAAACTCCAAATGCCATCGACAGAGCATTGGGGCAATATGAAATGGCAGCTGATGTTGATGGTCTTCCCTATGCCATCCTACGAAATTCGATGTGGCATAAGTCCCTCCAGGTATTTTAGCTCATGCATCATTTTGAAGCAGCAGTTCTCCATTCGATCCATCAATTTTGCTTCTTTTGAATGGGCAACCTTCATTGACATCCTGCAAGAAATAAAGGAAAATTTCTTTGAATCACAAATCGATGAGTATGTAGATGAATATGATCCAATCACAACACGTTGCGGAGATTACATTTACATCACACTGTACATCGAAAGTAATACCAAACAAATTTCCATTTCCAAGGATATCACGAACATGGAGTTGTCTCAACAAGATGTAACCGACATCCTAATTACACACTTCGGGGTGCTGTCTGACCGTATCGCTATGCTGGATGCCATGAACTTTTGTGACTATTATCGAGGTGATTTCGATATTATTCAATCATGGTTACGTGATAATAAAACTAATTTAAATTTGGAAGAAATTATAAAATGTTTTTGTCGAGCCTCATGTTTAGATAGTATGTTGGCTGATACTTTACGTGAATATTTATTTTATTGTAAGCAAAAATGTGTGTATGATTTATGTAATAAATGAGAAAAAGAAATCAAGTTTTTTTTATTTCATCAATTGTTGGTTAAAAGAACAAGAAATTTTTCGACATGTTTCCAAATGTTTTAAGTGATGACGTTTTTTTTATTTCGAACAAATTATTACTTTAGCGAGATTTGAAGAAAAAAATATTTAACTTTCCTCTTTTTGCTCAATACTATACAAAGCCGGGGGTTCACTATCCTCCTCCTCCATTGTAGGCATAATCGCATTTTCAAATAAAATACTTAATATTGTAATCTTTCAAAAACAAACGTTGAGTTTGACTTGGATTGCACCGTTTTTGAAGTCGACTTCAGATTTTCGTATTCACATTGATTTTGTTGTGAAATGCGAACACAAACAGCTTTATTAACTTTGAAATATTTCAATATTCTTGCAAATGGATTATTGTAATAAAACGCAGGAAATAATTTGATTTTTTCTATATTTAAAATACCTTCCCTAAAATACAGCAACAAAAAAAATATATACATATTTTGAATTATAAACAAGTAGTTGAAATATTAGCCGAAAAATGGTGCTTTCAGGTTTTATGATTATGTAAATCATCTCGGCATTCATCTTGAGTTTGCAGTTCGAAAAGAACATGTGTAAAGTCATATTGACACCAACAAGATTTCTGTTGGAATGCATTATGTAGTTCATAACTGGTGAAAATTTCATGTTCATGATGAATTTTAAAATTTAATTTGCCATAATTACTACATTCAACACAATATTTGAAAGCTTCAAAGCAACTAACGTACACAACTAAATTAAAATCAACAAGTTCGTAATATTTCATCCAAATACAGTACGAATCATTATGACAATATGGCTCCAAGTCATAAACATTCAATAATGCCGTACGAAAATCAATAGGTCTTTTCAAATTGCTAAAGTCAGACATATCAACATATTCGAAATCCCATAGAATACATAAGTTATCCTCATCATGATTATCAACATCATTATTATCTTCATGACGTTGTTAATGAATGATATACGGCCATTTGAAACGCGAATAATTTTGAATAATTTCTTTTGTTAATGATTGAGGTAAAGGCGAGAGGATGAGGAACCTTCCTGTAGACCGTATATTCTCACAGATCGTTTTGATGCACAATTGTTGTAAGTTCATTGTACTACCTGTAAACTGAAGAAAATTTTAGAAAAAAGATAGATAAAAAATTTAATTCAGACTGTAATGTCCCCACGGTAATGTATCAAATGATTTGGGGATAAGATGACGTTTGTCGTCATACGGACTAAGGGCCACATTTGCCTGCTCTATACTAAAAACGTTATGAGCAAATGATCTGATTGTGCATTGTGTAATATTCTTTTGCTTGGAATTTTTCAGACAATATACGTAATCCTCAAAGGTTAATTTATTTTTCACATTATATTCAACTCCTTTTGCTTTTTTACATACTTCGCCCCCTGCACTTCATAAGTGTACATTTTTGTACGCATCCCTGCAAAGTGTGTGATAATTTTGCCATTTGCTTCACCTTTCATTAGCCAAGGTACCTTTTTAGGTAACTATCTGTATCGGTATACATTAACTTGGATTTTTCCACACCCATAGTGGAAAGCATAATTCATAATGAAATTGGAAAATGTAAGTTTTTGACAAATCCAAAATTGCCATCCCAACATACATTGATTTATTGAATACAAGTTCGGCTTTTTTCAGTTCAATAGCCATCAAGTTTGAATCGAAAACGGTAAGATTATGAAATCGAAGACTGGAAATGAGATTTTTTGCTCCATATCTACCCTTGTAGGAAGAAACTAATTTTACTATTCGCTGCAACCGGATGTTCTCCATGGTTTTACCAAAAATCGCATTATTGGCCAACTTGAATTGATTTTTTTCAAAAGAATTAGTGGCTGCAGTCCTCAATCGAGTATTCAGCTCGATATACGGGCGCAACCACGCAGATTGTTTAAATTTCAAAACTTAATGGATATTAGTTGATTTTAAACCATGTTCTAGAGCTTTTTTGAAATTCCTATAGTTTAATGTATACTTTGTTTTATTATGGAGAGTTGGCATTAATTTTTTCAATTTGGAATTTGGAGATGTGCGGTGTTCGGTGCAAAATGGAAAATCTTCGTGTAAATCGTGAAGATCCTCAGGGTACTTCAAATCAACAAAATCGGAATTGTCATCAGGAATTTGAGTCACATCAATATTCGTATCAACCCATTCGAAGCCTCCATATGGTAAACATTCTGACATCGCCCACCCATATAAGTTATTTACATCGAAATACATAATAAATTTGGACGGCTGCGTGGGATTGTATGTAGGCATATACTTGTTATTAGCTTCCGAATATATATTACAACAAACTGAAATTCCTCCCCTTATACCCTATTCCACAAACACAACCATATCAACTTCTTTTAAAATTTGTAATTTGCACCCAGTATATTTCAACATACAATCCCACGTGTATCCCGACATAGTATAGTACCAGCTGGGGTCCAACCCATAAGTTTTCAAGTCAATTTCACGAAAATTTTCAAAAACGTCAAAAGCAATATATCTCTTGTCATGTATAAATCGCTATATTCCCCCAAAGTTTTGATATCAAATTGCTGCCAAACATTTCGAGCGTGAGCATACTTCGCATCATCAATTTCAACATCGTTGAGCTTATTGTAAAAATGTTTTTTGGAAGGTAGCTCAGTATCGAGGAGTTTTTCCGTCTTATTAACATAATCGTAGGAGAAAACCCCTTTCTTAGTGAGAAGTTTGAATTTTTCATCATCTAATTATGCAAATTCCTTTTTCAAAGTTTTAAAATTTTTTCATGCATTGTGGAAACCAACTCATCGAGACTGGCTCCCATAAAACGATATGAATCGATAAACCTAAATTTAATTCTAGTTTTACTATCGTATTGAGTGAATGAAATGTATTTTTCTTTATTTTTGGGAAGTATGCTCACACGTCCTCGTTTTGCTACATCTTCAATAATAAAATGACTATTATACCCCGAAAGATTATGGAATGTAACGAGTACCATAGAAAGCTTTTTGAAGGCGAGATTACAAAATTGATGACCCCATTCCCTAAACAACCCCGAATAGTGACAATGATCCCTAACAATGATATCCTTCTTTACAAAAGGTTTCTCACAAATATGACACACTCTAGCATTAACAATATCAGGATTACATATCATTGGTACAATATTTTTGATTTTCGATTCAACAAATTTGGCAATGCTAGCCATTTCATCTGTAAACCATTGTATGCAATCGTTACCCCTATGGCAATTAAACTTGGACAAACTGTCATCATAAGAGCATTTCAAGTAGTAACCTGCACTGAACGCTTCATGCTTCTGATATTTTGTTGATTTATCGAAAATTTATTCCTCACAATTTTCGAGGGCAGATTCAAAATCAGCATATAAAACGAATGGACATATTTGTTTACATACATAATTTGGAAATTCTACATAATCAAATTTTGGAAATGAAATTTTACACTCGTTAATACTCTCACACAACCCGATGTGTTCATTCAATTTTTGTTCGCTATGAAAATAATTCAAACATCTGTCGCAATAAAAATTTCTGATTTTAAACTTACTCACTTTACTCGCCAACAATCTAGACATATTTTTAATCCAACAATAATTATATATAATTTGCGAATCATCTGTATCCATCTGTATTCGTTTAATTTGGGGAAATATTTATTTTGAATTAATAAGAAATTAACATGTTTATTCAATTTATTTTTGGTCAATCGTGCAGGTACTACTTTGTAAAATGCTTTTTTTTGACAATATTCATTTCTAAACTATATACATTTACGGAAATATCATTTTGTTTTTCAAATTTTGTAATGCGGTGAATTGGCATAGGAATTTCTAAACCCTCTGTATTCAAAACTGTGTCATAATTTGGATATGAAGATGCACGTGAATCCATCCCTTTGAGAGGGTACAAAGCACTCACGATTGCTCTAAAAAAACACGCATCATCTTGATTATCAATATTGATGCATGCTTGCCTATTTTGAATTTCTTCAGATAACCGTATGCACCCTGAACCGTTGCCTATTTCGTATTTATTTATTGATACCCCAAGCAGAAGAATTTTACTCAATGCCCACCCTGAGTCTTTTTCTTCAAATTCTTTTAATTTGTTCAAAATAACATCCACAACATGTTTATTGTACCAAGCAGTCAAGCCCGTGCCCAAATCAATGATTGCATTAGGAGTATTGAAAAATTTTCGATCGACTATTTCGCCGTCATTTGACTTTTTGATGAAATCTCCCAACAACGTCATGTTCACTTTGAGGCATTGCATGTCCTTCAAAATTTTGGAAATTCTTGGTTTAAAAAGAAAATATGCATCACTAAAAAATTTCGGACTTCTTTGTGCCCCAAATTTATAATTACACCCGTCCTCACTCTACAGTTGAAAATTGCATTAACATTTTCCCATTTAACTCTACGGCTTCATTTCAACCCCGATCCAATGTATTTATCATTTTTCATAACGTTTATTATGCATCTAATTCGTTTCAATTCCCCAATGTTACTAACGATTTTCTTTTTTTTCCCCACCGAAAATTAAATTTTTTTCATTGCCAACTCACATTTTCCAATATGCCTACTTATCAAATTTAAAGACGTTCGGGCAATAATTTTGCTTGATCGCTTCAAGTAATTTGTCAATTTGTGATAAAGTTTCTGAAAACACCATTTTCAACTGATATTTCAATTTACGTGAATTTATATGAATGGAAATATAAGGGCGACAGCAGCAGCAGATGGATGCTTGATGGAACTGCAGGAACGCTGCAAAGATGAGGCTCGCTGAAACTGCAGGAACGAAGTGAAGCTCGTTGAAATGACTAGATGCTCCAACGGAAATAATGCCCAAAGGAAGCTTGAAGAAAAATGGTGCTGCTGTGATTAGGGAAGGTATATAACTATCTAAAAATGAAGAAGACATTTTTTTTATTTTCAAACGAACATTAGCACATACAAAGAAACGAAGACAAATGAAAAAAAAAACTACTAACTAAAACTAGCTGGATTAGCTTTTCCCGTGTTCATCAGTCCTTTGAATACGATGGCATATTTCGCAGTAGAAAATTCCTCTAAATACGGTCGATATCCCTCTGTTACTCTTGTAGGCAAAAAGGTGACTTTCTCTCCTAAATCCAGCATCACCACCTCGTCAAATTTCCCTCGAACTATTTTTGCACGCGATATCTTCTGCGGCGTCCCCACTGGCAACTCTGCTAATTTTTTAGTTGGCTTCCTCTCCACAAGAGAACTTGAATTAATTTTCTTTAAATCCATCTGAAAAAAAAACAATAATAAAAAGATTTTGCTATAAAGAAAACACGCAAAAGTTTTGAAAAACAGTGTAGTTCGAAAACAATTAGGTCGCTTTGAATTACAAATTGAACGAAAACGAAAATGCAAAAAACCAAACGTAAAAACGTGAAAATAACTTCATCTAAAAACATTTTATTGAATTCATCTGAAAAGCTCAAACTAAAAACTCTAACACCGAACATGAAAACATTGATTTCAATTTAACTGAAAAACACTTTCATCACATAATAAAAAAAATATGAAAAACTTACTTCGTATCTAGAGATTGATGCACAAAACGAAAAATAACTGAAGATATCTAAGTTGCTTGATCTGGTTGACGATTAACTAACGTTCACCGCACATTCCAAACTACTTTTATAGCTCTGGTGTGATAAGAAAAGAACATTAGAGAACATTCCAGAATAAACACCAGTTTCCCATGAACGCAAAACAGATGAAACAATAGTCGTTATTCTGCGGTTTTGATGACGAAACTTTTGGCCTAGGTTTTTCGAAAACCGTTAGTTCGATAAACATATTTCAATGCCAACTGATTATTACTTCCAGCATGATAACCAAGTTTCCTGTTTGCGCGATTTTTCCATAATTGATAACATCGAATGGCGCGTTTCAATGTTAACTGATAACAAATTGTAATTCTCTCATATTAATTTGGATTGAAATTAATCAAAATTGAATTTTCGAATAATTTTATTTAAACCAAATTATGTGAAATTCCAAAATTATTTCTTGTACAGTTCTAATTAAAATACATGCTAATATTATAGATACTATGATTAGAATTCTATAAACGTTATATTCCATTTGCGACTTCTTTTTCCCCTGCCCTACTGGAATAAATTTGGTGGTTTTTGTGTCTATTTCACGAAGATCTTCAAATATCTACTTCAATTTATACTTGAATGCTGTATTCTTTGGAACATCACTAACAAATACTGCCAACTGTCCCTGATTGACCAGAGTTAAATGTATTGTTTTCCATTGTGTCCTATTACAATGAGGATCGAAATCATCTGCCTTCACGCATATTGCCATGAATTTCACTCTTTTCGGCACATTGACGTATAAAACATTATTCAATATTGCAGAAGAATAAAATTTGTTTTCAGTTGAGGAGACATATTCTACAATGCTTGATGCTGGATTCTTCTTAACGGATATCTCGTTTGCGATTATTTTCGATTGAACACTTTGTCTTGAATACCCAAATCAGTCACCTGTTTCACCACATTCTCATTTTCTTTATAAAACTGAATATCTTCCTTTAACTCTAGGACACGTCTAGAAAAATCTTCAACCTTCTGTCTGTATTCTTCAGATGACATTTTGATACTGATTATTTCAACTGTTCACTGGCAATAACATACTTTCCAAAAATAAAGTTACCTGACCCTCTCCCCCACCCACCTGATAATGAATACCAAAAAAGAAACAGAGTCAAACTGACACGAAACAAAACATACTGCGGCGGCGATACTCTGCAAAAATGTGATCAAAATAGACGTTTTTCGCGTTCCAAAAGACAACTGAAAATTGAAACACTTAAACACGCAAAAATGCAGCCACAATAAACGTTTTCGCGTTCTAGAATTGAACAGAAAAAAACTGTATGATTACATTATTTCTTATGGAGATTTGACATTTCAAAATTGCTCAAAATACACGTTTTCGCCTTCGAAAAAACAAATAAAATTTGAGTACGCTCAGACACGTAAAAATGCGACCACAATAACCGTTTTTTTGCGTTCGAAAAAACAGCTAAAATATGAAACGCTAAAACATCCAAGAATGCGACTAAAATACGTGTTTTATAAGGTTAGTTTAGTAGTTCGTTCTGCTTCAATCAAACTGACTTCCTGACTGTCTGTAAATCTGTCTGTCTCCTATCTTCTATCACCGAACTGACACATACTGGATATCGCACGTAAAAATGACGCATCCCATCAGTGATTGATTTCTTCTCTTCATATTTTTTTGATGATAAACTTCAATATGTTCTACAATAGCTCAATAATGTGATTTTTCTTTAACCTCCATGTTTCTTCTCTTAAATGATATGTTGGTGCACCTGGTATACTAAATTTAACAAGCAGTTACCATGTTTTTCCTCTTAAATAATATATAAGTCATCCTATATATATTTTTGCTGAATACTTTGCTACCCTCCATTGCCCCAATGACCCATTTCCCACATGATATTTGACACACACACACACAGCAGTCACGTTCAATGAACAAGACTTTCATTTCTCTCAAATTATACATTTTGAAACACCTTGTATACCTCCCTTATTGGAATCGCACCTTCAAACGTTAAACTCTCGTTACCTCGCAATTTTTCACATTTATTCCAAACATCATTATTATTATTAGACTCCCAATCATAATTTTTTTTGGATATTCAAACAGCGTGCTCTGGTAGCTATAGAAATATATGTCCCACATTTGTACATCAACTTGTACGAAGTCTCCGTGGAGACAAGGCTAGCGTCACTTGATACCAAGCAAAAGGACGATGGTTCAAACCTCTGCTGTTGAAAAATCTTTTTTCTTTATAAATTCAATTTATAATGTGTGCGCCGCGCTCTATTGGGAAAATGTTATCAATCAACTGGATCTCTCCCGACTACGTCACACGATGAACGCACGAGAATGCATTATTGCCACTTCCGTTCCAGTCCCCCTGTTGCTGATCTACTGTTTTCAACTTATGTTTGAATAATTCTTCATTATGGCCGTTTTCACGTTTGATATATTCTGGGGGTCATATGACTGGGCGATTGCTGAGTTACTTTGAATTTTCCGAATGGAATTGAAGAATATTTTTTTTGTCTATTATTGAAATTATGATTTTGTTTATTTTTTACATATATTTCATCATTATTTGTGGATACTAGTATGCACAACTCTGATATAACTAAACAAGGCAGTTCAATATTTTCATATTTTTGAATGCATCTTTGCATGAATCAATGCGAGAAAGTCCCGTCATTGATCGTAAAATTCGTTTTTGTGCCTCAAAGTCATCTTTCGCTGGGGTAGATAGACCCCAAAATACTACCCCGTATCGTAGCCTACTCTCAACTTGTGCATAGTGGAGCTGTGTCAATTGGTCAACATTGAGTGAGTGCCGTAAACTTCTGAACTGAAATGCAATCGAATTCAACTTTGAGATCATATAAATCCTTTACCAAATGCCTTGGTATTTACTTATTCTCACTTAATCATTGATTTTGAATTTTTGGTTTCTCGTGTCCACTGTTTTGAGGTGACTATAAGCGTTTTTGAGTAAATACTGTTCATACCAGTCTTTTACATCTTTCGGTTAAATTTCTATTGTTCTATGTATCGAATTGTTATAGTTAGAAACTATTTTTGGGAGAATATCCAACCATTTGTAGGTTCCGTGTAGGCTAAATTGTTTCCACATTCTATTTTCAAAGTTCTGTTTACTCGTTCAGCTATGCTAGCTTTCAAATTGGAGAAAGTAATATAATGGTTGATTTTCCACCCATCCATCAAATCTTTGAATTTTCTATTGTAGAAATCTTTTCCCATATCCAAAACTATTCCAAATACAAAGAGTTAACTATAGTTAAAATATTTGAACAATTTATTGATTTTGACTTCATTATGCATGTTAGATTGGATTCCACTCAAACCCGTTTTTAAAAACTTTACTTTATTTTACAAACAATAAAAATATTTAAATACAATAGTTTAACGTGAACTTGCACGGACTAAAGCTTGTAGCATTAATAGTGATGCGTCGATCTTGGAGGTTTCTTTTATAGTCTTGGAGATGCTGACTGGGTGTCTTCTGGCTTCTACGTCTTCAATAAATAACTGGAATTGCGTTACAGAATAACCTTGATAGTCGGCGACATCCTGGCACCATTGGGATTAACTGCGTAGATAACTGCGCAATTTGGAATAAAGGTCCATTGTATTTTTTCATATAACAGCTCCCATCATTTTGAAAAAGTTGATGCTTTGGATGCAGCAACTTTTAGGCAAGAGTTTTGTTGCTCGAAATTGGATTCAATTGGAGTTCCTCTTCTTCGATGTCTTCTCCAATGTGGATATTTGGTCGCTTCCTCAAAGGGATGAATCTTGATAGGGTTCTAAACGTTCCTCGTCCTGGAGGTCTTGGGGGTAGATCATCATTTCTTGATGCCATTATTCCAAGTTTTACAGTACGATTTTTCTTGCATTTACAAAAAATGTATAAAATTATCAAAATACAAATTATTACAATTATGAAATAGGTAAACCAAGAAATATGTTTTGTTACAAAAGGTTCATTAATTATTCTATCAAGATCTTCTGAATATTGATCTAATTTGTGTTGCGCTATATTCAAATCATCGACATTTAATTTACTGAGTTTCATTGGCTTTAAATTTGGAAGATTTTTCTTTTCTGGTAGATGATTACAACATTCATATGGAATTGAAATAGTATGGCTGTTATATGTAACATTCTTTTCAAAATTCAATAGAGATTTGGAATATACTCTCGTTATGCCAATGAATGCATTACATTCTGGTTGCAACTTCAAAACTGAATTTGTTTTTATTACTTTTGACATTGGTTCAAATCCTGAACATTTCATTGTGATTGGAATGGGATCTGATAAAGTTATAAGCCATATATTTGGATCTAAGTTGAAGACATTATAATCTTTAGCAAATAATAAAGACGTTTCGCAAATTCTCGGTAATTGAAACAAGTGTTTGAAAATTTGGGCCTCACATATAGCATTACTGTCAATGGGGTATGGCAAAATATTTGAACATAATTTCAAATTCAAACTCAAATCTTTGCAATCATTAAAATTTTCCAAGATAAAATATAACATGGAATCATCATCTTTTGCAATAAATTTATGATTTGTTGTTAAGATATGATGAAGTCCTGTCCTGTTGTCAAGGATGGGAATAGGATATAATTGATAACTTGTATATAATTCGGGTTCGACAAGAGGAATTTTTAAGACAAAAACAACTCTGTTATCAGTTTGAAAAGCTTGTAGATCAATTAGATCTAAATATTTTGAAATTGATGTCATTTTTACTGGCAAAGGTAACTTATGAGTTTCCATAGATTGTACGACTTCTTGAAGGTTATAGATTAAATCGTTTGGTGTTATGATTGATGAATGAATTATTCTCAATCTCGCAAATGTAATAGAGTTCAAGATATCATCAAGATATGATTCTATAAATAAATAACTTTCCATAAGTTCTTCGCAAAGTTCTAGTGTCCTTGTTTTTGCTTCCATTAGGTTGAAATTATCTGTAATGTCGACAATAAGATTATTAATCTCTTTAATATCCTCATTAAAAGTGACTTCATCAATTTGAAGCTTTTGAATAGTAGTATTAAAATTGTTAATAACTGAAGTTACTACTGAAATCTGATTTTTCATGAGATTTTCTAGTTCATGTTCATCATTCGTAATTTTGTTGATACAATCGTTAAAATATTCGCCATCACTACTATCTAAATTTCCTGAAATTGCCTTCCATACGGTTCCTATACCGTTTATTAATCCACGTTTCACACGACTACGAGAGTTCGGTGTATCTAAAAATACTTCTTGCAATTTCAGTGTAAGTGAATCTGCTAGTTGTGTTAATAGGCTAATATGCGTTTTAACGTCTGCATAAAAATATTTCATCCGTGCACTTTCATTTTCTGCAAAGTTATTAACTAATGTATGCAATATATTATTATTCTGCTCTATGGCGTTCCTTATCGAGGTTAAATCTTTATAAACTAAGAATGTCCATTTATCGTTCGTGATTTTTATTTCTTCTCGCTGATGATAATAAATACCTATTGTATTGTTGATAGGGACAACGGAGTATTGTCCGAAAGTTGTTGCTGTTAAGACTGCAGATATCGCGATTAGCAGCATCGTGAATCTGAAAATAATTATTCATAGTAAGGTTTCATTCTATCGAAATTTATCTTAGATTCTTGATTTGTATTTAAGTTTTTCAATAGGGCTGAGTTTTTGTAGACTTCAATTATTTCAAATGGTCCGTTGAACTTATTTTTGAGTTTATTACCTATCTGCGATTCTTTGACATAAACTTTATCTCCTTTCTTATAGTCAGGGGGTTCGTGTTTGATATCTTTGTCAAAGCGTTGTTTTGCTTTTTCCTTTCTTTGCTCGGTTCTAGCGCGGGCAATTTTATAGAAATACTTAATTCTGTTATTCATGTCTCTGACGTATTTGGTTATAAGGTCTTTCTCATTATACAGAGTGTATGGAACTCTACTTGCGGTATGTCCGAATATTAATTCGTAAGGGGTAAATCCGTGAGTTTTATTTTTTGTAATATTATAGCATATAGTAGCGAATGGTAAAATGTCTAAGGGATGGTCGTTTGGACTTTCTGCTACGTGTGCTCTAATCATTTCCATAAGTGTAGCATGATAACGTTCTATACTTCCATTACTTTGGGGATGGTCTACACTGGAAAAGGTGAGTTTGATATCGTATAAATTACAAAGGTCTTTCATTAAGTGATTATTAAATTCTTTTCCACTATCGCAGTGAATTCTTTGAGGTGTTCCATAGTGTTGGAAATAAATTAACAGTGAGTATATTACGGATTTTGCAGATTTATCTTCAAGTGGATAAGATTGAACAAATTTTGTTAATTCATCAGATATGGTTAGTGCATAATTTTTCGTTGGGATTTCTATAATATCTGCATTTATTCTTTCAAATGGAACCTTTGGAGTTTCAGTTACTATCATTGGATTGTCTAAATTCTTTCTGCAAATTTTTGTTTTCTGGCAAATTTCACATTCTTTGATATATTTTTCAACATCTTTTATTAATCCTTGCCAATTATATTTTTGTTTTATTCTTCTTATAGTTTCATTTATACCTCTGTGCATGTTGGCTTTTCCACTGTGATACTGTTCAAGTATTATTGGAATTTGATCCTTATCTGGGGTTTGAACTATATCTTGGCAGATTTGAAATTTAATTTCGTCTACTTCTGCTAATATATAGGAAAGCATTTCTTGAATTGGAAGATCTGGATTATTTTCAACGTGGTAAGTTTTTGATGGTTCGAATAAATTTTTATCTTTATAAAGTGAGGTGAACATGTATTCAATAGCTTCCGTAGGATCGAAAGGTACTGGAATAATATAATATTTTCTGTGTTTTACTGATGAACTGTTGAGAACATTAATTTTGTTATAGGAAAATAAATCATATTCTTCCTCTAATATATCTTCTAAAATTTTTTCATGTAGCTCGGTTGCTTTATGTTCTTGTGGAAAAATTATGATGTTTTTATGGTTTTTATTTAATAATTGAGCATTTGAGAATTCAAATTTAGAATAATCAATTAAAGATTTTGTTTTATAAAGTTTAACAAAGTTTTTGAGTTCTTCTAAAACTGTTTCGGGTGCAACAATTGTTTCTGTGTCTGATACTTCTTCTTGATCTTCATTTGTCATATGAATTTTCGAATAAAATTTTGCACATTGATTAAAGTGATTCACTTTGATTCGTGATAAAGCATCCGCATTTTTATTAATTTTTCCAGGTTTGTAAATAATTTCATAAGAATATTCCTCAAGTTTGAGCCGCCATCTAGCAAGTCTGCTACCGGGATCTTTTATTGAGAATAGCCACGTTAATGGTCTATGGTCAGTTACTAAAATAAATTTTCTTCCGAATAAGTATGGTCTAAAATGTTTCACCGCCCATACGATTGCTAATAGTTCTCGTTCGATAGTAGAATATCGTGTTTCTGCCGGACATAAGGTTCTTGAGGCATACGCGATTGGAAGGTCTTTTCCGATGGTTCCTTGAGAAAGGATTGCTCCTATGGCAAAACTACTCGAGTCTGTTGTCAAAATAAATACTTCATTAAAGTTTGGATATATCAAAATAGGGCTTTGTATCAAATAGTTTTTCAAAGTTTCAAATGCTTCTTTGCATTCTTCGTTGAAATTAAATGGTATGTCTTTTTGTAGTAAACGTGTTAGAGGTTTTGTAATTTTCGCAAAATTTGGGATAAATCTCCGGTAATAACCCGTGAGTCCTAAAAATGATTTTATTTCTTTTTGATTTTTTGGTTCAGGGAATTCTTTTACACATTCAATCTTTTGAGGATTAGGTTTAACTCCTTCTTTATTTATTCCTACAAGGGCATTAGGCAGGCGAACTTTGTCCTTTTCCTGAGCTAACAGTATAGCATCAACGTTGGTTAAATTTGTGTTCAATTTAAATACTTGTTCTGTTCGGGGTTCAATAGAAATTGTATTTTCAAATTTTAATTTGGGAATTTTGTTTTGTTCTGTGCAAATTTGTTCATGTTTTTTCAATTCTACCTTGAATAGTGGGACGGTTTTGAAATTTGTTTTCAAAATTTTATGTTTTATGTCGACGATTCCGTCATAGTGTTCTAAAAAGTCTGCTCCTAATAATCCATCAAATTCTATGTCAAGATCGTGTACGTATACTTTGTGAAAATCATTATCTTTAAAAGGTACCATAACCGATTCTGTGATTATAATTTTCTCTTCAGTTATTCCACGAATTGGTAAATTTTCTCTGTTTCGCAAATTATATTGTTCAACTACTTTTGGTTTTAGTATCGAAATTCCTGCTCCTGTATCAATTAAAAATTTGTATCGGTTTGTAATGTCTTTTATATAATATAAATTGTTTGGATTAACAGAATTTAAACTAATTTCTGGAGATTGCTTTGTATGAAGTTCGTGCAATTGACTCGTTCCGGTGTTTTGTCCTGAATCTGCAACAATTTTGTCTGTTCGGCAAGATTGCTCAAATTCTCTGTTGTCGTTTCTTCTTGGTTCGCATATTGAATTGCTGGAGGTCTGTCTAGAGATAGACGCGAATGAAAATCCTGATTGTTTATTTCATCATAATAGAATTCATTGTTGGAAGTGTAATCTTCGTATTGCGAGTCTGGATAATAATTATTAGCGGTATAATAATTATTAGATGGTGCGTCATTATAAGGATAAAAGTTCTCATTGTATTCATTTTGAAAGTAAGAGTTGTCACTAAGTTCATGTTGAAAGTAAAAGTTTTCAACTGGTTGCTCAACATAATTTGTTTCATTGAAATGGTGTGTTTGATGTGTTTTTTGAAAATTGGGATTTTTTTGAATTACTGGTTGTCTCGGTTGAAACCTGTTAAAATTTTGTGCTGGATTTCTTTGGAATTGATTTGGCCTGTGTTGGAAATTTTGAAATTGAGTTGGTCTTTGTTGAAACATTTGAACATTTTGAGAAGTTTGCATTGATGGGTGTTGAGAATTCTGAAAATTCTGGGGGTTTCTGTTCAAGTTAGGATTGAAACTTACAGATTGTTGGTAGTTTCTGTGAAATTGTGGATTATTTGGACGTACAGTAGTTTGCATTTTTCTTTGTTGATTATTAAAAGTATTTTGGGTTTTTCCTTGGTTATATTTTTGAGTTTCGAAATATGATAATTGTAGTTCTCTTTTAATTCTTAAACATGCTTCGATCATATTCGCTGGGTTACTTGCGCGAATGATATGTCCAAGTCGGGGTTCTAGTCCTGTTAAAAGTGTATTCAACACCATAGATTCAATAAGTGTTGATTGTGCCGCTTTTTGTAAGTGGGTTAAATTCGATTTCTGAATACATGAAAGCATTTTTGCGTTGTGGGTTTGTAGTCTAGAAAAGAATGTAAGAGCGCTTTCTCCGTTTAATTGTTTGATTCTTTGTAAATCTTGAATAAGTGATGTTAAATCTCTAGCGTCACCAAAATGAGCATTTAAAAGAGTCTTGATTTCACCATAAGTGTCTGAATTTCGTGAATTTATCAATTGAGAAGCTTTTGATTTCAATTTATTTTTTATATGAATGGTCAATAGAACTTTTTGTTGACCGATTGCCATTTGTTGGGCAGCATCGCAAGCATTTAAAAATGTATTCAATGTGATTGGATCTCCATCATATTCAGGAATGATTGAGAATATTTCAGATAATTTATAAGGTTCTAATTCTGGAGGAACATCAGTATGTTCTCGTTCATTATTTAAATTTTCGTCGGTTGATGACATTTTGAGTTGTTTTTCCTTAAGATTGTTAACGAAAAATTGGGTAGATTGTCAAAATTGGTAATAGGACAGTTTCAAAATTAAAAATTCAAAAATAGAAATTTCAAATTTTTGAAATCACGTACTTCGAATATTTAAAATATTTAATCTAATGACTAGGATGATTCAATGTTACTTACACTAATTCCTTACAGCTAAATCGGTTTCTTTGTGTTGGTTTCTTTGGGTTGACGGAAGATGAAATCCTTTCTACTGTGTGAGGCTAGCGCTACTCTGGGATGAGCAACGTTGGACGACTTCCGCGTGTTTCTCGATGCCTTCTTGGACAGCAAGATGAGCAGCGTACAGCGACTTACGCGTGTTTCTCAGAGCCACAGAGACCGTCTTCTCGTCTTTGCTTCTGGTTCTTCTCCCTTGAAGGTTTGGTAACCACCACCGTTGTGTATTGATGTCTTCTTTCTTTTCTTCGTTTCTTCGTGTGAGGGGGCCTTACCCTCGGCTAATTATTCTTCTTTTTTTTCGGTGTTGAGGGATCCTACCCTCGGCTAATTATTCTTCTTTTTTTCGGTGTTGAGGGATCCTACCCTCGGCTAATTATTCTTCTTTTTTTCGGTGTTGAGGGATCCTACCGACTGCGCCAATTTGTTAGATTGGATTCCACTCAAACCCGTTTTTAAAAACTTTACTTTATTTTACAAACAATAAAAATATTTAAATACAATAGTTTAACGTGAACTTGCACGGACTAAAGCTTGTAGCATTAATAGTGATGCGTCGATCTTGGAGGTTTCTTTTATAGTCTTGGAGATGCTGACTGGGTGTCTTCTGGCTTCTACGTCTTCAATAAATAACTGGAATTGCGTTACAGAATAACCTTGATAGTCGGCGACATCCTGGCACCATTGGGATTAACTGCGTAGATAACTGCGCAATTTGGAATAAAGGTCCATTGTATTTTTTCATATAACATGCATATAGTGAAAGAAACTCGTCGTTATGCTTTGTTTCTGAACTGCCCTGATCCCAACATAATAGCCGATGAAATAAAATGCTTCATAGCAATTCTGTTTATTACAATGATCTACCATCAAAACGACATTATTACAGTTCCGGGGAGGATTTAAAAAATTTGGCTGTATCTGATTCCATAAGCCGAGGTAGATTTATGCAGATTTGCTGCTTTTTGCATTTTACAGATAATACGAAACCAAGCTAACAAGATAAGACATGGAAATTACGCCCAATAATAGAATTGTTCAAAGATCGTTAAATTCATAATTTTCAACCTGAAGAAAATCTTGCATATGACGAGAGTATGATCAAGTATTTTGGCAAACATGGGTGCAGTTCATTTGTGCTGAACCAATAAGGTTCGGGTTGAAAGTTTTGTGTGTGAATACAAAAGCTGGATATCAATTTTGACGTATATCAAGGAAAAAGTCCCAAGTCTAACGATGATTATCAAAAATTATTTTGAAAGGCCAGCAGTCCCCTTCTTGTTATGTTAGATGAGCTCCCAGATGAAAAGAGAAATCTGGTATACCATTTCTATACAGACAATCTATTTTCTGGGCCAGCTTTATTCTCATTTATGAGATTTCGCGGTAATCATTGTGTTGGGACAATTCGAGATAATCGAATTCCTGAACACTGTCCATTGCTCACCAGACCTGAATTCAAAGAAAGAGAAAGAGTTTACTATGAACATGCAATTGAAAAAATGATGGGCTTTTGTATATACGTTGGATGGATAATTCAAATGTCACGATGTTATCTACATCGTTTGGTGTTCGAGAAGCTGCTCAAGTCAAACGATACTCCCAACAACAGGAGAGACATTTGTATGTATCAAGACCAAAAGCAATTCTTGTTGCTGTTGTTGTGTTGGACAGTATAATAATTATATGGGAACGTCAGAACGTCAATACTTATCGAGTCAACATGCGGTAAAAAAATTGCGTTGGCCCATTTTCACCCGGATGCTTGACGTAGCTTTCCAGAATAGTTGGATATTACACAACGATAGTAAATATGATAAAGTACCACAATTAGATTTCAAACGAGAGATTGCGATGACGTATATTAAACGATACAGAACTCCAGCAAGGGTCCTGGTGAACCAGCTACGTCTTCTGATGTGTCGGATAGTCGCATATCAGACGCCATTTGATTTGACATGATGGGCCATTTGATTATAAAAACTCAATGAATGAATAATTCAAAGCGAAGATGTGCAAAAAACACGTGCAAGTTCATAGTTAGAACAATGTGTTTCTAGTGTTTCATCGGACTCTGTATAGAATGTTTCCGAACTATCTACACAAAATAATCACAAGTTTATTTGAAATGAAACTATGTAATAATTAGCTTTTGTTCACTATGCCACTTTTAATAAATATTTGATTTTTATTTTTGTTCAGACACTTGGTAACTACATAACAGTGGAAGCGCTTAGCGTTGCCATATGGCAACGGCCATTATCTCGTAAGCGATATCCGAAAGAACGTTTTCTGTCAGGACTTTTTTGTCAAAAACATCGTTTAGGCTAACACTGTCGTAACATGAACCTAATTTGAGAAAAAAAAAAATTTGGGACAAATATGGTGAAACTTTGCGTGGAAATATCCTCAAATTTATCAATTCAGTAAAACAACTTCCAGTACCTTTTGTGATATATGCTGATTTTAAGAGTTTGCTTAAACCCATTCATCACAGTGAACCATCTGATGAGCAGTCATTCACATCAAAAGCATATGAACACGAGCCATATTCATTCGCTTTCTATGTGAAGTGTAATTTCGATGACAAATCTCAGAGTTCGTAAAATATCGTGGAACATATTGTGCTGAGGTTTTTGTAAAAATATTAGATGAGCTCGTTTTGAAGTTATATAACAAACACTTGAAACATGTCAAAAAAATGCTACCACTTACAGAAAAAAAAAGAGAATGAATATCAGGTTTCCACAGAATATCATATTTGTGGTAAAATCTATAAGGCTGAAGACATCAAAGTCCGGGACCACTGTCACTTGACTGGTGTGAACCATGCATTTGCTCATTTAAGATGCATTTTACAAATCATGATTGCCACCTATTCATAAAATAATTGGCATCGCATAAAGAAAATATTTCAGTTATTTGTCGAAAAGAAATAGAAGTTTAGAGAAGTTCATTAACCAAATCTTATTCAGTTGAGAAATCAGAGAAACCTAAATCTAGAGATAAATATCTATCTCTGGGATTCGTCGATTCTTTCCGCTTCTTATCAAAATCTCTGGATAGCCCGAGTAAAACTCTGAAATCTTCTCAATGCCGAGAGGTTGGAAAATATTTTCAAGATGATAGAAAATTCAATATGATAAGATGCAAAGGTATTTTTCCTTATTCATATGTTGATTCATATGAAAAATTGAATCAACCCATATTACCAAATCAGTCTGAATTCTTCGATATTTTGAATTGTAGGAAGATTTACAAAGATAATGATCGTGCTTGTGATGTATAGCAGGAATTTGTTTGTTCAACTCTGGAGAAAATTCAGGTGTTTACTTGAAATCAGATGTTCTTCTTTCAGCAGATGTCTTCGAAAATTTCAGAGACGTTTATTTGGTAAAATCTATACTTGATCCTGCCCAATATATGACATATCCTTTACTCAGTTGGGACCCTATGATACATTTAACGAAGGTTGAATTAGAACTCTCGACTGATATAGACATGGTTCACTTTTTCAAGAAAGAAATTTGGGGTGGAGTGAGCCAATGCAGCAAAAGAAAGGCTAAAGCTAATAATCCATTTATTATATCTTTTGATCCATCCAAAAAAAATGTATATAGAGCTGCCCTAAGTGATCATCTCCCATAGCAAGATTTCAGGTGGCTTGACCAGTCTGAGCTAGAAAATTTTGATTACTTTGAAATTGGAGACAAATCTCTGAAAGGATACATATTGGAAGTTGATTTGGACTATTCACCAAACTTCCATGATACTCATAACGACCTCCGTTTCTGCCCAGGAAATATCAAGCCTCCAGGAATTAAATATTGCAAGTTGACCCCGAATTTGATGAGTAAGGAAAGATATATCATACACTACAGAATTTTTTTGAAAGAGTGTTTGGAGTATGGGTTGAAATTGACTAGGATACACGGAGTTATGAAATTCTAACAGTCAGCCTGGTTGAAACAATATATTGATCTGAATATTGAGCTTCGAAATTCTGCTAGGAATGAATTGGAACGTGATCTATTTGAATTCATCATAAATTCGATATTTGAAAAAACTATGAAGAACGCGGACAAAAGACAAGACATCAAACTATGCACTCACTGGAAAAACATGCCTGGATCTGTAGGAGCTAAAGAATTGATTGCAAAACCCCATTTCGAACCATGTACAGTGTTCGAGGAGTATTTGGTAGCAGTTCAGATAAAAAAATTAACAGTGACCTATGACAAGCCGCTATATATAGGTTTTTCAATTTTGGATATCTCAAAATCAGTAATTTATAATTTCTATTATTACAACAAAATGTGGTAAGAATGTGAACCTCTGTTATACAAATACTAATTCACTGATTCTGGAGATATTCACAGAAAATGTATACGATGATATTCGGAAAAACATAAAATACTTTGATCCATCTTATTTCGAAATCGACAATATTCATAACATTCCTAAAACAGTATCAGTAATCGGTAAGATCAAAAATGAATTCTCCGGATCACTAATAGAATGTTTCTATGGTACAGGTGTGGAAGCATACTATGTCAAAACAACAGCATTGATGAAAAAGGCAAAAGGAGTTACATAAAATGTTTTAGAGAATACACTACAATTTTCAGATTATGTTCGAATTGTTGAAAGAGGTGGTTCTATCGAACGCAAAATAAATTTTTCTACTTCACACGGAGTGGAGAAGCAAAGTTGCATTATCATCTAGAGATGACAGAGATTTTTTTTGCCCAATTATATAGAAACATTAGCCATACTATACGTTGAATCAAAAAAATGAGGAAGCAGCGTTGGATTTCCTACTATTGATGTCAGAGAATTTGCAAGATGAATGAATTTTTGAATTTCTTTCTACTGAATAAAACAAAAATATGAATTACATGTTTTTTTATTCAGATCCCCTTAATGTAAATTACTTCAAACTACTTAAACATGGATAACATTTTGATTAAGAAGGATCCGAACCATCTACGTTTTCCATCCACTCAGGTCGATTATGATGAATGTAGCAAGGCAACTGAACCCGAAGTTCGAACTTGCCTATATATTCATTCGGTAGTTTGTGCCACGCCACAGGCCGAAAGAAGTTCCCCAGGTCTAGCTCCACGAATCAAATGTTCAACCTCAGTGAATTTGTATGAAGGTTTGATCTTCTCCATATTTTTTCCAAATTATTTTAAAATGTTTTCACCAATGATGAGACAAGAAGCAAAGCTATGTAGTAAACTAGAGATTGAACTATTGTGGACTCTGAAAATTTTTTTAAATTAGCTTATGTTGGGGGAGGTATAGCTGGTTCCTGACTGTTCAGTGAAATTATTCATTCTTATCAATAATTTATACTTTGTTCTATTGGTTGGTATTAAAATTTTTATTGGATTTTACTTCATTAATTTCAAGTGGGATCATTTTCGCCCACTTGGATGGCCAAGGATCATTCCACGTATCATTACTATCGAAGCATATGAAAACTTCTATAATATCATTGGGCTGGTGTTATAGAAACTGACGTTCGGAGCTAATTCCTTGTAGTAAAATATATTAAAAATAGGTAGAAAGGGAATAGACATGAATATTCAAAAATTATTTTTATCATTAATTTAAATTAACTCATCTGCTACCAGACGCATCAGCTGTTTCCTTGAAGCTTCTATGCTACCAGAGTGTGGCGAAGCGTTTTCTGGTTCTTGAAAAGCTTCTTCTCTTCAGCACTCTTGCCTATGGGTTGACACCTGATGATTGGCCTATTGACATCAGGTGCAACTATAATGCTGTTTCATTGTGTATATATCCAAAATCTATGGATGGAAAGGAAAATACTCACTCAGCGCATATATAATACATTATGGGTGGGGAATAATAAGTCAGCATATTACAGGAAACATTACATACTGCTGACTCACTCACCTTGACAGGAATCATTGAACCAACGTCAAATTTCGTTTAGCTGACTAAATATGCTGCAGGAACAATGGAAAGGAATCTTCGCACCCAACTAAATACTCGGACGATCTTTTCGAAACTAGAGAAACGCTCATGAAACCAAGAAAAATTTTTCTTGCAAGATAACATTGAAGAAGTTATAGATTTTCTTCTTTCGCTATTGACAATATCTTCTTCGACGGCATAATTCTGAGCGGGCCATTCTTCTGGAGATTTTCTTATCTACGCTGCACCCTCCCACCATCTCGACTCAATCAACTGGCTTGCAGAACAGCCACGAGAAGGAAGGTCAGCTGGATTTTCGTGCCCTGGAACGTGAAACCATGCATTTCTATCGGTCAGATTCTGTATTTCCTTCACTCGATTCCATATGAAAGGATTCCAGTTATCATCTCCTTTGATCCATGAAAGAACTGTAGTTGAGTCAGACCACCAAAACACAGAAAAATCAAATGGCTTGTTTTCTATGACTGTTCTTGATAATCTGGCTCCAATCGTGGCAGCCAACAGCTCTAGTCGGGGTATCGTCATTGGTTTGATAGGTGAAACTTGGGATTTCGCTTGAATCAGTTGTACATTCACACCGTAACTAGATTCGGATCTCAGGAAAATGGCTGTAGCATATGAATATTGACAGGCATCACAAAATACATGCAGAGTGCAACGCTTCTCGACATCAGCAGACGTGAATAACCAACGTGGAATTCTGAGATTCAAAAGAGCTGGAATGTCTCTCACCCAACACAAAAAATTGTTCTTTATCTCATCTGGAACCTCAGTATCCCATCCTATCTTCAAATTCCACGTTTTCTGAAGAAGTATTTTGGGGCACAGTGAAACAGGACAAGAGAATCCAATGGTATCAAAAATTCTCTGTGCTGTTGATAAAATGACTCTCTTGCTTATCAATTCTTTGTCGATATCTCGATATCATTCAGAGTTCAATTCCAGTGTATCCAAATTCCGATTCCAGTTGAGACCCAAAACTGGTGATAAAACAGGTGCCGTTTCAGAATTCTCAAAAACTGTGAACTCCCACCCTCGATGGCATCAGCAAATATCTTTGTAGATTTTTCAATGAACTCCCGCAGTTCAGCTTCGCTGTCAACACTTGAGACGCAGTTGTCTACATAAAAACTCTTCAACAATTTTTTGTTGGTTTCAGAATTGTTTTTCAAATGGTACTCTATAACTGCTCCCAGCAAAAATGGACTACACGTAACCCCAAAAACAACTCGAGTGTGCCGATAAATTTTCAATTGTCCATTTTCATCGTACCAAAGAATTCTCAGAAAGTCTCTGTCCGTTAAAGTTAAATCAATTTGGAAAAATGCTTTCTTTATATCAGATATGACACCAATTTTGCCAAATCGAAATCCCATCAGTATTGAAGGTATTAGTTCGATGAGATTAATACCTTTCCCAAGACACTGGTTCAGTGAGGGATGGCATTTGGTGGATTTGGCAGATGCATCAAACACAGGTCTTATTTTCGTACTAGTACTGCTTTCTTTGACTACATGACGATGCGGCAAATAATGTTGGTGCTTCTCAATATCTGTAGTTGACACTTCTTCGATGATTCCTTCCTCCAACCATTCCTTGAAAACTTAGGAATATTTAAGGTAATATCCATCAGCGTTCAACTTCGTTATCAAATTATTCAGTCTTCTTTGTGCCAATGCGAAATTATCAGGTAATGGAGGATGACCCTCTATCCACGGCATGTGAACTTCATACCTTCCATCATTGTTTCTCATAACAGTTTCAGTAAAATGTTTCATAACTGCTTCCTCAGTTTCATTCTGTGATTTTTATTGTGATGGATCGGTGATTCCAAGGACATCAAGACTCCAGAGATCTAAAGGGGCTAGGTCTTTATTAATTTGATACTTGTAAACTTTGATTTGGATATTGGGTATTTATATATGTATATTTAAAGGAAACTGAAAAAATATGATGAAAATATGTGTACCTACACTCAAAATTGAAACAAATAAAAATGGATATATGTTTTATTCACAAAATTCGAATGGCTCCCCCAAAAAAAAATACAACATTAAACAAATTTACAAAATTGATCATTCTTTATCCCAAAACATTATCCATCTCGTCAGTCCATTTTTTGAACACAGTTCTTATTTCGTCCATGGAGCCTTCACCTAACTTATTTTGCGCCCGTATTCGTAAATTATTATTCATTTCTTCATCGATTTCAGTTTTCGAAACCGTATTTCTCAGACGTGATATCTGAACCTTCAATAATGGAATTTGTTCGTATATTAAAGAAATCTCCGTACCATTTCAAACAAACTTACATCTGATTCATGAGTGGATTGAAAAGTTCCAACCGTACCATTATGAATATTGAAAGTCTTCTGGAAAAGCATTTGGCAAATATAAGAATACTTCAAATGAAAATTCAACAGTATGAAGACAAAATGGAAATGATGAAGAAATTCGATAATATAACATTGGAGGCGGTGAGAGCGTGCCATGATGTTTCCACAGAATCACGATATTGTGTCAATTACAGAAAAATGTATCTGCCCTATTAAAAAAATTTGACAAGTCATTAATATTATTATTATTTCTTTCAATAAATTTTCATCTGCTTCAGAAGAAAAAACACACATGTTACGTTATATTATTTAATTGATAGAAGAAATGACAAAAAAAAAATTCATGGAACATTACTATTTTTATTTGTCGTGGTTCACTATTAAAGTCACCAAAAATTCATGGAACATTACTATTTTTATTTGTCGTGGTTCACTATTAAAGTCACCAAATTTAACATAAAGACACATTGGAGGTGCTTTATACGCGAACTTAGGAAGACTCACTGTATATTGATGGAATATTGTTTACCCTCACATCCATCAAGTATCAATTTGATACTTGTAAACTTTGATTTGGATATTGGGTATTTATATGTGTATATTCAAAGGAAACTGAAAAAGTATGATGAAAATATGTGTACCTACACTCGAAATTAAAAATCAAATAAAAATGGATATATATTTTATTCACAAAATACGAATTGCTCCCAAAACAAAATTATAACATTAAACAAATTTACAAAATTGACCATTTTTTAACCCAAAACATTATCCATCTCGTCAGTCCATGTTTTGAATACAGTTCTTATTTCTTCCATGGAGCCTTCACCTAACTTCAACTTATTTTGCGCCCGTATTCGTAAATTATTATTCATTTCTTCATCGATTTCAGTTTTCGAAACCGTATTTCTCAGACGTGATATCTGAACCTTTAATAATGCAATTTGTTCGTATATTTTTCTGTTCACATTTTTCTTCTCTTCTAATTTGGGATCAATTTCCGCACATTGTCTGATTGTTTTATTGGCATCAATAATTTTCTGCCTGGCGACATTGGCCCTTTCCAATAAGTCTTGAGAGTTTCCAAATGATGAAATGGATTTATTCGTTTTAACAGTGTACGAATCCATTGAGTTTCGAGATTTCGAAATGGTAATTGGTGCGATGCTGTTTGACGAGGTTGTGGGTGTATCAGTCATGATCCGCCGCCTTTTCGCATTTTTTTGTCCTCACAAACTAGCTCAATGAGTATATCAGCCGTGATCCGCTGGAAGTCGATGATTTGGGAAGTACCCTCGCTAGTGGAAAATCCATTAGAATGTTCACAAACTTCTCGTTGTTCGCCACTACAAACTCCATCACTGTTCGCTAATAATGCCCCCTCAGATGGTTGGTAATTATCAGCACCTCATAATAGAATATTTTCTAAAATAGTGATCGACATTTTATTTTTTCGAACCGTTCAATAATAATAATAATAATACTCCCTCATAAACACTCGTTGAGTGTACCCAAAGGCATAGTTAGACACATAAAGTGAAATGATATGCAATCGTAATATTTCGGGATAAGTATATAGAAAATCGAAACAATTGTTTCTGTCTAAGACCAACTCCTGACTTTGTGGGATGATAAAGTGTTTAGCCAATAGAGTACTCTCTACGAAAATCAAAGTTGCAGCCTCTCTCGCTTAAATACATCAATCACTCGATTTTCCACAATCCATCCACAAATGGACTCTGCCAGGTTGATAAAAACTCGCTGCGCAAAAACAACTTACCTCATCGCAGACTTATCATATGCTATAATATAATTATTGCGTGGGAAGTCAGCCCATTGAGATATCACAGACTTAACACCTGCCGATCAATTACATGAGAAAGTTGAAAGAATTCAATCACACAGTCGAATGAAACCATTTGTATGCGACACCCTTCCCAAACAGAAATAGATGCGACGAAGTGAAATAGACATTTGAGAATCGGGCACCTGTCGTAAAAACAGAAGGCTAATAGATGCTGTGAATTAGGGTGATCTTCACATATAAAAAAGCACTACATTCCTCGATGTTTCTCACCTTTGTTAGTAAATTATTCATGGAACAAAATGTCACAAGAGAAATTATGCGGAGTAAATGATAATAATGAACCATTGTTTTCGGGATTCAGTGTCAATACCTTATACAAAGCATCACTGAAGTTTGCAAACAAATTTCAGATACATTAAGAGTACTTGAGAGGCACACAAGGTCATTAAGCAATTTATCTGCCCTAATGAAAACATTGACAAATGTGTTTATTTTTCTATACAAATTCATTCGAAAATTTAATAATTATGTTGGGGTTTGGTCACCAAGTGAACATATAGATTTTGACTGATCCACGTAATTGAAAGTGATTTGAAGGTGATTGATTGAGTAATAAGCAATTGCAATAAAGTATGGAAAAATCTAAATACCACTATGTGTGAACAGTCTGTCTGAAGATGGCCAAACCATTTGGCCATCTTCAAGCAGACTGTTTCAACTAGTGTGTAATTGAAATACGCTCCAATAGTAAAAAAATTTAAAATAAAGTAATCGAGAGGTAAATGACACAAAGTACGGTGTATTGAAATAAGCAATTACAATAGTTAAAAAAATTTAAAATAAAGTACTCGAGAGACAAATGACACAAAGTACGGTGTAAATGAAATAAGCAATTACAATAGTTGAAAAAAATTCAAGACAAAGAACTCGAGAGGCAAATGACACAAAGTACGCAAGAACTTGAAAACGCAAATACACCAAAGCTCTCTAAATACTTCTAGATTGCTCTAAGTACTTCTAGATAGCTCTAAGTACATGGGGCTCTCATTACTGACTAATCAATTGCTCCAGTTATATGTTTGAAAACAGCTGTCTATCAATTACCCCCATATTGCACAGTAATACTAGTTACATCTAATTACAAGTGAACCACGTCATGAAAACATTCATTTACCCCAATTACCCACATTACCCTCTAATTACCCATAATTACACTGAGTACATGTAATGATATGTAATTAGTCACTCTAATTACAGTCTCATTACACTCTTCTGCTATTGACATTCGTCTTGATTAGGAATTCTATCAGGCATTCCTACAATTTCATGCTGTTCGAGGCTAAGATCAACAAGATATTGAAGAGTTTCGGTATATTCAAAGCAGAAAGTTTGGAGCATGCGAAAAATATAGGAGGCTGAAGTTAGCTTTAGATTTAAATCTGCGCTTCCGCCAAATCGTAGTGGGCCAGACAAATAGTGTTCAAGCGTAATATACAGCTTATATGCAAGTGGAATGTTTGAGAGCATCAACAGATAGTCGTGGCATTGCGACACATTCGATGATATTGGAAGAAATATAGGAACGAGTATGTCGATATCAATTATAGGAGGCACACATTTCGTGAAATGAAAATATTGTCGTAACTAATCATAGAAACAAAAACAACGTAGGCGGTCTAGTCGTCATGCCGCTCAACGATGTCCATACAGAAAATAACAAACGCCCCAACTACCTGAACGGAGTGACAACCCTGTACTGTAAAACATATAACCCCATAACAAAAGTAATCGACGCTGTCAGGCATCCCTGAATGTGTTGGAGGACTCTACTGTAATTGCTCGATCAAATGCATAACGAGATTTAGACGTCTCAACGTCCTGAATGGGGTGACAACCCTTCACGAAGGAACAAAATATAAATCAATTACAAAAAATTCTGACGTTGTCAGGGATTTCTGAAGGTGTTGGAGGACGCTAGTGGAATTGCTCGATCAAATCCATGACGAGATTTAGAGGTCTCATCGTCCTGAACGGGGTGGCAACCCTTCACGAAGAATCATAATATAAATCAATTACAAAAAATTCTGACGTTGTCAGGGATATCTGAATGTGTTGGAGGACGCTAGTCTCAACGTCCTGAACGGGGTGACAACCCTTCACGAAGGAACATAATATAAACCAATTACAAATAATTCCGACGTTGTCAGGGATTTCTGAAGGTATTGGAGGACGCTAGAGGAATTGCTCGATCAAATCCATGTCGAGATTTAGACGTCTCAGCGTCCTGAACGGGGTGACAACACTTCACGAAGGAACATAATATAAAGCAATTACAAAAAATGCCGACGTTGTCAGGGATTTCTGAAGGCATTGGAGGACGCTAGTGGAATTGCTCGATCAAATCCATGTCAAGATTTAGACTTCTCAACGTCCTGAACGGGGTGACAACCCTTCAGGAAGGAACATAATATAAAGCAATTACAAAAAATTCTGACGTCAGGGATTTCTGAAGGTGTTCGAGGACGCTAGTGGAAATGCTCGATCAAATCCATGTCGAGACTTCGACGTCTCAACGTCCTGAACGGGGTGATACCCTTTACGTAGTAATATAATATAAATCAATTACTAAAAAAATCTGACGATGTAAGGGATTTCAGAACGTGTTGGACGACGCTAGTGGAATTTCTCGATCAAATCCATGTCGAGATTTAGACGTCTCAACGTCCTGAACGGGGTCATAACCCTTCAAGTGGTAATATAATATAAATCAATTACTAAAAAATCTGATGTTGTCAGGGATTTCTGAATGTGTTGGAAGACGCTAGTGGAATTGCTCGATCAAATCCATGTCAAGATTTAGACGTCTCAACGTCCTGAATGGGGTGACAACCCTTCACGAAGGAACATAATATAGAGCAATTACAAAAAATTCCGACGTTGTCAGGGATTTCTGAAGATATTGCAGGACGCTAGTGGAATTGCTCGATCAAATCCATGTCGAAACAGACGTCTCAACGTCCTGAACGGGGTGACAACCCTTTACGAAGGTACATAATATAAAGCAATTACAAAAAATTCTGACGTAAGGAATTTCCGGATGTGTTGAAGGACGCTAGTGGAATTGCTCGATCAAATCCATGACGAGATTTAGACGTCTCAACGTCCTGAACGGGGTGACAACCCTTCACGAAGGAACATAATATAAAGCAATTACAAAAAATTCTGACGTTGTCAGGGATTTCTGAAGGTATTGCAACACGCTAGTGGAATTGCTCGATCAAATCCATGTCGAGATTTAGACGTCTCAACGTCCTGAACGGGGTGACAACCCTTCACGAAGGAACATAATATAAAGCAATTACAAAAAATTCCGACGTTGTCAGGGATTTCTGAATGTGTTGGACGACGCTAGTGGAATTTCTCGATCAAATCCATGTCGAGATTTAGACGTCTCAACGTCCTGAACGTGGTGACAACCCTTTACGAAGGAACATAATATAAAGCGATTTCAAAAAATTCCGACGTTGTCAGGGATTTCTGAATGTATTGGAGGACGCTAGTGGAATTGCTCGATCATATGCATGTCGAGATTTAGACGTCTTATCGTCCTGAATGGGGTCACAACCCTTTACGTGGTAATATAATATAAATCAATTACTAAAAAATCTGACGTTGTCAGGGATTTCTGAATGTGTTGGAAGACGCTAGTGGAATTGTTCGATCAAATCCATGTCGAGATTTAGACGTCTCAACGTCCTCAATGGGGTGACAACCCTTCACGAAGGAACATAATATAAAGCAATTACGAAAAATTCCGACGTTGTCAGGGATTTCTGAAGGTATTGCAGGACGCTAGTGGAATTGCTCGATCAAATCCATGTCGAAATTTAGATGTCTTAACGTCCTGAACGGGGTGACAACCCTTCACGAATATAAAGCAATTTCAAAAAATTCAGACGTTGTCAGCGATGTCTGAATGTGTTGGAAGACGCTAGCCACAACGTCCTGAACGGGGTGACAACCCTTCACGAAGGAACATAATATAAAGCAATTTCAAAAAATTCAGACGTTGTCAGGGATTTCTGAAGGTATTGCAGGACGCTAGTGGAATTGCTCGATCAAATCCATGTCGAGATTTAGACGTCTCAACGTCCTGAATGGGGTGACAACCCATCACGAAGGAACATAATATAAAGCAATTACAAAAAAATCCGACATTGTCAGGGATTTCTGAAGGTATTGCAGGACGCTAGTGGAATTGCTCGATCAAATCCATGTCGAGAATAAGACGTCTCAACGTCCCGAACAGGCTGACAACACTTTACGTGGTAACATAATATAGATCACGTACAAAAAAGTCTGACGTTGTGAGGGAAGACAATGTATACTTGCTTATCTCCTGAACGAACAACGACAATAACAAAACAGTATAAGTACAAGCTACACATCAACAACTGTCGTACAATTCACTATGCTGTATTCAACAGCTCATCAAATATGGTGTCCAGTGTGTAATTGATGGGTAATTCGAAGTCCTCGTCACAGTCGATGTCATGTGTTTGTTTGTACTTTGCCTCAAAGGATATGGTACCATTTTCTGTGTACTAGTTTCCTGCTCAGAACGACCAACAGAACATATACCAAGAACTCTAAATCATCACAGTTAATGTCTCGTCTGATAATTTGTGCTATCAAGAAGGCCGTGTCAAATGGAATGAATGCGGTAAAGTAATACCAAATCAGATGTTTTCAAGGATCACGTGTTCCTCGAAACCACCAACTCTCGTCATTACTGTCTCTCGTGTTAACGATATTTTATAACTACAACTTATGATGTGTTACAAAAAGTCGCAATTCAGGCTCACTTATGTCGATAGTGTGACAGTTCGATACACTTTCGAAGGGATCTTTGGATAACTGACATAAGTAGCACGTAAAAATAAAGCACCTATCACTGACGTCCTCGAGTGAAACTTCAGTCTTCAACAGCTGATTAGGTTTCTCGCATTTGTCAATATGCACCCAACGTTTACAGAAGTTGCATTTGATGAAACTGCCTTCTTCAGCGGTACCGCATACCTGACAAACTTCTGATACATCTTCCGAAGACAATAATATAAATGACTGTAGAGCGAGTCTGAATTGCTCTGGATCAACGACATGGGGTGATTTGAGAGATCGCCAAAATGAACCAATATTATCCGTTACTGATAAGGTATAGATATAATATAACACATACACGCCACAGTTATGTGAATCACTTTGTTTCGGATACGCTGTATCTTCACGTGGTACTATTTGCCATGTTGACACTGTCTCAGTTATTCCTCTGGATGCATGTCAATGATTGAAGAACTTAGTAATTTTCTCGAACACAAGAGACTCTTGATACGCGAAACCAGGATCCAGAATATGGATATTACACAGTTCCATATCAAGCACAACCAGCATCCAATGAATTTCTTTAGGATTGACAGGCAAAATTACATATTTGAATAAGTCCAGAGAAATGTTGAAAGGTTTGAAATTTCGCATAGGGCATTCGGAATAGAATATGATTTGTGTTGAAATTGTGTCTATATAATATATATCATGTCGATCACTGAACAAGGTGAAAGATATTGCATCCAAACAGTAATCCGTCAACCACTTGGAATTCACATCACTTGATTGGGGGGATGTTCTGTTGCGACGTGAGTTTAGCGATGCGAAATCAGAACCAGCCAATTTGATGATACTTTCATCTGTTTTATGTAGTACGACTATGAATGGTATGTCGTTCATCACACTTGCCGTCATATAATAGTCCGAATTGAAAAAAAAAAAACATTCACCAAACAACGTGGATCATGGATTTCTGGTGATCTGAGCGGTGGTGTATGATTGGATTTCACGACTGGTAATCGCAAGCTGTCGTCGTCCGTTTCAGTTATCGACGAGGCAGCAAAAGTATGTTTCATTGTTTCCAATTTGAAATAGGTTGGACGTCTTCGACTGTTGTGGGGTTTCTATGTCTCCAATGCCAAAGGCTGATCAATTTCTGACTGCAGTGTTTTCAATGTTTTTGATGAGTAATGGGTTCGTCGAAAGGGTGATTTTCCAATTTTCAGCTCCACTGCTTCAGATCAACGAATATCTTATCTCTCATAAGTTCGATGAATCGGACAACTTTCAGATTGGAATCGTGCTTCATAATGTCATTCTTCACTATTTTGAACCAGCATTCGACATTCGAATTACTAAACCTCGTTAGGTGCTTGTCACTTGTATTGGCTGTATGTAAAATACCTGTCCACAGAGGAACGAATGGCATGTAATTCTTTAGAATATATTCTAAAAATTTTTCACAGTGATATGGATTAGATGGATGATTGGAATCAGACTTTTGTTGATCGTCTGTTGTATGGTTTGCTATTTCTAAGCAGGTATTATAGAAATGAATGTAAAATGGCGAAATGTATTGGCCTCTCACTATTGCCTCATCCTGCGTGTCTGCTCGTATATCGATATCGTGCATATTCTCCAACACTGATGCACAGCTACCATTAATGAACTTCTGACACGTTAGATCTAACGAAGGTGTTGTGAATGACGTCAGGAGAACGATACATACCACACGAAATAATTCAAGCAACTGTTGCCATGTTGCAGCTTCTATCATGCAGGCTATCATCTCAATGAATATCAAGTATCTCTTTTTCTCAATTTTTATTCTCTTCAGTACGCGAGAGACCATTTTCATTAAATGGGCACAGCATAACTTCAATCCTATGACTGGTGTTTCTGTCGTAGTAATTTTCGTCACATGTTTATAAACGACTTTCAGATACGAGAAAAGTGTCATTTCATGCAGTCCTAAGCAATTCCTCCTATATTTGCGAAACTCCAGTCACTCACGATCACGTCAAAAATAGGCCAAGACCGCTGAACATCGATGGTAACAAATCTTTTAAATTTGATGAAAAAATTCGCCATAGTTCCAGCATCATGCGTTGAACTGATCAGTTCTGCAACTGGAATTATTTGTGAGTCGACATTGATCACTAACGCGTAATAATAGACTGTACCACATTCGAGTGGAGCAACAACGCTTCCCGTCGAATCGAAATACCCAAAGACTTTGCGGCCTTTCGGTACCAAGGTGTTCATTTGGTGTTCACTTTAAAGGTACACTATAGTTCCGGTGGAGGGCCATTGAACATATCTCGATTCTATCGGTTCTTTCATCGACCTCATGACAAGGTCAAGGTATGCATTTTTATCTAGGTCGAGATCAGCCTTAGCCTCCGATTTTGCCTTATGATATACAGATAAAGATCTGATATCTTGCCAATTTCCACGAGCCAATAACTGACTGTTAGCTGCTTTGATGTCTTCATTCCTTCTGCATAGTGGTGATGACTTAAACAAATCTGTCTTCACCTTTTTGCGCATTTTGCCTTTGAGGTGATATGAATGCTGTTCTCCTTCATGATTCTCAATTTCTTTATTAAATCGAATCAGAATCCTGCAAACCCCCGTATCACTTGATTGATAATATTCGATTCGAAAGTTCCTTCAACCAGTGTGTTTACATCTGCCATATTCAACGATAACAGGACCATTGCATTTCTTCCTGGGTAGGAAACGTTTGAAGGCGACAACGCAAGAAAGCTCATATTCCCAGAAATGTATTTTCATGTGATTTCGCCTATTTTCGGCATCGTTAATGATATGCCATAGGGTATACGCTTCGTTGTAGTACGGATAGTTCTCCTGCTGAGGAGACGTTGATACACAATCTGAATAGGCGTTGTCGCCGAGTGCGAATGATGTATTACACTCTTTGATGTTTTCATATACATTTTCTGGGAAGTCGACGTTGTCCTGTTCACATTTGTTATGTGTTAGGCAAGATTTATGTCTTGACCAAAATCGCCATATACGGTATTTATTGTTGAAAGTCGATTGTATATTGAACTCTTTGCATATCACTTCCAACACGTTTCCAGCACTGGTAAAGGTTTCCAGATCTCTCAGATCCACTTGTCCTGTTTTCAGCATATTGCAGAAGAGACCTACGCTCAATTCCAGTTTCTTCCTCTTAGGCATTGGACTAGGTTCGATGCAGACAGTCAAAGAATATACACGCAAAATTGCAAAGATACGAACGCAGTACAATCACTGTTTCAATCAGTTCTTGCAAGGGACATCTACAGAATAATACTGACGTCCTATTCGTAACTGAGCCTGAATGTCGTTTCAGAAAAACATCTATTCGTGATACAAAAACGGACCAAACAACTATTCCTGTCAAAAGTGTAACAATGAGATATGTATAGTCCAAGAGCTTGTGACGAATTTGGGGACGATATTTCGGGCTCGAACTCAAAGAAGTCGTATATTATAGATGTCCGGGGTTGCGGATAATTGGCTACAACGCCACTACTTACATTCGCAAGCACTGGAAAAAATCATACTTCGGGTAACATGCAATCCCTTGGATTGGTCAAATTGGTATGACTGCCCCAATTATTAATATTGGGCTGAATGCCCCATACTGCACAACCGTTAGTTGTCGATTCGACGGGAAGCGTTGTTGCTCCACTCACATGTGGTACAGTCTATTATTACGCGTTAGTGGTCAATGTCGACTCACAAATAATTCCAATTGCGGAAATGATCAGTTCAATGCATGATGCTGGAACTACAGCGAATTGTTGCATCAAATTCAAAAGATTTGTTACCATCGATGTTCAGCGGTCTTGGCCTATTTTCGACGTGAACGTAAGTGAGTGGACTTTTGCAAATATAGGAGAGGTTTGCGTAGGACTGAATGAAATGACACTTTTCTCGTATCTGAAAGTCGTTTATAAACATGTGACGAAAATTACTACGACAGAAACACCAGTCATAGGATTAAAGTTATGCTGTGTCCATTTTATGAAAATGGTCTCTCGCGTACTGAAGAGAATAAAAATTGAGAAAAAGAGATACTTGATATTCATGGAGATGATAGCCTGCATGATAGAAGCTGCAACATGGCAACAGTTGCTTGAATTATTTCGTGCGGTATGTATCGTTCTCCTGACGCCATTAACACCACATTCGATAGATCTAACGTGTCAGAAGTTCATTGATGGTAGCTGTGCATCAGTGTTGGAGAATATGCACGATATCGATATACGAGCAGACACGCAGGATGAAGCAATAGTGAGAGGCCAATACAAGGAGTCGCCATTTTACATTCATTTCTATAATACCTACTTAGAAATAGCAAACCATACAACAGACGATCAACAGAAGTCTGATTCCAATTATCGATCTAATCCATATCACTGTAAAATATTGCTAGAATATATTCTGCAGAATTACATGCCATTCGTTCCTCTGTGGACAGGTATTTTACATTCAGCCAATGCAAGTGACAAGCACCTAACGAGGTTTAGTAATTCGAATGTCGAATGCTGGTTCAAAATAGTGAAGAATGACATTTTGAAGCACGATTCCAATCTGAAAGTTGTCCGATTCATCGAACTTATGAGAGATACGATATTCGTTGATCTGAAAGCAGTGGAGCTGAAAATTGGAAAAACACCCGTTCGACGAACCCATTCCTCATGAAAAACATTGAAAACACTGAAGTCAGAAATTGATCAGCCTTTGGCATTGGAGACATGGAAACCCCACAACAGTCGAAGACGTCCAACCTATTTCAAATTGGAAACAATGAAACATAATTTTGCTGCCTCGTCGAAAACTGAAACAGACGACGACAGCTTGCGATCACCAGTCGTGCAATACAATCATTCACCACCGCTCAAATCACCAGAAATCCAATCTGGAGTTGATACGACAGACTCGCTGCATCGGTCATCTGTTGATGAAAGTGAAGACCATGATCCACGTTGTTTGGTGAAAGGTTTATTTTTCAATTCGGACTATTATATGACGTAAAGTGTGATGAACGACATACCATTCATAGTCGGACTACATAAAACAGGTGAAAGTATCATCTAATTGGCTAGTTCTGATTTCGCATCGCTAAACTCACGTCGCAACAGAACATCCCCCCAATAAAGTGATGTAACGTCCAAGTGGTTGACGGATTACTATTTGGATGCAATATCTTTCACCTTGTTGAATGATCGACATGATATATATGATATAGAATCAATTTCAACACAAATCATATTCTATTCCGAATGCCCTATGCGAAATTTCAAACCTTTCACCATTTCGCTGGACATAATCAAATATGTAATTTTGCCTGTCAATCCTAAAGGAATTCATTGGATGGTGGTTGTGCTTGATATGGAACTGTGTAATATCTATATTCTGGATCCTGGTTTCGCGTATCCAGAGTCTCTTGTGTTCGAGAAAATTACTAAGTTCTTCAATCATCGACATGCATCCAGAGGAATTACTGAGACAGTGTCAACATGGCAAATAGTACCACTTGAAGATACAGCGTATCCAAAACAAAGTGATTTACATAACTGTGGCGTGTATGTGTTATATTATATCCATACCTTATCAGGAACGGATAATATTGGTTCATTTGGGCGATTTCTCAAATCACCCTATGACGTTGATCCAGAGCAATTCAGACTCGCTCTACAGTCATTTATATTATTGTCTTCGGAAGATGTATCAGAAGTTTGTCAGGTATGCGGTACCGATGAAGAAGGCAGTTTCATCAAATGCAACTTCTGTAAACGTTGGGTGCATATTGACAAATGCGCGAAACCTAATCGGCTGTTGAAGACTGAAGTTTCATTAGAGGACGCCAGTGATAGGTGCTTTATTTTTACGTGCTACTTATGTCAGTTATCCAAAGATCCCTTCGAAAGTGTATCGAACTGTCACACTATCGACATCAGTGAGCCTGAATTGCGACTTTTTGTAACACTACATAAGTTGTACTTACAAAATATCCTCAATACGAGAGACAGTAATGACGAGAGTCGGAAGTTTCGAGGAACACGTGATCCTGGCAAACATCTGATTTGATAGCACAAATTATCAGACAAGACATTAACTCCGATGATTTTGAGTTCTTGGTATATGTTCTGTTGGTCGTTCTGAGCAGAAAACTAGTATACAGTTTCTATGAAATTTCAGAAAATGGTACCATATCATTTCAGGAAAAATACAAACAAACACATGACATCGACTGTGACGAGGAATTCGAATTACCCATCAATTACACACTAGATACCATATTTGATGCGCTGCTGAATAGAGCATAGTGAATTGTGCGACAGTTGTTGATTTGTAGCTTTTACTGCTTTGTTATTGTCTTCCCTCACAATGTCAGACTTTTTTGTATGTGATTGATATTATGTTACCACGTAAAGGGTTGGCAGCCCGTTCGGGACGTTGAGATGTCTAATTCTCGACATGGATTTGATCGAGCAATTCCACTAGCGTCCTCCAACACATTCGGAAATTCCTGACAACGTCAGAATTTTTGGTAATTGATTCATAGTATGTACCTTCGTGAAGGGTTGTCATCCCGTTCAGGACGTTGAGACGTCTAAATCTCGACATGCATTTGATCGAGCAATTCCACTAGCGTCCTCCAACACATTCAGAAATCCCTGACAACGTCTGAATTTTTTGTAATTGCTTTATATTATGTTCCTTCGTGAAGGGTTGTCACCCCGTTCAGGACGTTGAGACGTCTAAATCTCGACATGCATTTAATCGAGCAATTCCACTGGCATCCTCCAACACCTTCAGAAATCCCTGACAACGTCAGAATTTTTTGTAATAGATTTATATTTAGGTTCTTCGTGAAGGGTTGTCACCCCATTCAGGACGTTGAGACGTCTAAGTCTCGACATGGATTTGATCGAGCAATTCCACTAGCGTCCTCCAACACATTCAGAAATCCCTGACAACGTCAGAATTTTTTGTAATTGCTCTATATTATGTTCCTTCGTGAAGGGTTGTCACCCCATTCAGAACGTTGAGACGTCTATATCTCGTCATGGATTTGATCGAGCAATTCCACTAGCGTCCTCCAACACATTCGGAAATTCCTGACAAAGTCTGAATTTTTTGTAATTGCTTTATATTATGTACCTTCGTGAAGGGTTGTCACCCCGGTTAGGACGTTGAGACGTCTAAGTCTCGACATGCATATGATCGAGCAATTCCACTAGCGTCCTCCAACACATTCAGAAATCCCTGACGTCAGAATTTTTTGTAATTGCTTTATATTATGTTCCTTCGTGAAGGGTTGTCACCCCGTTCAGGACGTGGAGACGTTTAAATCTCGACATGCATTTGATCGAGCAATTCCACTAGCGTCCTCCAGCACCTTCAGAAATCTCTGACAACGTCAGAAATTTTTGTAATTGATTTATATTTAGGTTCTTCGTGTAGGGTTGTCACCCCATTCAGAACGTTGAGACGTCCAAATCTCGACATGCATTTGATCGAGCAATTCCACTAGCGTTCTCCAACACATTCAGGAATCCCTGACAACGTCAGAATTTTTTGTAATTGCTTTATATTATGTTCCTTCGTGAAGGGTTGTCACCCCGTTCAGGACGTTGAGACGTCTAAATCTCGACATGCATTTGATCGAGCAATTCCACTAGCGTCCTCCAACACATCCGGAAATTCCTGACGTCAGAATTTTTTGTAATTGATTTATATTTAGGTTCTTCGTGAATGGTTGTCACCCCATTCAGGACGTTGAGATGTCTAAGTCTCGACATGGATTTGATCGAGCAATTCCACTAACGTCCTCCAACACATTCAGAAATCCCTGACGTCAGAATTTTTTGTAATTGCTTTATATCATGTTCCTTCGTGAAGGGTTGTCACCCCGTTCAGGACGTTGAGACGTCTGAATCTCGTCATGGATTTGACCGAACAATTCCACTAGCGTCCTCCAACACATTCGGAAATTCCTGACAACGTCTGAAATTTTTGTAATTGCTTTATATTATGTACCTTCGTGAAGGGTTGTCATCCCGTTCAGGACGTTGAGACGTCTAAGTCTCGACATGGATTTGATCGAGCAATTCCACTAGCGTCCTCCAACACATTCAGAAATCCCTGACAACGTCAGAATTTTTTGTAATTGCTTTATATTATGTTCCTTCGTGAAGGGTTGTCACCCCGTTCAGGAAGTTGAGACGTCTGAATCTCGACATGCATTTGATCGAGCAATTCCACTGGCGTCCTCCAACACCTTCAGAAATCCCTGACGTCAGAATTTTTTGTTATTGAATTATATTTAGGTTCTTCGTGAAGGGTTGTCATCCCATTCAGGACGTTGAGACGTCTAAATCTCGACATGCATTTGATCGAGCATTTCCACTAGCATCCTCCAACACAATCAGAAATCCCTGACAACGTCAGATTTTTTTAGTAATATATTTATATTATATTACCACGTAAAGGGTTGTCACCCCATTCAGGACGTTGAGACGTCTAAATCTCGTTATGCATTTTATCGAGCAATTCTACTAGTGTCCTCCGACACATTCAGAAATGCCTGACAGCGTCGATTACTTTTGTCATCGGGTTATAAGTTTTCCAGTACAGGGTTATCACTCCGTTCAGGCAGTTGGGGCGTATGTTATTCTCTGCATGGACATCGTTGAGCGGCATGACGACTAGACCGGCTACGTTGTATTTGTTTCTATGATTAGTTACGACAGTATTCTCATTTCACGAAATGTGTGCCTCCAATGATTGATATCGACATACTCGATCCTATATTTCTTCCAATATCATCGAATGTGTCGCAATACCACGAATATCTGTTGATGCTCTCAAACATTCTATTTGCATATGAGCTGTAATTACGCTTGAACACAATTTGTCTGGTCCAATACGATTTGGCGGAAGCGCAGATTTAAATCTAAAGCTAACTACAGCCACCTGAAAAATGTGATCTAGGTCTCTTTTTTCGTCACAATGATCACAGATTTTAGAAGAAAGTATATTTATCCATAACGATGAACATGATCAAAATTTAGTCTTATCAGAGTTATAATTAATATTTGGGGTATATTGAGATTCGAATACAAATTTTGTGTGGGTACACAAGGTTCTAATAGTGTGTATCTAGTGGAATTGGAACGACAGTATTCAGTCCAGCTGAATGGCTATGTTGAACCCTGTTGCATTTTCAAATGAACAAAAAAATAATTTGCACATACATGATGACCAATGTTTTCACTTCTTCCAACACCTGCTTCTAGCCAGTTGTTCCACATTTTCATTGCCCTCCAGTCCTAAATGTGCCTTCCTCCATAGGAAATTTTAATTCTACTGAGATTCACGTTAGGCTAAGTATATACCGACCGTACTTAATTATTTCATATCAGATAAGGAATCTGAATCAATGACTGTTCTGTTACGGCTCATTTAATATGTATTTGTATATAGTTAAATGTAATCTCTTTCTCATATATTAAATTTATTTTCTTTCAATTTATTTTTAACGCACTCCACTGTGATTTTATTTTCCCTCTTTGACATCAAGAAAGAAGCGCCTGGGCTGTAGCTCACAAATCGTCGCCAAGGTTAGACGTACCTTGCTATCTCGCAGTTTCTGTTCTCTCTCGCTCGCTCCCCATCTTTGGGAAAAACTAGTGCAGTTTCATACAAAAGGCACCGGCCGGTTGCATAATCCAGCTAACTTCCACGGCGTGCGCCCAGGGACAACGCAAAGGGGTAAGGAAATCACAGATTCCGTTGTCAAATTACCATTGTGATTTATAAATGATATAAACAGCATTCATTCGTCAATGAACAACAATTAGAACAAATACATTCCACACTCTAGTTATCGGACATTTATGGTCCTTCTCAGCCGCATTCTAAAGTGCATTTTGAACTATCTTGCATTGATATTTGAATGTAATTCTGAGAAAGAGATTGTTGATTATTTAAATTAAAATCATTTCGAAATCCCTTATCTCTGCAACGTGCCAGCACAGTTTTTTATACCTTTTTTTTGGTTGCTCTCGAGTTGACGATCCATATCGCACCTGGTATTGTTTTATTCTCATTGAATAAAAAATTTACAAAGTATAAAATGAATTTATCTGAAAGATCTCAAATAAAACAGAATTTATTCGTTGTTGGTATTTTATTTATATTTACCAGGAACACAGCGAACGCTAGTTACTTCCTAGAAAATAGATTGAATATTTCTTGTATTTATTTTGAAATTTGTTCTCGCATTTGACTTCATAGTTCAAAATCTTCGCTTCGCAGCAAGAATTTTGTTACATTATGTGATAGAGCTTGTGTTTTTACACAAGGGAAAAATAGTTGCAGTAGGGCTCACATAAGAAAAACAACGATTGAATGAATGCAAAACTTGAGAATAATTGCTGAAAGTGCAAGAGGTGATAAAAAAATTTCAGCTCAATTTAAAGTTCGCTACTCACATGTGGATTCTATTTACGAAGAATTTGAAAAAAATCATTGCTCTTTTGTGTCTCTTGCAGCGACAGTTGATGATTATTTGAGCATCAAAAAAGCAGTTAGAAAAACCTTTGATGAACATTATTTCAATGTCAAAGAATTTTATTCCAAATTATTTGGCTAGCCGATCTCTAATGATACTCAGGGAAGTACGACAGTTAGCAATGTTAGACTACCCAAAATTGAACTAGTTGAATTTGATGGAAATTCAAAAAATTGGAGAACGTTCCTAGACACATTCCAGTCCCTAGTTCAGGATAATGTTTCTCTCTCTTATATTGAGAAATTCACTTATTTAATCGCTTCTCTCTCTGGTCCTCCACTAAATATAGTTAAATGCAATCGCCTCACTGATGCAAATTATCTCATTGCCTTTGATGCTTTGAAGGCTAGGTACGAAAATAAGCGTGCTCTGGCTACTGCTCCTTACTTTGAATTGGAAAAAGCTTCCAAAATTTCTGAAAATAACTCGAATTCCCAAAGCCTACGCAATCTCTTAGACACTTATGAAGAAAATTTAGCTGCATGAGAAAATATGGAATGTCCCGTGAAGGAATGGGACTTTCTTATATTCAATATGCTATTGAATCGCCTGGACTCGGACACTGTTGCTAAGTTTGAAATTAGCTCAGACAAAATTCCCAAATTCGAGGATCTGACAACGTTTCTGCGCCAACAATGCAATGCGTTGGATAGAACTTGCGAATTTTGTTCCTCCAAATGATTTCAAAGGTCTGATAATTCAAAAAATAAACCAAACTCTAATAAGCCTCATTTTTCATCGCAACATCGTCCAAGTTCGTCGTTTTTCACTCACAAAAAGGCTACTCAAAACTGCTCATTCTGTAAAAGAGATCACTTAATCTACTAATGTCCCAATTTTTTATCACTGTCTCTCCAAGAACGATATAGTTCGGTGTAATCGAATAAATGGTGCTTGAATTGCTTGGGTTTCAAGCATATGTGGAAAGATTGTACCTTACAATACACTTGCTTTACTTGCAAGCAGAGACACCACACTCTCCTCCATTTTGAAAACGTCGCCTCAGGTACTACTCAGGATGGTTCCTCAAACCAGCCACCACCTCAATCGAGTGCACATTCTCTCACAAGTTTAGTTCCCGTAAAATTTTCAGTGCTTCTCTCAACTGCTCTTATTGAAGTTCTCGATTCTCGCAATAATTTCCAGGTTGTTCGGGTTCTACTCGACTCTGGCAGTCAAGCCAATTTCGTCTCTGAAAAATGTTGCAATAGGTTATGCCTTTCGCGCACCAACATTTCACTCTCTATTCAGGGATTGGGGCACATGAATTCCAATGCTTCTAAATGTGCTTCCCTCACCCTCCGCTCTCGTCATGATTGTTGTCACACTTTCAAGATTGATGCCATTGTTCTCCTACAAATATGTGAAGATATGCCCAAATTCGTCATCAATCGAAAGTCTTGGTCTCATATCTCTAATTTAACACTAGCGGATCCCAACTTCGATACTCCGACTCCAATCGATATTTTGTTAGGAGCTGACATTTTTCCCCACGTTCTCGAATCAGGTCGTCTTTCTGGAAATGCGGATGAACTTGTTGCAATTAACACTGTTTTTGGATGGATACTCATGGGTACAGTCACGTATTCTTCAACATCCTTATTAATCAACTCATTTTTCTGCTCTTGTGACGTTTCACTTGAAAGGTCATTGAAAATATTCCTCAGACACTTGCGATGAATCCCGAAAAGGAGCTATGTCAAGAAATTTTCCGGAAAAATGTTTCTCGAACGGACTCCGGAAGATTCACTGTTGCTTTGCCTTTTCGGGTAGCATATCCCACTTTTCCGGAATCGAAATCAATAGCTCATAGACGGTTCATATCTCTTGAACGTCGATTGCTCAAAGAACCTACACTTCAACAACAATATTGTGCATTTATACAGAATTATCTCGATAATGGTCACATGTCTTCCTCGAAGACAAAATCTCACTTGGGTGAGTGTTATTTCATCCCCCACCATAGTGTCATAAATTTGAACAGTAGAACCACTAAACTCAGGGTAGTATTCGATGCCTCCTGTAAGGCTGCCAACGGTGTATCGTTGAATGACACTCTCTTTACTGGACCTAAACTCCAAAATGATCTGTTCAATATTTTGTTGAATTTTTGTAAAAATCCCGTGGCTATGACGGCTGACATTCGTCAAATGTTCAATAAGATCAACGTCAGAGAATCGGATAGAAAGTATCAACAAATTCTTTGGAGATTTTCTCCAGAACAGCCCTTACAAGAATTCACCTTGAATTCGGTCGTTTTTGGAATTTGTTCTTTTCCCTATTCAGCGATTAAAACTCTCAATCAATTGGCAGAAGTAGATGGTGCCAAATTTACCCTCGCAGCCAAAGCTATACGATCATCTTCGTATGTTGATGATTTGGTTATTAGTGTCGAATCTCTTGAAAATGCACAAGATCTGAAAGGTCAACTCACTGATCTTCTTTTCAAAGGTGGGTTTGAACTCCACAAGTGGGCTAGTAATTCCTCGTCGTTATTGGAAAACACCTCCTCCCATTCAAATTCCCTTTCTCTAGATTTAGAAAACAAAACAAACAAAGTTTTGGGTTTGAAGTGGGACCCCTCGGGTGACTTTTTCATCTTCGATGTAACCCCTATAGATTCTCCATGCACCAAACGTTCTATACTCTCAGAGTTAGCCAGAATATATGACCCTCTTGGATTTTTGGCTCCTCTAACACTTTTGGCGAAAAGGTTGATCCAACACTTATGGACATTAGCACTAGAGTGAGATACCATTGCACCCCTCGAAATAACTACCAAATAGAATAAATATAAGAGTGAACTTTCCTCGTTAAGTAACATCTCTATCCCCCGGTATATTTTCACATCCAAATTAGTCAACTGTGAACTCCACGGGTTCGCCGATGCTTCGTTAAAGGGTTATGCCTCTGTAATCTATATGAGAACGCAAACAGAGGATAGTGTAAACACAACGCTCGTTTGCGCAAAATCTAATGTCGCCCCTCTCAAGAGTATTTCAATCCCACGCCAAGAATTATTTGCTGCCGTTCTCCTTTCAGAGATGTTTCAGACAGCTCTTCCATGTTGCCAAGAAGGAGTCCACATCACACGAGTTGGATTAGATCTCCTCCGTACAAGTTCAAGGTATTTGTGAGTAACCGCATCAGCAAAATTCAAGAAATCCTCCCCCCATCTCTCTGGAACTATGTTCCGTCGGCGGACAATCCTGCAGATTGTGCGTCTAGGGGTTTGCTGCTGTCAAAACTTCTCGGCCATACCTTATGGTGGGCGGGGCTTGCCTGGCTAAAGGAGCCTTCCTCCAGTTGGCCAACTCTCTCTCAGTCCCTCACTAATGAAGTATCTTTTGAAACAGAACAACGTCAGATTTTTACGACAACCAATTCTAAAACTTTCATTGATGATCTCATTGAAAATTTCTCGCCTCTTCCCAAGATTCAGCGTATCATTTCATTTGTCCGCCGGTTCATTTTCATTTGATCGCACCCTGCTCAAAAGATTAGTGATCCTCTCACCTCCACCGATTTAGAGAATGCTCTATTAGAGTTTTCCGGTAAGAACACACGTGTTGGAATCGTGTTGGACGGCCTCGGATGGTCGGTCACGGTTGCTCAGTGTGCTGGCTGCCTAAATGTCTATCTTTTATCCAATAGAGATTTTTGGCAAATTCTTCAATGCATAGAAACGTACTTTTACGGGATATTTAGCGAAGTCTGAATTATTTGAAAAACTTTTACTGTTCCTGGATACTAGTTCATTCTCGATCAGCATGAAGGTGATTTTCACTAGTAATACCACTACAGGTCAAATTATTTCCAGATATTTATGTGTGGTCGGTAGATCAGCGGTCTAAGGCACAGGCCGTTCGAAACTCCAGCATAGCGATAGTCGGTTCGAGTCCGATGTAGGTACGAGAATTTTTCTCAACTACTTTATATCGGATCGATAGGCGACCGCATGCCTTGTTGAAAAGCAAGTGTATGGTGAGTTGTCTAGATGCCAATCTCGTCTAGTGCTAGTTTGAAGTGCACACCCGAGGTGGTGCTTTAGGTTTTCCGGGTTTTCCTACAGCTGAAAAGTGAATACATCACCTGAAACATCAGTAAGTCGTCCCGGAGCATCACGGCAAATAATAATAATAATAGCCATCCTCTACCCGCACAGGCTATGCCTTTGGGTACACTCAACGAGAGTTTATGAGGGAGAATTATTATTATTATTACTTCGCGTGGTATTCGGTAAGAAAATTCCACACGAATTGTGGTGGATAATCGAATATTTTTAAAATTTATTCTTTGTTTCTCAACAATGCAAATTATTATCTTCATCAAGTCACCAGCGAAACATTAAATGTGTGGTCGACTTAATTGTTGAGTTACCATGATAACTAAGTGAGACCCTTACCTCGAAATTATTATTTCACTTTTGAAGCTGTCAAGTGGCACGACGTGAAAAAATTCTTCGCTTTGGTCAAGAAAGTAAAGAAAATATTCGCCAGGAGATTGAGCAGTTGGTACACGCGAATACCAGGAAATCGAAGTCAAGCGTATGAAGGCAGTTTACAAATTGTTGCGCAGAAAAATCATATAATTTCGATAGAGCTTATTCTTAAAGACATCGGGTTCAACATGCGAAAAAAGAACTCCGAAGACTACAAGGAGAGTGTTATCAAAGTTTTATGGAATTCCACAGCCAAGCAGTTGCAGGAATATTTTTTTGACAAGTATAATTGCAAATTTAATGCATTTTCTGACATACAGTTTTTGAGCGCAATAGCTGCAAATAATGCTAAGCGCAAATGGATCCAACCAAGAGAAAGGAAAGTTCATCTGCACTATCAGCAGACGAGCAGAGAAAAATTATTGAGATTTGGGACTGCTATGTTTTCACTTAAATTAGTATATTTCTCAAGTGTGTAAGATCTATTTTTGCCCACCTTCGTGAAAAACCTCCAATGGAAAACGGGCGGATTCGAATCGTCTCTCGCAGAGAAAATTCTAGCTCATATACGCTTCCATGAATTGATTTGTCAACGCAACTTCTTTTTTTCTGCATCATGCAACGCTTTTCCTAATTTTTGATATTAGGTACAATTAATTTCTGTATATTTGGTGTGGTGATCCCTTTTTGCCGTGTGCTCAACTTTCACGAATGTCTGGATAAAGAGAGGCGCCCCGTACATTCCAACAACATCCAGACGAAGCTGACGATTTCCCAGGAGTCCCCTTGAATTGGCTCAGGTAAGATTGCTCAGTGGTTATGGCGAATTTTCTTGTTATCATCATTATTATTTCCATAATCAACGCCAGTTACCGACACTGTATTACATAAACCTGTTGTTCATTTTTCTCACGCTTGTGCTATCGAAGTGTTTGAAAATGCACATAACATGGACGAAAACACTCCGGAGAGGCCTGGAGAGGAAATGAGGGAGCGGCAGCACAACTCGAATATTTTGTGGGGAAAATTGACAATAGAGGGGGACCAACAGTCCGCATTAAGTATAACACGATTTTTCCAAGATTACTCAAGGCGGTTCAAAGAAAATGGCTGACAGTAAGTGGTAAATATGCCCAGTGAGACTGTTCGAAGAACTAACAAGAAAGCGAGGCCCCATCAAAAAGAAACGATTATTTTTGACGCCAAATCCAAACTGGATGAATCTCAGTTCCAAAGGCTGGTACAAGAACTTCAGTTGGACCGAACACAATAACTTCCTGGTTCAAATCCGCTGCATCGTTGATTGGAATTGATGTCAAAAAGATCAAAATAACAAATCATTCTGCATGGGCCACTGCTGTTTCAACTTTAGCCATAACGGGAATTGGAGAACAGCAATTGATTAAAATAACTGGTCATGGCCAGCCACCCAATATAACCATATCTTCAAATAGACTCGGACCATCATCAGGAAATAATTGATGCAATGAGGTCTGCTTCAACTTCGGCAAAGACGATTCGAGAATCTCTGAATAAAAAACAAGCAACTAATTTTATATTTAATATAAACTATAGTTTATAATAATGGCGTTTTCCATATAAACAATAATCACAATAGTTATAATGATATAAATAATTAGATTCCTTATCACTTGTAACCATTCATATAAAATAAAAAACTAAAAATGTATCTATATTTTGTTATTTTCAACTGCTGGAAACCTAGCTAGGCAAATATAACAAATTTACATTGCGTCGAAGTTTCGATACCATCTTCTAGGTATGGGTTACAAGCCTGCGATAATTTTGAAATTTTCACTTATTGTAGTTGCATGAAAATGGCAATCTAAAGCGTAACATAACATATTCTTCAATTTTATATAAAATTTTTGTAAGGTCGCTAACTAACTCTTTCAATGAATTCAGTAGAGTAGTGTTCCAGAAATTTGATTGTATAGCGGTGACAGAAACATGGCTCACCAGTGATGTTGTAAATGCCAGTGTTTCTCTTGCAGGACATGCACTATTAGACTACTATTAGACGGGATAGACCTACAGGCCGTGGGGGAAGTCTAGCAATATATATAAAGCACAATTTCAAAACAAAAATATTGACTACTTAGGAGTTCGTAACACTTAACAACTTTGGATCAGCTTTAGTCAAAACTCCCAACAATTTGCCGTTGTAGTGACATATAGACCACCAAGCTTCTCGGTATACGAATATCTTACGGAGTTAGATATCTCATTATCATCTTTAGCACTCCAGTTTGAAAATTTAATTTGTACAGGCAACTTTAATATCGATTTTTTAGATCCAACTAAAAAACCTTGCATAGATCTGAATAGTATACTCGAAACTTATGAACTTCAACAGGTAGTAAATCAACCCACTCGATTTGAACAAACAAGTTTCAAATTACTGGATGTGATGATTTGCTCGAATCAACTGAAATATCATATTACAAACACTGTTGACTGTTCCACTTTTAGTGATCATCTCCTCGTTTCTTGTGAAATCTCAATTAATAATGTAAAAACTGAACCGTTTTTACATACATACAGAAGTTTTAATAATTTCAATAATGACGATTTTTATAACGATCTAACCACGACTGATTTCCTTCAGATATTTCACACTGATAATATCAATAAAAAAGTTCAAATTTTATGTGATGGTATCTTGCAACTTTTAACAAATATGCACCACCAAAATCCGTGAAAATCGCAAAAAAGGCACCCTGAATAACTGATAATCTGAAGTTACTAATGTCATTGCGAGATAGAGCTCTCAAGACATTCAGAAGATCAAAACTCCCTCACCACTATGATTACTATAAAGATTTGAGAAACTTAACAAACAGAACTCTGAAATTAGAACAAAGAGCTTACATGGATCATGAAGTGAGAATAAATAAAAATAATTTATGGATAGTCACTCGTGACTTAGGTATACGACAAAAAGATTACAATGCAATACCGGACTATATGAATGATGCTGATAAAATAAATGACTTTTTTGTAAATGTTTGTAGATCCAGCTCAAATCCTGATAGTAGTACTTTGGAATATTTTTCACTTAATAAGTTTTAGAAAGTGCCTGATTTTTCCTTCAGGCTTACTAATATCGAAGACGTCTATAAATATCTTTTAGCGATAAAATCAAATGCCGTTGTTACCGATGAAATTAGTATAAAGATGATTTTAATATGTTGTCCAGTAATTATTCCTCATATCATACATATAATTAATCACTGTTCAGAATTTGGCGAATTCCCTACAATGTGGAAGAAATCTCAGATTATTCCACTTCCTAAAAAACATCCTCCAGAAGAAATATCTTCGCCCCATATGCCTTTTGAGTGTCATGTCAAAGGTCTTGGAGAAAATCATGGATTTGCAAATCAGGGAACATGTAATCAACCCCAACTGTTTACCATCTTGTCAGTTTGGCTTTCGCAAGAGTCAAAGTTGTGTAACAGCCCTCTTGAAAGTATCAGACGATATTTACACCGCAATTGATGATAACAAGCTAACAATTTCGACGTTATTGGATTATTATTATTATTGACAGAATCAGCCATAAACTGCTCTTGGCTATTCTACATTATTATGGATTTTCTGACAACGCCTCAACTCTAGTACAGAGCTACTTATTGAATCGACAACAGCCCGTCATTCTAAAAGGAAGGTCATCTGATTATGTTACAGTTCCTAATGGTGTACCCCAAGGATCTATCTTAGGACCACTATTATTCATAATATACACATCCCAGTTCCACAAAACTTTGAAGTACTCATCATTGCACTTCTATGCAGATGATACGCAGATGTACCATTCCTTGACGGAAAATACCATAGATGAAGCTTGCATGCGAATAAATTACGATTTGAATTCTCCTTCCCTTACATCCCTAAAATATTGTCTTACAGTCAACCCACCAAAATCGGTGGCGTTATTATTTGGTAAAAGAGTTAATCCCAGTGACAAAATACAAATCGAACGCTCCCCACTGCCCTTCAAAGAATTCAGTGAGAATCTTGGATTAAATGTAGATGATTCTTTGAAATATAAAAATCATATTTCTTTCATCACAAAGAAAGGATTTAGCAATCTCAAAATCCTTTATTCAAATAGAACTACATTCAGCAGGAATACAGAGAATACTTTATGCGATTCCTTGGTGCTATCATACGCTAACTATGCAGATGTTATTTACGGTCCAGGGATTCTAACTGAAGATAAATATCGTTTGCAAAAACTTCAAAATTATTGCATTCGCTTTATCACAGGAGCAAGAAGAAGAGATCATGTGTCGCATCATTTGAAGAATATTGGGTGGCTGAGTATGACGGCTAGGCGTGTTTTACATGCAGCAGTGCTTTTTCATAAAATTGTTCTTACCAAAAATCCACCTTATTCATACAATAAAATTAGTTACAGAACTGATTTACATAATTTAAATCTAAGATTCAAGTCCAAACTCACCCCGCCCCAGTACTATACATCCTCATATCGTGGATCATTTTCATTTCACCTACCCTGGCTATATAACAGGATTCCTGAGGAATATAAATACTTGTCTCTATCTTCTTGCAAGGAGAGAGTTGAGAAATACCTTATAAATAGCAAACTTAAAGATTTATGTGCGAAGTAAACTTTAAAAAAAGAATGAACTTAAACAAAATATACATTTAAATATAAAAAACCAAATCTTTTTCAACTACAATTCTTCTTATTCCTAGTTTATATTGAAACTATATAATTTATTGTCGAATTATGAAACTCAAAATGTATTCAGCTTTGTTGTTCAATACGTAGGTATTGATATGTGGAATGGATGTAGTATATAATTATATCTGGTTGGGTGGAAGAGTAAAACTTGTCTTAGGACACTTTTTAAACCCTGCCAATTGATAGGTATACATAAGTATTTATCCATTGTATTGCTTAAAGAGATGGTAGAAAATGGTGACACTTCTAAAACTATAAAATATGTGAACTCTATCCCTAAAATTGTTATTTAAAAAAACAAGTAGAGCGTAATATTCAAAGCCGTTATGTCAGTTCTCCTAGTTTTGAGCAACATATTATATATTCCAATGTTAGTAGTTTTTTAGCTCACAAGGATGATATTCTTTTGAACATTGTGTGTTATAAGCCTTATGTAATTGTTCTTAGTGAAACATGTATTACTGAAGATATCGATAATGCTGAACTTTATATTGAAAGGTACCAGATGTTTAGATGCAATAGTACAAGTCGTTATACGGGTGGAGTTTTAATTTTCGTAAGGGAAGATATTGAAGTTAAGTCAAGTAAAACTCATATAATAGACATGGTTTATTGCAATTAATCTCTTGTAATTGGAACAATAATTCAGTTGATGTTGATAATATTTTACATGAATTAATTGACAATGTGTCAACAATTGTTAATGAAATTTCCCCTGAAAAAACGATATATCTAAAAAGTAATTATGTACCCTACTTTGATGATGAACTTAAAGAAAAAAGACGTGAGCGTAATAATGCATATTACAATTTTAGGCATTGCGAGGGTGGTCTAAAAGAAGAACGTTGGAATGTCTATAAAATTATTAGAAATCAATATGGTGTTTTACTAAAGAAAAAAGAGAGAATATTATGAACAAACTATTGATAACAATAAAAATAATAGTAAGGAATTGTGGAAGTGTTTAAAAAAACTTGTTAAGCCAAAACAAGATGTTGTTAGCCGTATTCAATTTGAGATTAATCATCAAAATGTAATTCTAAATAAGGAAATAGATATTGCTATTAATTTCAATTCATATTTTATAGATAGTGTAAATGACTGTTATATCAACGAATCTCACTGAATTCGAGCCTTTAACTATTAATGAACTAAGAAATGTTATATTCTCTCTTGACAAAACCAACAAAGCAGAAATTTTAAACAATAACTTCTTAAAAAAAGTTTTGATGTAGCTGGTTACGCAATATTTAATTTAATCAACACATCACTTAGAACCGGTGTGTTTCCTGATCAATTTAAGGTTTCCACTGTTGTTCCTGTACCGAAAATTAACTCAATTAAAGCTGAACTGAAAATTTTAGGCCATTAAATATACTACCTACTCTTGAAAAGGTGTTAGAACTGTCTGTATATAACCAATTAACTCAGTACTTGAATAACAATGAATTGTTTCTAGGCTGGTTGCCTATCAGGTTTTAGAGCTAGACACTCGTGTGAAACGTCTCTACAATTCCTAATAACAGATTGGAAAAATATAATTGATGGAAATCAGTACATTGTTGCGACATTTCTTGACCATAAAAGGGCATTTGAAACAATTGATAGAACTATACTACTTGAAAAATTCAAATATTATGAGATATCAGGGATTGTTTTTGATTGGATTCAAAGTTACTTATTACAGAAGACAAAAAACTAAGTTTGGTACAGAATTATCAGAGGAACTTATAATTGAGAGTGGCATACCCCAGGGTAGTGTGTTAGGGCCATTGCTTTTTATCATTTATATAAATCATATTAACCACATTTCTGGATCACACTCTATAAATCTTTTTGCAATGTTACCATTGAAAATGTAACTGAAATAAAATATTTGGGGTTTAAAATTGATAAAAATTTAAAACTAAATACTCATGCTGATTTTATTTGTAAAAAAATATCTAAAAAATTTTTCTTTTCTTCTCGTATATGTAAAAAAGTGTCTATGTATGCCAGGTTGACTATTTTTAAAAGTCTAATACAACCTCATTTTGATTATTGTTCAACATTACTATTTTTACTTGATAAAAATAAAATAGCACAATTACAAAAGTTTCAAAATCGGGGTATGAGGTTAATATTGGGATGTAGCCGTTACACAGCAACTAAATTGATGTTAGAGTGTCTAAACTGGTTTTCAGTTGAAGAATGAATATTATATATGACTATGATCTTCATATTTAAACTGCATAAAGGATTGCTGGCCAATTACTTTCAAAAGTTCTTATTAAGAAATAATGAAGTCCATAATTACAATACGAGAAGAAATGATTATTTTAACATCAATAAAACTGACACTAAATTTGGAATGAATAGCATGTTCCACAAAGGTTTAAACGAATTTATTTCACTATTTCCTGTGATATCGTACGACGTACACACGTTCACAACTCGGTTTCTGTAAAACCGAGAAAAAGATGCAAATATCAAGGAAAAATAAGAGAAAAAGAGAAAGAGAAGTTAAAAACGCTCTTGTTTAAACTGCAATCTACGTTCAATGAGTATTCATCACCTAATTTAATTGAATTGACGTTTTAGGAAAAATACAAGAAAAATGGCGGTGATTGTCATATAGTTGACAGCAAAATGAATCAAAAGTGATAAACTGCACGATTTCGCTATCATATGATATGCGACCAGACGAAAATTATTCATAGTACTTATTATCAGGGCATACATAATGTCCCTGGGGTGTGGGTTCACATGAACCTTTCTATTGATAATGCAACTTACTTGGTTGGAAAGTGATGAATATGCTCTGTAAGTGACACATGACATCCTATTATCAAGGCATACATATGCTCCTGGGTTATAGGTTTTCCTCTACAGTATTCAGTAACATTGTAATTTATTGCTCCCCTTTTTGGAATAAATGAGCATCTTGCTATTGAACTGAGATATTATTTGCAACTTTGAGAGCGAATGCGTCATCAAATATACAGGGTGTTTCAAATTAAGTCGGCATCATTGCCAACTCCGTTATTATTGATGCTACGAATTCGGTTAAATGGGCAAACTAGTAGCATTTTCAATGACCTTCTCGATTCCGAGAGAAAAAACTTGACAGATGCGTTTTAGGAATATTTCATAAAATGAAATTTCGTTCAATGGAACACCCTATATTTTTTCATGCATTTCTTCTAAATTGTAAAATGAGCGACTTATGTGGAAATATTTATTTCTTTTACTAGTAAAAAAATTTCTTTGTTTTGGCGAATAAAACCTCATGATTGTCCAAACACCCAATTTTTGGCACTTATACGAATGACAATATTCTGTTACTAATAGCAATAAGACAGTGAAAAGAAAAAATTGCGCTGGGATGTGAACTCGTGAAACCCATGATCATCATGTCGCACCACTCAATTGACACCACTGAGATATTTGGTATTAATGTACAAAACAATAATTTCCATCATAAAGCCATTCCGCTAGCCGCATTTATTTTGTGAATCAAACATATGTCTGCTGTAATGATATCTTTGAAGCCGTTTTTGTATAGAACAGAAAATACTGTAAGGTCATGAATGTGGTTGGGAAAAATGTGTTTGATTCGATAAAACATAATTATTATGAGCAATCAAGTTGCCTTGAAACTTTATGAAATACTATTTGTCAAATATTCTCAAGAGGATATCATGACAATGTTATAAATTATTGTAAATGTCAACTACTGTTCAAATATTTTTCGAAATGCCGTTTTCCCATCAAGAAAATTGTGATATGTTGGAATCCGCAATTCGTTCCCCAATCGTGAATTACCTAATCGGCGTTTTTTGCTGTGCTTCATCATCGATTCAGGAACAATGAAAAAGTTTTTGAGAAGAGGAGAACTAAAAAACGTTCTGTAATAACCGAAGATTCAGAAATTGACCTTTTATCCTACTTTGAGGTATATTCAAATAATTCCATCAGAGATTTATCTAGAGAAGTATCTGTTCCACTGTCTGGTATTTAACGAATTCTGACGAAACATAAGATTTCTCCTTATAAGTTAAGACCAGTGCAAACACTAGAACCTGGTGATCCTGAGAGACAATTGGGGTTTTGTCGGTGGTTTATGAGTAAATGCAGACAAGATCCAAACTTCTATAGAAATATCATATGGAGCGATGAGGCTAATTTTTCAAATCGTGGGATGTATAATAGAAAAAATTTACATTATTGGAGTAGACATAATCCATTTCTAGCTCATCCGCACAATCCGCAAAGACGATTTAGTATTAATGTTTGGTGTGGTCTATTTAGAGGCAGAATTATTATCGGTCCATTTTTCTACCATGGTTCTTTGAACGGACAACGTTACATTAATTTATTAACAAGAGTATTGGAAGAGTTTTTCGATGATCTCAATCTGGAGGCTCGTCAGATGATCTATTTGCTAGCAGGATGGAGCACCAGCACACAATTTCAGTGGCGTAAAAAGAATGCTGCGATGCTGTTTTGGAAACAGATGGATTGCTACAAATGGTCCTGTTAAGTAGCCGCTTCATTCACCAGACATGACACCTCTAGATTTTCATTTTTGGGGTTTTCTGAAAAATGAGGTGTACAAAACATAATAATATAGATGAACTGAAAAATTATATAGAAACTATAATTAATAGAATTGATGGCCGAACTGTGTTGAATGCCACACATAGTGTCAATAGAAGGGCCCAAATATGTGTTCAACAAGAAGGCGGTGTTTTTGAACATTTACTCGATATTTTATAGCGCTTTATCAAATCCGTTTGGTATAAATATTTCCCATTGATAAAACTCTCTTATTTACACCTTTACGAAAAAAGTCAAATGAGATTTGTTGTTGAGAATATTATAACGAATCGAAATGCATGAAAAAAATATAGGGTATTCCATTGAAAAAAATATCATTTCATGAAATATTCTGAAAACGCGACTGTCAATTTTTGTTTTGTTTTCGTCATCGAGAAGGCCATTTTGCCTATTTAACCAAATTCGTAGCATTAATTAAAACGGAATTGGCAATGGTACCGACTTAAGTTGGAACAACCTTTATATATGAGCCGCACTAAAGTACCGATCATTTTTGATATTGTCATTGTTGTGTTCGATATTTTAATAAATAAAAACTGAGTTGATTGATTTTCCGAGTAACCAGGACATAAATACAGTTCGATTATTTTATCTTTACCAATGCGTCATCAGTTTGTGATCGAAGAAATCACATACCCTCTATCGAGAATCTCTTTCTAACAACCGCTATGAGCGAATCAAAGTTCGTTAATATTTGTCTTCTAAGCTAAGAATTATGGTATTGTGATGATCGATTATAACTCAAAACAGTGAAAAGAGATAGCCATAATACTGACAGTCTTTTATATTTCAACTAAACTTGCCAAACATTGGTCGCATTCAGCAGAAAGAGCAAATAACGTTTTAGCTACGTCGGTTGCGGAGCTTTCGCTACTTCTGCTAGATGAAACGCTGGGTAACGTCACTGCCGACACTGTCACAGTTATCAGGTTATCTAAATAAATCCCTTGTTAGTCCGACAACTGCAAGATGAATGAATCTTCACTTGTCTTGCAATTTTTTAATCTCCGATGTATTTCGTCTATGGCTCCGACTGTATGAAATGCATTTTTAAATTCGTATGAAATCGAAATCATATCTTTTCTCGCCATATTTTCATCTAGCTACCAAAAGTGAGAACACTTTTTTACGCTAGATAAAATGGCGACCGCTCCGCTACCGTTACTCAACTTGTTGACAGGTATCAGTTGTACCAGCAGAAAAATTCGTAACAGTTTCATAACTGTTTAGTCTCCTGAATGCGACCAATGTATTGGTTAGCGTGTACCATCAATTGCGTCATTTTTTCGCCAGTTTTACTTTGTTTTGCAGTCGAATATATTATAAAAACAGTTTTTTTCAAAGCTAAACGTCTCGTGGAATCATTACTTTCAAAGTAAGTACAATAAAATGTGTTTTATTCACAAATAATCTTCAAAATTTTTAACCTCACAATTGTCATTTGTGACTATAATTCCGTACTACCGGTATATTAACACAACAGTTATTCATAGTGTGGAAACCCTATTGAGAGAAAATAACACTACCTACATCTATAAATACAGGTCAAAAACATTCATAATATATTTTAATTCTTTTTTAAATTATGCCTGGAACTATTCTACACTCACAAGCACAACAATTTGTGTTGAACTTGTGCGAGTATTTTGAAAGGGAAAGAGCGAATGGTGGACCTTTTTTACCACTTTCATCTGTTCAAGAGGTATCAATTAAATCCACAAAAGAAATGTCATAACTTTTCTTTAATGTATTTTAGAGAGTTGCAGATGCACTTAAAATATCTCGAAAAACGGTGTACAACATCAAAATAAGAAACGAAAATAAACCCATTCAATCAACTCCAGGAAAAGGTAGACGTCGTCTCAAAAAGAAAACAGCTGATTTACCTGAAGGATAGTAAATGGCAGTACGAAATACTTTGTATGATATGTATGAAAAGAGTGAGTATACCTACCTCCTTATTACTTGGTGAGGGAAATGAAGATAATATTGATTGTTCATTTGATGGACGTGACACTGACTAGTGAGAAAAATTTCTGAACAAATGTAACCGCCTCATTTTCACCAATCACAACTTCATCAGGAAAGTCATTGGATTTATGTATATTAGTTGAAAAATCAAACTTCATTGTCACATCTTTTAATTTGAAACTTCACTTGTATCTCGTTTTTGAAATGCAGTTATAAAATCAGTCCTATAGTATGAATTCTGACATGTACCTATATTTATTTGAATTTTTTCTTCCAGAAAAACATGTTAATCCTTGAACGTAGAACTGAAAAATAAGGAGATTGTTTCGTTGTGCAAATCATCTTTGAATGTATTACTAACAGAGCTGGGATTCAAATTTAAAAAAGATGATAATCGAAGAGCTTTGATTGAAAAGACTCATATTGTTTTACAAAGAGCATATTTTTTACGTAAATACCAAGAAAACCGAAAACGTTTACATCCACGAGAAGTGTTTTTTTTAGATAAACATGGATTTATTCTAGAGGAAATAAAACCACGTCTTGGCAGGATGATAATGTCAAAAGTGTACGCAAACCCGAAGGATATGATGCTAAACGATTTATTGTTGTGCATGCTGGTCCTGCGAAAGGGTTTGTTCCAGAAGCCAGTTTATTGTTCTGTTCGAAATCTTTGATTCTAGATTATCATGTAGAAATGAATAGTACAATGTTTACCAAGTGGATCACTTCACAATTCCCAGTTTGGAGGAGCCATCTTTGATAATAATACCACAGTGAAATTTTGAATAAACAGCCCACCACTTCTTCAAGAAAATCGGAAATTGTTAGTTGGCTACCAAAGTTATTGCAATTGGCTAAGATGAATCGAAAGGAAAACATATATATTATAGATGAACTGGTACGAGAACATGGGCATGAAGTATTAAGATTACCACCTTATCACCCAGACTTTAATGCTATTGAATTAATTTGGGCTAATTGTAAGACATACTAAACAATCATATTGGCAAAGATACAGTGATGAAAAAGTATTGGGTATGTGGAATGAAGCATTAGAGAAGTGCAACACTGAATCCTGGGCAAAATGTGTAAAACACACCGAATCGCTCATTGAAAAATGATATGAACGAGAAAAACTCCTTTGTGATATGGTTATTGAACCCATTATTATAAACATTGGTGGCAGTTCAGAATCAGAAAGTGATTAAATATATTAATTTTGTTTTTACTTTCATAAATGGTACATAGTTCTACATGCTCGCATTACATAAAAAATGTATGAATACCTTTTTTTGTTAATCTTGTGTTGAGTATTTCATTACCAAATATATTTCAACTGGTGTTTTTTATTCCTTAGATATTCATTTATTTATCATTAGTGGGTCCTTGCATCCATGCACGAATAGGTAATTGAAAAAGTTTGAATACGTAAGTCCAGAAGATTCCTTTTCTGAGTTTAAGTCATGTAAGTATATGTTTATTGTACATAAGAACAAATTCCTGTTGACAAACACAGTTGAATTATGAAATATAATAATAAATTAATAACATGTAATACCACAGCTACTAAATATTTAAAATTCTGAAGTACTAATATACGAAAATATAGCCAACTAAAAGCAGTGCAGGGGTGTAGGTGTATACATAAAGAATAAACATGGCTAAAAAAAGACATATGTTATCAAATATTTAGTTAAACATTAGAATGTGTTGTCATAAAACTCTGCCTTGTTTGAATGGAAACTCATTTTTTGATGTCAACGTATGCAAAGGTTTTGAAAATATTGCATTCCAACCTAGTTTTTTGAACAACTTTTTTCGTTAACTATTACCTAGAGAACTTGCATTAATGTGGATAAAATTAGGATGTGATGGATTTGTGTCAAACGGCTGCGGAGGTATGGATAAAACAACTTCCTTATATGAGTATGACTGAAATTATAATACAGTAGGGAGGTCAAGAGTTTCTAGTAAACTCACTGCCTTCATGTTTTATTATCCTATCGAACCTGGTGTCACTAGATTCGTAATAATTGGAAAACACCGTATGCTAGGAATCGCACGTTAAAAGGTAAGACCTCGTAAATCCCTGGCTCGCACAAGTTTCGAATACTGAGGGCTGCCGTTCGTAAGGGGACGACAGCTGTTTAAAGGAAAAAACAATTTTAAAGATTCATTCCTTTTTGCCTTTGTATCCCCAGCAATATTTTTTGAATTTGGAACATTGAATATGCTCACTGAACGGCACTTTTTGACATATTTGGAAAATAAAGTAAAAAAAGAAAGGAGAAAAGGGGGGTGTACCCATGAGTGTGTCACACGGTAATCTGTTGGAACCAAAAAACACTCTCATTGTCGGTGGTTCGCCATTTCCATAAATTTGAAAATGTTAATTCAGTAATTCATTATCCTATCTTATTACCTACACGTTGTAATTTTATCGGGATATTAGCCACGGCATGCTACATTGAGACGTCATTTGGCTTAAACGTCTCGACTTATTTCATATGCATAACATTGATGACGCACGGGTTAAGATAAAATAATCGAACTGTATGTCCCTACAGTATTGGTTCACATAGACCTATCTAGAAACTGAGCTGTTTAATTTGGCAAAGGAATGGGTTCACACTTTATAAAGATTCAGAAACAAGTTTGAATTCAGTCTCAGAATTATAGTAGTGATGAGACGAAAAATTAATACACAGGAATCCACGGTGTGGATCAAAACCCTTCTGATGGGAAGGGGTGATGGGAACGGCTCAAAATACGAGGCTTCCTCAAAGTACGATGTCCTTTATGAAACTTTAGATAATTATGTCCCCCGCCACAAAACATTCAAACATCAATATCCTCATTGGTACACGGCTGAAATCATTCGTAATATAAAACTCAAAGCAAAAAATCATGACAGATTCAAAAAAACTGGTAATGTATATTATGATCAGGAGTACAAAAAACTGAAAAGCTTAACTAAACAACAGATACGATGCGCCTATAACAATTATGTACATTCAATACAAGAAAATATTTCAAGTTACCCTCAATGTTTTTGGTCATTTGTTCATTCAAAAATTAATACGACAAGAATACCTGGTAGAGTATTTTGTCAGGACAGCACTTTTGATTCTCCTCAGGACATTGTAAATGAATTTTCCGTATATTTTAGCAGTGTGTTCATATCATCTATTCTATATAATTTCAGCGTTATTTCGGTTTTCATTCTTCAACTGTTTCCTCAAGTCTTATTTCACTCAACGGTCTCAGTTCGTTTCTCTTAAAGGTTTCAACTCCATTAACTTTATCACTACTTCTGGGGTTCCACAGGGTTCAAACCTGGGTCCCCTATTATTTGCCTTATTTTTAAATGATTGGAATGAAGAAATTATATTGTTGTTCTTTATTCTTTGCGGACTACCTGAAATTATATTCTATTATACAGAACTTGGATGACTGTGAGGCACTGCAATTTGAAGTGAATAAGGTTTATCATTGGCGCGAAGAAACCAAGCTTTATTTGAACAGAAGAGAGATGCATACAACATACTGTATTATTTTGAAATATTTTTGATATATTTTTGATATATTTGACCGATATTCGAGAGGAATGAATTACATGACGTCGTTTGATGACGGATCATTCCTAATAATCAGTATGGGACAGGGTGGCCTGTGACAGCCTCTGTATAAATCAAGTATTTAAGAAATCCACCTCTCAGTCAATACTGACATTTCATTTCACTCTAACTTTTAATTTATATTTTAAATTTTTGCCTCAAATTCTATCTATAACATTTTTATGATGGCATTTGTGATTGTCCGTTTTTCCGTAGATTTCATTTCTTTCGGTAATAACTTAAAAAAAAGATGCCTTGTGTAACCCCGCTTCACTCTGTTTACCACAAAATATTTTTATAACAAGCAACAAAGTGTACTCACACTTTCTCATACAGAGTCTTTCAAAAGTATCGGAATGGTCTCATATTTCAGAAACAGCCTAGAGAAAATTAATGAAAATTTCGACAGGGTGGATTTTGATGATGCTCAATTCAATGGTGATATCGGCAATGTTGCCAAATCAACATTTTTCCATATATTGAGGGTAACACAATTTTTTCAAATGGAACACTTAATTTGTTTTCATTGAAATCAATTTAGCGACGCCTCATTACTCATGTCTCCAAATATCAGATTTTAAATCAATGCGGTTTTCAAAATATGACAACATGGCTTTTTCGTTCAGAAGTCTGGGAACGTTCCAATATTTTGAATACGGTTCAAGAAAAATTCTGGAAATTTTATACATGATGGTTTATGATGATGCCCGATTCAATGGTGATATCGGCAGTGTTGCCAAATCAACAGTTTTTCAGATATTGAGGATAACTCAATTTTTTTATCAGGAATACCCAATTTGTTTTCATCGCAATCAATTTAGCGACGCCTTATTAACTATGTCTCCAAATATCAGATTTTAAATTGATGTAGTTTGAGCAACCAACAAATTTAAAAATCTTAAAGAATAAAATATGTCAGGCAGCTCTTTTAATCACGTCTCAAATGCTAACTAATACCTTGGGTGAATTTTATGACCGCTTGGGCTACTGATTAGCAAATGATGGCAAACATTTTGGGCACTTGGTCAGATAGATTTCAGTTTCTGTTATTTGATTCAAAACTCTATTGGAAAAGAATTCAATTATTAAAAAGTTGTTTTAACAAATACCATTTTGTATGAAATTTCATGATATTTTGTCGAGCCCTTTTTAAAATATTGGACCGTTCGCAGACATTTCAACGAACCATGCTCTCATATTTCAAAAACCACATTAACTATTTAAAATCTGGTATTTGGAGAAATAAGTGATGACGGGGCGCTGAATTGATTGGAATGAAAATGAATGTGGTTTTCCATTTGAAAAAATTGAGTTGTCCTCAAAATCTGAAAACTGTTGATTTAGCAACATTGCCGACATCACCATTGAATCGGGCATCATAAAAAACCATCTTGTATAAAATTTCACGAAATTTTCTTGAATCGTATTTAAAATATTGGAACGTTCCCAGACCTTTGAACGAAAAAGCCATGTTGTCATGTTTCGAAAATCGCATTAATTTAAAATCTGATATTTGGAGACATAAGTGATGAGGCGTCGCTGAATTGATTGCAATGAAAATAAATGGGGTGTTCCATTCGAAAATATTAAGTTGACCTCAATATCTGGAAAACTGTTAATTTGGCAACAATGCCGATATCACCGTTGAATCCGGGCATCATCAAAAACCATCCTGTCGAAATTTTTGTTAATTTTCTCATGGCTGTTTATGAAATATGAGACCGTTCCGATACTTTTGAAAGACACTGTATATACAGTGTCACACATAAAATTCGCGACATATGGAAGATTTTTTTATTAATAGATATACAGAAAATTTGACTTAGCAATTAGTTTGGGCTTGAAAAATAAGTAAAATACAGCATCTTTCATTTTTTCATGTGCTACTCTAAACCTGTCAAATTTGACATTTTTTTCGAAAATCCTCAAAAAATTTGTTTTTGTTTGAAAATTTCGAAAAATGCCAAAGAAAAAAGTTTCTCAGTTTTCAATTTTATACATTTGCTCCAAATTTGGACTCTCTACTGTCACTTAGACCTTTTTCCACTTTTTTTTATTTTTCGAATCTTTCGCTCTATCGATTCGAACGAAACATGAATCAAATTTCATAATTTTGATGAATTTGAGACTTCAATGTCCTATCTTTCCCAGAAAATATCCACGTTGGCCTGTTAGCAGAAAATTAATAAAAAGTCACTTCCAGAAATCCGTCTTTGTTGTTGCAAAGTTCATCTAGTTTTTTCATTTTATTGTTAAACTGATGTGGATTTTCAATGTATGGAAGTTAATATGTCAGTAATCGTATCAACGAATTTCTCTTCAGTCTTATTACACTCGTATTTGTTTTTCTGACCAATAATTCAGTTACAAACAAACCCAAAATATCATACTTTCCTGTAAACCAAACAATGACCTACAGTTTCATAACTATTCAAAAGATTTTCTGTTAAGGCTCCGGTAGCTTTTGAAGTGGTTGGGAAAATGGACTGTATAGTTTATAATAGTTGAACGAGAAAAATGCAATTGCAGAAAAGTAATCTAAACGACAGCAATAAACGGCTTACTTCAAGCTGGAGTTTTCCTTCCTGTTACAGGGGGCCCCTGTTGCTGAAGCGAAAGCTGCTCAATGGCACGTTGTTGCGGAGAGACACTAACATCAAATTTGATACAAACACAAGAATACTAGAACAAATCATATACATATGCAGGTATAGCGATTGTTCACTTTTATGCGACTTAATTTTGTGTCGGTTCGGAATGAATTCATTTCAACTCCGTCCCGTGGCGCAGGCGCAGTTTAGTGCAGATGGAGCGCGCATATGGAATTTGAATTGAAAATTAAACAATGAAATATACAGACCAGTTTGGATCTCTAACATTTCTGCCCGGCAAAAATGCAAAAATTGCATTTTTATTTAATTAGAAAATAGAAAACATAATTAAGAAGTACATTGCTCTCACTTTTTAACTAAATAATAAAAAAATACTCAAGAAATTAATGAAACTGATCATGAGCACCCATAATACACCTTTTTCAACGTACACGAACATAAAGTGATACATCAATGACAAATCTAAGAAGAAGGGAGGGCGCAAAGTTTACGAGCATTCGTTTGAGAGTCCCATTCGCAGTTTTAACAGTCGCAACTCTCACAATGGAGTCATTGCCAAGATGCAAAGTTATAATTTGCCCCATCAGCCATTTACACGATGGTACGATATCATCATGGATCACAACAAGTTGACCTACTTCTGGAGGAGAACGTTTCCAGAATTCACCATGTACACGTTGCATCATTTGAAAACGGGAAATACGAATAGACGTACAATCCGGAACATCTAATATCGAAACGGGTTCCAAAGTTAGGAAATGCCCGGGAGTGAGCGCAGTAAAATCCTCACAATCTGCGGAAATCGACGTAAAATAATCTTAGCTAATTTTTTGTTTTATTTTCTGTTCGAATAAAAATCAATCTTTTCAGCCTCTAGAATGGATCGTTTTTAATCATAAATATTCAGTTTTATGTTCCTCGTTCAAATTATTTTTGACAAATTTCCCGCAAAATGTCGCATTAACTTCAATCATATCCTGTTTTATCAATAAATTTTGTACTCGTCGTTTGAATAAAGTATAAGCATCTCGGAAAAATTGCCCACCTGACTCGTGACGATAATTTTGATTTAACCCCTTCGCCCACATGACAAGCTCCAAAATTTTTGATGGAATTACGAATAATTTTCAAATGGACCGCCAAAGTTTGGAATCTGCGTAGAGTCCCAATCGAGTCCTCAGCAGATATGGTACTAGTCAAAAGACGAGCAGTTTTTTTGCAATGTGCCAGCCATGTTTTTTGTTCATCGGCGGTGAATTTTTCTAAGAAAATTTTTTCCACCTTCCTCGAAGTTTTGATCATATCAGCGGCCAAATTGGCAATAGCATCAGAATTCATCTTTATTCAAAAAATACAACACACAAAAATATGCGAAAAATGAATGAAAAATCAAGAAAACACACTTTGTGTGCGTGGAAAAGGAACACTACGCCTTGGCTATCTCGAACAGCTGCTGCGGGTGCTGATGCAAGCTGGACTTGTGTTCGCCCCTGTAGATGAGTACGTGCTGAGACTCTGTCAATTTCTTCAAGTTGCTCTTGAGGGCAGTGGTGGCTCTGTTTGGCAGGAATACTTCGAAATCTGCCAACTCGACGAGGATTGCCTCTCCGAATCTAGTCGTTTTCACCCCCGCGTCTAATATCAATTGGGGCTCGTCCAACGGTAGCTCGGCCAACTTCTTCAACTCCTTCCTGCAGGCCAAACCAACCTTCTTAATTTCGTCAATGTGAGACATCTGCGAAAGAGCGACATACTTCACTCAAATATTCAAACAATATATTTATGTTCATTCACACTGTATATGAAATGGAAAATTTGATACGCGATGTATATGAAATGGAAAGTTTGATACGCACTTTATATATATTGCCTACGGAATATCTCAGTTATTGTATGAAGTAGGATTGTGAAATTTGAAGCGTCGATATAATGACATAAGAGCTAGAAATTGAGCATATTGACATGTCGAAGTTAACTTCCGGTCTGACCGGAAGTAACATCAATTTTCTTATTTTAAATGGAAACCCTATTTTTTTTTCTTTTTGCTTTATTCAGCATTCAATTCCCTTTCTAATGACATATCACAAGTTGGTATCTAACCAGAAACTAGATCAGAAAAAAATTATTATTGAAATTCACCGAGTAGGCCGTGGAAGCAAAATGAAAGCCAAAAATTGAAAAGTTGGCTATGAAAACCATACGTCACTTGATAACAGTTGCTACTACTGTGATATTTTATTTTCATTCGTCGGCGTTATAAAAAGCCTCCAAAAAAAAATATTGGAAAAATTGGGAAAAAAACAATACTCTGTAGGTCCATAACTTAAATAGGAACATACAACTTCTTCTTGCCTGTACTATTCAGCATAACCATTCCTTTCTAATGATATAATAGAAAGTAATTTTTTGAAATGAAATACCAAAAAATCTCCACTCCTTAGCAATGTAATTTATGAACTATCATGCCAAGGTTGTGAAGGTAGTTATGTCGGACAGACCTCACAGTGGTTAAAACAACGGCTAGCTTTGCACAAGAGTGATGCCCAATTGGGAAAAAACTCCTGTGCAGCAGTCGACCACACCCAGAAAACAGGCCACCGGTTTGATTATTCAAATCCAAAAATTATAGACAAAGTCAGCAATCAAAAAAACAGCTTATTCCTTGAGATGGTCCATATCAACAAAAATCCTAACACAGTTAACTACAAAACCGATACAGGACAACTTAGTAGTATATATTGTAATATTTTAAATTCCATTCAACGTTGTGTGTAGTTTGACAGTTGGTGCCAATGGAATACCCACACTAATTAACAACATTGTATTTAAACGAATCCTTATTCAAACCATAGTAACACTCCAGTCAGGTAAATTAACCGATTAGTCTGCAGCGGAGAATAACAATTGTCCTCCCAAATGTTCCATAGGTAAGAACTAACTCTGTGAATTTTGTAAGTTATCATGTTATTTTTATGTAGTCCTTCAACAACTTGTATTCCTTTTTAATTGTAGCTCTTCCTGAAGAAGTCAATAAAGGTTGTCGAAATATTGAAGATTTAAATCAAATGAGTTGCATTGTTCAACAGACTGCTACCCGAGAATTCCTACTTAGTTATATATATATATATATATATATATATATATATATATATATATAACTAAGTAGGAATTCTATATATATATATATATATATATATATATATATATATATATATATATATATATATATATATATATATATATATATATATATATATATATATATATATATATATATATATATATATATATATATATATATATATATATATATATATATATATATATATATATATATATATATATATATATATATAAGTAGGAATTCTCGGGTAGCAGTCTGTTGAACAATGCAACTCATTTGATTTAAATCTTTCCATACACGCTGTATATATGGACGCAACCCTTTGCAAAAAATTCACAAGGCGAAATGAACAGTATCAAAACGCTCAAACGATTTCTATTGACATACGCACAATTACTCTAAGTACAGACAAAAAAACTCACCTTTGCAATTAAACCGGCAAAATTACAAGTAAAATTTCACTGAGCACCAGCAGGTACGTCTGAACTCTAAGCGCGCGTTCTTCAAAATGACGTATGCAGCGCGTTCTCTCCAACAACTAGGGTCCGAATTCCCCCCATCACCCCACCCGTAGCACCCAGCCCGCAGCTAATCGCGTAATTCTCAAAGACAAAAACAGAAAAAAACACCCGATGAGTTAGAGTGAGATGCCAATCATGTCTTATTTCCGACACAACACAGTGAGTTTTGATGGAAAACACTCACCGAATTCTTAGAATGTGACGTCACAGCCTCTATGCATAAACAACCTTCCTTTGACGTGCCGCCGACTATCGCCAGCGAGACGCTCCAGTGGCGACGTATCACCAGTGCCAGCGTCAACAACTATAAAATCATCGAAAATTAAAAATAAATAAAAATTGAAATATCTTGTTCCCCGGCGCTCTAGCGCACCCCATCTTGGGACGTCTGGGGACGTTCTTCGCCTACGCCCCCAGCCCCCCGCACTTTTTCCCAGCCGATCCCAGTTACCCAATTCTATACAACCATCACCATCAAGAATTTAAATTGACGAAAACTCGGCCCCTTGGCCTCTAGCGCGCCACTTCTTCTGTGGGGACGTTCCTCGATGGGGCCCCCGTCCTGCAGCACCAGCCCCGGCGCCGAGAACTCAATGGGGGCCCCACAAAAGCACGGCCAGTCGGCGGGAGTCGAAAGTGAGGTTATGTCACTTTTTTGATGTTCATAGTTGTATTGTTCATCTACTGACCTGTAAGAACGGTTTAACTTGTTCCAACCGAGAGTTAGGCAAGTTGTCCATAAGAGGCTGAAAACTTCTAGGCTTAGTTTTTCAACATCGAATACAATTCGATGAAACAGAATTGACAGCCCGTTTGGCCGACAAATTCCAAAAATTTTGTGTTATGAGGTATTGAGTAGTACGATTTCCTGTGTGAAAGTATTTTTCATGATAATGTTGAATAATAAGTGTTGTGGGGCGGTTGCGAGAAGGCAAAAGAATTGGATGTTTTATTTCGAACGATAATGAGGAGTTTTTCAATCGACCTCCCACTCTTAAAATACCATTTGAATCCGAAAATACTTGCAACTTTCTCAAAGGTCGAGATAATTCTGTATTGTTCGATTCGTCGTGAAAATGAGTATGCTGAGTAAAATGAGCTAAAGTTTGTGTTGCTTTATATAGCTCGGACAAAGGAAACGGACCGAAACGTCTTTCTTTATGGCGAATATTGTGTAGGAATCTCAAAACGTAAGCGACTATTCGTTGTAATTTGGAACAACTGGAGATATTTTGTATTAGATTATTGAGAAAATGATCGGGGGGTGGAACAGCGATTAGAACGATTTTTTTCTTTATTTGAACAACATAATATGTCTTCAAATGCCGGTGGCGGAGTCGACTTGAATTCCTGCATGGTTTGAATGCTAGGTGGACCGTCAAGCCACGCGGAATGAGACCTGAACGCAAAAGGTAAAACACCCCTAGAGGCAATGACGGCGGGGTTGCTAGCGAAATCGATATAACCCCAACATTCGGAACCAAGGTTTTCCTGTATGAACGATACCCTTTTGGCAATAACGTTTTCCAACGATGCGGCGAACCCTTGATCCAATGCAAGGCAACTTGTGAATTGGACCAAGCATATACTGTCGAGAATTTCAAATTGGTGTTATAAACCTTCAATGTGTAATAAATTTTGTCAAAAGGACAGCGGCAGATAATTCCAAACGTGGAACGTAGATTCGTTTAATAGGAACGACTTTGGATTTACTAAATAAAAAATGAGTTGAAACTGTATTGATTTGAAAACTTCTTAAATATATTACACAAGCGTAACCAGCTTCACTAGCGTCACAATATCCATGAAGCTCACAAGCAACTACTTGTGGGGCTGAACCATTCGGGTAATCCATAATTTAGCAATTTGAGGAGCTTCCATTCGATATTGTTTCCAAGCCCAGGAGGCGCACTATCCCAATCACTGCCAGATAACCACAATCTTTGAATGAGATATTTTATATAAAACGTTACGGGGGATAGAAATCCAAGAGGATCATATATTCTAGCCAGTTCACTTGACAACACGCGTTTGATGCAATCTCGAAAGTGTGAAATTGTTGTGCAAAAGAAAAATCAATCTTAGCTTGGATTCCACTGGAGTCCTAATATTGTTACGAGATTGATACAAATCTCCTAGCTAAGCCGCTGAATCGACTCGCACGCGTATCGTCGATATGGTTTCCTAGAAAAAGGCAGATAATTGCCGATAATGAATATCCGGGATAATGGAACCGTCGCATCGTGAAGATTCTGGTTACACTTGAGTTAGAAGTTAGAAAATAAACAGTTTAGTAGTGTGCTCGGTATTATTATTTAGCGAAACGTAATAGAGGTGTCCGAAGCGGGATATTAGTGAAAAACAGAAACAACCTATTTATAAACTATTTATGGTGAATACGAGGAGTACATCATACGATACGATGGAGGATATTGTGAAATTTATCGAAAATCAGTTTGCGGATTTGGAAAGAAGGCGCCAGGAGAAAAAACAAGAAGAGGAAAGGCGGTGCCAGGAGGAAAAACAAGAAGAGGAAAAGCGGCGCCAGGAGGAAAAGAAAGAACGAGAAGATGAAAGACGAGAAGTGGAAATGCGACGGTTAGATGAAAAACAAGAACGAGAAAAAGAAAAACAAGAACGAAAAGAAGAACTCCAGATAATTCTCGAAGAACAGAGAAAAGAACGAGAAGATGAAAAACAAGAACGAGAAGAAGCACTCCAGAAAATTCTCGGAGAACAGAGAAATGAACGAGAAGAAGCACTCCAGAAACTTCTCGAACAGCAAATGAATGAATTAGAACGAATAGAAAAACAAAGAGAAACAGACCTTCACAGAGTTCTAAAACATCAAGACAAGTTCTTTCAATATGTTCTGCAGAAAACCGAAGTACAAATGGAGGAACTGAAAGGAAAAATAGAGGAAGACGTCAAGAAAATCGACGATGAGCTTAATAAGAAAGTGGATACAGTGCGAGAGGAGGTGAAAGGACTCGAAAATCAGATAGCACTCCTCAAGAAGCAAGATCGTCGAGACAGGGTTGCCACATCAGGAATTTCCGTAAAACCACCGACTTTTGATGGACAGTCCTCTTGGTCAATGTATCGGCGGCAATTTGAAGCTGCAGCAGTGGCAAATGGATGGGGCGAAGAAGAAAAAGCTACGGACCTTATAGTAGCTTTGAGAGGGCCAGCTTTGGGTATGTTACAGACGATACCTACCGAACAGCAAAATAAATATAAAGACTGCATTAGAGTTACGGTATGGCGATCAACATCGAGAACAGATGTATCGGGCTCAAATGAAGTCGCGCACTCAGAAATCAGGTGAGAGTCTGCAGGAATTTGAATTGGATGTGAGACGCCTAATTCAGCTGGCTTACCCAGAAGCACCGGGAGATTTCAAAGAACAGTTAGCGGTGCAGTTGTTTATAGATGGGCTCAGAGACACCGAAATCCAATGGACTCTGCGATTGACACACTTCAAGAAGAGTAGCGATGCCTTGGTACGTTCCTTTGAAGTGGCCAGTTTGTTAGTTTCTAAGAAGGATGGATCCACGAGATTCTGTGTGGATTATAGGAAATTGAATGATGTTACGAAGAAGGATTGCTACCCTTTATCAAGGATAGACGACACTCTAACAACTTCAGCAGGTTCACGTTGGTTCTCAACCCTAGATCTGAAGAGCGGGTATTGGCAAGTGGGCATACATAAAGACGATAAGGAGAAGACAGCATTTTTGACTGGAAGCGGACTTTATCAGTTTACTGTTATGCCTTTTGGATTGTGCAATGCTTCAGTAACATTCGAAAGACTTACGGAACTGGTCCAGCGTGGGCCCACTTGAAAGACTTGCCTCGACGACGTTTTAGTGATAATAATAATATAATATAATAATAATACTCCCTCATAAACACTCGTTGAGTGTACCCAAAGGCATAGCCTGTGCGGGTAGAGGACGGCTATTTTTATTATTTGCCGTGGCACTCCGGGGCGACTTACTGATGTTTTTAGGTGATGTATTTACTTTTCAGCTGTAGGAAAACCCGGAAAACCTACAGCACCACCTCGGGTGGTCGGTGGCACTCCAAGCTAGCACCAGACGAGATTGGCATCTAGACAACTCTTTTCAACAAGGCATGCAGTCGCCTATCGATCCGATAGTAGAGTATTTGAGATAAAATCTCTTGTACCTACATCGGACTCGAACCGACTATCGCTATGCTGGACTTTCGAACGGCCTGTGCCATTAGACTGCTAAGCCACCGGCCACCCAGGAAAGACATTTGAAGAACATCTGCACAATTTGCGAGAAGTACTCCAGCGATTCAGGAATGCCAACCTCAAACTGAAACCTCAAAAATGCTCATTGTTCCAGAAAGAAGTCGATTTTTTGGGCCATACAGTGTCATCAGACGGCATTCGAACAGATGGAAGGAAGATACAGGCGATCCGAGACTGGCCGCGACCTAAAGACAAACATGAAGTGAAGAGCTTCCTAGGTCTCTGCACCTACTACCGTCGGTTTGTAGAATGACATAAGTTGACAGAAGACCGAGTCAAATTCGTCTGGTCCAACAAGTGAACGGTCATTTGGAAAGCTGAAAGTTGCTATATATTCCAGTCCGATTTTAAGTTTTCCACGTCAAAGAAGACTGTTCATTTTGGACACAGATGCCAACAATAATGGGATTGGAGCTGTATTATCACAAGAGCAAGATGGCCAGGAAAAAGTAATTGAATTTTACAGCAAGGCACTGACCAAACCAGAAAGAAATTATTGCGTAACGAGGAAGGAACTACTGGCAATAATCAAGGCTGTAGACCATTTCAACAAATATCTATATGGAAGACAGTTCCTCATTAGAACAGATCATGCAGCTTTGAAGTGGCTACTCGAGATGAAGACCCCTGAGTGACAAGTAGCAAGGTGGATTGAGAAGTTGAACCAGTATCACTTCCAGATAAAACATCGACCAGGACTATTTTACAACAACGCAGATGCCTTGTCCAGAAGATATTGTTCGGATACCTGTGAGAATTGTGAGCGAATTGAACGTCGCGAAGGAATCAACCAAGTGAGATTATTGGTTGACGGCAATTGGAGGCAGTACCAAGAAAGTGATCCAAATATTGCAGATTTTCTACGATGGAAGGCAAGCGGATTGGAATGACCCACCTGAAAGGATATCTCCTTACGATCACTAGGTTTCAAGGCAATGGGATTCCCTGATTATTGAGAATGGTCTATTGAAAAGAGCTTGGAAATCTGCCGACGGCAGAAAGGTGATTTCTCAATTGGTTTTGCCTAGGTCGAGGATAAGTGATGCCTTGGAGGAGATCTATGGCAGCAAATCAGGTGGACATTTAGGAGTGAATAATACCTTGGAGAAAATACGGCAGAGATTTTACTGGGTCCAATGTCGTGAAGATGTAGAGAGATGGTGCCGAAGATGTCTGAAGTGTGAAGCAAGCAAAGGCCCCAAGACAAGATCAAGAGATGAAACAATACTATGTAGGTGCTCCCTTCGAACGAATCGCCATCGATGTAGCAGGACCGTTTTCGATGACGAATGATGGCAACAAATACATCGATGCCATGGATTACTTTAGCAAATGGGTTGAAGCTTATGCCTTGCATAATCAAGAACAAGCAGTTGCAAGAGCTCTGGTGGATATCATAATTTCAAGATTTGGAGTCCCAATGGAGCTACATTCCGATCAAGGAAGAAATTTTGAATCAAATTTATTCAAGGAAGTCTGATGGCATGGTTGAAAGGTTCAACAGGACTATGGAAGAACATCTTTCCAAAGTAGTAGAGGAGCACCAAAAGACCTGGGATCGATATCTTCCACTATTCCTGATGGCTCACAGGGCCTCTGTGCACGATTCCACAAAGCTCACTCCAGCCAGCATCATCTTCGGGAGAGAACTTCGGTTGCCCTGTGACTTGGTGTTCGGATCATGCTGAAGAAAAAGAGATACAGGATTATGCAGACGAAATGCGAGATAGTTTGCATGGGATCCACGGATTTGCAATAAAACGATTGAAGTTAACCAGTGACAGAATGATACGATCTTAAGACCAATACTAGTGGATTCAAAGAAGGAGATCGAGTGTGGCTGTACAATCCTCGTCGTAAGAAAGGAGTGTCTTTCAAATTAACACCATCTTGGAAAGGACCATATGAGATAGTGAAGAGAATAAACGACGTGGTTTATAGGATTCAACGCAGCCCGAGAGCGAAAATGAAGGTCGTTCTCCTAGAGAGACTCAAACGTTATAATGGAGACAACGACACATTTTTTGATCGGGACGATCAAAAATGAGAGGGGGGTAATATTACGAGATTGATAAAAATCCCCTAGCTACGCCGCTGAATCGACTCGCTCGCGTATTGTCAATATGGTTTCCTAGAAAAAGGCAGATAATTGTCGGTTATGAATATTCGGGATACCTGAGCCGTCGCATCGCGAAGATTCTGGTTACACTTGGGTACCTACATAAACGCGAGACATTTGACTGGAATTAAGAAGATCAAGAAGATTATGAAGAAGTGATAAGTAGTTTTTGAAGAAGTACAGAAGTGTTTGGAATATTTAGTTAGTTATATTGTTGTATAGATCTGAGTGTTTAATTAGTCAGTGAAGTAGTTGTATGTTTTTAGTGGAGTTAGAAAATAAACAGTTTAGTAGTGTGCTCGGCATTATTATTTAGCGAAACTTATCAATATTTTCAGAGACGAATCATCAGGTTCACTGAACTTAAGTGGATCCATTGATAAGTGATCAATAGGTAATTTGAAGAGAACAGCTAAATCATTGCAATCGTTGAATCTCCAAATTATTCTTTGATAATCTTGATGAGACTTTTTTACCAAGACCATAAGATACATTTTGTGGGCCTCTCAACACAGAGCATAGGGATGTAAACGAAATTGAAATAAAATACTCATCAGATCTTGTTGGAGTTTGGGTCCAACAAATAAATAGTCATTTAACGATTTTTGATTCGCTGATTTGGCTGAAGCATTAAATACAACCTGTAACTTTGTGCTGGTGCTCTCTGACTTCAATACTCAGTGGTGTACCAAATAATAGAATTTGAGGGGAATATCGGTACTTGATACGAAATTTCAAGCAGGTATAATAGGCTTAAGGCAAAATTGGAAAAACGTTTGATGAAAGATTCTCTCTCTGAAATCAGTAATCATAGTTCTTCAAGCCAAGATAGGCGTAAAGTAAAGTTACCACAAATTGAACTAAAGATATTTGGAGGAGAAATAAAAGATTGGTTTTCATTTTGGGGTCAATTCATTAGAATTCATGAAGATAGTTTAATTCAGAATGAAGACAGGTTCCAATACCTTATTCAAGCTAAGATTCCAAATTCTAGAGCAAGACAACTTGTAGGAAGTTATCCGCCAACATCAGATAATTACTCAAAGGTTATTGAGAGTCGGGAAGATTTATTGTATATACGCGAACTATTGAAATTGATCTGGAATAATTTGAATTCGAAAGCAAAACTTGGTAGTCTTTATGATATGCTGGAATCTCATTGCTAGAGAGTTCAGGTGTCAAATCTGACAAATATGCAGCCATGTTATATCCATTAGTTGAGTCGTGTTTGCCAGAAAATGTTTTTAGAGTATGGCAACGAAGCACAACTTACGATTCCTCACACTCTTTGGCAATCCGTTTAGATAAACTGATGAATTTCTTGAGGAAAGAGGTTGAAAATGACGAGAAGATTTCTTTAGCTATGTCAGGTTTTGTTCATGATAAAAGGAAAATGGATATTAATTCATCAAGAAATCCATCAATTGCGACTGCTTCTGGTTTAGTCAATCAAAACAAGATTCCTAAATGTGTATTTTGCAAAAAAACCTCATCTTTATACAGAATGTGATGACAATTAAACAAAAACTTTGTCGTTTTCTGAAAAGAAAAAGATATTAGTTAATGATGGACGTTGCTATTTGTGTTTGAAATTTGGACATATAGCTAGAAAATCTATGGTGAATTGTATTTGTTCTCACTGCAAAGGTAAACATGCAACATTAATGTGTGATAAAAATATTAATGATGTTGGCCATTCAATTCAAGCACAAATTCTGCAATTGATAGTAGTGTTACTGTTGAAACCTTGTCGAATAATACTTTTGATCAAACATTCTTACAAACCCTAGTTGTAACACTTTGCAGTCAAAGCAAATCCCGTTTGGTTAGAGCACTCATAGATACGGGATCGCAAAGATCGTATATTTCAAAGCATGCTGCAAAAGAGATGGACTATGAAACAATAGGCTCTGAGAAAATAATCCATTCACTTTTTGGAGGTTCATTTTCTGACAGTGTCGATCATAATTGTTATAGAGTGACCCTGAAAAATTTGAATGAAAAGTACATTTGCAATTTCAATGCACTAGATCAGGCGATTATATGTGGTAAAATAATTTCTCTTCTGAAAGGTCCTTGGAAAGCGGAATTGTCAGAAATTGGAGTTGCAGTCACTGATACACAGGATGGCTCAATCGATATTTTGTTAGGTACTGATTTTGCAGGCAATCTTTTTACAGGGAATAGACATGTTCTGCAATGTAGATTGGTTGCTGTTGAAACCTCATTGGGATGGACTTTGATGGGAAGAGTTTCTAATAATGATCAAACCACTTATAGATCATCCTCTATGATAATTACTTCGATGATTAACACGTATGATATATCACATCTGTGGAATTTAGACATTTTGGGCATCTCTGAATCCAAAGAGAAAAAATCCAATACAGAAAACCAAGCTGAAATTATGAGAAAGTTTTTAGAGTCTGTCACTGTCAATAGTGAGGGCAGGATTGAGGTTGGTTTGACTTGGGTGGACGATCATCCTCCATTACCTAATAATTTTATTTCAGCTAGGAAACGTTTGGATAATTTAATGATAAAACTTGATTCAGATGGATATTATGATGCTTATAATCAAGTATTTCTAGATTGGTTAGGCGAAGGAATCATCGAGGAAGTTTTAGAACAAAATATCGATACAGGGGGTTACTATTTACCCCATCGTCATGTTGTTAAACTGTCTAGCGCAACTACAAAATTACGGCCAGTTTTTGACGCTTCAGCGAAGGAAAGAGATCAGCCATCGTTGAACTAATGCCTCGAAAAGGGAATAAATCTCATCGAATTGATTCCATCGATTTTGACACGTTTCAGATTTTCTAGGATAGGAGTTGTTTCTGATATAAAGAAAGCCTTTCTTCAAATTAGTTTGAAGAACGAAGATTGAAATTTCTCGACATTTTCATGGTTTGATGAACATCATAACCTGAAGTTTTATCACAAACGGGTGGATTTTGGAGTGAACTGTAGTCCATTTTTATTGGCTGCTGTTATTAACCATCATTTACAAGTAACTTGCTGGAATCACGAACAGAAATGCAGTCAGTCCATTATTTCGAAACTTAAGATCAGTTTTTATGTTGATAACTGTGTCACCAGTGTCAAAAATGAGGAAGAACTCAATCAATTCATTACTGAGTCAACTGAAGTAATGAAAATGGGTAAATTTGAACTCCGAGGGTAGGAGTATTCTGCTATAGGAAATGAAGAGGATCTGGGACATTTGAGTCTATCTCCAGTTCTAGGTTTGAATTGGAATCGCCAATCTTATACTCTAGGGATACATTTTGAATGGTTTAATAATATCGATTTTGGAAGAGTCACTAAAGGACTAATTTTATCGACTGCCCATCGTCTTTTTGATCCTATTGGATTATCTTGTCCAGTTCAAATTTGTCCAAGAATTCTTCTACAGAAAACATGGTACTGAAATTGAAATGGGATGCACCAAGTCCTGTTGAAATACAAAATCAGTTTTTGATTTGGGCGAAAGATTTGCAGTTTCTTTCCCAATTACGTATTTCAAGATGGCTAATGAAAACTGAATCAAATAAGTTGAGTAGCATATGTTTTGTGACTCCAGTAAAGAAGCGTATGCAGCTGTAATTTTTCTTCGTGCTCAGTCAAGTGTTGGTATTCATGTTCAATTAATACAAGCCAAAAATCGCATTTCTCCAACAAAAAAGATTATTATTCCGAGATTGGAATTGTTAGCAGCCAATATAGGGGCTAGACTCTTGAGTTCTGTCCTCGAGTATATGGGAATACTGAATATAGACTTTTTTTGTTAGAGTGATTCCACAACAGTTTTATCGAAGATTCAGCAGGAGGACTACTGGAAACCATTCGTCTGGAACCGCATTCAGGAAATTCGTTCACTCACGGGAAAAGAATGTTGGTATCATGTTCCTGGAGAAATGAACCCGGCGGATCTGCCTTCCTGGGGTTGTTCCTCTAGACAGTTGTTATCTTCGAAATGGTGGGAGGGATCTGCTTGGTTGATTAATAAATGTGATTGGCCACAACAAAATTTCATTGTACAAGAAGATGAGATTATAGAAGAGAGGAAACAAGTTGTGACATTTCTCAATGTAAGACAAGATTTCTCTAGATTTTATTGTTATTTTTCCAAATACCAGAAAATTCTGAATCAGATGGGATGGATCAGAAGATTCATTTACAATTGTCTTCATCCAAACAAGAAGAAGAAGGGGTTCTTATACTGGAAGAGATAGCTGAGTCCGAAATCATCTTAATAAAAATGGTTCAGACGGAATCCTTCAGTTCAATCGATGATATAAGTTTATCGTCTCTTTATCCTTTCAGAAACAATGAAGGAGTTACCAGAGTGAAGACTAAAATATCAGAACGAGAAGAAACTCAGAATTTCCTTTATCCAATGCTTCTACCATCTAAACACCCTGTTACCGAAAGAATTGTTCTTCACTATTATTAAGAAGCTTTTCAATTAGGAACCCAAGGGTTGTTATGCAGATTGCGAGAGAGATTTTGGGTTATAAAGGCAAGAAAAACTATCAGAACCATAATATCGAAATATTTTATATGTCAGAGATTCAACGCCAAGAAATCAGATCCAAGTCCAAGTCCTGGCGAGAGTGAGAGATGCCGCAGTTTTCGAAGTTGTCGGAATAGATTTGGCCGGACCACTCTTTCTACGAAATAAGGAAAAGGTTTGGATCTGCATATTTACGTGTGCTGTTTATCGAGCAGTACATCTGGAAATTGTTTGCTCCATGTCCACGGATTCCTTCTTGTTAGAATTTCGACGTTTCATTGCTAGAAGAGGTCGACCTTCAGTGATTTACTCAGACAATGGTGGAAATTTTGTCGGAACCGAAATTGTTTGAAACTGATTGATTGGAAAAGAATCGAAGAGGAAAGCATTATTCAAAGAATAAAGTGGAAGTTCAATCCTCCTGCAGCACCTTGGTGGGGTGGTTGGTGGAAAAGACTCATACGGATTCTTAAACAATTATTGCGAAAACAATTAGGCAAAGCTTGCTTGTCATACGAAGAACTCAATTCTATAATTTGCGAGTGCGAAGCAATAATGAATTCACGTCCACTGACCTATATAACAGAAAAAACTAAAGATTTGATACCACTCACCCCGAACATGTTTTTACAAGAAGTGATAGAAATAGGTACCATGGATTTAGACGAAATCGATGCTACATCTATGAACAGGCATCTGAGGTATATTTACAAGATACGACTGAGTTTAAGAAAACGATTCCGGAAAGAATACCTTGCTGAACTGATGCTAACCGGTAAAAAACATAATTTGAAAGAATTCAAAGTTGGACACGTCGTTATGATCGAACAAGATAATTTTAAAAGACTCAATTGGCCTTTGGGTGTTATCGAAGATGTTTTTCCTGGTAAAGATGGAAAAGTTCGTTTGGTGCGTTTACGAACATGAACCGGAAGACTAATGAGACCAATCCAACGAATTTATCCAATGGAACTTGAGCTACAACCAAATAGTTCACTGAGAGAAGAAATTATATCTGCGAAGAAAAATTTAAATCAGAGAGAGAATTCTTCTAAGCCTGTCACTATCGAAGAACAGACATTTGTAGAGAAGTGCTTGAGCCTTTGGAGGGAGAAGAATACTCGACAACCACAAGATCCGGAAGAAGAAAAAAGCTCCAAGTAGGCTCACATATTAACATTTTCAAGATGTTGAGTCAGTCCGGACCGTGACTCAAGGTGGGAGTGTGTTAGAAAATGTGTATCGACTATTATTATTGTATCCCTGTATTTGAATCTTTATATATTGTGACAGTTGTCAATTTTTGAAAGAGAATTTTTTGTAACAGTCAAGTCGTATTAAAAACCTTTTCAATTTTGTCCTTATTATCACCGAATTGGCGTAATTTCATTAAAAGTTATCTTCATTGGCCTTCTTTTGCGAAAAGCAGTCTTTCATCGGGTAGGTGTTCAGCTGCGATTTTATAATAAGGACTGCGACAACATTAGAATGTTGCTTAAGAAATTCATCGTAAACGTCTTGTAGATCATCGACTCGAACCTTGAAGAGAGTTCTAACCCTTTTTTCTTTCTCAGCCCTTCTAGCTAAGTTCACAATAACATTTATTTCACCGATACAAGTATTTCTCAACTTTTTGTATTTGTTCAATTTGTCTATTTTGATAAAAGGTGCCTAATTTCACTGAACTACAATCAGCTGAGCGATGATCTATTTATTCAAATTTTTTGCAATGGTAATGACCCTGGCGACCGATATGTCGAGAAATGAAATCCATCACTTTTTGCAGGTATACGACGGTTGGAGTGATTCTAGGTAAACAATGACCCAACGTGACTGATCAAACTAATAACGAATGAATTATTAGGATTATGCGCTGAAGATAACTTTGAACAATGGCTGAAAGAAATTTTTGTACATGTCTGCGTTCAAGTTTCCTCTAAAAACATATGGCCAATTATTTGGTTATGTAATAATATTGGTAACGGTATTCTATTCCAAAATTTGGATTATTGTTGGACCACCAGCGACAATTTTGGAAACTAACTGTTCCGTTCGACGTGTAAGTTGCCTCGTCAGTCCATAAAATCCTGTTGGGAAATGTGATATCATTTTCTTTCTCACCTTGGAACCAAAATGAAAATCCTACTCGAATATCGAAATCTCTTTCGTTGAGAGTGTGTATCAACTTTGGCTTATAGAGATGGAAATTATTTTTGTGCAAATTTCTTCACAGTTTATCTGCCAACCCCAGTATTTTCACTAATACTGCTAGTATTAGTTTTTCCGTTTTCAACAACGCTCAAACAAACATTGTGTTGTTCTTCTTCATTATACTTTGTTGGATTATGTAGTTTCTTGAAACGATTGTCCATAGAACCAGTTTCTTTGAATGTTTTCAATATCCTTCCCACGGTACTGAAGTAAATGTTTCTTTCTGGATACCAGTGATTGAAAATACAAGCAACATCTCGATATGGCACATTCTCACCACATAAAAGAACGATTTCCACTTTGTCTTGTATGGATAACCTTGTACATAAAACTTTTTGTGAATTATAAATGTAAGAAAATCTGTACACAAAACAACTCGATTTATTAAACGCAATAATTTGACATTAACCAAAATTAAAAACTTTGTTTCAAAAGCCTACTAAGTGAAAATTTTATTTCGATTTGATCAGTACATACCATTTTCTTCCCGAGATGTTGCATTAGTCTTGTATTGTTTAAAATCTCGAAATTATATATCATGTCTAGTACAAATCGCTAGAACGAAAGTCTTTTGAATAGTTGTGAAATTGTGGGTCACTGTTTAGTTTACAGAAAAGTATGATATTTCGGGTTTGTTTGTAACTGAATCATTGGTCAGAAAAATAATTAAACTGGATAAAAATCTATTAAAAAAAGAAATACGAGTGTAATAAGAATGAAGAGAAATTCTTTTATTCGATTACTGACATATTAACGTCCATACATTGAAAATCCACATCAGTTTAACAATGAAATGGAAAAACTAAATGAAGTTTGCAACAACAAAGACGAACTTCTGGAGGAGCATTTTTTTATTTTCTGGTAACAGACCAATGTGGGTATTTTCTGGTCGAGATATGACATTGAAGTCTCATATTCATCAAAATTATAAAATTTGAATCACGTTTTGTTCGAATCGATAGAGCGAAAGATTCAAAAAATAAAAAAAAATGAAAAAAGTCGAAGTGACAGTAGAGAGTCCAAATTTGGAGCAAATGTATAAAATTGGAAACTGAGCAACTTTTTTTGGTTTGGCATTTTTCAAAATTTCCGAATTGATTGAAAATGAAAATGATTTTTTGAGGATTTTCGAAAAAAATGTCAAATTTAACAGGTTTAGAGTAGCACATAAAAAAAGGAAAGATGCTGTATTTTACTAATTTTTTAAGCACAAACTAACTGCGAAGTCAAAATTTCTTTATATGCATTGATAAAATAAACTTCCATATGTCGCGAACTTTATGTGTGACACTGTATATTCAGAAGATGGAGTTTTGACTAGATTGGAAGATGAACAAGAATCTGAAAAAATTGGTAAATTGGGATCCTTATATTAAAGTTAAAATGATTGATTCAAAATTATCATTCAAACGTACATGGGTAAGAAATCGTCATAAATAATCAAAGGCAGAAATTTTTCATCCCTAGATTACATGCTGTGAGAAATATAGAATAACTGCCAACACTGCAAAAATAGCTTCTCCACAAGTGCTACTAGTTGGACAACTTCCACCATGTTCAATAGAAGCCACCATTAGACCTCTTATTAAAAAAGGAAGAGAATATTTCAGTTCCCTTGAAATACCAGTGAAAAAAAGCAGTTACATTTCAAATCGCTCATGTTTCAAGCATCAATTCATTAATCAATTTTATCCGGCAAAGTTGGTTGCTGAAGAGGTTTTCCTGTAGAAATTATGCAATTCTGTACTTTGAAGGAAACTGAGTTTAACCCTTCCTTCTCACATGGGGAAAATTGGGAAAGGTTCCTCCGGAGTACGAAAAAGATTTTCAAATGAATTCCCAAATTAAGATATTTACCCAAACATATATAGAGGACATTCTTGTTAGAGAATAAAAATGTTCATGTATCCCTTGCCGCAAACTCTGCAAGAGCTTTGACTCCAAATTATTTTTTGATTGGACGATCCTACGCTGGTCTTCCCTGTACTAGGAGTAGCTGAAAATCTCGATTCGATGCCAAGTTGACGGTCACCTCAAAAATCAGCTGATGTATGCAAGAATAATTGCCTACCATGAAGAAAAAAACAAATGACTTCGAAAAAAAAAATAACATTCAACTAACAGTTATTATGGTGGATCTCAATGGACTAAGTAATCTGTTGCAGAATGATCTTGTCGTCAACCGATATCCAGTGATAGATGGCAACTTCAGAGTTATGGATGAGAGAATAGTACTGGGGTTATCTTACGGCGACCAGTCGCCAGATTGATTGTATTGAAAGTTGGAAAGTAATTCGTTTCTGCGGTTCAGTTACTAGAGGTATTATGTTGAAATATAACATATATTAGGTATAAGAAAAATAAAAGTCACATTTTGATTCTTAGAAATTGGATATATGTGAAACACCAGTAAAGTATCTGTCATGCAATTCCTCTTATCACTTCTCTGCGTGTCATTTTATGACAACTATAAAATTGATGATAGCTATGATTAGTTTATTGTTCTCTCAGAAGTTGGAAACTCGGTAACTGGAACACTTGTCGAGGCGTTGAAAATAGTTATTTGGAATTGCGATAAAACTCTAGTGTATTAATTTTTAAGGATTCATGTTGAATATTCAGGAATCAGAAGTAGTAAAGATCTGTATAAAAAACCATTGCAGAATCCTATCAAAAGAATATCTGTAGTGTTCTATCCTCATACTTGACAAACCTCAAAATTGAATAGTGACCAGACATTATACCTACTTGAAACATTGTTTCAAAATAATAAATCAAATGGTTCTCACTTACCGCTCGGAAAAACTGGTTAATATTTTTTGGATTCGTATCTACAATTAGTTTATGAATTTCCTTCTGCCTGACCTCACGTAAGACATGTCGATATGAAGTCGGACCCGCTTGCCGGATATACATTTCTATTCGTGATGCCGCGGGAGTCTTGACCAATTCTTGTAGTTTGAATAAACCTAAAAAAAATAATAAATAAATTCGTGATTTTCAAAGTATATGCAATGTTTTCCTTTGTACCTCTTATGCTTTTAAATAAATCAAAGGATTCATCTCATTCATATTGCTAAAATTCGAGATTGGAGCATTATATGTGTTACTATATAGATTATTCTATATCAAATAGGAAAATCGAGTACTCGCCACATTAAAATTGAGTTTACGTAAAATCTCAAGGAGATGGATCCCGATATCCCATGATCTTACATATGAACCAAAGAAAAAAATTAAACATTGATAAAACATCTTCTCCTTTATAAGAAAGAGGGAAGATATGAAGATTTCTTCATAAGGCGAAACAAACATTATGTAGATCTTGATTCATCTGAAATCAAAGAACTAGAAAGAGAAGATATCCCAGAAGCCAAACCTAACGACACACCTTCCACTCCAACTATTGTATTAGCAGAGGAATTAACTTCTGATCAGCGAAGAGGTGACCCAAGTACTCCAAAGATTCCAGAAAATAAGAATCACCTACAACTAATTCAGGCACATAAAGTAAGAAAGAAATCGAGATTTTGCTCTGTCAATAAACCATCAGAACATATTATAAACCTATGTTATACAAAGGGAAAATTGCCGATGCAATGGAAACAATCCACAATCGGGGAATCAAGGAGTACCTAGTAACTATAGAGACCTATCTCTGTGATAAAAGACTTATTGAGTTCTTTGATATAGATAGTGTGATAACCGAGATAGTCCAGTTCCCAGAGACCAAAAAAGGGGTTCATCTTACAAAAGGTGGGGTAAAAGATTTTATTTTTTTATTTCGTTTTAATGAGTATAAAGAGTAAAATATAAAAAACGTGACTAAATCTGGGCTCGGCACAACTTTTGGTAGCCGAAAATCCTCGAAGTTTTCGGACATTTTTTATATTGTACTCTTTACACTCATTAAAACGAAATAAAAAAGTAAAATCTTTTATCCCACCTTTTGTAAGATGAAATCCTCTGGAAGATGGACTGAGAGGCAATATGGCTTAGAAAAAAATCAAATACAGAAAATGTTGTAATATATTTCACAAAAAGAAGTGTAGAGGCATTGGATAGATCGAACAAATGCATAGCCATTCTCTTGATTTGGCCAAGACCTTTGACACTGTTTGTTACGATATTTTCCTGAGTAAATTGTATAGGTATGGAGTCTGAGGTTCAGCGCATAATTTGTTGCAAGATTATCTATAACGCAGCGGGTCAAGAAGTGTGACGATCCGAGTGAGTGTTCTACAGTTACTGTAAGCGTTCCTCATTGTACGCTGGCGATACTGCCGTTATTTTCACAGGTGACTAATGACTTGAAGTTTCCAGAACAGCAGAGAATGAAACGAAATAGACTGCACTTGAGTATTGTATCACAGTGGAGCCTTTGACAATAGTCTGGGATGTACAAATAACGCAAAATAATATACTATAAAATATTATCTTCATGAATCAATGAAAATCAAAGAATCAAAATCATTCAATATAAGAAGTCTCTTTATTCCTATTCATGTTTGATTTGGATATCCTACAATAAGGCTATCAGAAGACAACGAATGAAAAAGAAACCAGATGTGTTTTAAAAAATGTCTATATATTTGCCATCATTCAAAAAGAGTCACTCACAAATATCTGTATATTACTTCGGCTGGCCCAGAACTTTCCAATTATTTACCATTAGAGTCAAAGAATATTACAGATATTAGGAAATCTGCCATAAAATCATTTGTGTCCCACAATCAACTCTCTATGGAAATTTTTATTGAATATATGATCATCGAATTCTCAATTTTCCGTGAATAAAATAACCAAAAATGGCAATGTGAATTTAACATTATTGAAATTAAAAATCCTCCTATAAGTTTGGGTTTCCTGACACAACACCAGCACATTTGTGCTTAGGTGCAAGGTATCGATAAAAAATAGGAGATAACGTAAAATAGTATTGCTTTTATTAGAAATAGAAAATTGATATTATTTCTAACTGTAAATCCTCTTACTGAAATATAACACGACACATTTTATTTCATTTTATTTGAGTTATTTATGTATCAGGGCCTTAATAACCGACGGCAAAGTTGCTTCCCGAGGGCCTTTGGTCATTGTTAAAACGGAATGAATGTACCTATAGGATACATATTGTTGTTGCTTGATTGTTACTATGTTACTTGTTTGTTACCAAGCTGTGTTTGCGCAAAAAACGTATTTTCTACTGCAAATATAATGGAGAATATTTCGAAACAAGCTGAAAAGGCAAGAAAATCATTAATTCCATCGAAAAGTGGAGCCGTATACCAAAAAGAATACAAGATATATCTGGAGTGGCTGAAATGGAAAACTGTTATGCCAAAAGATGCCACTGGAACTGCATTTCTGGCATAATTTCAAAAACTGGTAAGATGTTTTCTATATTTTTCGGTACATTCGGTGGTAATCGTGTTTATTCGTCGCAGTCAGAAACGTACAGTCCAAATTCCTTATTGACAAAATGCTAAAATCGATGGTGACTATACATCAAAAACAAGATATCATCAAGTTCGATAAACTAGATGCTTTGTTGAAACAGTAGGTAAGAGTTATAAATCGAAAGAGTCTGTCGTTTTATCTCCTGAAGATGTCATCATCCACGATAAAGAATGGGGGCTAGCCAAGCTTGGTACGAAATCCACCAAGTCACATAATTTCTCAGACTATTCCACAAGATCAACAGGAGTTGCGACCCGTGGGCCTTAACTTATCGTACACTAACGTCAAAAATACACATGTTCCACCGACACTTAAGACATACACATACACACTCACACATTACAGAGAGATGCGAGAACTTGAAAATCTGCCTTTAGTGGGAGCTAAGGAGGGGTATCGGATTGGATATTGCGGGACTGATAGCCGGTGATGAATCACCCGCGGTCACCGCTTCGCCCGATTGAGAACCAGCCCTATCACAGTTTTCACGGGGAGGTGAGTCGAAGGAACTCGCTGCGGGAACTGGAAAATCTGGTCTTCGGCGAGAGCCAAGGAGGGGCATCGAATCGGGTATTGTGGGAATGGTAGCCGGTCAATGCATCGCCCGCAGCCGCCGCACCACCCGGTCGAGAACTAGCTCTACCAGGACTTTCACGTGGCAGTTGATGGAAGGAACTCTCGGTGAGAACTGGAGAACTTGTCTCCAAAAGAAGCCAAGGAGGGACCTCTGATCGGATACTGCGGTTCTGGTAGCCGGTGACAGAATCACCCGGGGCCGCCGCACCGCCTGACTAAGAACCAGGACTTCCAGAAATGGGCACATTGGAAGAACTTGCTTCCTTGATAAGCACACACATACACACACGAATATATTATAGGAATTCATTTTAAGGAGGAGATTGAGGTTGTTTTGCAGATGAAGACACTGGGTGATGGCCAAAAGGGCCCATAAGGGACTAATTGCCAGGTTGAAGTAGTGGCCACCTCACATCTACTACTACTACTACAAATCCATATCTCCATTAATACTAGGCATAGAAATAAAATTTATTTTCGCTGAGGATTATCGAGCGCGCAACAACAGCGCTCTCCATCTCGACAGGAATCTCAACGGCGGATTGAACAAAAAATCACAGCAGTGATAGGAGTTGTTTCCGAGACAGCAGGAAAATCGCCGTCCCGAAATAGACTGACATACAGCCTGTCATCAGCCACTCTACGTCCGATAGTGAGTAAAGAAAAATATTGAAAGTCCTTGAACCGCTCACGCTGGTCCAATTTGACTGATAGAAAGGATGACTGAGTAAGCTCTAGACGAGAGTTGACTAGAGGAGGTAGTTGTGTGCCAGCCAGAGCAGCAAAAGATACGGGTGGAGACAGTCTAGGAGAGCCATCCGAGCAGTAAGTGAAATTCTGCCAAGTCCAGCAGTTGCAATCTACGCAAGCCTGACCGAGCGGAACTTGCTAAGCTCTTAGGACAAGTCGTGCTGGCTTTTCAGTTGTGACCGACCCAGCAGAGTAATCACCACGCCATCAAGTAAGCAGAGCCCAGCCGCCAGCCGAAAGTGAGTACAAAATCCGCCACGTCCACCAATGGCAGCGTACGCAAGCCTGACCGAGACGGAGAGGGGATAACTTGAAAAGCTTTCAATCAAAGGCAAAGTTGATATGCAGAAGTGTGTCATCCGCGACCGCAGACACCTCGACGACACAGAGGTGAGTGGTGTACAAGAAGCCGTCGAACCAAGCAGTGTGTGCCAAAAGAGGAATATACTGGTAAGCTAAGAAGGATGAGCATTTCTTAGAGTACCGAGTGAGCCACTGTCAAGGAAGGCAATGTGCTATAACATCCTTCACTGATAGTTGCAAACTAGATTTTCCATAACCAGTGAAACACTGCCAATGGAGGCAATGTGCTATAACATCTTCCAGTGACAGTCGCAAGCTGAGCCTCTATACTCAGTGAGCCATCAACAGGAAAGGCAATGTGCTATAACATCTTTATCTGGTAATCGCAAACTAGATTCTCCCTGCCGAGTGAGCCATTGTCAATGGGGGCAATGTGCCATAATATATCTTTATGCCGAGTGAGTTTCTGTCAATGGAGGCAATGTGCCATTATATCTTCTACTGACGGCCCGTACCGGGAGAGCCATTATGAAGGAAAGCTATGTGCTATAACATCCTTCACTGATGGTCGCCAACTAAATAGCACAAGTGAGGATAGATGTATTAGGCTACGCCATCCGTGTATGAACTGTGAGAAGCTTGAAGAAGCCACAAATTGGTCAACGAACTTGAGAGCTTCTGCTTGTTGTAACCTGGGCATTTTCTGCTGTCACTCCGTTGATCCTTAGTGATCTGCTAATTTTGCTACTAACAGCCCATTTCATGTCCCCATTGTTGCTTCTGCTTTAGTTGCTAAAATATATAGTTACTGTATATAGTGTCTATACAGGGTGATTCACCACCACCTGCACAAACTTTCGGCGGTCAGTAGCGGCGCGTTTCTACCAACTAATCAGGTAATTTTTTTGTTCTATTTTTGTAATTTCTCTTGGTTTTCAACTTATTTTGGTGGAGGAAGCACATTGACAAATTTTATTAAATGATGGTAAATCACTCTGTATATAATTGCTCAAATCGTGTTTTATTACATATGCATGCATATTAATCATTTTCTTCTCAAATCAATAACATTCCAACTAAGAGAAGCAGGTGCCCAGAAATCGATCCTGGGAACGGCAAGTCAAATCTGCTCAACTGGACACAGTGATTTACGTCAATACCATAGTGACTCCTGGAATATTTTCATCTTCACTGAAGGTGTCTGGAATTCCAACGTTGAATAGAGGTGGCGCCCGAGGCATTCCGTAACCTGAACTCGGCGCCAAAGTGAGCCGTAACTACGAGAGTGTAAAAAATTTTGTGCCAGAGCGGGGACCGTTTTTATGGTATACCGAGGCCGTTGATAACCGAAAGTTGAGTAAAAACCGATTTGGGGAAGAAATAGTTGATCCGTTGAGTTAGATCGCCAAAACCGCTTGTGAAAGCTTCTGGAGGTGGATTTGCGGCAAAAATCACCGATCTATAATTTTTACAGGTTGTTGGTTTCTTTCTGAAAAGAGGCGACCCTACCATGCGACACCTCGTGTTCAATAGGTCTTTGGGTGCGTAGAAGCGGTTTCAACCACTCATTCATCGATTGGAGGTACCGTAGCCAAAACAAAGGGGAGTAAGTGCCTGACCTTGAAACGAGCAAAACGTTCGTTTCCAAAAGTGCAAAAAATGATGTCTGACAATGACCGGTCAATTGAAATCCTCAGACGTCAACCAAGACCCTACCGGAATAAGTGGACCACCCGACACCCTAGTCGGGTGGATATACCTGCTGAAGAAGGATGACCTGCTGACGCCGAATTGTCCAAGTTTCGGCTAGAGACCACTGACACCGCGTAGAAGCGTAGGGGCATGGGCAAATTTATTCAAGAGTGCTGAGCTTCACCTGCTCCGACCACCACGACGCCGTTCGTATTCTCAACCTCGTCTAGCAAAACGACAGTGACTGCTGCACTACCAACCATCACAGTGACGAGTACAGGTACACAGCCTATACCCAGACCACTCCATGGAACGTTGGTGGGAATATAGTCGACCCACCCCCAGCCAGGACCATTCCTTAGCCCTATGCTGCAGCCCTTGATGAGTGAGGACTGGCACATATCTTTCGATGGATCCCAAGACCCTGCCACCTTCTTAGAGAGGCTAGAAGATATCTGTTCATTCCAAGGCATATCTTAAGGCCGCTTCCTGCAAGTCATGCGGGAACTGCTGCAAGGAATGCGCGCATTACGGTTGAGGACAACCGGACCTGATGGGCTGATTGGCCAGGTTTCTATACCACCTTCCAGAAGTTCTCCTTCCCCATCAATTTCCTCATCGAACTGGAGGTTGCCATCAGCTGGAGGGTTCATCTTTTGCAAGAGAGTACATCGGCCTTCATCACTGATCTGTAGACTCTGATTCGCCGTCATGTAGGAATTACACCAGAACAGGAGTAGAACTGGTTCTTCCAAAACCCCCACCAAGATTTTTGACAACAGGTCCGAAGAACCGACTTCACGGACATCCAATAATATTCTGGAGTCACCAGAGAATACGAGCTGCTCCGCTCAGAGATTGAGCAAGCCCACAGAGCAGCACCGTTTCCTCGCGACTCCAGAGAGACAGTTCCCGCAACCAGCCACATATCAGCCGCCCCCCAGATCAACCACTGAAAGGACCATGCCAGCACCTAGAAATCAAGATGGGGGTCTAGGTACGAACCATACTAATAGGTATATCCACAAACCGACACAATGGAAGGGATCAAGAATGCTAGCGATGTGTTCATGCTATTCATTTCAGGAATCAATGCCGAGCAGCCCCCAGAAACTTCTGCTCGAAATGACTGCCCTTTTCCACTGTCGGAAAACTGATAATGCGCTTCAGCGATTTGGGGACTGCGTAGCAACGCCCTTGGAACCCCTCAAACACCGTTACCCCGCTCAATAGTGACAACTGCTCCCGGAATGTCCCAACAGCCAGAAACTAACACATCGAAGACTACCGGCCTCATTCCTGTGTGAGAAACAAGATTGCTGGACAATGGGATTAGCTAGGAGTACCGAAAACTTCAACGATTGCATGTTCAGCTCTTACGACTTATGGAAAAACCGTCATAGTCCTGGCAACAGAGTAGACATAAAGTTTGACGGCCATCGCTTTGAGGAAACATTTGGACATATATGTTGGCTCTCCTCTGATATGGTCAAAGGAATGGATATCCTCCGAATGAGAAAGTTCAACCTGGATTCAGGAAATGGTCAGATCTCGTTGTTTCAACGCCCCGTTACCATTGAAACTTGGTCTGCTCCCGTTTTACTGTTGGAGTCACACAGCTGTTCGATCAAAGGATCTGTCTTACAAAGATAGGAAGTTGGACGAGGGGATGATAGAACCGTCACAGAGCCCCTGGAGCTCGCCTGTGGTCATCGTATGAAAGAAGGATGGCAAACCCAGGTTCTGCATCCCTGAAAGTCAATTTCATCTAAGAGATGGCAGAAGGCTGTATTGGACAAGCTGTACCGAGCCCGTTATGTCTTCAGTATCGACCTCCGCCAAGGCTATTGGTGAGTAGTTCTATCAGAGGACAGCAAACCGGTCACTGCATTTACCATTCCCAGAAGAGGGTAATATCATTCTCGAGTTATGCCTTTTGGTCTGCATGCCGCCTTCGATACATTCCAACGCCTTTGTCGGAACAGGGTGACGGGTGAGTTTATCATCAAATAACGAACACAGCAGTTAACAAATAACCATGACAATTCAATCACACACTATTACACTGATAGCACTCAACAACTCAAAATACAGCTTAGTAGAAATAACCCTAAAGTTTGACCAGAGAACGGCCAAGCCAGAGACTTTGCAGCGGAGAACGTTACGGTCCGCAAGAACAAGACGCCCTACAGAAAACCTCCGAGAAGGTTGCCCAGGTCATCGGAAAATCACAAATTGCCTACAACTATTATAAACGTAATTTTACTGGCATTGCTCAGGACTTCCAACGGCTTACGGTCAGGGTTTCATGGAGACAAGAAATCTCGACTATCGAGACGAGAAATAAACAAACTCTCGTCTCGATGTTTTTCTCGAAGACAATTTCTTGATCTCGATTTCTAGAGACTCGAAAACAAAAACTGAATGTTATTAAAAAATGTTATGTATAGGTTATAACGTATAACACAATGGCTGCACCAAAATGCAGGGGTAGAACTGAAAGCCACGTATAACAAAAAACAGCCGAGTATTAGCACAAAAATAAACAATATTGTTCCAAGAAATGAAAATTATGACGAATCCTTGATATTTTAATTTAATCTTATATTTATCCATACATTTTAAATTTACCTAGGTACGAAAAGTGAAAGTTTAAAATTGTTTCTGCAGTTGTGAAGACAAGAATGTACCAGCAACAGCAACAAAGTCATTTTTTATAATCGAGACAGTCGTCTGTTAAAAAAAAAGAATTATCGATAAAACTCAAATAGCTCGTGATTTTTTTAAGTATACATGCTACTTCAGTGTCTGCAGAAGGAGTATTTTCAAGAGCAACACTAACCATTAGAAAAGAACGAAGCGGATTAACTGGAGAATCGGCTCAACTTTTACTGTGTTTGAATTATTGGCTATGTAACGAAGATATATTTACAAGTGTGTAAACAACAATTTTGTTATCTGTTAGAAAACTTTGTGTATTTTTCATTAATTTTCTTATGTTTTGTTAATTTTTGAGTGTTAAAATTAATTTTCGTGTTAATCCTGTTTAACAGTTTGAGTTCTTTAAGAATATGAAAATATTTATTTTTACCTTTGTCCTTTTTATTTGCTTTGTTTTCCTTGTATTTTTGTTTGGTTTGCTATGTTCTTATGTTTAAAATGAATTGAAATTGTTTCATATCATAGATTTTTATTCCTTCTTTTCTGGCGTATTCAGAGGTATGACTGTTTTTCTTGATCTCGTTCTCGAAAAAACCCATTAGTCTCGTCTCGATCTCTTCTCGAAATCGAGACGAGACGACACGAGACGAAAAATCTCTAATTTCGAAAGCCTCGTGTAAGACTGTTTACGGTCATTCGAAAGGATACTTCACGGTCATTTTAAAAGATAGTCGTAACCCTGGACCGATAGCATTTTGTTCCATTGCTCGATAATCCTCTCACACAAAATATTTGAAGTTTAATGCCAATGTAAAGAACACAGTACTCTCTGCCAGTGATGAACGAAATAAGACTAAGAGTGAATGATAAAAAACCCAAAATAAAAAAACTTGAATTTGAATATTTTAAAAAGTTTAAATTGAAGTCGACTTTTGAAAGAAAAGAAAAAGCAAGAAAATAAATTTGAACAGTAAAGTGCAAAGAGCCATTGAATCGTTGAATTGTGAAAGAATATTACAAGTTTTGCAAGACCAAAAAAAAATATTTCATCTTACGGTTACCAAATCAACTTATAATAAACTCACTTCAGGTTCTTTTATGGAAAGTGAAATGAAACGATTTCGTAAAAAAACTCTATCTATTCAGAATAATGAACATGATCCGATCGTGCTCGATACATGATGGTCAGTCGTAATCTAAACACTATTTTGTCATAGATCTCATTATATGATTGTTAATAGTAATATTCGGTGTTCCAATTAGAATATTGTTCATCACTGTTATTGTTACACATTATTTGCTATTCTAGTACACCTCCTCCGATGACAAGAATAAAAAATGTGAACATATATTTTTTTTTCATTGAATTTTGTCCTATTTTTGCGTTTTTCTACCAACTTATTATCTATTCTAACTACAACATTTGGATCTTTATCTCCTACTATAAAATAGGGACCTTTGAATATAGGATCATACTTATTTGAAGACGTATTCCTTACTAATATTTTATCACTTATCCTAACATTAACAGGATTAATTTTCATATCTAGTTTTTGTTTTCGCAATGACTTTGATTCCTTTAAATTATTTCTCCCATCATTCCAAGCTGTCTGCAATCGGAATTTTAACTGAATTGGGTATTATGGGAAATTATATACCGGGTGTCTCAACAGTGCGCATTTGCTCAATATATGGATAAGGCTGATTCTTGTGAAAAAAAGTCTTATATAAAAGTTACACGGCACCAAAAAGGCCATGTTGTGAAAATAGTTCCAGATGGACAGGGTGTTGCATTTTTCCGTAATAGCAAAAAAATATTATTTTCAAATGGAACAACCAGTTTATTTTTTTTCATTGAAATCCCTCCGTTCCCTCCGTTCCCTATTCAGCACTGAATTTGTTTCCAGCCACAATGTGCCGGTACCAAGTCATCGATTATTTTTGGCAAAATGGGGAGTGATGCAGGCTCTAGGTGAATGAAATAACTGTAATTAAGCTGATTTTTCAAAGATCTGAATTTTGGCTGGTGAAGTGACGTAGGAAATACCAAAGTAGCCGGTATTATTCTGATCATCATGTATGTTCATACAGGGTGCCTCAAATGTTACGTTCATTTTCGTCCACTTCGATTTAAGTTTATGCGGTTTTTCAAATAGAATACCCTCTATATTAGTGTGTCTCCGCATTCTACATGAAATTATCTATCAGATGATATGAAAATATTATATTTTATTCCTAACAGTTCTTCAATTATTTGTTTTTCGAATTGTTCTTACATAATTAAAGAATATTTGTTTAATTTTTCAAATGTAAAATTAGGAAAGGCAATATTTACACTTAGAATTCATGTCTTACTCCCTGTTCAATACATTTACTGATCGGGACTATAAAGCCGGGATCAGACATGCGGTAATCGGCAATTCCCGCTTTTCGGCAAGTAGCGAATATTCGCACGAGCAACCCATACACATTAGTCACTACTTAAAGCGATTAATTGGTATTTGGGAATTGCCGAATACCGCATGTCTGTTCCCGGCTTTAGAGATCTTCAATTATACGCGTTTTTCTGTAATGTTTTACCAAACAATAAAAACTGAAGTTGGCTATAATGTCAAATATCGCCAAAAACAAAATAATAAATTGTGACATTTGTTCACAGTCTGTTCTGTGATTTGCTAGAAAACTGTGATTATTCGTTATGAATTATACAAAGGAATAGTTAATTGGAATGGTGTATGCATTGGGCGCCGGAGAAGAAAATTGTGTGTTGGCATCCCGTTTGTATGCTGCAAAATATCCTGATAGAAGGCATCCACAAGTGGAAAGTTTTGTAATATTAAAGGAACGATTTGAGAGAACAGGCCACATCGAATACGAAAGAAATAATCGTGCTAAAACAATATTGACCAATGAAAACCAATTAGCTATTAGTCTTGCAGTGGTAGAAAATCCTGAGTTGAGTGTTAGAGAAATAAGAAGATTTTTAGATATATCGAAATCTTCAGTTGCCAGGAGTTTAAAATCTAACAAATTTCACCCTTACCATGTGCAACTTCACCAGGAGTTGCAAGAAGCAGATTTTTTGAAGAGAGTGCAGTTTTGTCGGACTACGCAGAATAAAATTATGGAAAACGCAAAAGAGCATTATATTCACCGACGAATTTACCTTCCACAGGAACGGATTCGTTAATAGGCACAACTATCATTATTATATTACCGAAAATCCGCATGAACGCCATGTTAACGATTATCAGCATAAATGGAGCCTTAATGTATGGGGCGGTATTGTGGATAATTATGTTGTCGGACCATATTTTTTCGAACGAAACTTGAATGGACAAGTGTTTCTTCGATTTCTCAGAGAAGACTTTCCCAGATGACCGAACATCTTCCTAATCACATTAAAAATGAAATGTGGTTTCAGCTAGATGGGGCACCAGCACATTTTTTGGGAGCAGTACGAGAGGAGTTGGATGTCATGTTTCCTGATAAGTCGCCGGACCTAACATCAATGGATTTTTATCTTTGGGGACAGTGAAATCGGAGGTGTATCATACAGCTGCTACAACACGGGAGGACATGGAAATGATAATTCGTGAGGCATTTCAAAGAATTATGCCTTTTCATTTGAGCAGCGTCAGAACAAACTTCATGAAGAGGTTAAAAAAATGTATGGAACAGAATGGAAGACATTTTGAACACGAACTGTAGTGTAATTATTGTCTTTGCTTTTGTTTTACATTTAGGAAATTAAATATATTTTTTCAAAATGTAAAAATAATTTGAAAAACACAAATAATCAAAGAACTGTTAGGAATAACATATAACATTTTGGTATTCTCTGATAGGTAATTTCATGTAGATTGAATGAATGAGTGTTTATTTACAGAAAAAATATATGATAAATAAGTACTACATGGTGTATAATAAATGGTATAGGCTAGTTCATGTGAGTGCAACAGTAAATAAACAGAAGTGGGTTTAATCTGTTGAAGTTAACAATTGCTGATTTGACCTATTTATAGACTCAAGCTGTAGTTAGAGACTGATGACACAATATTATAATTAAGACAACAATGAATGTAACCTAATTATGTTATAACATGCAAGTATTCTTCAATAAGTTTATAATTGAAAGTATTCCAGAAGAGAAGGAAAGAGTTTAAATAAATGACTAAACTTAAAGTTAAAATCAAATATGAAGTGTTATATCTAATCCTACTTTACTATATTGGATTAATGATATACGAGAAGTATTTTCTGTCCTTAGACATTATTCATTCAGTTTGGTTTTGAATAGTCGTGACGAGTAAATTTGATTTAATTCGTTCGGTAATGTATTGAATAGTTTACAGCCGATATAGTAGAAACCTCTTTGACCAAGCGATTTCTGAGTAGCAGGAACATAAATAGCGGATTCAGTGTTCAGTCTGGTTCGATATGAATGTGGTAGATCATTTGTAATTTGCTTATTCAAGTACGAGTAGAAAAGAGCTCTGAAACAGAAAAGTTGTCTAATGTCCATCACATTAGCATCTCTAAATAACTGGTCTGAGGAGTACATACGAGGTTTTTTAAGCATGATTTTCAGTATCCATTTCTGAACTATATCAATTAGTTGTAAATAATTTTTTCTGATTCCACCCCACCCCAAAATACCATATTGCAAAATAGAATCCACAAATGCATAATAGATTGTTTTCAGATGTTAAATTGTTAAGAATCCAGCTAATTGTTTGAATTTATAAATCATACCTCTAAGTTTATTTACAATATTTCGAGCCTGTACATCCCATCTCAGGAAAGATTCAATGTAGATGCCTAGGTATTTGATTGAATGAACAAGTTCAAAGGTGTTATTCTTCACACCTATAGAGTTATAATTCGGCAGAAAAGGTTTGTAGGAGGTGAAAGGTATTATTTTTGTCTTCGCAGCGTTGACTGTTAATTTGTTTTCATCGAACCAATGAAAAATCGTTTGGAGGTCTGCTTTAGCAACTTGTTCAATTCCGGCCCAAGATTGGCCCTCATAGATTATGGCAGTGTCATCTGCAAATGATAATATCAAGCCTTTCGAGTTCAGTTCAAGCAAGTCATTTAAATACAATATAAACAGGACAGGACCAAGAACGGTACCTTGGGGGACTCCATAGGTAACTGACTCTTCGTGACTGTAAGTATCATCAATTTTCACGACATGCTTTCTGTCTCACAGGTAACTGGAAATTAGATCTAATGCTATGCCACGTATACCAATGCATTCCAATTTATCAAGAAATGGCCATGGCTTACCGTATCAAAGGCTTTTGCCAGATCAACGAATACACCCAGACATGATTTTTTATGATCAACAGCCGAATAGACGAATGAAGTCAACTTTGCAATAGCGTCCTGCGTAGATTTGCCATCTTGGAAACCATATTGATGGTCGGATATGATATTATTTTTACCTATGAAACTATTCAGTCGATTATTTACTACTTTTTCAAAAATGTTTGCCACTGACGAAATTAAGGAGATTGGTCTATAGTTACAGACCTGAAATCTTCCACCCGATTTATATATAGGCTTGATTATTGCCTTCTTGAAGTGTCTCGGAACTTGGCCTTCTTCGAACGTCAAATTAATAAGATATGAGAGGTTTAGCAATATATTTACTAGTTAGTTTGAGGACCTCGTTAGAGATACCATCAATTCCAGTAGCTTTTTTATTTTCCAATTCACCAATTAGTGATTCAATCTCCTTGTGGTCAGTGGGTTTCAGGAAAATTGAAGCGTTCGTTCTTGCATAATATTTTAAGACTGTCGGACTATGTGGAATTGCATCAGCCATTTTCGCACCTTTACTAGAATAGTGTTCATTGAAATGATTTGCCATTTGCAGTTTGTCGGTTATCTCGGATCCATTTTCTAACTTAATTTTTTTGATGGAATTTATATTTGGTTTAGCACAGAATTCTTTCACAACATTCCACATATTCTTTGAAGAAGATTTGTTTTCCTCGATTTTGTTTTTGACATAGCCGTGTTTAGTTTTTTTTTAGCAGTACCGTTAGTTTGTTTTTGTAACTTATATATAATGTCTTTTTCTCGTAGTTGAGAGGATCTTTCAGAAATGTCTGATGTAATTTATCTTTTTTATCAATTGATGTGATTAGGCCTCTATTAATCCATGGTTTCTTTTATTTTTGTATGGTTTTATTATTCTTGATTTTGTAGCTTTATGAATCAATTCTTTCAGGGTGGTTATAAAATTATCGGTTGCCGAATTTGCATCGTTCTTGTTTTAGAGAGAGGACTACGTCTCGGTCTTGATTATGTTAGTATATTATTTTCGTCAAAATAGGTGAAAGACACTGTGTCGTGGTTGTGAACCTGTTCATTTTTCAGAATTTTAATAATAACTGATGTGGAATAATGATCAGTAATGTTTGTTTTAACAATGGCTGGGGATAAATTTTCCGAGTTGTCGGTACTCATTTTGTCAAATATGTGATCGAGACATGAGCTCGACATAGAATTTACTCGTGTTGGGTTATTAATCAGTGATCTGAATCCCTCAGCTGACATAATATTCAAGTACTCTTCAACATCTTTATTTTCGTGATCTAAGATATTGATGTTGATATCCCCAAAGAAAAAGGTATACTCATGGGCTGTAACTATTTTTCTCTTCAAGAATTCATGGAGGTTTATATTGAAATCTTCAATTCTAGTGCATGGTGGTCTATATACGACAACGGTACATATTTTTACTCCACTACAGGACATATACACTGTAACACCATTAACATTCCCAATTTTAATAAATTCGTGACTCTCATAGTAACTATCACGGACATATACTACGGTCCCATCATTTTGATTGACCCGCTCAGTGTTACAAATAATTTTATATCCATTTAAGTCAAATGACTCCGGTTCTATAACTTTACAAGTTTTCGAAAGAGCGATGAGGCTGAACGCGTTTTGGACTTCAGATAAGTACAGTTGTAATTCATCAAAGTGATTTTTATATTGTTATGGAACATCGTAAAACAATCAGAAGAGCCAAACGATCATTTAAAACTTTCAATGCAAGTAATTTCATTCGTTATTATCGGTTGATTATAGTATTCAAATATAAATTGATCCATTACCGAATTATTGCCTAATTAGTAGATATAACCTTGATTTAATTATTTGCTATATAAGCGATTTAGACATCTAAACTAAAATTATTCTAATGAGGGAGGGGTATAGACAAATGTAAAATATAATAAATAATTATATAATTATGAAAAAAATTAATTTGAATTTTTTTTTAATTTTTTTCAAATAATTTGATGGAGGAGAGAAATTATCTAACCTAATCCTTATGGGATTCAGGCGATTTTAATGAGTGAAATGATATATTTCAACATAAAATATAACAAAGTGCAAAGAGGAATATCTAAAACAGAATACATATAACGTCTTGACTCGTCTTAACTCTCGTCTTCTACTTGTCATTCTACGTCATTTCCTCCCATCTACAGGATGATATCCTACAACTCGGCAATCCTGCGGTTCATCTGTCCCGGATGAATCTTCTTCATTCCATTTCTTCATATATTCAGCGCATGTCGCTGTGTGACTTGGTCCCTCATGATATCCTTTTTTCTTGACATCGTAAGTATCGTGACCCTTAATTTTAACAACTAAATAAGGACCTAAGTATTTCGGCTTCAGCTTAAGTCCTGGACCTTGTTGAGTTCGTTTTATTGCTACCAAATCACCAACTCTGTATTTGTTAGGATTCCTTCTTCTCAAATTATACGTCTTTTTATTCTCCTCTTGAACCTTCAGTATCTGTTTTTTCGCTTCTCTTCTCAAGTCATCTCTTGATTCTTCAAATAAAGCTTGTGCTTCTTCTTCTATCGCTAATTTTATTTCAGTTTCTGCTTTATTTCTCATTTTTAGTCCTATCAACAACTCGAATGGTGTGGTTTTGATACATCTTTGAAAGGAGGCATTCAAGATTCTCTGCACTTGATCAATATATTTGTACCATTTCTTAGGATCTTCAATGGATAATTTCATCAGAACAGAAATTATAATAGAGTTAATTCTCTCTATTTGCCCATTCGCTCTAGGAAGTCCAGTAGTAATCATAAAATGTTTGATTCCTTCCTGCTCTCAATAGTATTTAAATTCGTGAACTGAATGCTGATCCTCTGTCTGAAATAATATTCATTGGATTCCCAAAATTCTTCTTCTGAACATCTAATTTCGCTATCACTTCTTTAGTAGTAGTCGACTTTGTTGGGTATAACCAAATATATTTTGTGAATGAGTCTATATCAGCGAAAATATGATTGTAATTTTTATTAGTAGATTCCAGTGGTCCTAGATAGTCAACATGGTAAGTTTGTAGAGGTATATCATCCTTTTATTTGTAAAAATCCTTCTTCTTTCCCTCGTTTTCTATTTGCTAATAGGCATTGTACACAAGCTTGAATGCATCTTCTAATCTTCTCCTTCATCTTTGGTATGAAATAATGTGGAGAATTTCTTCCATTTTTCTGTCAGCAAAGTGTCCTTCCTCATGCGCTTCTTTTATTATTCTTGATTGCATAGTTTTGGGTACAACTAATTGTTCATTTTCTCCGAACATTTTGTAGATCACTTTGTTTTTCAATAAATATTCCTCATATGTTTTTTCTCTTAATATTTCTTTAATAGGTTTCAATTCTGGATCATCGTTTTGTGCTTTCTTTATTTGCGTCAACATACCTGTGATTAACATGATGGGATACCTGCTAAGAGCGTCAACATGACGCATACAACTTCCAGATCGATGCTCTATCGTATAATCAAATTCTTCCAAAAGAAGTGCCCATCTGGCAACTTGTGGGGTAAGATCTTTCTTATACATTGTTTTCTGGAATGTAGAACAATCTGTAATAATTTTAAATTTTGTTCCTAAGAGATAAACTCCAAACTTATTTAAAGCTTCTACAACTGCCAGACATTCTAATTGGTACAAGCTGTATTTCTTCTCAGATTCTGTAGTTTTCTTACTCATATAGTATATAGGATGTGAACTATTGTCTTCGTATGATCTCTGCATCAAAAAAGCTCCATATCTTTCCTGAGCAGCATCTGTATGCAATTCTAGTTCAGCTCCTCTTCTATAAATGTTTAAAACAGGTTTCTTCGATAATATTTCTTTAAATTATTTGAATGCTGCTCTTTCACTATTGTCAAATCGAAATTTCTGGTCTTTTTTCGTCAGGTCACTCAATGGTCGTGCAATCAAAGAATATGATTGAATGAATTTCCTGAAATATCCTGTGAGACCCAAAATACTTTGAATTTGTTTTACATTTTTTGGTTCTGGAAACTTCAGTACAGTCTCAGTTTTAGTTTTGGAGGGAAATATTTTTCCATTTTCTATTAAATGGCCCAAAAATTCAACTTTTCTTTTCAAAAACTGACATTTTTCCTTATTTCTTTCAAGTCCATAATCTTTAGCCACACTCAGAACTACATTTAGTCTTTCCATTGCCTCTTCTGCTGGAATAATCAAATCGTCCAAATATAACATGACTATCCCTTGTTTTTCGAGATCTCTGAATATACGATTTATATAACGTTGAAATATGGCGGGAGAACTGCAAAGTCCGAAGGGTGTCTTCAGAAATTGATATTGTCCATTATGGGTCACAAAAGATGTATACTTTCTACTATTCTTTTCAACTGTTACATGAAAAAATCCATTTTTCAAATCCATCGTACTAAATATTCTGGCGTTTTGTAGTTTATCCAGTTGATCCTCAAATAATTTCAGCCGTGATGTACAGAGAGCATTGCAAATTAGTGTTCGTGCAGAACTTTGCCAAGAATCTAACAGATATAATTCGACGGTCGTAGGGGGTAACAGTTGTTTTTTGTTAAAGATGTGCCGGCGAATATACCTATTGTGCAGGATTGGATTACCTGATCAATTTTTCGTCATTACTATTCGATGGTGTTCTGCCAAGTAGTATCATCAACTTTTCTTCTTGATAATATAAATGAAAGTTCAAAAAATCTAAAGAAACACGCTTTTATGAACTAGACTGAAGAAAAAACTAATTTTCAAAAATTGTCTTCCTTCTTAAAAAAGCGTGGTGTTCGTGATGTTCGAATCCTAGATTAGAGAAAATTTTTCTATATTTTTTTGGAGTCGATTGGCGATGTGAATCGTCTAGATGTCAATACCGAAGCCTGGTGCTTGCTTGGAGTGCGCAACGACCACCGGGGATGGTGCTGTAGGTTTTCCGGAGTTTTCCACTGCTGAGAAGTGAATACGCCATCAAAAATTAGTAATTCACCCCAGGGCCAGGGCTAATAATAATAGTTCTCTATCTGCACATGTTATACTTTTGGGTACTGTAACAAAAATATTGTTACATCTAGCGACATCTAATAACGAACATGTAAACTTGTCTAAAAAGTAGACAACATAATTCTCTCATTAGCTGGGACGTCGCTGATGGCAAATAGCTGAACTTGTTAGTCTAAGGGTGGATTTCGTTTGTTGACGGACCCGTCTGGGTTGATGGCGTTGGGTTCATATAGATGTCACTGACATGATGTCAGAAATCCAGTTCGAGAATTGAAGAAGTGGGATGAGCTCTCTTCTTAGTTTGGCGGTCAAGGTGTTAACAAGTATTTTGAAGGTGTGAATCAGGTGATGGAATAAATCTAAATCCATATGAATTGAAGCCATCATAAGTATTTCTGAATTAAGCTCAGGTGAATAGTACTGGAAATTAGATTGTCAATCAGCTACAATCCAGAATACAGTGCCAATTTAAACGGAAATTATGATCTTATAACCTGTTGATCAACCATCAATTATGGCCGTTTTGGTTAATTGGAATGAAGTGGTGCGACGATAAGCAAAGGAGTTTAATCACCTAGGGGAAATTCAGAGGTCTGATCAAGTGGAAGAGAATTTACCTTAAAAGCTGTGAGTCTCAAATATAATAGTTATTTGTGCATGTTGCATACCAGAAAGCGACACCATTTTGTCAAGCTGACAATTGTATCTTTTCGTTTGCCGTCAAGAACATTTTACCAAGTTTACATTTCGGATAACTAACCTACGAATTTGTGGAATTTAAAATCATTGACATTTATTGATCTCTATAGGATTTTGTATCCTGAGTATTTTTTCTATTTTATATATATATATATATATATATATACCGGGTGGATACGGAAGTATTGCCTACGGAATATATCAGTTATTGTATGAAGTAGGTTTGTGAAATTTAGAGCGTCGATATAATGACATAAGAGCTAGAATTTGAGCATATTGACATGTCGAAGTTAACTTCCGGTCTGACCGGAAGTAACATCAACTTTCTTATTTTAAATGGAAACCCTATTTTTTTTTCTTTTCGCTTTATTCAGCATTCAATTCCCTTTCTAATGACATATCACAAGTTGGTATCTAATCAGAAACTAGATCAGAAAATAATTATTATTGAAATTCACCGAGTAGGCCGTGGAAGCAAAATGAAAGCCAAAAATTGAAAAGTTGGCTATGGAAACCATACGTCACTTGATAACAGTTGCTCTTGCTCTATTATCGCCATAAGCAAAAATAACATTAAAAATAATGTGGAATGATAAATTATATCCTGTAGGTTCTAGGTTAAATAGGAACATAAACGTACTTGGTCTGTGCCATCGTCCATAGATATTCTAATATCTACCTATGGACGATGTTTGTGCTATTCAGAATAATCATTCCATTGCAATAATCATTCGAACCAAAATATTAACAAGTAGGCTGATTAAGATGTATTTTGGAATGAAACAAAAAAGAAACGAGAGCTCTCACGAACGCTGCTATCCATATTATTTTGACGTCCGAAGTAGTGTTTTTGATTCTGCCATTTTGAAAGGGTTTGGAAATCGAAATCAGTTAGTGGAATATTCAAAAAATGCCCCGTTATTCACGAACCGAACAAATTGACATGCTTCTCATTTATGGTGAATGTTTAAAACATTCTTATGCCGCTGAACGATTGTATTTAGAGCGATATCCAGGGAGGCAGCAACCGTCAAGAAGGTATTTCCAGTGGCTTGAAGAAAAATTAAGAACTGAGCCTGATGTTCACGAAGACCAAGAAGCATTTGTTATTAATGAGGAAACTGAAATTAATGTATTAGCTTTAGTACAATATGATAGCACAATTTTCCCAAGGCAGATTGGCACCGAATTAGCTATAAGTAAGGACTCTGCTAGGAAAATTTTGAAAAAACATCGATTTAAATCCTTCAAGTATCAGTTGCATCAACATTTGTATGAAAATGACGGTGAAAGGCGCCTGGAATATTGTAATTGGTTTCTTCGACAAAATGCTGAGAATCACCTATTTAACTATTATATCTTGTTTACGGACGAGTCAAGATTTACCAACAATGGATTATTTAACAGGAATAATACAAGGTAGGTACTGTACTTTATTTGGATTATTGTCGATAGTCGAAGTGTAAAGTGCTAAAAGTGTGAACGGTCTTTTGTTTCAGGTACTGGGCGATAGAAAACGAGCACCGGTTTCGACAAGGTGGCTTCCAGGAGAGATTTGGTGTGAATGTTTGGGCAGGAATAGTTGGAACTCATATTGTTGGCCCCATTCTTTTTCAAGGCCAACTAACCGGAGAGAGATACTTTAATTTTTTAACGAATGAAATTTCGGAATTCATTAACAACCTACCAGCGGAAATAACTGAGAGAATGTACTTCCAGCAAGATGGCGCCCCTCCGCATAATTCAAGAAAAGCGAGAAATTATCTTCAAAATCGCTTTCAAGAGAGACTTATAACAACCCATGGTCCATTCAGGTGGCCACCAAGGTCACCTGATCTTACTCCGTGCGTCTTTTTTCTATGGGGGCATCTTAAAAATAGGGTGTATTCCACACAGCCTACAACTCTACATGAGCTAGAAGTAAAAATTCGTGTAGAGCTTTCCAAGATATCACGCCCCAAATGTTGAGAAACGTTTTACATGAAAATATCACCAGAGTCAATAAATGTATTGACGCTGAAGGAATGCATTTCGAACATTTGTTTTGAATTTATTTTATCTTTTATCCTATCAATTTGAATTTTTTTTTTCGATAAATCTGTTTTTTTGTTATTTGAATAATAATAATTGAATTTTTTGGTATTTCATTTCAAAAAATTACTTTCTTTTATATCATTAGAAAGGAATGGTTATGCTGAATAGTACAGGCAAGAAAAAGTTGTATGTTCCTATTTAAGTTATGGACCTACAGAGTATTGTTTTTTTCCCAATTTTTCCAATATTTTTTTTGGCGGCTTTTTATAACGCCGACGAATGAAAATTAAATATCACAGTAGTAGCAACTGTTATCAAGTGACGTATGGTTTCCATAGCCAACTTTTCAATTTTTGGTTTTCATTTTGCTTCCACGGCCTACTCGGTGAATTTCAATAATAATTTTTTTCTGATCTAGTTTCTGGTTAGATACCAACTTGTGATATGTCATTAGAAAGGGAATTGAATGCTGAATAAAGCGAAAAGAAAAAAAAATAGGGTTTCCATTTAAAATAAGAAAGTTGATGTTACTTCCGGTCAGACCGGAAGTTAACTTCGACATGTCAATATGCTCAAATTCTAGGTCTTATGTCATTATATCGACGCTCCAAATTTCACAAACCTACTTCATACAATAACTGAGATATTCCGTAGGCAATACTTCTGTAGCCAGCCGGTATATATGTATATATTTATCAATTTCAGTAATGATTTCAAGTAAAGTTTTTCATGGTGCACCATTAATATTCTGCTGTTAAGATTATCCTAGATCTAAGTACTTATACATCTCAACTCCTGTGTTGAGGAGTATATCATTTCATCAAAGTGCGATATTATATCACATATTCAGTGAGGAGGGTATCGTATACTGTTGACTTTCAACTCTGTGATAAACTAACATCTATCAATCCTTTTCATGAATTCGACCCCTATCTACGAGGGAACACAAGGAAATCAGTACAACCTGGAGGGGTAATCCATACCAGAGGATTGCATGAAATTGTTGCTTGAAGTGTCATCTAGTTCGTATTCTGTTAGCAGAAGAACAATTACAACGTTGAAGTTATCACTAGCCTGTGAATCCACCCACTGAATGAACTAAGGTAACCTGTGTCGCTGAAGCAAATTCAGTAATAATATTGTCTGAAAATCAACGTATTACTTTGATACTACATTTTGTGAAAATTATTAATATATATTTGTTTTGAGATATTGTTTTATTGTTGGTCTGGTTACAGAAGAAAGTCAATTTATCTTATTTCAATTTTCTATCATTAGGTATTTTGTACTTTTTATTCCTGTTAAATTAAAAATTGCTGGCGTCCAGCCAGTCAAATTCTTGAAGTTCAAAATTTAAAACACTTGCCTGCCACAAAAAAAAATCTGAAACTGGCAATATAGTCAAAAGAACCTACACCGTTCTCTGCTGAGCAGTCAGGCAATCAAATTAACCCCGGTTACGTTACATAATTTGGCGCCTCAACGTTTTAGTGACTTATAAATTTTTTTGAACAAAAGTATTTGTCTTGGCAAATATCTTTACCTTTCCTTCTGTATCAGATAAGCCATTAAACTTTGGTAACTTTAATTTTGTAATTGAAAACTCATTACTGAATTTGTCATTTTAAAATTATCTTTTATATCTTATTGATATATATCTATCTTTCAAGTGGCTATTCACCTATCGTATCAAACTGATATTTTTCATATCGTTTATTTTTTTGAATCGCAACTGACTTATCTTATCTCATCATATCTTTTTATCGTTATCTGACTTACTGTACCTTATCTATTTGACTTTTGTTTAAATATCTATCTCTCATCATGGAAGTAAATCACTGAAAAGCTAAGGAACTTGATTATGAGATCAGAATAAGAAATATAGAACCAAAAGGGGACTTGGATAAACGTAGAAAAATTCTGAGAGGACTTTTGAGTCAGGAGAGTTCCAACCGTAGCTTTTCTAGCGCTTTCACTGTTTGTTATACTTTTGCTGAAGATGTATCTCTAGTTAAAGAAACATTGGCTGATCTAAAATCAAAAATTGATTCCTATACTCATAATCTTGTTGAAAACAAGAGATTATCTACTAGACTATTACATTTATCTGGAAGAATTCATAGACTTGAATTTGTAGATGAAAATGAGGAGGCAATTAAAAAAGCACTTCACTTAGAGCTTATAGAGCTCGAAGGAGACTTAGCTGATAAAGTTTCTAGTGGTACATCTGTTCAGACATCTACTCCAACAGGCCCTAGTCATCAGCCTTCCCAATTTAATTTTCCAAAGCCTGTATTGCCTTATAAATGGAACATTCACTTTAGTGGGGATCGTAAAGAATCTCTAGTTTCTTTCTTGGAGAAAGTCGATGCTTTCAGCTTTGCTCGTAATGTCTCTAAAGATGATCTGTTTTTATCTGCTGGAGAATTATTTAAAGATCAGGCTTGGACCTGGTATAACAATAACAGGAAAAGGCTAGGAAACTGGGATGAACTTGTTCAAAAGCTTAAGGATGATTTTCTGCCATACCATTATGATGAAGATCTGAAACGAGAGATTAGTAATCGAACACAAGATTCTTCCGAAAGAGTTACGATGTACATTACCTCAATGGAGGGACTTTTTAATAGACTGAAAACAAAACCATCAGATAAAGAAATGGTAAATACTATTCAAAGGAATTTATTACCTCATTATATGCCACATTTAGTTTTGAAGGAAGTTAATACTATTTCTGAGTTGAATGGTTTGTGTAAAAAATTGGAAGAAGCTTGTGAATGGTCTGACAGATATAAGCCTCCTCCAATATCTAAAACCAATTTATTAGAACCTGACTTGAGTTGTCCTACTCAACATGAATCAAATAATCTCTCTTTTAGGGACAAATTTGTCAGTAATAGAAATGTTTCTGCCTTAAACTCTACTACCTGTTGGAACTGTTCTCGTAGTGGACATATCTATACTAAATGTAGATCTCATGGAAACTTGTTTTGTTTTGGCTGTGGAAGAAAGGGTATTGTAAAATCAATATGTTTCAAATGTACTCCAAAAAACTTACAACGTGTCACAGCAGGTCTGGACGCTGTGGTAGCAAGCAGTTCAAGCCCAGACACCTCCGCAAACAAATCCAAAAAGAACAAAGCAAAATCAAAACAGTGAGTTCTGCAGAATGGCAGAAATGGCTAGATGTTGTTCGTAATTTTATTTCTAAATCTCCTATATCAACTAAAAAGTCAAGTCCTAATCTTAGCATATCTCCAATTAATCCGATTTTTGAGACCAAAGTAAGTGATAACCGTCCTTATCTAAGAATTCACATATATGATGATGAAATTTCGTGCCTTGTAGACTCTGGGAGTTGTCATTCTATCTTAGGTGCATATGGTATGTTCATTTTAAAAAAGTGGAATATCACTGTTGTTCATGACACTCCTTTACAAGTAACTACTGCGGATGGTGTATCACAAGAATGTTTAGGCCATGTATATCTTCCTATTTTATTATAAGGGGAGAATAAATGGATTAAATTGTTGGTCATCCCTTCCTTGAAACATAAAATTATCTTAGGAATAGACTTTCTTAGGAAATTCCAGGTGAAAGCAAATTTTTATGATCTATCTTATACCTTACAGAACAATGATGAAATTTGCACTGTCAACACTATCCGTTCATATGAGGATTTGACCAAGGAACAATAACTAAAGTTGAAAAATGTTGTGGATTCCTTCTCTGAAATTTCACCGGCTGATAGTATTCGTAAAAGACATTTACTACAGCATCATATCGAAACAGGTTCTGCAAAGCCTATTCGACAGCGTCAATACCCCTTGTCCCCTGCCATGCAAGTGCATCTCAATAAGGAAATTGATGAGTTGTTGAAATTGTGCATTATCCAACCTTCACAGTCTCCTTGGTGCAATCCATTATGGCTAGTAGAGAAGCACTCTGGTGAATATCGAGCTGTTCTAGATTCTAGAAAGCTGAACTCAGTCACGGTCACAGATGCTTACCCTATGCCTCTTATTGAGTCTATAGTGTGCAAATTGAGAGATGCTAAATTTCTATCTTCTGTTGACTTGAAAAAAGCTTTTCATCAAATTTGCTTAACACCTTTCTCCTGTCCTAAAACTGCTTTTGCTGTACGTGGTAGAGGCTTGTTCGAATATGTTCGCATGCCATTTGGTCTCTCTTGTTCAAGCCAAACAATGTTCCGATTGATGGATTTGGTTATCGGTCCCTCTCTAGAACCCTGTGTTTTTTATTATATTGATGATATAATTATCACGACTCCTGATTTTGAAACTCATATGAGAATTTTGTTGCAAGTTAAGGAAAATTTAAAACAAGCTGGCCTAACTATAAATTTTGAAAAATCACAATTTTGTAGATCATCATTAAAATTTTTGGGATATATTGTAGATAAAGGTGGCTAAGAATAGATGATTCTAAAATTTCTGCCATTTTAAATTATGAGAAGCCTCAAACAACCACACAAATCAGACGACTGGTTGGTATGGTTGGATAATACCGTAGATTCCTGAATAATTTTTCTTCTTTGTGTAGCCCTATTACTGACCTTTTGAAAGGTAGGAAAAAAGGACAACCTATAGTTTGGACAGAAGAGGCAAACAAGGCTTTTGAAGATATCAAAAGAACATTGACAACTGCCCCTGTATTAGCTAGTCCAGATTTCTCTCAGCCTTTCGTAATTTTTTGTGATGCCTCAAATACGGGGCTAGGCACAGCTTTATTTCAGGAAGTGGATGGTATAGAGCATCCCGTGGCGTATGCAAGCAAAACTTCAAACAAATGCGAGCGAAAATACTCCGCTACGGAAAAGGAACTCCTGGCAGTAATTTTTGGCATTGAGAAGTTCCGGTGCTATATCGAAGGAACAAGGTTCAAAATTATCACCGATTGTGCCAGTTTAGTATGGCTTAATAACATGTCCAATCCTGCTGGTAGATTGGCCAGATGGGCTGTAAAATTGTCTCAATTTTCTTTTGATATCGAACATAGAAAAGGCACGCTAAATGTAGTAGCTGATGCACTTTCTAGATCTCCTTCAGACACTGCAGTCCTGAAGATATCTACTCTTAAGCCAGATAAATGGTACAGCGATATGTTGAAGAACGTTACTGAGAATCCAGAAAAATTCCCTTCGTTCAGGGTAGAGCACAATATTCTTTACAACCACGTTTTTGAAAGACATAAAAGCATTGGCAATTTATTTGACTGGAAAATTGTAGTACCTACTGCAAATAGAGCAGAATTGTTGAAAACATTTCACGACAGTGAAACTGCAGGACATCTAGGTATTGCTAAAACCCTTGCTCGTGTCCAAGAATTATATTATTGGCCAGGCCTTAGAAAAAGTGTTTATAAATATGTGAGGAAATGTTCCACTTGTGCCACTTGCAAACCATCAAACCTACCCCAAGCAGGATTAATGGGTTCTTATAAAAACATTAATTTTCCCTTTCAATTGATTTCAGCAGATCTGTTAGGACCTTATCCTAGATCTAAAAATGGAAATCAGTATGTTTTGGTAGTTGTCGACTGGTTTACGAAATTTGTTTTGGTTCGTCCCTTATCTAAAGCCACATCTAAGGCCATTATTAAATTTTTGGAAAATCAAGATTTTCTTATTTTTGGAGTACCTCAAATCTTTGCATGTGACAATGGTTCAGTATTTACAAGTAAAGAGTTTAAAACTTTTATATCTAGCTATAAAGTTCAAAAAATCTGGTACACAGCTAGATATCATCCTCAGATTAATGCCACGGAGAGGCAAAACAAAGTAATTGTTACTGCCATTCGATCCTACATTAAAGAAAATCATAAAACTTGGGATCAATCTATCTTCAAAATTGCACAAGCGATCCGTACGGCAAAAAGTGATGTCACTAGTTATTCACCTGCATTTTTAACCTTTGGTCGAAATGTACCACTTTCAGGGGATTACTATGGACAAATTGCTGAAAACTCTAGAAACATTGTCGAAATTTCTGAAAAAAATGCAAGAGTTGAGGATCTTCACGAATTACCTAATATCTTTGTCGAAGTTCGTGAACAACTACGTAAAGCCTATGATCGAAATACCAAAACATATAATCTCAGGAGACGTGATACTAAATATAAAGTTGGTGATAGAGTTCTGAAGAGAAATTACGTTTTATCTAAAGCAGAAAATGCCTTTGCTGCAAAACTTGCTCCCAAATATATTCCGTGCATTATAGATAAAGTTCTATCTCCTCTAGTTTATTCCTTAAAAAGCAGTGATGGTTCTGATTTAGGTAATTGGCACGTAAAGGACATGAAAATGGATCCAGCTTCTCTAGACTCGGATAATTATTCAGATCCAGAAGGGGATCAGAATTCAGATGAGGAATTGTTTTAAGTATTTCTCTATTTACCAATTTATCGTTATCTTTTCTTTTTATAATGAATATCTGGGCAACAATCATTATTGTATTTGCTTATTCAGCATATTATCTTATTATTGCAGTCATATCTTCAATACTAAGTTATCTATTATCTTTATCTTACACTTAACTTATCTATTGATAGCTTTTTGCATACGCTCTCAATTGAATATCTTTGAGTATTTTATCTTCGTCAATGGCCTTTGTGAACATGGAAGAATAATAGTGGTTTAAATTTAATTGTTGCTAATATTATATTTTCGAAGTTTATCTTTTGATAACTCCTGAAGGAAAATCTGTTCTTTGGAAATGATTTTATTAATTTACAATTCTGATTACTCCATTTTTTTTTTCTCTCTATAAATTTGAAGAAATTGGTCTAGATCTCACTTAATTGAATAACATTTTTCTACTAATTTTTTTTTCAGTCTCACACATAGCTTACCTATCTCGGACAGAATATCTTTATGGAAGTTGAGCTTCACTACCTTTCTGTCTACTTATCTTTAATGAAATATTGATTACATTGCTACCTCTGACAGGATATCTTTGTTATCTTTGCTGTGAAAAGCAAGAACAACAAACCGAGTATGAGCTCAACCTATGTTTTAGATACCTGCAATAATTGTATCTTTACCTTTTATCTTTTAATGATGACTGTTGACTTATAGCCACAACGTACCTTGGACTTAGATTATTATCTTTACTGTTGAACTTTTCCTTTCTTTCTCTGTTTTAGGCTCAGTGGAGTGGGCCTAAGACTAACTCTACCATGGAATTTACCAGATGGTAGGTAAAAATCCTACAAATGGCCACTTTTTAGCACTTATTCTATTCTTGCAGTTCTGCTCACAATGATAGCTAGCTGGAATGTTTGGGGTAATATTAGTCGTGCAGTAGCTACTTCATTTAGAGCTGGAATTCCATATCTTTGTGCCTAGGTGGCATTATCTGATCAGTGTGATCTTATCTAGGAATTTCCGGTTTCAAGGTGATGTAGTTGTACTCATGCATTTATCCTAAATGGGTCCTGTTGTTGTCATTGAAAATACCTGCAAAACTTCTTTCTCTGTTTTTGGCTCTGTGGAGAGGGCCTAAGACTAACTCCACTATGGCATTACCAGATAGTAGGTAAAAGTCCTACAACTGGCCACCTTTTAGCATGGAATATCCTTTCGTGTGTCCGTTTACAGTGATAACCACCTGGGAAATTTTGGGTAATGTTGGTCATGCAGTAGCTACTTCACTTAAATCTGAAATTCCATATCTTTGTGCCTAGGTGGCATTTTCTGATCAGTATTGATCTTATCTAGGAATTTTTGGTTTTACTGTGCGGTAGTAGTACTAATGCATTTATCCTGAATGAGCCCTGGTGTTGTCATTGGTGATACCTGCTAAACATATTTACTATTTCTAATGGAAGTAAAAGTCCTACGACTTGCCATTTTTTAGTATGGAATATCCTTTCATGATTCCGCTTACACTGTTAACCACCTGGGAAATTTTGGGTAAAGTTGGTCATGCAGTAGCTACTTCACTTAGAGCTGAAATTCCATATGTTTATGCCTAGGTGGCATTTTTCTGATCAGTGTTGATCTTATCTAGGAATTTTCGGTTTTACTGTGCTGTAGTAGTACTAATGCATTTATCCTGAATGAGCCCTGGTGTTGTTATTCTACCTTCTTACCTTAACTTTCCTAATAACTTACCTTCTTATCTATGTGATTTGGACTTATATTTTCTAGACAATTAACGTTATCTCTTAGTCTAGGTAGTTTCAAAATTCAGCGCAGATAATTTCCTGGTACGCTTTGAAATAATCAATATATCTTAGCAACGTATGAATATTACCTAATAAAACAAAAGATTTGCTTTCACTTCTTCTGAAAAACATAGACAATTCTAATTGTATCTTCTTTATTGACTTATCTATACCTTATTATCCTATTAGTTGACTCTATAATATTCAAAAGACTCTAGAGAAGCTGGTTGCCTACTTATTTCAAAGTGCCTGCTTGAAATTTCATGTACCTTTTGCCTGCCTGAGTAATAACATCTAGCCTTCCTGACCAAATCATAGCAATGTTTTCTGAAGATCTCTTCAACTTTGCAGTCCCTTGTTTAAAAATTTAAATTCATATCTCGCAATAGATACTCTAATGAAGGAGTTTTCTTGGAGGTTTTAACCCTTTCCTGCTAAAAAAGGATGACTAATTTTTGATGTTTTGTTTTAGGGACTCACCTTGGCGGTGTGTGAGCTCAGTTCAGATGTGACAGCTAGCTTGCTAGCGGGGTCCTTGGAAGGGTGAACTTTGGGGGGTAGCGTTTGGCTAGCGTGGAGGTCTAGGCCGGTCAGCGTGTGAAGCTCGCCTAAGGGAGGTCGGGCGTTACTACTGGGGGATCCTGAGCTCCCTGGACCTGTCGCATCTGAGGACTTGTTCACAGTGCCAAGGCTGAGAGTATCCCGAAAATTTCATTTTTGCGAGTAGTGAACAGCATTTCACTTTTTCAGTAGGTGACGCTACAGTTCACCCCGGTTGAAGGTGACAACCGGAAATTTTTGTTTATATTAATAATATGTTTTTTTGTTTCACCGAGGGTATAGCTGGTGATGTTTTTCATGGGTTTGGTTCGGGGCAGTCGGTGGTTGTCTCAGAGAATCTGGAGGCGAGTGGTAGTAGATGTGTACTCACCGGCGCCGCAACAACACCTAGCAGCGAAGAGAGCATCTTGGCCAGATTGTCTGGGAGGGCTTCGACTGCACTGCGTCTTATCTTTGGAGGCGGTTACTGACTAGACCCTATTGTATATCTCTTTTCATTCCCTTGATATTGGTAATTAGCAATATTCCTTTCTCATAATAGAGAACTTCAGCCATGTAAATGCTAAAATTTACAAATTTATTTTCCTTGATATTGGTGTTTAGCAATATTTCTTTCTCATAATAGAGAACTTCAGCCATGTAAATACTAAAATTTACAAATTTCATTTCCTTGATATTGGTAATTAACAATATCCCTTTCTCATTGCCTTCCTTAAGTCGATAATTTTTGTTTTGGAAAACTTGTTATACTCAATAATTGTCAATGGTGTTACTTGAGCCATTATTCTTCAAAATAAAACAAAAAAAAATCCAAACATTTGTTAAATTTTTTTTGGGGAGTAACGGGGATGTGTAACAAAAATATTGTTACATCTGGCGACATCTAATAACGAACATGTAAACTTGTCTAAAAAGTAGACAACATAATTCTCTCATTAGCTGGGACGTCGCTGATGGCAAATAGCTGAACTTGTTTGTCTAAGGGTGGATTTCGTTTGTTGACGGACCCGTCTGGGTTGATGGCGTTGGGTTCGTATAGATGTCACTGACATGATGTCAGAAATCCAGTTCGAGAATTGAAGAAGTGGGATGAGCTCTCTTCTTAGATTGGCGGACAAGGTGTTAACAAGTATTTTGAAGGTGTGAATCAGGTGATGGAATAAATCTAGATCCATATGAATTGAAGCCATCATAAGTATTTCTGAATTAAGCTCAGGTGAATAGTACTGGAAATTAGATTGTCAATCAGCTACAATCCAGAATACAGTGCCAATTTAAACGGAAATTATGATCTTATAACCTGTTAATCAACCATCAATTATGGCCGTTTTGGTTAATTGGAATGAAGTGGTGCGACGATAAGCAAAGGAGTTTAATCACCTAGGGGAAATTCAGAGGTCTGATCAAGTGGAAGAGAATTTATCTTAAAAGCTGTGAGTCTCAAATATAATAGTTATTTGTGCATGTTGCATACCAGAAAGCGACACCATTTTGTCAAGCTGACAATTGTATCTTTTCGTTTGCCGTCAAGAACTTTTCACCAAGTTACGCTGAGATCTCAATCTGCCTACTCCTCAGGTATAATTACGTTAGGTTTTTGTGACTTGACGTCGGGGTCTCAATCTGCCTACTCCCCATGTCTCGTCACTGGTTCTCTCTAAGGTCTCAATCTGCCTACTCCTTCGAGAGAACTGAGGAATTGTGGGTTGAGGAACTGTATTTATAGTGGACGTGGCTGTAATGGCCGTGTGCAATGTATTGGCGCGAGGTGAACTATGGGCGGGAACTGAGTTGGCGCTAGATGAGCTGTGTGCGGGAACTTGGTTGGCGCTAAGTGAGCTATGTGCGGGAACTGGGTTGGTGGGAAATGAGTTGATGCGTGCAATGAGAGGCTTCCAGGTACTGGGAAGTCTACGTCCGTCGTCGCGAGTGTTGAGGCAATTGGGGCGCTTCTCTATCTCGAGGGCTTCTCGGATGATCCTGGTTTGCAGAGTTTTCTCGGTGGAAATTGTTTTTGTGTTTTTGAAGTCTATTTTGTGACCTGTGTCTTCTCGATGTTTATAAAGTGCGGAAGTGGAAGATGCCTGACGCACAGCAAGTTCGTGTTCGTAGACTCTGGAAGTTACTCGTCTGTTAGTCTGGCCAATATAACTTCTCGGGCAGTCTGAACATGGTATTTCATATATACCTTGAGAAGCCCTCGAGATAGAGAAGCGCCCCAATTGCCTCAACACTCGCGACGACGGACGTAGACCTCCCAGTACCTGGAAGCCTCTCATTGCACGCATCAACTCATTTCCCACCAACCCAGTTCCCGCACATAGCTCACTTAGCGCCAACCAAGTTCCCGCACACAGCTCATCTAGCGCCAACTCAGTTCCCGCCCATAGTTCACCTCGCGCCAATACATTGCACACGGCCATTACAGCCACGTCCACTATAAATACAGTTCCTCAACCCACAATTCCTCAGTTCTCTCGAAGGAGTAGGCAGATTGAGACCTTAGAGAGAACCAGTGACGAGATATGGGGAGTAGGCAGATTGAGACCCCGACGTCAGGTCACAAAAACCTAACGTAATTATACCTTAGGAGTAGGCAGATTGAGATCTCAGCGTAGAATTACATTTCAACCATTCATTAATTTTCTTTCTTTTTCAGTTCTTGAAAATGGCTCCAAAATCGGAGCCGAAACGTCGAATTTCAACAAATTCTAGACGCGGTTCAACCCGAACTTTTAGTTTTCAAATATCTGACCGCGGAAACCTATCTGAACATATATATATATATATATATATATATATATATATATATATATATATATATATATATATATATATATATATATATATATATATGTATATATTTATCAATTTATCAAAAGTTTTTCATGGTGCACCATTAATATTCTGCTGTTAAGATTATCCTAGATCTAAGTACTTATACATCTCAACTCCTGTGTTGAGGAGTATATCATTTCATCAAAGTGCAATATTATATCACATATTCAGTGAGGAGGGTATCGTATACTGTTTACTTTCAACTCTGTGATAAACTAACATCTATCAATCCTTTTCATGAATTCGACCCCTATCTACGAGGGAACACCAGGAAATCAGTACAACCTGGAGGGGTAATCCATACCAGAGGATTGCATGAAATTGTTGCTTGAAGTGTCATCTAGTTCGTATTCTGTTAGCAGAAGAACAATTACAACGTTGAAGTTATCACTAGCCTGTGAATCCACCCACTGAATGAACTAAGGTAACCTGTGTCGCTGAAGCAAATTCAGTAATAATATTGTCTGAATATCAACGTATTACGTTGATACTACATTTTGTTAAAATTATTAATATATATTTGTTTTGAGATATTGTTTTATTGTTGGTCTGGTTACAGAAGGAAGTCAATTTATCTTATTTCAATTTTCTATCATTAGGTATTTTGTACTTTTTATTCCTGTTAAATTAAAAATTGCTGGCGTCCAGCCAGTAAAATTCTTGAAGTTCAAAATTTAAAACACTTGCCTGCCACATAGAAAATCTGAAACTGGCAATATAGTCCAAAGAACCTACACCGTTCTCTGCTGAGCAGTCAGGCAATCAAAGTAACCCCGGTTACGTTACAGTACACTATATGAGTATTAGTGAGAAAGTCTTATTATCCGTTTGGAATTTCTCATTCAGGCCCTGTCACCGCAGCCCCGACACTTCCGGAGGGCATGCTGGATCATTTATCCCAATAAACACTCCCCACGCCGTAGGGTGAGTGACTATTGGGACTGAGAATCATGTGCTCTGCGCAGGCGGAGTAAACCAAGAATTACGGCCTTTTGTCACATTATGGCAAGCCGGTATGATTTCTAAGTTTGAGAGCAGGGTGTCCGTCATTCCACCAAGGATCCATATTACCAGAACAACGATTTTAACAGAATGGTTTGGGTAAACCCTGCAGAGTTCAAAAAGTAGGTCTCTTTTCGGACGATGTTCGTTTTGCCAGGAGTAGTTCCAATAGATTCGGCACTTCTCATTCTCCACAACGGACTCAATATCCCGGAGCATATGACAACATCGGTGTCTCGTCTACACCATACGAGTGTCGTAGATGGTAGTACAACACTCGAAGAGCCGCGTTATACCTGTGAATATAGGCTGAGATCGCATGAGCTGGACAGGCTGACAGCAAATGCATTATGGTCCCAGCTGCCCCAGAAAACGCTCTGTATCTGGTGTCAGGGACCTCTATACCCGTGACTACGTTAGACGAAGGTGTTGGAGATTGTTATTATTTTTATTGCTATTGTAGCTGTTCGTGAATGCTGTGATTATTAACACAACGGTTACCCAAAACACATCTTAAAAAAACTAATCTATAACTCCAACTTTTATGACGGACAAACTGTTGACGTTACAATACAATATAAGTGCAAATCAATCCCATTCATCGACAAAGTATCCAACCGCATAATAAAAATTTTCAAAATAGCCAAGCGTAACAATACATAACTGTCCAACTTGTTCTTCAAAATCAAAGACAAAACACCAACTCCACTCCTTAGCAATGTAATTTATGAACTACCATGCCAAGGTTGTGAAGGTAGTTATGTCGGACAGACCTCACAGTGGTTAAAACAACGGCTAGCTTTGCACAAGAGTGATGCCCAATTGGGAAAAAACTCCTGTGCAGCAGTCGACCACACCTAGAAAACAGGCAACCGGTTTGATTATTCAAATACAAAAATTCTAGACAAAGTCAGCAATCAAAAAAACAGGTTATTCCTTGAGATGGTCCATATCAACAAAAATCCTAACACAGTTAACTACAAAACCGATACAGGACAACTTAGTAGTATATATTGTAATATTTTAAATTCCATTCAACTTTGTTTGTAGTTTGACAGTTGGTACCAATGGAATACCTATACTAATTAACACCATTGTATTTAAACGAATCCTTATTCAAACCATAGTAACACTCCAGTCAGGTAAATTAAGCGATTAGTCTGCAGCGGAGAATAACAATTGTCCTCCCAAATGTTCCATAGGTTAAAACTAACTCTGTGAATTTTGTAAGTTATCATGTTATTTTTATGTAGTCCTTCAACAACTTATATTCCTTTTTAATCGTAGCTCTTCCTGAAGAAACTAGAATATAAGAGTAGTAGATAGAAATTTAAAAATATTGGACTTATTAGAAATAAAAATAATATTTCACAGAACAACCCTGACTGATACTTCTTCAAAAAGATATATCCTCTGCCAGTTCAAAATGTCACACTTTTAATTAAAAAAATCCTTCAGAAACCTTGCAAAATAAAGAGTTATTCTCAAATCATAAGATTACGAGCCAAGTAAACGGAACACTCTGAACTCATCCAAGAAACATCTTGTATATGAAACTGTCACACAGCCAATCACAGGTAGAGTTTAGGAAAAGAACGAGGAAACTTAAAGTCAAGAAAAAGGTCATATCAGCAACTACAGAGAAAATAAATATCATGTATAAAAATGTAAAAACTCAATTAAATTTTAGTAAAAATAAAATAAAAATGTACCATATAGAAATAATTGTAAATAGGTTAATTAATTATAAGAAATCAATAAAAATCAGTGTCTCACAACCATAAGTGATCGAGAGTGTTTGTGAAAATCGAAAAATAATGGGCCTGGTAACGGAAAAAAGTGAGGAGGAGTTATCAACAAAAAAGGAAGCGGAGGTCGATTTTGGAGAAAGCAGAGAAAAATTACACCAAAATTCCATTTAAATGAAGAATTACATCTAAATCTCCACAGAAACACTTAATATACCAAATTAGCAAGTACTGAAACTGAAAACAACTTACCTTGACAAACGTTTGGTAAGAAATCCATCCTGCAAGCCAAATAGGAGAAGCTGGAATCTACCAGAACCAGAAAGGTATTTGACCCTTCTATAAATCCAAAATTCAACAAGCAATCCAGTGCACGAGTTTGAACTTTCCTTTCTTTTCGAACTTTTCTTCATAACCAGTTAGATCACTAAGACAATTTCCGTCATTGTTCAACAGACCGCTACCCGAGAATTCCTACTTAGTTAATAGAGTTCGGTCGAGAATACTTTGTTATTATATATATATATATATAGCAGCTCCAGCTGCTTTCCAATCAAACTCTTTTTTACTTTATTGTGAGAGCTTTCGAAATTATTTAATTTCTTCTTCAGTCACTCTAAAAGAATAGGTATAACTGCTAATGAACATATCAAATAAAGGTACTTACAGTATATGAGTATAAGATAAAATAACATTCAGAAAAATAAAATCAGCTGGGGACTTCTCGGGTTTGCGGTCTGTTTACCAATAAAACTCATTCGTTCTATATCTCTGAGATATATACACCGGGTGGCTACGGAAGTATTGCCTACGGAAAATCTCAGTTATTGTATGAAGTAGGTTTGTGAAATTTGGAGCGTCGATATAATGACATAAGAGCTAGAATTTTAGCATATTGACATGTCGAAGTTAACTTCCGGTCTGACCGGAAGTAACATCAACTTTCTTATTTTAAATGGAAAGCCAAAAATTGAAAAGTTGGCTATGGAAACCATTCGTCACTTGATAACAGTTGCTCTTGCTCTATTATCGCCATACGCAAAAATATCATTAAAAATAATGTGGAATGATAAATTATATCCTGTAGGTTCTAGGTTAAATAGGAACATAAACGTACTTGGTCTGTGCCATCGTCCATAGATATTCTAATATCTACCTATGGACGATATTTGTGCTATTCAGAATAATCATTCCATTGCAATAATCATTCGAACCAAAATATCAACAAGTAGGCTGATTGAGATGTATTTTGGAATGAAACAAAAAAGAAACGAGAGCTCTCACGAACGCTGCTATCCATATTATTTTGACGTTCGAAGTAGTGTTTTTCATTCTGCCATTTTAAAAGGGTTTGGAAATCGAAATCAGTTAGTGAAATATTCAAAAAATGCCCCGTTATTCACGAACCGAACAAATTGACATGCTTCTCATTTATGGTGAATCTTTAAAAAATTCTTATGCCGCTGAACGATTGTATTTAGAGCGATATCCAGGGAGGCAGCAACCGTCAAGAAGGTATTTCCAGTGGCTTGAAAAAAAATTAAGAACTGAGCCTGATGTTCACGAAGACCAAGAAGCATTTGTTATTAATGAGGAAACTGAAATCAATGTATTAGCTTTAGTACAATATGATACCACAATTTCCTCAAGGCAGATTGGCGCCGAATTAGCTAGGAAAATTTTGAAAAAACATCGATTTAAATCCTTCAAGTATCAGTTGCATCAACTTTTGTATGAAAATGACGGTGAAAGGCGCCTGGAATATAGTAATTGGTTTCTTCGACAAAATGCTGAGAATCACCTATTTAACTATTATATCTTGTTTACGGACGAGTCAAGAATTACCAACAATGGATTATTTAACAGGAATAATACAAGGTAGGTACTGTACTTTATTTGGATTATTGTCGATACTCGAAGTGTAAAGTGCTAAAAGTGTGAACGGTCTTTTGTTTCAGGAACTGGGCGATAGAAAACGAGCACCGGTTTCGACAAGGTGGCTTCCAGGAGAGATTTGGTGTGAATGTTTGGGCAGAAATAGTTGGAACTCATATTGTTGGCCCCATTCTTTTTCAAGGCCAACTAACCGGAGAGAGATACTTTAATTTTTTAACGAATGAAATTTCGGAATTCATTAACAACCTACCATCGGAAATAACTGAGAGAATGTACTTCCAGCAAGATGGCGCCCCTCCGCATAATTCAAGAATAGCGAGAAATTATCTTCAAAATCGCTTTCAAGAGAGACTTATAACAAATCATGGTCCAGTCAGGTGGCCACCAAGGTCACCTGATCTTACTCCATGCGCCTTTTTTCTATGGAGGCATCTTAAAAATAGGGTGTATTCCACCCAGCCTACATGAGCTAGAAGTAAAAATTCGTAGAGCTTTCCAAGATATCACGCCCCAAATGTTGAGAAACGTTTTACATGAAAATATCACTAGAGTCAATAAATGTATTGACGCTGAGGGAATGCATTTCGAACGTTTGTTTAGAATTTATTTTATCTTTAATCCTATCAATTTGAATTTTTTTTTTTCGATAAATCTGTTTTTTTGTTATTTGAATAATAATAATTGGATTTTTTGGTATTTCATTTCAAAAAATTACTTTCTATTATATCATTAGAAAGGAATGGTTATGCTGAATGGTACAGACAAGAAAAAGTTGTATGTTCCTATTTAAGTTATGGACCAACAGAGTATTGTTTTTTTCCCAATTTTTCCATTATTTTTTTTGGCGGCTTTCTATAACGCCGACGAATGAAAATAAAATATCACAGTAGTAGCAACTGTTATCAAGTGACGTATGGTTTCCATAGCCAACTTTTCAATTTTTGGCTTTCATTTTGCTTTCACGGCCTACTCGGTGAATTTCAATAATAATTTTTTTCTGATCTAGTTTCTGGTTAGATACCAACTTGTGATATGGTGGAAAGGGAATTGAATGCTGAATAAAGCGAAAAGTCAAAAAAATAGGGTTTCCATTTAAAATAAGAAAGTTGATGTTACTTCCGATCAGACCGGAAGTTAACTTCGACATGTCAATATGCTCAAATTCTAGCTCTTATGTCATTATATCGACACTCCAAATTTCACAAACCTACTTCATGCAATAACTGAGATATTCCGTAGGCAATACTTCCGTAGCCACCCGGTATATATTGAATATTTTGAAAATGAGAATTGGACTTTTTGTAGCCTCGCGATGTTGCCGGTGATAAATGAGTCATTTGATAAGTTCAGTTTTATTATTGCGATTAGTATTACGTAGTGAATGCTTCAGAAGTTGATTGCAGCGTAGTGAGTCCCGATTCCCATCATGTATCTAGATGCGCGTTAGTTTCCCTATAACTTCTGAAGGTAGCTACGTATCAAAGTAAAGTTTTGCATACCGAATTTCGCGAAGGAGAATGGGGTGAGATGTTTCTCTACTTTCTCGGATTGTTCCACGGTTTTTATGTAATTTGTTTTCTTTGGACCAAATGTTTAGTGCTGTTATATAAATCTTGAAAATATTCGGTGTTGATTTATCTTGTATGTTTTTGGAAGTAAGGAATCTGATTATTTCCTAACTAGCTGTTATGTCTCATTCCATAGAAAATGGGTGTGCGAAATTTGAATAAAAAAAACTAAGCAATATTTTGTTTCCAATATTTTCATATTTTTGGGCTAGAAGAATCACATTTTTTTCCATTGAAACGGAAAGGAATGATACCAAATAGGTAAAGCTAAAAGAGGCAGTTTTGATTCTATCAGTTGCGGTTTTTCATTTACTAACGTTTATAATCTGAGATAAAGCTTATACAGGGTGTTCCGGAATTCAACGGACAAACTCGTAAAGTGATCAAGTAGTATCAGATATACAGGGCATTAAAATTGAAAAATAAAAATCTTTTCTTCTTTAGAAGTTAGTTCCGTAGTATGCAATATTCCTGAATAAATTATTGAAGTCTGCTTTTTAGCAAGAGACACTTTCTTTTTTTCTATTGCCTCTTTTTTCAGTAACTTTCGTGCCGTATCTGTCAGGCCAAGGTAATTTTTTTCAGATTCTTTGGTTGATTTTTAATAGAAAACGAATAAACTTTGATAGTGAAGAAGTTGAGCTGAACAGAAATGTGCATTTCGTCTCTGTTACTCAAAACCTCACTTCAAATAATTATTCAAGGATTTTGTTTTTTATGGAACTTGAAATGATTCAAGATTTTCAACAAACTTTTTTTAACTTGCCCTGTTTTTATTTACACGATTTTATTAGCTTTACTTGTAAACTACCAATGTAATAAAATCTTGGAAGGCAGTTTTAACCTACCGCATCGAAATAAAACTTTTTATTTATATGTAGTTCGGATAACAATACTATAATTTGGTGTCTTGGAGCTAATCTGCATAATAATGATAATGTGATTAAAATACTTATATTTTGACCTACCTCTAGTCGCCCGAATACTCAGAAATTTGACACACATATCAAGGACCGTTGAAAATACAACAATTCCATAATGATAAAAATGTGAATCTTAAAATTCAATTTTCAAGGACCGATGACAATACAAGAATTTTTTAATAATAATGTAATAACAGTAATGATGAAGATGTGAATTTTTGAATTACATTTTCAATCACTTCCAGTGAATGAGTGAAGGAATGTTCGTTTAATCATGAAGTCGACCAAATAATATGTTATTCAGCACATATATAAAGGACTGATGACAATATAATAATAATAATGATTATGACATCAATTTGCAGATTCCATTTTCACTTACTGTCAGTCGTCATAATACTCTGAAATTTAACACACATATCAACGACCGAGACAATACAAAATTTTTATAATAATGATGAATTTCTAACCTCAAACATACCTATTCAAGGACTGGATGACAGAGCATAACGTGCTAATTATATAATAATGATAATAAAAATAATAATAAGAAAATAAAGTATTGTTCAAGAAATGAAGAACCACTGAACGAAAAAGTAAAAAATATGTACTATTTGATAATTAACTCCATAGATGAAAAAGCTTGTGTACTTTCTTTTACTTTTTAATAATCACAGCACTCACGAACAGCTACAATAGCAATAAAAATAATAATAATCTTCAACACCTTCGTCTAACGTAGTCACGGGTATAGAGGTCCCTGACACCAGATACAGAGCGTTTTCTGGGGCAGCTGGGACCATAATGCATTTGCTGTCAGCCTGTCCAGCTCATGCGATCTCAGCCTATATTCACAGGCATAACGCGGCTCTTCGAGTGTTGTACTACCATCTACGACACTCGTATGGTGTAGACGAGACACCGATGTTGTCATATGCTCCGGGATATTGAGTCCGTTGTGGAGAATGAGAAGTGCCGAATCTATTGGAACTACTCCTGGCAAAACGAACATCGTCCGAAAAGAGACCTACTTTTTGAACTCTGCAGGGTTTACCTAAACCATTCTGTTAAAATCGTTGTTCTGGTAATATGGATTCTTGGTGGAATGACGGACACCCTGCTCTCAAACTTAGAAATCATACCGGCTTGCCATAATATGACAGAAGGCCGTAATTCTTGGTTTACTCCGCCTGCGCAGAGCACATGATTCTCAGACCCAATAGTCACTCACCCTACGGCGTGGGGAGTGTTTATTGGGATAAATGATCCAGCATGCCCTCCGGAAGTGTCGGGGCTGCGGTGACAGGGCCTGAATGAGAAATTCCAAACGGATAATAAGACTTTCTCACTAACACTCATATAGTGTACCCAAAAGTATAACATGTGCAGATAGAGGACTATTATTATTAGCCCTGGCCCTGGGGTGACTTACTAATTTTTGATGGCGTATTCACTTCTCAGCAGTGGAAAACTCCGGAAAACCTACAGCACCATCCCCGGTGGTCGTTACGCACTCCTATTCGATTCACATCGCCAATCGACTCCGAAAAAATATAGAAAAATTTTTTCTATCTAGGATTCGAACATCACGAACACCACGCTTATTTAAGAAGGAAGACAATTTTTGAAAATTAGTTTTTTCTTCAGTCTAGTTCATAAAAGCGTGTTTCTTTAGATTTTTTGAACTTTCATTTATATCATCAAGAAGAAAAGTTGATGATAGTACTTGGCAGAACACCATCACACACCATCAAAATTATTCCACCAAGAAAACATGAACAAAAATTGGGTCAAAATTAAATATTTTATATATATATAATTGTTATAATAATGAATTAATCCACTTGAACATTTTCGTATTCAATAACTTTACCATTGTTTTAATGTTCAAAAACTGATAGCTATTTACCCATTTTTGTATTAACTTCAAAAATAGTTTTTTATTGGTTTTCTCTAGAGCTTGAATCAAAATATCCAAAGTTCATCCAAAGATAAATTATTAATTTAAAATTTACGCCGTATTTTCATAAATTTGAATGTTTTTCAGTTTGTTAAAAAGTTACTCATATCCAAGACTAGAACACATATTCTACCAAAGCTCCTTCGGTCTGTTTGTTTTTTCATTTGTTCCTCATCCTGCCCAAAATAAGTGTTACATATCATTAACCACCAGATTGTATCAATAGATACACAGGTCAAGGGCTCCCAGGAAGGCCTGTGGACCAAATAAAAAAGACTGACGAAGCTTTCCGTTGAAATAAAAACCAAAATGAAAAATTGCCGAAGAGCATTTTTTTAATTTTATGAAAATTAAGACATTTCAATAACTAAAAATTGCTAATTAGCAACATTTTATGGGTAGCCTGGAGAAAAACAATCATATCAGAAATGTAATTATGCTGTTGGAAATTCACAGTCCACGACATTTCTTCTAGTCCGCAAAATTAGACACACATTATGTGACGGGCTTCACAAAGTTGGATTCATTATTGGAATGTAAATTAGCCATAATACTAACTCTGTGAAGTCCCCGATACCTAGCATGTATGTTGCCAAATCTAGGGCTAAACAACGAGCACAAAATGTTGTGAAATATTGGGACTCATCTACGTAGTAAAATTATTAATCCGTATATTGGTACAGTGCCCTCTTCTGTGAATGCCTTGAACTAGGTGGTGTATCTTGGGAGTACTAACGTGTTGTTGTGAAGCCCTAGCAAAAAATTGTGAATGAGTTCAAAATACTTAATGAAGCCCATTAGAACATACATACAACGGCATACGTTGTGTAGCCCACACTCGGGACACACAACGTCTGATCGGGACACACAACGGGCGCTCCATATCTTCCATTAATAATATTAGTGATAGTATTAGTGATTGTTGATAATAATAAACTGTATTATTATTTTCGTGATTTTTAGTAGATGTAGAATTCGAAAAATAATTGTATTGAATTCGAATTTTTGTTTTATAGTTTTTCTTTAGTGAAAGTAGTTTGATTGATAGTAGCAATAGTAGTAGTTAGAAATTTGTTCCCTTTTATTCATATTTATAATCAGTGGTTTGTAGACTGTAAATAAAGTATTGTATTCAAATAATATTTCAGAACGCCCTTACAAATACTTACTCTTTTCTTTTAGATATAACCGTTCTCTTTCTTTTCAGGTGCTCCAGCTGCTCTTTTGGTACGCCACATGAGAAACTCTCAATCTCAAGGTAGAATTCAGAAAAAGGATGTCAAGAATGATATATAATAATAATATGTAATTTACCTTGGAAATAAAGAAAGATATGAATTCAACTCAAATATTGTTCATTTTATTCTCAATAGTCAATTTTTTTTTTTTTATGTAGTAACTCTCATAATTATCAGTAGATTTCTTAAATTCTTATTTTACCTGTCCGTTCGAAAGCTACCTTACTTGCTAAATATGTGAACTTGGCAAAGTCATGTAAATTTCAAACATTAGAGGAATGGCACCGTCACCGTTTTAATAGACTGTTGCCATTCATATGGTTCCTCAAACGGAAATGTCTATAACCTTAAATTACAAGTAAACAGAAGAGTTCGTGTGTTGAAATGAAAATAATTGATAAAATAAGACTAATAAAGTTCTCAAAAAGGAATACTTTCTTGCACTGATACGCGGAAATTGTCTTAGTGATCTAATTGGTTATGAAGAAAAGTTCGGAAAGAAAGGAAAGTTCAAACTCGTGCACTGGATTGCTTGTTGAATTTTGGATTTATAGAAGGATCAAATACCTTTCTGGTTCTGGTAGATTCCAGCTTCTCCTATTTGGCTTGCAGGATGGATTTCTTACCAAACGTTTGTCAAGGTAAGTTGTTTTCAGTTTTAGTACTTGCTAATTTGGTATATTAAGTGTTTCTGTGGAGATTTAGATGTAATTCTTCCTTTAAATGGAATTTTGGTGTAATTTTTCTCTGCTTTCTCCAAAATCGACCTCCGCTTCCTTTTTTGTTGATAACTCCTCCTCACTTTTTTCCGTTACCAGGCCCGTTATTTTTCGATTTTCACAAACACTCTCGATCACTTATGGTTGTGAGACACTGATTTTTATTGATTTCTTATAATTAATTAACCTATTTACAATTATTTCTATATGGTACATTTTTATTTTATTTCTACTAAAATTCAATTGAGATTTTACATTTTTATAGATGATATTTATTTTCTCTTTAGTTGCTGATATGACCTTTTTCTTGACTTTAAGTTTCCTCGTTCTTTTCCTGAACTCTACCTGTGATTGGCTGTGTGACAGTTTCATATACAAGATGTTTCTTGGATGAGTTCAGAGTGTTCCGTTTACTTGGCTCGTAATCTTATGATTTGAGAATAACTCTTTATTTTGCAAGGTTTCTGAAGGATTTTTTTAATTAAAAGTGTGACATTTTGAACTGGCAGAGGATATATCTTTTTGAAAAAGTATCAGTCAGGGTTGTTCTGTGAAATATTATTTTTATTTCTAATAAGTCCAATATTTTTAAATTTCTATCTACTACTCTTATATTCTAGTTTCTTCAGGAAGAGCTACAATTAAAAAGGAATATAAGTTGTTGAAGGACTACATAAAAATAACATGATAACTTACAAAATTCACAGAGTTAGTTTTAACCTATGGAACATTTGGGAGGACAATTGTTATTCTCCGCTGCAGACTAATCGCTTAATTTACCTGACTGGAGTGTTACTATGGTTTGAATAAGGATTCGTTTAAATACAATGGTGTTAATTAGTATAGGTATTCCATTGGTACCAACTGTCAAACTACACACAACGTTGAATGGAATTTAAAATATTACAATATATACTACTAAGTTGTCCTGTATCGGTTTTGTAGTTAACTGTGTTAGGATTTTTGTTGATATGGACCATCTCAAGGAATAACCTGTTTTTTTGATTGCTGACTTTGTCTAGAATTTTTGGATTTGAATAATCAAACCGGTTGCCTGTTTTCTAGGTGTGGTCGACTGCTGCACAGGAGTTTTTTCCCAATTGGGCATCACTCTTGTGCAAAGCTAGCCGTTGTTTTAACCACTGTGAGGTCTGTCCGACATAACTACCTTCACAACCTTGGCATGGTAGTTCATAAATTACATTGCTAAGGAGTGGAGTTGGTGTTTTGTCTTTGATTTTGGAGAACAAGTTGGATAGTTATGTATTGTTACGCTTGGCTATTTTGAAAATTTTTATTATGCGGTTGGATACTTTGTCGATGAATGGGATTGATTTGCACTTATATTGTATTGTAACGTCAACAGTTTGTCCGTCATAAAAGTTGGAGTTATAGATTAGTTTTTTTAAGATGTGTTTTGGGTAACCGTTGTGTTAATAATCACAGCATTCACGAACAGCTACAATAGCAATAAAAATAATAACAATCTCCAACACCTTCGTCTAACGTAGTCACGGGTATAGAGGTCCCTGACACCAGATACAGAGCGTTTTCTGGGGCAGCTGGGACCATAATGCATTTGCTGTCAGCCTGTCCAGCTCATGCGATCTCAGCCTATATTCACAGGTATAACGCGGCTCTTCGAGTGTTGTACTACCATCTACGACACTCGTATGGTGTAGACGAGACACCGATGTTGTCATATGCTCCGGGATATTGAGTCCGTTGTGGAGAATGAGAAGTGCCGAATCTATTGGAACTACTCCTGGCAAAACGAACATCGTCCGAAAAGAGACCTACTTTTTGAACTCTGCAGGGTTTACCCAAACCATTCTGTTAAAATCGTTGTTCTGGTAATATGGATCCTTGGTGGAATGACGGACACCCTGCTCTCAAACTTAGAAATCATACCGGCTTGCCATAATGTGACAGAAGGCCGTAATTCTTGGTTTACTCCGCCTGCGCAGAGCACATGATTCTCAGTCCCAATAGTCACTCACCCTACGGCGTGGGGAGTGTTTATTGGGATAAATGATCCAGCATGCCCTCCGGAAGTGTCGGGGCTGCGGTGACAAGGCCTGAATGAGAAATTCGAAACGGATAATAAGACTTTCTCACTAACACTCATATAGTGTTCTGTAACGTAACCGGGGTTACTTTGATTGCCTGACTGCTCAGCAGAGAACGGTGTAGGTTCTTTGGACAATATTGTCAGTTTCAGACATATTATTTGGTCGACTTCATGATTAAACAAACATTCCTTCACTCATTCACTGGAAGTTATTGAAAATGTAATTCAAAAATTCACATCATCATCATTACTATTATTACATTATTATTAAAAAATTCTTGTATTGTCATCAGTCCTTGAAAATTGAATTTTAAGATTCACATTTTTATCATTATGGAATTGTTGTATTTTCAACGGTCCTTGATATGTGTGTCAAATTTCTGAGTATTCGGGCGACTAGAGGTAGGTCAAAATATGAGTATTTTAATCAAATTATCATTATAATGCAGATTAGCTCCAAGACACCAAATTATAGTATTGTTATCCGAACTACATATAAATAAAAAGTTTTATTTCGATGCGGTAGGTTAAAACTGCCTTCCAAGATTTTATTACATTGGTAGTTTACAAGTAAAGCTAATAAAATCGTGTAAATAAAAACAGCGCAAGTTAAATAAAAGTTTGTTGAAAATCTTGAATCATTTCAAGTTCCATAAAAAACAAAATCCTTGAATAATTATTTGAAGTGAGGTTTTGAGTAACAGAGACGAAATGCACATTTCTGTTCAGCTCAACTTCTTCACTATCAAAGTTTATTCGTTTTCTATTAAAAATCAACCAAAGAATCTGAAAAAAATTACCTTGGCCTGACAGGTACGGCACGGAAGTTACTGAAAAAAAAAGCAATAGAAAAAAAGAAAGTGTCTCTTGCTAAAAAGCAGACTTCAATAATTTATTCAGGAATATTGCATACTACGGAACTAACTTCTAAAGAAGAAAAGATTTTTATTTTTCAATTTTTATGCCCTGTATATCTGATACTACTTAATCACTTTACGAGTTTGTCCGTTGAATTCCGGAACACCCTGTATAAGCTTTATCTCAGATTATAAACGTTAGTAAATGAAAAACCGCAACTGATAGAATCAAAACTGCCTCTTTTAGCTTTACCTATTTGGTATCATTCCTTTCCGTTTCAATGGAAAAAAATGTGATTCTTCTAGCCCAAAAATATGAAAATATTGGAAACAAAATATTGCTTAGTTTTTTTTATTCAAATTTCGCACACCCATTTTCTATGGAATGAGACATAACAGCTAGTTAGGAAATAATCAGATTCCTTACTTTCAAAAACATACAAGATAAATCAACACCGAATATTTTCAAGATTTATATAACAGCACTAAACATTTGGTCCAAAGAAAACAAATTACATAAAAACCGTGGAACAATCCGAGAAAGTAGAGAAACATCTCACCCCATTCTCCTTCGCGAAATTCGGTATGCAAAACTTTACTTTGATACGTAGCTACCTTCAGAAGTTATAGGGAAACTAACGCGCATCTAGATACATGATGGGAATCGGGCCTCACTACGCTGCAATCAACTTCTGAAGCATTCACTACGTAATACTAATCGCAATAATAAAACTGAACTTATCAAATGACTCATTTATCACCGGAAACATCGCGAGGCTACAAAAAGTCCAATTCTCATTTTCAAAATATTCAATATATACCGGGTGGCTACGGAAGTATTGCCTACGGAATATCTCAGTTATTGTATGAAGTAGGTTTGTGAAATTTGAAGCGTCGATATAATGACATAAGACCTAGAATTTGAGCATATTGACATGTCGAAGTTAACTTCCGGTCTGACCGGAAGTAACATCAACTTTCTTATTTTAAATGGAAACCCTATTTTTTTGTCTTTTCGCTTTATTCAGCATTCAATTCCCTTTCTACCATATCACAAGTTGGTATCTAACCAGAAACTAGATCAGAAAAAAATTATTATTGAAATTCACCGAGTAGGCCGTGGAAGCAAAATGAAAGCCAAAAATTGAAAAGTTGGCTATGGAAACCTTACGTCACTTGATAACAGTTGCTACTACTGTGATATTTTATTTTCATTCGTCGGCGTTATAGAAAGCCGCCAAAAAAATAATGGAATAATTGGGAAAAAATCAATACTCTGTTGGTCCATAACTTAAATAGGAACATACAACTTTTTCTTGCCTGTACTATTCAGCATAACCATTCCTTTCTAATGATATAATAGAATGTAATTTTTTGAAATGAAATACCAAAAAATCCAATTATTATTATTCAAATACCAAAAAAACCGATTTATCGAAAAAAAAAAATTCAAATTGATAGGATCAAAGATAAAATAAATTCAAAACAAACGTTCGAAATGCATTCCCTCAGTGTCAATACATTTATTGACTCTAGTGATATTTTCATGTAAAACGTTTCTCAACATTAGGGGCGTGATATCTTGGAAAGCTCTACGAATTTTTACTTCTAGCTCATGTAGAGTTGTAGGCTGGGTGGAATACACCCTATTTTTAAGATGCCTCCATAGAAAAAAGGCGCATGGAGTAAGATCAGGTGACCTTGGTGGCCACCTGACTGGACCATGGGTTGTTATAAGTCTCTCTTGAAAGCGATTTTGAAGATAATTTCTCGCTATTCTTGAATTATGCGGAGGGGCGCCATCTTGCTGGAAGTACATTCTCTCAGTTATTTCCGATGGTAGGTTGTTAATGAATTCCGAAATTTCATTCGTTAAAAAATTAAAGTATCTCTCTCCGGTTAGTTGGCCTTGAAAAAGAATGGGGCCAACAATATGAGTTCCAACTATTTCTGCCCAAACATTCACACCAAATCTCTCCTGGAAGCCACCTTGTCGAAACCGGTGCTCGTTTTCTATCGCCCAGTTCCTGAAACAAAATACCGTTCACACTTTTAGCACTTTACACTTCGACTATCGACAATAATCCAAATAAAGTACAGTAACTACCTTGTATTATTAATGTTAAATAATCCATTGTTGGTAATTCTTGACTCGTCCGTAAACAAGATATAATAGTTAAATAGGTGATTCTCAGCATTTTGTCGAAGAAACCAATTACAATATTCCAGGCGCCTTTCACCGTCATTCTCATACAAAAGTTGATGCAACTGATACTTGAAGGATTTAAATCGATGTTTTTTCAAAAGTTTCCTAGCTAATTCGGCGCCAATCTGCCTTGAGGAAATTGTGCTATCATATTGTACTAAAGCTAATACATTAATTTCAGTTTCCTCATTAATAACAAATGATTCTTGGTCTTCGTGAACATCAGGCTCAGTTCTTAATTTTTTTTCAAGCCACTGGAAATACCTTCTTGACGGTTGCTGCCTCCCTGGATATCGCTCTAAATACAATCGTTCAGCGGCATAAGAATTTTTTAAAGATTCACCATAAATGAGAAGCATGTCAATTTGTTCGGTTCGTGAATAACGGGGCATTTTTTGAATATTCCACTAACTGATTTCGATTTCCAAACCCTTTTAAAATGGCAGAATGAAAAACACTACTTCGAACGTCAAAATAATATGGATAGCAGCGTTCGTGAAAGCTCTCGTTTCTTTTTTGTTTCATTCCAAAATACATCTTAATCAGCCTACTTGTTGAGATTTTGGTTCGAATGATTATTGCAATGGAATGATTATTCTGAATAGCACAAACATCGTCCATAGGTAGATATTAGAATATCTATGGACGATGGCACAGACCAAGTACGTTTATGTTCCTATTTAACCTAGAACCTACAGGATATAATTTATCATTCTACATTATTTTTAATGTTATTTTTGCGTATGGCGATAATAGAGCAAGAGCAACTGTTATCAAGTGACGAATGGTTTCCATAGCCAACTTTTCAATTTTTGGCTTTCCATTTAAAATAAGAAAGTTGATGTTACTTCCGGTCAGACCGGAAGTTAACTTCGACATGTCAATATGCTAAAATTCTAGCTCTTATGTCATTATATCGACGCTTCAAATTTCACAAACCTACTTCATACAATAACTGAGATATTCCGTAGGCAATACTTCCGTAGCCACCCGGTGTATATATCTCAGAGATATAGAACGAATGAGTTTTATTGGTAAACAGACCGCAAACCCGAGAAGTCCCCAGCTGATTTTATTTTTCTGAATGTTATTTTATCTTATACTCATATACTGTAAGTACCTTTATTTGATATGTTCATTAGCAGTTATACCTATTCTTTTAGAGTGACTGAAGAAGAAATTAAATAATTTCGAAAGCTCTCACAATAAAGTAAAAAAGAGTTTGATTGAAAAGCAGCTGGAGCTGCTATATATATATATATATATATATATATATATATATATATAATGACAAAGTATTCTCGACCGAACTCTATTAACTAAGTAGAAATTCTCGGGTAGCGGTCTGTTGAACAATGACGGAAATTGTCTTAGTGATCTAACTGGTTATGAAGAAAAGTTCGGAAAGAAAGGAAAGTTCAAACTCGTGCACTGGATTGCTTGTTGAATTTTGGATTTATAGAAGGATGAAATACCTTTCTGGTTCTGGTAGATTCCAGCTTCTCCTATTTGGCTTGCAGGATGAATTTCTTACCAAACGTTTGTCAAGGTAAGTTGTTTTCAGTTTCAGTACTTGCTACTTTTTCGATTTTCACAAACACTCTCGATCACTTATGGTTGTGAGACACTGATTTTTATTGATATAATTAATTAACCTATTTACAATTATTTCTATATGGTACATTTTTATTTTATTTCTACTAAAATTTAATTGAGTTTTTACATTTCTATACATAATATTTATTTCCTCTTCAGTTGCTGATATGACCTCTTTCTTGACTTAAAGTTTCCTCGTTCTTTTTCTAAACTCTACCTGTGATTGGCTGTGTGACAGTTTGATATACAAGGGTTTCTTGGATGAGTTCAGAGTGTTCCGTTCACTTGGCTCGTAATCTTATGATATATATATATATATATAAATATATATATATATATATATATATATATATATATATATATATATATATATATATATATATATACGTCCACTATAAATATCGAGCTAACTATTGGGCGTAGTGGTACGTTATATATATATATATATATATATATATATATATATATATATATATATATATATATATATATATATATATATATATATATATATATATATACGTCCACTATAAATATCGAGCTAACTATTGGGCGTAGTGGTACGTTGGGTTTGTCTATTTTAGGTAGGCAATAAAGTTCAGAGAAAGCTGAATTATATGTTGTAAGATGTTTTGCATCCTTTTCGGTTATTTCGTTGATGTTTTTTAGTTTTTTGATTAAATTGTTGTGCTTGTTTTGAATGGTGATAGTTGGATCTCGTTTTAGTTCATTGTAGGTGAGGCTATCCTGGAGGAGGATAACAGTTTTTTCTATGTATTAATTTTTATCTATTGCAACGGTACAGTTTCCCTTATCAGATTGAAGAATATAGAGGTCTGGGTGATCTTTTAGGAAGTGTTTAGTTTTAATGAACATTTTGTTGGTATAAGTGGGTTTGTTTCAGGTACCCAAGTACCATTAAATACCGCAGTGCAACCAACATCAGATCGTCTTTTGAGATCAAGGAGTAGGCAGATAGAGACCTTGTTACCTCATCAGACCACGACTCGAGGAGTAGGCAAATAGAGACCTCGAAGTCACTCTCTTGAAAATGGCTCCAAAGCAGGAGCCGAAACGTCGAGTTATAAACTCTCAACGCGGTTCAACCCAGGAACTGAGTGATCTACATATATATATATATATATATATATATATATATATATATATATATATATATATATATATATATATATATATATATATTTATATTTATTATGTGAAGCAATACGTCCGGAGAGATTTCTACCTGTCTGTCCAATATATATTTTGTCACAATTGACACAAGATAATTGATAAATTACATTAGTTTGTTCAAATTTAGAAAGAGGAGTTTTAGTTTTTGAGAATAAAAGATTTACAGTTTTAAGATTTTTCGTCGCTATGCGAATTTCTGGAGATTTAAAAATATAGGTGAGTTTAGGTGTTAATTCCTGTATATAAGGAAGGCTCCTATATTTACATAAGATTCTTTGCTGTGATTGTGTTTGATTATTCAAAATGTTGACGTTATTTTCAATGATATTATTTAAGTTATTATTATTATTTATGGTAGAAGTATTGAAAAGAAATTTATTAATCATGTATTTAGGATAAGAATTGTCCAAGAGGATCCTTCCCAACTCTTTCAAACACTCCTGTCGATGAACAGTATGTGACAGACCTGTCACTCTATTTTTTAGTGCGACGATCAGATTTTGCTTCATGCTCTTATGATGATAAGAGTGAAAATTCAGGAAACGATTTGAACAAATCGGCTTCCTGTACCATTTTGTACGTAGAACGTTATGATTGTCTCTACAAACTCTCATATCGAGGAACGGGATACTATGATTCTCCTCTACCTCTGAAGTGAATTGTAGATTAATGTCATAACTATTAAAATAATAAAGCGTTTCTTCCACTCTTTCTGATGGAACAGAGAGTATCAGATCATCAACATACCTCTTCACAAACGGAACGTCATAGGGAATCAGAGATAGAACGTCCTGCACAAGTTCATCTAATACAAAATTTACAAGGATAGGAGAGATCTTTGAACCCATGGGGGTTCCAAAGATTTGTTTATAATACGAATTGTTGAAAAGGAGAAAAATTGTATCGAAAATGAACTCAAGGATATCAATGAACGCACTCCAAGTTAGAGTACACACATTTTTTATCCCATCCCATTTTCTGGATAGAATTGATTTGACTACTTCAAAAGGTAAATTAGTGAACAGCGAAACAACATCAAAACTCACCACTATATAATTCTCTGGAAGTTGAAAATTGTTTATGAAGTTGCTAAATGTAAAAGAGTCTTTAATATAAAAATAATTTTCTGTATTATAAGCCTTAGTTAATATATTGGTCAGAAAAGTAGCTAAATTTCCATTGGGGGCATTAACTGACGAAACTATAGGTCTCATCGCTAATGTTGGTTTATGAATTTTAGGAAGAGCGTAAAAACGTGGAGCCGTAGAGTTATAAATTTTAAGACTTTTTGAAGTTTGTGAATCGATTAAACCATCAATCTTAAGTCTCGAAACCAGTTTGTTGGCGTTCTGCTGAATCGTAGAAGTGGGATTTTTTGAAATTTTAAGATAATACTTTTGATCATCAAACAATTGTTGACTTTTTTCTAAGTAATCCTGCCTGTACATTATTACAGATACATTTCCTTTGTCACTCCTAACAATGTAGAGATCAGGATTGTCCTTAAGGAATTTTTTACTTTGAATGAAAAATTTTTGAAGAAAAGAAGATGTTGAAGAATTTTTGTGCAAAAAATTAGTAATTATATTAGTGCACTGAGATCTTTGAAGGTGGTCTTGTGCTTGTTTTGGAAAAAGAGAGATTATGGATTCTATATCTGCTAATAAAGAAGGAATGTTAAGTTCTTGGCTGGTAGGGCAATGGAATTTCAACCTCAGTGAAATTTTTGATCCATTTTTCTTGAATTTTAATAGAAGTGAAAGCTTCAATTTTTAAGTTATTTAATTTATGTTTATGTTTGTTATGGATATTATGGAAAATTATGTTATAAGAGATATTTTGCCTTCTGTTGAATTCAGCCAGAACGTCAGGAGGAATTTGGCCCCGAAGCTTGGTCTTGATAGTAACCAACTCATTTTTGAGACGGTTTATGTCACTAAAGGTAGCTTGAATTTCTAAGTTTAAAATAGTTTTTTTTTTAACCTGTTGTTAAATCCTTGTATTTTCCTTCCCAGTGGTCCTCTTCTGTGGTGCAGAAGTGTGTTCATATTACAAACTCCGTTAGTAATATGATTCGAAAACAGATCCAAGTTCCTGCATTTGGTTAGGAAAACTTTCTTGTTAGAAGCTGCTGCTATTTTGGTGTTAGTATTGGCCCATCGTTTCAGTAAGGTTACGTTAGTAAGTCCGTACTGATGTTGGATGTTGTCGTAAAACCCCATATCTGTAAGTTATCGAGAGAGGTAGTCTTTTGACTGGACTAGTTGAAAAAAACCAATTTATCTAAGAATATTCTCAGTGAAAATATCCCTTGGGGTTGCAGTCAGAAAAAGTGGCCTGGTAAAGTACAACTCTTTGTTAAATTGTCGAGCTTTCGAAAATATTTATTTTCATTTTCAAGACATCTGAAAATATTAATCGTGTGAACAAACAGAACACTCTTAATATGATGTAAAACAACTTACTAACGTGAGATTAATTTTGTGAAAACAGCAGAAAACTTCTTGGTCATTCCTTATGTATGTAAGGTTATGTCACAACAGAAAACGAGATGAAACAACAATAATAAAACTATGTCATGTACATGAACACGATTAAAAAACATTATGATTTTATGAGTTATGAAGGAAAACTTTTAATTTAAATTTTGAAAAATGTTAATCATATTAAAGCTCGCCTTTGAAACCGCACGTGGTTCAAGGGACACACAAGGGCGGTAAAAATATGTAGAAAAACAGAAGAAGAGAGTACTGAATTTTCACTCTTATCATCATAAGAGCATGAAGCAAAATCTGATCGTCGCACTAAAAAATAGAGTGACAGGTCTGTCACATCCTGTTCATCGACAGGAGTGTTTGAAGGAGTTGGGAAGGATCCTTTTGGACAATTCTTATCCTAAATACATGATTAATAAATTTCTTTTCAATACTTCTACCATAAATAATATTATTGAAAATAACGTCAACATTTTGAATAATCAAACACAATCACAGCAAAGAATCTTATGTAAATATAGGAGCCTTCTTTATATACAGGAATTAACACCCAAACTCACCAATATTTTTAAATCTCCAGAAATTCACATAGCGAAGAAAAATCTTAAAACTGTAAATCTTTTATACTCAAAAACTAAAACTCCTCTTTCTAAATTTGAACAAACTAATGTAATTTATCAATTATCTTGTGTCAATTGTGACAAAATATATATTGGACAGACAGGTAGAAATCTCTCCGGACGTATTGCTTCACATAAGAGTGACTGCAATTAAAAAAAAACCAGCTGTGCACTTGCAGAACACAGCATTTCAACTTTTCACAATATTAATTTCAATGAACCCACAATTTTAGCAATTGAAGAAAATTATTCCAAGAGAAATTTTCTAGAGATGGTTTACGTTAGTAAAGAACCTAATAGTATGAATAAGCGGTCTGATATAGCCAATCTTAGTATAATTTATAATTATTTTCTTTCTCTCCACAAAAATAATGTTGCAAACTCAAATAACTTTAATAATAGTTCTCACAATCCCCCATAGAGGGCATAACTCAGCACAGAGCTGAACCGTGTTTCATGGAACATACAAGGTTGACTGTTGACATTTGACGTGTTTTATGTTGAAATCTGTCAGTACTCTCTTCTTCTGTTTTTCTACATATTTTTACCGCCCTTGTGCGTCCCTTGAACCACGTGCGGTTTCAAAGGCGAGTTTTAAAATGATTAACATTTTTCAAAATTTAAATTAAAAGTTTTCCTTCATATCTCATAAAATCATAATGTTTTTTAATCGTGTTCATGTACATAACATAGTTTTAGTATTGTTGTTTCATCTCGTTTTGTGTTGTGACATAACCTTACATACATAAGGAATGGCCAATTATAAATTGTTTTTTATATGTATATATATATATATATATATATATATATATATATGTCCAAGTGACTGTAAAACAGTCGATAACAATCCTTTAGGAAGTGACTATAACTTTGTATAGTATGTATGGCATGTATGGCATATATATATATATATATATATATATATATATATATATATATATATATATATATATATATATATATATATATATATATATATATATATATATATATAAGATGGAAACTATGACATCTACAGTCATTAGTATATATGATATACTTGTTTCAAGGAGCAAATAATGTTCCAGTGACTGTAAAACAGTCGATAACAATCCTTTAAGAAGTGACTATAACTTTGTATAGTATGTATGGCATATGTCCAACAGAAAACAACTACTTCTCTGGCTGATACCTCGACAGATATTGAATTATATCTGTCAGACATATGTGCAAAGATCCTTACTTTGAAGGAACAACTTTGCAAGAACTCTCTGAAACAAACAGCAGGACTTTGCCTGATTCAAACGGAGAGCCAACTACAGACCGGTTTCGGAATATCGTACCTCATCAGTGCAGTCAAGGTTATCACGGTTGTATACACGCGAGGTCCCGATGTTCGTCATCGTCCTCCGAGAGGAATACTGCAATTGCTCACAGGACCCACCTCGGTGACAGATTAGAGAGCACCCCAGAAAGACATTTCGGATACGAAATGGTATATGTGATATACTTGTTTCAAGGAGCAAATAATGTTTCAGTGACTGTAAAACAGTCGCTAACAATCCTTTAAGAAGTGACTATAACTTTGTATAGTATGTATGGCATATGTCCAACAGAAAACAACTACTTCTCTGGCTGATACCTCGACAGATATTGAATTATATCTGTCAGACATATGTGCAAAGATCCTTATTTTGAAGGAACAACTTTGCAAGAACTCTCTGAAACAAACAGCAGGACTTTGCCTGATTCAAACGGAGAGCCAACTACAGACCGGTTTCGGAATATCGTACCTCATCAGTGCAGTCAAGGTTATCACGGTTGTATACACGCGAGGTCCCGATGTTCGTCATCGTCCTCCGAGAGGAATACTGCAATTGCTCACAGGACCCACCTCGGTGACAGATTAGAGAGCACCCCAGAAAGACATTTCGGATACGAAATGGTATATGTGATATACTTGTTTCAAGGAGCAAATAATGTTTCAGTGACTGTAAAACAGTCGCTAACAATCCTTTAAGAAGTGACTATAACTTTGTATAATATGTATGGCATATGTCCAACAGAAAACAACTACTTCTCTGGCTGATACCGCGACAGATATTGAATTATATCTGTCAGACATATGTGCAAAGATCCTTACTTTGAAGGAACAACTTTGCAAGAACTCTCTGAAACAAACAGCAGGACGTTGCCTGATTCAAACGGAGAGCCAACTACAGACCGGTTTCGGAATATAATACCTCATCAGTGCAGTCAAGGTTATCACGGTTGTATACACGCGAGGTCCCGATGTATATCACATGTATATCACACATGTATATCACATATACCATTTCGTATCCGAAATGTCTTTCTGGGGTGCTCTCTAATCTGTCACCGAGGTGGGTCCTGTGAGCAATTGCAGTATTCCTCTCGGAGGACGATGACGAACCACTGTTACAAATAAAGAATTTATTAAAAAAAAAACTTAAACTTTTTTTTTTGTTCAAATCAACTCTTGAGATGTTGAAAATATGAATTAAAGGGTTTTTGGGGATGCTGATTCCGAATCTGGTAAGAAAAGTTGTCTTAAATAAGCAATAATATTCATTTCTCAAAAAATGCCTTTTTTCTCTCCTCAACTTCGCACGCCAACGGTGAATGAATATGATCACTATGCCAAATGCTTCATTTTTCTAACATAAAATCACCACCAAAATCTCAAAAAATCGCTAATAACAGATATTCGGGTGCATTGACGAAAAAAGTGAATTTATTTTTTTTTTCTCCTCAAAACAGCTCTTGAGATTTCGAAAATATAGATTGGGGGGTTTTTGAGGATGCTGATTCTAATTCTGATAAAAAAAGTTATCTAAAATGAGCCCTAATATCCTTTTCCCAAAAAAACACCTTTTTTTCACCCCCCCCCCACACCGCACGCCTATGGTCGATGAAAATGTTCACTATGCCAAAATATTTCATTTACCTAACATATAATCACCACCAAAATTTCAAGAAAATCGCATTATTAATAACTGAGATATTAGGGTGTATTCATGAAAAGCGGGACACACTGTATATATATTATAATATATATATAAATATATACATATATATATATATATATATTTATATATATATATATATATATAAAATTTGCCGATCTACCGCCCGACGAGCCCCAATTGATACTCGACGCAACTGTGAAAACAACAAGATTCGGGGAAGCAGTCCTCATTGAATTGAAAGAATACAAGGTGTTCCTACCCAATACAGCCACCACAGTCCTCAAGAGTAATTTGGGGAAGCTCACGGAGTCTATTACAGGAGGCAAGCCAAGACATCTTCGGGCAATCACCTGCAGAAGCTGTTCGAAATCACTAGAGCCTAGCCTGTACTGCGGTGGATATCATCATATTTTTTTTCCAATATCAAAGTGAATTTAAAATTTTTTATGATTTATTTTTCGGATATTTTTTGTGTTTTTTTTTTTTCAATAAAAAATGAATTCCAACGCCATTGCCAATTTAGCTGGTGATATGATTAAAAATTTGCGAAAAGTGTAGAAAATTTTGTTAGAGCCTTTCATCGCCAAAAAGCAAACAGCTTGGTTAGCGCAATGCAAAATGACAGCTCGTTTCTTGAATAGTGCTATAGCAGTCGAAGAGTCGATGGGGGCTTTAAGTCGACTCCATGCTTTGGCGGGAAATTTGAATTTTCATTATATAATTAGAAATTCAATAAAAAATTTGTGTAATCGGATAGTAGAGGAGGTGGTAAAATCGAAATTGTCAAGGGTATAGTGGAAAGACTTAAAAACCGCATTTTCTCCTCGTTCACGTACAGGTAAAATAACTAATTTGTCACAAAAAGATATTGGACAATTTTTTCAGGATACTTATACCCTTTTCAAACGAAGAATTCAAAATTTATTGAAAAAACATGAAATAATTTGAGTAAATTCGACTTTTTGGGAAGACTTTGTAAAAAATGCCATTATTTAGGACCAAAAAACGACTTTAAATATTTCGGGACTAAGCTATAATTGACAGAAGAACAGACTCAAAAGAGTGGTTCCTCGAGCCAAAATGAATTGGCAGATTTTAGTGATAAAGAAAATGGAGGAGTCTTAAAAAAATTGTGTTTGGAAGTCAATACGAACAAATGGGGCGTAGGAAACGGTTTGTTTTTCATCGAGCTGCCAAAAAAAATTGCCAAAAAGCGAGCTTGTATCAATGTGAAAAATCAAGATGATGCTTGTTTTGCTTGGGCCGTCGTTTCGGCATTGTACCCGGCACAATAACACACTTACAGAACATCATCTTACATCCACTATTCAAATGTACTAAACTTGGATGGTATCGAATTTTTGATGAAATTGAGGCAAATTACCAGATTTGAGCGATTGAACAACATATCGATCAATGTGTACACCTTGGAATTGATTCAACCGCAAGCGAACAAAGAAGCATTTTTCGTTAATGTCTTGAGTCGACTCACCAAACAAAAATTAGATCGGCATGTCAATTTACTTTCAATTCAGAATGAATATCACCTAAAATTGAATGATTACGAAGCAGTGCCACAGATAGACGACGAAAGTGATATACGCTATTACTTTTGCTAAATCAAGGATTTATCTCGGTTGTTAAATTCACAACTTGAAAAAGACTTTTATAAAAAATTCATTTGCGACAGGTGTTTGAATTATTTCAGAAGTAAAGAAGAATTGGACAGTCTACTGTTGATTGTCAAAAATCAAACACCTGTAAAATTTCTTTCCCCTCTTACGATCATGTTGAATTTCGAGACTTTGTTTTAAAGGAAAAAACCCCATTTGTGATATATGCGGATTTCGAGTCGATTCTGCGTTGGAAGATGCTTAGTGTACATCTCATACGGAAAAATACCAAAAACATATTCAATTCAGTGCCGGATTCTATTTCAAGAGTACATATGACGACACTTCATCATTTTATGATATTCATCGTTGTCTCGACTCCATGGATTTGTTTGTGCAGCGAATGGAGCATATAGCCGAATTTTCACAAGCCAAAACATTGGATATTGTTCCCATAGTTGCATCACCTGATGATGTGAACGCGCCATGTTGCCACATCTGTGAAAAATCCTGGAAAACTGACGACTAAATTGTAAAATATCATAATCACTATACCAGCGCCTGGCCTGGCGTTTCATTCAAATGAGTTTGAAGCATTTGGTACAAACTTCATCAGTAAATGATTTATCCAAGTATCCAAGCGCAAATTCACACACCTGAATGCTGCCCAATACGAATTACTCACTCAAAATGGTGTATTTCCATACGATTTTATCGATTCGGTGAAAATATTTGATTTTGGAAGTTTACCTGCACATCATTTTTACGAGTTGAATGATTGTCACATAGCCAAGGCTGAATACAAACATGCGCAGAACGTGTGGCAAACGTTCAACTTGAATACATTTGGCGAATACTCTGATATGTACATGAAAACAGACCTATTGCTCTTGGCAGATATTTTCGAGAAGTTTCGTAATATCTATGGCCTAGATCCCGTGTGGTTCTATATCCTCCCGGGGTACAGGTGGTCGTGTATGTTGAAATACACCAAGTGTAAGTTGCAGATTTTGAAAGATGTCGACATGCTTAAGTTCATCGAGCGAGGAATTCGCGGCGGCATAAGTAAGTGCTACAACAGGCGCTCCACGGTTAATAATAAATACATAAGTGACAGGTATGACGCCACTCACCCCTTCACCTATTTGCTATATCTCGATGTGAACAATTTGTATGGTTGGGCCATGACGGAATATCTTCCTTACGGAGGATTCGAATGGTTGGAATTTCACCGATATCAGTATGCTTGAAGTGTCAGACACTTCACCCATCGGCTATATTCTCGAAGTCAGTTACGAGTATCCCAAACACCTACATGACAAGCACAAAGATTTTTCATTGTGCGCTGAACACCGTACTACACCAGGCTCGAAATTACCCATATTAATGAACACCCTGTACATCAAGGAAAACTATGTATGGGTGTTGGAACAAGCGCTGACACATGGACTCGTACTCAGGAAAATTCACAAGGTACTGCAATTCGAGAAGTCCGCTTGGCTCAAACCCTACATCGAATTAAATACGAAACTTCGAGCTGAAGCAAAAATTTCTTCTAGTAAAATAACTACAAACTAGCCAATAATGCAGTATTTGGCAAAACGATGGGAAAAATACGGAAGCACCGTGTAGTGAAAATGGTATCTAAGTCCGAATTTTCAGAATCGCACTATTTTTGATGAGGACCTCGTCGCTATCGAGATGGCAAAGACAGATTTGTTGTTCAATAAGCCCCTTTATATTGGAATGTCGATACTTGATATTCATGAATTCAGTCTTACTGAATCACTCAGCCACTGAAAAATTGCCAATTCACCATGTCAATTTTGAACTATTTTTCAGAGCGAAAAAGAACATCATTTTCGAGCACTATTTTTGTTCGAAAAAAAGACATTTTTGTATAAAAAAGTAGCATTTTTTTACTGGAAAAGAGGCACTTTTTTCACACAAAAATTATACTATTTTGCTTCAAAAAAGGTCCTATTTTTTTATTGAAAAATGAAACAAAAATCATCAACTGAGATACATTTATTTTAAGAAGTGTCGTAATAGGTGATCTACAAACTACGCATGTGTTGCATGAGTTGGCACTCTGCGAGCAGCACGTCAAGTGTCTACATGGCATAAACAATACACAGAGCTCATCCACAAGACACACACAACAAATGAAAGTGTTCCGTGTGTCTGTGACGCCGCTATCTGTCATCGGTGGTCGACTGTGAAGTGTCACTACTGGAGGAAGAATAACAGCGCCATTCTGAGGTGCGTCATCTGTCACCGGTGGTGGTGGTGTCATTCATGTGTTATCTGTCACTCTACTTTCCGGAGGAATATAATATATATATATATATATATATATATATATATATATATATATATATATATATATATATATATATATATATATATATATATATATATATATATATATATATATATATATATATATATATATATATATATATATATATATATATATATATATATATATATATATATATATATATATATATATATATATATATATATATATATATATATATATATATATATATATATATATATATATATATATATATATCGTGTTGAACCATCAACCACGAGAAACTGGAAAGGATAAAAATGTTTGAAAATGTATGAAATTGAAAGCTGACAGATGAAATGTGGTGACATTGACATAAGGTCCATGTCCAATGAGATATGACAATGTTTCGTGACTACAGAATGTGAAAGTCCACCTAGTGAGCAAAGAACAATAAATTTAGAAAATTTGTGTTGAAATGTACTATTTTAGTCTTCTATGTGAATATATGATCTGTTTAATTTAACTTGTGTGTTTAAACATCGGTTGTTGCACAGTAATTCTTTGTCGATTTGTAGATCTTCAAGAAAATCTAGTCTGTTAAATTTTTTTGAGTTGACTTGTTTCAAAATTTGTGAATTGCGATTTGGAATGAAGTTATGTTTACTGAAATTAATATGGTGGCCAAATGCCGAGTTTCAAGATTTATTCAAATGTTCGTTTATACGAACTTTCAATGGTCTGCAGGTTCGTCCTTTGTAAGAAGCTTAACAATCATTACAATTAAGTTTATAAATCCCACTTTTTGATAATTTGTTAATTTTGTCTTTTGAATTTACTAAATGTTTGCTTCAATTATTGTTACTTTTTATTCTTGATGCACCATAGACTTTTTGAGAAATATTTTCATTTATAAACGGTAGAGATACAAATCTAGAAGGATTTTCTTCTATTGGATAGGTTAGATTTTGTTCTAGATTTTTGACTTTTTGAATTACATTTTGGATAATGTTAGGGTTGTAGCCTTAATTGTATGCAATTTGTTTGATAATGTTAAACTCTTTATTATAGTTCATGGAAGAGATTGGAATGTTAAGAAGTCTATGAACGTAACAATGAAAAGCCGCCATTTTATGCTGATGTGGGTGATTGGAGAAAGCTGATATAACGTGATCTGTTTGAGTTGGTTTTCTATAAATGCTAAATTCCAAATTGTCAGTTTTATTGATGGTTAAATCTAGAAAATTTCATTTGTTCTCAGATTCAATTTCAAGTGTGAAGTTAATGTTAGGATGGATTGAATTTATTTTTCTTAAAAGGTTTTCGGCTGTGTCTAAATTGCCTTAAACGAAGACTAGACAATCGTCAACATACCTAAACCAATGTAATATTTCAATATTGTTAACATTGACTATGTGGTTTATTTCTAAATTATTTATGAATAAATCTGCCAGAATTGGAGATAAGCAGTTGCTAGTTAGCAATGGGTAGTTTGATTAAATTCAAAAGACAAAATTAACAAATTATCAAAAAGTGGGATTTATAAACTTAATTGTAATGATTGTGAAGCTTCATACATAGGACGAACTGCAGACCTTTGAAAGTTCGTAGAAACGAACATCTGAATAAATCTTGAATCTCGGCATTTGGCAACCATATTAAATTCAGTTAACAGTCAACTCAAAGAATTTTAATAGACTACATTTTCTTAAAGATCTACAAATCGACAAAGAATTACAGTGCAACAACCGATGTTTAAACACACAAGTTCAATTAAACAGATCATATATTCCTTTACATAGCCGAAAGCGCTTTGCGATTTTATTAAATCCTTACACGAAATACAACTCTTTCATTGCATCCAATCTAAATCGACCAGAGGATGAAAATGATCAGCTGATTTTACTCCTGTTTTTCTTTCTAGGATCTCTTCATTCATTTCATACCCAAAAATTATTGGTTCTTTTAGACGAGCCACCGATATCACCGAACATTTTTTCAAATTGAAGTATAATTTATTCTCCTGACTCCATTCCAAAATGGAATTAATATCTTTCTGGAGTCCTATACAATCTCGAACTGTTTTGACTTGTTTGAAGAATGACCAGCAAAAAGTAAGCATGATGATAATGGGAGACAAGAAGGTAGGTCATTTATGAAAAGTATGAATAGAAGAGGTCCCAAATTCGAACCTTGTGGAACACCTGAGTTGGCTAAAAATTTTCCAAACGTATTTCCATTGTATCTAACAATAAATTGTCGATTTTGTAGATAATTTTTTATTAATTCTAGAAAATTTCTTGACAATCCATACCTACTTATCTTTTTCAAGAGTACATCATGATGAACCTGATCGAATGCTTTACGGAAATCTGTGAATACGGTGTCCAATTGTGAGTTATTTCATATTGCGTTGAAAGATTCATTGCTGAATAATAATAAATTTGTGTTAATTGATTTTTGGCTCATGAAACCATGTTATTGAGGTACTATATATTTGCTGGTGAAATTGCTGAGTTTACTGAAAATAATGTGTTTTCAAGCTCCATTTTATTACCAGATTTATGTAGAGGTATTGTTATGGAAGTTTTCCACAGAGGCAGAATGAATTGGATTCAATAATTAAATAAAAAATGTGTAACAATGGGGCTATTAACCATTCACCGCACCCTTTTAGAATATATGGGGTATACCATCTGTACCTTCTGATTTTTAGGTTTCAATTTCCTCAGTGCTTTTTCAGAATCAGTTTCATTTATTGACTTCACAGTGAATGTTTCATTACAAAAACTTGTATCATCATTATTATTGAAATTCAAATTGTATGTAACTGGTTCTGCATAAAAAACTGATGAGAAAAAATTTGCAAAAGCATTTGCAGTCTCTTCCTCACTAACTGGTTCAGTATTATAAAGAAAATTTGTCAATTTTGCATTAGTTTTCTTTTTTGTAGTCACAAAATTCCAACACTCATTTATATTAATCGTTATATTCTCTTAAATTTTTTTATGGTACATTATTTCCTCCCTTCTGATTCGACATTTTAGTTTGCTCCTCAGTTTCACAAACTTGTTGTTATAAAAAGCTGACAGCGATTTCAATTCCCGATATCTTTCTTTTCTTTAAGTAAGCTCTTTGTTTGTTTGGTGAACTAAATTGGATATGACCTACAATTTCCAGTGTCAGTGGATTGTGGAACACATTTATTCACAACATCATCCTATATCTTATAGAATCTGACTAAAGCTGTAAAAACATCACGTTCATTTAATACTAAATGCCAATCAACATCTCTTATAGTGCGACTCAGCTCAAGAAAATTTGCATTTTTATAATTATACCTGAGAACTTCTTTAAAGTTCGTCAATTCTTCCATTTTTTCAGAGAAGGAAATAGTGATACAGAGCGCCGGATGGTACCCATCCTCCTTTACGAAAGGTTCATCAGTTTTATATACCTTGCAACAATCCGAGTTATTTTCAGAACTGAGAATTAAGTCCAACGTACGACCCTGGTTATTTACTGAATCATTGTGCTGTTTGAATGCATTGAACTCAAGGAAATCAGATAACAGATTGATTTTTTCGCTGTGAATATTTGAATTTAAACTTGTACCTGTTATACCTTGAATGTTGAAGTCTCCAACAATGTATGTTTTATCAAATTCTTCAATATTATCTTGTAAAAATTTAATTGCGAATTCGTAAACATTATTCACACTATTGGAAGGAATATGAATAACGCCGAATGAGTTAGTTTGCTTGCTTATTCTCAGCTGCACAATTACTGCCTCAAATGACAATGCGTGCTTCATATTGTTGTCAACTTTGAATTAATTTTTAATTGCTACCAGAATCCCACCTCCAGTGCTTACATTAGTGAACTGCAAATTTCTGTATTGAAATTTTTCATATATATTATTTCCTCATCTCCGATTCCTTCTTGTAAACATGTTTCTGTAATAATAAGAATATCATATTCATCTTCTAGTGACCTCCTGTTAAATTCATTACACTTTTTAATCAGTCCCATACAATTCTGGTAGTAAATAGCAATATTCGTAATGCCTAACTACTGCTAAGGTGAGCCCTGCAAAATGAAAACTAACTATATAACATATCAACTAGAACAGTTTCCAAGCCCACAAAATAATAATCCAGCTACGGTTGATGAATTGTTCTGCTTACTACAGTTTCATTCATTCTCAGACAGTGTGTAAACCTAGCTCTAATAAAAGTCTATAGAAACCTGTAGTAAGTGAAATAAAGAAAATTAACGAAAACAAAAACAAGACTTGATTTTTCCAAATACATGCTAAATCTATTTCTTCATTAATAATTTTCCTGTCGTTTCCGATTTTCGCAAAAATTATTCCGTTCTTGGTCCACACGTTTTGTGCGCCGAGTTTTTTCCTTGTTGCTGTTAAAAGGTTATAGCGACTTTCCGTCAGATCTTCATTTAAATAGATTCCTGTTCCCAACGCAGCTCTGGCCTTATAGATTTCGTTGCGCTTCAAATATGAAACAAAATTCACTATTATTGTTCTGGGCTTCTGCTCATTATCTCGGAAAAAATTGTTGATGTCGGCCAATGTACATTTGATTTTGAGCTCATCATTCAATAAAAGGAGAGCTTGGAGATTCTCACTATTTTTCTCTTTCATTCCCACTATTCTCAGTGTGTTCATTCTAGTTCTTTGTTCCAGAAACACAATTTTTTTAATTATGATAGATATTTCTTGCTGGTTTGATATAGCTAATTGATCTAACGCATCCAATTTGGTCACTATGTTATTTATTTTGATCTCTAAGTTCTCGAACTGCTAACCGAGTTTTTCTAGCTGCTCTTCTATTTGGGCTGTGATTTTAGGAGCCACTTTGTTGATTATTGTTTCTAGTGTAGTTTCGTCCATAATACTCGAAGCTGTCAATATACTGTTGCTGCGAGTTTTGCCCATGATTTTGGTAAGCTGGCAACGCTGTGTTCAATTCAATTCACAATTATTTGCCTTTATAATCAAACGTTGTTTCATATGCACTTTCATGTAACTTTTTTGTATTCATTCAACTGGTCCCCCACCAGGGTGCTATTCAGGATAAAACATGGATACAAACGCTGCAGAAAACCACTTTAAATTTCAAATTATAGCACTACGACGATGTTCACAGTATCAACGACATATGTATGTTATATCCGATTCCTGAATGAGCCCTTTGTCCCGGAATTGCGTCATACACTATAAACATTGCATCAGCTACTACGCAGAAGATAAAGGATATTCCTCAGCACATTTGAAGGTCTTCGTGGAATAACAGAAACTACGCAGTATCCAGTCAGCATTCCTGAACCTATAAAGTCGAGGAGACCGGGTTCAAGTCGTTCAAGTCTTTCCAGTCTTCAAACCAAGTAGTTTAGAATATTTGAATCAATACGAGTTTTAAACCATTATAATTTGCACTTGTGCGGATCTCGAAAACACTGTGATCCAACGGAGAAACAGCGGTAGTCTCCAGACTTCCAACGAGTCCAAGAACCGCAAAGCAGAACCCAGTGGACAAGATGGTCTCTTCAACAACAAGAAACCCGTCGTCGAACGTTGCTCACCTCGTCGTGAAGAAATGACCTCTTGGAACCCGCGTAAGTCGTCGAACGCTGCTCATCCTGTTGGAGCTAGAGATTTATGAAGTAGGACTTCATCTTTCCACAACCCCCGGAGACAACAAGAAAAAGAAGAAAGAAACAAGAAGAAAGAAGAAGCAAGCCACCCAGAGCTTAGGAAGCTCAACCAACCAGCATTAGACGTAGGAAACTCATTGTAAGTACCACATCGAATCATTAATCATTTTGTTGTATTTTGATATTTTTCTAAATTCGATTTAACCTTGTTATCCCAAAATTTACCTAAAATGTCACATCATAGTTCAAATGGAAGCTTACATAATGAACGCGAAGTACCATTAGAACCGTATAAACTTTCCGAAATATTCTCGATAATTCCAGAATATGATGGTGATTCAATTTCGCTTGGAAATTTTCTTAACGCCTGTGACCATGCGCAAGCTATGGCAGTAGACCAACAAAAATTGCTTTTAACTATTCACATTAGAAACAAACTCAGAGGAAAAGCTGCTCAATTGATAAATTCCAGAAATCCAGAAAATTATCAAGAGATCAAAATTTTATTAAATTCTCACTTTGGTGATTCCCGTGACTTAACATCTTTGATACAGGATTTACAAAGAATAAGGCAAGCAAATGGAGAAAATGCACTGACGTTTTTCTCAAGACTTCAAAGTCATAGCGCGAAAATGTTTTCGTGTATACAAAGATCTATGTTAACAAACGCACAGAAAAACGCAGTATGCTAGAAATAATAAATAATTTCCAAAGGAATTATTTTCAACCCCAAATGTATCAACCTCAAACGAGTCAACACCAAATGAGTCAACCTCAAATGAGACCAAATATGTTCCAAAATCAAAATCCAAATAGAAATTTCCGAAATCAAAATTTTCAAAGACAAGCAAATCCTCAAATGCAACAACGCGGACAATATTTTCAAACAAATAGACCCACAGTAATCAAGAATAACCCTCAATGGAATTTAAATGCGAATAAAACCCATTTATTAGATCATGAGTACGAAAATATTTATGAATATTCAGACCAAGGAAACGAGTCATTCTATGACGAGAAAGATTATTTCCCGGAACAACAAGATTTTGAACAACAGCAATATGAACAAATACCAAATGAAAATTTTGACTATGAAGTAGAACAACTTCAAACGGATTTTCACAATTTTCTGTCACTAGACAACCCACCTATCAGTACAACTACCAATCCATGTACGACACAATTAATGAATACCAATCCCCAATCTCGACAAACCCTATATGCAGACAATCTAATTATAGAAAAACAATGTCCAACTCAAAAGATTCCTCCTGCAATCGAAATGAAAGCGAATCTCGCAGCGCTAATCAAAACTCGCGAATTCAAGCCAGAGAAAACAATACCCACTATGAACGACCTCAAGACAGATCAGCAATTTCTATAACATCCATTTGTAGCGATTTGTATTATTTAACCCTTAAAAGCTAAGCATATTTCCAGCACCACTTAAGACTAAGCATTCGTAATTTTTACGAATTATCTGTTTTTTATACCAAAATAAAGTTCATTGAACATATTCATTATTTATTGAACATAAAGTCTTTAAAATGTCATTTAAGAACATGATTTACAAATTTCCCCACGGTGTTCATTACAAAATGGTTTATTACATTTTGAGCAGAAGTGAGTAGTCATTCTTCTCTTTTTTGATGGGCAACTCGAACAAGTGGATCTCTTCGACATATTAGGCATTGGTTCCTCTTGCAGTATTGTCTCCCTATCCTCTGTTACTGTCTCTTCGAGAAGCTGACTGATCATTTCCCGGATTGAGCGCTGCAAAGTGCGTACTTTGACTCTCTCTTCAAGCCATGGCGTCACTAATAGCTTATACAAATTCAGCATGTATGCCTTTCTAGAAATATTTTTTTAAGTTTTATTCCATGGGCATTGAACAGAATGAAACTATTTACGGACGCAATATTTAGTATTCCATAGAAAATGCATAGGGGCCATCTTTTAGTCTTCCTAGAGGTACTCATAGTTGAACACATTTGGTCCAATATATCCACTGAACCTTTTGTCTGATTGTAGGTCTCAATAATTTCTGGTTTTCCGGAAGTTTCTGATACACTACATCCTTGGTGCATTGTAGATAAAAGTAGAACGTTTTTATTCTTTTTGGGTGTATAAGACACGAGCAATTTTTCTTTGCCAAAACAAGATTTGGAGCTGCCTGGATTGCGATTCTTAGTCACTAACATTTCTGCTGGAATGTCTCTTTTATTTTTTCTTAAAGTTCCAACCATAGTAAGTTTGTAGGGGGTAGCTAGTAAATCGTCAGCCAATTTGACGGACGTAAACCAATTGTCCATTGTAATATTTCTATTAGAACCAGCAATTGTTCCACACAAAGTTTTGACGTAATATTCCCCTAAAGGCATCTCATTAGTGTTTGTACATTTGCCCAAATATGGCATGGCGTCAAACATGTATTTTGATGAAACATCACATACCAACATGAAAGAGGGGCGACACCACTTGACGGAAGACAATAAAACTAATAATGAAATATGGTGGATTACGTAATCCAATCTTCCATAATAAAACCTATACAATAGGTAAAGTCGTCGGCAAGTATTCAACAAAAACAACTACTGCCCCCTACGACCATTGAATTATATTTGTTTAATACTTGGCAAAGTTTTCTACAAGAACCACTTTGAAATGCATTTCAAATATCAAAGCTGAAATTATTTTTCGATTTAATTGGGGGAACACCTCCGTACTGGTTTCATGGTCATTGCCAATCATCAGCGAAGGCTAGTTCGACCCAATTGAATCGAAAAATCCTTTCATCCTAATTGGAAATCCCTGAGACAAACACTGAGGTATGAATTCAGCGCCATCTCTGGGTTCCAGTTTAAAATGCACTCCGACTACGTGTAGACTTCAACATGAAGCCAGAAACATCATGAAAGAGGGGCGACACCACTTGACGGAAGACCATAAAACTAATAATGAAATATGGTGGATTACGTAATCCAATCTTCCGCAATAAAACCTATACAATAGGTAAAGTCGTCGGCAAGTATTCAACAAAAAACAACTACTGCCCCTACGACAATTGAATTATATTTGTTTAATACTTGGCAAAGTTTTCTACAAGAACCACTTTGCAATGCATTTCAAATATCAAAGCTGAAATTATTTTTCGATTTAATTGGGGTAATAGTTGTTTTTTGTTGAATACTTGCCGACGACTTTACCTATTGTATAGGTTTTATTGCGGAAGATTGGATTACGTAATCCACCATATTTCATTATTAATCACATACCAAAACTATTTTTATTCCATATTTCGACGGTTTCTTAGGCATATACATGCGAAATGGGCACCTTTCCCGAAAACCTAATAGCTGTTCGTCAATGGTAACGTAAGAACTTGGTTTATACAAATTTCTACACTGAGTAATAAACTCGTCCCAGATTTCTCTGATAGCCGCCAATGCATCTGTTTCCTTTCTTTCATCCCTCGTGTCTTTATCATCAAATCGTAAACACTCCAGTAGAAACTTGAACCTTTCACGACTCATGACATGAACTGAATACAGTTCCACATATTTTGTGATCAAATAACTCTGTGGTTGATAAATGATTACTTTTCAAATAAGCTGACAATACCAGTAATCCTAACAATGCTCTCATCTCCTTGGGATTAGAAGTGGATATTGTAGCAGATTTTGTTTTATATTTAGCAGATTTTTTTCCAATCATAACGTTTGTATGTAATACAATTTTATCAATCATGGAATCCGTTATGAAAAGCTTGAAAAATTCGTTCGCAAGATGATCATTTTGGAAATTTGTCACTGGTCCAGGAAAAATATGTAGTATATTTCGATGCGGAGTTTTCGTTGTCGATTTAGGAACTGCACTCCATCGATGATCATTTTTCCCTATAAGTCTCACTTGTGATCGAATTGTCTCATCAATTCTAACGATTCTTTTTTGCGGACATGTTTTCTTATTAGGTACTTCATGTTCTTGATGTTCAGGTTCGTTATTTATGGATGATCCAGGCAACGAATTGTCTACCGATATCTGATCATCAATATGTCTCCCGTAATTTGGTTCTTTATGTGAAAGTCTTTGTTATTTTGCACTGGAAGTGCTATATTCGTCTTCGCTGTCATTCTCTGAAGGTTCATATTCACTTCCGCTGTCTTCGAAATCTTCAAACTCAACGGCATCCTCACTTTCACTTCCACTCTCCTGGGTGCTGTCGTCGTCCGAATCTAAATATAAGTTTTTTGCAATTTCTGTAAGTTCTGTTTGAGTCAGAGGCCTGTTTTTTTCTCGGTGTTCAGACATATTCTTGAAAGTAGCTTGCGAATAAAATAAGTTTAATTCCTGAAGGACTAATCTGAAAAAAAATAATTATTTCTGTATGGTACATTATAAACAAAGGTTACGTTAAGACTAACCTTTCGTAAAATATACGACGCTCGTCTTATATCTGCCAGTATGTTACACTTGAAAATCGACCAGCACGCTTGGGATAATCACCATCACTGCCAAAGAGAATAGCTGGAACCGGAGCACGATAGCTAACAAATCCACGCACTGATACCCGAAAATAAAAATCGCCTTCGTAAACTTTACGAAGATTAGCTTTAAAGGGTTTTAATCAGCCCAGCTTATTTTAAAATATTAATTGACACAGGTGCAGGTATCTCGATTTTTAAAAGGAAAACAGCTGAAAATTATACAAAAAGGTTTACAGAAAATATACCAGTTACAGGAGTTACAGATGGAAAAGTAATGGTAAAAGAGTCAGTTTTAATACCATTTGGCACAGAAGAAAAACCAGTTTGACATAAAGTTTACGTACACGATTTAGATATCGAATTTGACGGAATTTTAGGTACCGATTTTTTGAAAAGATTTGATGGAGTAGTAGATATTGGGAATCAAGTTTTAATTTTGAATTATAAAACCTCCCCTTTATATTCAGCCCGGAAAACACTTGCTGGAACATCAGTAAAAATAAATAATGAACAAAAATTCAAGGAAACTTACAGGAAAAGTTCAGTACTCAAAATCTCGAAAATAAAATAACAATCGAACCAAGAGTTGAAAAAGTTTTTAAATTAAAATCCAAATTAAGAAATACAGGAGCTATACTGTTAGCTACTGAAAAAGAGAAAGTTAAACTTCCAAATGCCCTAGTCAAAATTAACGAAAAAGGAGAATTTTTAGTAACCGTTGTAATGTAAATGCAATTGAAAAATCTATTGATTTTAATGACTTACAATTTGAAGAATATTATGGAAATGAAGTTGATATTGAAACAGAAAACATACGAGCAAGTCGTCCAGAGAAAATAAAGAATTTACTTCGTCTAAAACATCTTAATGAAGAAGAGAAAGAACTAATTGAGACCTTATGTTTAGAATTCACAGACATATTTTATTCAGAAGGTGATCCTTTAACTTTCACAAGTGAAATTAAACATACAGTGAAACTGAAAGATGGTGCACAACCCGTTTCAACAAAATCTTATAGATATCCACACGTACATAAAGAAGAAGTGAAGTCACAAATTTCAAAATTATTAGAACAAAATATAATTAGACCCTCAATTTCACCATGGTCAGCCCCAGTTTGGGTCGTACCGAAAAAACTTGACGCATCAGGAAAACAAAAATGGCGTGTAGGAATTGACTATCGGAAATTGAATGAACTAACTATCGATGATAAATATCCTTTGCCCAATATATCAGATTTATTACACCAACTCGGAAAATGTCAATATTTTACCACCCTTGATCTAGCCTCAGATTTTCATCTAATTGAAATGCATCCTAACGACATAGAAAAAACCGCTTTTTCTGTTGAAAATGGTTTATACGAATTCCTCAGAATGCCTTTCGGAATGAAAAACTCTCCTAGTACTCTCCAAAGAATTTTAGATCATATTCTAACCGGACATAGAAACGAGAGATGTTTGGTATATATGGATGATATAATTATTTATTCCCCGACTATAAATGAACACATATTTAACTTAAAACTTGTTTTTAAGAGATTAAGAAGTTCCAAATTTGAAAATACAACCTGACAAATTGTGAATTTTTGAGACAAGAAGTCGCCTATCTAGGACATGTTATTACTAAAGATGGAGTGAAACCAAACCCAGCAAAAGTTGATTGTATAATTAATTTCCCAGAACCAGCCAACCCAAAAGAAATTGAAGAATTTCTAGGACTTGCAGGTTATTATAGAAAATTTATTCCAAAATTTTCAAAAATTTCTAAACCCATGACGAAATTATTACAGAAAGATGTATCTTTCCATTTTGATGAAGAATGCAAAAAATCCTTCCAAGAATTGGAAAAAGCCTTGACTTCAACCCTTATTTTGATTTATCCAAATTTTGATGAACCTTTTATCTTGACAACCGATGCAAGCTCATTTGCAATTGGATCCGTATTATCCCAAGGACCAATAGGAAAAGACTTATCTATTGCCTATGCATCTAGAACATTATGTCCCGCTGAAACAAAATATTCAACTATTGAACGAGAACTTTTATCCATGGTATGGTCAGTTAAACATTTTAGACCCTATCTTTATGGTAGAAAATTTAAATTTATAGTAGACCATCGACCACTAACATGGTTATTCTCAATAAAAGACCCTGGTAGTAGACTAGCCAGATGGCGTTTGAAATTGGAGGATTACCAATTCGAAGTTATTTATCGACCCGGAAAAATTCATAAGAACGCAGACGCTTTATCTAGAATCAGAATGAATCATTTTGATGATTGTAGCAAAGTCTTATCAAATATTTTAATGGCAAATGATAATCTTGAAGAACATGATATTTCAGATACAGAGACTGAAGTAGCTCAAGAAACTGTATTAGAAGAATTAACAAACTTTTCTAGACTTTTTAAAATCAAATCATTAATTGATTACTCAAAATTTAAATTCATCAATGATCAATTACTAGACAAAAGTCATAAAGACATTGTTATTTTTCCACAAAACAGAAAATTAACACCATTACATGATAAAATATTTGACGATATATTTGAAGAAGATATCAATTGAGTATTGCACTAACGGGAACCCACATCTATTAGAAGCATATAGTGATGCTGATTACGCGAATGACTCCAAAACTCGTCGAAGTACAAGTGGCTTCGTTATATTCTTTGCTGGTGGACCTGTGACATGGGGAACGAGGCATCAACCAATTGTCTCCTTGAGTACAGCGGAATCAGAGTTTATTGCAGCGAGTGAATGTGTGAAAGAAATACTTTTTTAGAAGAATCTATTCAAAGAGCTCACAGATGAAGATCTTGATGTGCATTTGAAGCTTGATAATCAAAGTGCAATACGTATGATTAAAACCGGTTGTGATTCGAAAAGATCAAAGCATATTGATGTTCGTTTCAAATTTATAAATTTCAATTTAGAATATTGTCCATCAGAATGTCAGTTAGCTGACATTTTCACAAAATCTTTGAATGCAAACATCTTCGGAAACTTGAGAAAGTTTATTTTAACTGACAAGACTGTTGACAGATAATGTGTTTGAAAATTTTGTATCCTTAGTAGTGATTAATTTTTGATTTTTGATTTTTTGAAGGTTTTGATATAAAATTGAAGGGGAGTGTTGAGAGCAAATTTAATGAAAGCCTTCTTTAATATTTATATCTAGTATGTTGAATAATTACCGTTGTTATGTATAAAAAAATTATTACATAATAAAAAGTCAAGAAGTATGAAACAAAAAAACAGTTCGAACCCTCAATGAAAATGACACCAAATATTAGATCAATACCACAATGGTAAAAAGAATTTGCATCGTGGAATAAATGAAACTTTGAGAAGAATAGGAGAAAAATATAATTGGACAGGCATCACAAAAGATGTTGAAAATTTCATAAAAGCTTGTGAAATTTGTCAAAAAGCAAAAATATGTCGACAAAATTTACAGAATCCTCTTGTTATAACAGAAACTCCCAAAACAGCTTTTGAAAGAGTAAATGTTGATATTTTAGAAATTCCAGTACAAAATTATATTCTCACACTGAGATGCGAATTAACTAAATTCACCCAAGCATATCCAATACCTGACAAAACCGCAAAATCAGTCGCTAGTACTTTACTTGTATTTTTCCAACATTATGGAACTCCACTTAGAATCCACGTAGATTCAGGTAAAGAGTTTAATTATCACATCGTAAAAGACCTTTGTACACTATACGACATAAAGATTACAATTTCTAGTGTAGACCATCCACAATCAAATGGTTCACTAGAGAGATTTCATGCCACCCTTGTCGAAAAGTTACGAGTTCATAAGATAGAAAATCCTAATGAACATCCCCTGTTAATCTTACCCCTTGCTGTTATTGCTTATAACAACAGTAAAAATAAAACTCATGGATTCAGTCCTTATGAGTTGATATTTGGACACACTTCAGGTAGACCCCCTGAAACTACATATAATCAAAAAGATCTTTTAACCAAATATATAAGAGATCTTAATAATAGAATGGAATATTATTATAAAGTAGCTCGTGAAAATACTGGAAGGAGAAAACAAAATGCGAAAAAACGATTTTACGAAAATATCCATCATGAAACTCGATCTTTTAAAATTGGAGATAAAGTCTTTGTTAAAGAATCTCAAATAAAGAATAAATTAGAAAATAAATTTAATGGACCTTTCGAAATTATCGAAGTGTTTCAACATTCAGCCATGCTTAAGAATCTTAAATCAAATCAAAATTCAAAAGTAAATTTTGATACACTGAAACTATGTTTTGTTTCAGATTAGGAAAATCTAGAAAAAGAAAATTCAGATCAAGAATGATTCTTCTCCTGTTAGCAGTCATCCACATTGTTAACGCTCAGTATAAGTTAACACCTATTAATAACTCAGTAGGAGTATATTACCATGAACAAGGTGATATTAAAATTTCAAATGAAAAATGGACTTTATTAGTAGTAAAAGATATGGCACAAGTAAAAGAAGCTATTGATCATAATGCAAGAATATTAAATGACTTGATTGAACTTATAGAAACCAACAACCCGAGAATGAAATATTTTAATGGAGAAATCAGTACGCATATTAGTCTGTTGAATAAAATTGCTCATCAAGTAGAGGAAAAGTATTACGAATCTCAAGTTGATTCGAATGATTATAACAAAAGATATAAAAGAGGTTTAATAAATGGCGCTGGATCAATTTGGAAAGCACTTACCGGAAAATTAGATGCCAGTGACGGTGAATACTTTAACGATTGTATTAACAAAATATACAGGGATGAACACCAAATTGAAAATTTACTCAAAAACCAAATTTCAGTTATAACTTCTGTAATAAAAGAATTTAATAGTACCATTCAACAATTGCAAGTAGATGAAGAAACATTTAATGAAGATATATAACAAATTGAAACTTCAATTTATGATCTTTCAGACCATTTAGCAATGGTTGATGCAAAGTTGAAAACTATCGAAATCTGTGAACAACTATTGGAAAGTTATACATTTTTGGAAAATTATTTGAATGACATTCTCAATGCAATTACGTTTACTAGACATATCCATACTTCAATAATTAAACCCAATGACTTAGTATAATCTCTTCAAGAAATAACACAAACAATTCAAAAGAATTATTTACCTTTACCCGCGAAACTTTCATCAGTATCTAAATACTTAGATATTATTGAATTATAAGCTTTTCAAGCTGATTCAAGGATAATTTTTGTATTGAAAATTCCCTTAGTTGAACCTGAAATCTATACTGTTTACCGATTGTACCCCATTCCTATCCTAGATAACAGAACAGGGTTACATCATATTTTACCAACAAATAAAAATTATATTGCAAAAGATGATGATTCTATGATGTACACTGCTTTTCAAAATTTAGATCAGTGTAAGTTACTTTTTATAATTTTCATATATGTGAAAATGTTATTTCCTATCCAATTGATAGCAATGCAATTTGCAAAGCTCAAATTTTGAGACCATTACTAGAACTTCCTAGAATGTGTTCAACTTCCTTACTTTTTGCAAAAGATTATAATGTTTTTGAAATTCAACAGAATACCTGGTTAATAACTGTATCAGATCCTTCGGCTGTTACAATTAATTGTCAAAAACAAGATATTGTCACAAAAATAATTAAAACGAATTTAATTTTGAAACTGGAACCTAATTGTAATTCATTTATTGGAAATACAAGAGTATATGCAAAATACTTTGTTACTCAAGAAAAGAATATTACTTATAAAAGTTATCCAATTTTGATTCCATATCAATGTTGCAGTGATGTACCAAATAAAGAAAATCTTCCAAAATTAAAGCCTTTGAAATTGAGCAAATTAAATGTTGATGATTTAAACATTGCTCAACATAAATTAAATCAATATTCTGACCAACTTGATCAAATTAATAATGAACCCATTGTGAGGAAACATGTTTCATGGTTCACGATTCTCACAATTGTAATAATTGTCTTTGTAATTTTACTTTACATATTTTGTAAATGCAAAAATAGACGTTCAATGAAAATTGGAATTATGACATCAAGAGATGATCCACCTCCACCACCTCCAAGAACAGGAAGAACTCTTGCATCCTTTCGAAGATTGTTACCTTCAAAAAGAAGACCAAGTATCCACTTAGATGAAAGAGAAGAAGAAAGTATAGAATTGAACTCCAATAAATCATTAGCTTGATGTGAAAGTTGCAGCACCGCATCAACTTTCTTTTCAAGGGGGGAGTTGTTATATCCGATTCCTGAATGGGACCTTTGTCCCGGAATTGCGTCATACACTATAAACATTGCATCAGCTACAACGCAGAAGATAGAGGATATTCCTGAGCACATTTGAAGGTCTTCGTGGAATAACAGAAACTACGCAGTATCCAGTCAGCATTCCTGAACCTATAAAGTCGAGGAGACCGGGTTCAAGTCGTTCAAGTCTTTCTAGTCTTCAAACCAAGTAGTTTAGAAGATTTGAATCAATACGAGTTTTAAACCATTATAATTTCGCATGTAAAGTTCAATATTTCCATATTGTAATAAATGTGAATAAAGTCTGTTTTTAAAAACTCAAACCAAAGAAGACTGATTTAACATGTAAAAGTCGCGGAAACATAAATGTTTATCGTCTTTTGATGATATAGTGCACAAGTTTATAGCCTCATCAAATGAAAAACCATTGTTTTCAGCTAGAGTTTTTGCACTAGCTAATAAATCATGATAATATTGACAAAAATTCATATTAAGTAAATATTCAAATCTTCCCGCTATCACTGTCGCATTCAGATGCAGGATTGCCTGATTTTCGAGCTCCATGAGGTAGAAGTATATGCCATCCTTGGAAACTCACATTTTTGTTGTCTCTTCACGAGTGTGTAATTCCAAATCCATGACCCCAGTCGAGTTTGATTCGGGTGCTGTTGGCTGCATTTGGGTCAGTTCGACTATTGTACAAGCTATTAATGTCCCCTACGAAGGTGTCCTATTCAAACATGCTGAAACATAGACTGGAGCATATGGTGTGGACCTTGCACACAAGTTTCACTGCAGGTACGAAACTCCGAGCAAAACTTATTTCACATTGAACAGTGAGAATGTCGGTGTTTCGGAACTCGTACGTGGCGTTGCACACATAAAACTTTTCAGTTTTGATGGCTTCTTTGTACATGTCACAAACTCGATCTTGATGATGATGCAGATGATGAGGAATGGTATTCTACCGACACTAGTGATGAAGACATCGACTCGTAATCAGACATCGGCTCCTCAGACTCGAAGTGCACTCCACCAAGCATAGCGATAGACTGACGCACCACAGGGATTTTCTGTTTAAATATTCACAGCGCCGCACGCGGATTCTTCACTCTGACGAAGAGTGTGAAAAAGGCACCCCATTCCAGTGGGAGCTGTGTAATTTTTCCATTGAATTATAAGCGATTTTCGGCATCGATCAATCTGTGGTGTGTACTGTCAAACCCAAGCCATTTCACTAGAACCTTACGCCTCTTACGTCTGTAGATAAACTTCGGGATTTTTGTTTTTTGTAGTTCCTGTTCGTAGAAAGCACCGCTGCTTGGTCGCGCTTCCAAGTCCACCAGCAAGTACTTGATTAGTTGGGTGATTTTCACTTTGACGACTTTGAAAAGTTCCGTCGTCCAATTGGGTGTATATCCCTTCTCGAATACATGCTTGGCCTTGCTAATTCTCACGAAATCACCAATTTTGATTTTTTTACGACCAGCACGTCCAGCATAATCATACGTTGACATATAGACCTCTTTTTAATAGTCTTCGGTAACGTCAAACGGTTTCATTACGATCGTTCGATGTTTGCGCTGGTTGCAGTTTTTAGCTATGACCGGCAAAATGTCCAGCAATTTGAGGTACCATTTAAACTTAAATAATTTAAGAGATTTTCCTTAAGAGTATGTTCAACGCGATCGCGGCTTTCTTCATGGTATACGTGCTGTATGTACTTTTTCAGGAGAGCCTGAAAGCTGGAATTGTAAAATTCAATTCCGAGCTCGGACTGCAGGAGCTTTCGACAATATGTCACTCATCGCTTCGGTGACGTCTTGACCAGTTTTGGTTTTCAAAGGTCGCACCCAGAAGTACTTGGAAAAGGTATCAATCACCACGAGAATATAGTTATAATTTTTATTGACTTTGTACGTCTGCGAGGAAAATTCTTTCTGGCTGGAGCATGGAGCTCATCAACCAATTGTTTTTTCTTAGATGATGACGTCATTTCGCTAATGGCGGAGCTAATTCAATAACTGCTCTGGGCGTTACTCCTTCTACTTAAGAGGCTAGAATAACAACAATATCCAGTGCCAATTTATCCAAACGTTTCTTGGCATTTTCATGATTTTTGATCGAAATTGACATGATTTTCATCACTCGAATATCCAAGGCTGTGGGAGCGCTTTTGGTGGCGTCCAGCTCATGTTTGAGCTTATGTATGACGTCATCTTTGACCTTTTGTATGACGTCATCAACGTATCTTTTGTTGGCAACATCATTGAGTGCACTTGGCGTTTCAACATTGGAAATTCTCACATGTACAGCATTAATGTCCCCATTGGCCGTAGAGTTGAGTATGGTGCCAGGGAAATGGTAGGGCTGTTGCTACTGTGCACGGCGAGCTGACGGAGTTTGACCGAACTTGTTGATGCTCATGATGGTACTGTGGCGTGCAAAACGTTTACGCTTGTATTTATCGAATAAAGCCTGCTTCTCTGAGCTCATTGATGATGGCCACGATCTCGTTGTCAATAGAGGTGCTGCCAGCAGTTTTGGCGGCAAATAGTAACCTATATCTGTCAACTAGCTTGTTGACGTCATCCCAGTACACGTATTCTACAGGTTTTGTGTTATATATCAACTGATACCATTGCCGCCGACCACCTCCACCACCTATTTTTGATTGGAGGTCTTTGAACATTGGTAAAATGAAATTTTCGTATTTGACAGTCTGAAATGAACTCAACCTACCTCGCGCATCTACATGCGCACCAGGAGCTGTCAAAATTTGCTTGTATGCCGTCAAATCGGTTCAATTATATTCAGGATTTTTATAGAAAATCAAATTATATAGTCCCGGACTGCCCTCGTATGTTACACCATCGATGCGAATGTCCCCCGTATCTTCGTCAAATTCCATTATTTTAGTGCCGAGTAGTCATTGAGCCCTTGGTCTATCGTAAATGGGTCCGTCATTCACATAAATATGGACGGATTTCGCACGAACTGAGATGCTACCTCAGGGTACACTTCCAAGTAGTCATCTTCATCATATTTAGCATCATCGCCATTATCTGTGTAGTAGCTCTCTTCATTTTATTTCTTCTTCATGTCTGGAGTCGATGTCGGTTCCTGTTTCTATTATTTTTTCGCTGTCAGCCGTGATCGCTTGATGAGTGGTGGCACTCAATCTTTTCAGCGGCACCGTGATGGTTTTGAATATTTTACTCAGTGCTTCATCCTGTTTGGATTTTCCGAGTTTCATAGTCAGATGCTGTTTTCGAACAATTTTCGACAACTGATTGGATTGACGTTTCCGTTCAGCTTTTGCAATTGCGGTGTCGACACGTGATGTAGTCGGTGCCATTGCTCAGGACAGAATGATATACGCAAAGCATTGCATTTGAATATATCTGTCAAAGTCCAGACGGTAGCGCCCTTTGTTCACATCGAACTCTTTGACAATTACCAAACATCCGAATTTTTTCTTCCAACAGGTTGCGCACATGTTGCGAAATTCCTCAAAGGTGGAATCCAGGGATACGTGCTCGTCGAAAGTGTGCTTTAAATTCATATCATGTTGCTGAAATAGCACTATAATGTTACAACGGTCCCTGATCAGCTGTTTAGGTATTTTTGAGTAGGTTTGATATAAGTAGGTTACGTCAATACTCTTGTGGTGCGCCATTGCATAGAATTTTCTAATTTTATTCTGTTTGTCACACGCCACATCGTCAAATATGAAAATTGAGTTTTCTTTCGCCTTTGACAGATCGACTATCTCTTCATTGTCCCTGCATGGAAAATAGCCCACGCCCCTGACTTGTTTCAGTACATCGTGCAGCAGCTGATATTAAGGTTGATACAGCGACTTTAAATAATATAGTAATAATAATACTCCCTCATAAACACTCGTTGAGTGTACCCAAAGGCATAGCCTGTGTGGGTACACCTACAGCACCATCTCGGGTGGTCGGCGTGCACTCCAAGCTAGCACTAGACGAGATTGGCATCTAGAAAACTCACAATATACTTACTTTTCAACAAGGCATGCGGTCGCCTATCGATCCGATATAAAGTAGTTGAGAAAAATTCTCTTGTATTACATCGGGCTCGAACCGACTATCGCATTGCTGGAGTTTCGAACGGCCTATGCATTAGACCGCTAAGCCACCGATCACCACCAATAAACGTAAACATTCTCGAAGCGTGCTCCGTTCGGGCTGAACAACAAGCTAAGTACAGCGTTGGTCAAAATATCGCTTGAAACGAATTCGGTAGCAGAACACCGTGTTCATGTACACCATGGTTGTCATCGCCAATACCTCCTCCTATGGTATTCAAATTGATAATTTTCAGAGTCGACTCTCGTTGCACCACTTTCATTGTCTGTTTGAGTATTTGTGTGTGACTACGCCCACATTCGAATGGCACTTAGAGTGAAGTACAGCTATGTAAGTAGATATGCAACATCATTCGCGTCAGTGTCACGCTGACAGTTGAACACGAATGTTTTGAACTCTCTGATTAATCATCTACCGTTCGAGCTGTATCTGCCTGGATAGCAGTACTGCCGACCAGGTACCAAACAGCAGAAATGATTAGCACATGGAGAGCCCGGTGTGAACTCTTTGGATTCGGCTTTTGTAAGTCTCGTGATCTAGTATACTCGCAGAGTACCTCTCTGAATGACAGACACAGGCTAACTGGGCGCTGGAAAATCGAGCTTGGGAACGTGTCAAATCAAAAGACGCCAAATTCGGTGAGAAAGCTGCTGCTTGGCTGGTCACCACAACTATGAAGGCGAAACGTAATTTGGGCATGGTCTGAAGGCTGCTGTTGCTGAAAAAAACAAAGAACAAAGTCCTTCAAGAAAGATGTCGTAATGAAAATCAACAAGACTCTGCGCAACACACTAAAACCTGATCAGCTGAAACACTTGGGTGCAAAGGCTCTGCGTAAATCATCTTTGGTAGCATTGTGTGCAGCCCGTGCCAAAGTAAAAAATTGGGTGGCCGCAAAAAATCAAAGTGCTTCGAATAATTCCCTTCGAAGCTAAGAATGGAAGTCTACTGCCTCTGCTTCCGATATTCGCCGCTTTTGGGGCGCTGGGCTCGTTGGCTGGTGGTGCCATATTCTCTTCGAAAATTGCTCAGAAAAAATTGGACGAAGACAAGCGTCACAATGATGCGATAAAGGGCATCGGTAAGCAGGGATCCGGGCTGTTTTTGCGCAAGACTGCTCGAGGCGGCTACGGTCTCTTCCTCAAATTTTTTTCAAAAAACTCCCTATAAGGCTGCCCAATACCAAGCGACCTTTGTACGATGTGGACTTGCTCAAATATGCCAAACGTTTAAAAATACCCCAATTCATTGGGGTTTTCTACGACCATGTACAAAGAGTACGTCATCATCAATTTAGACTCGATACAATTCGTGGAACGTATTGGGTAGCTTACGTAATTGGTGGGACAACAGCGACATATTTTGACAGTTTCGGTAACTTGAAGTCGCCTGTGGATCTGGTGCGATACTTGAATGCAGTAGTAGTGGTAGAAGGGTGGAAATCTTCTACAATAACGATTGCTATTAGACATTCGATCAGACTAATTGTGATTGAGATTTCTCTACGACCAAACACGGCAAAAATGTGCAATATTAGTAATAAAAAAAGGGTGATCTTCAATGAATAGTGCAATACGGTTCATCAAATGATTGTGTGGCGATTTGCATACAATGCTTCACGCAAATCGGATTGGGAACGCCTGCCCTTAGACAGGATTCGTTTCGCCAGACGAATCGCAAGCCTTTCCCATATAGTTGACCCGATTTTGAATGTGGAGCACAGGCGACGCATTTAAGAGTATTTGAAAGAAAGTGTCAGTCATGTCTTTGCTGTTCAACCTGACAGGTCACACTTTTATGATGACTGCACATTTTGCTGAGCGAATTCAATTGGACGAAGTTAGCACTTACGGCTTGGCTTTAATTAGTTTCCATTTCTACAACAGTATACCGGTATAAATGGCGGAAAATTCTATTAGTTTGCCAACTGAGCGCCATCTGTTAGCATCATCCAAATACCGACAGGCTTCTATGAAATCACCGATATTGCCAAGTTTATTCACAAGCACATCGATAAACCGAGAGAGGCGAAGAAATACAAAAGAGAGGCGAACGTAACGAAAGACAACAACACCAACGAAGAAGCAGTGTTTTCTCTCAAACCCAATACCAATACGCTACAGTTTAGTTTTATTTATAGCAAGAACTATAGCATAGACTTTCGTACTGAGGATTCCATCGAAAGGCTATTGGGTTTATCGCCTAGAGTACTGGAAGCTGGAATCGTTCACGTGTCCGACCCGCCCGTCATTATAATTAAAGTTCGAACAGTTCATATTGACAGTAACGTCACATCGGGTGCCTTCTTCAAAAATCGTCCATCTCACACCACATACGAGTTCGCCGTTAGGGAAGACCCTGGCTTTGCCATCGACGAAACTCCACCAAATTTAATTTTCCGAAATAAACAATGTAACCTTGGATATTTTCGATCAGGACTTCTGCAGCGTGAATTTCCGTGAAGAAACCATCATTATAAGACTGGTGTTGCGCTGTCAAATGGGGTTGATATTTGATCAGGATCAAGATCACGAGCATAAAAGTGTCGAGAACGCAGGCGTCAGTTCAGTCACGCAGACGCAGCCATCGAGAGCACACCACACTCTTCATAATCATACTCTCTCTTGGTCAAGGATACAGTTCCTCAAATCTCAAGGACATCATGTTGTCAAAACAAGTGTTCGACGTGTACAATCCATCCAAAGAGTGTAAACACGAACGCACCACCCATATGTCAAGTCCCTTCAAAATAATGACATTGTTGAAATTGTTATTTAGCAGAGTGACACATGATTACTGATGAACGATGAACCGCAGGAGAGGGTATTGTTCGATTCGTATATAATGCCAGCGCATTCTTCTTTGATTCCATATACTATGGAATCAATAGCAAAGAGGTGAACTCTGTTTACTCGCCAGGTATAGTAAGCACCTTACGAGGCTACACCTGTTATGCAGATGCCGACACTCGACACTTGGCCACTGCTGGATGGATGTATCCCGCCGGAGTTATTCGTTGTTCGATGTTCACAGATTTCTCTTCCCGTTGACTATGCTGCTTGTGAGTGTTTTGTCTTGTTCCGTGCGGATGGCGCTTCGATTAACTTGGTTGTAGATCGTAGTGTTATCCGTGGGGAAATATTAGTTAAACAGTTGATTATTATTCATTTGGCAGGGACAGGACAATTATAATGTTGTCCGACCTACCCTGTCACTGATGAGAGGCAATAAACCTCGAAACATGCATGTCTGCAGGTGGTCATTCCCAGCCAAATGAAGGATAATTTTCTGTTCAATTACGAGACAAGCACTTGCAATTGGGTCTTCTTTGAAGAATGTTGCACAAATATCTGTCAGTTGTAGTTCAATGTCCGTCGTGGTATTAGACAGGGAAGTAGTTGTTTTTTGACAGATGTTTGCCTTAATTTTCCACTTTGTGGAAACGCTTAGAGAGAAGGGTACCCCTGTATTCTTTCAACATTGTTGATACCTCTCTGGCACAATATATTCGAACTTGTTCGAATGTTTGAAGAAACCACATGGTTTTTGCTCCAACCGCCAGCATCTCAGGTGATGGAGGAGGTGACCCCTCGCACGATGTCTGCAGTGCCCTGAGTAACGAAGACGATGACGACGTCAAGATGCCCTACAGATGCCTACGATGGATTCATGTTGTTTGTATCTTTAGCACTTTGTAGCGAATCATTGAACAAGCTGTTGCAATCAATTAGACAAAGATACATATTCACGAATCGAACGAAGATAGTGAATATTACCATGGTACTAAGTCTAATTTTTATTTGAAAATATAAATGTATTTTCTCGAATTGACGTTATTCATTTCAATAAAAGACAGACATACAATGCCATTGGTTAGAGTGAGACACTTAAAACGCCTTCAAATCGAGCAATTTGGCTTCACAAACTTTCTCAGCTCCGACTGCTGACTCAACATTTTCCTGGAAAAACATTTTCCTGGAAAAACATTTTCCTGGAAAAACATTTTCCTGGAAAAACAACATTTGGCTGTAATGCATCACACACACACACCGGATGTGCTAATATAAACAACTGACATTCGAAGTTAACACTTGGGTGTTTATTTCAAATTCGTGACGTAGCCCGCCTCAACACAACCGAAAACCGTGAGAAACATACATTCTCTCAAACACTTGGACTTGGATTTTATATTTTTTCCATCCGCCGAAAAATTCCTGGTAATTTCGCTAAAAAATCATATCGCATGGGTGTGGTGGAGAAAGGAGAGATGAAACGTTGCTTTTTACGACTCACCAAGTATGTCCCCGCCACCCGCCATCCCCCCTCAAATGTCGGGACATGCCCCTTTACCATAAATTATTCCCACGCACTTCTAGTATGGCGAAAAACACGCCTCGAAAAAGCTATAAATAATCATCCAGACGAATCACGGGCAAGACATGCAATTTTTTCATCTCTCTTTTCATTTATTCGACGAAAATGAAAGCCACCATGTTTGCACCACAGCAATAAATCATCCTCTAGACGAATCACAGACAAGTCACACCTTGATGGCGCGCACAGCATCAAAAGCAATAATAAATCATCCTCTAGACGAATCAGAGACAAGTCACGCCTTCATGACGCGCACACATATCCTGCCCATATATCCCGTCAACGAGTAGAATTCTTTAATTGGAATACAGGCGGTTCGTCTATTCTCCATAAGATGGCGCTCTCGGTACCGCACTGGAAATTGAATATCGTGTAGCATCTGTTTACTCCAAATATGTCTGACTCAACTCTCATATTTATGGCTTCCAGATAGACTGCTGTTTACTTTAACAGCGATAACAATTCCTGAGATCCGAAGATTCGAAAAAAACAAAAGAAAACAATTTTTTGGGTGCATTAATTAATAAATGTATTCAACGCAGACTTCATATACACATTACGAGAGCAATGCACGTAATGAGCGACTGTTGTGAAGTGACGTTACAGCAGTTGATGAGTTCGCGTCGTCGCATGCGTACTAAATATCTCGAAAACTCTGAAAAGTATCAAAGAATTACAGTATTTTTTCATTTTCAATAGAGTGTATTGTGAGGAAATATTCGTCATTTGGTGACATTCTTCATTCAACTTGATATAAGTCAAGATGTGAGAAGTACATTGCTCCGGAGAGTGAATCTAAGATTTCCTGTATGCAAGGTAATAGAAATTTATCATCCTCTATGCGTTTGTTCAACAGACGTAGTCGATAACTATCCTCCGTTGCTTATTACAATTACTGTCCACTTTTTTTGGTACTACTAACAACTGTGCCGACCATTCAGACCACGTTTCCTCTATAATTCCATGTGACAGCCTGTTGTCAATTTGTTTATTTATTTCAGCTTTCTGCGAATGCGGTAAACGGTTTGGATTCACGTATACTACAATTACATCGTTTTTCAAATGTCTGGTCTATTTACAGACATTTGTTACCGTCAGTGGGTCATTTTCAAAGCGGAACACGTCTGCATATTTGTACAAATTTTATCAACAGATATTTTTCCCTCATTATTAGGGCCTTTGGTATTTATGGAATTAAGTAGCTTATCTATACGCTCAACCGAAAAGTGTGTGTTTCCAAAATTATGAACATCAAATTCTGAAGTGTCTTCAGTTTAGGGTATAAATTCTTCAACTTCATATCTTTATCAGCAATATTCACAATTTTAACAGGTATAATATGGTTATGAGGTTTTGTGATAATTTGCGCGGTATAAATTCATTCCAAAATTTCCTATGGTATGACAATACAATCATCTGAATTTCGTACTTGAGAATATTTAATAATTTCGCACCTTGGTGGAATCGTTATATAATTTTCATACTTGGATTGCAGTGGAATCGACAGTTTCCAATTGTTCAAATATAAAGATAATGTGCATTATTCGTAGTTTGATATTGCAGAGTGTTTGACAAAGAAATTTGATCCAATAACACCATTTATATCAATACCAAAGTCATTCAAATCATGGAATTTGTGACCTATCTTAACGTCAGGTAGTTAAAAAAAATTGTTTAAATTGTTATTTCCGTCAACCAGCTGAGACGGTAGTAGGTGCAGAGACCTAGGAAGCTCCTAACTTCATGTTTGTCTTTAGGTCGTGGCCAGTCTCGGATCGCCTGTATCTTCCTTCCATCTGTTCGAATGCCGTCTGATGACACTGTATGGCCCAGAATATCGACTTCTTTCTGGAACAATGAGCATTTCTGAGGATTCAGTTTAAAGTTGGCATTCCTGAATAGTTGGAGTATTTATCGCAAATTGTGCAGATGTTCTTCAAACGTCTTTCCCATGACTAAAACGTCGTCGAGGTATACTAGGCAAGTCTTCCAAGTGAGTCCACGCAGGACCAGTTCCATAAATCTTTCGAATGTTGCTGGAGCATTGCACAATCCAAAAGGCATAACAGTAAACTGATAAAGTCCGCTTCCAGTCGAAAATGCTGTCTTATCCTTATCTTCTTCATGTATGCCCACTTGCCAATACCCGCTCTTCATATCTAGTGTTGAGAACCAACGTGAACCTGCCAAAGTTGTTAATGTGTCGTCAATCCTTGGTAAAGGGTAGCTATCCTTCTTCGTAACATCATTCAATTCCTATAATCCACACAGAATCTTGTGGATCCATCCTTCCTAGAAACTTACACAACAGGTGCAGACCACGGGCTCGATGATTCTACAATCACACCATCTTTCATCATCTTATTAACAAGCTCTTCCACCTCTTGTTGTTTGGCAAATGGAAATCTTCTTGGTGGTTGCCAAATCGGATGGGCTTGGCCAGTATCGATTCTGTGTTTGACCAGGTGTACTGGTATAGTAAATAATGTAGAACAATAACAAATTGAATAACAAACAATATTCTAATTGGAACACAGAATACGTGCCAGGAAGCTCTCTTCGATGTATGTCGATCTTATGTTATTTATTATTATAAACAATCATGTAATTAGATCTAGGACAAATATAGTGGGCTAGGTAAGGTCTCATAAGCATGTATCGAGGATAGCCAGATCATGTTGATTAGTCTGAATAGATAGAGCTTTTTTACGAAGTCCTTTCATTTCCACTTCTCATAAATGAACCTGAAGTGAGTTTATTACATGGCGATCCTGCCAGTCCTACCACGTACGTGAGAAATAGAGATGAGGAAAAATTGACGGAGAGTAAAGAAGAAGTAATCATAAGGCAAGCCGGAAACAGTGGTGGAGTTTCAGCTAGTAATGGTTTCTCCGTTTCTGAAGTGCTAGGCATAGTGGCATTCGTCTGTTTCGTATTTCTAATAAAGAGGTGCCAGAAATCATTGGAAAAGAAGATAAGAAAAGAGATAACAAAGAGTCAGGAGTTGGTATAGTCGTAAGGAGTAAGAAGAAAACGAATTTACATGCGTGTTTCACGCATTCCAAAGTGAAAACCAAGAACACGTAGACTGGGAAATGGATGATATATATTATGGAAAGACATTTTAAGGTCGTATTTATTTAGTATAAGTTTTGTGTATCTATATATCGATTTATTTTTATAGTTGTCATAGCAAATGAGCATCATAGACTTATTCAGATACTCGTTTGAAGAAGTTTTTAATAGAAATTTAAATAAAGACAGCAAAGAGAGGCGAGTTGATCTAAAAGCTATAAATCGCAAGTTTGAAGAATCAAATAGGATAGAATTAGAATTAAATGAAGCGAAAATTAAGTTCAATATAGGTACTAAAGATGCAGATATAATTCAAAAAGTTAAGTTATATGTTGAATCTTCAAACAAATCATTAATTGATATTTGAAATACATCAGAGACTAGATTATACAATATTAAAGAAATTACTAATAATTTTACAATAATGGGTGAAAAATTTGATCTCCGAATAGCGTCAAGCTTACTGCCTGTAACCAACAATTCTGAGGAATCTGTAAAACAGTTAATTGATGCCATTGAGTTATACGATAGCCTTCTAGATGATAATGGAAAAATAACACTAACAAAATATGTTCTTAAAGCTAGACTGTCACAACGTGCAAAAATGAGATTAGAGTCATTATATCCGTCAAATACTGATTTAATTATAGACATCAAAAACACTTGTTGACAAAACATTCGGCCGCAAGTTTATCAGTTGAATTACATAACGCAAAACAAAAACATAAATCGGTAAATGAATTTGGTAAATCAATCGAGGAAATACTGGTCGATTTGACAATAGCACAATCTGATGGAAATGTCGAGGCAATGAAAATTCTTAAAGTTACAAACTAAAAACTGGCAATTAATGCTTTCGCTAATGGCCTGCGAACTCACGATTTGAAAACTGTTATAAAAGCTAGAAACTCTCAGGATGCTGATTTAAACAACCCTTCCCCACAAGCTAATCAGTTTTTTCATGCAGTCAGTAAGAATGTAGGTGATTGTAGAGTTTTAAGTATGAATGGTCTTAATTACGTATGTATGAAAAACGGAAAGAGTGAGTTGAAATTTTTATTAGATACGGGTGCTTCGGTAAGTGTAATTTTCACATCATGTATAAATAAACATCAAATTGTTGATACGACAAATAGAATCAAAATAAACGGCATAGCTCTGGCTTTGTTTTTACGCAAGGCTCGGCTAATATTACATTGGAACTACCTGATGTTAAGATAGGTCACGAATTCCATGTGGTGAATGACTTTGGTAGTGATATGAATGGTGTTATTGGATCAGATTTCTTCGTTAAATATTCTGCAATATTAAATTATATATTATGCACATTTTCCTTATATATAAACAATCGGAAACTGTCGATTCCACTGCAATCCAAGTATGAAAATTATATAACGATTTCACCAAGGTGCGAAATTATTAAATATTTCCAAGTACAAAACTCAGATGATTGTATTATCATACCAGGAGAAATTTCCGAAGGAGTTTATACCGCGGGAATTATCGCAAAACCTCATAACCATGTTATACCTGTTAAAATTCTGAACATTACTGATAAAGAGATAAAGTTGAAGAATTTTAGACCCAAAACTAAAGATATTTTAGAATTTGATGTTCATACTTTTGGAAACACACACTTTTCAGTTGAGAGTATAGATAAGTTACTTAATTCCATAAATACCAAAGGCCTTAATAACGAGGAAAAAATATCTATTGATAAAATTTGTGCAAAATATGCAGACGTGTTTCGTTTTGAAAAAGACCCACTGACGGTAACAAATGTCTGTAAAAAGACCATACATTTAAAAAACGAAGTAATTCCGGTATACGTGAAACCATACCGGTTACCTCATTCGCAGAAAGCTGAAATAAATAAACAAATTGACAACATGCTCTCAGAAGGAATTATAGAGGAAACGAAGTCTGAATGGTCGGCACCGTTGTTACTGGTACCGAAAAAAGCAGACAGTAAGGGTAATAAGCAATGGAGGATAGTTATCGATTACCGTCTGTTGAACAAACGCATTGAGGATGACAAATTTCCATTACCTTGCATAGACGAAATTTTAGATTCGCTCTCCGGAGCGATGTACTTCTCACATCTTGACTTATCTCAGGGCTATTATCAAGTTGAATTAGATGCAGCATCTAGAACTTACACAAGTTTCACAACCGATAGAGGTCAGTATCAAATGACGAGATTATCGATGGGGTTGAAGCTCAGTCCATGTGCTTTCTCTCGAGCCATGACCATAGCAATGTCAGGGTTAAATTATGAAAGATGTTTCATTTATTTGGACGATTTGATAGTATTCGGGAATAATTTGGAGAGTCATAATCGAAATTTGATAAAAATTTTGCAACGCTTGAGACAGGTCAATTTGAAATTAAATCCGTACAAATGCGAATTTTTAAAAAAAGAGATATTGTATCTGGGTCACGTGATCTCATCTGAAGGAATATCTCCAGATTTTGAAAAAATACGCGTCACACAGCAATTTCCAATTCCAAAAGATTCAAATGAAACTAAACGGTTTGTAGCATTTGCGATCTATTATAGGCAGTTCATTCAGAACTTCGCGGATATTGCAGTACCACTTAACAGATTATCAAAAAAGGATGTAGTCTTCGCTTGGAGCGATGAATGTCAAAAAGCATTCGAAACGCTAAAACAAGCACTAATTCAACCACCAATTCTCGCATATCCTGATTTTTCAGAATCTAACGTTTTTATTTTAAGTACTGATGCCTCAAGTTTGGCTATCGGATCAGTTCCGTCGAATTCAGATGATAAGCCAGTTGCTTTCGCCAGCAGATCGCTGAATAAAGCTGAAGTCAACTATTGTGTGATAGAAAAAGAACTTCTCGCCATCTGTTGGAGTCTCCGGAAGTTCCGCCCCTATCTTTTCGGGAAAAGGTTCACTATTCTCACAGACCACAAACCATTACTATATCTTTTCGGTATGACGAATCCTTCAAGTAGACTAACGAAATTTAGGCTGACACTAGAAGAATATGATTTTACAATAAGTTATGACAAAGGAAAAGATAATGTAACAGCTGATGCATTAAGTCGTATAAAAATTGAATCTGACGAACTGAAAGGAATGTCAGGAAATTCTTGTCAAGTCATGAATGTCGTGACAAGGGCACAAACGAAGAATTCAAGCAAAAATTCATGGGAAGATTCCAATATCTCTTTTGATCATCCTGGTGTCGTAGAATTATTGAAACCACCTAAATAATTTGTACAATCCTTTGTCGAAAGTTGAATTTCAAAGAAAAAACCGTTCTAAGTGTATAAAAAAGGGGAATATATTATATGAAGAAAAGGCAAATACTATTTATATAAATCAGGATAAATCTCGATCAGCGACTGCATTCTGTGCATCGTTGAGAGACCTGAAAAAAATTTGCCAAGAATTTGGAATTCCAAAATTATTAATAATGAAAGAAGATAGATGCGCATCGTTATTGAAAAACATTTTGAAAGTTCCGAATGAAATTAGAAATGCAAGAATAAAAATAAATGTAATAAAAGCTCAACAGCACATAACTAGGAAGGAAACCCAACAATTGATTATGAACGATTACCACATGTTACCTACGGGAGGGCATGCTGGAATTAATCGCATGTATAACAATATTAGGAAGCTCCACTTTCGGTCTGGGCTCCGAAAGGATATCGAAAATTTTGTAAAACGTTGCGATGACTGTCAGAGATATAAGTACTCTAGACCACATCAGCAACCAATGAAAATAACCACAACGGCTAACTCAGCGTTTCAGAAAGTTTTTCTTGATTTGGTGGGCCCCTTAGAACAAGACAGGGAAAATAACCGATACATTCCGACGTTGCAATGTGAGTTAACGAAATTCGTCGAAGGATATCCATTAGAAAATAAAGATGCTGTAACCGTCGCAAAAGCTTTCGTAGAAAATTTTATTTTGCGATTTGGTATCCCAGAACAAGTTTTGACAGATAGGGGTACTGAATTTCTAGCGTTGACATTCAAAGAGTCGTGCAAACTGCTCAAAATCGAACAGCTGAATTCAACGGCGTATCATCACGAAAACATTGGAGCACTGGAGAACACACATAAAAATCTAGGTGCTTATTTACGCATACATGCATCAGAGCATCCAGACACCTGGAGCTCATGGATACCATATTGGTATTTTGCATATAATAATACAGTTTATACGGAAACTCGTTATAGTCCATACGAATTGGTTTTCGGGAAAATGAGTAGATTACCATCGAGCATTGCTACACAAATCGTCCCGGTATATAATTTCGATGATTACCCAATTCAGTTGAAATTTCGATTGCAAACAGCTTGGAATGACGCGAGAAATAATTCAATGGTATCAAAGTCACTGCGAAAACAAAAAGTAGATAGGAAAGTTAATCCTGTCAATGTTAGGATAGGTGATAAAATATTGGTAAGGAACACGTCTTCAAATAAATATGATCCTATATTCAAAGGTCCCTATTTTATAGTAGAAGATAAAGATCCAAATGTTGTAGTTAGAATAGATAATAAGTTGGTAGAAATACATAAAAATAGGACCAAATTGTTTATTGAATGAAAAAAAAAACATGTATGTCCACATTTTTTTTCTCGTCACCGGAGGAGGTGTACTGGTATAGTAAATAATGTAGAACAATAACAAATTGAATGAAAAACAATATTCTAATTGGAACACAGAATACGTGCCAGGACAGCTCTCTTCGATGTATGTCGATCTTATGTTATTTATTATTATAAACAATAATTTTATTAGATCTAGGACAAATATAGTGGGTTAGGTTAGGTCTCATAAGCATGTACCGAAGATGACCAGATCATGTTGATTAGTCTGAATAGATAGAGCTTTTTTACGAATTCGTTTCATTTCCACTTCTCATAAATGAACATGAAGTGAGTTTATTACACAGGTTAGTTCTTCCTGTTGTTGTTGAGCAATTCAGTTATTCTTAGCCTCTTATCTGGGATGGCCTCGGGGGCTTCATCATTGCTAGTCGGCATGTGCCCCGATATTAATTCGGTTCTCATTCTCTTCACTGGTATGACCCTGGGGGCTATATCATTGCTTGCCGGTGTGCGCCCCGATATCAATTCGGTTGTTTGTAGCCTCTTAACAGGAAGGATCTTGGGGGCTCCATCTTTGCTAGCCGGTATGTGCACCGAAATGTTGTCAGATTCTAATCTTTCCTGCCGCCAATTTGAGGACTCGCTGAAAGACCTTGTCCACACAGGTGATAGCGAACGTTGTGGCATTCTTACCCTGCAGTCTCTAATAAAATGTCCCAATTTTCCACATCGATAGCAAGCCCTGTTATCCTGAGTGCTCATTCCGCTTTTCAAAGATTTGAGCGCATCCAGAACCTTCTCCAATAAACTAGTAACTGTGCTTGCTCGTTGTGCGGGTTCTTCTATTGAAACCGCTCGTACTTTCGGACTCAAGGAGTTGAGCGCCGCCTGTTGAGAAGTTGTTCTAGAGAACGTACCAAGGCATCACTACTCCTCTTAAAGTGTGTCAATCGCAAAGTCCTCTGGATTTCGGTGTCTCTCAGTCCATCTATAAATAACTGCACCGCTAGCTGTTCCTTGAATTCTCCTGGTGCTTCTGGGTAAGCCAGCTGAATTAGGCGTGTCACATCCGATTCAAATTCCTACAGACTCTCACCTGATTTCTGAGTGCGCGTTTTAATTTGAGCCCGATACAGCTGTTCTCGATGTTGATCGCCATACCGTAACTCTAATGCAGTGATCAGGTCTTTATATTTATTTTGCTGTTCGGTAGGTATCGTCTGTAACATACCCAAAGCTGTCCCTCTCAAAGCTACTATAAGGGCCGTAGCTTTTTCTTCTTCGCCCCATCCATTTGCCACTGCTGCAGCTTCAAATTGTCGGCGATACATGGACCAAGAGGACTGTTCATCAAAAGTCGGTGGTTTTACGGAAATTCCTGATGTGGCAACCCTGTCTCGACGATCTTGCTTCTTGAGGAGTGCCACCTGATTTTCGAGTCCTTTCACCTCCTCTCGCACTGTATCCACTTTCTTGTTAAGCTCATCGTCGATTTTCTCGACGTCTCCCTCTATTTTTCCTTTCAGTTCCTCCATTTGTACTTCGGTTTTCTGTAGAACGTGTTGAAAGAACTTGTCTTGATGTTCTAGAACCTTCTGGAAGTCTGTTTTCCTTTGTTTTTCAATTCATTCCAATTCATTCTTTTGTTCTTCGAGAATTTTCTGGAGTGCCTCTTCTCGTTCTTGTTTTTCATCTAACCGTCGCATTTCCTCTTCTCGTTTTTCATCTTCTCGTTCTTGTTTTTCCTCTTGGCGCCTTCTTTTCAAATCCACAAACTGATTTTGGATAAATTTCACAATGTCCTCCATCGTATCGTACGATGTACTGCTCGTATTCACCATAAATAGTTCATAAATAGGTTGTTTCTGTTTTTCACTAATATCCCGCTTCGGACACCACTGTTACGTTTTTTTGCTAAATAATAGGCCGAGCATACTACTAAACTGTTTATTTTCTATCTTCACTATAAACAAACATACAACACTTCACTGACTAATTAAAACACTTAGCTAAATATTCCAAACACTTCTGCTTATTATCACTTTCTAATCTTCTTAAATAATTCTCTTCATAAAAACTCTTCATAAAACTTCTCCCAGTCAAATGTCTCGCGTTTATATAGGTACTCATCGGGTAGACTGGATTATTCGCGATGATTTCGAGAATACTCAAAACGGAGAACTTCTACACATTTCCAGGAATTGAGCGATGACGCGGCAGCTCCGTTATCTAGACTATACACGCAGTACAGAAAACGATCCATCCAAATAAACACTTCTTGGAACTGATTATCGATGAGGCGCCAGCGGAATGGACTCAGCGGCGCAGCTAGGGGGCTTTTATCAATCTCATAACAATAGTTAAAGAAATTAATTTCCATTAGGTTATTCTTGTTTGCCGACCTCTTCTCCTGGATAGATTTCATCTTGCTGGTTCGTATTATAAAAATCGTGAAAGATTGGATTAACTAATGGTAACAGGTCTAAAATACCTTTTCTTCTGATATTGGAATAGTTTCTCTATACAGTTTCGCTGGTAGTAGTTTTGTACCAGAAAGAACGGCCTCTTCTCAAATTGGAACAACATTGAAATGGTTCATACTGATCTAAGGTCTTGAACAAAATCTCTCCACTCACTTTAGTGTACCGAAACCAATGAGCATTATGCCACAAAAACTGATTTTCGCTTACGTCTTCTTTTCACAAAACAAATTTAGTGGTAAGCAACTGCTAAAAATTTAAAAAATTATTTCATAATTCTCTTTCTTTCCAATTCCTCGGACCAACTGTTACCAATCATATGGATGAGAAATTGTGTCTTTTAGATTCTTCTTCTGTTTTTCGATAAGGTCATGGTGATTATCACACTGCTAGAAACCTTTTGTTTTCAAGCACATGCACGTGATCAATATGATACAAGTCCTTACAAGTGAATAGATTTTAGGAAACTCGACCGGCTCAAATGATACTTATACCATGCGGGCCTGCCTGAAAATGCAAGTTGGGACTTGTACCAAATTATATCTCATGTTACTGTATAGATGGAACTATATCAATGTGGCCATGTGAAAGTAAACAACTTTGTTCGTCATTAGGCGTAGTAAACTCATTTTGACCAAATTTGGACTTATACCCTTTTGCCCACCACCCTGGATATATGAGAGTGGTTTTCTCTGTTGCCATGATAGAAATATGGTTGAATCTCATATAATATTTCATTGATTATATATTTCATTAGCGATATTTCACAATTATAAATGAAAATATTCTCACCATAATCCTCTTCATAGATAATGGCCACCTTTGTCCAATTTAAAAACGTCATAAGGTCCTTAAAAGCCCTGTTCATGTTTTGCTGGCTTGGGTGCAAATTGATTGACAACTCTTTGGACATTGGTTCGAACTCAATTCGAGCTTCGATGTGGGGAACGTCAAGAGCCTCGCAAATGCTCTGAATATGCGCTCCCAATATTGGATCTGATGGACCGAAAATTGCTTGAACTCCGAATTCCAGCTGACGACACGCTGAAAGTAAATTAAAGGAGATGATAAACGTGAAACTCTATTATTCAAATTTATGCGTAATCACCATGCATACAGGATGAAATCGATAATTCAAAGAAGAAATATCGGGCTGTATTGAATTGTGGCCCTGAATAACAGTAGTTTTTTGAGTAATATCCCATTCTTTCCATCATAACTTATAGATTATGATTCAACTGTCTATCATATTGTTGTATTTAATCGTTTTTTTTCTCTTCACTGCATCAACCTGATATAGTTAGTTCTCCACAAAAGATGAGGAGGTCTCTCAATCATTTTGGTTGGACCAGAATATTTCAACTCACCTCATTCAAATTTACACGGATCAATATCTTATCAGTATTGTTCACCTCATCAACATGGTGTCACGTTTACAAAATATTTTGTCTGTGGAAGGTTAAAATTCCCAAAAAGTTAATTATTATCAGCTTGTTAGAATTTTTTTCAGATAAGCAAATTTAGAATACGATACGTTACTGACAGAATTAAATAATTTTCTAACGCAATAACTTTTCGTAGAAAATTGATTCATTGCCCTTCAGCATTTGTACAGATAAGTTTGAATCAACAATTTCATTCTCAGTCTGTGGAAGGTTAAAATTTTCAAAAAGTTATGTCAAGAAACGAATATCCTCCACAAAAACAAACTTTAAATCAATATAAATGCATGACTCTCTATTAAATTTTTATAACTTCTTTTGGTTTTGGCACAGTATGCTTTCACTCCTGTACCATAGACACTTTCAATTTATGATAAGAAAGATTCATCTTTCATCCTACCGACTCAGTTTCAGGAATGTTTGGCATAGTGCCGATTTTTAAATCAGAGTTATCAGAGTAAGTATTATATGTTTTCATTCAGAACATGAATACATATTTTGTGGGTATATCTAGAATCAGTGCCTGTGTAACAAAGTTCTTCTTTCCCAACATGTTTTGTTTCGATGTAGCCATAATAGATATCATAAATAACTTTTTTTGAAATATCTTAAATTGAAAAACCCCTCAGGAATCGGTTTGTCATAGGTCTGTATTAATTTTTGCACTTGAACTACTGATAAATTCTCCTTAAACACTACACGATTTGAAATGAGGTTTTGCAATTGATCATTCAGATCCTACAGATCACGGCATATTTTACCAGTGACGTCATAGTATGATGTCCTGTTTTCTGTCCACGTTCTTCATAGTTTCTCCAAATACAGACTTTCATGATGAATTTCCTAACAGAATTCCGGAGCTTGGTATTCGAATCAATACAGTGCCTTTCAAAAGTATCGGAACGGTCTCATATTTCAGAAACGGCTGAGAGAAAATTTATGGAAATGTTTACTGTGTGGTTTTTGATGATGCCAGATTCAATTGTGATATCGGTAATGTTGCCAAATCAACAGTTTTTCAGATATTGAGAATAACTAAATTTTTCACATGGAACACCCTATTTGTTAACATTGCAATCAATTCAGCGACGCATCATTACTTATGTCTCCAAATATCAGATTTTAAATTGAAGTAGTTTGAGCAACCAGCAAATTTAGAAATCTTAAAAATAAAATATATCAGGCAACTCTTGAGGGAATTTTATGACCGCTTGGGCTATTGTTTAGTAAATGATGGCAAACAAACTTTTCGAGCATAGTTTTCAGTTTCCGTTATTTCATTCAAAACACTATTGGAAACGAATACAAGCATTAAAAAGTTGTTTTAACAAAAACCATTTTGTATGAAATTTCCTGATATTTTCTCGAGCCCTTTTGAAAATAATTTATCATGAACCGTATTGAAAATATTGGAACGTTCCAGACTTTTGAACGAAAAAGCCATGTTGTCATATTTCGAAAACTAAATTAATTTAAAATCTGATATTTGGAGACATAAGTAACGAGGCGTCTCTGAATTGATTGAAATGAAAACAAATAGAATATTCCATTTGAGAAAACTGAGTTACCCTCAATATCTGAGAAAGTGTTGATTTAGCAACATTGCCGATATCACCGTTGAATCGTGCATCATCAAAAACCACCCTGTCGAAATTTTCGTGAATTTTGTCGGGCCGTTTCTGAAATATGAGACCGTTCCGATACTTTTGAAAGACACTGTATATTGATCCGAATAACAAGCTCCGGAATTCGCTATTTGGAAAAACTATGAAAAACGTGGACAGAAAACAGGACATCATACTATAAAGTCACTGGTAAAATATGCCGTGATCTGTGGGAGCTGAATGATCAATTGCAGAACCTCATTGATACCATTTCCATTAATACCATGACACCGTATTATTTATTGCAACTTCAGTCGATCTAGTCAAGTGATGAGAGGCTTCCTCCACATATACCGAATCTCCACGCTAGGATGACTGAACACATCATTCCTCATAATATACGCCGACTCGATGAGCTTTCTTTTGTACCAATGGGTTTCTTTGTTGATAGTCTCGGCTTCCGACCATTTGATGTGTTGGTTCGTCCAAACATGTCGGGGATAGCGGAGCATGTCGCAATTTTTTGAGGATACAATAAGCACGTCAGCTAAATTTTGATATCTGTCGGGTATATTCATGGCAACGAAAACCCAAAAATACTGTCTTGGATGGAATATATAGCAATAAGAAAGCAATTGAAACGTTAATTGCAGCTTGTTGGGAGCGTGTAAAACCGATAGTATTTCCATCGCCGAACGAAGATTCTTCGTTGTCGATATAGTCTGGTCAGTACGGCATCTCTGCATTAGAAATATCAAATGTCAAATATGACAGAACAACAACAAAACATCTTTGTTTGTTTTCGTCTTTGGCTTATTGGAGTGTTTTTTCGTGAATAAAGGGTAAATTCTGAGTTAATTTGTGTTAAACTATGGTTAGTTTTTATTATTGAGCAATGGTGAAGAATTGTGAAATGTGTAAGACCATTTGAAACTGGAAATCAAAACATGTCATTTCATACGTAAGCACCAGTGTCGTAACTATCGAGAAAAGGGAACCAAATTGGAAAAGAGAAAAATTAATGAATTATGAAAAAACATGTCAATTAGAGCATCGGCTGTTCTCAAAATCCTGTGGAGATAATTCCATCATAATTTTATATTATTGAACCTCAATATTTCTGTTAACAACGCACGACATTGCCGTTGGGGGAAGATTTTCCTTACACACAAATTTTAATGCGTGTGCGGCGAGTTACTAATCTAGGTTGTGTTATTTGATCGGAGGTTGTTCCATTCCGGAATTTGCCCTGAAAATGGTTGAGTACTTTTAATTTCCATTCAATTAGATTCTTATTATTCTGCTGAATTTTGTAAGTGACAGAGAGAATATTTGGACTATACTCATGACACAGGATTATGGGAGTACTCGTTTGCTGGGTGTTACAAAATATGCAAAGAATTGTTGTTGATTGGATTTTATTCCATCATTCCCGTGTTATATCACTTACAGGATTCATTTCGAAACTTGGTCATTCTAGAAATGGGTTTTGGTTTTGTTAAAACATTTTTTATTCTAATTTCCCTATTTGACAGGTTTTTCTGTTCGTTTTGGAATCCAGACCAATAATAAATTTTTTATGTCTTTTTGATACAATACAGGGTGACCTACTTGTGGTATCTCACAGGGTATGTCACCGTTGGAAACTTCTACATTGTAATAATCTTTGCCATATCCATCATTGTAAACATACAGATAAAATCATCATTGTTGGTCTAAAGGATAGATCGACAACATACACAGGCTGTCTCCAAAAGAAGCACGCAATTTTGATTTTTCTCATTATATTCCTTTTTATAAATTATTTATCAGAAATGTAGTCAACGTACGTTTTGTAAGAGAAAATTGGGAGTGTTGATTTTAATTTGCTACTGCTTTTTGATACTCATGCGCCTATGCCTGAGCTCATGCAACACAACGATGAGGAATGGATAGAAAAAAAAGAAAAATTTTATAATCGTACTTTGTAAACACTCCGAATGAATCTATAGAAGCGTTTTATGGAAAAACCGGTGAATCATTCATAAAAGTTAATATTTTATTATTTGGAAATTTGGGTTGGTTGCACTGATGATGAACAACTAATTTTATGCGGATGGCGCTGCGTTCAACTTTGTTGTAGTTCGTACTGTCATCCGTGGGGAAATATTAGTTAAACAGTTGATTATGATTAATTTGGCAGGACAGAATTATAATGTTGTTCGACCTACCCTGTCACTGATGAGAGGCAATAAACCTCGAAACATGCATGTCTGCAGGTGGTCATTCCCAGCCAAATGGAGGATAATCTTCTGTTTAATTACAGGACAAGCACTTGCAACTGGGTCTTCTTGAAAGAACGTTGCACAAATATCTGTCAGATGTAGTTCAAGGTTAGCCAGGGAAGTAGTTGTTTTCTGACAGATGTTTGCCTTCCACTTGGTGGAAACGCTTAGAGAGAAGGGTACCCCGTATTCTTTCACATTGTTGATACCTCTCTGGCACAATATATTCGAACTCGTTCGAATTTTTACAACTCATTTTATAGTCAAGATACTCGAATAAACAAAATAGTTAATTGTTGTCAAAGAAGTGACGCTGTTGCTAGCAGAACTATTAACTCCATTAATATTTCATATTTTCAACGTTTTCATGTGATATTGTCGCGACTAGGGCCTTAGTGAAGCCATAATCCCTATCGCTTGGAACGTAGTCAGGAAGAACAAACAAAGAAACTTGGTTACTTCTCTACTTCTCACTTAAAACAAGTCGCAAATTCACTACTTACATTCGGGGACACCTAATGCATAATAATATACAGAACAGAAATCGTATTACACAGAAACGTACACCATCATATCGTCAAACGACAGAAATCGTACTGGTTCATAATTTACAAGACAGAAATTTACAGCAGCATAATATAAAGTTTCATAACGTAATCCATCACAATATACACCATCATAACGTACTATTTCATAACGTACTCCGTCATAACAATAAGCCATCATATAATCACTGCATCATTAACTCAAAAAATCATAATAGCAACGCATCATAACATCAAACGATCATAATCGTATTCGGTAGAATTCGTAACGCATCATAACGTACTTCTTCATAACGTAAAGTTTCATAACGTACTTTTTCATAATACTAAAGTACATGCGCTTGCTTACACTATGTGGGAAGAATGACGTTAGCGGAACTTTTATACTCATTGGAGACCTAGAAGAGATATAGATATTTGGGAAGCTTGAATTGTCCTTGAATAATCAACGTATTCTTTCATTGTTAATAAGTTTTCTAATACTTTTTAATACGGTTGGCTGCCTTGCAGTCCCGTTCACAATACATAACTACTTGGAAACTAGGCTGAATCCGATCTGTCATTTGGTTGTAGGTTATCGAAAATTAATTTCAGAATAATTAATTTTTCTCTTATAGTTTTATTAAAGTTCCAAATCGTTTAACACGATACATTCTGATCATTAAGATCGAATAGTGATTGTGGTGAAGAATTATTTTGTGTAACGAAAAGTGATAATATAGCAAATTACGGATGAATCAATAATATTTTGGAGATAGTAAATAAGATGTTGTTGGTTCCAAAATCAAGAGTCACGATATGAGCCGAAGAGTTTCATTACATTATCAAAATAATTCCCAGTTATATTCAAATTATTGTATACCGAACTCCACATGAATTGTTTTGTTTTTTTCGTTAAACAGCTGTTTCGAAACATTATTTATTTCGTATTATATAAATGTATAAGGCTCTTGTCTACCTTCTTAATGGACAAAACGTTTCTGAATAATTCATTGATGATATGAAGCAAAAGATAAAAGGCTCAATACCACAGGTATGGTGACGAGTAGATATCGTTTCGAAAGATGATGAGTGTCTTAACTACACACAGTAATCAGTTCAGGGCGACAGTAGATATACAAAGAGAGAATTGGGACCGCATGCGCAGTACGGTCAAGCATGCCAAACGCTAGGGAGTCGGCCGTCGCTGCTTCGCGTTCATCGTGTGACGTAGTCGAGAGAGATCCCTTGGATTGATAACATTTTGCCAATAGAGCGCGGCGTACACATATTTTGAATTGAATTTAAAAAGAAAAAAGATATCAGCATCAGAGGTTTGAACCATCGTCCTTTTGCTTGGTAGCGAGTGACGCTAGCCTTGTCTCCACGGAGACTTCGTACAAATTGATGTACAAATGTGGGGTATATATTTCTCCAGCTACCAGAGCACGCTGTATGAATATTAAAATAAATAATGACTGTGAGTCTAATAATAATAATGATGTTTGGAATAAATGTGAAAATAGCGAGGTAACGAGGGTGTAACGTTTGAAGGTGTGATTCCAATGAGGAAAGTATACAAGTTGTTTCAAAATGTATAATTTAAGAGAAATGAAAGTCACGTTCATTTAATGTGACTTGCGTGTGTGTGTCAAATATCATGTGGGAAATGGGTCATTGGGGCAATGGAGGGTAGCAAAGTATTCAGCAAAAATATATATAGGATGTCTTATATATTATTTAAAAGAAAAAACATAACGACTGCTTGTCAAATTTAGTATACCAGGTGTACCAACATATCATTTAAGAGGAGAAACATGGAGGTTAAAGAAAAAACACATTATTGAGCTATTGTAGGACATATTGAAGTATATCATCAAAAAAAAATATGAAGAGAAGAAATAAACTGACCTTATAAACGTCTATTTTAGTCGCATTTTTGCATGTTTTACCGTTTCAAATTTGAGCTATTTTTTCGAACGCAAAAAAAGGTTATTGTGGTCGCTTTTTGGCATGTATTAGCGTTTCTAATTTCAGTTGTTTTTTCGAACGCGAAAACGTGTATTTTCAGCAATTTTGAAATGCCAAATCTCCATAAGAAACATTCGGTTTAATTTAAGGATGTTTTTTTTAGAACGTGAAAAACGTTTATTGTGGTTGCATTTTTGCATGTTGAAGCGTTTCAATTTTCAGTTGTTTCTTGGAACGCGAAAAACGTTTATTGTGGCTGCATTTTTGCGTGTTTAAGCGTTTCAATTTTCAGTTGTTTTTCGGAACGCAACTGCAGTACGTTTTGTTTCGTGTCAGTTTGACTCTGCTTCTTTGTTTGGTATTCATCAGTTTGACTCTGTTTCTTTTTTGGTATTCATTATCCGGTGGGTGGGGGAGAGGGTTAGGTAACTTTATTTTTGAATGGATCCATTGACGAAACTCTTGGGCTTTGGGCATCTTGGAAGCGGTAATCAACTCAAAAATCCTAGCAACATTAATGAAGTTTGAGTTAGATTGCACACATTTTGAAGTCGCACTTTGGTGCGACTTTATGTCCTCATACAAACGACTATTATTATTTGAAACATGATTTGAAAAAAAAATATGAAGAGAAGAAATCAGTCACTGATGGGGTCCGTCACTTTTAACGTGCGATACCCAGTATGTGTCAGTTTGATTCTGTTCCTTTTTCGGTGATAGGAGATAGGAGACAAACAAATTGACAGACAGTCAGAAAGTCAGTTTGATCGATGCAGAACGAACTACTAAACTAACCTTATAAAATGTCTATTTTAGTCGCATTCTTGGATGTTTCAGCGTTTCAAATTTTAGCTGTTTTTTAGAACGCGAAAACGTTTATTGTGGCTGCATTTTTGCGTGTTTAAGCGTTTCAATTTTCAGTTATTTTTTGGAACGCGAAAAACGTCCATTTTGATCACATTTTTACAGAGAATCGCCGCCGCAGTGAAGTCACCCCAACTATGGCTGGAAAATATTTACAGAGCGTTTCAAGTGTAATTATCATAGAAAAAAACATACCAAATGTTTCGAAAAAATATCACCGGTAATAGAAAAAATACGCTTAGTTGTTTAGAGAGAGAAAAAAAGAAGTCACAAGTTGAATTTAATCTTTTATAGAATTCTTGTTATAGTGTACACAATATCAGCATGTATCTTGATGAGAGTTGTACTGGAAATAATTGTAGAGGCTAATAGAAGATGGATTATTTGTTTAAAAGCTTGTTACAAAAATTGAATTTTATTTTTATTATTACCATACAATCATTCTGCTATCAACTTACGTTATTCGTTTCATTATCAGTTGGCATTGAAGCGTGGTCTCCAAGCCAGCGTTATCGGTAATAGAAAAACGAGCAGATTGATATGGATTGTTGCCGGTTGTAAAATTAAACATTGGGTTTGGGGATAGGGCGTTGCCGGTTGTAAAATTAACCTTTGAGGTTAGGGATGTATCATTTAAGAGAAAAAACAACAGTGTCTTAAAAGGCATAATTTAAGAGGAAAAAACATGACGGCTGCTTGTTAAATGCTATATCGGGTGTACCTACACATCATTTGAGAGAAAAAACAACAGGGTGTCTCAAAACGCATCATTTAAGTGGAAAAACATGGCGGCTGCTCATTGAATGTAATACCGAGTGCACTAATAACATCAAGAGATAAAAAGATCACTGCTGCTTGTCAAATGTTGGGTGGGAAAATGGGTCGAAGCAAAAATGCATCATTGGATGTCATGATGGGGTAGGCCGTCATTTTGAACGTGCGATATCCATGCGTAAAACTGCAGCGTTTCAGCTTGAAACTGTAAGCGAATACGCCACTAAAAATTAGTAAGTCACCCAGAGCGCCACGGCAAATAATAATAATCACCGTTCTCTACTTGCACAGGCTACGCCTTTGAGAACACTCCATAAGTGTTTATGAGGTATAGTTGATTTTGAAAAGTCATGTATTAATGATAAGTTGTCACAATATAATGACAGCTATTTATCAGCCGTGTACAGATAGTTTTTTTCTGTACATTCTTTCAGTTTCTCTAATTCTACCATTACAAATAATGTCAATAAGTGTATTTAAATAATTCTATTGCTGTAATGATTGAGTTTTTCATTTTATGCTAAGGTTTACTTTTCACGTTTCAAATACCCGGCAACAACTATTTTTATCAAACGAACACCAAAAGAAGTTTGAGTTTCCGTGTTTAATTTTCATTAAAGCTATAAAAAAAAAGCCTATGTAATGGATCTTTGGGGCATACCACAGACTTGAAATAACATTTTCAGATATGTGAGGCGTATTTCCTATTGCAACCAACGTCTTATCGCACGTCCTGTTGATTGTGGGATCCAAAATAAGTTTATCCAAAGTATCGTCGATGCCGAGGACCAAGAAACATCGGTGTAGTTTTGTGGCTCAATAAAATTCATTCTATAATTGGAAGTTCAGAGGATTTTGAGATAAGTGAGTTTTATTACAGCATTGCAAGTCGTGACGAAAATTGTGATTCTCACGCCAACAGTCGGGATGAATTTCAAAGGACAAGTAAAAATTCATATATTCTTTAGTATTCAAAAGAGGTGTCGAGTTATTATATGAAATATGTTTCAAACTATAAAGTGTATGAGAATCATGTGTTATGGATGCAAATCAAAAATGCAGGAAAATTTCCAAATCCAAATAAGAAATCGTGAGCATTCAAAATATGCGTCGAGAAAATATATATGAAATAATTTTCAAATATTACGGAATATGAGAAAGTATTGTGAGAAATCATGGGTTATGAAAGAGAAAAGTGTCCAATAAAAAATTTAAAGTGTGAATAAAAAAGCATATTTTTGTTAGTATTGAAAGTTGACAGCAAGTTTATTATTGAAAAATGTTTTAAATGATTCAGTCTATGAGGAAAAATTATGAAAATTAGGTGCTAGCGATGCAACCAAAAAAGAAATACAGGAAAGTTTTCCAAGTCAAAGTGCCAGCACGCAATATAATAAGTAGATAAAATATTCAGAGCATGAAATTGATATAATAATGATAATGATGATTGAAAAAACGACGGTTGTCAGTTTAGAGAAAAAACATCAAGAAAAAAATCATATATATATATATATATATATATATATATATATATATATATATATATATATATATATATATATATATATATAATTAAGTGGGAATTCTCGGGTAGCGGTCTGTTGAACAATGAAACTCATTCGATTTAAATCTTCAATATTTCGTCAACCTTTATTGACTTCTTCAGGAAGAGAAAATTCACAGAGTTAGTTCTAACCTATGGAACATTTGGGAGGACAATTGTTATTCTCCGCTGCAGACTAATCGCTTAATTAGCCGTGCTGATGAGTTGGTAACAACGAAACAGCGCTGTCCACGGATCGTGAGCTCTCGGAATTGATACGAAAATACTCTATTCACTTTAGATTCTGCTTGCGTTCCTCATAACGCACGAGAAACTTGATTGAGTCTTGGGTTGGACAGAACAAATAAACATTTGTCTGCCTGTCAATGTTGTAGGTAAACATCTACCTTTGGATTCCATGGCTCGTGTCGAATTAAGTTTCAAACTAGTGACTGTAGATGTCACAAGTTACTATTCATTTATACTCTCTTTGCCTTATGGTACTAATTCAGAGTGCATTCGTTTCAACTTCGAGAGACCTCATAAAGCCGTGCTGATGAGTTGGTAACAACGAAACAGCGCTGTCCACGGATCGTGAGCTCTCGGAATTGATACGAAAATACTCTATTCACTTTAGATTCTGCTTGCGTTCCTCATAACGCACGAGAAACTTGATTGAGTCTTGGGTTGGACAGAACAAATAAACATTTGTCTGCCTGTCAATGTTGTAGGTAAACATCTACCTTTGGATTCCATGGCTCGTGTCGAATTAAGTTTCAAACTAGTGACTGTAGATGTCACAAGTTACTATTCATTTATACTCTCTTTGCCTTATGGTACTAATTCAGAGTGCATTCGTTTCAACTTCGAGAGACCTCATAAAGCCGTGCTGATGAGTTGGTAACAACGAAACAGCGCTGTCCACGGATCGTGAGCTCTCGGAATTGATACGAAAATACTCTATTCACTTTAGATTCTGCTTGCGTTCCTCATAACGCACGAGAAACTTGATTGAGTCTTGGGTTGGACAGAACAAATAAACATTTGTCTGCCTGTCAATGTTGTAGGTAAACATCTACCTTTGGATTCCATGGCTCGTGTCGAATTAAGTTTCAAACTAGTGACTGTAGATGTCACAAGTTACTATTCATTTATACTCTCTTTGCCTTATGGTACTAATTCAGAGTGCATTCGTTTCAACTTCGAGAGACCTCATAAAGCCGTGCTGATGAGTTGGTAACAACGAAACAGCGCTGTCCACGGATCGTGAGCTCTCGGAATTGATACGAAAATACTCTATTCACTTCACTTTATATATATATATATATATATATATATATATATATATATATATATATATATAAATATATATCTATAGAGTGTTTCTAAATACGTCATTAAAAAAAAAAAAAAACGTGGCGGTTCAACGGGGTCATAGCATTTTAACGTGTGATCTCAATGGGCTACGGGGTGTTCCAAAATTCAGCGTATAAGAAAAAATCATGCGATCTCAATGATAAACGTATAAAGGGTACCTCAAAATATATCGTTTGAGAAAAAACGTGTCAGTTTAACGGGGTCTAACGTTTACACGTGCGATCCCAATGAGGAACTTATACTAGGTATCTCTAAATACATCATTTGCGAAAAAACATGTCAGTTTAACGGAGGTCTGAAGTTTCAATATACGATTCCATACATTCCATCAACAGTCGAAAAATACGTAGCCCTCTCATTTTAACGTGCGATGAGTTAATACTGCAAATGAAAAACATAGTAATTGGAGAGTAACAGGGCGTTGGCGTTTCAACGTACAATAGTGTTAAGTTCATAAATGGGAAATATTTGAATTGTACAGTCTATGAGGAAACATTATAACAATTATGTGTTATGGATGCAAAATATGTTAAGACAAAAGTCTGAATTTTACGGTATATGAGAAAGCATTGCAAAAATTTATGGGTTATGGATGCGACGGGGTCATAGCATTTCAACGTGTGATCTTAATGGGCTACGGGGTGTTCCAAAATTCAGCGTATAAGAAAAAAACATGCCGGTTCGACGGGAGTCCTGCACTTCATTATGCGATCCCAATGATAAACGTTTAAAGGGTGCCTCAAAATATATCGTTTGAGAAAAAACGTGTCAGTTTAACGGGGTCTAACGTTTCCACGTTCAATTCCAATGAGGAACTTATACTAGGTATCTCAAAATACATCATTTGCGAAAAAGAACATGTCAGTTAAATGGAGGTCTAACGTTTCCACGTGCGATCCAAATGAGGAACTCATATTAGGTATCTCAAAATACATCATTTGCGAAGAAAAGACATGTCAGTTGGAGAGTAAAAGGGAGTTAGCGTTTCAACGTACAATAGTGTTGAGTTCATAAATGGGTAATATTTGAATGGTACAGTCTATGAGGAAACATTATAACAAATATGTGTTATGGATGCAAAAAATTTCAAGAAAAAATTCTGAACTGTAGGTGTCATGTTAACATAGCAAACATGTTTCAAAAATGTTACGGTATATGAGAAAGCATTGCAAAAATTCATGGGTAATGGATGCGAAAAAAATATGGAAATTTTGGGTAATAATTTCACTTAGCTGGCCGTTGGGTGTGCTTTTGAGGGTGTGTAGTCTTGCTTGCAAATCCCGATGTCATGTATGCATACACATTAATTAGCAATTACAACGGAATGTTGCAGACTCCCTACTCACGTTCTTTAATAGTAAATTATAACATTGGAAATCAAATTCAGGTAGGTTATAATAAAAGTGAGACATATTTTGTGTTATTCTATAGTAAAGGTGTTACAGCATCGGCATATTTTATCAAATTATTCATAAAAAGATGTCAGTTTCATCAGTAAATTTCTAAGATCATCCAAAAGCTTATTGTTGGGGCATGCAATATCAAACATGTTCCAATTGAAGTCTTCTACTTCAAAAGTCTTCTTTGGAACTCATTGTACTTGAAGTATGTATTTCCCTTGAAAAAATACATATGGCCATCTATATAGCGAAACGCTGAAGTGATGTCATCATGAATGTCTGAGAAAGCATCTTCAATACGGCCCCTAGTGATAATTCCCGCTGCTTTAATATTCACTCCATCAAATTCAATGAAGGAAGTATTATCATAAAAGAAAATATTTTCCTGCATGTGTTTGAAAAAGTGCATTTATTTTAGCGTTTGGAGGTAGAAGGGGTATTTCTACATCTTTTTCGATTTGTAAAGTCGGAAATAAACTTGAATATACTTTATTATTACTGACAACCAATAAATTACCATTAGCAGTTTGGAAAACGTAATCTACACCATAGGGTCTTAATTCCTTCGGTAGATAATTCTGTAGTTTTTCAGGTTCAGTAATTTTCTTCTTTTTATCGCTACTATCAAACTTCCATATCATATCCTTCACAATAACATACAATCGATAGCTTGGAAAGCCTGGAGCGTACGCCAAAAACATTATATCTGGTGGAGCTTTAACTTCACATAAATTTTTATTGAATTTAGGTGAATGATGAAGGTGTTGTTTGCTTGTAGTATGAATTGGGAGCATAGTTTTGAGGGAAGTGGTAAAAATTTGAGTAGTAGTTGTATCTGGCGGTATATACTTAGGTATAGCAACAAATCGGTACTTTCGACCATATAGTACCTCAAGTCCATTAATGTCATCTTGATGGATGGGGCGCATTTTTTGTTGATACCATGGATACTTGATTGCGTCCTTCGTATCGCAATGACCTAAACCTAAAGAATGCCCAATTTCATGAACGGCTGTCGTCAATAAATTCGAATATCCGTAAGGCGTTTCATTATATCCTGTATACCATTTTTCTTCATCGTCAAAATGAATTTATTTCTATACAAGAGATGTTACGTGCGACCAATAGTAAATCGCTCGCTGCGCCACCTATGAAGTTCTTGAAAAAGCACTCTCTGAAACTGATAACGAGTACGAATTTCCGGTGTAGTTGGTATTGTGGTCTCAAGAAAAACAGAAATGATTGGAAATCTAAGCAAATCTTCAAATAAATAAAACAAATTACCATTTAATTTTTATTACATAAATCATACACAATTTTTTGTTTATAGAAAAAATAAATATTCACGTAAAGCATTAGCCAACATACTATCTAAAGATGAAGCTTGACAAAAACCTTCTATAATTTCTTCCAAACTCAAATTGGTTTTATTTTCACGTAACCAAGATTGAATAATATCAAAAACACCTCGATAATAGTCACAAAAGTTCATAGTATCCAGCATAGCGATACGGTCAGACAGCACCCCCACCCACCTCCTCACCCTCCTATACTCATATCACTCATTGACCTCACCGATAACCTAACCTTTCCTGACCTCTCGCACGCTTCGCGTGACGGCCGTAGGCCGCGAGAGATTTCCAATCATTTCTGTTTTTCTTGAGACCACATTACCAACTACACCAGAAATTCGTACTCGTTATCAGTTTCAGAGAGTGCTTTTTCAAGAAATTCATAGGTGGCGCAGCGAGCGATTTACTATTGGTCGCTATTTCATCTGAGAGGAATTGTTAGTTAATTGATGATTTAAGATTACAGTCATTTGTGTACAACAAACCAATGATGAGGTTGGTCATAATCGTGCTGGCTGCTTTCTTACCATTACTAGCAGCAAATTCAACTTTCTACAATACTATTTGGAAACATATGGGTATATTGACAATAGTTCGCTGACAGATTTTTCAACAGCTGTTAGTAATTTCCAAGAACGTTATAATTTACCTGTAGATGGAACTTTGAATAATGAAACAATGGAGCTTATTACGAGACCCAGATGTCAACATGGCGAAACCGAGTATACAGTTTCAACAAAATGGAATAAAAATTTCTGCGGTGGTACCTATCTCGCTATCCATTCAACAAAAATTATAATGAATACCTTGCAGTATTAAAAAAGGCTTTTGAAATGTGTCAGAATGCATCCATTTTAACATTTGAGATGGTAACGAAACCTAATTCAGATATCACGATAATATTCCTTAAAAGATATCATCAATATCGAAGGAATTGTATGGGTAATTCATATTGTCCTTCGACTTTTGATGGTCCTGGCAAAGTCTTAGGTCAAGCTTTCTTTCCAGAAGCACGTAACATCTCTTGTATAGAAATTCATTTTGACGATGAAGAAAAATGGTATACAGGATATAATGAAACGCCTTACGGATATTCGAATTTATAGATGACAGTCGTTCATGAAATTGGGCATTTTTTAGGTTTAGGTCATTGCGATACGAAGGACGCAATCATGTATCCATGGTATCAACAAAAAATGCGCCCCATCCATAAACATGACATTAATGGACTTGAGGTACTATATGGTCGAAAGTACCGATTTGTTGCTATACCTAAGTATTTACCGCCAGATACAACTACTACTCAAATTCCTACCCCTTTCCTCAAAACTATGCTCCCAATTCATACCACAAGCAAACAACACCTTCATTATTCACCTAAAATCAATAAAAATTTATGTGAAGTTAAAGCTCCACCAGATATAATGATTTTGGCGTACGCTCCAGGCTTTCCAAGCTATCGATTGTATGTTATTGTGAAGGATATGATATGGAAATTTGATATTAGCGATAAAAAGTAGATAATTACTGAACCTGAAAAACTACAGAATTATCTACCGAAGGAATTAAGACCCTATGGTGTAGATTACGTTTTCCAAACTGCTAATGGTAATTTATTGGTTGTCAGTAATAATGAAGTATATTCAAGTTTATTTCCGACCTTACAAATCGATAAAGATGTAGAAATCCCCCTTCTACCTCCAAACGCTAAAATAAATGCACTTTTTCAAACACATGCAGGAAAATATTTTATCTTTTATGATAATATTTCCTTCATTGAATTTGATGGAGTGAATATTAATGCAGCGGGAATTATCACTAGGGGCCGTATTGAAGATGCTTTCTCAGACATTCCCAATGACATCACTTCAGCGTTTCGCTATATAGATGGCCATATGTATTTTTTCAAGGGAAATACATACTTCAAGTACAATGAGTTCCAAAAAAGACTTTTGAAGTAGAAGACTTCAATTGGAACATGTTTGATATTGCATGCCCCAACAATAAGCTTTTGGATGATCTTGGAAATTTATTGATGAAACTGACATCTTTTAATGAATAATTTGATAAAATATGCCGACGCTGTAACACCCTTTCTATAGAATAACACAAAATATGCTGATTAAATTATGAAAATATGTCTCTCTTTTATTATAACCTACCTGAATTTGATTTCCAATGTTATAATTTACTATTAAAGAACGTGAGTAGGGAGTCTGCAACATTCCGTTGTAATTGTTAATTAATGTGTATGCATACATGACATCGGGATTTGCAAGCAAGACTACACACCCTCAAAAGCACACCCAACGGCCAGCTAAGTGAAATTATTACCCAATATTTCCATATTTTTTTCGCATCCATTACCCATGAATTTTTGCAATGCTTTCTCATATACCGTAAAATTTTTGAAACATATTTGCTATGTTAACATGACACCTACAGTTCAGACTTTTTTCTTGAAATTTTTTGCATCCATAACACATATTTGTTATAATGTTTCCTCATAGGCTGTACCATTCAAATATTACCCATTTATGAACTCAACACTATTGTACGTTGAAACGCTAACTCCCTTTTACTCTCCAATTACTATGTTTTTCATTTGCAGTATTTACTCATCACACGTTAAAATGAGAGGGCTACGTCTTTTTCGACTGTTGATGGAATGTATGGAATCGTATGTTGAAACTTCAGACCTCCATTAAACTGACATGTCTTTTTTTCGCAAATGATGTATTTTGAGATACCTAATATGAGTTCCTTATTGGGATCGCACGTGGAAACGTTAGACCTCCATTAAACTGACATGTTTTTTTTCGCAAATGATGTATTTTGAGATACCTAGTATAAGTTCCTCATTGGAATTGAACGTGGAAACGTTAGACCCCGTTAAACTGACACGTTTTTTCTCAAACGATATATTTTGAGGCACCCTTTAAACGTTTATCATTGGGATCGCATAATGAAGTGCAGGACTCCCGTCGAACCGGCATGTTTTTTTCTTATACGCTGAATTTTGGAACACCCCGTAGCCCATTAAGATCACACGTTGAAATGCTATGACCCCGTCGCATCCATAACCCATAAATTTTTGCAATGCTTTCTCATATACCGTAAAATTCAGACTTTTGTCTTAACATATTTTGCATCCATAACACATATTTCCCATTTATGAACTTAACACTATTGTACGTTGAAACGCTAACGCCCTGTTACTCTCCAATTACTATGTTTTTCATTTGCAGTTTTAACTCATCGCACGTTAAAATGAGAGGGCTACGTCTTTTTCGACTGTTGATGGAATGTATGGAATCGTATGTTGAAACTTCAGACCTCCATTAAACTGACATGTCTTTTTTTCGCAAATGATGTATTTTGAGATACCTACTATGAGTTCCTCATTGGGATCGCACGTGGAAACGTTAGACCTCCATTAAACTGACATGTTTTTTTTCGCAAATGATGTATTTTGAGATACCTAGTATAAGTTCCTCATTGGAATTGAACGTGGAAACGTTAGACCCCGTTAAACTGACACGTTTTTTCTCAAACGATATATTTTGAGGCACCCTTTAAACGTTTATCATTGGGATCGCATAATGAAGTGCAGGACTCCCGTCGAACCGGCATGTTTTTTTCTTATACGCTGAATTTTGGAACACCCCGTAGCCCATTAAGATCACACGTTGAAATGCTATGACCCCGTCGCATCCATAACCCATAAATTTTTGCAATGCTTTCTCATATACCGTAAAATTCAGACTTTTGTCTTAACATATTTTGCATCCATAACACATATTTCCCATTTATGAACTTAACACTATTGTACGTTGAAACGCTAACGCCCTGTTACTCTCCAATTACTATGTTTTTCATTTGCAGTTTTAACTCATCGCACGTTAAAATGAGAGGGCTACGTCTTTTTCGACTGTTGATGGAATGTATGGAATCGTATGTTGAAACTTCAGACCTCCATTAAACTGACATGTCTTTTTTTCGCAAATGATGTATTTTGAGATACCTACTATGAGTTCCTCATTGGGATCGCACGTGGAAACGTTAGACCTCCATTAAACTGACATGTTTTTTTTCGCAAATGATGTATTTTGAGATACCTAGTATAAGTTCCTCATTGGAATTGAACGTGGAAACGTTAGACCCCGTTAAATTGACACGTTTTTTCTCAAACGATATATTTTGAGGTACCCTTTATACGTTTGTCATTGAGATCGCATGTTTTTTTCTTAATCGCTGAATTTTGGAACACCCCGTAGCCCATTGAGATCACACGTTAAAATGCTAAGACCCCGTTGAACCGCCACGTTTTTTATTTTTTAATGACGTATTTAGAAACACTCTATAGATATATATATATATATACATATATATATATATATATATATATATATATATATATATATATATATATATATATATATATATATATATATATATATATATATATATATATATATATATATATATATATATATATATATGTATATATATATGTATATATATATGTATATATTTATATATTTATTATGTTTACCCACATGATTTTTTTTTTCTCTAACTGACAACCGTCGTTTTTTCAATCATCATTATTATTATATCACTTTCATGCTCTGAATATTTTATCTACTTATTATATTGCGTGCTGGCACTTTTACTTGGAAAACTTTCCTGTATTTCTTTTTTTGTTGCATCGCTAGCACCTGATTTTCATAATTTTTCCTCATAGACTGAATCATTTAAAACATTTTTCAATAATAAACTTGCTGTCAACTTTCAATACTAACAAAAATATGCTTTTTAATTCAAACTTTAAATTTTTTATTGGACATTTTTCTCTTTCATAACCCATGATTTCTCACAATACTTTCTCATATTCCGTAACATTTGAAAAATATTTCATATATATTTTCTCGACGCATATTTTAAATACTCACGATTTCTTATTTGGATTTGGAAATTTTCCTGCATTTTTGATTTGTATCCATAACACATGATTCTCATACACTTTATAGTTTGAAACATATTTCATATAATAACTTGACACCTCTTTTGAATACTAAAGAATATATGAATATTTACTTGTCCTTTGAAATTCATCCCGAGTGTTGGCGTGAGAATCACAATTTTCATCACGACTTGCAATGCTGTAATAAAACTCACTTATCTCAAAATCCTCTGAACTTCCAATTATAGAATGAATTTTATTGAGCCACGAAACTACACACAACACCAATGTTTCTTGGTACCTCGGCATCGACGATACTTTGGATAAACTTATTTTGGATCCCACAATCAATAGGACGTGCGATAAGACGTTGGTTGCAATAGGAAATACGCCTCACATATCTGAAAATGTTATTTCAAGTCTGTGGTATGCCCCAAAGATCCATTACATAGGCATTTTCTTTATAGCTTTAATGAAAATTCAACACGTAAACTCAAACTTCTTTTGGTGTTCGTTTGATAAAAATTGTTGTTGCCGGGTATTTGAAACGTGAAAAGTAAACCTTAGCATAAAATGAAAAACCCAATCATTACAGCAATAGAATCATTTAAATATACTTATTGACATTATTTGTAAAAGAACTGAAAATTGAAACGATTCAACAAGCAAAAATGTAACCACAATAAACGTTTTTCACGTTATAAAAAAAAACAGCCTTAAATTAAACCGAATGTTTCTTATGGAGATTTGGCATTTAAAAATTGCTGAAAATACACGTTTTCGCGTTCGAAAAAACAACTGAAATTTGAAACGCTAAAACATGCCAAAATGCGACCACAATAACCTTTTTATGCGTTCGAAAAAACAGCTAAAATTTGAAACGGTAAAACATGCAAAAATGCGACTAAAATAGACGTTTTATAAGGTCAGTTTATTTCTTTTCTTCATATTTTTTTTTTGATGATATACTTCAATATGTCCTACAATAGCTCAATAATGTGTTTTTTTTAACCTCCATGTTTCTCCTCTTAAATGATATGTTTTTTCTTTTAAATAATATATAAGACATCCTATATATATTTTTGCTGAATACTTTGCTACCTTCCATTGCCCCAATGACCCATTTCCCACATGATATTTGACACACACACGCAAGTCACGTTAAATGAACGTGACTTTCATTTCTCTTAAATTATACATTTTGAAACACCTTGTATACTTTCCTCATTGGAATCACACCTTCAAACGTTACACCCTCGTTACCTCGCAATTTTTCACATTTATTCCAAACATCATTATTATTATTAGACTCACAATCATTATTTTTTTTAATATTCAAACAGCGTGCTCTGGTAGCTGGAGAAATATATATCCCACATTTGTATATCATTTGTACGAAGTCTCCGTGGAGACAAGGCTAGCGTCACTCGCTACCAAGCAAAAGGACGATGGTTCAAACCTCTGCTGCTGAAATCTTTTTTCTTTTTAAATTCAATTCAAAATATGTGTACGCCGCGCTCTATTGGCAAAATGTTATCAATCTAAGGGATCTCTCTCGACTACATCCCGGTTTTTTGCTTATAGCCTTTTCCGGGGTAAGCTCGCAATAACCATCCTCACACGAACTTAGACAATAGCAGTATCCAATGGAATGCAATGAACGACACGCATAAGCTTCGCAGGAGGCGTGTTTATTATGTCACTTACGACCCATCAAGGCTCTACAGCTCGACCTACCGTTAACACCAGCGGAGGAGGCTGTCAGCGCCATCTGATCGGGGGCCCTAGGCACCACTTGGCACAAGCGCTCGCCCTCCTCCCCAGCAATGGGGTGGAGGGGGAGGCGGCTTTCTGTGCGTCCAAGTCTCATTCCCCGACGTCCCAGCCTATGTGAGGCGAAGAAAGAAGGGCATGCACTTGTTATGACTTGTAGAGAATTATGGAAATGTTCAGGATAATTGTAGAAAATATATTTTAATTTATTATTTATTTATTTATTCTCGACTACATCACACGATGAAACGCGAAGCAGCGACGGCCGACTCCCTAGCGTTTGGCATGCTTGACCGAACTGCGCATGCGGTCCCAATTCTCTCTTTGTATATCTACTGGCGACTATTCAATTAGCTTTTTATATCATGACATGAGTTGCAAGAAAAAACTACAGGGGGAAAAAGAAGACGAACGTCCTGTGGAATACGCATCCAGACTACAGACTCCAGCAGAGCAGAATTATAGCACCACAGAACGTGAAGCTCTGACCGTAGTGTAGGCAGTGAAAACATTCAGAGGTTAACTGGAACGAGCCCGCACAACAGTACAAAGCGACCACTAGGCATTTAAGTGGTTAATAACATTGAAATATCCTACCGGACGCCTGGCCAGATGGACTCTCGAGCTAATGCCATATGATCTGAAGTTCGAGTACATCATTAGAAGGGAGAACGTCGTTGCAGAAACTTTGTCTAGACCACCCAGTATCGATGACCCAATCGACGCAGAAGTGAACTTCGTAACTTTTGACTTTACAGCACTTAGTATGGCCGACATCCGTGCTGAACAATTGAAAGATCTAGATATAGCAAAAATTATAACATGTTTAGAAGATCCATCCCAGTGTATGAGCATAGACTTCAAGAAATGAGCTGAAAGAGGTTACCTGATGTCAAATGGAATTCTATACAAATACTCTCCAGAAGAACCACAATCAGTAACCGCAAAATCCAGTCTTCCGTATATTTTGCAATTATATCACGATCCCGAACAATCTGGTCACTATGTTTACTACATGACTCACCATCGTATTTCAAAGAGATATTCCTGGCCCGGAATGAAGGAAATGATAGGAGATTACGTCTCCAAATGTATTGAATGCCAACGATATAAGGATTCCAACTCCAAATCATCTGGTCTTCTACAAACCCCAATCCACTCACAGCGCTTCGAAGTTCTTTTAATAGATTTATTTGGTCTTCTCCCTCCCGAACCACAGGGATATACTTGGGTTTTCGTAATCGAAGACACAGCGAGCCGTTGGGTCGAATTATTTCCGTTAGTTTCTGCTACAGCCGCCGCATGTGCACGGTATCTGATAGACGATATAATTATGCGTTTTGGAGTTCTCCGTTGTATTATTAGTGATAATGGGACTCAGTTCATTAGTTCTGTGATGCAACAAATTGCGCATTGATTCAGTTATCAGCAATATCTAATACCTTTGTACCACCCCAGAGCTAATACCGTCGAACGGAACGATAGAGACCTCAAGGTGCAACTGCCCCTGGACTCCGATGATTAGAAATGTTTTATAGAATCGAAAAGTGACGTCATATTCGAAATATCGGTACTATGCTTCCCATTTCTAACGTGCGAATATGACGTCACATTCTCGACACATTTCGATGCTATGAAACATTTCTAATCATCGGAGTCCCAGTGCAGGCTATACTCACCAAAAACGACCATATGTCATCGCTAGATAAACTACCCGCAGTGCGTTTCGCAATGAATACTGTGAAGTGCAACTCCACCGGTTTCACTCCCGCATACCTCACTTTTGGTCGCGAATTGCGTACACGGGACGACGCTTACCGAGACTTTCGTGCCATTATTGAAAGTGACAATTTCGTTGTACAAATAACTCCTTATCTGCAGACTCTGAGCCCAACATTGAGTGAAGTTCGCGAAACACACGAACAGACTCAAGTCCACCGCGACGTATATGAAAACTCTCATCAAGAAGTGCATTCGTTCGTGGTCGGCCACAAAGTGCTAGTAGACACTCATTCTCTAAGCGACGCGTCAAAAGTCATTCAAGTCGAAGTTGGCGTGTCGACGAGACGGGCCCTATGTGATTTCGGAGGTTTTGTCTCCAACTACCTATGAAGTTTCCTCTGTTGATGCTCCGGATGTTCGAACTGTGGAGTATCACGTTTCCTCTCTTACGCCATTCCGTACAGATACCGATGATCCACTACCTATCCCCGGTCAACCGATTCGAAAACAAGGACGCCCACCTAAGAAATCTCAAGGCAGCACACCTGCTGAATCCGCTAGATTCATTAGTTGATGATCAGCCTGAAAATCGTTCTAGTTCAGAACAAGCCTCAGAAGACGAAGTCGTCAACACGTCCAATACGGTGGTCGGTGGATCAGCGGTCTAATGCACAGGCCGTTCGAAACTCCAGCATAGCGATAGTCGGTTCGAGCCCGATGTATGTACAAGGGAATTTTTCTCAAGTACTTTATATCGAATCGAGAGGCGACCGCATGCCTTGTTGAAAAGCAAGTTTATTGTGATTTGTCTAGATGACAATCTCGTCTGGTGCTAGCTTGAATTGCACACCGACCACCCGAGGTGGTGCTGTAGGTTTTCCGTTCTTTTCTACAGCTGAAACGTGAATACGTCACCAAAAATACAGTGAGTCGTCCCGGAGCGCCACGACAAATACTAATAATAGCTGTCCTCTACCCGCACAGGCCATGCCTTACAACGCCGAAGGAAGACACCTGTCCATGTTGTCCTACAAACATCATGACCGCTACTGTTTCCCCACACGCGGGACGCCAGTGTGGTGCAAAGGGGGAGGATGTATTTAACACTCATTAGTTACAGCCCTGTGCTGGCCGTAGACCCTACTCGTTAGTTGCCCAAACCGGCTGAACCAAGATCAAAAGGAAGGAGAACAAGAGAAGAAGAAAAAGCGCGGAAGGCGACCATAAATTAATAATTTTCAATAACAATTACAATTTGTTTATTGTTCCTCCTTACGAATAAATAAGATTTGATCGTTATCTTAGTTATTCGCGTGTTACCCAAAACCCGAGTGGTACAAGATATGTTATTTGATATTTTAAATTCGGAAATATATCAATACCTTCAAAATCAAGTAAGGTAGTGTAATGAGGATATAGAAATGGACTCGAAAGATCTCTATCGGAAAAGAAATTGCTGATATAGTAGACCAAGCGAAACAAGCATTAGCCAAGTTCTATACATTCAGAACGACTTATTTTTTATATTTATTGCTTCGTGAAACTCAATATAAGAAAAGGGTGATATTTACATCGCCAAATCTTTAATAAGTACCTGTCTGAAAGCAACTCATCTTTGAATTCATCCCAAATGTTATTCAAGTTAGTGGAACATGTGATATATTTATTTTTTTTGTATTGAAGGATTTCGTATCACTCAATTCTCTCACGGGAATGATATTGTGCTCAAATGTTTCAACAAATACTTTCAAGCGCTTGTGCTTCAGTGAATATTCTGGAATGATGTTCAAAACATTCATGACGTATTCAACGCCATTTTCAAGTTTCTTTGAGATATCCACCGACTGTGACACCGACTGTGAACTGCTGGTGGATGGATCCTTCAATTTAGTTTTCATTTGGAAGTACACCGTCAGCTTCTTTAAACGAACAGGTTCTTTGCAAATTTCGACGAAGGTTACTTCTTTTCGGTCAGTTCCGCTTTAAGTGTCACTCGCAGTTGAGAATCCGATGGAATATGTTGAATTGTATGTCAAATATATCAATACTTCCACATTCTAACTGATTCATTAATTATTTAAGCTTGGCATGAAGCACTGAGCGGAAGTGGTGCAATCGGCTCTGACTGTACTCATTAGGATGCTCCGTAAAATAATGTATTAGGCTTGTGCATTGATGATGTTTTCATAACCATCAATAACCTTGTGGAAAATGGAACATCTGGTGCATATACAACGTGTATAATGTGTTATAGAGTCATCAATCTAAATAATTGCAGATGTTGCAAAGTGAGTTACTTTTGGGTGAAAACATCTAGTGTCTGGATAACTATGTGCTATGGTGTATCGATAAGAGTCTGAATTACTCACTCAGTAAATTTCTGTGATGAAAACCTCAAAGTAAAATGCATTTTCTTCAGAAAATATTCATTAAGATTTATCTAATATACAGTGTGTTTCACTTTTCATGGAAACACCCCCGTATCTTCCGTAATTTTCAATGTGGAACCATGAAATTTTCAGAATCGATAGATTCACTAGAAATGAACTCGCTGCCCGAAAGGTGTCATCCTACGTGATATACACTGCACGAAAACAGCGATGAAACCACCCATTTTTCCAGAAACATATATTAGGGGGCAAAATTGACCAAAAATTCCTTCGAATTCGTGTTTAGGATCCCCGAATTACTGCTACTACACCAATCTCTTGAAAAATTTTCAGTCCTGAAAAATTAAAAAAGTTTCACTTCTCATGGAAACGCCCCCGTATCTTCCGTAATTTTTGACGTAGAACCATGAAATTTCCAGGAACGATAGATACACTAGAGATGACCTCTCTGCACGAAAGGGGACATCATAAGTGAAGTATTTGAAAAAAAATTGAATTTTTCAGAACTGAAATTTTTTCAGGAGACAAGTTTGTCAGTAGTAATTTGGGGATCCTGAACACGAATACGAAGGAATTTTAGGCCAATTTTGCTCCCTAATATTACTTTCAGGAAAAATGGGTGGTTTCATCGCTGCTGGCGAGCAGTGTAGATCACGTAGGATGACTTCTTTGATGCAGAGGGGTCATCTCTAGTGTATCTATCAATCCTAAGAATTTCATGATATTTCGTCAAAAATTACAGAAGATACGAGGGTGTTTCCATGAGAAGTGAAACACACTGTATACATGTGTTACGATGAAAAATCATTTGAAAGTGCACATGTGCAATCATCTTCATTATTATGAAAGCAACTTGCTTCAGATGCTTGCAAACTGCTTTGTTTTTCATATTCTATGACTGGTTGTTTAATGAGATGTTGATGTATTCAGCTTATTTCTTTCCCTTACAAAAAATGAATCCACTCATTTAGTGAGCATCTTTATTATATTTTCAAAGTGATTTAATGGTGTGTATCCTCCATCAGAATCTCTTCAGTGGTGATTATGCACCAGTTAAGTGATCTGTCTGCTGACTATATGAATTTGAAGGGAGAATGTTCAATGAAAATGATGGTTAGAACAAATAGAGACTCTACTTCCATCGAATAAAGCCAGTTCCTTCGCCAAAATATATCATGATCAATTTTAAAACCTCGCACGTCTATCAACAATATTTTATTATTGGATATCAATTATTGCTTCGAATTTTAGGACTCAATCGATTATTTGAGTTCTTATGGCATTGCTTGAATCTTCCTCTATACTGTTATATCATCCTCGAACTGATATTTTAAATAAATGAAAAGATTTAATTCTGACAAGGTCGACAATACCTTTTCACCACAAAGTGGAATAATGAGGCAAGGTTGTCGGTAGTGAGGCGGTTAGATGCCGGCCTTTGAAACTTCCGCTTGCATTTGGGCAGGTTCGAATCCTGGGAATGAGAAAAATTTTCTCTAGCACCTTCTTTTCATTGAGTTGTAGAAATGTTGGTTAATAAAATCTCCAGTCCATTATTCGGAGGGTCTTTCGTCCCAAATACAATCTAACAGTAATTTCTTTGTTTCGTTTTGTTGATTGTCTTGATAATGATTTGGGAAATGAAGGAAGTTGGAAGGAATGTTAACTATTTCCTATCCCCTTGGTACGGTCGAATTATATTGATAGAAATAATTTTCATTTCATGATCTGTTTCCTAGATATAATTCACATTCTGTATACTTTTACCAAATCCCGATATTGGACCAATTGAATTTTCTACTAAGAAATTGATTTCGATGTTTGTGCAGATGATCTTTTTCGAAGTGGTCCAGATAGGGTTGTCGTTTATCACATCATCATTGTGGTTAGTTTTCTGTTTGATGATCTAACATTATAAATTCATTCAGAAAATGTATTACAAATTTGAGTCATGCTAGTGAAATGGTGTGTTGGGCTAGAAGTTTTTTTCACATTACTCATATCGCTTTTATCTTTATGTTTCAATTTCCTCTTGGTTTTACTTTTCCGCAATGTGTGCATGGAATGCAATACACAACGTTCAAGTTCTCTGATATACGGTCTTTATCTTTCAATTTAGATGAAATATTTTCCATCACCACTTGGTATTCATATGCAATTTCGATAGTAAGAATCTTCGAAAAAATATATCTGAACTTATGTTTCAGAGAGTGTTGGAAATCATTTTATACATAAGATTTGGTGCTGTAGGTTTTCCTACAGCTGAAAAGTGAATACACCACCGAAAACATCAGTAAGTCGCCCCGGAGCGCCACGGCAAATAATAATAATAACCGTCCTCTACCCGCACAGGGTATGCCATTGGGTACACTCTACGAGTGTTTATGAGGGAGTACTATTATTATTATTATTATTTTTTCCATACGGAATGTACCAGTCAGGCCCTGTCCCCGAAGCTCCGATACTACCGGAGGGCGCGCTGGTGTATCATTGACCCCAGCAAACACTCCCCACGTCCGTAGGGTGAGTGATTACTGGGTCCAAGAATCATGTGCCCTGAGTAAATGGAGTGAACCAATAATAACGGCCTTCTGCATTCTTCCGGATAGGTTTTCTGCCGCATCACGGAATGCCGGTATGATTTTCACATTTGAGAGCAGCGTGTCCATCATTCCACCAAAGACCCCTATTATCAGAACCACCATCTTGACAGAATGGTTTCGATAAATCCTGCGGAGTTCAAAGAGAAGATCTCGATCGAAAATCTTCCTACTTTATTATTATTATTATTATTATTATTATTATTATTATTATTATTATTATTATTTCTTGAACAGCTACTTTCGATAAAGAGATGGAAAAGTTATTGAAATTGATTATTCGCAAGAAAGTGTGACTTGTCGTCATTATCTATTCTTCATGCCAAGAACAAGGTTAGTTTCTTGGTATTATTGGTCATATGATTCGTAGTATACAAATCATACCGAAGCACCTTGTTTGGTATACTAGTTGGATATCAGAGAATTGTCTGCTCTGTTAACCTGGATCAATGAGTACATATATCAAATCACCTTGAGTGTGCTGACTACAAATATTTCTAGACTAGCAAAGGAAACCTAAGATGAGTTCAATTGCTCATTTGACGGTGAATGGTGCACGTGTCAGATTTATTACCTGGAATGTGCTGACATCACGTTTCTGGTAACAAACATATCCAGACAAGCAAAAAACGTCTGAGATGAGTTCAGTACCTTACTGCAAGGTCAACAAGTGCACAGGTCAAATATTAAATCACCTTAAGTTCGCTAACATCATACTGAAGATTACAAACTTGTCTAGACAAGTGCCTGTGTGATATATCATATTTACAAATACATGTCAAATTGAAATAATCAATCCCAAATGTAATTTATTTCCACTGATAATGATGAAGAGGTAGACAGGGTGCAATATCATAATAAACATCCCCTCAAAAAAATTACTAATAGAGGAAAAAATCAAAAGGGGTGTTTGATAAAGGAAAATTCCCTGCCCTGTCTACCCAAGAAGCGATCACCGTTGCCGACATCTTAGTTACGGAGTGTATTTGTCGTTCCGTTGAAGCTGCATTCAGATCAAGGCGGAAATTTCGAGTCAAACCTGTTCCAGAAGATGTGTCAGACGCTGAACATCCCTAAAACGAGATCCACAGCTTACATCCACAGTCCGATGTAATGGTGGTCGGTGGATCAGCTGTCTAACGCGCAGGCCATTTGAAACTCCAGCATAGCGATAGTCGGTTCGAGCCCGATATAGGTACAAGAGAATTTTTCTCAACTACTTTATATAGGATCAAAAAACAAGTGTATTGTGAGTTGTCTAGATGCCAATCTCGTCTGGTGCTAGCTTAGAGAGCGCACCGACCACCCGAGGTGGTGCTTTAGGTTTTTCGGGTTTTACTACAGCTGAAAACTGAATACACCACCAAAAATCAGTAAGTCGCCACGGACCGCCACGGTAAATAATAATAATTGCCGTCCTCTACACGCACAGGCTATGCCTTTGGTTATGAGGCAGTAATATTATTATTATTATTATGAATAAGACAATAAACCGCCAACTGTTCAAGGTAGTCTCTGACCACCAGGAAGATTGGGACCAGTATCTTCATATGTTTCTGATGGCGTATCGATCCGCAGTTCATGAGTCAACTGGCCAAATCCCTGCTAGTGTTATTATGGGCCGAGAGCTGTGACTTTCATGTGACCTGAAGTTTGTGACGCCACCAGGACAAGACACTGAGGGAGATGACTACGTTAACAATCTACGACAGAGAATGGATGACATCCATGAATGAATCCGTTTGAACATCCAGAGTGCCAGCGACAGAATGAAGGAGACCTATGAAATCAAGGCCTATGCTGGTGGATATCAGACCGGTGACCTTGTCTGGCAGTACGACCCTAAACGTCGCCGTGGTCTATCACAGAAGCTTTGGGACTCGTTGGAAGGTCCATGTAAGATCACGAAAAGGATGATCGACCTCGTCTACCGAATATATAAGCCACCACGAAGAAAACCTAGGGTAGTCCACTTCAAAAGATTTTTTTCTTACACCGGAAACCACGACCAAGTCCACACCGTCAGACCACCGAAGGATGAAATTACGTTCCGAAGGTTCATGTCCCTGTACTCAAACGGACAGTAAGTTCAACATGAAGTAACCCAAGAGGAGCTACGAGACGTTTTCAAAGTGACTGCCGATTACGCGTTAGCTTACTGTGTGGCAGAAGATCTCCAAATGTCCAAAGGCATTGCCGTAGTATTGTCCCAGAAGTTCGGTCGACTCCAGGAACTGCGGAAACAGAACCGGGAAGTTGAAGGGGTGCAACAGCTGATGAGGAAGGGCCAGAGAAATATCTACTATTTGGTTACCAAGAAGCATTTTTGATTGAGCCGTCTAATGAAGATGTCTGGAATAGCCTCACCAGATTAAAAGACACGATGCTGGACCAGAATCTTGTGGACCTGGCAATCCCAAAATTCGCCTATGGGATTGATGGACTGGACTGGAGAGTTATAAAAAGCATGTTGAAGACAATATTCAGATCCAGAGGTGTCAAGATTTTGGTGTGCTGCAACCATCTTCCTAGACCGAATATAAAGACTGTGGAGTGTTATTTCCATCGTACCTCAAGGTGATATCTCTACACTCCAAGAATGACATTTCGGTAGAAACATCTTTAAGAAGGGTGCATTGTATCGATTTCGAAGCCGGCCCTGATCGCCTAATCAATTAAGCACCCTCGGCTTGTAAATAAACAACTTGGGATCGAATAGAAATGTCACGTTCGACAACTTTTTCACTAGCCCACCTATAACTGAGGTACTAAAGCAACACCGTCTTACTATAATTGGAACATTACACTCGTTTCGTACACTCCAAGTCGAAAAAGAATTATCCTATTACTATCGACGATGCATTATGATGACGGTGTTGACAAGGAAACTGGCAAACTGGACATAATTATGGACTACAACAAGACAAAAGGAGGTGTGGATGTTGTAGAAAAAATGTGCGAAGCCTACAATTATACTCGTGCAACTCGTCGTTGGTCAATGGTAATTTTTTATATAGTGGCATGAATATTGCTGGAATAGATATTTATATAATTTATAACTCGATTAACCAAATAAAAATGAACAGAAGGAAATTTTTAGAAAATCTAGGAATCCACATATTCGTCGACGAGCTCAACAGCAAACCATTCCACGGATAATCCGTTCACGCCTTTCTGAAATATGTGGAATAGAAACTAATAATGTTGTTACTCAGAACCAAACTCATGTACGATGTACGTACTGCAGCACTAAAAGAAGTCAAAGAACAAAATATTCTTGCACAAAATGTAAGAAATATTTGTGCTTAGAACACGTGACTGGATTATGTAGAGACTGTTACGAAGATTATGAAGCTGAAAATTTTGAGTTAAAGTTTCAGTTGTGCATACGGATGTCGAGAGTTAAAGATTATTTTTCTTATTTTCTAATATACAAGTAACTTTTTTACGTTTTATCGAAACCAGATATTTGATTTTTTTATTATTACTTTGAATTGATCAAAAGCCTGTACAAAAAAATTAAACTTTTTTTGTATTACCTCTCCTTTAAAGTTCAAACATCAAAAATATTATAAATTTGATATATTGGCATAGAGAATAAGGTGAAATTTCATAATATTAAACAAATTTCTCATCAATAATTTATTTTTATAATTTTGAATATATTTGAATAGGCCGGTTTCATAGACCGACGTTATCAAAAATTATAATTTATTTCACGTTATTTGCAGAAGGTTAAACACACCAATACAAATGCGCACACACAGAAAAATATCTGTACCAAACCGTAGAGGAGATAGAAATCGCAAAAATATTAAAAAAAGTCGTTTTCTCGATTATTACGGCGCGAGTCACCTCGAAATAACACAGAGACTATTAAACACATCAATACAAATACATACACAAAGAAAAATTTCTGTAACAAACCGTAGGGGAGATGGAAATCGCAAAAATATTTATAAAAAATCATTTTCCTGGTTATTACGGCGCGAGTCACCTCGAAATAACATAGAGGCTATTAAACACATCAATATAAATGCGTTCACACAGAAAAATATCGAATCGAAGCAAAGAACACATTATTAAACCCAAGGTCTTCGGAATTTTGATCCTTTGTCTCGTTCGGCTACCTCCCGAAGTATACTTGAGAATAAAGGGTATATATCCAGTAGTATGATGAAAAATAAAATAGGCACTTGAAAAATAATGTTCATCCACTGTTCTGCCCTTGGCCCTTCAGTGTTTATAGTAATTGAAGCAAAGTAGGAGAAATGAAGCAGTCTTCAAAAGTATATTGAAAAAAACATCTATTCTATGAACTTTCAATCATCAACATATAGGTACTCAAAACATATCACATATTTTACAAAAGTGAATGACTTTTCAGGTACTGAATATTATGAAAAGTACGTTTTGCTCATTTGGCTATCACAAAGAAATAATATTAGGTGACTCTTGAACCTATTAACGCGATTGATTGTTTCTTTTTAATTTAAAAGGTACGCTTCAATCACATCAATTTCTATATTCATACATATAAGGTACTTCATCAATAAATATTATAGTTTGATGAAGAAGCTGCCAGTAATCCCCAATAGTAAATCTAAATCCATCATCAAACTTCGATATCAATTAGGACTTCATCTGATTGGCGATGAAATATTATGTTTGCCATTTTTCATTTTGAGTACAACTCCTAAAAGCTAAAAAATTAGATATGTAACAATCTATACTTATTCTGTAGAAGGACAAACTGAAGATTACGTCGAAATGTTGCTGCGATTTGATTAGAACTTGACAATTGACAGCAAATTCTCGTGATTACTGATTTTCTGCTTACCCCCGAGTGAAAAAAATGAATCATATGAAAATTAGTGAATACAAGAAATTACTGACAATTATCAAGTTCCAATCAAAATGCAGCAACTTTTTGCGGTAAACCTTCAGTTTGGCCCTTCTACAAAATAAGTATAAAATCTTTTTTTTATCTTTGTGGAGTTTTATCCGAAATAAAGGATGGCAAACATATCAATTCATCAACAACAATCCTTTAAACAACAATAAAAAAATAATAGATTTGATATTGATGATTTTGATGTAGGATGAACGCTAATATTTATTTTATTATCGGTTTGACCAGTCTGCAATTATCTCCAAAATTAATTACTCAATGGTTTTCTTCTTTTCCTGTTTATTTTTTGACATTTCTCAAACTTCTGTTGGAAAATTTATATTTGGAACCTTTGGTATGGATACAATTCATGAAATAGAATCTACCTAAAACACCAAAACTACGTCACTTTCACCAGGCGAAACGCACGTCGAGTGGAAGTGACGTAGTTTTGGTGTTCTTGGTAGCTTCTATTTCTTGAATCAAACTTCTGTGATGAAATTTCACCAACTGAACAACACAATTACAAGATCAATGCAATTATTTATTACTAGAATTTGTAAAATGTACGACCTACTTCTTTATTATGCCCAGTTTGGAGGCATGAGTTTATACTGAAGAGCTTTTCCTCCTAAAATTCCCCAGTTTCCTCAAACCCCAACAATTCAATTCCTCATAAATTAGATTCCCATTTTGAAACCCCTATACAATTTTGGGGGGTAATTAAACCCAGCATGAAACATATTCAGAATAATGCTACCATATAAATATCTTCAGTCACTATGCCGTCAATTCTTGGTGGTGCAAATGACTGTAATAATAATATTAATTTTTCATCTGAAGATGTGCTTTTCCGACAAAATATTCTTGTACAGCATTTTTCACGTTGGTAGATTATGAAATAATAATCTCCTAGAACCTACTGCCAAAAATAATAGGACCGGAAGCCAGGAACATTTTTCAATTTCCGATAATTAAAAAAAAAACCTGGATTCCGGTCCATTATTTTTGTACGGCGTAGGTTCTACATTATTATTTCATAATCTGCCAACGTGGGGAATGCCGTACAAAAATAATTTGTAGGAAAAGCACATATTCAGATGAAGAATTATTATTATTACAGCCATTTGCACCACCAAGAATTGACGGCATAGTGCTAAAGTCATTTTTTCATATAGCAGCATCGTTCTGAATATCTTTCATGCTGGGTCTATAATTGTTCTTCAAAATTCCTACCCTATCCCATCCACGATTGAAAGTTGTGTAAACAAATACCACAATAATCAAATGGGAAAATGAATTCTTTTTTCAGATTCACACTAATGCATTTCAAGTGAAACAACCTGTTGCAGTGTCATTTCACATTGTCTCTTCTAATATCAATACTACCACATTTCCATTTCATGTCTGATGCTTTTTGTAGTAGCATTCTTTGTAATTCTGACCTGAAAGCATCTGGTTGAAATTGTTGGGTTAATGGACTTTTTCCAATCATTTGCTTAAAGAAATGAATAGTATGTACACCACAGTTATAATTGTCTGACTGTTTGACGTGATCATGAAAAACAATTTTTTATTGAAGTGCATCTGAATAATCAGGTAAACAGGATAAAAAGTGCATGAGTTGTGTGAAACACTCATGAACTTGTATGGTTGTTTCACCCACGGGATCCAGGAAACTGAACTCATTCTTATCTAAATCTATACATGCAAAGCACTAGTGATTACCATTGATATATATATATAGGCATTGCTACTTTGGATCTGTATAATTTTATATTTTCCAAAAATTCATTATTGAAATTTCCTCTTAAAATATTTGCGGTTGAATAAGAATCGATTATTTGAAATTCAGTGAATGCATCATTCAGTAAATGAAAACAGATATCTATAACAAAATTTGAAAGCCATTGCTTTTCATTTAATGTCATAAAATCATCCGAACGAAGTTCTTTCATCAAATAATGTATATCATCATAAATAACAATGATATAGGCTCTTTGACAAGACCATTTCTAGAAAAATTCATTGGGTTGTGTGAACATAAAATATTTATGAGTTTTTTAGTGATGAGTGTTTTATTTCTTTTTTCCGAAATTATTTCTGGTAGAAGGTAATTATAAAAGAAAATTATTAGTTTACGACTCATGAATTTCCAGAAATCTTAATCTCGTTTTATACGAGTATGCCCTTTTTACTGTAAACCACAAGGTCATACCAAGTCCTTTCCAAAATTTCAAGAGATCCCTGAATTTGAAAGTAATAATCGTGATTCCATAGAACGTCGCCATTTTTGGAGGAAAATAATTTTAACAGGTTTTTATCAGCAGCGTCTCTGGGATGATGGCCCCTGATAGAGTAGGGACACTTGATTTCAATCATTTCTGATGACCCAACTCAACCATTAGGAGAGCAACCCAATAACGGAAAGAGTTCGTGAATTTGCAGTCCTGACTATTTCACTGTATTTCGTCTAGTCTTTACGTATTCTTTTAAGGCGGCTGACTCATTCTCGATCCCGTATTTCACTGCTGGGAGATTTTAAATATCTTCGTACAATATTCTATGCACTGCAGATGTAAGGGACTTTTCAGAAAGGAATCTACATACCATGCCAGAGTTGGAAGCAGTCAAGCGCTTTTTTATTCCTTTCAGCCAAATACCAGATTTTCTCTGCATTAAAAATTTTATTGGTAGCTCTTCTTTATTTATTTCCTCCATTTTTTTTAATAAATCACACCGTCTTTTTTGAGCATCTAAGCTATTTTCATCTATATTTTCAACTGATACCCGAGAGTCTATTACACCCTCAAAAATTTCATCAGTAACATCCTCGATACAATCTGCATGTACCCATCCATCACAATCATCACATTCCACCCATTTGGCAGTTAATTCTAGGTTACCTTTACCACAATAAATGCAACAAGAATTTGTATCCACTGAATAATTCTGTAAAGGATCGTTTCCCAAATATTTAGGTTTTATATAACGGTTTTCCCCATATTTCTTTTTGTTTCAAAATATGTGCTGAATATTTGGATGAGGCACATTTCTTTGATGGTATGTCCATATGACTCTCTTTGCTAATGCTTACAGTATATTCTCTAATTTTTCGAATTAATGGACTACATTTTTAATTTTAATCGAAATTTAATGTAATATTTTTGATAATACCGAAATACCTTTCAACATGAGCATTACTGGTACGCTCAGTCGCTAGAACGCCTATCCAGAGTGGAATGAGTGAAACATATTTTTTTAAAGAATTTCATGGAGTTTCGGATAAAAGAATGAGTTCGAACAACCACTTGTTTCATCTTTTATCACTACTTTGAAAAACAGAGCCACAAATGATTAAAAAATGAGCTGTTTTTGTAAAGGGAGTCAGCTTCATCTTCATGAAATATGGGCAAATTACAATTATTTACTGACTCACATTCGAGAGAGTCGATTATATATTTGTTGCATTTAGAGTATAAAAATGATTTCGCCTTTGAGACTGTTTCGTTTTCCTTGGGTGATGTAAGTAAGATAGAATGTTCTTCAAAATTTCTAAAATGATCTGTAAGTTTCTAATGTCGAATAACGCTGCAAATTTAGATTTAAAATAGTTTTGTATATCGACAACATTTATAAGGTTATTGATATATTTACAAATCATTTAAAAAAAATTACATAAACATATTCGAAGTTTCATAATACCTTCTGGAATTACTTCAGAATTCACTAGTATGGTGTATCATTTATTTATATATGTTAATAAATTCATATCATTTCAAATATCGAAACTGCATTTAAAAATGGATATGAAAAATCAACCACCATAGTTGAAAATATAGGCAACTTATTTGTTGTCTTGATGGAATAAATGCAGAAATTTGTGAGCCATAGGCCGATTGTACCAGTGTCATGGCTACTAGTGATCAGTTCCAATACAGAACACACTCTATTATTACTTGTTTTAATGACGCCGGCATAATACAGAACCTTATTTTTCGTTGATTTTGGACGCCGAATAACAGTTCCTGTCGCATCCAGATGAATAACTGGTTGGTGTGAGCTTTAACTTTCTTTGATCATTATATTAATTTGTTCTCTGCTATATATATGCAGAAAAAATGGTTCCCTTACTAAATAAATGTAAATCGAATTTTCTCGGAGCATCAATATCAAATCAAAAACATCATCATCGTGCCTATCATTTTTGGCAAATTGTTCTGATCTCATTTTCCTATACACTGAGTATGGTTTGACATTTTCCAAATTACCAGAAAGTGAGATTTTTTCAGAAAGATTACGAACGTCTTCTTGCCTCTTTAATGAAGGCTTCTAATGTAACAATGATGAACTGAAAACTTCTGCTATATGTTCGACTAATTAATTGATATAATTTATCTTTATGATAAATAATTTGCATTGTATGTGCATGCAATAGAAATAAACTACCATTTTGTCGGTATTCTTCAAGTACCTCCAAGTTTTCATGTTTACAATACATGTATTATTCACTGATTTTACGTATGAAAAAATTACATTTGTCACGAATCAATCGATTGTTCTTACAAATGGCCCACAATTCCTCGTGATTTAATGGAAAATGTCCTTCAAAAAATGTACGGTCTTTATACTTCGATCTTACCGATATGGGATCTTTTAGGTTTTGGCAGCCAACACGTAAAACTTTAGTGTTGTCAGGGGTAACTTGAATAAATATCGGGTGAACGTTTTCTTCATCATCAGGAACATTTTTGAATAATGATGATTTTGAATTAGTTGAATTATCGGAAACAGTTTTGAATGTTGTCGTTTTAGATGATATTTTTGATTGAATTGAATGATCAAAGTTTGTCCTGTGTTTTGAATTGGATGAAATCGGAAATGAATTTAATGTTTCTTTCAACACTGCAGAAGGTACAGATATGCCAGATAAATCAAATGAAATATATTACCCATAAAATTTTCATCATTTGTTATTGGTGTAGAAAATCTGTTATTCACGAGCTTTGATTTATTTCTTATGAAGAAAAAATTTAGCTTTTTTCTATTTTTTCGTGAATTTTTTTCATTTAAAAATTCGCATAGCCTAGCATAACTACCGGATGATGGATTCCTTGAGGTTAAAGTTCATTTCTTTCAAAGCTTTTTTATTTTTTGGTTCAACATTGTGCTTTACATTTTTATAATTGAACTTTATGCCTCTTTGAGTATTGAATACATGTTTCTTCGAAACTTTCATGCCCATGTCTACAGCTATGTCACAAAAAATATTATCATCATATTTCAATTTCATCAACTCCTCAACTCATCAATCTTGTAGTTACTTTTAATAATTGCTTCCGATAGTTTTACATAATCGACTTTATATTATTTGGGCATCTTGATAAAATAATATTTTGGGTACCAACTCAACTCATCAATCTTGCAGTTACTTTTAATAATTGCTTCCGATAGTTTTACATAATCGACTTTATATTATTTGGGCATATTAATAAAATAATATTTTGGGTACCAAGTCAGGTTCTTCACCCAACTTAAAAATGTCTACTAAATAAGCTATACATTTAGGCCATTCAAATTGATAAGGTTGACATAGGTAGTACAAGTTGTAAAATTGTTGTGTCCTAACTCGATGGATTAGTTATGTATGCAGGATGTCTATATGCAATAGAAAAATATACAATGGGTATCGAATATTAACTTGTTTTATCATTCCTGAAATTAATGATGCACACTGAGATAAAACATCTCAAAAATGTGAGTAATAAAATATATACATGTGTACTTCAAATTCGATTCATTATTAGTAGAGAGGTATTGCAAGAATGCCAGCCGGTATTAAAGGAAACTTTATTTCGATAGTGACTGGCACTATTCTGTGATTAAAAACAGAGATATTGCAGTTGTTCATTATTTACAGGCGTCATTCATAACCTATATCTGAATTGGAAACAATAATTCTGATGATAGAATGACCAAAAGAGACTTGCAAGTTGAAAATGCGTGAATTAGTTTTTCGGAATTTGAGTAAAGTAATATTTTGGCGAATGACCGAATTTGGCAATTGAGTCTAACACAGAACTTGGCTGTGCACCATTCAACAAAATTCAAGGAACATGTGTCATAAATAACAATTTTGTGAAGTGTCAAATATTCTTTGAAGAGTTTTCAACATTGAAAAAAAATTAATGAATTAAAATATTGACAATGTTTATTCGAAAATAGCTATTTCTCAAATAAATCAAATAAATCTCAATTAAAAATTTTATATTGACATATTAATGATAAAAATATTAAATTACTTAGTTAAATATTTTAATTGTGGGAAGATATACCTGTTATTCCAATAGTGCTAAATCATCGAACATTATAGTTAACTAGTCATTCAGATTTTGATCAAATTTTTTATTCTGATGCTTCCACTGCCAGTGAATTGTTAGGTTTATCCCTTCAACTTGATGGGGACTGTTGAGATCGAAAAAATAGCATTAACAAGTTATAATGAATGCCTCTTTTCTTACCATCTATAGCTGAATAATTTAAAGTAGACAAAAGTTTTAAATAAACAAATAATAATAAAAAGCCAATCATTCAAGAAACTGACGTTATATTATTCGACATTAAAAAGCTCAATAACAATTCAGGGTGTGTTTGAATGTGTTAGTGGTTCTTAGGAGTCTGTTGTGACAAGTTATTTATACAATTTTTCAAATTATATATAAATAATAATTTAAAAACTAATGAACACGCTTTATTTCCAGCATTGATTAAAAAGTAAAAAATTATTACCAATGAAATTACTCAAATGTAAATGAAGCGAGGGTGCTTACTAATTTTTATTTTACAATGCTCAGAGTTCAAGAGCTCAAGAGAACTTATGTCAAGCACCCCAAGCTTTTTTACATATGAGTAATTACATCGACAATCATTTTTTACTTTTCAGTTATTGCTGGAAGTGAAGCGTGTTATTTTGTTTTCTAAACTAGTATTTTATTTTTCCACTGAAAAATCGAAATCTCCGACCCTAAACACCCCGACATACCAATTTTGAATCGAATCTGACCATAATCACAAAACGCGTCCAGGATCTCATGCCGCCATCTTAAATTCATGGATTTTGACAAAAAATTCAGAATCTCTGACCTCGAAAACCCCCATATTCCAATTTTTAATCGAATCGGACCATAATGAAAAATCTTGTCCGCCATCTTGGAGCTGCCATATTTAATTCAAGAATTTTGACAAAAACAAAAAATTTGGAACCTAAAAAACCCACATGTACTAATTTTGAATAGAATGTGACCGTAATTACAAATCTCGTTCGCCATATTGGCGCCGCCATCTCGAATTCATGAATTGTGACAAAAATTTCATAACCATGACCATGATAGAAAATCTCGTCCAACATGTTGGAGCCGCCAATTCGTTTATTTCTTCAACAATAATTCCATGTTGCATTATCAGTCGACTATTATTATTATTTGCCGTGGGCTCCGGGCGACTTTATATCTTTTTGATGCGAATTAACTTCACATCTGCAGGATAACCCGAAAAACCTACAGCACCAACCCAAGGGTTGTTGAAAAGCAAGTGTATTGTGAGTTGTCTAGATGCCAATCTCGTCTGGTGCTAGATTGGAGTGCACACCGACCACCTGTAGGTTTTCCGGGTTCTCCTATATCTGTAAAGTGAATACGCCACCGAAAACCAGTGAGCCGCCCCGGAGCGCCACGGCAAATAATAATAATAGACGTCCTCTTCCAGCACAGGCTATGCCTTTGGGTACACTTAACAAGTGTTTATGAGGGAGTATTATTATTATTATTCAATTTAATCCGTCAGGAATTACCCAGACAGGCCCTGTCTCCGGAGTCCCGACACTTCCGGAGGGCGCGCTGGTGTATCATCAACCCCAGTAAATACTCCCAACGTCCGTGGCATTCTTCCGGCTAAGTTTTCTGCCGCATCATGGCAAGCCGGTATGTTTTTGAAGTTTGAGAGCAGTGTGTCCATCATTCCACCAAGGACCCCTATTATTATTATTGTATTTCAAGTAGTGGTGTATTTATTACTTAAGTAAACACCGCTTGAGCTAGTTGGCGACAAAAACATTTTAGGTCGATTCATTTGAAGAATATAAAACGAGACTCATTTACAGTATAGCCACAGATTGGTGGCTATATGTGGCAACTTATGAAATATGTATTTATATTTCAATGACCAAGTCGAGTTCGTAAATTGTAGATAGTGTCTCAGATGTTGTACGGTTCATAATTGATATAAATCAGGTCAAGAAATAGCACAGAAACCAGCTAGGTACTTAGGTTTGAAATCAAGTTTTACTATGGAAGGTCGCCAATATAATGTAGTATCACTAATTTAAACGATATTTCTAGTGCACTGAAGTTGGTAAAAAAATAATAGCTGCACAGGAAGCCAAAAGGGTTGCTCCACCTAACAAAGTTTGGGTGCATAAAACTGTTCTAGAATCGAGACAATGATAATGAAAACATTGAATACGCGGGAAAATTCAAAATTGGTCATAATTCTGACATATGACAGTTGGACCTTTCCACGGACTATGAGAAAACACTGTTATTAGAAAGTATTCATGCTAATGAGAGATATTGCAATAACGTCATCCAGATTTGAAGGCAACTCCATTTTAATAGTGACTGGCACTATTCTGTGATTAAGAACAGAGATATTGCAGTTTTGTCTATTCGTTCCTTATTCACACAGGCGTTTGATATTCATAACCTATAAATGAAATCTAGTTTCTCGGATTTTTCATTCTACATAACTTATTGTATACTATGATACAATTATTGTGATGACAGAATTACCAATATCGATTTGTGTTGAAAAAGTCATATAATTATCACCCAAAGTGAAAATAAAGGAACTTTAAATCCGGCCTTAATCGGCCGCTAATAAAGGCAGGCAGTATTTTAATAAATTTTTCCTTATTCCAGATATCAAAATAAGGACAACTTTATTACTGACTGACGTTATTTTGAACTGCAATATCTCTCTAATATTACTTCAGTTTTTTTATTTATTTTTCTATCTGTACGCATTTGTATTGATGTGTTTAAAATAGCCTCTGTGTTATTTCGAGGTGACTCGCGCCGTAATGATATTTATTTATTTTTTAATATTTCTGCGATTTCCATCTCCCCTACAGTTTGGACAGATATTTTTCTGTATGTATGCATTAGTATTGATGGGTTCAATAGCCTCTGTTTTATTTCGAGGTGACTCGCGCCGTAACAACCGAGACAATGATTTTTTTGAAGGATTGGTAAAGAAATTTTTCTCTGTGTACGGATTGTATTGATGTGTTTAGTAGTCTCTGTGTTATTTCGAGGTGACTCGCGCCGTAATAATGAGGAAAATGATTTTTTATAAATATGTTTGCCATTTCCATCTCCCCTACGGTTTGGTACAGACATTTTTCTATGTGTACGCGTTTGTATTGATGTGTTCAACTGTGTTATTTCAAGGTGACTCGCGCCATTATAATCATAAATAATAATAATAATAATAATAATAATAATAATAATAATAAATCGACTTTATTCATTATTAAATCCAATATAAAAAAGAAAAACAAAAATACCTATTAAAATATGTGAAAAAAAGAAAAGATGATGAACAGGCGGAGTATCAGTAGGTGCTGTTTTTCAACTGAACCTTAATCGAGAAAATGTTTTTTTTTAATAATATTTTTGCGATTTCCATATCCCCTACGGTTAGGTGCAGATATTTTTCTGTGTGTACGCATTGGTATTGATGTGTTCAATTGCCTCTCTGATATTTCAAGTTGACTCACGCCGTAATCGAGAAAATGATATTTATTTAGATTTTTTCGATTTCCATCTCAGCACAGCAGATATATTATTCTATGTGTAAAAATCATAGTTATTTCATTTTCAACTACGCCCCAGTAAGGCAGATGATCATTATTCAAGTGTTTGAATAGATATATTAAAATATTTATGCAGTAGCATACATAATGATAACTAATGATTTTTCTTGAGATTTGGCAACACCGTATAAAAGTGTGGATGGAAATGTGTGGATAACTTCACTCTAATTCCCGTTTAGGAAACAATATTTATCGATAACGAGAATCTGATCAACAATGAGAGCATTGTTATGGAATCCTGTTGTATTGTGGTGTGAATGCAACTAATTTTGCTAATTTATTTGAAACTCGTCTTGAACAATTATTTAATTCATTTGCAACATTTATATCACAGCCACCGGTTCAATTTATCTTCACTATAACTCTCTCTGTCTGTGGACTCTCGAACTATATCCGCGACTCTCTGCGACTATCCCGCCTTCTCCTGTCGGGCGTCTTATATTCAGATAGCTCTCAAAGAGGATGGATGCGACCGATTTCATTCGAGTTAGTTCTCGGCGATGAGTCATAGTTCATAGTTCATGATTTTTGTATGATTTTTCATCATGAACAGTCATTAACAAGAGCAAGGAATTCATTGAAATGAAAATATAAGACTTTCAACTCCAGTATAGCAAAATCCCAGTCACATTTAGAACAAACTCATAAACCGATTACTCAACCTCCAAAATAGTTCTTGACAGCTGTTCGACAACCCTCAACGACTTGGTTGAAGCAAGAATTGAAACATGAAATGAAACCTTATTCAATTTATCAATCGACATACCAAAAATGATATTACTCATCAACTCAAGAATTTTATCAAATCACTCCTGATGAAGAGATTCATGATTCAATCATTCCAAAATCCGACTTCGACGAGAGTTATCGCAAATACGAAACATAAATTTGCTGACACATTTAGAGTACACATTGATCCATATACGAAAAAGTTTGCGATATGTGACACAACTGTGAATTTTGATGGGGTTGATACTGCTATTGATAAAAAATTCAGATATATTGTGAGAGGTTTTCGCGGCCATCGTAACTTGCACGTTGATTTTTCGGGTAATTTTACTGACGTTCATAATGAGTTAGAATCCACGTTTCGCAAACACGAATAATTGCCATCAAGAGAGATATTTGCAGTTCACAGCTGTTCAATTCAATGTCGATTGCTTGACATTTTACATTCATTGTCGCAATCGGTATCTGTGAGTAGGTGTTCTTACCTCTGGTTCATACCGTTAAATAACATTATCGGGTCGTTCTTAATGTTTTCATGTGGGAAAACAGCTAATGCAGTATTTTTGAGAACAGGGAGCCAAGCTTTGTGTGGTTGTAGTCCATCTATGGCTTTGTTGAAACAGTTGTGTTGTTTTTGTATTTCAATCACTTTCTGTTGTAGTTGTAGAGATGATTTGGGTTTCTTTAAATTTCACTCTGTGATTATTGTTGTTCTGCGACAGCAGATTTTTCTGTATATCCTAACCGACCATTGGCCTTGTGCTCTTTAATTTTTCATTCTACGGAACGTTCCGTGGTTCTGATATAAACGCTGCCATAGGCACATGGAATGCGGAAAACCAACACACACTGATCGATATCTCCACATTACATCGAACCATAATCCATGCAATACGTTGGTAGATGAATCTGCTAACTCGAACACCTGAAAGCAGAACTGAGATACCTTAGAAACGCTCTTCTTTCTAATGGGAACAAAGTAATCGATATTGAGAGATACATGGAACATAGAATAGAGATTGAAGACAGAAGAATCGATAGCACACCGATTTACTACCCAGACAGTGAACCGAGTAACATCAGAAAGATGCCAAATCATCTCTTCCTAAGCTCAGATGGATATTCAGTTTAGCTACGGGCACCAATACAAGAAGTAGAGGAAGTTCAGGACTAACTACGCATGATTACAACAATATGCCCGGTGGATATCAACATTTTTATGATTAAAATCAGCTAGAAAAATTGTAACTCTTGGTTACATCACAAAGTGCTGGAAATACCGATGTGAATAATGAAATCATGAGCATAACTGAGGAACTCCGAGAGGCAGGATTAATAAAATGAAACCTCCATGATTCAAAATCTTTTAGTATTGAAGTGACACCATTTGGAAGACATTTCGTGAGGGCATCTTGAACGCTATTATACTTTGAGTTCTGTCTTCAATTATTACACTATCAGCTATCAGTTTGGGAGGTAGCGTTGCATTTTGTGCAGCGATTTTACGCCGATTGCTTGCCATCTTTTTGAATGATCTCGAATGACTAACAACTGAACCAAGTGTCAGCTGGCGCACCTGCGGTGGGTGTGGAATTGGGAGGTTGCAGAAGTGGTTAAAAAAAATAATAGTAGTAATAGTAACTATTTCCATTATTAGTTTTTATCATACTGAGCTGAGAAAAGAATCGTCAGCTGCAGCGCAGAGGGAGGAGTAATCGTCAGCTGCTCGTATGAACTTGTGAAAAAACGTAAAATAAAGTTATATTACTCCGGATGATATTCAACAACGTGATTCTTTTAATAATTAAGAGTATGAAAACAACAATCAGCTGCATGTAAAGCAGTGGAAACACCGTCAGCTGACGCAGTTAAGATGCAGATTGTTCGAGTCATGCACAGAATGTTTAACATTATATTTTTGTCTCCCTATATTTTGAAGAAACTTCATAATATGAAATGATATAGAGTGTTAAATGAAATCAACATAAACTAAAATAAAGCTAATAAATAGTTAAAAATAAGTCAAAATATAGAAATAATTGAGAACTTTGCAGGAGTTAGTCGTTATCGATGGTATCGCTATCGTAATTGTTGTCTGATGCATCATCGTCCAAACTGTCCAAACTGGCCTCTAAGTCGTTCTCTTCTTCTTGATTGGGTTCTAGAGGTCAATTCTTTTCACCATCATATGTGAATGAACATGTTGATACAAGCACCAAGAAAGTGTCACTAACAAGAATTCATATAGCAAATATTTTTACTGCTATCCGTTATACTGGTGACTGAGAGGGGTACTTGATCTCCGTCGAACCATTCGAAGACATATCTCACATCCTTTTCTTCCCACCTCCAGTCGGTGGGAGATAAATTGAGGAGGATCTTGAAGGTGAGCATGGCTCCAAAGGTGCGCTATGTACGCAGTACGTAGTAAATGCTGGCAAAGCTCGAATTTGCATGGTGGGAAGATCGCCCCGTCGCGTCGATACGGTTTTTCCACTTGACTAGATCATTTAATTTGATGATTTTTAATTAACGTTGCCACTCGTGTAGCGTTGACATCGTTTATCTATTCGAATCCGTACAAGCGACAAACAAATTTTTTAATCGTTTTGAAGAACTCGTCTAATTTACAACTAGGAATATTTGAAATATAACCCTATGCCTGCATATACGCCTGACATTTTTGCAACAATTGCAGAGGCTTATTTTTTCCTTTTCTGTGAAATGCAGGATTGAAATCAGCCTGTGAGTGCATGGAACCCTAGCAATATAGAGCACAAATCAGTTCCCAATTTTTAATACAATTTCGTGATATTAAGAATTATCCACACCTGCACCGGAGTTCTGAAAATGCATTAACCTCCAAATTTTGAGGGAGTCTGTAGGCGTGTCCCAATATATGCCAGAGGGATGATCAAAGAATAACTATTCGAATGGCATCTTCCAATTTCCTAACGATATTCACAACGCAGAAGGACGAGCACGTCGTTGAGCTATGTTCGCCTTTCGTTACATTCCACAATATCGGCACATAGGCGGGGACCATTTTGAAAGATTTTTAGAAATCACATTGGGGGTCAAATGATATCTCAATTGAATCGTCTTTCAATTTTCTCTTCGATAACATAATTTCAGACAAAAATTTCCATCCAAAACAAGAGGGCGGTATATAAAGTAAGAGTTTTGCTAGGAGAACCATTTATTATTATTCAGTTTGCTTTGTTATCTGTCTGCTGATATAATAATATGTAATTTACAGGTACAGAAAACTTTTAATGGAAGGGTACCTTGAAAGATTTGATGATTTTACTGAAACTTTTGTTAGGATTCGAAAGGATCCTCGTAGCAGAGCCCTAACGTTATGTACTAAAAGACGAATCAAATGAGTTATCATTCGAGCTCCAATTCGATTTCAAAAAAATCTTTCCGAATGTCGGCATTTTTTTTATTGTTGAATAGTTTTTTTGTATCTAGTGCGTAAAATGCTACTTTGGTGATCGAGAACTGATTTAAAAAAATAGTCGAGATTACCAAAGTTTTTTGCGCACGAAATGCAAACAATAATTTTTCTACCAACGTCAAAAAATACTGTTCTAAAATAAGTAATATGCTTAGCTTAATATAAAATATAAAATAGGTAGCGTAAAATTTTGTCACAATTTGAAAAGTATTGAAACGCCTTAATTATTGTTGAACATTAAGAAATAAATGATTTCTTGGATTTTTGCTTGATTGAGGACCATAAAGGTAAAAATATAAAAATTCCATATAGTTTGCAGGTAGGGTGCGAAATATATATTTCGCACACTACTTCGCGCACGGTGTCATGGTAACGAAGGAAAATGAAAAGAGGATCACTTCGCATATCGTTATCAATGCGCCAGCATTGTCATTTTTTGACATTTGTAGAAAAAAGTGTATTTAAACTCTCATTCAACAAAATAGAAGTTCAGAGAATAATTACGATCCGGCCAAAAGTTAACAGGGGTGAGGATACTCAATAAGAGTTCTAATATTATGTACCGCCATTTTGTTTTGGAAGAATATTTTTGTTATAAATTAGGCTGTCATATAGATAATTGAAAGACGTTTCGGATGAAGTATCACTGGATCCACCATGCTATTTTAAAAAAATCTTTTAAAATAGCGGCTATGTGACATTTTAAAAGATAGATTATTTTTTGTGGTGCCAAAAAGTAACTCATGAACAACCTTTTCACCATAAAAGAAATAAAAAAAAAATCTAATTTGTTCAAAAGTTAACAGGGAAGGGGGTTGCTTACATAATATAAAACTTAATGAAACTCCTCTGAGTTTCGAAAAAATGTCAATATTATTAAAAAAAATCACTTCGAATGTAACATGAGCTGTATGTTTACTGTCGTGGTGGATTGCGGATATAGAATTTCCTTGGGTATCTAGGATCTACCAGTTTGGGCAATAGGCAATTCTTGTAAAAAATCTCTAATTTCGGTTTCATATCAGCTGCCCAAGATAAATCGTCTCAAATAATCTAAAAAAAAAATTACTTTCAATTTTTTTTATATTATGGAATATAAAACCGAATTCATCCACAACATATCCAGCCTAAAATTTCAATATTTATAATCAGAACAAAATTACTTGAATAATGGAAAAGAATTAATTCTTGATGAATTGAAGGCAGACAAAATATGAATGAATAACAATTTTTTCGCATGAATGGTGGTTTTCCGGGTTTTTAGGCCGATGTTTATTTTGAGATATTCTCGAGGTTTCGCCAACAAGAGGGATTGGCATTTTCAAGAGATATGTCGACCTAAAAACCCGTTAAACTATCATGCATTCAACGATTGCCGTGAAAGCCTTTCATAACCAATTTTTTCGTTTAGGTATCACAGATTGTGAGATGTCTCAATGGAGTCCAACATACAAAACAACACAAAGAACGCTTAGTTATGTGTAGCTGCCCTTGTACTTGATAGTAATACCTATGATTTCGTTTCAGCTGCATGTGTAGATTCTCATTTAGAGTCCCCAAGGGTGGCTGAGGCGTTAGAGTCAACGAGAGTAGCGATCCGTGGGCCTTAGCTTACCATACAACGACGTCAAAACACACATGATACCCCGACACTCAACACATACCCACTCAAACATTACAGAGGGATGCGAGAACTTGAAAATCTGCCTTCAGTAGGAGCTAAGGAGGGGCCTCGGATTGAGTGCTGCGGGACTGGTAGCTGGTGATGAATCACCCGCGGCCGCCGCTCCGCCCGGTTGAGAACCAGCCCTACCAGGATTTTCACGAGGAGGCGGATCGAAAAACTCGCTGCGGGAACTGGAAAATCTAGTCTTCGGTGGAAGCCAAGGCGGGGCCTTGAATCGGGTGCTGCGGTACTGGCTCCCTTGACAAGCACATACACACTACACACCCAGACTTTGAGGAGAGCAGGTGGAAAAACCATAGGAAGGCAGACCATCGTGCATAAGAAAAGCAGGGGATGGCAAAAAGGGCCCATGGGGGCCTACTTGCTTGGCTGTAACAATAGCCTGCCCTTGAATACCACTACTCATTTAGAGTACAGAAATTTATAATTTTTTGGTCAATTGCTACTTTGGGGTGCATTTTTGACGCAGTTTTGGGACACTTTACCTCAATGGATGTGAAATATAAATCTCTATTTACAAAATATAATGAACAAATAGAAGTAAATGAAAAATTACAAGAAGAGCTTTGTCAAATAAAACGGCAGTTAAACAAAAACGAGCAAAAGGCTTTAAAAAACAATTTGTTGGTGCAGGGCATGCCCCAAAAAGAAAATGAGAATCTACCAGAAATTATAAATGAAATTGTAACTTTCCTTGGGGTCAAAAATGACAGCAAATTTACAGCTTTTCGCATGGGCAAAGATAACGGCAAGGGCAATGTAATCAAAGTAATCTTTGAAGATGAAACAACGAAAACAAATTTTTTTAAATCAAAGAAAAAATTCGAGATGAAAAGCACGGACGTAGGATATACAAAGGAGAATAAAATATTTTCAAACCATGAGCTCACAAAAACTAACTTTGATTTATTCATGGCAGCAAGAAATTTTAAAAAAGACCATAACTACAAATTTTTCTGAATGGGTAACGGAAATATCTCCTTAAGAAAGGATGAGCACTCAAAAGTCCTCCTTGTAGAGGAGAAAAGTCAGTTGGAAAACTAGAAAGGCCTCGTGAACAATTAAAAATTGCATACATGAATTTGCAAAGTATTAGAAACAAACTAATCTTGTGCAGTGCTTTGTTGTGAAAGAAGATTGTGATATACTCTTGGTTACTGAGACATGGTTGGAAGAAAATGAAACATTCCTATTTCAAATTAATGACTTCTCTGCAGTCCATTCCTGTAGAGCTGGTAGAGGGGGCGGTGTAGCTATTTATGTACGAAAAACCATAAAATTTCGTGAAATTGAGAAATCAAGCAAAAATGAGGCAATAAACTGGTTATGTATTAGTTTAGGTATGCATAACTTAAAAATGAGTGTTATACATAAACCTCCCTCCATTAATAATTGTTATTTTCTTTCATTTATGTAAGCAGTAATGCTGAAGCACCCTAAAAAACACTTTATAATAGGTGATACGAATGTTAATTTGCTAGATGATTCTCTAGTAATCAAAGATTACAAAGACCTAGTTGCAATAAGTAACTTCAAAATAATGTAGTCAGTGAAGAATTCGCAACCAGAGTTACCAGAGTGTCTAAGTCTCTTATAGACCATGTTCTTAGTGACTATAGTGTTGAGTTAAATTGTAAAGTTAATGTTAAGGAAAATAAACTTTCCGATCATAAATTGGTGGTAATAGATATTGAAACTTCTGTACAAATTCATAAGCCAAAGGTAGATTATGTAGTCAAATCTGTGAATTATAATAAGTTTGTAAATTTATTTAGGGATAAAGTTTTAAGTATGAACGTGACAACGTTTCAACAGTTAATTGATTTAGTCAGAGTTTGTAAAAATAAGTCTGAGTATAGTAAAATATTAAGAATCCGTTCAAATAACACCTGGATGAATAGTGAAGTCCTTGAGATGATAAACAAAAGAGATAACATTTATAAAAAAAGCTGAATCAACCCGAGAACGCATATTTAGCCGAGGAGTTTAAAAATATTAAATACCAGATTAATAATAAAATAAGAACTTTGAAAAATTGTTACTTTCAAGAAAGATGGAAATTAGCCGGAAATTATGTAAAAAAACAATGGGCGTTTGAAAATAGTTTTATTAAAAATAAAAAAGACGAAGTACTTATTGATTCATTTGATAGATAATAATATTGTAAATAGTCAACTAGATAAAGTTAATTAAATTAATGACTATTTTTTTCAAGTTGGTGGAACGATTGTAAAAGATGTAGAAACTGAAATTAATCAATCAATTAATGATTTTTCAGTCAGGGAACTATATAACAATAACTCAATATCCATGCCTTTAACTAATGAACAGGAGTTGTTAGATATCAGGTGGTCGGTGGATCAACGGTCTAATGCACAGGCCGTTCGAAACTCCAGCATAGCGATAGTCGGTTCGAATCCGATGTTGGTACGAGAATTTTTCTCAACTACTTTATATCGGATTCGATAGGCGGCCGCATGCCTTGTTGAAAAGCAAGTGTATTGTGAGTTGTCTAGATGCCAATCTCGTCTAGTGCTAGCTTGGAGTGCACACCGACCACCCGAGGTGGTGCTGTAGGCTTTCCGGGTTTTCCTACAGCTGAAAAGTGAATACATCACCTAAAACATCAGTAAGTCGCCCCGGAGCGCCACGGCAAATAATAATAATAGCCGTCCTCTACCCGCACAGGCTATGCCTTTGGGTACACACTCAACGAGTGTTTATGAGGGAGTATTATTTTTATTATTATTATTATCATTAAGGAACTAAGACAAAACTCAGCACCCGGACACGACGAAATTACTGTTAGGGATATACATAATCTGAGAGATTACATTTTACCAATTCTTGTACATCTGATCAATGAAACCATCCAAAGTGGAACTTTACCAAAAGAACTAAAGATAAGTAAAATTACTCCACTCTTTAAATCTAATTTTAAAAACTAATGATGAAAATAATGTTATCTTTCATTGATACCCACCAATTGACCGATAAATTTCAATATGGTTTTATAAAGAACAGTAGCACACTCGGTGCTGCTACTGACTTCATAGATTATATATCAAGGGCTGTAGATAGGAAAGAAGTAGTTCATTGATCTGAAAAAAGCTTTTGACGTGGTGAGTATAGATATTTGGTTGAATAAATTATTTAGAATGGGATTTGGGGGTATTATGTACAGCTTAATTAAAACATATTTACTGGACATATTTACTTGGACCGCTGTTGTATTCCCTTTATGTACTCAACCTGCCAGTCTGGAGGCACGATATTTCACCTTTGCAGATGATACTGTTCTGCTATACACCGGAACAGATGAAATCACCTTCAATAATCAAGTGAATAATGATCTTAATGCTTACCTTAAATGGCTGTTTTCAAATAAATTAAAAATTAATATTGATAAAAACAAATATATTGTATTTAAGCAGAAAAATAAAATATTTAATGAATTGCATCTCAACATGAATGGTGTACCGATAGAGAAAGTAATGTGTATAAAATATTTGGGATTAATTGTAGATGAAGATTTGAATTGGTTTCCACACATTACCAAAATCTCTGGAAAAATTGTTTCATTGCTATCCGCTTGTATAAATGTCGGGATTATCTGTCTATGAAAAGTAAATTTCAAGTTTATAATTCTTTTTACTTAACACACTTCAGATATCTTTTGCCTGTGTGGGGGAATGTGTGGAGAAGTCAATTTTGATAAAGCCCAGAAATCACAAAAAATATTATTTAAATTAGATTAGCTCACTAGCACAAATATAATTTATTCAGAATTGAATTCAATTCCATTAACAAAAAATCTGGATATAGAACAATGCAAACTTGTTCATAAAATACTTAATAATCAACAGAAATGTAACATAAATATTGCTTTGATGTACATGATTACCAAACGAGATCCCATAATAACATCTATCAAATATATACAAGGACAAATATAGGTTTAAACGATCCAATTGTTGATGCAGTCAAAACATTCAATAATTTACCTCAGTTTATAAAAGACTTGAATAATTATAAGAGTTTTGTTAGAAAATTGAAAGTTTATACAAACGTTAGTTAACTGCCTTTGCATCACTGTATTAACTATAAATTTTGTTATTCTCGAGGCCAGTGTTTATAGCACTGATTTGAGAATTTTTTACATTAGGTTAGTGATATTGTAATAACTGTTGTTTGAATAAATGATTTAAAAAAATAGCAATGGCGTCATCTCCTTTTTACCCATCAGGACATTTCGCAAGGTTCAACCTGTCACACAAAAAAAAATTATTTTTTTTCAACTGTCATTAAAAATTATTGAAATGATAATTCATTGACATATGTCCTAAAAACTGACGTTTTCACAACATCACTTGTAGCACTAGTATTGAAAGTAAAATGACAGATGAGATGATGGATACCCAGTAATATAGATCTCTCTAATAGAAACACTTCAATCAGATATTATAATCAGTACACCTACTCAAGAGGAATCATTTTTTAAAGTTCACACATGTATTTAGCCGTTCGTGCAATTGATAATACTTATTTCTTTTGAAGTTACAAACGAAGTAGTATTCAGTCGAACTGTAGAAGGTCATTCATCACTGACAAATAATGACATTCATAATCAAAGTGCGTTGGGGTTTATTACAGTTGGAGCCTCTGCCTGTTTGAATCGAATAAATTACTGTTTTTATTTAAATATGTTATTAGAATATTACCCTAATATCAAATTCATTCTCCAGTTGTCTAATTGCAAATGGCTCATGTTCTGTTCCGTATTAGGTGTTTGCGTTTTCTCCAAAGTTGGAATAAAGTAAGTTTTTTGCCTTATTGGCACAAGATGTTGTTATTCGCATCTTGAAAATGTCACCAAATGTGAAGCTGTTAAGCGAATACTTCTCTCCTGTTGCCATGAAGGATTGCCAGATTGACCTCAAGTTGACTAAGTTCAATGAGTTTTATCTCTTCGGGAGTTTTTTTCAATAAACTGAGAAAATCTTGTTTCTTCCGCTCGAACTGATCAGTAGATAAATCAGGATCAAGGATAACATCTGGTCCATAATCCTTATCCAGCAGAGCAAATTTCTTACTAGATTTTGGTGGAAGGTCTTTATTCTTGCGTCTCATTATTTTCTGAAGTTTACGTTTCCTTTTCATCTTTTCTACAAATCTTTTAGTATAAAATGGAACTTTGCTTTTTCCAACAACATTATAATATTCCCCAGTAGAGTTGAATGATATAGCAGCATCTTTACAACTTGTTGCATAGGATCTTTCACGGGAATAGTTATTTTACCTTCAACAAACTTGCAAATGATGCTGTTGTATTATTCGGCGATATTGGTTTCCATGGCTGCATTGAAAACTAAGCGGTCGATACAAACTTCAATATCGTCCAATAGACCACATGTTTTCATGCTGGGGATATGATCAACTTCACCTAACTTTGAAGAACACTTGAAATATCTCCTGTCAATTTTCATGCTTTCCGAATACATGTGAGTAAATGTGAATACATTTGATGGAACATTCTTGAGGTCTTTGCATAGGTTTTCAATTTTTTGTACCAATGAACTTTTTTGTCTAATCCTGAACATCGTAGCAGATTTTATTGAGGTGCGTAGTCAACGGGCATTGCTTTCGACTCTTTCTTTAGGCCTGGATGTACTATTATTATTATATTACTTCGCTTTCCTTGGTTCAATTTTCAATAGTTCGAAATAAAAACGATATCAGTGTCCTTTATTCAAATTAAACAGTTACGGGAAAATCAACGATCATTATACTGAGACATATGAATATTGTTATTAATTCCGAAATTCAAATAAAAAAAAATACCATTTTCTCGGAAAAAACTTTTTTTTCTGAAACGGTCAGTGGAAATTGCAACTAAATTGGTTAACTAATGTGGAAAGTCGTTTCAAGTGGGTATGGATCCCTCGTAACGAATCTTTGCAAATTCCCAAAACCAATGTGCATCGTTATTTTCAAATGGGTTTGAACTGCATTCATATTGCCGAGCATTATGATGACAATTTCCCTCATGTTATATAAACCAATCAAATGCCATAATTTTCTCATTTCGAACCAATGAGAACAGGACTTTTTGAAAACACTTCCTCCAGCCGGTGTTTTCAAACGGTGTTTCGCTTCTAGCTTGTGTATACATTTCCATAGTTACGACAATCACAATAAATATTGAAACGTCATTTAGTCCATAATAATTTAATGTATTCGTGAAATTGTCTGATCGAATATCCCTTCAAAATGCAGAATTTTCAAAATACTTTCACCTTGCCAGTCGCTCAAACTGTGTTGCTGTACAAAAAACCACTCTAGCAAGCACTCGTGGTGTTTCTAAGCAACACAGTTTTCGTGACAGCGAGATGAAAGAATTTTTTGAAATTTCAGCATTTTATCGGGATATTACTACTGAAAATATCCGTGTCTGAACATCTTATCGTAACGTGAGCATCGAAATCTAACTTACAAAAGTGGAACACAATTTTCGTATTAGCTTTTTCGTGAGCTTGACAAGATAAATGATGATTGACGGTTCTTAGAACTTCATTATTTTGTTGTTTATATTTATAACAATACTCGTAGTTGACATAGATCGTTTTATTGCCTATATATAATTATTTTCCCAGTTGTCACAAAGAAATTCCACTAATGCTGATTTGAAATATATATTCTTCAATTCGTTCTCAAAATTAGCTGTGCTTACTTGATCGGGCCCATTTATGCGATGATGTTGACCTCTCACCCTGCCTTTCAACACATGCTGGATATCTTTAATCGATTGCGAAAAATAACTATCAAATGTGATTATAATAATGCGCGCATTATTTTTTGTGAACATTTGAATCAGCTTTTTCGAAATATTTTATTTTGTACTCTTGATTATCTGAAGAATCACATATTTAAATACACATATATATCGAAATTATATATATCGAAATGAACAACTCCCTAGCTTTCCTGGACGTTCTCATCATGAAATCCAATAACTCTTTCACCCACACAGTACACAGGAAACAGACCCACACCAACCGATACCTACACGCAAACTCTTATCACCATCCAGCACAAAAAAACTCCGCATTGAACTCCCTGATATACAGATCAATTCAGCTTACCGACAACCAGAATAGACCACAAGAGCTGGACAAACTGAAATCAGCCCTACTTCAAAATGGTTACAACAATTCGCTAATCGACAAGTCTATCCGCCATCAACTGACCCGTCCTCCAAAAACAAATGATCCACTAGAGAGTATTCCGCCACACGAAGCTTTCCTACCATACATTAAAGGTGTGACAGACAAAATCAGTAATATCTTGAGAAAACACGAGATAAAAACAATATTCACGGCCAACAACCAAATATCCAAATTCCTCAGATCTCCCAAGGACACAATACCAAACGATTCTCAAGGTATATATGAAATACCATGTTCAGACTGCCCGAGAAGTTATATTGGCCAGACTAACAGACGAGTAACTTCCAGAGTCTACGAACACGAACTTGCTGTGCGTCAGGCATCTTCCACTTCCGCACTTTATAAACATCGAGAAGACAGGTCACAAAATAGACTTCAAAATCACAAAAACAATTTCCACCGAGAAAACTCTACAAACCAGGATCATCCGAGAAGCCCTTGAGATAGAGAAGCGCCCCATTTGCCTCAACACTCGCGACGACGGACGTAGACTTCCCAATACCTGGAAGCCTCTCATTGCACGCATCAACTCATTTCCCACCAACCCTGTTCCCGCACACAGCTCACTTAGCGCCAACCAAGTTCCCGCACACAGCTTATCTAGCGCCAACTCACTTCCCGCCCATGGTTCACCTCGCGCCAATACATTGCACACGGCCATTACAGCCACGTCCACTATAAATACAGTTCCTCAACCCACAATTCCTCAGTTCTCTCGAAGGAGTAGGCAGATTGAGACCTTAGAGGGAACCAGTGACGAGACATGGGGAGTAAACAGACTGAGACCCCGACGTCAAGTCACAAAAACCTAACGTAATTATACCTGAGGAGTAGGCAGATTGAGACCTCAGCATAGAATTACGTTTCAACCATTCATTAAATTTTCTTATTTTCTTTCTTTTTCATTTCTTGAAAATGGCTCCAAAATCGGAGCATTCAATTCCCTTTCTAATGACATATCACAAGTTGGTATCTAACCAGAAACTAGATCAGAAAAAAATTATTATTGATATTCACCGAGTAGGCCGTGGAAGCAAAATGAAAGCCAAAAATTGAAAAGTTGGCTATGGAAACCATACGTCACTTGATAACAGTTGCTACTACTGTGATATTTTATTTTCATTCGTCGGCGTTATAAAAAGCCGCAAAAAAAAATATTGGAAAAATTGGGAAAAAAACAATACTCTGCATAACTTAAATAGGAACATACAACTTTTTCTTGCCTGTACTATTCAGCATAACCATTCCTTTCTAATGATATAACAGAAAGTAATTTTTTGTAATGAAATACCAAAAAATCCAATTATTATTATTCAAATAACAAAAAAACAGATTTATCGAAAAAAAAAAATTCAAATTAATAGGATTAAAGATAAAATAAATTCAAAACAAATGTTCGAAATGCATTCCCTCAGCGTCAATACATTTATTGACTCTGGTGATATTTTCATGTAAAACGTTTCTCAACATTTGGAGCGTGATATATTGGAAAGCTCTACGAATTTTTACTTCTAGCTCATGTAAAGTTGTAGGCTGTGTGGAATACACCCTATTTTTGAGATGCCCCTATAGAAAAAAGTCACACGGAGTGAGATCAGGTGACCTTGGTGGCCACCTGACTGGACCATGGGTTGTTACAAGTCTCTCTTGAAAGCGATTTTGAAGATAATTTCTCGCTATTCTTGAATTATGCGGAGGGGCGCCATCTTGCTGGAAATACATTCTCTCAGTTATTTCCGATGGTAGGTTGTTAATAAATTCCGAAATTTCATTCGTTAAAAAATTAAAGTATCTCTCTCCGGTTAGTTGGCCTTGAAAAAGAATGGGGCCAACAATATGAGTTCCAACTATTCCTGCCCAAACATTCACACCAAATCTCTCCTGGAAGCCACCTTGTCGAAACTGGTGCTCATTTTCTATCGCCCAGTACCTGAAACAAAAGACCGTTCACACTTTTAGCACTTTACACTTCGACTATCGACAATAATCCAAATAAAGTACAGTACCTACCTTGTATTATTCCTGTTAAATAATCCATTGTTGGTAAATCTTGACTCGTCCGTAAACAAGATATAATAGTTAAATAGGTGATTCTCAGCATTTTGTCGAAGAAACCATTTACAATATTCCAGGCGCCTTTCACCGTCATTTTCATACAAATGTTGATGCAACTGATACTTGAAGGATTTAAATCGATGTTTTTTCAAAATTTTCCTAGCAGAGTCTTTACTTATAGCTAATTCGGCGCCAATCTGCCTTGAGGAAATTGTGCTATCATATTGTACTAAAGCTAATACATTAATTTCAGTTTCCTCATTAATAACAAATGCTTCATGGTCTTCGTGAACATCAGGCTCAGTTCTTAATTTTTCTTCATGCCACTGGAAATACCTTCTTGACGGTTGCTGCCTCCCTGGATATCGCTCTAAATACAATCGTTCAGCGGCATAAGAATTTTTTAAACATTCACCATAAATGAGAAGCATGTCAATTTGTTCGGTTCGTGAATAACGGGGCAGTTTTTGAATATTTCACTAACTGATTTCGATTTCAAAACCCTTTTAAAATGGCAGAATCAAAAACACTACTTCGAACGTCAAAATAATATGGATTGCAGCGTTCGTGAGAGCTCTCGTTTCTTTTTTGTTTCATTCCAAAATACATCTTAATCAGCCTACTTGTTAATATGTTGGTTCGAATGATTATTGCAATGGAATGATTATTCTGAATAGCACAAACATCGTCCATAGGTAGATATTAGAATATCTATGGACGATGGCACAGACCAAGTACGTTTATGTTCCTATTTAACCTAGAACCTACAGGATATAATTTATCATTCCACATTATTTTTAATGTTATTTTTGCGTATTTCGATAATCTGTTTTGTTATTTGAAGAATAATAATTGGATTTTTTGGTATTTGATTTCAAAAAATTACTTTCTATTATATCATTAGAAAGTAATAGTTATGCTGAATAGTACAGGCAAGAAAATGTTGTATGTTCCTATTTAAGTTATGGATCTACAGAGTATTGTTTTTTTCCCAATTTTTCCAAAATTTTTTTTGGCGGCTTTTTATAACGCCGATGAATGAAAATGAAATATCACAGTAGTAGCAACTGTTATCAAGTGACGTATGGTTTCCATAGCCAACTTTTCAATTTTTGGCTTTCATTTTGCTTCCACGGCCTACTCAGTGAATTTCAATAATAATTTTTTTCTGATCTAGTTTCTGGTTAGATACCAACTTATGATATGTCATTAGAAAGGGAATTGAATGCTGAATAAAGCGAAAAGGCTTTCCATTTAAAATAAGAAAGTTGATGTTACTTCCAGTCAGACCGGAAGTTAACTTCGACATGTCGATATGCTCAAATTCTAGCTCTTATGTCATTATATCGACGCTCCAAATTTCACAAACCTACTTCATACAATAACTGAGATATTCCGTAGGCAATACTTCCGTAGCCACCCGGTATATATAAAGTGGGACATTTTATTGGACTAAGCCCTCTGGTAAAAATGCAACCATAGACACGTTTTTCGATCTTAGGGATCTCATCAGTACGGTGAAAGCAAGTGTAAGGATGTGCAACACTTGATTGCAGGTGAAACAACCAAAGAAATTTGATCACAGCATGAACTACGATGACCTGAGAATTTTAGGTAATGAACCCCACACGGGTAAAAGGACCTTTCTGAAAATGGTCTTCATATCACAGGAGCAAAATCATATGAACAAGAAAACTGACGTTCGACACTTGAGCGAAATTTACTTCTTCTTGTTAGCACTAGAGAATAAACAATGTCAAATTACTCAATCTTTCCTAAATTCAAGTATTTAAACAAATGTCAAAGTTTCATTGTTGGCAACATGCGATCCAACGGTTGGTCGGTACCACTGTACAACCAACTAAATAGACAACCAACAAAATCCACAAGAGCCGCTATCAACCAACAGTTGACATCGCAGGCTGTCAATACTGTCAACTGTCTGTCAAAATTAATATCCGTAAATTCTTAGCACCCACCATTTTAACCTCTCAACTTTACTCCATGACCGTCAACATGTGACACGTGTGCCTCAAAAATTTTATTAATTTAAAAAAAGGGAGTATGTGATAAGAAACAAGTTCCATTTTACCAATGTTGAGTGTATTAATTGTACAATTATTTTTAAATGTATTCAACTTCAAAATGTTCAAACACAATTTACCTAATATCAATGAAGAAATTCATCTCATCATCGTAGAAACTATCCTCAACTAAGATGTAAGTTACATATCATCTACCTTAAGTACACATCTAGTTATTTTCCTCCATTGTAGTATCCCTGAAGATGGAAATAAATCTTTCCGAAAGCTAGGACAAACTTAAAAGAGTACACGTTTTCTTTTGCTGCACACCCCAATATTATCCAGTTCTACTCCTATCTAGTCAGCAACGACTACCCTTTTCTTATATATATAAATATGGATTCAACCGTCGATGCCAGACCCAGTATATCAAATAGACAACCACAGACCCACTAGAAATAATAAAGTTTGAGGAGTGTAAAATGTACAAATATTGCAAAATTAGCATAAATAAACAGAGCAACCATTGAGGGGTAAAAAAATATAATATATAAAAACTGCCATATATTCAATATCCGTTGACAAGCCAAGGCTGCTGAACCGACTTTCCAAACCCATGAATCATTATACGTATAATATAATCCACCGACGCTAACAGACCCACTGATCCTACCGCTTATGTGAATCCCTTATTTTTTGCAGTGCTGTGTTCTTTTGGCGGGCAGAATTTCTAAATGATTTTGTATATATATCATTTCTGAGATATGCGGCCAAAGTTAGTAAAAACGTACTTCAGTAGGATTGACAAGGAAAAAAACCGTTTTGTTAGTCGAAACAAGACAAATTCCGTATAAAAATGTATTTATCAGAAATCGTTAACACGTTTAATTATAATCTCAATAATGATATTACATTAAGATGTATAACGGGTCATATTGGTCAATAAAATCTATTTTCAGGATTAATTTTTTTAGCACTACCTATTCCAAATCGAATAAGTTATGTTCTGATAAGACGTCATAGTTTCATCTAATTTAGCGGAAAAAACGCGTTTTGTTTTTTGACGAAAATTTTGGATGATACCCCTATACTGAAAATAATAGACAGATCGTTTTTGAATATAAAAAACAATGTATTGGTAATGTTGATTGAACAAAAAATAAGGTAACTTGTGACGAATTCAGTTGTTCAATATTACCTTTGATTTAGATACAGGGTGGGTTACATTTAGTTTTTAGGTAATTTACACTGTATTCAAAATCTTGAAAACTATTACGTTCATTTGGACCTAATTTTGCCCACACAATTATGAAATTGTTAATTATTACATGTGTGTGTTACATGTAACAAAACCATACTCGTGGAAATCTTTTGATAAATTAAATTCTGTTACACAAATTTTCAAAATAAATTTTTGAAACCATAAACAACACAAACTTCACTCAACAAGAAGATTGAAATCAACAATACACGAAAACTCAAGAACAAATAATATCATAATACCGTAAACTTCAAAAATGCATCTCTTCGAAACGCTACACACAAATGTGACAAAACTTTCATTTATAATAATCAGAATTTTCAAAATAGTGTGAGTGAAATTAGTTCTAAATTATTGGAACAGTTTTTGAGGTAATCAATAAAATAATTGCAAATGGCCTAAAATGAAAGGTAATATTGATCAGAAATCTTATTTTCAAACTATGAACTACTTTTCCGTAGTCAAAAATGATCCATCAATTCTTATCAGTATAGAGGATATAATCCAAAATTTTAAATATTCATATTTCAAACAGAGAAATTCGTCAAAAAACAAAACACGTCTGTATAACATAGAATAGATGAAACTATGATGTCTCACCAAAACACAACTTGTTGGTTCTAGAATAGTTTTAGAAAAAAAAACGAAAATCGATTCCTTTGACTATGCCCCTTATACACCCGATGTACTATCATTAATAAGATTATAATTGGACGTGTATATGAGAATTTGTCTTATTTCGACTAACAAAATAGTATTTTTCTTTGTCAATATTACCCAACTGCGGCATTTTTACGAACTTTGGCCGCTTATATCTTAGAAGCGGCACATAATATTAATAATAATAATAATAATAATAATAATAATAATAAATATGCAGGGAAGGCCAACCATCATCCAAGGCCTTGGTGAGTTGCGACAATATGCAGGGAAGGCCAACCATCATCCAAGGCCTTGGTGAGTTGCGACACCACTTTCCTGAGCTACCGGTGCAAAACCGGACCGGCAGCCATGGCGCACCCTGGAGGGAATGCTCATTCCCTCTGATGTCGGCCGTGGGTATACTGGGTTAACCCCCCGGTATACCCCACTACTCGGTTCACGATGGACGAGAAAGAGGCCCCCACAACCGACCCCCTCGGATTAGGGGTCATAGGCAAGGTGGTGGGGCCCAGAACGATGGATTGCCACTATATAACGACCGCAATGAAAACGGACGCTTTGAGTGGACGGATGAACTAAGGGACAGTCTTCTGCATTGCTATGAGAGCAGTGAGCCCGCCCGAAGAGGATACATGGCGAGAATGCATGCTTTGTGGTGTGAAATACACCCAGAGCATGCTGCCTTTTCCGCACAAAACCTGAGGGATTATGTATCCCACCTTCGGGTTCGAGGCTATGTTAGAGCCCCTCCTCAGCCGGTTACCGCAGTGGCAGAGGTGGCAGATATGCCACGCGTCGATCTGGCTGTAGAGGAGGCCCGCATCATACCACCAAGGGAAGGCATCAGAACCCGCAGGGCGCTGCATAACACCAAGCCCCTGAAGCCACAACAACTGGCTCGGGTGGATGCGGAGATTCACGATGTCCTTTCAGAAGAGGCTGACATCTGGCAGATCAACTCTGCCGTGTATGACGCCGCTCAGGCCCTGTCCCAAACGGAGAGAAGGGATACCAACCCTCTGATTGGGAGGCATGAGCGACGCATTCACAAGATGGAAGCTAAGATCAGGTCAGCGAGACAACACGCGTCTCGTATCCAGTGTGTGGCGGACTACGTGGCGGCCAATAGGCCCTTCACGCCCACAGTGCGGCGAATTGCCGCAAGTTTGAGACGAGCTCACCACACACTAAATCAAGGCGTGCTGTTAACCATCAAACAGCACTGTCTTGATAGGATACGAATGCTGGTGGCTGCAAAAAAGTCACTAGTGAGGCGGGCGAGAAGCATCGCGGAAAACATGAAGTTCCGCGATAAACCTTCTCGCCTATTCCAAGAGCCTCCACGTGTTGTGGAAAACCCGCCGGCGGCTGATCGGGTAGAAACCTTCTGGAAGGGTATTTACGAATTTCCGCAACCACTCAACGTAGATACTCCAGCCCTAGCGCAGTTCGAAGCTTTCTGCAGGAGGCTTCGTCAGCCTGAGCTCAATGAACTGCGCAATCCGATAACCCCGGAAGAAGTTCGACGGGCCCTCAAAGGCTCGAAGAATTTTGCTGCTCCAGGTCCTGATGGCCTGAATAGCTATTGGTGGAAAAAATTACCAAGTACCCACCACCATCTAGCAAGAGTTTTCAACTCGTGGCTAGATGGGGAGCAGCAGATTCCGGATTGGTTTGTCGAGGGGCGAACCGTGCTAATCCCCAAAAACGGAGATTTATCTGATCCGAAGAACTACAGACCGATAACATGCTTGAACGCATGTTATAAGATGTTTACACGCATCTTGTACATGCGAATACTCTCCGCAGTTGAGCCGGTGTATGAACGGATATATGAGCAAAGAGGGTCAAAAAAGGGGGTCGCTGGCTGCAAGGAGAACCTGCTGATCGACAGATGCATCACGCAGGACTCCGTGCAGTATAAGCGTAACCTTTCAATGGCCTGGATCGATTATCGCAAGGCATTTGATACAACATCGCATGAACTCATCATGCATTTGCTCAGATGCCTTGCGGTACCCGATCAAATAGTGAGATGCATTGAACAGCTGATGCCGCTCTGGAGGACTCGATTTACCATAACATCTGGTCAAGTCAGAGTCCAAACAGAGCAGGTTATCTTTAGAAGAGGCGTGTTTCAGGGAGACTCCCTCAGCCCTCTTCTCTTCTGCATCTCACTACTGCCATTGTCCGTTGCACTACGGAAAACCCGCGGATACAACTGCGGCACCCCCAGCAACCGGAGGCATAAGGTCACCCATCTGTTTTACATGGATGACCTTAAACTTTATGCCTCCGGAGAAAAGGACCTTCACCAGTCCTTAAGGGTGGTGCAAGAGTACACGCATGCTGTCGGAATGGAGTTTGGGATAGACAAATGTGCCACGGTTCATCTCAAAAGAGGAAGATGCGAGGAATACGGAGAGGACGTTCAGCTCGTAGACGGAAGCATCCTACATCATCTGGATGTCGGAGAGACGTATACCTACCTAGGGGTGGAACAACGCCACACCCAAGAGGTAGCTACTGTCAAAAGCTCTCTCCGCGGCAAGTATCAGCACAAACTCCGACAGATCTGGTCTTCAGAACTGTCGGGGAAGAACAAAGTTGCTGCAACTAATATGCTTGCCGTTCCGATTCTACTTTACTCCTTTGGAGTAATGAAATGGACTCAGGAAGAGCTGCGACAACTTGACGTAAAAACTCGCAAAATAATGCATCTTCATAGAAGCTTGCATCCTAAATCGTCTGTTCCACGGTTATACTTCCCCAGACAACGGGGAGGCCGTGGACTTTTGAGTTTGGAGTGTCTACATAACAGAATGGTACTGGATGGAGCCTGTAAAGTCATCAGGAGTTCAGATCCCCTTCTCTGCTTGGTATGTGATCATGAAAAGGCAGGGATTGGAGCATTTCTTTTCAAGGCAGCAACCCGTGCAGCCGATGAACTCGATCTCGTATTCGACACTGAACGGACAAACCCAAACTCTATCACCGAGTTGGAACCCGTTCAGCAAAAAGCCCACGTAAAAGCTGCGGAGTGTGAGAGGCTCCTGCAGCTACATAAGGATAAGCCGATGCATGGGGTCTTCTTCAAGAACATTGAAGACCTAGGCTTATCCAGAGACCTGACCTTCTCGTTTCTCAGGTCAAGTGGGCTGAAGTCGGAGACCGAGGGATTCATAATGGCCTGCCAGGATGGTGTCTTCAACACTCTCATCTACCGCAGTCGCGTGATGGGTATAGAGGTCCCTGACACTAGATGCAGAGCGTGTCGTGGGGCAGCTGAGACCATAATGCATTTGCTGTCAGCTTGTCCAGCTTATGCGGTCTCAGCCTATATCCACAGACATAACGCGGCCCTACGAGTGTTGTACTACCATCTACGACACTCGTACGGTGTAGACGAGACACCAGTGTTGCCTTATGCTCCGGGGGATATTGAGTCCGTGGTGGTGAATGATAAGTGCCGAATCTATTGGAACTATTCATTCCCCACCCTCAGGCAAATACATGCCAATAAGCCTGATGTAGTACTCCTCGACCATCAAAGTAGGACGATTTTCGTCATTGAGTTTTCAGCTCCTGGCGAAACGAACATCGTCCGAAAAGAGGAGGAAAAACGGACTAAATATCGAGATCTTCTCTTTGAACTCCGCAGGCTTTACCCAAACCATTCTGTCAAGATGGTGGTTCTGATAATAGGGGTCCTTGGTGGAATGATGGACACACTGCTCTCAAACTTAAAAATCATACCGGCTTGCCGTGACATGGCAGAAATCCTAGCCGGGCGAATGCAGAAGGCCGTAATTCTTGGTTCACTCCGCCTACTCAGGGCACATGATTCTCGGACCCAGTAATCACTTACCCCATGGACGTGGGGAGTGTTTACTGGGGTTAATGACACACCAGCGCGCCCTCCGGAATGTCGGGGCTCCGGAGACAGGGCCTGACTGGGTAATTCCTAACGGAAAAAAAAAAAAAAAAAAAAAAAAAAAAAAAAAAAAAAATAATAATAAAGTTACTGAATATGAATAATTTTCTCAGTTTTCAAATAAGCAATAAAATTGGATTTATTTTCAAGTAATGCAGATATTCTTATACTTAGTCATCTTTTTGCAAAATCAATTATTTCAAGTATCTGCTTGTGGACAATTAAAATGAAAGACATCATGTAACTGAATGATGGTTTAATAAAAAAATTAACATAAATATGTGTTTTAATGTATGGTTTAATTAAAATATCATGCCTGGAAAAATTCATTTATTATATTTATAAATTTATAATTCAATTTTAATTCGCAAAATGATCATCAGTCAATTTACTGGTAAGGATAAATAATAATAATTTCACTTTATAAGAGCGTGGTTTGATACACCCTGTATACAGTGGCGGATACAGGGTGGATGAGCACGGGGGCACGTGTCCCCCCTAGACCGATGAAGATTACACTAGATATCATGATGAAATAAATTCATATTTGAAGAAAAATATCTGAAATATACAGATTTTTTCCTTTGTGTCGCCTTAAACAATTTTCTGGATCCGCCCCTGCGCTGTTTATTAATGCCTTCAAGAGATACGAGTCATTTACGTAACGAGTTAGGAATTGCCTTATTTTGAGTAGTGTTTGCGAAATCACTTACATAATAATACACTTCTTGAGGTGTTACACTTTTCTACTAACTCTGAAAGAAAAAAATGTATATTTACATCGAATGAATATTATTCAGTAACTTCAAGTTGAAGAATCCATTGCTCATAACTTTTCGAAGTTTTTGGTATCATTTCTGATCTCAGATGCTGTCTACCCAGTATGTTGCCAGTATTTGGACAGAGCCCCTCATCCACCACTCAGACTGTATTCAGGCAAAGCAAACATATTTATAATCGTCCTTTCCTTTGAACCAGATGCATATGAAAGCTATGTTTTGATCAATTGTAGGTGAGTCAACAATCACAATGAGCTAAATTCCTCTGGGTTAGTTAACGTCGGATACATCTGCTTATATGAGGAGCGTGTATAAACGAGGTTTGTATAAAACAATGATGCCCCCTATGCTGCAAATGCCGGAACTGAATCCATATAAAAGAGCACGTTCTACATACTTTTTGAGCCCTGCTAATTTTTAGTTAAAATGCACCCCTGTCCCTTGCCGACTCTTCAACATGGTTAAACGTTGTCAGACCCGAAGGCGGGTCTGAGAACGTCTGGCAAGTCGGCAGAATATATCATTTTGGGCTTGTATAGTCGGTTTTATTTCTTTTAATCAAATGATTTTTATGATATTTCTTCTCATCCTCTATATATACAATTCACCATTCTGTCACATTTTTCTGTCACTGTCTGTATATTTTATTTGAAATTGTCTTCATGTTCGTCATTGATGTAAATTTCTTTTAATTTCACGTTAGTAAATATTACTCAACTTTCAATTACTATATGTTCATCCACCTTTTTGTAGTTATAGTCTTGAGAAAGAAAATAAAGATTTTCGAAAGCTTGACTTAAAAAATGAAGATTAAATAACTCCACTGGTCAATAAACATATGCGTGATCGAGATATTTTAAACACAATATAATGGCACAGCGAAAGAGATCAATCGTTAGTACGAGTCGAAACACAAGAAAGAAAGGACGAGGTTTTGTGAATACGTCAATCATCAAACTTCCTGTAGAACTACATGTACCTGGATATAACTACTGCGGTCCTGGCACCAAGTTAGAAAAGAGATAAAGGCATAAATCCTCTGGATGAGGCTTGTGAGCAACACGACATCGCTTACTCAAGAACTGAAGATATGACAAGAAACTGGCAGCATTTGCTTCTGAACGTTTGAAATCATCGGACGCAAAATTGGGGAAAAAAGTCACAGCATTTGGTGTATCTAATATTATGAATCTTAAAAGCAAGTTTGGTATGGGATTGAGACAAAAAAAATATACGTGAAGAGGAAGAAGGTTGGTGAATTGAAAGTTGCCAAAAATCAAAAAATTAGGCAGAGGTAACGAGTTGTACCATTTCCAATGGAAGGTGGATTTCTTCCATTTTTACTACCACTTTTAGGAGCTGCAGGAGGTGGAGCAGCATTCATCGCTTCAGCAGCAGCAAATCTAATGAAGAACAGCTTGCTGAACAAAAAAACAAAATTTGACAATGGAACGAAAAGGAAAAGGTTTGTATTTTAAGACCTCGTAATGGTTATGGAATGTTTGCTCAACCATATCAAAAAAACTGCTGAAGTTACCACGCCGAGACTTGACCAATATCGATTTAGTGATAAATGCAGTGCGTTTAGGGATTCCTTACTTTTGATGTGTTTTTATGAGAGATAAGCTCCCCATAAAAATAAGAACCAAGGAGTGTGGTATTATCAATCTTGATTCTGATTTGGGGGAGAAACTCATTAGACAGCATATTCCAAGCGAAATGAGGAAATTATATGTTTCGAGAGTTATGGAAATCTCAAACCACTAAAGGAATTGATAAAATACTTCCTCAGCGCTGGTGACGTCAATAATATAAAATATAACCATGACTCTTTGCAGAAGTAGAAGTTCAACCTTTATCAGTGTGGACAATACTGTCTTTTGTGTTTATATAATCATTATCTCTGATGTATTAACTTTATTTATCAATAAACTGTCCTTGGAAAAATATGTCCTTTACTTTTATTTTGAGTAATTTATCCTCAGTGTTGAGTTATAATTTAAACCTTCCAATTTATTTGGATGATAATAATAATGAGGCATAGCCTGTGCGGGTAGAGGAAGGCTATTTGCCGTGGCGCTCCAGGGCGACTTACTGATTTTTGGTGGAGTATTCACTTTTCAGCCGCAGGAAACCCCGGAAAACCTATAGCACCACCTTGGGTAGTCGGTGTGCACTCCAAGCTAGTATCAGATGAGATTGGCATCTAGAAAACTCACAATACACTTGCTTTTCAACAAGGCATGCGGTCTCCTATCGACCCGATATAAAGTAGATGAGAAAAATTATCTTGTACCTACATCGGGCTCGAACCGACTATCACTAAGCTGGAGTTTCGAACGGCCTGTGTGTTAGAACGTTGATCCACCGACCACCATGATGACCGACCATGATGAAGTGGAATATGAGATAGGCTTGGCAAATTTTGATTCGTTTAATGTTATTCCAAATGTAACAAAATTTAACAATGTTTTTGTCTGGGGTGAACACCCACAATTATTCCATTCTTGAAAGATTATGTGATGTTACTGATATTGTTGATCTCCTCATCAAACAGATGACTAGCAACAATGAAGATGTTGTGATATCCATCGACCCAAATTGGACCACTTTGAAAGTAATCATCCGGACCAACACCCAAATCAACTTTTCGGTACAAAATTCAATTGGTCGTTTATTAGGATTCGATAAAAATATACTCGATGCGAATGATATCTACAAATCAGATTATGAAGTGAAAATTCTTTCAATTAATGCAATCTGCATTGATTACAATATTGCGAAGGGTTCATTTTTGAATGGTGATCCTGTGCATGTGATTCATCAATTGAACCGTTCAGTGATAACACAATCGAAGATTATCAGTTTCATACTTATCAGCCCTACATCACAAATGAAATCAAATATAATGATGTAATAAGAATTCCAATTCAGGACTTAGACGCGTATACATTACCTTGTAAGTCATATATCTACCTAGAGGGAAAGCTCACAAGACAGGATGGAAATCCAGATACGAAAATAAAATTAATCAACAACGCAATATCTTTTCTATTCCGTGAACTCCGATTTGAACTGAATGGTGTAGTGGTAGATTTTGTCAGAAATATTGGTAGTATCAACAATAAAAAATTACATATCTATGGATGAAAATTAAAGTATTTCCATGCAAAACGCTGGTTGGTTTCCTAAATTTGAGGATGATAAAATATTAGACGATGGAGGTAATTTCAATGTATGTATTCAGCTCAAGTTAGGGGCAGGCTTTTTTGAAGACTTCAGAAAAATTGTGATCAATATGAGACAAGAACTAGTTTTGATTCATGAGAGTCATGATTTAGATCAAACAAATTGTGATCAATATGAGAAAAGAACTAGTTTTGATTCATGAGAGTCATGATTTAGATGCTGTGAAAAGTATGAAGATTCTGAAAAACCAAAGGCCATAAGCAAACTGAGTTGTTGTGTCCCTCACGTGACACCGAGTATTCAGGAACAACTACGAATGAATAAAATCGTAAACAGCGATGTTGAACTACCTCTGAAATTCATAAGATGGGAATTAATTGAGTACCCGTCTTTGAATGAAACAACAAGACATACTTGGGCTTTGAAAATAACTACAAAGGTAGAAACACATCAACATGGTATTATTGCATTTCAACAAGCTGAAAAAGAAAACCTCACTACTGATATGAGTACAATTGACCACTGCAATTTGAGTAATTTAAGGGTATTTCTGAATTCAGAACGATATCCTTACGACTTCAATCTCATGAAATGTATGCTGATTTTCAAAAGACCTACTATTATCTTAAATCAAATCAACCTATTTTGAATCCAAACGAATTCAAAATTAAGGCACCGCTGGTCCACATCGACTGTTCACGTCAAAAAGAAGTGATTCAGAGCGGATCCATAGTACTCAGAATCGAAATTGAAACTGCTCTCTTATTTAACACGAAAATAAATTTTCATATAATGCATTGACGAAAATTGTTAAGCAATTTTAATACACATGCTAGACAAGGCCTCACATGTTTGAAACATCAGTTCGAAGATGTTATCAGAATATCGAAGAAGACTGGAGCAACACCATAAGAACCCAAAAACACTCAAACGATTGACTGAGGCATACGGTGCGAAGCAATCATTGATAAGAAAACTCACCAATTCGAAGATATGATACTGGTGATAGACGTGCAAGGTTTCAAGATCGAGAATGATACATTTTTAACAGGAATTTTTAAGAAATTGGAAGACAATATCGAAAAATTGCAACATGCTTTCAAAAATAGAATAGCAAATTACCGATTCAAAAGCAGTGTGCAACACGTTGATTATATTAGCTCCATGGAGGAAGTTAAACCAAAAGTTTTGAGCATCATATCTGAATATATGCAAGAGCTGAAGAGCTTCAAATAATTGTTGAGTTATTTGGACATTATGTCATATCTGAGAAAAAGTTAAATGATATGATATCTTTCAATACAAAAAACAAAATCATAATTTGTTCACTAACTTGGATTATATTTATGATGAATTCAAAGATGAAATGATTTCTAAGGCTTCCAGTTTCCAGAAAAGAGACTCAGTCTGGTCGTTACAAAAGACTTGTTATCTCGATTTGAATATAAACACTTATAATCCATTATTAGCTTCCTCGTATATCAAGTAATCCAAATCAATTGATTTGAAACGAGCCGTTCTGAATGTAAGAACTTTGATAATTGTTGCTTCGCTTGGTCCATAATGGTTGCAATTTTTCCTTCGAATGAAGGCCCATCGAGTCCATTCTCATATCCACATTATACTACCTTACTTGATTTCGAAGACATTGATTTTCCAGTAAAATTGAAGGATATTCCCAAATATGAGAAAATGAATAATATATCTATTGATGTTTTTGGAGTAGATACTAAATTCAAAGACGGCAGAATGATTACTGACATTGTGGGACCCTTACATTTCACAACCCAACGATCTGCAACACATGTAAGTCTTCTACTGATAGTTGATTTTGATGAAAATAATCACTATTGCCTTATAACAGATCTGTCGAGGTTGGTATCACGACAAAAATCTAAACGGTCGTATGTACATTTGTGACAGTTATCTTAAATTTTTTTGTACGACTCAAAAACTGATGACTCATCAATAATATGATTGTAATCATCTATGTGTGATACTCCCAAAAACAAATATGATTATCAACAAGTATGGTGAGGCTACACCTGGGAATATTCTCAAATTTACCAATTTCGAAAAACAACTTTCAGTTCCATTTGTGATCTATGCCGATTTCGAGAGTTTGCTGAAACCTATTCATCATAGTGAACCATCGAATGAGCACCCATTCACATTAAAAGCATATGAACACGGGCCTCATTCATTCACTTTCTATGTAAAGTGTAACTTTGATGACAAATACTAGAAGTTCGTACAATATCGTGAAACTGATTGTGCCGAGGTTTTTGTCAGGATGTTATATGTGCTTGTACTGGATTTATACAACAAAAATTTGAAGAATGTGGAGGAAATGCTGCCTCTTTCAGTTAATGATGAGAGGGAATTTCAGATATCAACAAGATGTCATATTTGTAATAACTACTATAAACCTGGAGACGTTAAAGTACGAGATCACTGTCACTTGACTGGTCTGTACCGCTTGCGCTCATTCAAGCTTTTTCCCAATTTAAACTCCTTCTTCGTAGATATCCTCTTACACGTGGGATTCCAAAACCTGACACCTTGTTATGATTATTGAAATGGATTAAGACACCAGGATGGATGCGATATGAGTTTATTATAAATTCAGCGACATTAACAATCATATATCATAATCATTTCTGTCATGATGGACGTGCTTGACATCTGTCAACATCAAATGCCAGGTCGCCAATCTCTAAAGGTGCATTCACAAGTGGCACTTATCACATCTCCCCTTTTCTCAATTTTAATATCCAAATCTAGAGGGCTTAACTATTACTCTACCGGATCTAGTCTTATATTCATTAGTGGGTGATAAAACAGGACTAGGTCTTTGTATGTCTGGTTGAACAGAACCATTATTATGATTCGACATATTTTGGTGAAATGTATTCAACATTGGAAAAACATGTATTTCCAATATCAGGACACCAATCAAAATTGTCAAAATTGTCCAAAATTGGATTCGGATTATGTTTAATAAAGGATGTATTCCTTCTATAAATGTGACCACGATTGTCTCTAACTTGATACGATCTAGGTGTGCCATGTTTTGATATTATTTCACGTGGAACCCAATGCTCATCCTTTTTTAACATTATGCTATCCCCCTCTACAAACTTACCCCTAAATTTAGCTTGTCTATTATAATAATGCCTAGCTATGTTTCTCTTTTCCATTAATTTATTTGTTCCAACTATTGTGGTAGTACCTGATGTTTTCGATAAGGAACTTTTCTAGACAGGCAAAATCGTCCTAAGTAATCGATTATTTAAAATCTCGGATGGCGAAAAATTTGTACCTGCCAGGGGGGTGTTCCTATATTCTAATAGTGCTTTGTGTATATCAGTATTGGTATCTTGACACTTCCTCAGCATAGACTTACAAATGCCTACTGATCTTTCTGCCAGCCCATTTGATTTTGGATGTCTTGGACTTGAAGTTATTGTATCAAATTCCCAATCTTTTGCAAATTTTTTAAATTCAATACTGTTAAATGGCATATTATCTGAAATGAAAGTTTGTGGAATTCCATGTGTGGAAAATACAACCTTTAAATTTTTAATCATTTCAGCAGCAGTTTTATTGAAAAGTAATATAAGATCAATCCAATTGCTGAAATAGTCAACTACTACTAGGTAGTCTCTACCAGTAAAAGTTGAAATATCAGCGCCAACTTTCAAAAAAGGTACATTTGGACGACTATGTTGGATAATTGGTTCTTTAACAAGATTTTTAGAATATTTCAAACAATTTCTACATTTTGCTACAAAATTGTATACATCAGTTGAGAGACCTGGCCAGTAAAAAATTTTCCTGGCTCTCGCCTTAGATTTTTCCATTTCAAAATGACCAGTATGTAGTTTCATAAGCATTGATTTTCTCAGCACTTTGGGCACAACAATTTTATCATTAAAACATAAGAGACTATTTTTTATAACCAGATCTTTTATTTTGAAATAAGAGCCAAGTTCAGAACCTTTGAATTGGTTTTTATTAGGCCAACTACTGATGCAATACTCTTTTACTTGTGTTACGATGTGATCATTTAGAGTAGCTTTTTTTAACTCTTTCATAATTTTTTCAGAAGTAGGCAAGTGTAACTCAATACTGCGTACTGTGATCTGAATATCAGTGCCCTTACTTTCATTATTTTTTAAAACGATCTTGATAAGAGATCTGCAATAAACATCAACTTACCTGGTAAGTATTCTACCTTGAAGTTATAGTTGAGAAGTTTCAACTTTAAACGTTGCAGTCTACTACTAACCTTATAGAAATCTTTTCAACAGATGGTTACTAATGGTTTGTGATCAGACTTCACAGTTATTTTACGACCATAAACATAGTGATGAAACTTAGATAAGCTGAAACAAATGCTAAGTAATTCCTTATCAATTTGTGGATAATGTATTTCTGTTTCAGTGAGGCTGCGAGAACAAAATGCGACTGGTCGTCCACTCTGTAATAGGCAACCCCCGATACCATACTGACTGGCATCTGTTTGGACCTCTATTGGAAGATTCTCATCAAATACTTTAAGGCTTGGTATATTTGTAATCAACTGCTTGATTTTATTAAAAGCAACGGTATGGTCATGTGTCCAAACCCAACTATTATTGTTCTTTATTAGGCCCTTGAATGGGGCTAAGAAATCAGACAATAATGGTATGTATTTAGTTAAGTAATTTACCATTCCCATTATTCTTTATAATTCTTTCTTATTTGTAGGTTCTTCGATATCTATTATTGCCTGTATGTAACTTTTATCTGGAAGTATACCATTACTTGAAAATATCTGCCCTAAGTATTTAACTTCTTTCACTTTAAATTGTAATTTATTTACATTAAAGCTTACCCCATATTTAACAGCTCTTTTGATAACTTCTGCCAAGATTCAATCATGCTCTTCTTCGCTATTACCTGCAACTATAAAGTCATCAAAGTAAATGCCAATTGGCAAATCTCCAAACATCTTCTGGTTTACCCTCTGAAATACTTCAGGACTTACATTTAAACCAAAAGGAAGTCTTTTGAAAGAGTACTTTCCAAATGGAGTAATAAATGTACAATATTTTGTACTCTCGGAATCAAGTGGAACATGATAGAAACCTTCTTTCAAGTCTTAAACTGTGAACACTGATTTACCTCTCAGCTTCAAAGCAAGCTCGTCCACAGTCGGAATTGGGAACTGATCTGAGCACACAGCTTCATTAAGATGTAAAGGATCTAAGCAAATTCTGATACTTTCATTATTTTTTTCGACAATAACAATATTATTAACCCACTCTGTAGGTTTTTCAACAATTTCAATTATATCTCTTTGGACTAAATCATCAAGGGTTTCTTTCAGAAGTAATTTTACTGAATCTGGAACTCTTCTGCTTGAGCTCACAAAAGGTACCGCATTCTTTTTTAATACAATTTTATATTTAAAAGGAATTTTACCTGTATCCTCAAAAACTTCCTTATTTTGTTTTATAAAGTCATCTTTATCTCTGAATGTTAATGAATCTACCTTTTGTAACAAATTCAACTTGGTGCAAGCATTTAAACCTAAAATTGGTGTACTATTAACATCAACTAAGATAAACTTGATATTGCAATTTCTCTTATTAATTGAACACTCTATAACAACACTACCAGCTGATTTTATTTTATGATTGCCATATGTAATAATATTTGTATTATTTTGATCAATATCTCCAGTGCTAATGCCTAGTTGTCTAAACACAAACAGTGGTAAACAATTACAGGATGCTCCTGTATCCAACTTAAAAGTTACTTTATGACCATTGATAATACCATCAACAGTTATAATTTTATCTAGATTATTTTGTGTTTGTATATTATCTAACAGTATAGTATCAATATAAACACCATCCTCCTGATCGAGTACTTCATCTCGACTATCAACTTCGTAAACTCGTCTGTTTTTATTGATACTCCACTTACTAATATTACTATTTATAGGACTTTGTTCAGTTTTGCAACCTACTGAAAAATGATTAGGTTTATGACAACTATTGCAGAGCTTGCCAAATGCAGGATAGTTCATTTTACTATGATTACGACCACTTTTTAAACAGTCATAAGACTCACTACCATTGGTTACCTTATCAAATTGTCAACTTCTGTTACCTGCTCCTTTCTTCCTCATTTTATGTCTTATAAAATCTACTTCCTTCTCGTTCCTAAGTTCTTTTACTTGGTATTTACTGACTTCAGATGCTCGACAATACTCTTCTGCCTTTTCCAATGTCAAGTCTGCTCTCTGCAGTAGCCTCTCTTGTACTCCAAGATCCAGAATACCACTGACTACTTTGTCTCTTATAAGTGTATCCTTCAGATAGAAGAAGAAATGGTCGAACTCCTCTCCCACTTGTTGTACTCTTGTGAAGAATTTAAATCTATCATATGTCTCATTCTTCATTGGTTTGCAGTATTTTCGGAATGCTGCAACAACGGCATCAAAATTCTTTTTCTGGGCATCATCCAGCTTGAACGTTCGAAATTTTTTCTGGGCTTCTTCCCCTGCATGATTGAGAAAAATTGCCACCTTTGTCTCACTACTTTTCTCATCCAATCCAGTTGCTTTTAAGTATATTTCAAAACTCTGTAGAAAGCTTTCCAAACTCACATTTGCATTGTGGTCAAATATCAAACTCTTAGGTTGTTTGAATCCTTCCATGCTTTTTGTAGGTTACCTTCAAGCTTTTTCCCAATTTAAACTCCTTCTTCGTCAATATCCTCTTACACGTGGGATTCCAAAACCTGACACTATGTTATGATTATTAAAATGGATTAAGACACCAGGATGGATGCGATATGAGTTTATTATAAATTCAGCGACATTAACAATCATATATCATAATCATTTCTGTCATGATGGACGTGCTTGACATCTGTCAACATCAAATGCCAGGTTGCCAATCTCTAAAGGTGCATTCATAAATGGCACTTATCACAGTTTTGTTGACTCTTTCCGCTTCTTATCCAAATCTCTAGATAATCTGAGTAAAACAATAAAATCATCTCGAAGCCGAGAGGTGAGGAAATATTTTCACGATGATAAAAAATTTGATATGATACGACGCAAAGGTGGTTTTCCATATTCGTATGTTGATTCACACGAAAAACTGAACCATTCTACACTACCAAGTCATTTGGAATTCTTCAATATTCTGAATGGCGCAGATATTTCCAGAGAGTACAATGACCGTGCTTGTGAAGTATGGCAGGAATTTGGATATTCATTTCTGGGAGAATTCTCAGATGTTTCTTTGAAATCGGATGTTCTACTATGCTGCGTTTGACCAATGTAGAACTAGAGCTCTAAACTGATATTGACATGATCCATTTCTTTAAGAAAGGAATTCGTGGTGGTGTAGCCAATGCAGTAAAAAGAAAGCAGTAGCAAATAATCATTTTATACAATCTTAAGATCCCTTCAAACCGAACTCATATATTTTATATGTTGATGCAACAAATTTGTATGGAGCTGCTATGAGTGAGTTATTCCAATGCGAGACTTTAGATGGCTTGTGCAGTATGAGCTAGAAAATTTTGACTGTTTCAAAATTGGAGATACATCTTCAAAATGATATGTACTGGAAGTGATTTGGACTATCCGCCAAATTTACATGATCATAATGACCTCTCTGTTCAAAGAATTAAAAGCCACCTGGAAGTAAATATTTCAAGTTGACTCCAAATTTGATGACTAAAGAAAGATACATTATACACCACAGAAACTTGAAGTAGTGTTTGAAATATGGATTGAAATTAAAGAGGGTACATGGGGTTTTGAAATTTTCACAATCGTCATGGTTGAAGCAATATATTGATATGAATACCGATCTTCGGAATTCTGCCAGGAATGAATTTGAACGTGATCTCTTCAAATTCATCATAAACTCGATATTTGGGAAAACTATGGAAAACGTGGGCAAGAGACAAGATATCAAACTATGCAGGCACTGGAAAAATATGCCCGGGTCTATAGGGTCGATGAGAATTTAGTAGCAGTTCGAACGGAAAAATTAACAGTTATCTATGACAAGCCGGTTTACGTTGGATTTCCAATTTCAGATATTTTAAAAACAGTGATTTATGATTATTATTATGGATACATCGCATCAAAGTATGGTGCTAAAGCGAACCTCTGTTACACTGATACCGATTCATTGATTTTGGAGGTATTTACAGAAATTGTATATAATGATATGAGAGAGTGGTCGGCAAAATGAAAGATGAATTTTCCGGATCACTAATAGAATGTTTTCATGGTACAGGTGCTAAGGCATACTGCGTCAAGAATACAACAGTGATGAAGAAGGCAAAAGGAGTTTCTTAAAATGTAAAAGGAGTTTCCAAAAATGTAAAAGAAAGTACACTTCAAATTTCAGACTATATTCGAATTATTGAAAGAGGTGGCTCTATATTACGCAAAATGTATGTTTTCACTTGTTACTCACATACCATTCACACGGAATTGAGAAACAAAATTGCGCTATCATCTACATTAGCTTTGGTTCATCATAAATTGAATTCGAAAGATAATGACGCAATATTGGATCTCCTTATTAATAATGACAGATAATTTGAAAGATGAATACATTGTCGAATTCGTATTGTTATTTAATAAAAACGAAAATTAAAAAAAACATTTTTTTATTCAAATTCCCTAAACACATATCACTTCAAACTACTTAAGCATGAATAACATTTTGATTGAGGATGAACCGATGATAATAAATGAAGTAAGGTAGCTGAATTTGTAGTTAAAATTTGCCCATAAATTCATCTGGTAGTTTGTGCCATGACAAAATGAGTTCCGCAAGTCTAGCTTTACGAATCAAATATACAAGTGGAAATTGTCGCAGTTCATCTTCAGTAAACGTGTATGAAGGTTTTAGCTTCTCATGTTTGGTTATAAGATCTATCACACAGTATACAGTGTCCATATCTTTGAAACGTTTCCACCAATGAGCAGAGGAAGATCACTGTAGAGCTGTAGTAAATTAGAGATTGACTCTGAATCATCTCTTATACCCTCTCGCTCTGCTTCACTCGTTTCTTCATACTCGTACTGGCACTACTCACTGGAGATCTGACTATGTCCCTGTTTAAGTTAGGGACATATATGTAAGATTATTATCATTATCCCAGTTGTCATCCGTACTGAACTGCATCCTCTCGGCATCAATTTGGCGATGTCGAGCTCTGTCACTCTGTTTAAACTGTTGATTAACCTCCTTTCTTGCGCCTCTTGGTGGGGATCTGACTATATCCCTGTCGAAGTTAGGGATATACGTTGAATAATCATCTTCATCCCAGTTTTCCTCTTGAATCATTTTTATTGAACTTTTTGACATTACTAAAACACTACTGGATCTTCAGTAAAGGACTATAATGATATTGTAGAATGTTGCTATTTCAATCTTTATATATACGAAACCTATAAACGAGTTTCCATGGAGGGAAAATATACTCAGCACATTCAACACCTGTTGGAGTGGGAAATATATCATATTCCAGGAAACTATACTGCTGACTCAATAACCTTGACAACCGTCTCAGATTTCTTCGTTCCGTCTGGTATGCGGAAACTTGAGATATCATATTTCCACTTACCAGACAGTATGAATTCCAGGAATCATTCAGCTGCCACTTACACTCAATGACCTTGTGGGATGCCAAGTCATGTCACCGCGGACAGCGGCTCGTTTAAAAAATTTGGTGAGTGGCTGAATACCAAGATTGGCAAGAAAAGTTCTTCAGAGTCGTGTGTGAAAAGTGAAATTGCTATTATTTATTTGTGTACCAAAAGAATCATCACAGAATTTCAGTCATTCAATGAATATTTGATGAGTTACTATTTGGAAATATATACTACTCAGTGTTTTGAACACATTTCAATGTTAATAAAATCGTATGCCTCAAATGTAGCAAAATATATTAAATTTTTATAATAATAATGAATAATTGAAACTTCACAGATACTATACTATTCGATTTATTTTAAATGTATATAGCGAGTGATACAAATATGTAAAAAAGTGTGAACCTTTAAAGTAAGAAATAATATATAGTAAGGTATATACAGGGTAAAATGGATAATGATAACTTAGCAAATGTACATGAAGAAATATAATGTCAACGGAATATTCAGCAGATGAAGATAAAAATATCATTGGCCTCCAAGTAGGTTTCTTCAACATACTGTCATTTCATTGCTTCAAAAATGCCAACACCCAAATTGATGGTATGCTTCAGGTCATTAACTTCTTTCTCCAAGTGCCGAACAATTCGCTGATGATTTTTCAACTCTATCATAGCTTCTGATAGTCTGGTTCGTTTCTATCTCATGAAATCATTAACGAGGTTGGTGGAAAATTCAGTCATATGCTTGTTTCCACCCTCCTGGCCTTCGTTAATAGAGTCTGCAGTTGTGCTTGCCGGTTCTTCAGTGATTTCCTCATCCTCCCCTCTATCAAATTCGGCCCTCACTGCTTCATTTTCACTTTCATCTAGGCTGATGTCCTCGGTAACAGGGTGAGGTGTGGAATGATGAACTGGTACAAAAACCTTTCTTCTTGAATATATTGGGAGTAGGTCCGAAAAGTTTCCATCTTATATCTGTTTCTCGCTTCCAATACTTCATATAGATTGTTATATGCTGAGTTACTTATTAATGAATCAGGAACACCGTAACTTTAATATAAATATCAGTACATTTAAGAATATACAGTTTGTCAGGCAATTGCTAAAATAATAATAATAATTGTAACTATGGCTCTGTATCTAAACAGAGTATTTCACTACCCTATACTATAATAAGATGCCCCTTTTTGAATTAATAATGAATTAAAATTAAACAATCATTCAAATATTTTGGTTTCATGATTTGTCTACCTGCCCTGGTAAAACCGTCGAGAGCAACTGTTTTATTTCGATCAAACACAGTGTCAATCACCTTCACATTATCATTTTCTTTTTCGTCAAATTTTTTCTCTTTCACTCCATTACTCATCTCTTTTTCACCACCTCCATTTCCATTGTAGAATTGTCCATAAATTTTATTGTAATCAACATTTTCACTACGTAACTCATTCGATTTTTTTTTTAAATCTTCTGTTTCTATTCAGAATTATATTGGAATATTTTAGTTTCACCCAATATGCTCTATGTCTATTGTGGTCTATATGTACAATAACTCCTGGATTCCAAGAACTATCCCTATTCAATATCATAACATTATCATTCATTTTCAAAGTGCCCAAGTCTCTAGATGTTCGATTATAATACTTTGTTTGGTTTATTTTTTGTTTCTCTAAATAAAATTTATGATTTCCAGATACAATTTAGGGCTTCAATAAATTATTTCTCATTGGTATATGTCCTTTCAATCTTTGATTAAATAACAGTTGAGCTGGTGATGGGGTTTTATGGTCCAATGGCGTATTTCTATATTCTGATAAAGATAAATAAACATCAGTTTGGTCAGTATATGCTTTTTTCAATAATTTTTTTATTGTTTAAACATGCCTTTCAATGAAACCGTTTGAATGCGCATAAGTAGGAGACGACGTTCTATGTTTTATATACCATATTTTCATGAAACATTCAAATTCAAAACTAGAATATTGTGCACCATTATCTGATTCAAGAATATCTGGTTTACCATGTCTTGCAAAAATTTCCTTTAACTTCAAAATAACTACCCTACTTGAATTATCTTTCAACAATACTATTTCTGGAATCTTCGAAAATGTATCCACAACTAGTAAATAGGTTCTACCTTCGAAATAGAAAAAATCTGTAACGACAATTTCCCAAGCTCTCTTTGGCACATCTTTATTAATTATAGTTTCTCTTTGATTCTTTCTCTGATAAGTAAGTATACAGTTACTAACAAAATCTTCCATCTCTTTGGACATAAATGGCCAAAATATCAATTCTCTTGCCCTCAAAATAGTCTTTTCTATACCTAGATGATTCAAATGTAACCTTTTCATCATTTCTTTGCGTAAAGATTTTGGTATTATTATTTGATCTCCATTGAAAAGTACTTCATTGCTTTCCACTATTTCATCCCTAGCATTCCAGTATGGTCTAACCACTTCTTCCAACAATGAATTTTTATGTAATGGCCAGCCTATTTTTACGTATTTTAATACACATTGAAGCACATCATCTTTCTCAGTCTCTACCACAATCTCTTCAAACTTCCTTTCGCTCACTACATTGAGATTGTGACAAACACTTAGATGCATATGCAACTGGTGCATTATTTTGTATTAAAACTGCCCCCATACAGTCTCTTGAGCTATCAACTGATAGAACTATTGACAACTTCTCATCAAAAAAATGTAACTGCCTTGTCGTTAAAATTTCTTTCAAATAATTGAATTCCTCTTCACATTTATTATTCCTGCTCCAGACTAATTTTTTTTTAATAATTGTCTCAAATTACTGTTGAGTTTACTCAAATTTGGTATGAATTTTGAAACATATTGTAACATTCCTAGAAACCTACTTAATTCTTTACTATTGTTGGGTAATCACTTAAATTATTTCATTATCTACTTCAATACCATTTTTCGACATTATATGACCCACATACCTGACTTCTGGCATGAAGCAATTACATTTTTCTTTATTGAATTTCACCCCATTCTCTTTTTCTTTCTTTAAAACTTTTTGCAATATTTCTTTATGTTCTGTTTCATTCTTAGAATGAATGATTATATCATCAATGAAAACTATTTCATTCGGAATATCTTTGAATATTTCTGAAAACACCCTGTGAAAAATCTCTGGAGACACAGAAAGCCCAAACACAAGTCGTTTGAAACAATACCGACCGAAAGGAGTAGCAAATGTAGTCAATTTTAATATGAAATATGGTGGATTACGTAATCCAATCTTCCGCAATAAAATCTATACAATAGGTAAAGTCGTCGGCAAGTATTCAACAAAAAACAACTGTAGTCAATTTTGATGCATTTTCAGAAAGAGTTATTTGCCAAAACCCCCTGTATGCATCAAGAGTTGAAAAACAAGCAGAACCTGATAAATCATGTGTAAGTTCTTCAAACGTAGGTAATTCATAATGCTCCCGAAATTAACTCGCGTTAAAATTTTTTGGATCTAAACAAAATCTGATATCCTTATTTTTTTCTCACTATAGTTATTGGATTTACAAATTCAGTAGATTCAGTAACTATCTTTATAATATCTTCCTTACACATTCGATCTAACTCTATCTGTAATTTATCTCTGACTCCAAAAGGTACTTTTTTGGCATGAGCCACACTGGGTTCATATTTGTCTTTCAATTTGAAATCAACTGAATCAGTATTTATCTCACCTATACCTGTAAATAATTCTTCGAATTCAGATAAGATACTGAAGTGTTTCTCCAAAGCATGGACTCGTTTCAATAAACACAAAGACTGTGTTGCTTTTATTCCTAAAATTGGCCAACCATCTACTGTTGTTTCAACCACAATAAACTCTAGATCATATTGGATATCCTGAACTACTACGTGTAAATTACATTTTCCACATACGTTAATTCCACTACCAGAGTAATTCAGTATTTCATAGCTACAATGTCTCAAAAATTTATGTAAATTTAAATTCTCAAACTTATTTTTTGGTAATGCATTTACTTGGGCCCCAGTATCTAATTTGACAGCAACTACATTTTGCAACTCTACAATGAAAATATTTTCAATCCATTCATCTGCCAAATGTGAGTTTTTAATAACACCTAATACAAAATCACCCTGTAAATCATCAATTCGTGCATTCTCGCAAAATGATTTGGTTTTTTGCAAGAATTACTTCGGGCAGGGCAAACATTATGTTTGAAATAATATGAATAACCACAACGGGTACAAATTTGCTCCCATTTTCCTTGTCTCCCTTGTTCGCTTCCAAATTCTGAAGTTTTTCTACAGGTAACTTTTGATGTATTCTCTCTTTTCTTCACTTCATGCATTTCCACAGTGTCTCCAGAATCCATCAGATTCTTTATATGCTGTTCTGTTTGTTCTGCAGCTCTGCATATTTTAATTGTTTTCTTCAGGTCTAATTTCTCCTCTCTTGACAGCTTTTCTATAACATGTTGATCCCTGGTACCATATACATTCTGTAACTAATTAGATCACTCTTTACATCTCCAAATTCGCAGGACGACGCCATAGCTTTCAAATCTTTCAAAAACGTATCAAATGTTTCATTTCTTGCTTGAACTCTCATGTAGAATTTGTGTCGTTCGGATTCTTTTTAGGAAAAAAATACTTTTCTAATTCAACCATCAGTTTTGTTTTATTTTTTCTGACATCTTGAGATAATCCTAAACTCTCAATTATTTCCAGTACTTCTCCTCCAATAATATATAGTAATACTGCTGCCTGAATCTTCTCATCTTCAACAGCACATCCTGTAGCTATGATATATAACTCAAATTGCTGTTTGAATAATTTATTCCAGTTAATAGCTAAATCACCCTCCATAACCATTCTCATCGGTTGAGAAACTCCGTTTGACAATTCTGTCACTAATAATTATACGAAACTTTCAATCAACTTTTACTTACAGTATATATATTTTACAAGAGTTTGAGGTTCTTCTCACGACTGCGCCATGTGATATACTGAGTAACTTATTAATGAATCAGGAACACCGTAACTTCAACATAAATATTAGTACATTTAAGAATATACAGTTTGTCAGGCAATTGCTAGAATAATAATTATTGTAACTATGGCTCTGTATCTATACAGAGTATTTCACATCCCTATAGTATATAACACAGATGGAGATTTCATCAACTCAAACCCCTGTGATATCAATCTGAGTTACTTTGTGGAGGCTTTTAGGGTTTCCTGTCCCATTCGCTTAGCTGCTATCGAAGTTTTCATTTTAACTCTTATTAATATCTTATTCTTTTTATTCAAAACTGTCACTATAATAGTCAACTATAATTTGACTTCGAATATTATAATCTTTCATAATCAGAAATATGGGGTGGAACATCACCGAGCCAATACATTGTTTCAAAAAGTATATTTTGGGGGACTTTATGTTTTCCATTTATAAAAATATTCCACCACTCCAACTGGACCAATAAATTAATTCCTTTATTACTTAATGGAAGGAGCCCATTAATATATTTCTATGAAGTATTGGGAGAAAGTACTGACATTGCATTTTTAGCAAAAATTTGTTTCCATACTTTTTTGTAGCATAGTGCAATCCATTGAACTTGATTTGAGTGAATACTAATATTACATATATTTTAATTGAACAAGAGATGCACATCCTGAAATTTCTTTTATTAATATGAAAATTATTCTGTGTCTAGATATTTGAAACATTAGGCATAATGCAATTTATTGAACTCATAATTTGAGAGAATTCTGATATTACAATACTGGAAATGAAATAATATAAGCATATCCTAATATATGCAAGCCATGTGATACAAATTAATATCCTCACATTGAATCATAGGAATTATTACTATGAATTTTTGCAACTGGAAAATTTTGTGTTGAATCATATTCAATACTCATGAAAATTATTCCTGTTATGTGTCATGATAATAATCGTGTACAGGGGGTGTACCATAATTGCATTTTTGGAAATCCAAAGTTGCTAAATGAGTTCAATATTGGGGATGAATTTCATGAGGATACCTAATCACATTTGAACTTCATTTCTCAAATTCGGGAATTGTATGATGAAAAATTAAAAAAAAAACTAATGGGACACCTTGTAAAAGATATTTTGATTTGTTTATAAATTTCATAACCGGAAACGTGACGTCATCGAATTCCAGGAAATCACCTATTGATCTCCTCCTAATGCTCTCTCATAGCTTTTTAAATGATTGGGCATTATTATTATTAGCCGTGGCGCTCTTCCGGAGGACTTACTCTCATTATTCCTCTACTATAGACATTGTCTTTCTACGATTCAATTCACGACGTTCCGATTGTTCGTATCTACAATAGCTCTGAAATGTGAGTTATATTAGATGCATGCAATATTGTTTGCACCAAAAATGTCTCCACCCACATTCACATTCAAACCTATTCCATCTGGATTAGGTACCACACAAGAAAATGTCAACTGTTTGAACTATCAACGCTCAAAAGCGAAAGACAGGATGAAGAAAGAGGGAACAGAATGGTGAAACAGGAGAGAAGAGAGAAACCAACACAAGAAGTTCAAAAAAATCAGATCCTATTATCACTATGGTAGGAAAAAGGAAAAACTGCTGGTCGGCTTATATAATCCCTAAGACCTTTATCGAAAATTCAATCCTTAGTAAAATGTTGAGGATAGTGAATCCTATCATTTTAATAAAATTATTGAAAAGTGTTCGGAGAAAAAAAATAGATGGGTCTTATACAGGCCGTTTTTTTTATGTTGTACCACTTTGCCATTTGCCAATTTTAGTGATCAATGAAATGGTGTTTCCAAATCGGAACATTTTTCAAAATATACGAGGAGAAGCGAAATGGCTCATTTTCTTGCCTTTGCGCTGGCACCTCTATTTTAGGAATATCGAAATGTGTTCAAGAAACTCTCTTCTCTGTTATACATTTGTTTCGATGTGCTGTGCTTTGGTTTTCGGTACGACGTTTTGTTCTCCAGGGGCCACCCTCAACAAAATTTTTTCTTATACGGTCCTGTACGTTTGAATTTAAGTATTTTTTATGTCACCGAATTCAGATATGTATCTCACCTGGTATTTATTTCTACATTTCTGCCCATAAATTCCATCATCTATGTCCGAACAATGAAATTCATCCCCTTCGGAATACGGTCCTGATTATTTTTGTTCGTATTTGAAAGGATATTTGACTTAAGTTGCGAGAATAAACTTTAAAATAAATCTTCCTTGAATGGATACGCTTCGAAACCCGATCCCAAAACTTCAAATCAAATCGAGATCAAATCCAGTGTAATTGTTGTTGTTATTTGTTTTGTTTTAAAATTGTATTTCCGTTAACCAGCTGTAATCCCCCTACGAACGACAGCCCATAGAAGTTGAAACTTCGAGGATTAACGAGGTCTTATCTTTTAACGTGCGATTCCCAGCACGAGACCAGTGACCATGCTGTTAATCGAACCTACGTCCCTCTGATTGATAGACTAGCGCTCTATCATCATGACCACTGCGGTAATGAAAATGAAAAAGCAGAGGAATAACAAGGAACGATTGATACATTCACTTCATAAATTTTTTTATGTCAAATAACCGAGAATAAATTTTCCTATGTGTCAGTTCTTAGGCGATAGGCCAACCAACCTATTTCAAATAAAAACGGAAAGTTTCAAACTCCATGAAGTATGTAGTGAGTCATGGAATAAAAGGAAGTGGATGTCAGGCTACAAATTATTTAGTTTGAATCTGAAGGGTGCGTTATTTATACGTTATGGAGTTTTCTAATGATGAAAAAGTGGATATGTTGTTCGTGTATGCGAGGTGTTTGAGGATTAGCACCAAATCTATATATCAAAAACTGTATTCCGAACGTCGTCAGCCCAATTCCAGAAGTTTTCAACGTATCGAATGGCAATGACCATGAAACCGGTACGGAGGTGTTCCCCCAATTAAATCGAAAAATAATTTCAGCTTTGATATTTGAAATGCATTGCAAAGTGGTTCTTGTAGAAAACTTTGCCAAGTATTAAACATATATAATTCAATGGTCGTAGGGGGCAGTAGTTGTTTTCTGTTGAATACTTACCGACAAATTTACTTATTGAATAGGTTTTTTTGCGGAAGATTGGATTACGTAATCCACCATAATTCATTATTAGTTTTATGATCTTCCGTCAAGTAGTGTCGCCCATCTTTCATGATGTTTCTGGCTTCATATTGAAGTCGACACGTAGTCGGAGTGCATTTTAATCTGGAACCCAGAGATGGCGCTGAATTCATACTTCAGTGTTTGTCTCAGCGATTTCCAATTAGGATGAAAGGATTCAATTGGGTCGAACTAGCCTTCGCTGATGATTGGCGATGACCATGAAACCGGTACGGAGGTGTTCCCCCAATTAAATCGAAAAATAATTTCAGCTTTGATATTTGAAATGCATTACAAAGTGGTTCTTGTAAAAAACTTTGCCAAGTATTAAACAGATATAATTCAATGGTCGTAGGGGGCATTAGTTGTTTTCTATTGAATACTTGCCGACAACCATACCTATTGTATAGGTTTTTTTGCGGAAGATTGGATTACGTAATCCACCATAATTCATTATTAGTTTCATGATCTTCCGTCAAGTAATGTCGCCCATCTTTCATGGTATTGAATGAAGTTTACGAGAGCACGGTTCATTTGTGAAAATAAAAAATAAAAGTTACCCTATTACTGGAAATGGTGATAATGGAATCTACGTTTTACGTAAGTTTTTTGAAAGTATCATGTTACACATAGTAGAATAATAATTTGAATTAGAATTCGTGGAATACAAGAAAAATCAGAATGAGGAAGTATCTCTTAGCAATGTATACTGGTATATCGCATTCATCAACAAGAAAAATTTTGAAGATACATAAGTTCAAGCCTTACAGAGTGAGAAAAGTACATTATTTGTGTTTAACATACTACAATAATATAGCAGTATTTTACACATGGCTACTGGGACATTTTTGGCAAGATGATAAAATTTGTAGTAAAATTTTATGGTGCGAAAGAAAAGAAAGAAAGAAAGGTTCGAAATTAATGTCTGGGTTTGGGGTTTTGAATACCAGAATCAGTGGTCCGTACTTCTTTGATATTCCATTGACGGGGAGCTGTATCATGAGTTCCCATCGGAAATTTTGGGCAATTTTTTTTTAAGATTTGCTTCTGAATGTCCTGAGGAAATATGAATATTTTCAACATGGTGGAGCGCCACCACATCGCACACGAATTTGTAAAACATTTCTCGACAGGACCAGGCCAGGAAGAAGGATAGGAAACAACGGTCCTATTAAATGGCCACCACGTTCACTCGACCTTACTCTTCTTGATTATTCGATATGTGGTTTCAGCAAGGACGAAGTGTTCAGTTCAACTTTTGAAAATTTTGAATAGTTGGAAGCTTCAATCAGTCGAGCATGCATGGCTATAACTTTCCGAATGCTTCAAAGCTGCCACAAACGTACCATTCTTAGAGCAAAAATGTGTTTGAGGGAAGGTGAGTGTCAATTTGAACATCTTATTAGATGCCAGCAGCGTTGACTAAAAAAATGTGTACTCAAGATATGAATTGTTGTCATTCATTATTTTTATATTTTCTTATCTCAATTTTAAATAGTTTCAAGTTTAATGTGTATTTTAAAGAGGAATGTCGCTTTTTTTCTGCAATTGCTAGAGCAAAATCAGTACAAAAAAAATTAAAATTTTCATTGTTCGTGCCTTAAAGATGGAATTTATGGGCAGAAATGTAAAAACAAATACTAGGTAAGATAAAATAGAAAAGAAAAAATAGAGTTGAGGGTGGACCCCGAAGAACGAAACGTCATATCGAAAATCAAAGCACAGCACATTGAAACAAATTCAAAACATAGAAGAAAGTTTTCTGAACATTTCGGATTTCCTCGTATATTTTGAAAACGGTTCGTGATATTTCCGACTCGGATATATCATTTCATTGTTCACTAAATTAGGCAACTTTTGTTTATTTAACCAACTTCCTATCATTTACCGTTTTCGAGATGCTAATAGTGGTACGACATATAAAATACGGACTGTATATTCATAACGAATTTAAAATCATTGCATAAAATAAATAGATTGAATTGCCATATTTCTTTTAGTGCCATTGATCTCAAAGATGCATATTTATCACTCTCTATTGTAATGAACTTCAGAAAGAGCTAGGAATGGAATGAAAAGTACTTTTCATAATTCTCTATTTGACAGTATTCCCCTGACATTTTTCCTTAGTGATAAACACATATACAAAGTATTTTATCAAATATGAATACAATACCTATTACATCTCCCTTCTTAATATACAAAAAAACAAAATAAATAGAAATAACAACAACAATTACTGAAATAAATTACGTCTCATACAAAATCTTTAAAATGATTAGGTTTTACTACTAATCTTCCCGACCTAGTTCGATAACGATGTTCCATTTTCGAATAACTGAAATATTCTAAAGTATTTCTTTCTGATTTTTCTGAACTAACCATATTTGGATGTCTGGTTTCTATTAATTCTTCTTCCTCTCATTTTACTTGCTCACTAATATCATTCGTTTCAACTATTTCACTTGCCTCTCTTTTTGAGGTTCGTTGCAACGGTAAACTATCTCGATTTTCAAATGTATTTTTATCATTATCCAAATAGTGACAAATTTTCTTCAAAAATATTCAATTTCGCACTTCAACTCGATCAGACTCACACAATTTGATTCTGTAAGATCTAGGTCTAGTTTCATCTATCCCTGGCTCCCATTCACCATCATTCATAACCATCACATTGTCACCTAATTATAACTCTTTTAAATCTTTTGCATTTCTCTCATAATAAAACTTTTGTTTGATTTGTTTTTCTTCCAATCTTTTAGAAAAATCACCTTTGACTATGCTTGGATACAACAATTCCTCGTTTACTGGTGACTGTCCTCTCAGCCTATGGCTGAAAAGTTACTGTGCCGGAGATGGTTAATTTGCAGATAAAGGTATATTCGTTACTCAAGCAGAGACAAATATATGTCCTTTTTATCATTAAAACATTTTTTTTTTGTTTTTTTCATCATCTGAACCTGTCTTTCAATCAACCCATTCGACTGGCTATGACTAGGTGATGATGTTTTATGTATGAATACGAGAAATTTCTTCAATTCGAATAGTTTGAGAAATTGTATGAATTCCATTCCATGCCATTATTTCTGAATACAGCATTATATACCTACAGTGCATTCCATTTAAAACGATCCACCCTGAATAACTTTCGGAAAAAAAAACACCTCAACAATAGTATACAGGGGAACACATTTTGACATATTTACAGTTGATGTTACTTCCCCTATCGCATCCCCAGAGCAAGTCACCATTTTTTTCAATGGATCACCCCATACTGTTTTGCATTATCAGATGTTCCATGATGAACATATTTCAACAAAGTAGAATACGGTCTGCCGCTTATAGTTCGGGAACTAAAAATTATTTGAGTTGAAAACGATCCACCCTGAATGAACTTCTGCACAATCTGTTACCTAGTTTTCATAGGTGTTTTTTAGAAGTATACTTCAAAAATGTCTTATTTTGCCTATTTAAGTTAGAATTCGATATTCTCTTCATTTTGTATTTGTCTCATTCTACAATAACGATTACCTACCAGGTGAAGTTACAATTGGTGTTTCTACGCTTAGAGAAATGATTGAAATAGTGAGTTTGTACTACCAGAATGGAAATAGTGCTAGAGCTGCTGCCTGTATATTCAATGATGATCATCCAGGAAGAAATGTACGACACAAATACGTTTCGGAATTATTGAACAAATTTATGGAAACTGGATCTGTTAACAATAAAGAGCATAATCGTTCAGGAGTTGTCAACGATGAAGCTACTCCTATTGCAGTTTTAGGACACGTTGGACAAAAGGAAAATACGCAATCTCTTACTAAGTTATCTCGAGAATCAGAAATCAGTCATACAAGTGTTTTCAGGATCCTTCATAAGTAAAAAGGGCCCTGCACAATCCTTATGGAAAATGGCTCTGCTAAATTCGATGAAATTTTGCAGAAGGATAGTATTCGGTGAGCTAATCAAAAGTCGCCTATCGATCCCATATGAAGTAGTTGAAAAAAAATCTCTTCTACCTACATCGGGTTCGAACTGACCATCGCTATGCTGGAGTTTCGAACGGCCTGTGCATCAGACCGTTGAGCGCATAACAATTTTAGTTCATCTTTAAAGCGTTTCCTTTCACTGCCCACTTCTTTTTTCAACTGAATCCTACATTCTACCCCCATCACACCTCGCCCTTTCCCCTGCACCTTCGCTCAACCCTTCATAATGCTCCATTGCACACATTCAAGGTTAAAGATTCCTTAATCATTTCATTCTAATCTTTTGAAGATTTCATTATAATATGTATATTTACGTCACACCACACCCCTCCCTCATCTCTGCACCCCCACCATTTATTGATGCCCCATTATACATTTTCAAGGTTACAGATTTTTCAATTGTTTTTGTTTCGAGTGGCTGTGTTCATACCCTTGGTGCGGTGGTGAGGGAGGATGTACTGTAATGTATATACAGGGTGTTATTTAAGTACGTGGCCAAACTTGAAGGAGTGATTCTTAGAATGATTCTTAGACTAAAAGTTCAAATTAACATAGGTCCTGTAATGTTTCATTTTCAAGATACGGGGTGTCAAAATTTTTGAAAGAAACCGTTTTTTCATTAAATATCTCAATAATCTTTTAACCGATTTTATTGAGATTTGGCATTGTTATTAAAGGTCGTGAAGGGCTCATTTAGCCCTAACTATATCAAAAGTATCATGTCCAATAGCGTCCCGGAAGGCACCGTAATCAATATTTTTGGCAGAAAAATTTGAGCCAATGATTTTTTTGCATTTTTGTGTTTGTCTCACATTGAGCAACTGAAATTACAACTTTTTCGTATCAATAATTTTTTTCGTATCTTGATTAGTTTTTATGAGGAAACGTAAGTCCCTGAAACAACACACTAAACCATTTCAAATACTAAACCATCAAAAACTGGGGTGTTACTAGTTTTTATATAAATAGTCTATTCCAGTCTCAGAATTTTCATCAAAATTAATTCAATAATAATAACAAAGAAACGAAAACGATGATTTCTTTAAAAAAAAATTCTCCCTGTATCTTGAAAACGAAGTAATACCGGACCTATGTTTACATGAACTTTTTGTCTTAAAATCACTTAAAAAATCACCCCTTCTAGTTTGGCCACGTACTTACATAACACAAAAGATTGAAATGAAACAATTGAAGAATCTTTAACTTTGAAAATGTGTAATGGGTGACGGGTTGACTAGGGGTGCGAGGATGAGGGCGAGGTGTCTTGAGGGTAGACTGTAGGATTTTATTGAAAAAAGGGGTGGGTAGTAAAAATGAACGTTTTGAAGATGATTCGAAACTGTTATGCATTTACAACAGCGGAAAGTGTACTTTGAGGACTTTGGGGGGCTGTAAGGGGTCTGGGGTTGAAAATTGAGGGTTGTGCCCATTAACACTTTTGATCAGCATACCAAATATTTCCTTTCTGCAAAGTTTCAGCAAATTCAGCCGAGACGATCTTTAACCTCAAAAGTGAATGACGGGTTGAGTGGGGATGCGAGGGTGACGGCGAGGTGTGGTGAGGGGTAGACTGTAGGATTTCATTAAAAAAGGGTTGTGCAGTGAAACGAAACATTTTGAAGATGAATTGAAACTGTTATGCATTACTAAGACCGGAAAGTGTACTTTGAGGGTTTTCGGGGGCTCTAGGGGATTTGGGGTTAAAAATGGAGGGATGGGCCCATGAGGACTTTGGATCAGCATACTGAATGCTATGTCTCTGCAGAGTTTTAACGAATTTAGCCGAGAACCATTTTACAAAAGGATTTTGCGGGGTCCTTCCATTCATATAAGATTATACTAGTTCATGAATTGAACGAAGATGATTTCGATAGACTTATCGAGTTTTGTAAAAGTCTCACTGAACGAATGAAATTGTCGATATTGGAGTGATACGAGTCCTCATTTTTACCGTCAAGTTCATACCCAACGACCTCAAAAACTAAATGTTTGGGCAGGAATTTTAGGTGACCACATCACAAGACCTTTTTTTATCGATGATAATTTGACTAGTGAGGAATATTTGAATATGTTGGAGAATTGAATAATACCGGGGCAATTGAGGGGGATATGAATTTATCCGAAAACGAAATAGTTTTTCAGCAGGATGATGCACTTGCTTATTATGCAGCTCCAGTGCGACAATTTTTGAAAGATCATTTTTCTGGTCGCTGGATTGGCAGAAGAGGTCCCACTGAACAGCCACCAATGTCTTCGGATCTCATTCCTTAAGATTTCTTTCTATTGAGTCTCTTGAAGTCTGAAGTGTATGAGATAGAATCAACAGCATTAGAAGATTTGAGAAAGAATATCATGAGGCATTGCAGAGAAATAACTCCCGAGATTCTCATCCATGTGAGGGTGGCAATGAAATCTCGTTTGTACCATTGTATGGAGGTTGGTGGACACGTTTTTGAACATTTACTATAAAAAATTTGTTTCTTCTCATTGTCAAGTATTTAATAAAAAATCTCTTTTTCTGATTTATTGCTTCCATAGTACGCAAGCCATCGTAAAAAATCTGAAGTGATAACCAGCAAATTGTAACTTTGTATACTATTTAAGAGTGACGAGTCTGGCAAGATGTCGCAGAGAAACTTTGAAAGTGGTAAGTTTTCCTCTGTCGCCAAATCGACATCTTTTTAGCGTCAGACTGCTGAAGATCCTTATTGATTTTGTTGGCAATGGTGCCATTGGAAATCTCATTAAATTTTCGTATTCTCGTAGAAAAATCAGTCAAAATTCGGTAATTCTAGGTTGTCCCCACTCTAAACTTGTCGATACCACTTCTTAGATTGGCGACAGGCAGCAATCTGATTTATCTAGGAAAATACAAAAATTTAATAAGATTTTCATAAAATTTAGCAAATGCTTTTACTATAGGTTTGTATCTCTCATAACGTCTGTTTCAATAAATCATAGTAAAAGCTTTTGCTCAAGGTTTATGCATACGACCCATTGTTCGACAAAATTAATACGGATCTTCAACAGTCCGACGCTCCAAAGATGTCGAATTGGCAACAAAGGAAAACTTACCACATTCAAGGTTTCTTCTCTGAGACATTTTGTCAGACTCGTCACAGTTAAATAATATACAAAGTTACAACTTGCTGCTTATCACTTCAGCATTTGTACGATGGCTTGCGTACTACCATATTTGTCTCTAGAACGTGTTTATCAAAATGTGGCCTCCTCCTGTATAATTATTGACCCATTTTTTTATTTTCAATGCAAACCATTGTTTCAAAAGTTATTCAGGGTAGCTCGTTTTCAGCCAAAATTATTTATAGCTACCGAACCATAAGCTTTAGACCATATGTTTTATACTTGGTTAAAAACTGCTCATCATGGAGCATCTGACAATGCTAAACAATATAGGGTGTTCGACTCAAAAAAATAATGACAAGCTCTGGGGATGCGATAGGGGAAGTAACATCAAATGTAAATATGTCAAGATGTGTCCCCCTGTATACCATTGTTGATGTGTTTTTAATTTTTCCTGAAAATCAATGTTCCAAAAGTTATTCAGGTTGGCTCGCTTTCTACTCAAATAATTTGTAGTTCCCGAACTGTAAGCGTCACACTATATCTGAAAACTGCTCATCATAAGCATCTAATAATGCGAAAAAAAATAGAGTGATCCATTAAAAAAATGATGATATGATCTGGGGGGTGCGATAGGGGAAGTAATATCAAATGTAAATGTGTCAAAATGTGTCCATACTACTAGAATCTGTGTCAAAATATTTACACATCGATTTTGTAGCATACATGGATGTTACTGGGATTGAAGTCGATCCAGATAGGAAATACCAATATTTGGGCTTTAATTTCAATATTACAGATTTAATCTAAACGAATTGATTACACTGCACGGTCATTTGGACATTACAAAAAAAAGTTCTCTAGGTTTCTTACAGCATGCCCCGCTATTTGATATGGGTGACTGCGTTTATTTAATGAATGACACAAATATGTAGCATTCAAAACAATAATGACATAAATGATCATAAAAAATATTGAATCTGTTGTGAAGAATGAGAAGTGCAGAATCTATTGGAAATACTCATTCTCCACCCTCAGGCAAAAACAAGCCAATAAGTCTGATGTAGTCCTACTCGATCATCAAAGTAGGATAATTTTCGTCATTGCATTTTCGGCTCCTGGCGAAACGAACATCATCCGAAAGGAGGAGAAAAAACAGAAGACAAAATATCGAGACTTACTCTTTGAACACCGCAGGCTTTACCCAAACCATTGTTGAAATGGTGGTTCTGATCATAGGACTACTTGGTGGAATGATGCTTTATGATCTTATGAGTAGCCTGTTATTTTTGAAGTTACAAAAAAAAATTAAGGTATTTTGGTTATAAATGTAAAGGCACGTCACTGACAATTATTACAATTGACATCCAAAAGGTGTCAGTTGTAACAGGAGTAGGTGTCGATTGTAACAAGCATCTTGTATCGGAAGATAATTGAAATAAAACACTTTTTTTGATACTATTCATTGATTCCCAAAAGTTGTTACATATTAAAAAATGTAAAGACACGTCACTGACAATTGTTACAATTGACACTCAAAAGGTGTCTGTTGTAACAGGAGTAGGTGTCGATTGTAACAAGCATTTTGTATTGGAAGATAATTCAAATAAAACACTTTTTTTACTATTAAATAACTTTCGAAAATGGTTATATATAAAAAAACAAACAAAACAGAACGCATTCTTCAAGAAAAAATAAAGAAATATATTTTTATTTGAATAAATATAACATTAAGGTATCTAAAAGTTTTCTAAGATAAGATGAGGAAAATCTAATTTAAAGTTAGCGGTATAGTGGCAAATTATTGCTAAATTAGTCAGGATCCTCAGAATCAGCAGAGTCGCAATTCTGACAAATAAAAACAGGATTATTCTCTCTTCTCGGATGTCGTTACAACCGTCAACGGTGATAATGTTACTACTGGCACCAACAGACACATCGACCTGATGTTCACCAAATAAACTATCTAACTGTAATACCCAGATTTTAGCTGATTTAAATGGTCCAAGTGAAGTAGACATAAAATACATACTGAGGAAAATATTCACAAAATAATCCTTAAATCTATAATTACTTGATGTAGCAAAAACAATATTTTCTCAAATTACGCCCTGTGTTATTTGTGTTTCGCAAACTTCTTACCGGCAATATGTCGGGTTTCAAATCGTGTTACATGTGACCAAGTTGCTCGCGCTTACCATCATAGATGGCGGCTGTAGATCGAATGTTACAAACGGCACCCGTTACAACCGTCACCGATCTCCCCTACTACAATAGAAAATTCAGACATCTGATAGAGAATAGGAAAATTGATCATCATAGTAAGTACCTACTTTCTCCAATTTTAAACCCAGCATAGTTAAACGAGTTAACAGAACTTTGAAAAAAAAAAGAATATGGAAACATTTTAGCCTACAAGGAAACTACAAATGATTAAATATTCTACTAAAAATTGTAACCAACTATAAAAATTCTGCACATGCAACAATAGGAATAAAACCGAAAGATGTAAAAAAACGCTTCTAGTCACCTCAAAACAGTGGACTCAAGAAAACGTAAGAATAAGTATAAACCGAAAGGTATTTGCTGAAGGGTATACATCAAACTGGTCTTATCAAATTTTAACTGTTAGAAATGTCTGAAAGTCTAATCGTTTAGTATATTTTGTCATACAAGGTGAATTTTATAAAGAAGAACTCCACGAAGTCAGACATTCTGATGCTTATATGGTTGAAAAAATTCTGAGAAAAAGGGGAGACAAACTCTATATCAAATGGTTAGTCTGAGCAAACAGTATAGTTCATGGATATCAAAAAAAATATGATTTCTCACTAAAGTTAAAAAATTGTTGTTAAAAGTGTTATATCCGTCAACCGGTCAGTTCCACTGATACATTATTTACATAATGAATTATTCACAATATGGATGTCATATAGTGAAAATAGACTGCTGGAATTGCATCTCGGACAAATCCCAATGTCAGTAGATAAGGACTTGCTGATTTAACGACGCCAGCGAGAGACCACCTGCACTGGATTTTATATTCGTTTTAATATCAATAAATTTGTATACAATATAACGGTGGTACGTACCACCCCTGTATAATTTTTTAAAAAGTGTATCAGTGAAATACTGATATAACATGGATTATTGGAATATATTTGCTGCATAATTCCAATCCATTCTGGGCGAATTCTTGTATGCAAATTTCCGTGAGATTATATAATGTAAAGATGGATGAATTCCAAAGTTAAACTAATATTTCCACTAGTGTGGTTAACCCCTGGTTGCAGCAGCTGTAAAGCATCTTGCAACAACATCACAACTCAGCTGGTATAGTCCATTTTTCAAAATTCCAGAATATTTTCTATAATGTTGTCTTTTCAAGATATCTATCGTAAACTCTCTCGAATCCCAAGTACGCTGAGGAGTGATCTTTGATGATTGAGAATACTCGTACATATGAATGTTAAATCTATCGGTCGGTTCATCAAATGAGTAAAAATTATTGGTAATGAATTTTGATTTGGGTCAAAAACTGCTCTCACTCGTGTTCTGTAAAAACACCTGACCTAACTCATTTCCAGCTATCACAATACATAAAGTGAAATTTAATATTCTTTCAACCAACACTACTTTCGTTTTTCTCTTTGGAAAAATTCTACTATACAAGTTAAATTTGGACTCGGTATTACTCATTTTAATAAGGAAATGTTTTTTATGATATTGCCCCCGCTTAAATATTATTTTTCTATCACTGGAAGTTGTGGATAGTTTCATGTAGGATTGTTTCAACTTGACATGTATTTATGAACATAATATTATATGATTTCATTATAAAAAGACCTTCCCTGAGATGGTGAATGGATCAAAAGTATTTTTAATCAAATTAAATAGGTCAATAAATATTTTGCAAATGGGTTGACTGAAAAATTTCAGTCCATAATATGATTAATCGACAATTTGAGAATGATTTTTTCAAACATTTCACTGGTTTGGTTAATAAACAATCATCATACCAATCGAAGGTATGAAGCCTATAGAATATGCAAACGTTAGGTTGACAATTTTTTTCCCGTAACAACTCTTGGGTAGGCAGGTATGAATAGGTGAATCGATACTAGTATCTTGCACTGGTCTGGTTAAAAAATTAAATTTGAGTAGAAGTAAAATTTATTTCATTACTATAGGGTTGTCTGCAAAAAATCAGTCCTGAATTCCAGTTGTCGAGTTTTAAAAAGTGAAATATTGTTGCGAGTGAATACGTGCGACAGAGAAGTCCCAACGAAACATCCCATGCGATAGAAGAGGGCAGAGCATTGCAGCTGTGTGTAGTTCGTCCATTTAATGAAAAAGAGTGCGAATGCTATTTGTCCGTTGAAAATGAAAAGGAAAGCGATAGACTCGTAAATGCTGTGAATCATTTTGGAGTGACATTTATGTGACATTGGAGTATATGCATCATTAGTAAATAAAAAGGTAATAGTGAAACATATACCGGGTGGCTACGGAAGTATTGCCTACGGAATATCTGTTATTGTATGAAGTAGGTTTGTGAAATTTGGAGCGTCGATATAATGACATAAGAGCTAGAATTTGAGCATATTGACATGTCGAAGTTAACTTCCGGTCTGACCGGAAGTAACATCAACTTTCTTATTTTAAATGGAAACCCTATTTTTTTTCTTTTCGCTTTATTCAGCATTCAATTCCCTTTCTAATGACATATCACAAGTTGGTATCTAACCAGAAACTAGATCAGAAAAAAATTATTATTGAAATTCACCGAGTAGGCCGTGGAAGCAAAATGAAAGCCAAAAATTGAAAAGTTGGCTATGGAAACCATACGTCACTTGATAACAGTTGCTACTACTGTGATATTTTATTTTCATTCGTCGGCGTTATAAAAAGCCGCCAAAAAAATATTGGAAAAATTGGGAAAAAAACAATACTCTGTAGGTCCATAACTTAAATAGGAACATACAACTTTTTCTTGCCTGTACTATTCAGCATAACCATTCCTTTCTAATGATATAATAGAAAGTAATTTTTTGTAATGAAATACCAACAAATCCAATTATTATTATTCAAATAACAAAAAAACAGATTTATCGAAAAAAAAAATTCAAATTGATAGGATTAAAGATAAAATAAATTCAAAACAAATGTTCGAAATGCATTCCCTCAGCGTCAATACATTTATTGACTCTGGTGATATTTTCATGTAAATCGTTTCTCAACATTTGGGGCGTGATATCTTGGAAAGCTCTACGAATTTTTACTTCTAGCTCATGTAGAGTTGTAGGCTGTGTGGAATACACCCTATTTTCAAGATGCTTCCATAGAAAAAAGTCGCACGGAGTAAGATCAGGTGACCTTGGTGGCCACCTGAAATAGGTGATTCTCATCATTTTGTCGTAGAAACCAATTACAATATTCCAAGCGCCTTTCACCGTCATTTTCATACAAATGTTGATGCAACTGATACTTGAAGGATTTAAATCTGTCTTTAAAAAATTTTCCAAGCAGAGTCCTTACTTATAGCTAATTCGGCGCCAATGTGCCTTGAGGAAATTGTGCTATCATATTGTACTAAAGCTAATACATTAATTTCAGTTTCCTCATTAATAACAAATGCTTCTTGGTCTTCGTGAACATCACGCTCAGTTCTTAATTTTTCTTCAAGCCACTGGAAATACCTTCTTGACGGTTGCTGCCTCCCTGGATATCGCTCTAAATACAATCGTTCAGCGGCATAAGAATTTTTTAAACATTCACCATAAATGAGAAGCATGTCAATTTGTTCGGTTCGTGAATAACGGGGCATTTTTTGAATATTCCACTAACTGATTTCGATTTCCAAACCCTTTTAAATGGCAGAATCAAAAACACTACTTCGAACGTCAAAATAATATGGATAGCAGCGTTCGTGAGAGCTCTCGTTTCTTTTTTGTTTCATTCCAAAATACATCTTAATCAGCCTACTTGTTAATATTTTGGTTCGAATGATTATTGCAATGGAATGATTATTCTGAATAGCACAAACATCGTCCATAGGTAGATATTAGAATATCTATGGACGATGGCAGAGACCAAGTACGTTTATGTTCCTATTTAACCTAGAACCTACAGGATATAATTTATCATTCCACATTATTTTTAAAGATATTTTTGCGTAAGGCGATAATCTGTTTTGTTATTTGAATAATAATAATTGGATTTTTTGGTATTTCATTTCAAAAAATTACTTTATATTATATCATTAGAAAGGAATGGTTATGCTGAATAGTACAGGCAAGAAAAAGTTGTATGTTCCTATTTAAGTTATGGACCTACAGAGTATTGTTTCTTTCCCAATTTTTCCAATATTTTTTTTACGGCTTTTTATAACGCCGACGAATGAAAATAAAATATCACAGTAGTAGCAACTGTTATCAAGTGACGTATGGTTTCCATAGCCAACTTTTCAATTTTTGGCTTTCATTTTGCTTCCACGGCCTACTCGGTGAATTTCAATAAAAATAAATTTCTGATCTAGTTTCTGGTTAGATACCAACTTGTGATATGCCATTAGAAAGGAAATTGAATGCTGAATAAAGCGAAAAGAAAAAAAAATAGGGTTTCTATTTAAAATAAGAAAGTTGATGTTACTTCCGGTCAGACCGGAAGTTAACTTCGACATGTCAATATGCTCAAATTCTAGCTCTTATGTCATTATATTGACGCTCCAAATTTCACAAACCTACTTCATACAATAACTGAGATATTCCGTAGGAAATACTTCCGTAGCCACCCGGTATAGTGCGGCTTTTAATAGTCCCGCCCCTGTTAACTTTTTAACGGTTTGACGTACAAACTTGAAAAAAAAACCGTTTGGAATGTTTCACCGATAATACTTTTTGAAATAATAAAAATAAGTTGTTAAAATTGTTATTTCCGTCAACCAGCTTATTCACACCCTTAAGAGTACAACCCTCAAAAGTCTTCGAAAGACTTGTCCGAGCTAGGGAAGACGCAGCCCTTACCTTTAAACGTGTGATGCCATACACGAGACCGATGACCATACTGGGAATCGAACCCATGACCCTCAGGTTAAGAGACAAGCGCTATGATTGCTCGAAAGATAGTGCGGGGGGTCATCTGTCACATCGTTCAAAAAATAATTCAATTCTCTTTTCAACTATCTAAATTTTTTAGGTTTTCGTCAGTATTCAATACATACTGAATGTCAGAAAAAGTGCGGATCTGGCGGTCCGAATCCCTTTTCTTACCTGATCACTATACTTTTAAATGTTTTGATGTGAAATAACGGGACAGAATTTTTTTTTTGGATGGAACGGAATTCTAAAAATTTTCAGATGATTGAAAAGAGAATTGAATTATCTTTTAAACGATGTGACACATGACCCCCTCATGCCATTTAAATGTTTTCAATAGATGTGCCTCCCCGCGCCATCTGTCGAGCAATCATAACGTGTTTTATTTCAAAAAGTAGTATCGGTGAATCCTTCCTTTTTTTCAAGTCTTTACGTCAATCCGTTCAAAAATTAACGGGGGGGATTATTAAAAACCGCACTATATAATAATGATCTTGCAAATTTTATTTCTTTTATCAGCAGACAAAGAAAAACAAGCTAAGCAAAAATCTATAATAAAATTTGAAAAAATATGTATAATAAGAATGTTGTGTTTTATACAAACATTTCAATGTAATGAAATATGAATACAAAAGTTTTCAAATATAGTAGAATAGGCCTCGATATAACGAGACCAGACACCCAGCTGCCCAGCGTCACCGTTTTTAATTTTAGTTTCGTAAGGTAGGTAGTTTTACCCCCCACTCCTTGTATTTTTGTAGGTATCATATTCCCCAAGGAGGACAGAGGTTGTAGGAAGCCATTTACAATTTTTGCAGCTAGACATTAGCTTCCCCTTAAGTGGCAATGACCACGTGATGGGGTTGTTGTTTCAGCAGCGTAACATGAACGATATTGTTAAAATAGGGTGTGGTCCCCAGTAGTGAGTTGTCCCCAAAATATTCGATAGTGAAAAATAGATTTTCATAATTGAATTTGTTATTCGTAAATATTATCACGAAAATAAAAATGTGGTGTGGTTTTTGTTGCGAAGTGTGTAGATAAATGCGAAAAAAACACGTTTCGTTACTATGTATTCGTAAAATAAGGTCTAAAAAGGTTGTTATTTGTGGTCGAGCTTCACGGACTGCGATATGAGTGTTCGTGCTTTTGTTGAACGGAATTTGTTATCATTGTGTAATATAATCGAGAGAGCGCTCGAATTATAGTGTATCGTTAGTGTGTTAGAAAAAATTCCAATAAGCCGGAGTTTCGAACACCCCGGTAATAGGGGTCATCAAATTCAGCTACTTTTTACGAAATGTATCGTTTTTTTTATTTTAAAAGAAGAAACGTAGCATTGGAGATATGACGGATACTAGCTCTATCGATTGCAACTTTAAAATTTCAGTTCCGTTCGACGGTTTTCCCGAAGATTGAAGGTTAAAATTCTGACATCGGAAGAAAATTCAGAAAACTCTGTGAGCATTCTCCCTTATCCTTCTCAAAAAATATAGGCTATTGTAGGACATATTGAAGGATATCATCAAAAAAATATGATGAGAAGAAATTAACCACTGATGGGTCCGTCATTTTTAACGTGCGATACCAAGTATGTGCCAGTTTGACTCTGTTTCTTTTTTCGGTGATAGGAGACAGACAGATTGACAGACAACTTTGTTGAGAGTTGACTAGTACACCCATGAATTTTTCCCAACAGTATGGTGAATAGCCATAATCATTCATCATTATCCATTGAGTTCAACTAATAAATATAATCCAAATGAATCAAAGTTTAAAGTATGTCAAAGTTCGATGACTTGAGAATTAGTTTACGTTTATCGTCATACAGACGTAGCCAAATTCAATTTTACCATCATGCAAACATTCCCTCACATTCGCTTCAAATAATGACAACTTTCTCAAAAAATCATTTATTTTTTGCAACACTTTGCTCATTAGTATTAATGAAAACGTTTCCAAAGTTATAATAATTATAAATGAATTGAGTAACTTCATAAGGATCCAAAGATGTTCCATCACGAGTGGTGGGTGGTTACTATCCTTCAAAACTCCCCAAATTTTTACCCTTACGAATTCAATATATTACCCCTATCCCCTCCTTTTTTTTGACCCAGTCTGTTTTGGGGAAATTACTCGGACAGAGCAGAGTTTTTTCATTGGCCCAACTGAGAACGGCTAAAGGCTAAACCCTCACACATATTTTACTTTCTTACAAATTCAATATATTACCCCTATATCCTCCTTTTTTTGGTCCAGTCCGTTTTGGGGAAATTACTTGGACCGAGCAGAGTTTTTTCTTTCACCCAACTCAGAACGGCTAAACCCTCACACATATTTAACTTTCTTATAAATATACTACGTTTTTACTCTGGTGTTTTCTTATTTCAACTCCCCTGTTTCGTTTTGAAGATTATAATAATCAATTCAATCATAATTAAAGTGTTTGGTTGCATTTTTCCAAATTTTTTATCAAGTTAATAAATAACCTACAACATTTACACTTACAAATGTGTCTGTGACTTATTCCTAAAATCTGACACCTGAGACTCGAAGACAAACTCCTCGTAGCTCAGATCTAACGTTAACATGTTTTTTTTTTTCGAAAAATATTTGTAGGAGGAAACCCCTCTTGCATATATTGCAACAGCCACTAAGTTTTCACTGAAGATGGTGCAGTTTTTAAACTCAGGCTCAGCGATGTATGTTTCTGCACCATATCGCCCACTCCACTCCGTTAGATGGCGAACATTGACTCTTTTGCGAGCGTTCTCCATAGTCAATTGAAAAGATTTTTTTCAAAATTGTTGGTGGCTTGATTCCTGAGATTAGTATTGAGGTCAATGTAAGACTTCAACCAGGGACTCTGCTTGAATTTAAGAACTCTACGGACTTTTTCATCATTAATCCATTTAAAGCTTTTTTTAATGCTCTATAATTGATTATATACATATTTCTCCTTTGACTGTAAAGTGGTCATTAACTTTGTAAGTTGTTGAGCTTTCACAGGAGGCTTCCTCGTCTTAGAATGCCAGGGTGATTATTTGAATTTTAGGACTCTGTGAATTTTATTCAAGACCAACCCATGATTCAAAGGTTGCTTCAATGCTCTATAGTGGATTATATATTTGGTTTTAGAATGTATAGTGGCCATCAATTTGACATTTTCAGAAGCGAAAACGGGCGGCTTTCCAGTTTTCGGATTTATATGTTTAGAACAGAAAGGAACGTCCTTGTGCTTATCATGCAAGTGCTTTTTATCTTATCCAATTTGAGAGTTAATTTTTAGTTTATATCTATATCAAGCTCTTTTATTTCTCTCTCCAATCAATGATTCGAAACATACAATCCCTCCAGATTGCTTTTTTTTCTTATTTAGTACACCTTTTTCATACTTCTTGCATCAATCTTCTTATTATACTTTAAAAAAAACAAGAATCCTCCCTACAGTCAACAACAATGTGGTACTATATCAATTCTTATCCTAATAATAATTATAATGTACTATCTTCTCCTCAATATTAACCTCAAATGTAAACACCATTTCTAACCAATATTTCAAAAGTACCAAATTTCCTTATAGGCATCTGTTTTTGGTGGGGGAAATTACTTGAACTACATACAGTTTTCATTGACCCAAACGAAAAGGTTCAACTCCTTAAATATTTTTTTTGTACACATACTGGGATTTTTTCTCATAAGGCACTTTTATAGGTACTGTTATATCCGATTCCTGAATGAGCCCTTTGTCCCGGAATTGCGTCATACACTATAAACATTGCATCATCTACTACGCAGAAGATAGAGGATATTCGTCAGCACATTTGAAGGTCTTCGTGGAATAATAGAAACTACGCAGTATCCAGTCAGCATTCCCGAATTTGAATCAAAACGAGTTTTAAACCATTATAATTTCGCATGTAAAGTTCAATATTTCCATATTGTAATAAATGTGAATAAAGTCTGTTTTTAAAAACTCAAACCAAAGAAGACTGATTTAACAAATTGGCGCAGTCGTGCGGATCTCGAAAACGCTGTGATCCAACGAAGAAACAGCGGTAGTCTCCTGACTTCCAACGAGTCCAAGAACCGCAAAGCAGAACCCAGTGGACAAAACAGTCTCTTCAACAACAAGAAACCCGCATAAGTCGTCGAACGTTGCTCACCTCGTCGTGAAGAGATCACCTCTTGGAACTCGCGTAAGTCGTCGAACGCTGCTCATCCTGTTGGAGCTAGAGCTTTATGAAGTAGGAATTCATCTTTCCACAACCCCCGGAGACAACAAGAAAAAGAAGAAAGAAACAAGAAGAAAGAAGAAGCAAGCCAACCAGAGCTTAGGAAGCTCAACCAACTAGCATTAGACGTAGGAAACTCATTGTAAGTACCACATCGAATCATTAATCATTTTGTTGTATTTTGATAATTTTCTAAATTTGATTTAACCTTGTTATCCCAAAATTTACCCAAAATGTCACATCATAGTTCAAATGAAATCTTACATAATGAACGCGAAGTACCATTAGAACCGTATAAACTTTCCGAAATATTCTCGATAATTCCAGAATATGATGGTGATTCAATTTCGCTTGGAAATTTTCTTAACGCCTGTGACCATGCGCAAGCTATGGCAGTAGACCAACAAAAATTGCTTTTAACTATTCACATTAGAAACAAACTCAGAGGAAAAGATGCTCAATTGATAAATTCCAGAAAATTATCAAGAGATCAAAATTTTATCAAATTCTCACTTTGGTGATTCCCGTGATTTACAAAGAATAAGGCAAGCAAATGGAGAAAATGCACTGACGTTTTTCTCAAGACTTCAAAGTCATAGCGCGAAAATGTATTCGTGTATACAAAGATCTATGTTTACAAACGCACAGAAAAACGCACAGTCTCAACTAATTGAAAATATGGTTTTAAATACCTTATTAACAGGCCTCGAACCCAAAATCGTTCAAATTATTCGAGCTAGCAATCCAAACAGTATGCTAGAAGCTTCAGTTAGAATAAAGCGTGAGATACAGCTCTCATACTTTGAAAATCAAATATTATTCAATCGTTCAAAGGATCTGATACAGTTATTAACCAAGTATTCTGTTGAATTTCAAAAACATTATAATCTTTTGCAAAAAGTAAGGAAGTTGAACACATTCTAGGAAGTTCTAGTAATGGTCTCAAAATTTGAGCTTCACAAATTGCATTGCTATCAATTGGATAAGAAATAACATTTTCACATATATGAAAATTATAAAAAAGTAACTTACACTGATCTAAATTTTGAAAAGCAGTGTACATCATAGAATCATCATCTTTTGCAATATAATTTTTATTTATTGGTAAAATATGATGTAACCCTGTTCTGTTATCTAGGATAGGAATGGGGTACAATCGGTAAACAGTATAGATTTCAGGTTCAACTAAGGGAATTTTCAATGCAAAAATTATCCTTGAATCTGCTTGAAAAGCTTGTAATTCAATAATATCTAAGTATTTAGATACTGATGAAAGTTTCGCGGGTAAAGGTAAATAATTCTTTTGAATTGTTTGTGTTATTTCTTGAAGAGATGATACTAAGTCATTGGGTTTAATTTTTGAAGTATGGATAATATGTAGTCTAGCAAACGTAATTGCATTGAGAATGTCATTCAAATAATTTTCCAAAAATGTATAACTTTCCAATAGTTGTTCACAGATTTCGATGGTTTTCAACTTTGCATCAACCATTGCTAAATGGTCTGAAAGAACATAAATTGAAGTTTCAATTCGTTTTATATCTTCGTTAAATGTTTCTTCATCTACCTGCAATTGTTGAATGGTACTATTAAATTCTTTTATTACAGAAGTTGTAACTGAAATTTGGTTTTTGAGTAAATTTTCAATTTGGTGTTCATCCCTGTATATTTTGTTAATACAATCATTAAAGTATTCACCGTCACTGGCATCTAAATTTCCGGTAAGGGCTTTCCAAATTGATCCAGCGCCATTTATTAAACCTCTTTTATATCTTTTGTTATAATCATTCGAATCAACTTGAGATTCGTAATACTTTTCCTCTACTTGATGAGCAATTTTATTCAACAGACTAATATGCGTACTGATTTCTCCATTACAATATTTCATTCTCGGGTTGTTGGTTTCTATAAGTTCAATCAAGTCATTTAATATTCTTGCATTATGATCAATAGCTTCTTTTACTTGTGCCATATCTTTTACTACTAATAAAGTCCATTTTTCTTTTGAAATTTTAATATCACCTTGTTCATGGTAATATACTCCTACTGAGTTATTAATAGGCGTTAACTTATACTGAGCGTTAACAATGTGGATGACTGCTAACAGGAGAAGAATCATTCTTGATCTGAATTTTCTTTTTCTAGATTTTCCTGATCTGAAACAAAACATGGTTTCAGTCTATCAAAATTTACTTTTGAATTTTGATTTGTTTCAGGATTCTTAAGCATGGCTGAATTTTGAAACACTTCGATAATTTCGAAAGGTCCATTAAATTTATTTTCTAATTTATTCTTTATTTGCGATTCTTTAACAAAGACATTTTCTCCAATTTTGAATGATAGAGTTTCGTGATGGATATTTTCGTCAAATCGTTTTTTCTCATGTTTTCTCCTTTCAGTATTTTCACGAGCTACTTTATAATAATATTCCATTCTATTATTAAGATCTCTTATATATTTGGTTAAAAGATCTTTTTGATTGTATGTAGTTTCAGGGGGTCTACCTGAAGTGTGTCCAAATATCAACTCATAAGGACTGAATCCATGAGTTTTATTTTTACTGTTGTTGTAAGCAATAACAGCAAGGGGTAAGATTGACAGGGGATGTTGATTAGGATTTTCTATCTTATGAACTCGTAACATTTCGACAAGGGTGGCATGAAATCTCTCTAGTGAACCATTTGATTGTGGATGGTCTACACTAGAAATTGTAATCTTTATGTCGTATAGTGTACAAAGGTCTTTTACGATGTGATAATTAAACTCTTTACCTGAATCTACGTGGATTCTAAGTGGAGTTCCATAATGTTGGAAAAATACAAGTAAAGTACTAGCGACTGATTTTGCGGTTTTGTCAGGTATTGGATATGCTTGGGTGAATTTAGTTAATTCGCATCTCAGTGTGAGAATATAATTTTGTACTGGAATTTCTAAAATATCAACATTTACTCTTTCAAAAGCTGTTTTGGGAGTTTCTGTTATAACAAGAGGATTCTGTAAATTTTGTCGACATATTTTTGCTTTTTGACAAATTTCACACAAGCTTTTATGAAATTTTCAACATCTTTTGTGATGCCTGTCCAATTATATTTTTCTCTTATTCTTCTCAAAGTTTCATTTATTCCACGATGCAAATTCTTTTTACCATTGTGGTATTGATCTAATATTATTGGTATTTCATTTTCGTTGGGGATTCGAACTACGTCTTGACATATTTCGAATTTAATATTCTCTTTATCTGCTAAGATATATGAAAGCATTTCTTGAATAGGTAGATCGACATTATTTTCGACATAATACGTTTTTGAGGGTTGAAATGTGTCTTGGCATCGATATAAGGAACTGAACATGTATTCAATTGCATCTTCAGGTTCAAAAGGTACTAATATCAAATAATATTTCCGATCTTTTACAGTTCTACTGGAAACAATATTTATTTTATTTGGATAAAAATCTATATCTTCTTCAAATATATCGTCAAGTATTTTATCATGTAATGGTGTTAATTTTCTGTGTTGTGGAAAAATAACAATGTCTTTATGACTTTTGTCTAGTAATTGATCATTGATGAATTTAAATTTTGAGTAATCAATTAATGATTTGATTTTAAAAAGTCTAGAAAAATTTGTTAATTCTTTTAATACAGTTTCTTGGGCTACTTCAGTCTCTGTATCTGAAATATCATGTTCTTCAAGATTATCATTTGCCATTAAAATATTTGATAAGACTTTGCTACAATCATCAAAATGATTCATTCTGATTCTAGATAAAGCGTCTGCGTTCTTATGAATTTTTCCGGGTCGATAAATAACTTCGAATTGGTATTCCTCTAATTTCAAACGCCATCTGGCTAATCTTCTGCCAGGGTCTTTAATTGAAAATAATCATGTTAGTGGTCGATGGTCTACTATAAATTAAAATTTTCTACCATAAAGATAGGGTCTAAAATGTTTAACTGACCATACCATGGATAAAAGTTCTCGTTCAATAGTTGAATATTTTGTTTCAGCGGGACATAATGTTCTAGATGCATAGCCAATAGGTAAGTCTTTTCCTATTGGTCCTTGTGATAATACGGATCCAGTTGCAAATGAGCTTGCATCGGTTGTCAAGATAAAAGGTTCATTAAAATTTGGATAAATCAAATTAGGGGTTGAAGTCAAGGCTTTTTTCAATTCTTGGAAGGATTTTTTGCATTCTTCATCAAAATGGAAAGATACATCTTTCTGTAATAATCTTGTCATGGGTTTAGAAATTTTTGAAAAATTTGGAATGAATTTTCTATAATAACATGCAAGTCCTAGAAATTGTTTAATTTCTTTTGGGTTGGCTGGTTCTGGGAAATTAATTATACAATCAACTTTTGCTGGGTTTGGTTTCACTCCATCTTTAGTAATAACATGTCCTAGATAGGCGACTTCTTGTCTCAAAAATTCACATTTGTCAGGTTTTATTTTCAAATTTGCATTTCTTAATCGTTTGAAAACTAGTTTTAAGTCAGATATGTGTTCGTCTATAGTCGGGGAATAAATAATTATATCATCCTTATATACCAAACATCTCTCGTTTCTAAGTCCGGTTAGAATATGATCTAAAATTCTTTGGAGAGTACTAGGAGAGTTTTTCATTCCGAAAGGCATTCTGAGAAATTCGTATAAACCATTTTCAACAGAAAAAGCTGTTTTTTCTATGTCGTTAGGATGCATTTCAATTTGATGAAAACCTGAGGCTAGATCAAGGGTGGTAAAATATTGACATTTTCCGAGTTGGTGTAATAAATCTGATATATTGGGCAAAGGATATTTATCATCGATAGTTAGTTCATTCAATTTCCGATAGTCAATTCCTACACGCCATTTTTGTTTTCCTGATGCGTCAAGTTTTTTCGGTACGACCCAAACTGGGGCTGACCATGGTGAAATTGAGGGTCTAATTATATTTTGTTCTAATAATTTTGAAATTTGTGACTTCACTTCTTCTTTATGTACGTGTGGATATCTATAAGATTTTGTTGAAACGGGTTGTGCACCATCTTTCAGTTTCACTGTATGTTTAATTTCACTTGTGAAAGTTAAAGGATCACCTTCTGAATAAAATATGTCTGTGAATTCTAAACATAAGGTCTCAATTAGTTTTTTCTCTTCTTCATTAAGATGTTTTAGACGAAGTAAATTCTTTATTTTCTCTGGACGACTTGTTTGTATGTTTTCTGTTTCAATGTCAACTTCATTTCCATAATATTCTTCAAATTGTAAGTCATTAAAATCAATAGATTTTTCAATTGCATTTACATTTACAACGGTTACTAAAAATTCTCCTTTTTCGTTAATTTTGACTGGGGCATTTGGAAGTTTAACTTTATCTTTTTCAGTAGCTAACAGTATGGCTTCTGTATTTCTTAATTTGGATTTTAATTTAAAAACTGTTTCAACTCTTGGTTCGATTGATATTTTATTTTCGAGATTTTGTGTACTGAACTTTTCCTGTAAGTTTCCTTGAATTTTTTGTTCATTATTTATTTTTACTGATGTTCCAGCAAGTGTTTTCCGGGCTGAATATAAAGGTAAGATTTTATAATTCAAAATTAAAACTTGATTACCAATATCTACTACTCCATCAAATCTTTTCAAAAAATCGGTACCTAAAATTCCGTCAAATTCGATATCTAAATCGTGTACGTAAACTTTATGCCAAACTGGTTTTTCTTTTGTGCCAAATGGTATTAAAACTGACTCTTTTACCATTACTTTTCCATCTGTAACTCCTGTAACTGGTATATTTTCTGTAAATCTTTTTGTATAATTTTCAGTTGTTTTCCTTTTAAAAATCGAGATACCTGCACCTGTGTCAATTGATATTTTAAAATTAGCTGGGCTGAATAAATAATACAAATCGCTACAATTGGATGTTATAGAAATTGCTGATCTGTCTTGAGGTCGTTCATAGTGGATATTGTTTTCTCTGGCTTGAATTCGCGAGTTTTGATTAGCGCTGCGAGATTCGCTTTAATTTCGATTGCAGGAGGAATCTGTTGAGTTGGACATTGTTGTTCTATAATTAGATTGTCTGCATATAGGGTTTGTCGAGATTGGGGATTGGTATTCATTAATTGTGTCGTACATGGATTGGTAGTTGTACTGATAGGTGGGTTGTCTAGTGACAGAAAATTGTGAAAATCCGTTTGAAGTTGTTCTACTTCATAGTCAAAATTTTCATTTGGTATTTGTTCATATTGCTGTTGTTCAAAATCTTGTTGTTCCGGGAAATAATCTTTCTCATCATAGAATGACTGGTTTCCTTGGTCTGAATATTCATAAATATTTTCGTTTTGATTCTCAAAATCTGTATTTGAGCATAATGAATCGTACTCATGATCTAATAAATGGGTTTTAATCGCATTTAAATTCCATTTAGGGTTATTCTTGATGACTGTGGGTCTATTTGTTTGAAAATATTGTCCGCGTTGTTGCATTTGTGGATTTACTTGTCTTTGAAAATTTTGATTTCGGAAATTTCGATTTGCATTTTGATTTTGGAACATATTTGGTCTCATTTGAGGTTGACTCATTTGGGGTTGAAAATAATTCCTTTGGAAATTATTTGATCGATTTATTTGTGGTCTTGTATTATAATTTGTTCTTGAACTTTGAGGTTGTGATGAACGATTGAATAATATTTGATTTTCAAATTATTCGAGCTAGCAATCCAAACAGTATGCTAGAAGCTTCAGTTAGAATAAAGCGTGAGATACAGCTCTCATACTTCGTGGAATAATAGAAACTACGCAGTATCCAGTCAGCATTCCCGAACCTATAAAAGTCGAGGAGACCGGATTCAAGTCGTTCAAGTCTTTCCAGTCTTCAAACCAAGTATTTTAGTAGATTTGAATCAAAACGAGTTTTAAACCATTATAAACCATATAAAGTTCAATATTTCCATATTGTAATAAATGTGAATAGTCTGTTTTTAAAAACTCAAACCAAAGAAGACTGATTTAACAGTACTAACACTGAAGAGCAAAAACATACTCTTTAAACACAGCGCGAAGTTCCAGATGTCACATTCTCAACAACAACAATATCTAAATATGTAAAAGAAAACAACTGTCTAACACAGCCTGCATATCCTAAGGATCAGCCTATCTTTTATTGGAAAAAAAATCTTATCTACACCACCTAAAAGTGAAACTCTCATCAAAAATGTATGGTATGTAATGATTATCATGTAACATTTATAAATGTTTATGAATCTTAATGTATTTTTTCGTCTCATGAAATATCGATAAACTAATACAATTTTTCTTTTGGTAATAATGTTTTGGTATTTTTAACAACACACCTCTTCCCTAACCCCTAACATATTTTCTTATCTATATACACTTGGAAACCTATTTATAATCAAACTATTTTCAACGGTTCTTTTTGGTATCGCCTGTTTTACGATTAAACTCAATAAATTTCCAAAACCACGAACGCTCTTATCGCAGTCCGTGAAGCTCGACCACAAATAACAACCTTTTTAGACCTTATTGTACATATACCTACATAGTAACGAAACATGTTTTTTCGCATTTATCTACATACTTCGCAACGAAATCCACACCACATTTCTATTTCCGTGATAATATTTACGAATAACAAATACAGTTATGAAAATCTATTATTCATTACCGAATATTTTAAGGACAACTCACTACTGGGGACCACACCCTATTTTAACAATATCGTTCATGTTACGCTGCTGTGGTCATTGCCACTTAAGGCCGTTGGGGAAGCTAATGTCTAGCTGCAAAAATTGTAAATGGCTTCCTACAACCTCTGACCTCCTTGGGAACATGATACCAACTAAAATACAAGGAGTGGGGGCTGAAACTACCTACCTTACGAAACTGAAATTAAAAACGGTGACGCTGGGCAGTAGGGCGGCTGGGCAGCTGGGTGTGTGGTCTCGTTATATCGAGGCCTATTCTACTAACTATACAAATTATTCAGAATCCGAGTCATCGGACATAAAATTGTGATCTCAAACTTCAGAACATTCTACGTCCTTTAACAATCAAAATACCTACTTTTTCGACAGTATTTTTTCGAAGATTCTTAGTATCAAAATTGTTTATAAAAACCAATTAGCGCTAAAAATATTTTTCCTTCATCAGAGAACTTGTACGTTGTGTATTGCATTCTATACACACACTGCGGAAAAAGTGATGTGGTCAAACCAAGAGGAAATTTGAACATAAAAGTGATTCAAAAAATTTTCAACAAACACTATTTTATAAGATAACTAACCACATTATGATAATGTGACTATTTGGAATATGAATCCAATACAGAAAATTAGAAAGTTTTACTATGAATTCTAGAACACACCTTTGTACTCAACCACACGGTTACTCAACAATTTGAGGGTTACACGATCTGAAACTAGAAAAATTCCGAAAACCTGATGTTGTGAAGCATTCATATACATGAAACCTCTGTAACTATCCTCAAGCATATTCAAATACACGCATTTTTCAATACGTAGGTACTTATTATGAATTATGAATTTCAAAATTTCTTGATTTTTCTACTCGAAGCAGGAAACTAATTGAAACTTTGAATATAACTGCTGAGAAACAAATATAAATAAAAAAATAGTTTTGGTGTCGACGTGAAGTCTACAGAAGTTATTTTCAAGAACTCAACACATACTGATTTAATACAGTATAAATTGTATGAATATCAATGCTCAATGATGACAATACGGGAATACCTATGGATCATTGTATTCGCATTGTTTTTTTTCAGTTGAATTGAAAGATGGTGTACAGCTTGCTTGTCTCCAGATGAAGGCCTGTGATATATCTATTTATGAAAATTTTTCAGTCCCACTCTCCTTCTCGTTAATAAATAGAAAGTCTACCAAACTAACGTATTTGAAATATACGAATATCTTCAAAGAGAAGACAAGATATTGCCTTGGAAAGTATACGGATTATTGAACAAAACTAATTTTATTCAGACTTAGCAATAGCGGAATAATAAGTCATGGAGGTGCGTATTTTTTTCCTCCCGGAAGTTTGCATATTCACTTATTGAAATTAATATGAATTTACAACCAAAACTAATTTTTCAGAAGTATGAATTGAAAGTTTCCTTATTCTAAGCTTCATTTTCCTCAAAACATTCTAGATGATGACCGCATCATCAATTGAATCATTAATCATTCTAAATGATAAAACTCCATTACTCCCCAAAACATAATATCGCATTGGTGAATACTCACCCTTTTTTGATGTCCTGAAGCTATCATCTCTAGGCACATATTGGATATCATATACTAGGGTGGTATTGGGTAACAAATCTCTATCCTTGTTGATTTTATATATAGCGTACTTGAAGGCCAATTCAACGCTGGTATTCTTTTGATCTTCAGTGAAAATGGCCCCTGAAAATGAAATGAAATCGTAAGCAATTTTCATTCAATATAATGATGAGGTGATATGGATAGCTGGGTTTGAACGAAAGACAGAAGAAACGTAAAAAAAATTCGTGAGAGAGATTTTTCTGATGGAGGTGAATTCGGTTACATTGATAGATTCATTTGAAATTTTAACAGTTTTTGAATTGATTCACTGAAGTTTCATTTCCACTCCAAAAAACTATTTTTCATACTTCAATAACCAAAAATCCATATTTCAGAGTTAGCTATACTCATCCTATTTTCAGAAGAAATGAGTCAAATTGTGACTTATCTTCGGTGGAGATATTCTCATTAAAATTTTAGGATAAGCGAATATCTCAAAGTTGCTCCATAATTTCATAGATGAGTTTTAAACAGTTCACAAATGTCTTACAAAGACATTGAATTTTCAAGTTTCGTTAGCAGAAGCAACATCACTCATTAAGTATCATATCATTCGTTATTGAGAGGACTACAAATATTCGCTTTTTCCGAGTAGAAATAGTGTTTTGTCCCTATGTGAATGAAACCCTTAGTTAACGCGCGCCCCGATTATGTAAGTAATTTTCTTATTCTTATTACCATCTCAAATCATCCTACTAGAAACTGCGGAAGTCAAACCTGCGAAATGTATCTCAATATTATTTCAATACTGAGTAGGGTCAGAGTTCATCCGTCCCATTGTTTGTTGAGATATAACTAAGCCTAGTTATTCTACATTTGAATATCAAAAGGGTGTACCTGTGACTTGAAGCATCTGAAATTGGAATTTGTTTAACTGTAATATTAATAGGGGTGACCTCTATCAACCTTCGGTGTACCTGGTTCTATGACTAGGACAACTTTTCGGCTGTCGAAGTTGATGGGTTGTTTATCTTGTTCGACGACTAGGACTACTTTTCGGATGTCGAACAGAGTCCATTAGTAATAAAAAACATATTCAGTTCTTACATATTTGAACGGGAATTCTCGAAAGAATCGCCTCCGTATCAAAAATCTAGATGAAAAACTCAAACAAAATATCTTTGATTCGAATTCACCTGTATACTTTTTAGGCTTTTTACATCACCTCGGCTTTTTACTAAAATAATGAAACCTGTGATACCCTGACTGAAAAAAAATTGTTTCCTTTCTGCAATAAACCTAGATGATATATTTCAATTAGCAAATACATACAAGGAATGTGTGAACAACAACTAAATTATTTTTAGAAAGTTCAGATTCTATACTGAACTCAAATAAAAAGTCAATCAGTCCCAAAGACAAAGGGAATGTTTGTAGGATTCATATCTGATTCAGAGAACAAGACTATTGAACTCACCCCAGAGAATGAATATAGGTCCTTAACTATACTTGAAACATTTTCATGTAATATCATTTTGTTGGTGTTCTGGTTTCATAATCTCCAGGAGTACAGTTTTCTTGGGTCTTTCTGAAAAAGTTTCAAAGGGAATGATGTTGAGTCATGACTCATGATAATTCCTTCAGAATTGTCAGAAAATTTTGGATGATGAAAAATTAACTGTCAATAATGCCTACAGCCTCTTTAGGCTAGGAATCGCACTAGGAATCATGCTAGGAATCGCACGTTAAAAGATAAGACCTCGTTAATCCTCAGCTCGCACAAGTTTCGACTTCTGAGGGCTGTTGTTCGTAGGGGGATGACAGCTGGTTAACGGAAATATCAAAAAAAAAAAGAAACAAACAAAACAAAAAAAAATCATCACAATGTTCGGTAGTGAGGAAAATAGATGCCGGCCTTTTTAACTTCCGCTTGCATTTGACCAGGTCCGAATCCTAGGAAACGAGACAAATTTTCCCAATTTTATGGGAGTCGATAGGCAATGTAAGTTGTCTAGATGCCAATCCCGACGTCTTGCTTAATCTTAATATTTCCGCCGTTATACACTTCCTAGTACGGGGTTCCTGATGCCGCCCGGAACCTCGACATGAACAAAAGTTGTTGAAAAACGTGTCAGCAGTTTTATAGCCAAAAGTTTTGCGGTGGCATGACTGAATCCTTATCCGAAATCCTCTATTTGATCAAAATGGAGTTGTTTAATATACAGCCAGGCGTTATTGTAATATCTCTCTAGTCAAAAATCGGAATGTAAAAAAATGTTGTTTTGTTTAATTTTTTAATAATAAATATGAATGAGCCATTTTGTTGAAACAATACGGTCAACAACCCAAGTCCAGTTATTTCAAAAGTAGGTGCCGAGTCTTGTTTGGTGGTTATGAAATCCCAATGAAATGAAAACCAACTTTTATCTACGAGTACAATTTTTCGCTATTTCCCTGACTAAACTCTTTCATGATGACCACTTTGTACACTTTACCCAAAAATTATTGAATGAACATGTGTGTATTTCCTGTTACAGTTAAATCAAAACATTGTAGTCAGCTTTGAGCAGGTCCGAAATAACCGAGATCAGCCCATCTGATAATAATTACCAATGATTAATTCAGGACCTTTTCTTTAGTTCCAAATTTCCACCGTACTTTTCTTACTCCAACTCTTGATTAGAAACGAGAGCAAAATGATATGAAAGTAGTAGATCAACTAAGAGAGAGCCAGGGCAGCGTGCGCAGTTCGGTCAAGCATGCTAAACGCTAGAGAGTTGGCCGTCGCTGCTTCGCGTTCATCGTGTGACGTAGTCGAGTAGATCCCTTAGGTTGATAAGATTTTGCCAATAGAGCGCGGCGCACATATATTTTGAATTAATAGAATTGAATTTAAAAAGAAAAAAGATTTCAGCAGCAGAGGTTTGAACCAGCGGTTTATGTTTGGTAGCGAGTGAAATAAATAAATAAATAAATAAATAAAAGGTTTATTTTTACACAGTTTACGATTTTTCTACACATCATTTGACATATTCAAAACTCCGTCCTAGCACAATTCTTCGCCCAAGCGGGATCAGTAGAGAGGAAGGGTCGGGAGGACGCACAGAGAGCCGCCTCCCTTCCTCCACAGACATTGCTGGCTGCAGAGCAAGGGAGCGCACATAGGGTCCCGGCGAAGGGGCGCTAGTGACATCCCCCGCTGATGGAGGCGGCGGGCCGAATATTCCAACTGATAGCGGTTGTGGTTCGTATTATACATGCCTCCTGCAGAGCTTATGCATGTCGTCGTTCGGTAGCATTCAATGTAGATACTGCATTGGCGTCTAAACTTTGTTCAGAGGTGGTTGTTTCGAGCTTATCCCGGAAAAAGCTGAAGCAAAAAACCGGGTAAGTAGCGAGTGAAGCTAGCCTTGCCTCCACGGAGTCTTCGTATAAGTTGATGTACACATGTGGGGTATACAGGCCGTTTCTTTTATCATGTGGTAACATTGCTATATTCTAAACCGTAATAGATACAAAGACGATTAAATGGGAAAAAATGTAACTTTTGAGGTGAGCAGTACATTGGTCAGAGAAAATCTACGGGGACTCTCGCCCTTCCCGACTTATACAGGGAAAACTAAAAATGCTGTTTTCGGTTTTTTACGAATGGAATGGTTATTTCCCAAAATATAAAATAATGAAAGAGGAAAGTTTTATTGTATTCAAAATATACTAGAACTACGTAATGATACATTTTTAATTAAACTTATTATAAATTTATTCTGGAATATTCTCGAATGTTCCTTTCTTATCACACCAGAGTTATAAAAGTAGTTGGATGCGTGGCGAACGTTTGTTAGTCGTCAGCCAGTGAAGAAAAGTCAAGCAGTGATCACTTAGATATCTCCAGTTATTTTTCGTTTTGTGTTTGTGCATCTATCTCTAGATACAAAGTAAGTTTTTCATACATTTTTATTATGTGATAAAAGAGTTTTTCAGTTAAATTGAAATAAATGTTTTCATGTTCGATTTTTGAGTGTTTATAGTTTGGGCTTTTCAGATGAATTCAATTGAGTAAATGTTTTTTCAGATGAAGTTATTTTCACGTTTGTTCTTTTGCATTTTTGTTTAATTTGTTATTCAAAGCGACTTAATTGTTTTCGAATTACAAAACTCATTTCCAAAATTTTTGCGTGTTTTCTTTAAAGCAAAAGATTTTAATTTTGGTGGGGTTTTTTTGAGATTGATTTACAGAAAGTCAATACGTGTTCTGGTGTGGACAAGAAGCCAATCATAAAATTGAATGATTTGCCTGTAGGGACGCCGCAGAGAATATTTCATACCAAAATCGTTAGAGGGAAATTTGGCGAGGTGGTGTTGGTAGACTTGGGGGAGGAAGTCACCTTCTCACATCAGCGGGTGACGGACGGATATCGCCAATATATTGAAGAATTTTCGAGTATTAAATTTTCCATCGTCTTCAAGGGGTTAATACACACGGGGAAAGCTAATCTAGCTACATCTTTCGAAATCATAGAAAATTAAGGTTAGTATTGGTGTTTTTCATTTGTCATCGTTTTTTCACATGTGTTAAAAATTAATTTCAAATTCATATTTTTTTCTTCATTTCCAGATACTTATATACCTTCCCTAATCACAACAGCATCACTTTTCTTCGAGTTTCCCTTTGAGCCTCATCTCCGTTCATCACTTCACCATTCCATCAAGGTTCCTCCAGTTCGTCTACCACACTACCTCAAGTTTCCGTTTGCAGCGTTCCTGCAGTTCCTGCTGCCCATCACCGCCACCGCCGCCTTCGACATACGAGGATGTATTGATATCTAGTTAGCCTAGACCAGTTCCCTGCATGAACAAAATATTGCGTTACCATAGCAACGAACAATAACATATTAGATGTGCCAGTGTACAGTTTGACGTCAAAAAAGTAAACTAGAGTTACGCAATAAATTAAAAGAAAAATTATGTCCACCAAAATTGTGAAAATCGAAAATTGAAGTATCGAGCCATCATCGAGTATCTGTATTTAAAAGGGTTAAGAGGTAAGTGGATTTACGAAGATATGCTTAATACCGTTGGTGATCGATGTCCTTCGTATGCGAAAAAATAACAATTTTTAACAATTTTAACAAAAAGTTCATGACATGATTTTAACAGACCATCGAATTGGGCTAATACGGATATCTGAAGCACCGAATATTTCATACGAACGCGTTCATCAAATAGTTCACGTCAATTTGGACATGAGAAAAATTGCTGCAAAATGGATCCCCAAATGTTTGAATGTTGACAAAAAGCGTGCAAGGGTAGTAGCATCGCGTTCGATCTGTGCTCGATTTCAAAACGATGCGGACTTCTTAAACCGAATTGTTACTATGGATGAGACTTGGGTACATTTCTACGATCCAGAAACAAAGCAACATCGATGGAATGGCGACACTCCGGTTCTCCAAGACCTAAGAAGTTTCGTGTCCAAGAATCTGCTGGAAAAGTTCTTGCTTCAGTTTTTTGAGATTGCCATGGAGTAATCATAATTGATTTTTTGAATAAGGGTAGAACACTAACTGGAGATTACTATTCGACATACTGACCACTCTACGGGAAAAAATTAAAGAGAAAAGACGCGGAAAACTATCTAAAGGTGTTTTGTTTTTGCAGGACAACGCCCCTACACAAATCTCATTTTGCCATGCAAAAAATTCGTGATTTAGGGTTTGAATTACTAGAACACCTCATTCACCTAATTTGGCTCCGTCCGACTATAATCTCTTTCCTCAACTGAAAAAAAGTTTAAAAAAGCTGTGGAGGTCTGGTTTGCAGAGCAAGAAGAAATATTTTTTTTAAAGGTCTAGAGACGTTGCAGGTTCGCTGTAATAAATGTATCCAATTAAGAGGAGAATATGTTGAGTAATAAAATATTTTGAAATTGAAATTTTGTTTGGTTCTATAGTAGGCTACGAATTTTTTCAATATATCCTCATTCAAATAAATTCACCTGAGTTGAAACATTAGTTAAAAATAGTGTTTTCAAAAACTTTATCGCAAATTGATACATTACTTGAGGTAATCAAACTCAAGTTCCATTGCACGAACATCTTTAAATTTTATTAGTGAACATATTAGAAAATGCGAGTTAGCAATGAAAAAAATAAAATTTTCAGTAGGGGAAAAAAAGAAAATCGTTAGTAAAATTGAGGAATTGAAACGTATTAGATGCATAATAAACGTTATGAAAAATGATAAATACATTGGATCGGGGTTGAAAAGAAGCAGTAGAGTTAAATGGGAAAATTTTAAAGTAGATCACCTATAGGGAGACTGGGGCGGAAGTGGCAAAATGATTGTTCGCTGCTTCGCGTTCATCGTGTGACGTAGTCGAGAAATAAATAAATAAATAAATAAAGGTTTATTTTCCATAGTTAAATTGACTTCTACACAAAATTTAGCATATTCATCACTCCGGAGACTCATCTTGCCGTCGCCCAAAAGGGTTCAGGAGAGGAAGAGGTTCGGGAGGACGCACTGAAGGCCGCCTCCCTCATCCTCCGACCATTTCTGGACGAGGGATGAGGGAGCGCCTGTGCCAAGGGGTGCATAGGATCCCGGCGAAGGGACGCTTGCATCCGCCCCCGCTGATGGTGGCGGTGGGTCGAATATTCCAAATTTATGCGGGTGTGGTTCGTATAATCCATGCCTCCTGCAAAGCTTATGCATGTCGTTCAGTTTGCCTTCTATGCAGAAAATGCTTTGTCTAAGGTTTGGTCAGAGGTGGTTGTTTCGATGATGTCCCGGAAAAGGCTGTTGCAAAAAACCGGGTACGTAGTCGAGAGAGATCCCTTAGATTGATAACATTTTGCCAATAGAGCAAGGCGCACACATTATGAATTAATTGAAATGAATTTAAAAATAAAAAAGATTTTTTCAACAGCAGAGGTTTGAACCATCGTCCTTTTGCTTGGTAGCGAGTGACGCTAGCCTTGCTTCCACGGAGACTTCATACAACTTGATGTACAAATGTGGGATATATATTTCTCCAGCTGCCAGATCACGCTGTTTGAATATTTAAATAAAAATAATGATTGTGATTCTGATAATAATAATGATGTTTGCAATAAATGTGAAAAATTGCGAAGTAACGAGGGTGTAACGTTTGAAGGTGCTATTCCAATGAGGAAAGTATACAAGGTGTTTCAAAATGTATAATATACGAGAAATGAACATGACTGCTGCGTGTGTGTGTGTGTGTGTGTGTCAAATATCATGTGGGAAATGGGTCATTGGGGCAATGAAGGGTAGCTAAGTATTCAGCAAAAATATATATAGGATGTCTTATATATTATTTGAAATTCTGTTTCTTTTTCGATGATAGGAGACAGATGTCAGGAAGTCAGTTTGATCGATGCAGAACGAACCACTAAACTAATCTTATAAAACGCCTATTTTAGTCGCATTCTTGGATGTTTTAGCATTTCAAATTTTAGCTGTTTTTTCGAACGCCAAAAACGGTTATTGTGGTCGCATTTTTACGTGTTTGAGCGTATTCAAATTCCAGTTGTTTTTTCGAACGCGAAAACGTGTATTTTCAGCAATTTTGAAATGTCAAATCTCCATAAGAAATACATGTGTTCATACAGTTTTTTTCGGTTTAATTTTAGCATGTTTTTTAGAATGCAAAAACGTATATTGTGGCTGCATTTTTGCGTGTTCAGGCGTTTCAATTTTCAGTTGTTTTTTGGAACGCGAAAAACGTCTATTTTGATTACATTTTTGCAGGGAATCGCCGCCGCAGTACGTTTCGTTTCGTGTCAGTTTGACTCTGTTTCAAAAATAAAATTTTAATGATTTGTACCAGTACAGCATTTGGTCAGTATGGTCCAGTCAAATCATTCAGTATACTTCAGTATACCCCAGTCAAATCGTTCAATATGCCACAGTATGCCTCCGTCAAACTGTTCAGTCTGTCTCTGGATCAACAGCAGATGTCATTATGCAGGAACATTCATCCGAAGAACAGGAAAAGAAGTCTTCTTCAGAACTCCCAAAACGGAGAGATACAACAGTTGAGTATGATACCTATGGTTCACGTTTTGAAGAAGAGATGTTACCGGTTGTACTCGTGTGATATATAAAAACAAAAAATTGGTTGTTTATGGCAGAAATTTTGATTTAATGGAAGGAGTACTACAGTTTTTATTGAAACAAGTACCCAACATTACAACGCAAAAGATTTGGTAGTATACAAAAATATTTTATGCACATAAAAACAATATAATCCTGAACAATATGTAAACGCTAACAACTCATGGAAATATAAGAAAATTATATCGTTGTTGTTTCCACCTAGAAGATGTAAAGGTGTTTAGAGAGTAGGAACACTAGGAACAAAAGATAATCCGAAGATGGAGTCCATTGTTGAGAAAATATGTCTATGTTTTCAAGTTCTTCATAGGTGACGCAGCGAGCGATTTACTATTGGCCGCTACTTCATCTGTGAAGAATTGTTAGTTAAATGATGAATTACGATTACAGTCATTTGGGTACAACAAACCAATGATGAGGTTGGTCATAATCGTGCTGGCTGCTTTCTTACCATTACTAGCAGCAAATTCAACTTTTCTACAACACTATTTGGAAATATATGGGTATATTGATAATAGTTCGCTGACAGATTTTTCAACTGCTGTTAGTAATTTCCAAGAACGATATAATTTACCTGTAGATAAAAATTTGAATAATGAAACAATGGAGCTTATTACGAAACCCAGATGTCAACATGGCGAAACCGAGTATACAGTTTCAACAAAATGGAATAAAACTCATCTGCGGTGTACCTATCTCGCTATCCACTCAGCAAAAATTATAATGAATACCTTGCAGTATTGAAAAAAGCTTTTGAAATGTGTCAGAATGCATCCATTTCAACATTTGAGATGGTAACGAAACCTAATTCAGATATCACGATAATATTACTTGAAAGTTATCATCAATATCGAAGAAATTGTATGGGTAATTCATATTGTCCTTCGACCTTTGATGGTACTAGCAAAGTCTTAGGTCATGCTTTCTTTCCAGAAGCACATAACAACTCTTGTATAGAAATTCATTTTGACGATGAAGAAAAATGGTATACAGGATATAATGAAACGCCTTACGGATATTCGAATTTATTGATGACAGCCGTTCATGAAATTGGACATTCTTTAGGTTTAGGTCATTGCGATACGGAGGACACAATCATGTTTCCATGGTATCAACAAAAAATGCGCCCCATCCATCAAGATGGCATTAATGGACTTGAGGTATTAAATTGTCAAAAGTACCGATTTGTTGCTATACCTAAGTATATACCGCCAGATACAACTACTACCCAAATTCCTATCACTCCTCTCAAAACTACGCTCCCAATTCATACTACAAGCAAAAAACACCTTCATCATTCACCTAAATTCAATAAAAATTTATGTGAAGTTAAAGCTCCACCAGATATAATGTTTTTGGCGTACGCTCCAGGCATTCCAAGCTATCGATTGTATGTTTTTGTGAAGGATATGATATGGAAGTTTGACATTAGTGATAAAAAGAAGAAAATTACTGAACCTGAAAAACTACAGAATTATCTACCGAAGGAATTAAGACCCTATGGCGTAGACTACGTTTTCCAAACTGCTACTGGTAATGTATTGGTTGCCAGCAAAAATAAAGTATATTCAAGTTTATTTCCGACCTTACAAATCGATAAAAATGTAGAAATTCCCCTTCTACCTCCAAACGCTAAACTAAATGCACTTTTTCAAACACATGCAGGAAAATATTTTATCTTTTATGATAATACTTCCTTCATTGAATTTGATGGAGTGAATATTAATGCAGCGGGCATTATCACTAGGGTTCGTATTGAAGATGCTTTCCAAGACATCCCCAGTGACATCACTTCAGCGTTTCGCTATATAGATGGCCATATGTATTTTTTCAAGGAAAATACATACTTCAAGTACAATGAGTTCCAAAGAAGACTTATTGAAGTAAGAGACTTCAATTGGAACATCTTTGATATTGCATGCCCCAACAATAAGCTTTTGGATGATCTTAGAAATTTATTGATGAAACTGACATCTTTTTATGAATAATTTGATAAAATATGCCGACGCTGTAAAACCATTACTTTAGAGTAACACAAAATATGCTGAATAAATATTGAAAATATGTCTCACTTTTAATATAACCTACCTGAATTTGATTTCCAATGTTATAATTTACTATTGAAGAACGTGAGTAGGGGGTCCGCAACATTTCGTTGTAGTTTTAAATTAATGTGTATGCATACATGACATCTCGATTTGCAAGCATGACTACACACCCTCAAAATCACACCCAACGGTAAGCTATTACCCAAAATTTACATATTTTTTCGCATCCATAACCCATGAATTTTTGCAATGCTTTCTCATATACTGTAACATTTTATAAACATATTTCCTATGTTAACTTGACATCTAAAATTCAGACTTTTTTCTTGACATTTTTTGCATCCATATCACATATTTGTTATAATGTTTCCTCATAGACTGTACCATTCAAATATTTCCCATTTATGAACTTAACACTATTGTACGTTGAAACGCTAACGCCCTGTTACTCTCCAATAACTATGCTTTTCATTTGCAGTATTCACACATCGCACCTTAAAATGTGAATGCTACGTCTTTTTTGACTGTTGATAGAATGTATGGAATCGTATGTTGAAACTTCAGACCTCCGTTAAACTTACATGTTTTTTTCGCAAATGATGTATTTTGAGATACCTAGTATAAGTTCCTCATTGGGATAGCACGTGGAAACGTTAAACCACGTTAAACTGGCACGTTTTTCTCAAACGATATATTTTGATTGGGATCGCATGTTGAAGTGCTAGACTCCCGTCGAACCGGCATGTTTTTTTTTCCTAAACTCTGAATTTTGGAACACCCCGTAGCCCATTGAGATCACACGATAAAATGCTATGACCCCGTTGAACCGCCACGTTTTTTTTTCTTTAACGACGTATTTAGAAACACTCTCTCTATATATATATATATATATATATATATATACAGGGTTATGATAAAGTAATGCACAAAATTCATAAAACGTACAACGATCACTTTTGAAAAAAATGCAAAAACACGTCAAAGTTGTCAAAGTTATGACGTCATCAACAAATTTTTTTAATGGGAAGCTAAGAGTTTTATTACATTATGTGATAGAGCTTGTGTTTTTACACAAGGGAAAAATAGTTGCAGTAGGACTCACATAAGAAAAACAACGAGAAAAGGGATAAAAAACGAAATAACAAAACCAATTATAAAAAGAGGTCAAACTTAAACTTATCTAGTAAGAACATGTGTTCTTATAAATTTTTTCAAATGTTTTACTGAAACAACGGTTTGTCAGTCATACAATTAGTGTCACCACAGTTTTATTATTATGGCTCGTTTAACCGAAAGAGAAAGGATAGAAATTCTAATGATGGTAGGTTACGGCGATCGCCTTCGAAGTCATGAAAAAGCATGTGCTTCATTTAACGCAACACATTTTGAAAGACCTCCAATTGATAGAAGCACAGTAAGCAGAATTGTTGCAAAATTTGATGCAACGGGAAGCGTGAGGGATGCTCCAAAATCTGGACGACCAGGAATAAGCGACGATGTGAAGTTTGATATTTTGCTGTCAGTAGAAGAACACCCTCACGTAACTACAACAGAAATTGCCTTACAAGAAAATGTTAGTCAGTCGTTTGTAGTAAAGATGTTAAATAAAGAAAAACTACACCCATACAAAGTTCATCTTGTTCACGAACTCTCAGAAGATGATCCGGACAGACGTTTGGAATTTTGTGAAATCTTCATGCGGCATTGTCACGAAAATCCAAATTTTCTTAATAGTGTAGTCGTCGCCTTAATTAGCAAAGCTCCTAACTCCCTCTCCTACCCAAAATAATATTATGTTGCCATCTGTTGGTGAGAAACCCAAGAAACCGCCTGTCTCAAAACATTTTCCTGCAATCTTTCAATTCAGTCACAATTTCCAGTTTAGAAAACCGTGTAACTCCTCAGACATAAAATGAGGTGAGCATTTCTTGTAACTCCTTCCTAAGTGGCCATTTTAAGCGTGTTTGTTGTACGTAACGGATCTGAGTCGATTTAAATGTGTCGATAGTTCGAAAATAGGTATACAACTGGTTGAAAAGGGCGTTTAATGGTAAGTGAAGAATCTATTTATATCAGTTCAAGTGTATGAGATGACTTAAAATCTTTAATAAACCCACAAATAAGCCGTGAAGAGAGAATTGGAGTTAGGAGATATTCTCGTATAACTGTAGATGTCTAGAGAACTCAAGTAGTTTTAGAAAATCTGTTAACTCCTTGGTAATACTTTCGTTATATATTATTATTCAAAAATAATGAACCAATCATAAAATATTGTTTCAGATGTCGCGGTCCAAAAAAATTCTAGATATGGTTCTGAGTACTACAAAGGAAAAACAAATGCAAAGAGATGCAAATCAAAATAGATCTCTACTTAATGAACAAGAAAATGAAATCAGCATAAGTGGCCCCAAAACATGGTCTGTTGAGCAGTTTATTGAAAATACACCTATTATAGTCCTGGCCAATAATGAAGGTATTGACGGGAGTGATCTTCAACTCAATAAAATCACATTAGATAATAAAATAGTTTTAGAGGATCTGACAAATTTGCCGCATATCTTTCAAGCAGACTTCATAGACGATGTCGGGCAAACGGCTTCATCGTCACAAAAAATTAACATTGAAATCCAAGAAAGTATCCAAGAAAGTAACAAAACAGATATAACAAGTATTAATGAAGATGAGTATTCACCCAAACGACTTGTGTCATACTCTGACTCCGATCTGTCCAGTAATGATGGTAGAGTGAAAAGAAAAAAGAGATGTCAAGTAAATGAAATGGAATGGAAGGTGGAAATTAACAGACAGAAGCGTGAAAAAGGAGACATGTATTATGGCAAAAAGAAAGAAAATGATAAGTGGATGTACGATATAAAGAAAGCAAAAAGAAAACAGGGTTGTCGATGTAAATGTGTTTCAAAAAAAGGAGGATTGGTAAAATGTGATTCTATAACAGATGACGAACGCAAGACTATGTATGAAAGGTTCTGGGCTCTAACATGGAAAGAAAAACGAGCCTTAGTTGATGGTCTCGTAAAATTGGTTCCTAATAATCGAAGGAGAGATCGAAAACGGGAAGATGTATCTCGTCGTTCCAATTCTCTGCAGTGATTCTGTGAGAGTATGTAAGACCATGTTTTGTAACACTTTGGCTCTAGGCAAGTTCAGTGCTCTGAATTGGAAGAAAACAACTATAAATAGGACAGTGAATACTGAAGACGAGAATAAGGTCAAATCTGTTAGGAAAAGTGAAGAAATTACACAGCTTGGTGAATTCTTCATGGCTTTGCCAAAATTGGAATCACACTACTGCAGAAAAACCACTAAAAAGATGTATCTTGAGCCAAACTGGAGATCTAAAACAGATTTATATCGCTTCTACAAAAATGAGTGGTGCTCTAGTAAAAACGTTCAACCATTATCCGTTGCATCATTCAATAATATTATGGATTGTCAAAACATAGCATTATATAAACCAAAGAAAGACAAATGTGACGTATGTGCAGCATACGAAACTGGGAATACTGACCAATGTAGGTATGATGTCCATCAGTTGAAAAAGGAAGAAGCTAGACGAGAAAAAGAAACTGATAGAAATCAAAAGAGCGTTCCAGTTTACACTATGGATTTACAAGCTGTTTTACAGAGTCCAAAATCTAATGTATCTCTTCTTTATTACAAAACTAAGTTATCAGTTCACAATATGTCCATTTATGAGTTAAACTCTAAGGATGCCCACTGTTTTCTGTGGAACGAAACAGAGGGTGGACTGAATGCAGAAGAATTTGCTACAATTGTTAGCAAATTTTTTACAGAAATAACGATACCCAATCTGGGAGATGAAAGAACCATAATAATGTACAGTGATGGGTGCACCTACCAAAACAGAAATTGCACCATGGGTAACTCACTATTGAACTGTGCAATGGAAAACAAAATTACAATCATACAGAAATTTCAGGTAACGGGACATACCCAGATGAAAGCAGATTCTGTTCATTCATCGATCGAAAGAAAAATAAGGAACAGGAACATAAATGTGCCAGCTGACTACATCAAAATTTGTCAGGATGCAAGGAGAAATCTAACGCCGTATACTGTACATTATCTAAGTCATGAAGACTTCAAATCGTTTGATACTGATGCATTTTTGTCTTCAATTCGACCTGCAAAATAGAAAGGAGATCCCAAAGTAACAGATCTTAGAGCTATTAAATATGTGATGACTGGTGAAGTTTTCTATAAACTTAGATTTTCCGATGACTGGAGTCTATTGCCTCAAAGAAGAAACAACCTGTCATCAAAAGTCCATGATTCGTTACCTCGTCTGCACTTGGAAAGATTGAAAATAACCGATCGGAAATTTAACGATCTTCAGGAACTAAAAAAAATATTGCCTCGGGACCATCATCACTTTTACGACAGTTTACCACAACTGATGATAATAAAAATTATGACTGATTTTATAAATTTTTAATGTAAACTTTCTAACCATTTTTAAAATAAAGTTGTTTTAACTGGTCAAATAATTTACTCTATGCGGTTAACAAATCTAGGAACTCCATATACACTAGCCTTTATGTCAAACAGAAAATCACCTAACTCCTTAATTATTGCTTTATATCTAAAATAGTCACTAGGGAGTCCAAACATCAATACTGCTTTCATAGTTGACCACTACCACATGTGTAAATGATATAAATCTCAATGTAGTTCCCTCTCATTTTTATCGATTATATTTTTTCATTCCCCTGAAAAGTTTTCCAAAATGGAGTTAGGAGCTTTGCTAATTAAGGCGACGTTAGTATTTTCCGATGAGGCAACGTTTTGTCTAAGTGGTTCTGTAAATCGACACAATTCTCACTACTGGGCTCGGGAAAATCCCCACTGGATGCAGACAAAACACACCCAGCGTCCCCAAAAAATTAATGTTTGGGTAGGAATCGTCCGGGGAAGATTTATTGGTCCTTATTACTTTCGCGGGAATTTAACAGCTGAACGATATTTGGAACATCTTCGTATGGCAGTGCTTCCGGACCTACTTGCGGCATTTCCGGATTCAAATAATGGGGACAACTTGGATCCCAGTATTTGGTTCCAACAAGATGGCGCACCACCACATTATGGTCATACTGTTCGAAGGTTTCTGGATAACCAGTTTGAAGGACGGTGGATTGGAAGACGTGGACCAATGGAGTGGCCACCTAGGTCACCTGATTTAACCCCCCTTGATTTTTTTCTGTGGGGACATTTGAAAAGTCGGGTCTACATTAAGCGGCCAGACAATTTAGAAGACTTAATGGAAAGAATTAGACACGAAATGACTCGTATAACTCCGCAGATGATCGAAAACTCTATAAATGCGGTCTACCATCGTCTTGGCCTATGTCAGTTAGTAAACTGGACACAGTTTGAACAATTCCTATAAGAAATAGTTTTGGTTTAATGGACTGTTTAGTTAATTGAAAAGTTATTATGAAACTTACGTTTATTTCGTTTTTTATTAATTTTCTCGTTTTTTTCTTATGTGGGCCCTAATGCAACTACTTTTCCCTTGTGTACAAACACAAGCTCTATCACATAATGTGATAAAAATCTTAGCTTCCCATTAAAAAAATTTGTTGATGACGTCATAACTTTGACAACTTTGACGTGTTATTTTTGTGACTTATGTCTATGTCGAAAGATGCGAAATAAAAAGAACAGTTTGACGTGTTGTTGCATTTTTTTCAGATGCGATCGTTGTACGTTTTATGAATTTTGTGCATTACTTTATCATAACCCTGTATATATATATATATATATATATATACAAAGAGGAATATATATATTTGTTATGTTTACCCACATGATTTTTTCTTGAGGATGCAGCCATGTTTTTTCTCTAAACTGACAACCGTCGTTTTTTCCATCATCTTCATTATTATTATATCACTTTCATACTCTGAATATTTTATTCACTTATTATATTGCGTGCTGGCACTTGGACTTGGAACACTTTCCTGTAAATCTTTTTTATTTGTTGCATCGCTAGCACCTAATTTTCATAATTTTTCCTCATAGATTGAATTATTCAAAACATTTTTCAATAACAATCTTGCTATCAACTTTCAATGCTAACAAAAATATGATTTTCAATTCAAATTTACTGGACATTTTTCTCTTTCATAACCCATGATTTCTCACAATACTTGCTCATATTCCGTAAAATTTGAAAAATATTTCATATATATTCACTCGACGCCTATTTTAAATTCTCACGACTTCTTATTTGGATTTGGAAATTTTCCTGCATTTTTGTTTACACTCTTTAGTTTGAAACATATTTCATATAATAACTTGACACCTCTTTTGAATACTAAAGAATATATAAATATTTACTTGTCCTTTGAAATTCATCCCGAGTGTTGGCGTGAGATAATTTTCACAATTTTCGTCACGACTTGCAATGATGTAATGAAACTCACTTATCTCAAAATCTTCTGAACTTCTAATTATAGAATAAATGTGATTAGGCCACAAAACTACACACAACACCAATGTTGCTTGGTACCTTGGCATCGGCGATACTTTGGATAAACTTATTTTGGACCCCACAATCAACAGGACGTGCGATAAGACGTTGCAATAAGAAATACGCCTCACATATCTGAAAATGTTATTTCAAGTCTGTGGTATGCCCTAAAGATCCATTACATAGGCATTTTTTCTTTATAGCTTTAATGAAAATTAAACACGTAAACTCAAACTTCTTTTGGTGTTCGTTTGATGAAAATAGTTCTTGCCGGGTATTTAATACGTGAAAAGTAAACCTTAGCATAAAATGAAAAACTCAATCATTACAGCCATAGAATTATTTGAATACACTTATTGACATTATTTGTAATGGTAGAATTAAAGAAACTAAAAGAAGGTACAGAAAAATACTATCTGTACACGACTGGACACATTATTGGTTGATTTTGAAAAGTCATGTATTAATAACAAGTTGTCTATTATAATAATCACAATATAATAATAATACTCCCTCATAAACACTTATGGAGTGTTTTCAAAGGTGTAGCCGGTGCAAGTAGAGAACGGCGATTATTATTATTTGCCGTGGTGTTCTGGGGTGACTTACTAATTTTTGGTGGCGTATTCGCTTACAGTTTCAAGCTGAAACGCTGCAGTTTTACGCATGGGTATTGCAGTTCAAAATGACGGCCCTCCCAACATGACATCCAATGAGACAACCTTTTTACGCAAAATGAAAACTTTTGAATCCCCATATCCCCAATGATGCATTTTTTCTTCGACCCATTTTCTTACCCAACATTTGACAAGCAGCAGTGATCTTTTTTTCTCTTGAATGACATGTTATGTGTGCACTCCGTCTTACATTCAATGAGCAGCCGCCATGTTTTTCCTCTTGAATGATATGTTTTGAGACACCCTGTTGTTTTTTCTCTTAAATGATTTGTTGGTACACCCGATATAGCAAGTGACAAGCAGCCGCAATGTTTTTTTCTCTTGAATGATGTGTTGGTACACCCGGTATTGCATTTAACAAGCAGCCGTCATGTTTTTTCTTTTAAATGATGCCTTTTGAGACACTCTGTTGTTTTTTCTCTTAAATGATACATCCCTAACCTCATAGGTTAATTTTACAACCGGCAACGCCATATCCCCAAACCCAATGTTTAATTTTAGTAGTGAAGTTGGTCGTGGTGCTAGAGTATTTGCTCCCACCTAGACGGCCCGGGTTCGATCTCCGGGACAGCCTGCTACTGAGCTAAAGTGGTTCGGATTACACTTTTATTTAAACTGTAGGCCCGGATCTCCCTTGCTCGCACAAGCTCTGCTTTTGAGGGGTTTTCTCCGAAAACCTGGGTGATTCGTAAAAACACATTTTTTTTACAACCGGCAACACTCCATATCAATCTGCTCGTTTTTCTGTTATAACCGATAACGCTGGCTTGGAGACCACGCTCCAATGCTAACTGATAATGAAACGAATAACGGAAGTTGATAGCAGAATGATTGTATGGTAATGAGAAATATTTCAGCAAAACAATAAAATTCAATTTTTGTAACAAGCTTTTTATTTTAAACAAAAATCCATCTTCTATGAGCCTCTACAATAATTTCCAGTACAACTCTCATCAATATACATGCTGATATTTTGGACACTATAACAAGAATTCTATAAAGATTAAATTCAACTTGTGACTTCTTTTTCTCTCGCCCTGCTGGAACGATATATTCAGTTTTTGTGTCTATTTCTCGAAGATCTTGAAATATCAGCTTCAGCTTATACTTGTATGCTGTATTCTTTGGAACATCACTAACAAATACTGCTAACTGCTCCTCATTGACCCGAGTTAAATGCATATTGCAATGAATTTCACTCTTTTCGGCACATTGACGTATAAAACATTATTCAATATTGCAGCCAAATGTATAAAATTTGTTTTCAAGTGCGGAGACATATTCTCTCAACAATAGACTCCATCTTCGGATTATCTTTTGTTCCTAGTGTTCCTACTCTCCTAACACCTTTACATCTTCGAAGTGGAAACAACAACGATATAATGTTCTTATATTTCCATGAGTTGTTAGCGTTTACATGACGTTCAGGATTATATTGTTTTTATGTGCATTAGTTAATTTCAAAATATTTTTATATACTACCAAATCTTTTGCGTTGTAATGTTGGGGTACTCGTTTCACTAACAACCGTAGTTCTCCTTTCGTTAAATCAAAATTTCTGTCATGAACAACCAATTTGTCGTTTTTATATATCACACGAGTTCAACCGATAACATCTCTTCTTCAAAACGTAAACCATAAGTATCAGACTCAACTGTTGTATCTCTCTGTTTTGAGAGTTCTGAAGAAGACTTCTTTTCCTGTTCTTCGGATGAATGTTCCTGCATAATGACATCTGCTGTTGATCCAGAGACAGACTGAACAGTTTGACGGAGGCATACTGTGGCATATTGAACGATTTGACTGGGGTATACTGAAGTATACTGAACGATTTGACTGGGCCATACTGACCAAATGCTGAAAAGACAGCTAAAATTTGAAACGCTAAAACATTCAAGAATGCGACTAAAATAGGCGTTTCATAAGATTAGTTCAGTATTTCGTTCTGCTTCGATCAAACTGACTTTCTGACTGTCTGTCAATCTGTCTGCCTCCTATATCCTATCACCGAAAAAAAAAACAGAATCAAACTGACACATACTGGGTATCGCACGTTAAAAATGACGGACCCCATCAGTGATTGATTTCTTCTCTTCATATTTTTTTTGATGATATACTCCAATATGTCCTACAATAGCTCAATGATGTGTTTTTTCTTTAACCTCCATCTCTTAAATGATATGTTGGTGCACCTGGTATACTAAATTTGACAAGTAGTCGCCATTTTTTTCTCTTAAATAAAATATAAGACATACTACATATATGTATTTGCTGAATACTTTGCTACCCTTCCAATGACCCATTTCCCACATGATATTTGACACATACACACGCAGCAGCCACGTTCATTTCTCTTAAATTATACATTTTGAAACAACTTGTATACTTTCCTCATTGGAATCGCACCTTCAAACGTTACACCCTCGTTACCTCGCAATTTTTCACATTTATTCCAAACATCATTATTATTATCAGACTCACAATCATAATTTTTTTTTCAATATTATAACAGCGTGCTCTGATAGCTGGAGAAATATATATCCCACATTTGTACATCAAGTTGTACGAAGTCTCCGTGGAAGCAAGGCTAGCGTCACTCGCTACCAAGCAAAAGGACGATGGTTCAAACCTCTGCTGTGGAAGAATCTTTTTTCTTTTTAAATTCAGTTCAATTCATAATGTGTGCGCCGCGCTCTATTGGCAAAATGTTATCAATCTGAGGGATATCTCTCGACTACGTACCCGGTTTTATGCCTTAGCCTTTTCCGGGGTTTACATCGGAATAATCACCTCTGACCAAAATTAGACGACAACGCAGAATCTACATTGAATGCTACCGAACGACGACATGCATAAGCTTTGCAGGAGGCATGTATTATGCGAGCTACCACCACTATTTAATTAAATGCTCGACCTACCGTCACCATCAGCGGAGGCGGAAACCAGCGCCCCTCCTGTCGGGACCCTGTGTACCCCTTGGCACAAGCGCTCCCTTGCTTCGCAGCCAGCAATGTCTGCGGAATAAGGGAGGCGGCTCTCGGTGCGTCCTCCCGCCCTCTTCCCTCCTGAGCCCTTTTGGGCGAAGCGTTGGTCGCTGGAGTTATGATCATATATTATTTAGTGTAGAAACGACGAATACTTTGGAAAATATATTTTATTTATTTTATTTATTTATTTTCTCGACTACGTCACACGATGAACGCGAAGCAGCGAACAATCATTTTGCCTCTTCCGCCCCAGTTCCCCTATATATAGGTGATCTACTTGTTAATGCAATTTTCAATACCCCTAATGCAATCATTGATTTGGGTACGGATTTAATTGATTGGAATAATGAGCATGTTGTGGATGTTATTTTGAATAAACTCGAAGAATTTCAGGAAAGTGACTCTGGTTGGGCGTTGAGTAAAATTCTCTTGCATGAAACAGCAATCAACAAAGTTGAATAGGCAACGGTTCAAAATTCATATGCTTACCTTATGAAATTCAAAGCAAAAATGCATGCATCAATATTGAAAATCAAGATAATGCGTGTTTTTTCAGAGCAATCGTCAGTGCTTTGTACCCTCTCTAAAGGAAAGTTTTTCGTGCATCTTCATATCCAAATTATGAGGGTTTGAAAATTCCTATGAAAATTACTCAGTATACAAAATTTGAAAAACAAAATAATATTTCAGTTAATGTGTACAGTTTAGAAATGAATGTTATCAAAGAAAATACATTTTATGAGGTAGTACCTGTACGATTAACCAAAAATAAAATGATTAAACACGTTAATTTGTTATTATTTCAAGATAAATATTTCCCTAAATTCAATGAATAGGGCGCTTTGCCTTTGGATACAGATGATTCTGAAATCAAACATCATTATTGCTGGATTGAGAATATGTCTAGATTGCTGTCAAGTCAGTTGAGCAAGCATAATGGTAAAACATTATTTGGTGAACTATTTCCTCAGCGAACAGAAATTGATTAGTATAAAATTTCATCTCCAAAATTAGATTAGAATTCCGAAATTATATATATAAACAAAAATGTCCATTTGTTTTATATTCTGATTTTGAATCGGGCCTCGAAAATTGCAACGTGAAAATTTCGCATAAATCACCAAAATATCGAAAGCATAAAGCGTTCAGTGCAGGCGACTACTTGATATGCTCTTATGATAACAGTTTGTCCAAATTCAATAGCCATCGGGGTGGCAATTGTACACAATGGTTTACAGATGAAATGGCTAGCATTGCCAAATTTGTTGAATCCAAAATTAAAAATATTGTACCAATGATATGTAATCCTGATATGGTTAAAGCCAGGATATGTCATATTTGTGAGAAACCTTTTGTAAAGAAGGACATCATTGTTAGGAGTCATCAGGGTTGCAATCTCGCCTTCAAAAAGCTTTTAATGGTACCCATTTTATTCCACAATCTTTCCGGGTATGACTGTCATTTTATTATACGGGATGTAGTAAAACGAGGACGTGTAAGCATACTTCCCATCAACAAAGAGAAACACATTTCATTCACTCAATACGATAGTGAAACTAGCATTAAATTCAGATTCATAGATTCATATCGTTTTATGGGAGCCAGTCTCGATGAGTTGGTTTCCACAATGGACGCAAAAAATTTTAAAATTTTGAAGAAAGAATTTGCACAATTAGATGATGAAAAATTCTTGCTTCTCACAAGGAAAGGTGTATTTCCCTACGATTATGTTGATAATATAGAAAAGTCCTCGACACTGAGCTACCCTCCAAAAAACATTTTTACAATAAGCTCAACGACACCGAAATTGATGATGCGAAGTATGCTCACGCTCAAAATGTTCGAGAAATTGACTTGAAAACTTATGGCTGGACCCCAGCTGGTACTATACTATGCCGGGATACACGTGGGATTTTATGCTTAAATATACAAAGTGTAAATTACAAATATTAGAAGACGTTGATATGGTCATGTTTGTCAAAAAGGGCATACTGGGCGTTATTTCAGTTTGTTGTAATACGTATCCAGAAGCTAATAACAAGTATATGCCTACATACAATCCCACGCAGCCATCCAAATTTATCATGTATTTCGATGTAAATAATCTTTATGGGTGGGCGATGTCAGAATGTTTACCATATGGAGGCTTTGAATGGGTTGATACAAATATTGATGTGACTCAAATTCCTGATGACAATCCCGAAGGTTATATTTTACAAGTTGATTTGAAGTACCCTGCGGAGCTTCACGATTTACAAAAAGATTTTCCATTTTGCCCCGAACACCGAGCACCACCAAATTCTAAGTTGAAAAAATGTATGCCAACTCTCCATAATAAAACAGAGTATACGTTACACTATAGGAATTTGAAACAGGCTCTTGAACATGGATTAATCTTGAGAAAATTCATAGAGTTTTAAAACTCAAACAGTCTGCATGGTTCCGTTCTTATATCGAGCTGAATACTCGATTGAGAACTGCAGTCACTAATTCTTTTGAAAAAAATCAATTCGAGTTAGCTAATAATGCTATTTTTAGTAAAACAATGGAGAACATCCGGTTGCACCGAATTGTGAAATAAGTGTCTTCCTATGAAAAATCTCATTTCCAGCCCTCGATTTTATAATCGTACAATTTTCGATTCAAACTTGATAACTATTGAATTGAAAAAAGCTGAACTCATATTCAATAAACCAATGTATGTAGGGTTGGCTTTTTTGGATTTGTCAAAAACATGCATGTTTCGATTTCATAACGAATTTATGCTACCCACTATGGGTGTGGAAAAATGCAAGTTACTGTATTATGAACTAACGTGTGGTGACGGATATGAAGAAATGATCAAACAACACATTTCCAAATTCGATACGTCTGATTATTCGAAAGATAACGAGTACAAAATACCACTTGTGAATAAAAAGGTACCGGGGTTATTGAAGGATGAAGTAAATGGCAAAATCATCACACACTTTGCAGGGTTGCGTTCAAAAATGTACACTTATAGAGTGCAGGGAGGTACAGTATGTAAAAAAGTAAAATAAAATATAATGTGAAAAATAAATTAACCTTTGAGCATTACGTTGATTGTCTAAAAAATGCCAAGCAAAAGAATATTACACAATACACAATCAGATCATTTGCTCATAAAGTTTTTAGTATAGAGCAGACGAAAGTGGCTCTCAGTCCGTATGACGATGAACGTCATCTTATCCCCAAATCGTTTGATACATTACCGTGGGGGCATTATAGTCTAAATTAATTGTTTTATCCATCTTTTTTTAAAAAAATTTCTCTCGTTTACAACGAATTTACAACAATTGTGCATGAAAACGATCTGTGAGAATATACAGTCTACAGAAAGGTTCCTCATCCAATCACCTTTACCTCAATCATTAACAAAAGAAATTATTCAAAATTATTTGCGTTTCAAATGGACGTATATAATTCATTATCAACGTCATGAAGATAACAATGATGATGATGATGATGAGGATGACTATGATATTCTTATAAATTCCGATGATATTCTAATAAATTTCAAATATGTTGATATGTCTGATTTCAGCTATCTGAAATGACCTATTGATTTTTGTACGGCATTATTGAATGTTTATGACTTGGAGCCATATTTTCATAATGATTCGTACTGTATTTGGATGAAATATTATGAACTTGTTGATTTTAATTTAGTTGTGTGCGAAATTTGTTTCAATTGTTTCAAATATTGTGCTAAATGTCGTAATTATGGTAAACAAAATTTTAAAATTAATCATGTACATGAAATTTTCACAAGTTATGAACTGCATAATGCCAACCAACATAAAGCTTATTGGTGTCAATATAACTTTACACATGTTCTTTCTGAACTGCGAACTCAAGATGAATACCGAGATCATTAACATGATCAGAAAGAAGTCAAATTTTGTTGATAATACACACACCTGGAAACACCATTTTTCGGCTAGTATTTCGTCTACTTGTTTATAGTTCAAAATATGTATATATATTTTTTTGTTGCTGTATTTTAGGTGAGGTATTTTAAATATAGGAAAAATCAAATTATTTCCTGCGTTTTATTACAATAAATCATTTCTTATAGAGAATTGAAAAAGTGTCTCAACGTTTGTTTCTTGAAAGATTACAATATTGAGTATTTTCATTGAAATTGCGATTATGCCTACAATGGAGAAGGATAGTGAACCCCCGGCTTTGTATAGTGTTAAGCAAAAAGAGGTAAGTTAAATATTTTTTTCTTCAAATCTCGCTAAAGTAATAATTTGTTCGAAATCAAAAAAAGTCTTCACTTAATACATTTGAAAACATGGTGAATAATTTGGTGGTTCATTGACTTGTTCTTTTAACCAACAATTGCTGAAATAAAAACACTTGATTTCTTTTTCTTATTCATTACACAAATCATACAGAAATTTTTGTTTATAATAAAATAAATATTTACTTAAAGCATTAGAGTAGATCACCTATGAGAGAACGGGGGCCGCATGCGCAGTACGGTAAAGCATGCCAAACGCTATGGAGTCGGCCGTCGCTGCTTCGCGTTCATCGTGTGACGTAGTCGAGAGAGATTCCTTAGATTGATAACATTTTGCCAATAGTGCGCGGCGCACACATATTTTGAATTGAATTTAAAAAGAAAAAAAGATTTCCGAGAACGAAGTTTGAACCAGCGGTTTATGTTTGGTAGCGAGTAACGCTAACCTTGCCTCCACGGAGACTTCGAACAAGTTGATGTACTAATGTGGGATATATATTTCTCCAGCTACCAGAGCACACTGTTTGAATATTAAAAAAAAAATTATTGAGTCTACTAATAATGATGATGTTTGAAATTAATGTGAAAAATTGCGAGGTAACGAGGGTGTAACGTTTGAAGGTGTGATTCCAATGAAGAAAGTATACAAGGTGTTTCAAAATGTATAATTTAAGAGAAATGAAAGTTACATTCATTTAACGTGACTTGCGTGTGTGTGTGTCAAATATCATGTGGGAAATGGGTCATTGGGGCAATGGAGGGTAGCAAAGTATTCAGCAAAAATATATATAGGAAGTCTTATATATTATTTAAGAGAAAAAAACATGACGACTGCTTGTCAAATTTAGTATACCAGGTGTACCAACATATCATTTGAGAGGAGAAACATGGAGGATAAAGAAAAAACACATCATTGAAGGTATGAGGTGGAGATTTTTCAAAACGCTGCGTTTTCATCATCAGGTGACGTTAGATAAAAAAACAATTTAAATAGAAAAATTTATTACACAGTTTTATTTTGGTAACATATCACAAAACCATTTGTATAGAATATCTACGTTGCGGAGACTCCAATAATAGTGGGGTTGCTTATCATTGTGATGCATACAGGGTGATATACCATCATTGCGCCGAATGTGGAAGCCATCCATGACATATTATCATAGTCCTCCAAATTCACAACACGTGTAGGTAGGTTCAATTGATGAAATTTCTCTATAAGATAGTCACGTTTTTGGATTCCTCGTACATAAATGATATCAACATTCTGTAAATTTTTCTAGAGGATGGAATCTAATTGATAATATTCCACAAAGCCAGAGGAATACCTCAATCCATGAACGTTTCGCTCCAAGAAACAGGCAGTACGTTTATCTGCTCTACTCAAAGAGGAAAATGGTATAGTTGGCAGCAGCAGAAAATTACTACATTGAATTCCAATCCTAATGGCAATCTCCTTAGGATGGAATTGTTGCTCGATGGTAAAGCCTTGAATATCTACAACAGCTATTCTCATGTTGACTCTATGATTGATACTGAAGTGACAAGCATATGTTCAGTTTAATTTGTTAATGATTTCGCTGAGTGGGAGGTGCTCAATAACAGTGTCGTGCACAATGATGCAATAGGCTTCAGTATTTTGGGGAAATCCTTCAGATGCCTCGATTTCGAGTTTCGCATCAACAGTGGAACTTTTTATGTTCTCATCCCTTCTGGAACAATCGATGACAAAGAGAGTCTTGCCAACAAATTCGGTGGAGCTCAGCAGAGGATTATGTTGATTAGTATTATTGTAGCTGAGACCGAATTGTGCATAGTAGAAATAGGCTTGCGAAAAATTCCCCTTTGCAAAATTCTGATGCATATTCTCTTTGGAATAATTCTCACCGTTCAGAGTGAGCGTTATATTGGTGATATTCGAATGAACGAATATTGTTGAATCATTGTTGAATTTGGTGTAATCACGGTCTTTTTGGAAACATACAATCACATAGCGAGGACTTTCGAGAAACGAGGAAGTCTTGACGGCCCATATTTCACTTTTTGCACCTTGTGTGAGAGCATGCAACATATGAAGTTCCCATTTTCTGAACGGCATGAGAATGGGAGTATCAGCTTGGATGGCCTTCAAGAGTTGCAATTTGATTTGATCATGTGGAAAGATTCTCTTAACTTTGAGTTCAAAATTTTCAATTTCCAACTTGACTGCTGTCGTACCAGCCGGCAATCCAGCGATCTCCTCTATTTTGAAGCTGTTGCTATCATCTGCAGCTCGTACTAATCGTATGGTATGTTTGCCATAGGAAACACATTGATAAGCGTTGAAAATATTCAAAAAATGCTTGACGGGTATGAGCATGTTGAATGTTAGATCAGTAGTGCTGATAACCCCAGCGTTGCTGGGAAAAGTCCAACTTGAATTGGCCAAGTGCTTGATATCTTCGTCAGTGTAGGTGAGAAAGCATCTGACAGTACTAACAATTCCAACTTCACGGACCGTCTCCAACTCCTTACCGCTTTCTTCATAACTAACAGATTGAAACATGAAAGCACCATTATTGTTTACGAATGTTACACGACCATCTCCGGTGGTTTTCACAACTTTGCCACTGATGAATAACAGGCTATCATACAAAGCATCGTAAGCGTCAGATTGATTGATGTTGATTTCAATGACATCATTGTTGCGAAAGGACTTGACATATGGGTAGTAAGTCCGCCATTCCACCTTTTGTATGGATTCATCGTTTTGTGGTTTTCGGAAAATGTTGAACACTTGATTGGACAACATGATAATCGAGAGATTCCAAAAACAGTTTATTCTCCGGTGATAGTAGTTAACGCACGTTGAAGATCTTGGTGAAGACTAAGGGGGGTATGGTGGTAAGTTATTCTTATGAATAGTTAGCACCATACTTTTGCTTCAATTCCAAACGAACGATTATTTCTTCGTTTCGAAAATCAACGAGTTGAGAATGCTGGTCCAGCACTCGCAGCATAATATTGTTTATATCGTCTCTATGAGCAATGGGTAGATAAATGAGGTGGTTGGATGTTTCGTCAATTGCGTAACCATAATCAACACCAACAGCAAATTCGTAAATCGTATGAGACGGTGCGTCGTTGTAGAATGCTCCGAACGAACTGTTGCTATCTGTGTGTATGGTACGTACTTTAATGATATCTACAGGTAGATCTGATGCGTAATGCAAGTTGGGTTTGAGAAGAGTAGACGAAAGCCCTAAAATGCGGGCCAAACTGTTTTCAGGTCGGAAATCAATTGAGTGTTTATGGCAGAATATTTCGCTTTTCAGCGTGTTATTATTCGGTTTGAGGTAGAAAAATTATTCGTGGTTTTTCTTGTACGATTTGGGTGTGATGTGTTTGCTGATCAAAGCCTCAATATCACCAATTTCGTAAGAGCCAGTAGGGATATCCATACTCAGTTTAGTTTTGCCGCCGTTTTCAAAGTAGTAGAATTTTGTACCTTCTTCAATGTTGGGTATACTGTGGTACGAATAGAAGCTGAGCAAAGCCAAACTGATTTCTGAATCAGAATCCAATTAAATGGGCGGATCGAAATCGATGGAAAGCGTTGAAGAGCGACTCGATAACGTCAATATCATAGACATGACTGATATAGTGTTGGAAGCGACCCGCCTTAAATAATGAATAACAACTTGGATGAAAAATCATTTATTATTACAATAATAACATTGAAATTGTGCGCTAACTGGTCCATGATACTCTGCTTCTTTTAGTGATGTTGTTGACAGTCCAAACTCATTTTGATAACGAATGAAACATGGTAGACGAATCTGCAAAGCGAATCGATTTTTGTAGTCCTTTGGTAAACTATGCCATACATCCAGCAACTCCCAAGGTCCTGCGTTCCCAATTAAATATTCGATTGATAAAGCTCGCAGTTGAGTATCAGTGAAATCTCGTAATGATTTATATTTATGCATTTCAGCCAACGATTGATGCATCTCAGCGGTGGACATTATGAAGTAGAAACTTTAGGCAGAGATGTCCGCAATTACTCTGATTGTAATTTTGATATTGACTATTATTATATGTAATTCTTGCACCCCTCCCAAAATATCTTGCCAATTCCAATGGAGGTGTGAGATTGCCAAAACTATCGAAATATTGTGCGACATTGAAGTTTTTATTGTAAGCTACCCAATGAGTGCCCGCATTCAAGTGGGAATCCAAGTTCAATATAGCGCATTCTCGCAGCCAAGGACCACAAGTTGGCAACGTATCACGCATAACACGAAAATGTGGTATTTTCATCTGACGAGCACACTCCTGAATTTCTGAATCGTATAATGCTCTATGGGGTAGCTTATCTAGCAGTTTTTTTGCTTTTTCAGGTAAAGACCGCGTCCTTTGCGTTGATGTTGTTTTTTCAGGAACAGTCCAAATCCTCGAGGGGTTTTCTGCAGGTACAAACCCGAACCCAAATGCTCCATGGATTTATTGTGACGTTGATCTTCTTCAAGTTTCTTTTTAGCATTTTTTGCGTCTATTACGGTTTTTGCTATGGAGCTCGCTCCACCTGCCAACGCACCCAAAGCCGAAAGTGCAGCAAATATGGGTATGAGTGGTAGGATTCCTCCAGATTTTGCATCGAATGGAATAATTCTAGGCACTCGTATTTTCTTGCGTCCTCCAGCTTGACTCAATGCCATTTTAGCAGCTCGCAAAGCCGAAGCACTAGATTTCTTAATATTAGTAGGATTGTGTTTCCAATTTTTAATAATTTTTTGAAGCAAGTTACGGCGAAAAGACACGCCCATACCTAGCTTACGTTTGGCTTTCATGGTGGAAGTATCAAGCCAAGCTGCAGCCCGTTCCCCAAATTTAGCGTCTTTAGATTTAACTCGTTCCCAAGCTCTATTTTCCAATACTTGATATGCTTTATGGCGGTCTTCTAGAGAGTCGTATTGAGAGTATGCAATATCGTGGTCTTTGCAGCTCTCGTCCAAAGAATTCACGCCAGTTTCTCCGCGTTGTAATCTCTGTCTCAATTTGGTGCCAGGCCGGCAAAACGAATAACCTGGTAGATGCAATTCGAACGGGAGCTTATTGATGATTGAATTGACAACACCTGCACCAGAGTAAGTCAACATTGATAATGATGAAAGATACCTTCAATGCGTTTATTCATAACCGTGGCGTGCTCATGTTTTTTCGTCACATCATGGAAGTCGTTCAACAAGACAAGACACTGCCAGTAAATAGGCTAGGGGGCTTCTACAATCAATTTGATCATTTTAACATGTTAATTGCCATGAGGATTTTTAAGATCCGTTCTGGCAATTTTGATTCCTTTCAAGGTCACGCGTCACTGCTTCGCGTTCATCGTGTGACGTAGTCGAGAGCGATCCAGTTGATTGATAACATTTTGCCAATAGAGCGCGACGCACACTTATTTTGAATTGAATTTAAAAAGAAAAAAGATTTCAGCAGTAGAGTTTTGAAACAGCGGTTTAAGTTTGGTAGCGAGTGACGCTAGTCTTGTCCCCACGGAGACTTCGTACAAGTTGATGAACAAATGTGGGATATATATTTCTCCAGCTACCAGATAATAATGATGTTTGGAATAAATGTGAAAAAATGGTGGTTGCTCGTTAGATTTAGTATACCAGGAGTCTCAAAACATATCATTTAAGAGAAAAAATCTGGCGGCTGCTCGTTAGATTTAGTATACCATGTGTATCAAAACATACCATTTAAGAGAAAAAAACATGGTGAGTGCTTGTCTTATTTAGTATACAGGGTGTCTCAAAACATATCATTTAAGAGAGAAAAATATGGCGGCTGCTCGTTTGATTTAGTATACCAGGTGTACCAACATATTATTTAAGAGAAAATATCATGGTAGGTGCTTGTCTTATTTAGTATACAGGGTGTCTCAAAACATATCATTCAAGAGAGTAAAATATGGCGGCTGCTCGTTTGATTTAGTATACCAGGTGTACCAACATATTATTTAAGAGAAAATATCATGGTGGGTGCTTGTCTTATTTAGTATACAGGGTGTCTCAAAACGTATAATTTAAGAGAAAAAAATGGCGGCTGCTCGTTAGATTCAGTATACAGGGTGTATCATCATATCATTTGAGAGAAAAAAAGACATGGCTGCTTAGGGCAGAGAAAAAGGTATCATTGGGGACATGGGGATTCAAAATACGAATCATCGAAAAATAAGCACTTCTGGTTTGAAAAAATTGAGGTAGAAGAAAAGTAATAGTGAATTCGGATTATCCACATCGAGGAGAGTTCAAATATGCAATAAAATGGTCACTTCCGGTTTTCACTTCCGGTTGTCCGATTTCGATGATTTTGGCATCAATGGATTCGTTCCGATGTCAAGAAACATTTTTAAGCATTATCCAATGCCAAAAGGGCATAGGAGGCTATCTTCGTTATTAGTAAAGATACAGAAACGTGCGGCAACTTTTATGGGGGATCAAGAAAATAATAGAATTTCCTTCCGTCAACTGTCATAAGTGCCATAAACCTCACATTTTAATGCGTTATGTACTCATCGCTCAAATGTTAGAAGTCGGTTCGTAAACGTTTGATATTTTTTGTTTAGAACGTCGCTCAATATATCGGCGGCGCCTCACACTCGATATCTGTCAGATGTCATTGGTAATATCGTTGAAGAAAAAAAAAATGTGACAAATAAACATGGTTGTACAGGTACATAAAAACATGGCTGCTACATGTATGTGTCGGATGAAAAATGGGTCATTGGGAGTAGCAAAGTATTCAGCAATAGTATGTATCACACGTTATTTAAGAGAAAAAACATGGCTGATGCAATTGCAAATGTCATGTGGAAAATGGGACGTAGAAAATACGTATCATTGGGGATATGGGGACCCACCAGAAAAATATGGTGTTATTTCATACTGAGTGTTCCAAAATTCAAAAACTATTTAAGATGGGAAAAAACCGCTCATAGGACGTTTCAATCCTAATCAAGAAGGTATACAGAGCATCTCATTTATAGAAAAAAAAAAAAATGATGTTTTAACAGGAGTTTAGTGTTTCAACGTGCGATCCCAATCGAAAATGTATTACATGTCATCGAGACCGAATACGTCAGCGCTCTCTATCATCAGGAAGGTGCCCAATCATTAAAAATTGAGATAGAGCATTGATAAGGGTCCAAATTTAGTTACTATCGGTAGTACGATTTCGAAAATTTCGACACCAATGGGTTTGTTTCGATGTCAAGAAACATTGTTAAGCATTTTCCAATGCCAAATGGGCATAGGACGCTAACTTCGTTATCAGTAAAGGTATAGAAACATGCGGGTACTCTAATAAGACAACTTTTATGGGAGATCAAGTTTGATCAAAGCAGAACAAACTAACCTTATAAAACGTCTATTTTAGTCGCACTTTTGCATGTTTTACCGTTTCAAATTTTAGCTGTTTTTTCGAACGCAAAAAACGGTTATTGCGGTCGCATTTTTACGTATTTTAGCGTTTCTAATTTCAGTTGTTCTTTCGAATGCAAAAACGTGTATTTTTAGCAATTTTGAAATGCCAAATCTCCATAAGAAACATAGAGTTTTTCGGTTTAATTTAAGGCTGTTTTTTCGGTCGCGAAAAACGTTTATTGTGGTTGCATTTTTGCATGTTTAAGCGTTTCAATTTTCAGTTGTTTTTTGGAACGCGAAAACCGTCTATTTTGATTACATTTTTGAAGAGAATCGCCGCAGCAGTACGTTTCGTTTCGTGTCAGTTTGACTCTGCTTCTTTCTTTTGGTATTCATCATCAGGTAGGTGGGGGAGAGGGTAAGGTAACTTTATTTTTGGAAAGTATGTTATTGCCATTGAACAAATGAAATAATCAGTATTAAAATGTCATCTGAAGAATACAGACAGAAGGCTGAAGATTTTTCTAGACGTGTCCAAGAGTTAAAGGAAGATATTCAATTTTATGAAGAAAAGGAGAATATGGTGAAACAGTTGACTGATTTGGGTATTCAAGACAAAGTGTTCAATCAAAAATTACCGCAAACGAGATATCCGCTAAAAAGAATCCAGCCTAAAGCATCGTAGAATATGTCTCCTCAACTGAAAACAAATTTTATTCTTCTGACTGCAATATTGAATAATGTTTTGTACGTCAATGTGCCGAAAAGAGTGAAATTCATGGCAATATGCGTGAAGGCAGATGATTTCGATCGTCATTGTAATAGGACACAATGGAAAAAAATGCGTTTAACTCGGGTCAATCAGGGACAGTTAGCAGTATTTGTTAGCGATGTTCCTAAGAATACAGCATTCAAGTATAAATTGAAGCTGATATTTGGAGATATTCGTGAAATAGACACAAAAACCAACGAATTGTTTCCAGCAGGGCAGGGGAAAAAAAGTCGCAAATGGATTATAACGTTTATAGAATTCTAATCATAGTATCTATAATATTAGCATGTATTTTATGTATTTTAATTAGAACTATACAAGAAATAATTTTGGAATTTCACATAATTTGGTTTAAATAAAAATATTCGAAAATTGAATTTTATTTTTATTATTACCATACAAACATTCTGCTATCAATTTCTGTTATTCGTTTCATATCAGTTGGCATTGAAACGTGCCATTCGGCGTTATCAATTATGGAAAAACTGCGCAAATAGGAAACTTGGTTATTATGCTGGAAGTAATAATCATTTGGCCTTGAAATGTGTTTATTGAACTAACGATTATCGAAAGACCCAGGCCAGCAGTTTAGTTATCAAAACCACAGAGTAACGATTATTGCGTTATTTGCTTTGCTTGTTCTGAAATTGTGTAGAAACATATGTGTATCATATCTATGAATATAAATGCTTCGGCGAATTGAATATGTCAATGAAAACTGGTCTGAACTGAACAAACAAAAAATATTGTATGGAAACATTGCGTGAAAATGTATCGAAACACGAGTAAATGATTAATAAATTTTTTCCAAACGGTGAAGAAATGTTGTACAGAAACATAAGTGAATCATATTTATGAATATAAGCTGAACAAAAAAATATTGTATGTAAGAATGAACTCTTTACCTAGTAATGAAGAAAAATATTGTATGGAATCAAGAGTTTATATGAATGAAATAAATTAATGAAAATTCTCCAAACGGTGAAAAAATGTTGTACAGAAACATAAGTGAATCATATTTATGAATATAAGCTGAACAAAATAATATTGTGTGTAAGAATGAACTCTATACCTTCTAACGAAGAAAAATATTGTATGGAATCAAGAGTTTATATGAATGAAATAAATTAATAAAAATTCTCCAAACGGTGAAAAAATGTTGTACAGAAACATTAGTGAATCATATTTATGAATATAAGCTGAACAAAAAAAAAATATTGTATGTATGAATGAACTCTTTACCTACTAACGAAGAAAAATATTGCATGGAATCACGAGTTTATATGAATGAAATAAATTAGTAAAAATTCTCCAAACGGTTAAAAAAATGTTGTATGGAAACATTAGCGAATCATATTTATGAATATAAGTTAAACAAAAAATATTGTATGTATGAATGAACTCTTTGCTTACTAACGAAGAAAAATGTAGTATGGAAACATGAGTTTATTCTAATGAAATATGGATATAAACACGAATTTACCCGAATGAAATATATCGAAGATAGGTAAAAATGCAAACAACTAGAGAAAATACAGTTCTTTGATAGCCTCCAGGCAACAATTTCCACTAAACGAAAAACACTGTTTATACCTGACTTTTTAATGGTGACAACCCCAGTTTCAAAGAGGAATTACAGACACCAAAAGTCGGTACTCTCCCCTCGTAAGGGTACCTGGCGTGCTTTGTTGTGGGAAAAGTCGACCGTCTTTTCATCAATAGTTGTGTTGCTGAATAATATTCAAAAAATATCTGCTATTGTTTTAGTGAGACAAGACTACATTACCGTGCAATAAAATCAATTTCATTTTACTTTTATGATTAGCTATTGAATCGCTTCGAATTGGAAATCGTTATGAACTTTCAAAACACACAAAAGCAAACGTTAAAACACTTGAGCAAAAGAGAAAAAATCTCAAACACTTACTTTGCTGCACAAATCGTTGAAGTATTATAAACTACTTCTATCATTGTTAAATAAAATGTTTTTCAATGGAATCAGAGCACTAAATAATTATGAACTGCTGCCAGGACGATCACAAATAAACTAGCTTGCAGAACCCCGCAAAATACTGATTCTCATGGCGATATTTGCTGCTCTGTGGTTTAGATAATAAACAATTGTGTTGAAACTTCTAGTGTTTGCGGTTTTTTCATAACTGATAACGACAATATTTGTTTTTCTGCGGCTAAGATAATGACCAAATACAGATGGAGCGTCCGGCATCCAAGGTTTTCCATAACTGATAACAACAGCTCGAATACCGCTTGTAACGGATAATAATAGTCCAGTACGTCTTGGAATAATTTTTCATGAACTGTTTGGAAAATTAAACAAAATTCGATTTACTAACATTGCCCTTCATTGACTGTCGTGAAACGTATTGTTTTCCATTCCTATTACATGACCGGATACTTCACACATATCGTCATGAGTTTTGCTTAATTCGGTACGTTTACTTACAAAACATAATTGCTGCTTGCAATCAAAGCTATGAAATTTGTTTTCGATAACGGAGACATATGAGGTTGGATTCTTCATACTGGATATATCGTTCCTGACATACTTTAGTAATTATAGTAGTAACAATGTTTTCCTTACTGTTCTCAGCCATCAATGAATAATTATTTTTACATATTTCGAATTCTTGGATGAAATGCTATGCCAATAGGGCACTTAGGTCCCCTATGATGCTCTGCGTCTAAAATCAAACTGACCATGTTGGTTATAACTGAGCTACAGCTTTATTGATAGTGAAGAAGCATTTGGTTGAATAAAAAACATCTGTTTGAACATTCCTAAGTAAAATAGTTTACAAAAATATCAAAATTTTCCTTACTAGACTCAGATCTAAAACTCCTCAAGATTAAAATGCGATAAGAGATTAAACTATACCCATAGGGTTTTTAGGTCTCCTATGATGCTCTGCAACTGAAATCAAACTGACCACGTAGGTAATAACTGAGCTACAGCTTTATTGGTAGTGAAGAAGAAATTGGTTGAATAAAAAACATCTGTTTGAAAATTCCTAAAGAAAATAGTTTACAAAAATATCACAATTTTCCTTATCTCACTCAGATCTGAAACTCCTCAAGATTAAAATGCGATAAGAGATTAAACTATCCCCATAGGGTTCTTAGGTCTTCTATGATGCTCTGCAACTGAGATCAAACTGACCACGTAGGTAATAACTGAGCTACAGATTGATTGAATATATAAATGTGATCAAAATATACGTTTTTCGCGTTCCAAAAAACAACTGAAAATTGAAACTCTTCAACATGCAAAAATGCAACCACAATAAACGTTTTTCGCGTTCAAAAAAAATAGCCTTAAATTAAACCGAAAAACTCTGTTTCTTATGGAGATTTGACATTTCAAAATTGCTCAAAATACACGTTTTCGCGTTCGACGTGCGGGTACTCTAAAAACAAGACAACTTTCATTGGATAATGAGGAAATAATGTAACTTCACCAGTAGAAGCAGATAAACGTTTTTTTAGGGATGATTATTCCCGATAACGTGCGTTTTACATGCATTTCGAGTTTTTGGGATGTTTCAAATGGTTTTGCGTGCGTTTCAAGCATGCAACCGTTTTCGTGCAAACGTTTCGTGCAATCGTTTTCGTATAACCGTTTAAGTATGCAACCGTTTTCGTGCAACCGTTTTCGTGCAACCATTTTCGTGCAACTGTTTTTTTTTGTTTACGCTTAGTGCAGTATGGTTAGGTATGGTGCTGTATGCTACGGTTACGTTTAGCGCAGTATGGTTCAATTACGGTGCCACTTTTTACGAAATTCATCGTTTTCTATTTTCAAAGAAGAAATCTAGCATTCGGGATATGAGGGATATAAGCTCTATAGATTGCAAGTTTGAAATTTCATTTCCGTTCGATGGTTTACCCGAAGTTTAAACGTTCAAATTTTGACATCGGAAGAAAATTTAGAAAACCCTGTTGGAATTTTCCGATCCATCTCAAAAACAATAGGTTATTGTAGGACATATTGAAGTATATCATCAAATATATAAAAAAGAAGAAATCAACCACTTCATTTTAATGTGCGATACCCAGTATATGTCTGTTTCTTTTTCGGTGATAGGAGATAGGAGACAGACAGAATGACAGATAGGTAGAGTGACAGATAGTTTGATCGAGGCAGAATGAACTAACCTTATAAAACGTTTATTTTAGTCGCATTTTTGCATGTTTTACCGTTTCAAATTTCAGCTGTTTTTTCGAACGCAAAAAACGGTAATTTGCGGTCTCATTTTTATGTGTTTTAGCGTTTCTAATTTCAGTTGTTTTAACGAACGCAAAAACGTGTATTTTGAGCAATTTTGAAATGTCAAATCTCCATAAGAAACATAGAGTTTTTCGGTTTAATTTAAGGCTGTTTTTTTAGAACGCGATTAACGTTTATTGTGGTCTCATTTTTGCGTGTTTGAGCGTTTCAATTTTCAGTTGTTTTTTGGAACGTGAAAAACGTCTATTTTGAACACATTTTTGTAGTTTGACTCTGTTCCTTTTTTTGATACTCATTATCAGGTGGGTGGGGGAGAGGGTCAGGCAACTTTAATTTCTTCTCGACATAAGACTTGTTTAATTGAAACCAATCTGATTAATTCCCGCCCATTGCAAGTATGTGGCCAGGTATTTCTCCAAGACTGTCTGAATCCGTATTCTCCAGACAAAAGCATTATATTTTGACACCTTATTCATTGTTCTATGTCTTTCCGTTCGAAAGTTATAGTCTAAATACTGTAGCTCATTTATTGGCCAAGTAGTCTATATAGTTTCAGTTGCAAAGCATCATAGGGGGCCTATGGACGCTATTGACATAGTAAAATCTCTTATCGCATTTTAATCTCGAGGAGTTTTAGGTCTGAGTGCGATTAGGAAAATTTTGATATTTTTGTAAACTATTTTCTTTAGAAATTTTCAAATAGATGTTTTTTATTCAACCAAAGCTTCTTCATTATCAATGAAGCTGTAGCTCAGTTATTACCTACGTGATCAGTTTGATTTCAGTTGCAGAGCATCATAGGAGACCTAAGAACCCTATGGGTATAGTTTAATCTCTTATCGTATTTTAATCTTAAGGAGTTTTAGATCTGAGAGTGATAAGGAAAATTTTGATATTTTTGTAAACTATTTTCTTTAGGAATTTTCAAATAGATGTTTTTCTTTCAACCAAATGCTTCTTCACTATCAATAAAGCTGTAGCTCAGTTATAACCGACGTGGTCAGTTTGATTTTAGACGCAGAGCATCATAGGGGACCTAAGGGCCCTATTGGCATAGCATTTCATCCAAGAATTCGAAATATGTAAAAATGATTATTCATTGATGGCTGAGAACAGTAAGGAAAACATTGTTACTACTATAATTACTAAAGTATGTCAGGAACGATATATCCAGTATGAAGAATCCAACCTCATATGTCTCCGTTATCGAAAACAAATTTCATAGCTTTGATTGCAAGCAGCAATTATGTTTTGTAAGTAAACGTACCGAATTAAACAAAACTCATGACGACATGTGTGAAGTATCCGGTCATGTAATAGAAATGGAAAACAATACGTTTCACGACAGTCAATGAAGGGCAATGTTAGTAAATTAAATTTTGTTTAATTTTCCAAACAGTTCAAGAAAAATTTTTCCAAGACGTACTGGACTATTATCATCCGTTACAAGCAGTATTCGAGCTGTTGTTATCAGTTATGGAAAACCTTGGATGCCGGACGCTCCATCCGTATTTGGTCATTATCTTAGCCGCAGAAAAACAAATATTGTCGTTATCAGTTATGAAAAAACCGCAAACACTAGAAGTTTCAACACAATTGTTTATTATCTAAACCACAGAGCAGCAAATATCGCCATGAGAATCAGTATTTTGCGGGGTTCTGCAAGCTAGTTTATTTGTGATCGTCCTGGCAGCAGTTCATAATTATTTAGTGCTCTGATTCCATTGAAAAACATTTTATTTGACAATGATAAAAGTAGTTTATAATACTTCATTGATTTGTGCAGCAAAGTAAGTGTTTGAGATTTTTTCACTTTTGCTCAAGTGTTTTCGTTTGCTTTTGTGTGTTTTGAAAGTTCATTTCACGATTTCCAATTCGAAGCAATTCAATAGCTAATCATAAAAGTAAAATGAAATTGATTTTATTGCACGGTAATGTAGTCTTGTCTCACTAAAACAATAGCAGATATTTTTTTAATATTATTCAGCAACACAACTATTGATGAAAAGACGGTCGACTTTTCCCACAACAAAGCACGCCAGGTACCCTTACGAGGGGAGAGTACCGACTTTTGGTGTCTGTAATTCCTCTTTGAAACTGGGGTTGTCACCATTAAAATGTCAGGTATAAACAGTGTTTTTCGTTTAGTGGAAATTGTTGCCTGGAGGCTATCAAAGAACTGTATTTTCTTTAGTTGTTTGCATTTTTACCTATCTTCGATATATTTCATTCGGGTAAATTCGTGTTTATATCCATATTTCTTTAGAATAAACTCATGTTTCCATACTACATTTTTCTTCGTTAGTAAGCAAAGAGTTCATTCATACATACAATATTTTTTGTTCAACTTATATTCATAAATATGATTCGCTAATGTTTCTATACAACATTTTTTTAACCGTTTGAAGAATTTTTACTAATTTATTTCATTCATATAAACTCGTGATTCTATGCAATATTTTTCTTCGTTAGTAGGTAAAGAGTTCATTCATACATACAATATTTTTTTTTGTTCAGCTTATATTCATAAATATGATTCACTAATGTTTCTGTACAACATTTTTTCACCGTTTGGAGAAATTTTATTAATTTATTTCATTCATATAAACTCTTGATTCCATACAATATTTTTCTTCGTTAGTAGGTAAAGAGTTCATTCTTACATACAATATTTTTTTGTTCAGCTTATATTCATGAATATAATTCACTTATGTTTCTGTACATTATTTCTTCACCGTTTGGAAAAAATTTATTAATCATTTACTCGTGTTTCGATACATTTTCACGCAATGTTTCCATACAATATTTTTTGTTTGTTCAGTTCACACCATTTTTCATTGACATATTTAATTCGCCGAAGCATTTATATTCATAGATATGATCCACATATGTTTCTACACAATTTCAGAAGAAGCAAAGCAAATAACGCAATAATCGTTACTCTGTGGTTTTGATAACTAAACTGCTGGCCTGGGTCTTTCGATAATCGTTAGTTCGATAAACACATTTCAAGGCCAAATGATTATTACTTCCAGCATAATAACCAAGTTTCCTGTTTGCGCGGTTTTTCCATAATTGATAACGCCGAATGGCACGTTTCAATGCCAACTGATATGAAACGAATAACAGAAATTGATAGGAGAATGTTTGTATGGTAATAATAAAAATAAAATTCAATTTTTGAATATTTTTATTTAAACCAAATTATGTGAAATTCCAAAATTATTTCTTGTATAGTTCTAATTAAAATACATAAAATACATGCTAATATTATAGATACCATGATTAGAATTCTATAAACGTTATAATCCATTGCGACTTTTTTTTCCCTGCCCTGCTGGAAACAATTCGGTGGTTTTTGTGTCTATTTCACGAATATCTCCAAATATCAGCTTCAATTTATACTTGAATGCTGTATTCTTAGGAACATCGCTAACAAATACTGCTAACTGTCCCTGATTGACCCGAGTTAAATGCATTGTTTTCCATTGTGTCCTATTACAATGACGATCGAAATCATCTGCCTTCACGCATATTGCCATGAATTTCACTCTTTTCGGCACATTGACGTACAAAACATTATTCAATATTGCAGTCAGAAGAATAAAATTTGTTTTCAGTTGAGGAGACATATTCTACGATGCTTTAGGCTGGATTCTTTTTAACGAATATCTCGTTTGCGGTAATTTTCGATTGAACACTTTGTCTTGAATACCCAAATCAGTCAACTGTTTCACCACATTCTCCTTTTCTTCATAAAATTGAATATCTTCCTTTAACTCTTGGACACATCTAGAAAAATCTTCAACCTTCTGTCTGTATTCTTCAGATGACATTTTAATACTGATTATTTCAACTGTTCAATGGCAATAACATACTTTGCAAAAATAAAGTTACCTTACCCTCTCCCCCACCTACCTGATGATGAATACCAAAAAAAAAGAAGCAGAGTTAAACTGACACGAAACGAAACGTACTGCAGCGGCGATTCTCTTCAAAAATGTAATCAAAATAGACGTTTTTTGCGTTCCAAAAAACAACTGAAAATTGAAACGCTTAAACATGCAAAAATGCAACCACAATAAACGTTTTTCGCGTCCGAAAAATCAGCCTTAAATTAAAACGAAAAACTCTATGTTTCTTATGGAGATTTGGCATTTCAAAATTGCTCAAAATAAACGTTTTTGCGTTCGAAAAAACAACTGAAATTAGAAACGCTCAAACATGCCAAAATGCGACCACAATAACCGTTTTTTGCGTTCGAAAAAACAGCTATAATTTGAAACGGTAAAACATGCAAAAATGCGACTAAAATAGACGTTTTATAAGGTTAGTTCGTTCTGCTTTCATCAAACTTGATCACCCATAAAAGTTGTCTTATTACAGTACCCGCATGTTTCTATACCTTTACTGATAACGAAGTTAGCGTCCTATGCCCATTTGGCATTGGAAAATGCTCAACAATGTTTCTTGACTTCGAAACAAACCCATTGGTGTCGAAATTATTGAAATCGTACGACCGATAGTAACTAAATTTGGACCCTTATCAATGCTATATCTCAATTGTTGATGATTGGGCACCTTCCTGATGATAGAGAGCGCTGACGTATTCGGTCTCGATGACATGTAATACATTTCCGATTGGGATCGCACGTTGAAACACTAAACTCCTGTTAAAACATCATATTTTTTTTTTCTATAAATGAGATGCTCTGTATACCTTCTTGATTAGGATTGAAACGTCCTATGAGTGGTTTTTTCCTATCTTGAATAGTTTTTGAACACTCTGTGTATGTCTAAGAATATTTTGGAACACTCAGTATGAAATAACACCATATTTTTCTTTTGGGTTCGCATATCCCCAATGATACGTATTTTCTGCGTCCCATTTTCCGCATGACATTTGACACTTGCATCAGCCATGTTTTTTCTCTTAAATAACGTGTGATACGCCCTGTATATACTATTGCTGAATACTTTGCTACTCCCAATGACCCATTTTTCATCCGACACATACATGTAGCACCCATGTTTTTATGTACCTGTACAACCATGTTTATTTGTCACATTTTTTTTTTCTTCAACGATATTACCAATGACAACTGACAGATATCGAGTGTGAGGCGCCGCCGATATATTGAGCGACGTTCTAAACAAAAAATATCAAACGTTAACGAACCGACTTCTAACATTTGAGCGATGAGTACATAACGCATTAAAATGTGAGGTTTATGGCACTTATGGCAGTTGACGGAAGGAAATTCTATTATTTTCTTGATCCCCCATAAAAGTTGCCGCACGTTTCTGTATCTTTACTACCATTGATGCCAAAATCATCGAAATCGGACAACCGGAAGTGAAAACCGGAAGTGACCATTTTATTGCATATTTGAACTCTCCTCGATGTGGATAATCCGAATTCACTATTACTTTTCTTCTACCTCAATTTTTTCGATGATTCGTATTTTGAATCCCCATGTCCCCAATGATACCTTTTTCTCTGCCCTAAGCAGCCATGTCTTTTTTTCTCTCAAATGATATGATGATACACCCTGTATACTAAATCTAACGAGCAGCCGCCATTTTTTTCTCTTAAATTATACGTTTTGAGACACCCTGTATACTAAATAAGACAAGCACCCACCATGATATTTTCTCTTAAATAGTATGTTTTGATACACCTGGTATACTAAATCTAACGAGCAGCCGCCATGTTTTTTCTCTTAAATGATATGTTTTGAGACTCCTGGTATACTAAATCTAAGGAGCAACCACCATTTTTTCACATTTATTCCAAACATCATTATTATCTGGTAGCTGGAGAAATATATATCCCACATTTGTACATCAACTTGTACGAAGTCTCCGTGGAGACAAGGCTAGCGTCACTCGCTACCAAACTTAAACCGCTGGTTCAAACCTCTACTGCTGAAATCTTTTTTCTTTTTAAATTCAATTCAAAATATGTGTGCGCCACGCTCTATTGGCAAAATGTTATCAATCAACTGGATCTCTCTCGACTACGTCACACGATGAACGCGAAGCAGTGACGCGTGACCTTGAAAGGAACCAAAATTGCAAAAACGGATCTTGAAAATCCTTATGGCAATTAACATGTAAAAATTATCAAATTGATTGTAGAAGCCCCCTAGCCTATTTACTACTGCCTATTGAAAATTTTGATTTTTTTAATGGAGACCTCGATAGCAGTATGGTTGGGAAGCATAGTAAATTATTACCGAATTCGTTTCGTGCAATTATTTGTGAGCCAAGTGGTTGTGGAAAGACAAATGCCATCTTAACACTGTTATTCCACCCGAACGGAGCAAAATTCGAAAACGTCTACGTATATTCAAAATCTCTGTACCAACCAAAATATCAGGTGGTTCATGAAATTTTAGGGAAAGTCAAGGGATTGGGATATTATCCGTTCAGGGAAAATGAGGAAATCATAAGCCCTCACGAGGCCAAATCAAATTCCATATTCATTTTCGATGATGTTGCATGCGATGGTCAACAGAAAATTCAAGAATACTACTCCTTTTGCAGACACCGAAATATTGATGCTGCATATCTTTGTCAGACATATTCAAAAATTCCAAAACAATTGATACGAGACAATTGTAATATGATTGTGCTTTTCAAGCAGGATGAAATGAATTTGAAACATGTATTCGATGAACACGTTTTCCCAGACATGTCGTTCGATGAATTCAAGGCAATGTGTGCAGATCGCTGGTGACAGCATCGGTATGGAACCGTTGTGGTTATGAAAGATTTTGATATAAATGCTGGACGTTATCGTCAAGGATTCGATAAATATATAAGTATACAGAGGGATTGATGTATCTCACAGTTATCATCATGAAACCGTTGAGCAAAGAAGTTGATGTTATTCGAAAGACTAAAATCAATGAAATTGCAAAAGCTATTTGGCTTTGAAATTGGGTAGATCTGAAGAAGATGAGTCGTTGCAAATATTCTTTAAACCTGTATCTGTCCCATTGAGGAAAATAGCAGCAATGCCGCCGCCGTCGCAATCTCCTACTCCCCAATGAAAAGTGAGGTAAAATCTGAACTCAAACAAGAGAAAGGGGAACAGCGTGAAACGTCTCCATTCGAATCCATCGAAACGACGACTCCATTCCAATCCCTCGAACATGTTGCAGGTACAGATGATAATGATGCTGATGATGAGGATATCTTTAGCGTAGGCACACAAGAGGAACAAGATAAGAGCTTTGCGTCAGACATGAATAAAGAAGTTTTACAGGAATATATCGATCAATATCCTATAATGGCTCAACTGTACATTATAAAACATTGGAGTAATGACAAAGAAATAGATAAAGTATACGGACCTGTATATGATGGTGTATCTTCAAAATGGTTCCTAGGTAACAAAGAAATAGATTTCGACAAACGCAGCGGATACATTAAAATGGGTGGATATCAGTGAAAAGCAACACCCGGTATATATGAACTCATATTTTTACACACACCTGAAAACTATAATAATGAAGATATGCAGGCATACAAATCAATTGTAGATTTTTCGAACATTCACAAAAACTCCCTAGGCTATACGAAAGGTAGTAAAAGATACAAGTATACCGAAATAATTAAACCGATGTTTCCTATACGAAATCAACGTAAAATATCGACACGTACCGGTTTACCTAAAACATCCAACCCTGCAGCAAAAGGTAGCGGTTTACCTAAAAATATACCTATTGCAATGACATTCAATACCAAACCTATGGAGTTTGTTTATTGGGATGACCCAACAAACTATGCGAACGCCTCAAATTATTGATAGCCTCTCGGGATGCCGGAAATACTTCGCATGACAATGAGATTATTGCCATTTTGAGTGAACTCAAAGAGGCAAATATAATTCTATAAGATGATATGCATCCATGAATACATTCACATTTTCAAAATGGTTATCGATAAGTTTGGACGTAGCGACCGGAAAATTACCTACGCCCTCTGGAGGCGGCGGCTTGCTGCACACTCCAGATGGTAACATCGAATTTGATAATTTGAAATTGAGTAATGTAAAGAGGCCCACCAAAAATACTGATGCTGCCAATAAACAATATGTGGATGAAATCGATAGACAAATTGCTGCAACTATACAACATCAAGGTGAACAACACCATTCGGAAATATTTCAACTGAGTGACAAAATGGCAAAAATGCAACATGAAATTGAAAATGAATTGATTGCAACAAAAAATAATCTGGAAAAGAAAACTCGAACACTTGCAAGTAATTTTATTGAAATAACGCAACTAAGTGAGGTACGCTATAATGAAACAAGGTCATTATTTGAAAAATATAATCAACAATACAAAACTGATATTGAAAATATTCGTGGAGATTTGTTGAAAAAAATTTCTGAAATAATCGAGTCGATTCATGCACACATTTTAAAATGGGGTATTAAGCACAAGGAAATGCAAGACGGGTATGAAACCTTCGGAAATTGATAAAACCAACGAAAAAGAAATTCTCAAATCAACATACAGCCCCTTGAAAATAGCTGGACCGAAAAAATTCAAAGTCGGCGATGTTGTGCGAATTAGTAAGGCAAAGCACGTTTTCGAAAAAGGTTACACACCCAATTGGACTACGGAATTATTCAAAATCATCAAAGTCAATATCACCAACCCTGCCACCTTCATGCTGGAAGATATGCAGGGTGCTCCTATCAAGGGTGCTTTTTATGCAGAGGAATTACAAAAAACTACAAATCCAGATATATATCTCGTGGAAAAAGTTCTGAGGGAGAAAGGCAAAAAATTGTACGTTAAATGGCTCGGTTTGAATAACAAACATTACAGTTGGATCGAAAACGTTGATTTTGCATGGAATCTTATGGGAAACAAACACAAATCATATAATTCCGAGGGGTCTTTCAAATATTTTTTTTCAGTCAACAAATATGCAACAACATTTTTAAAATTAACCACGTGATCTGAAGCTATAAAAGCGTATGCAAGCACAGACGAATATTCAGTTTGAAAACGAAAATGTCTCAAGATAGTGGTTACGTCAGTTAAGTTGAAGTAATGTGCGATAGTGATAGAGAAGATTATAAAGAAATTCTAAATGCCATCGACAGAGCATTGGGGCACTACGAAATGGCAGCTCGAAACGAACATCAGTTGATGTTGATGGTCTTCCCTATGCCATCCTACGAAATTCGATGTGGCATAAGTCACTCTAGGGATTTTAGCTCATGCATCATTTTGAAGCAGCAGTTCTCCATTCGATCCATCAATTTTGCTTCTTTTGAATGGGCAACCCTCATTGACATCCTGCAAGAAATAAAGGAAAATTTCTTTGAATCACAAATCGATGAGTATGTAGATGAGTATGATCCAATCACAACACGTTGCGGGGATACCATTTACATTACACAGTACATCGAAAGTAATACCAAACAAATTTCCATTTCCAAGGATATCACGAACATGGAGTTGTCCCAACAAGATGTAACCGACATTCTAAATACACACTTGGGGGTGCTGTCTGACCGTATCGCTATGCTGGATGCTATGAACTTTTGTGACTATTATCGAGGTGTTTTTGAAATTATTCAATCATGGTTACGTGACAATAAAACTAATTTAAATTTGGAAGAAATTATAGAAGGTTTTTGTCAAGCTTCATGTTTAGATAGTATGTTGGCTAATGCTTTGCGTGAATATTTATTTTATTATAAGCAAAAATTTGTGTATGATTTATGTAATAAATGAGAAAAAGTAATGAAGTTTTTTTTATTTCATCAATTGTTGGTTAAAAGAACAAGTCAATGAACTACCAAATTTTTCATCATGTTTTCAAATGTTTCAAGTGATGACCTTTTTTTTTATTTCGAACAAATTATTACTTTAGCGAGATATGAAGAAAAAAAAATATTTAACTCACCTCTTTTTTGCTCAACACTATGCAAAGCTGGGGGTTCACTATCTTCCTCCTCCATTGTAGGCATAATCGTATTTTCAAAGAAAATACTTAATATTGTAATCTTTCAAAAATAAATGTTGAGTTTGACTATGGATTTTTGTATTCACATTGATTTTATTGTGAAATGTGAACACAAACAGCTCTAGTAACTTTGAAATATTTCAATATTCTTGCAAATGGATTATTGTAATAAAACGCAGGAAATAATTTGATTTTTTCTATATTTGAAATACCTTTCCTAAAATACAGTAACAAAAATATATATATATATACATATTATGAATTATAAACAAGTAGTTGAAATATTAGCCGAAAAATGGTGCTTTCAGGTGTGTGTGTGTGTGTGTGTGTGTGTGTATTATCAACAAAATTTGACTTTTCTATTGTTAGAAAAAAAAAATCGTTGGATAAAAAAAATTAATTAAGACTATAATGTCCCCACGGTAATGTATCAAATGATTTGGGGATAAGATGACGTTTATCGTCATATGCACTAAGGGCCACTTTTGCCTGCTCTATACTAAAAACGTTATGAGCAAATGATCTGATTGTGCATTGTGTAATATTCTTTTGCTTGGAATTTTTCAGACAATCCACGTAATCCTCAAAGGTTAAATTATTTTTCACAACACTATATTTAACTCCTTTTGCTTTTTTACATACTTTGCCTCCCTGCACTTTATAAGTGTACATTTTTTAACGCAACCCTGCAAAGTGTGTGATAATGTTGCCATTTACTTCATCCTTCATTAGCCCAGGTACCTTTTTAATCACAAGTGGAATGTTAAACTCATTATCTTTTGGATAATCAGACGTATCGAATTTGGAAATATGTATTTTGATGATTTCTTCGTATACATCGTTACACGTTAGTTCATAAATGAAACTATCTGTATCGGTATACATTAACTTGGATTTTTTGCTACATATTTAATAATAAAATGACTATCGTACCCCGAAAGATTATGGAATGTAATGGGTACCATAAAAAGCTTTTTGAAGGCGAGATTACAAAATTGATGACTCCATCCCCTAAACAACCCCGAAAAGTGACAGTAATCCCTAACAATGAGATCCTTCTTTACAAAAGGTTTCTTGCAAATATGACACACTCTAGCATTAACAATATCAGGATTATATATCATTGGTACAATATTTTTGATTTTCGATTCAACAAATTTGGCAATGCTAGCCATTTCATCTGTAAACCATTGTATGCAATCGTTACCCTATGGCAATTAAACTTGGACAAGCTGTCATCATAAGAGTATTTCAAGTAGTAACCTGCACTTAACGCTTTATGCTTTTGATATTTTGTAGATTCATCTGAAACTTTTTCCTCACAATTTTCGAAGGGCAGATTCAAAATCAGCATATAAAACGAATGGACATTTTTGTTTATATACATAATTTCGAAATTCTACATAATCAAATTTTGGAAATGAAATTTTACACTCGTTAATATTCTCACACAACCCGAAGTGATCATTCAATTTTTGTTCGCTATGAAAATAATTCAAACATCTGTCACAAAAAATGCTTTACCATTATGCTTGCTCAACTGACTTGACAGCAATCTAGACATATTCTTAATCCAGCAATAATGGTATTTGATTTGCGAATCATCTGTATCCAAAGGCAAAGCGTCGTATTCGTTTGATTTAGGGAAAAATATATGTTGAATTATTATCAAATTAACATGTTTATTCAATTTATTTTTGGTCAATCGTGCAGGTACTACTTCGTAAAATGCTTTTTCTTTGACAATATTCATTTCTAAACTATATACATTTACAGAAATATCATTTTGTTTTTCAAATTTTGTAATGCGGTGAATTGTCATAGGAATTTCTAAACCCTCTGCATTCAAAACTGTGTCATAATTTGGATACGAAGATGCACGTGAAACATTCCCTTTGGGAGGGTACAAAGCACTCACGATTGCTCTAAAAAAACACGCATCATCTTGATTATCAATATTGATGCATGCTTGCTTATTTTGAATTTCTTCAGGTAACCATATGAACCGTGAACCGTTGCCTATTTCGTATTTTTTTATTGATACCTCTAGCAAAAGAATTTTACTCAATGCCCACCCTGAGTCTTTTTCTTAAAATTCTTCTAATTTGTTCAAAATAACATCCACAACATGTTTATTGTACCAAGCAGTCAAGTCCGTGCCCAAATCAATGATTGCATTAGGAGTATTGAAAAATTTTCGATCGACTATTTCGCCGTCATTCGACTTTTTGATGAAATCCCCCAACAACGTCATGTTCACTTTGAGGCATTGCATGTCCTTCAAAATTTTGAAAATTTTTGATTTAAAAAGAAAATATGCATCACTCAAAAATTTTCGGACTTCTTTGTGCCCCAAATTTATAATTATACCCGTCCTCACTCTATCATTGAAAATTGCAATAACATTTTCCCATTTAACTCTACTGCTTCGTTTCAACCCCAATCCAATGTATTTATCATTTTTCATAACGTTTATTATGCATCTAATTCGTTTCAATTCCCCAATTTTACTATATATTTTCTTTTTTTCCCCTACCGAAAATTGAATTTTTTTCATTGCCAACTCACATTTTCTAATATATGTCTACTTATCAAATTTAAAGACGTTCGTGCAATGGCACTTGAATTATTTTGCTTTTTCGCCTCAAGTAATGTATCAATTTGCGATAAAGTTTTTGAAAACACCATTTTTAACTAATGTTTCAACTTACGTGAATTTATATGAATGCTGATATAAAGGTGACAGCAGCAGCAGATGGATGCTTGCTGGAACTGCAGGAACGCTGCAAAGATGAGGCTCGCTGGAACTGCAGGAACGAAGTGAAGCTTGCTGGAATGACGAAGTGGCGAACTGAGATGATGTCCGAAGGGAACCTTGAAGAAAAATGGTGCTGCTGTGATTAGGGAAGGTATATAACTATCTGAAAATGAAGAAGAAATTTTTTTTATTTTCAAACGAACTTTTTGCACATAAAAAGAAACAAAGACAAATGAAAGAAAAAAACTACTAACCTTAATTTTCTATGATCTCAAATTGGTTTGCCCACTTCTATCAATCCTTTGAAGATGATGGCGTATTTCCCAGTGGAAAATTCTCCTAAATACGGTCACGCGCTGTGATAAAAACACCACTTTCTTCCCCAAATCCACCAAAATCGCTTCTCCAAACGGACTTCGAACAATTTTCGCAGAGAATATTCTCTGCGGCGCCCCTACAGGTAAATCACTCAATTTCGTGATGGGTTTTCTGGCCACACCTGAACTCGCGTTCACTTTCTGTAAATCCATCTGAAAAAAACCCACCAGAACAAAAAGCTTTTGCTATAAAGAAAACACGCAAAAAATTTGAAAAAGAGTTTTGTAATTCGAAAACAATTAAGTCGCTTTGAGTTACAAATTGAACGAAAAACGAAAATGCAAAAACCAAACGTAAAAACGTGAAAATAACTTCATCTGAAAACATTTAATTGAATTTATCTGAAAAGCTCAAACTAAAAACACTCAAAAACCGAGCATGAAAACATTTCATCACATAATTAAAAAAAAATGTATGAAAAACTTACTTTGTATCTAGAGAATGATCCACAAAACGATAAATAACTGAAGATATCTTAGTTGCTTGACTTTTCTCCGGTTGACGATTAACTAACGTTCACCGCGCATTCCAAACTACTTTTATAGCTCTGGTGTAATGAGAAAAGAACATTCGAGAATACTTGATATAAAATTTCAGAACAAGCAAAACAGATAACACAATAGTCGTTACTCTGCAGTTTTGATAACAAAACTGTTGACCTGGGTTTTTCGATAACCTTCAGTTCGATAAACACATTTCAAGGCCAAATGATTATTGCTTCCAGCATAATAACCAAGTTTCCTGTTTGCGCGGTTTTTCCATAATTGATAACATCGAATGGCGCGTTTCAATGCCAACTGATATGAAACGAGTAACAGAAGTTGATAGCAGAATGTTTGTATGGTAATAATAAAAATAAAATTCAATTTTCGAATATTTCAATTTAAACCAAATTATGTGAAATTCCAAAATTATTTCTTGCACAGTTCTAATTAAAATACATGCTAATATTATATATACGATGATTAGAATTCTATAAACGTTATATTCCATTTGCGACTTCTTTTTCCACTGTTCTGCTGGAATAAATTCGGTGGTATTTGTGTCCATTTCACGAAGATCTTCAATTATCAGCTTCAATTTATACTTGACTGCTGTATTCTTGAGAACATCGCTAACAAATACTGCTAACTGCCCCTGATTGATCCGAGTTAAACAGATTGCTTTCCATTGTGTCCTATTACAACGAGAATCGAAATCATCTGCCGTCACGCATATTGCCATGAATTTCACTCTTTTCGGTACATTGACGTATAAAACATTATTCAGTATTGCAGTCAGAAGAATAAAATTTGTTTTCAGTTGAGGAGACATATTCTACAATGCTTGAGGCTGGATTCTTTTTAACGGATATCTCGTTTGCGGTAATTTTCGATTGAACACTTTGTCTTGAATACCCAAATCAGTCAACTGTTTCACCACATTCTCCTTTTCTTCATAAAATTGAATATCTTCCTTTAACACTTGGACACGTCTAGAAAAATCTTCAACCTTCTGTCTGTATTCTTCAGATGACATTTTAATACTGATTATTTCAACTGTTCAATGGCAATAACATACTTTCCAAAAATAAAGTTACCTTACCCTCTCCCCCACCTACCTGATGATGAATACCAAAAAAAGAAGCAGAGTCAAACTGACACGAAACGAAACGTACTGCAGCGGCGATTCTCTTCAAAAATGTAATCAAAATAGACGTTTTTCGCGTTTCGAAAAACAACTGAAAATTGAAACGCTCAAACACGCAAAAATGCAGCCACAATGAACATTTTCGCGTTCTAAAATTAAACAGAAAAAAAATGTCTGATTACATGCATTTCTTATAGAGATTTGACATTTCAAAATTGCTGAAAATACACGTTTTCGCGTTCGAAAAAACAACTGAAATTTGAGTACGCTCAAACACGTAAAAATGTGACCACAATAACCGTTTTTTTTTGCGTTCGAAAAAACAGCTAAAATTTGAAACGGTAAAACATGCAAAAATGTGACTAAAATAGACGTTTTATAAGGTCAGTTTATTTCTTCTCTTCATATTTATTGATGATATACTACAATATGTCCTACAATAGCTCAATGATGTGTTTTTTCTTCAACCTCCATGTTTCTCCTCTTAAATGATATGTTGGTACACCTGGTATACTAAATTTGACAAGAAGTCGTCATGTTATTTTCTCTTAAATAATATATAAGACATCCTATATATATATTTTTGCTGAATACTTTGCTACCCTCCATTGCCCCAATGACCCATTTCCCACATAATATTTGACACACACACACACACACGCAATGAACGTGACTTTCATTTCTCTTGAATTATACATTTTGAAACACCTTGTATACTTGCCCCATTGGAATCACACCTTCAAACGTTACACCCTCGTTACCTCGCAATTTTTCACATTTATTCCAAACATCATTATTATTATTAGACTCACAATCATTATTTTTTTTATATTCAAACAGCGTGCTCTGGTAGCTGGAGAAATATATACCCCACATTTGTACATCAACTTGTACGAAGTCTCTGTGGAGGCAAGGCTAGCGTCACTCGCTACTATACATAAACCGCTGGTTCAAACCTCTGCTGCTGAAAAATCTCTTTTCTTTTTACATTCAATTCAAAATATGTGTGCGCCGCGCACTATTGGCAAAATGATATCAATCTAAGGGATCTCTCTCGACTACGTCACACGATGAACGCGAAGCAGTGACGGCCGACTCCCTAGCGTTTGGCATGCTTGACCGTACTGCGCATGCGGCCCCCGTTCTCTCATAGGTGATCTACTCATTAGCCAACATTCTATCTAAACATGAGGCTTGACAAAAACCTTCCATAGTTTCTTCCAAACCTAAATTAGTTTCATTATCACATAACCATGATTGAATAATATCAAAAACACCTCGATAATAGTCACAAAAGTTCATAGCATCCAGCATAGCAATACGGTCAGACAGCACCCCCCAAGTGTGTATGTAGAATGTCGTTTACATCTTGTTGGGACAGCTCCATGTTCGTGATATCCTTGGAAATAGAAATTTGTTCGGTATTACATTCGATGAACTGTGTGATGTAAATGTAATCCCCGCAACGTGTTGTGATTGGATTATACTCAGCGATTTGTGATCCAAAGAAATTTTCCTTTATTTCTTGCAGGAAGTCAATGAGGGTTGCCAATTCAAAAGAAACAGAATTGATGGATCAAATGGAGAACTGCTGCTTCAAAATGATGCATGAGCTAAAATCCCTCGAGGGACTTATGCCACATCGAATTTCGTAGTATTGCATAGGGAAGACCATCAACATCAACTGATATTCGTTTCGAGCAGCCATTTCATATTGTCTCAATGCTCTGTCGATGGCATTCAGAGTTTCGTTGTAATCTTCTTCATCACTACCACACATTACTTCAACTTCGCTGACTTAACCACTATCTTGAGACATTTTTGTTTTCAAACTGAATATTTGTCTGTGCTTGCATACGCTTTTATAGCTTCAGACCATGTGGCCAATTTTAAAATTGTTGTTGCATGTTTGTTCACTGTGAAAAAATATTTGAAATACCCCTCGGAATTACATGATTTGTGATTGTTTCCTATAAAATTCTATACAAAATCAACGTTTTCGATCCAACTGTTATGTTTGTTATCCAAACCGAGCCATTTAACGTATTTTTTTCCTTTCTTCCTCAGAACTTTTTCCACGGGATATATATCTGGATTTGCAGTTTTTTGTAATTCCCACCCATAGAAAGCACCCTTGATAGGAGCACCTTGCATATCTTTCAGCATGAAGGTGGCGGGGTTGGTAATATTGACTTTGATGATTTAGAATAATTCCGTAGTCCAATTGAGCATGTAACCTTTTTTGAAATCGTACTTTGCCTTACTAATTCGCACAACATCGCCGACTTTGAACTTTCTCGGTCCAGCTATTTTCAAGTGGCTGTATGTTGATTTGAGAATTTCTTTTTCGTTGGTTTTATCAATTTCCGAAGGTTTCATACCCGTCTTTGAATGACGTGTATCATTGTAAGATTTTGTGATTTCAGGTAATATATTCAGCCATTTGTAGGTGCCATTCAAATGGATATACTTGTACAATCTTTCCTTCTAATTCCTTATAATCCGTTCGGCCATAGAGGCTTTGAGGATGCTGTACGTATTGTAGTGATTTATCTCATGTTTTTACATCAAACTCTGGAATTTACTGTTGTAAAATTCCGTTCCCTGATCGGTTTGTAGATTTTTTGGGCATCGTTTCGTGTGTGCCAAAATATCTGCAAACGTTTTAGTAATTTCCTGATCCGTTTTTGTTTTGAGCGAACGAGTCTACACGAATTTCGAGAAACAATCTATATCGACTAGAATCAGTTTGAAATTACAATTTTGATGGGCGTACGGTCTCATCTCAGCGAAGTCCATTTGCCATGAATCATCAAAGCCTTCAATGATGGTGCGACGTCGAAAAAGATTTTTTCTAATAGATTTATTTATGCAGTTCACGGACGAGTTAAATTTTGTTTTTGGAAGCCATCACACATATGTGATGGCGAAACTGAGAAACCTACGATTTTATTATGGTGATTACACATTTTGTCTTTTAGTAATCTCCTCGACAGCAGATTTTACACTCGCTGTACAGCTCGATTATTATAACTTTACCAATGCGTCATCAAGTTATGCATATGAAATAAGTCGAGACGTTTAAGCCAAATGACATTTAAATGTAGAATGCCGTGACTAATATCCCGATAAAATTACAACGTGTAGGTAATAAGATAGGAAAATGAATTACTGAATTAACATTTTCAAATTCATGGAAATGGCGAACCACCGACAATGAGAGTGTTTTTTAGTTCCAACAGAATACCGTGTGACACACTCATGGGTACACCTTCCTTTTCTCCTTTCTTTAAACTTTAAAATTGTTTTTTCCGTTAACCAGCTGTCGTCCTCTTACGAACGGCAGCCCTCAGTAGTCGAAACTTGTGCGAGCCAGGGATTAACGAGGTCTTACCTTTTAACTTGCGATTCCTAGCACACGGTGTTTTACAGTTATTACGAATTCAGTAACACCAGGTTTGATAGGATAATAAAACCTCCCTACTGTATTCTGATTTCAGTCACACTCATATAAGGAAGTTGTTTTATCCATACCTCCGCAGCCGTTTGACACAAATCCATCACATCCTAATTTTATCCACATAAATGCAAGTTCTCTAGGTAATAGTTAACGAAAAAAGTGGTTCAAAAAACTAGGTTGGAGTGCAATATTTTCAAAACCTTTGCATACGGGGATATCAAAAAATTTGTTTCCATTCAAACATGGCAGAGTTTTATGACGACACATTCAAATGTTTCACTAAATATTTGATAACAAGTCTTTTTTTAGCCATGATTATTCATTATGTATACACTGTAGCGTTCATTTTGTCGCCATATCGTCACCTCTATTTCATGCAAGATATTTGCAAATATTATCCTCTCCGCTACTACTGCTATTGCCTAGCAGAGGGCGCTGTCGTAAAATTGATTTTTAACGATTTCTATTTTAGTAATCTTTGGGGATATTATTACAGGGAACTGTCTGCGCTGCGTGGGTGTTCCAATAAAATCTGACTCAATGAGGTTAGTTGGCAACAATGATCTCACCAGGGATTCAGTCAGATCTTTAAACAAAATAGTTTACTGTGAATAAATACTTAATAAGGGTCCGTTCTCCTCTTTAAATAATGAGATCTGCTGGACTTTTGCTGGTTTTATGGAAATTGTAATATTGGTGAAATACTCCAACTTATCTATTTGATTGTGATCAAGTTATCACCAACTTATGACTTAACAATTAGTTTTTGAGTACTCGCTATGTTACACTTCCGAAATCCGAAGGAATCCAAAGAAAATATGTTAGAGACATATTTTTGGCAATCCCTAGATGGCGCACCTTTTTCATTTCAGGGCCAAAAAGGCAATAGAAAAAGGGCGTTGGTAGAACTGATATTGTAGAGTGGAGGAAGGAAGTATCCCATTTCCTGTCCATTCTTCAAAAGTCAGTCTCCAACCAGCACTCAACGACTCAGCCTGTGTGTCTGACACAGTAATTTTTTGAATGATCTGTAGTCCATTTAATGGGCGATAGTGCGAGAATTTGACATGCTGCATACTGCAGATGATAACTCCTGTCTGGAGAAACCATTATATTAATTAAACCTTCGGATCGGCTCATAGGATGAAGCCGGATTTCCTTTGCAGGTAGTCTGACATCGGCCATGATGGGTTTGTCTCCAGAATGGAGAAAATTTTGTAAATTAATTTAATTTATTCTTGAACAACCCTCCGAGCGAGGTAAGTCTTTAACAATCTCCAATTTGCCAGTAAATGTTCACACCATTTCTTTTTTTCACAGGGCTGTTAGCACCATAGATTGATATGTTACTCACGTTCTTTTTGAAAAATATAGACGGTAATTAGCTTCTAGTTTGGGAATTTACATTTTTTTTGAATGTTATGGAAGGTAATGCAGCTTCCACGTTGGGACTTTACATTCTTTTTGAATGTTATGGAAGGTTATGCAGCTTCCACGTTGGGAATTTACTAGAGGGATATTTGGTGTACCCACACTTCATGCAGAGAGCCAATTCAGTTGTTTATTTCATGCTTTTTATGGTATGGTTAACACCTAGCTGAATTCAGAACATTTATGGATATAACTTGGAACTCTACCATACAGGAATAGGAGATAGCACTTGGATTGTGATCGAACAGGCATTGTTTTTCAATATACCGGGTGGCTAAGGAAGTATTGCCTACGGAATATCTCAGTTATTGTATGAAGTAGGTTTGTGAATTTTGGAGCGTCGATATAATGACATAAGAGCTAGAATTTGAGCATATTGACATGTCGAAGTTAACTTCCGGTCTGACCGGAAGTAACATCAACTTTCTTATTTCAAATGGAAACCCTATTTTTTTTTCTTTTCGCTTTATTCAGCATTCAATTCCCTTTCTAATGACATATCACAAGTTGGTATCTAACCAGAAACTAGATCAGAAAAAAATTATTATTGAAATTCACCGAGTAGGCCGTGGAAGCAAAATGAAAGCAAAAAATTGAAAAGTTGGTCATGGAAACCACACGTCACTTGATAACAGTTGCTACTACTGTGATATTTTATTTTCATTCGTCGGCGTTATAAAAAGCCGCCAAAAAAATATTGGAAAAATTGGGAAAAAAACAATACTCTGTAGGTCCATAATTTAAATAGGAACATATAACTTTTTCTTGCCTGTACTATTCAGCATAACCATTCCTTTCTAATGATATAATAGAAAGTAATTTTTTGAAATGGATTACCAAAAAATCCAATTATTATTATTCAAATAACAAAAAAACAGATTTATCGAAAAAAAAAAATTCAAATTGATAGGATTAAAGATGAAATAAATTCAAAACAAATGTTCGAAATGCATTCCCTCAGCGTCAATACATTTATTGACTCTGGTGATATTTTCATGTAAAACGTTTCTCAACATTTGGGGCGTGTTATCTTGGAAAGCTCAACGAATGTTTACTTCTAGCTCATGTAGAGTTGTAGGCTGTGTGGAATACACCCTATTTTTAAGATGCCCCCATAGAAAAAAGTCGCACGGAGTAAGATCAGGTGACCTTGGTGGCCACCTGACTGGACCATGGGTTGTTATAAGTCTCTCTTGAAAGCGATTTTGAAGATAATTTCTCGCTATTCTTGAATTATGCGGAGGGGCGCCATCTTGCTGGAAGTACATTCTCTCAGTTATTTCCGCTGGTAGGTTGTTAATGAATTTCGAAATTTCATTCGTTAAAAAATTAAAGTATCTCTCTCCGGTTAGTTGGCCTTGAAAAAGAATGGGGCCAACAATATGAGTTCCAACTATTCCTGCCCAAACATTCACACCAAATCTCTCCTGGAAGCCACCTTGTCGAAACCGGTGCTCGTTTTCTATCGCCCAGTACCTGAAACAAAAGACCGTTCACACTTTTAGCACTTTACACTTCGACTATCGACAATAATCCAAATAAAGTACAGTACCTACCTTGTATTATTCCTGTTAAATAATCCATTGTTGGTAAATCTTGACTCGTCCGTAAACAAGATATAATAGTTAAATAGGTGATTCTCAGCATTTTGTCGAAGAAACCTATTATAATATTCCATGCGCCTATCACCGTCATTTTCATACAAATGTTGAATCAACTGATACTTGAATTTTCCTAGCAGAGTTCTTACTTATAGCTAATTCGGCGCCAATCTGCCTTGAGGAAATTGTGCTATCATATTGTACTAAAGCTAATACATTAATTTCAGTTTCCTCATTAATAACAAATGCTTCTTGGTCTTCGTGAACATCAGGCTCAGTTCTTAATTTTTCTTCAAGCGACTGGAAATACCTTCTTGACGGTTGCTGCCTCCCTGGATATCGCTCTGAATACAATCGTTCAGCGGCATAAGAATTTTTTAAACATTCACCATAAATGAGAAGCTTGTCAATTTGTTCGGTTCGTGAATAACGGGGCATTTTTTGAGTATTCCACTAACTGATTTCGATTTCCAAACCCTTTTAAAATGGCAGAATCAAAAACACTACTTCGAACGTCAAAATAATATGGATAGCAGCGTTCGTGAGAGCTCTCGTTTCTTTTTTGTTTCATTCCAAAATACATCTTAATCAGCCTACTTGTTAATATTTTGGTTCGAATGATTATTGCAACGGAATGATTATTCTGAATAGCACAAACATCGTCCATAGGTAGATATTAGAATATCTATGGACGATGGCACAGACCAAGTACGTTTATGTTCCTATTTAACCTAGAACCTACAGGATATAATTTATCATTCCACATTATTTTTAATGTTATTTTTGCGTATGGCGATAATCTGTTTTGTTATTTGAAGAATAATAATTGGATTTTTTGGTATTTCATTTAAAAAAATTACTTTCTATCATATCATTAGAAAGGAATGGTTATGCTGAATAGTACAGGCAAGAAAAAGTTGTATGTTCCTATTTAAGTTATGGACCTACAGAGTATTGTTTTTTTCCCAATTTTTCCAATATTTTTTTTGGCGGCTTTTTATAACGCCGACGAATGAAAATAAAATATCACAGTAGTAGCAACTGTTATCAAGTGACGTATGGTTTCCATAGCCAACTTTTCAATTTTTGGCTTTCATTTTGCTTCCACGGCCTACTCGGTGAATTTCAATAATAATTTTTTTCTGATCTAGTTTCTGGTTAGATACCAACTTGTGATATGTCATTAGAAGGGGAATTGAATGCTGAATAAAGCGAAAAGAAAAAAAAATAGGGTTTCCATTTAAAATAAGAAAGTTGATGTTACTTCCGGTCAGACCGGAAGTTAACTTCGACATGTCAATATGCTCAAATTCTAGCTCTTATGTCATTATATCGACGCTCCAAATTTCACAAACCTACTTCATACAATAACTGAGATATTCCGTAGGCAATACTTCCGTAGCCACCCGGTATAACCTTTACTATACATATTGCAGTCATGAATTGATCATACATATTTCTCATATCTTATACATAATGCTGTACAGCATACGCACAGTACTGAGCGAGCGTTTTCAATAACCTTTTAGATACTATTGAATATTACTTGATTTTGGCCTTTTAACCTCAACTTTCAATCAATTCAAAATTTTGTGTCCATTACCTTGGAATGCTAAATATCCGAATCAGTTTTCTCAACATTAATAATTGTTATTGAACATTTCATTGCTGTTTCGACAGACTAAAGTTTCGTACTGTTGGCATTGCCACAGGCTGCCTAACTGACTGCTCTATCAGAATTAAACTGAGGCATCTTCAATATATTACAATGAATGTATTCCACTTTTATTATTACTTATTTACTGAGTTCAATGTCCAAGGTGTTCAACTTTTCATTATTTCAGGGTTTGGGTAAATATATATATATATATAAATACAGTTCCTCAACATACAATTCCTCAGTTCTCTCGAAGGAGTAGGCAGATTGAGACCTTAGAGAGAACCAGTGACGAGACATGGGGAGTAGGCAGATTGAGACCCCGACGTAAAGTCACAAAAACCTAACGTAATTATACCTGAGGAGTAGGCAGATTGAGACCTCAGCGTAGAATTACGTTTCAACCATTTATTAATTTTCTAATTTCCTTTCTTTATCAGTTCTTGAAAATGGCTCCAAAATCGGAGCTGAAACGTCGAATTTCAACAAATTCTAGACACGGTTCAACCCGAACTTTTAGTTTTCAAATATCTGACCGCGGAAACCTATCTGAACACATTGCACGCCTCTACGGGGAGAATATTCTCCATATCACGAAAAACTATCACTTTTTATCCGAAGATTCTGTGCGACCTCACGTTCCTCAAATCATGCAGAGACCACAGAGTCATTCCCAAAGCCTTCCGGTTGAAACATCATGATACCTCATCGTCAGCCCAGCGTATTCTCAATAAAGCTAGCCAAGCACTTTTTCGAAAAATACTTCACGACATCAGACGTAATTTGGACATCACCAACACCTCACTCTACAAATGTTTTGGCAAATTATCCACCGTAGATATCCATCCAGTCATCTGGGACACTTTGACCAGGATATCTCAGGACAAAGCAAATCACATCAGCAATAAGGAAACAGAAACACAGAAAAACAAACTTTGTGCATTGTTAACGAATACCATCACACTCTTGGTCCCAGCTGCATCACCTGTATTAGTACACAACTTCTCCGACACACCACTAGATCAAACTAGCCTTGCACTGCTATCAAGAGGATTCAATTATTCCATCACACCAAACAGAATCCCAACAGAAACCATCATCACACAAATAGAAAGCGCTATAACCCATCTACCAGAAAACACAGCTGAAGAAACTAGACAAGATATTGCCACCACACTTAGGAGAGCAAAACTCCCTCCATCCAACATAACACCTGCTGAAAAACATTGCCTCAGAAACCTCCACAACAACCCTGACATATTCATTCTCCCAGCAGACAAAGGCAACGCCACAGTAGTTCTGAATACCTCAGAATATGTAGACAAAAAGAGTACACTAATAAACTCATCCAAGTATCAGATCACCCAACGAGACCCGACAACCTACCTCGAAAAGAAGACCAAAAATTTGATCAATAATTCTAAACTACCAGCCGAAACCAAGAAAGCCACTATCCCTAGAGAGAAGTCATCACGCACCCCTCGTATCTACGGACTACCAAAAATACACAAGCCTGATATCCCACTCCGACCTATCGTCAGTGCCTTTGGATCACCAAACCAGAATCTCTCCAAGTATCTAGCGAGTACTCTTCAGCCACGAGCAGAAGAAGCTTCATCCTACGTGAAAAATTCATTCCACTTCTTAGACCTTCTCAAATCCTATAGAATCCAGAACACAGATATCCTAGTGAGCTTCGATGTTGTCTCCCTCTTCACAAATATTCCCCTAACGGACACGCTAGGAATCCTTAAAACGAAACACAGAATTCCAAAAGACACCCTGGACCTCATCAGTCACTGTATGAACAACACGTACTTCCTCTTCCAAGGAACTTACTACAAACAAGTGAAAGGTGCTCCCATGGGTTCCCCCCTTTCTCCAGTCCTTGCAAATCTTTTCCAGACTAACAGACTAACAGACGAGTAACTTCGATCGATAAACTTCGATGAATATTGTTTCGTACCTACAAATAGTGGGCTGTATGGAAATATCAAATAGATATGCCTACATTAAAATCGGGTCAATGTTTGTTGTTGTGACATTTGTACCAGGTACAGTGTACCAGGTACAGAGGATTGAACCCAGATAGCTAATTGGTGTTAGCGATAAATTTCGGATATAATTGCTCTCAGTTTTATAATTTTTAATCATTGTTAATTTGTATGCACAGTGCCGATGATAACCAAGAAGTTTGAAACAGCTGTCCATTGTTTACGTTTTTCGGTGAGTATGATTTGTGAAATTGAGAGCATTATATTTTTGTTTATCTTATATCTTACATGTCTTCGAGACGGGAACTCTAGTACTCTACTTGTCCCACAATTCTATTTTCAATTTCGTGTTTTCGATAAACTTCGATGAATATTGTTTCGTACCTACGAATAGTGAGCTGTATGGAAATATCAAATAGATTTGCCTGCATTAAAATCGGGTCAATGTTTGTTGTTGTGACATTTGTACCAGGTACAGTGTACCAGGTACAGAGGATTGAACCCTGATAGCTAATTGGTGTTAGCGATAATTTTCGGATATAATTGCTCTCAGTTTTATAATTTTTATTCATTGTTAATTTGTATGCACAGTGCCGATGATAACCAAGAAGTTTGAAACAGCTGTCCACTGTTTACGTTTTTCGGTGAGTATGATTTGTGAAATTGAGAGCATTATATTTTTGTTTTTCTTATATCTTACCTGTCTTCGAGACGAGAACTCTAGTACTCTACTTGTCCCACAATTCTGTTTCCAATTTCGTGTTTTCGATAAACTTCGATGAATATTGTTTCGTACCTACAAATAGTGGGCTGTATGGAAATATCAAATAGATATGCCTACATTAAAATCGGGTCAATGTTTGTTGTTGTGACATTTGTACCAGGTACAGTGTACCAGGTACAGAGGATTGAACCCAGATAGCTAATTGGTGTTAGCGATAATTGTCGGATATAATTGCTCTCAGTTTTATAATTTTTATTCATTGTTAATTTGTATGCACAGTGCCGATGATAACCAAGAAGTTTGAAACAGCTGTCCACTGTTTACGTTTTTCGGTGAGTATGATTTGTGAAATTGAGAGCATTATATTTTTGTTTATCTTATATCTTACATAGTACTCTATATATATATATATATATATATAAACAAACAGAGATGTGCTCTCGAGGGAAATTGTGAATAACAAGTAGGACATTTTATTGGACTAAGCCCTCTGGTAAACATGCAACCGTAGACACGTGTTTCGATCTTAGGGATCTCATCAGTACGGGAAAGCAAGTGTAAGGATGTGCAACACTTGATTGCAGGTGAAACAACAAACGAACGGAGTCGACAAACAGGAAGCCAACCGCACATTTGTGGCTTCAGTCGAAACACCTCGTGTTTACGAGGCAAGAAACGACGTCGCCACGGAGGCAGCTATAGCTACCTGCGTGACATCCGAGTCCAGGAATATAAGTAAACAGAGATGTGCTCTCGAGGGAAATTGTGAATAACAAGTAGGACATTTTATTGGACTAAGCCCTCTGGTAAAAATGCAACCGTAGACACGTGTTTCGATCTTAGGGATCTCATCAGTACGGTGAAAGCAAGTGTAAAGATGTGCAACACTTGATTGCAGGTGAAACAACAAACGAACGGAGTCAACAAATAGGAAGCCAACCGCACATTTGTGGCTTCAGTCGAAACACCTCGTGTTTACGAGGCAAGAAACGACGTCGCCACGGAGGCAGCTATAGCTACCTGCGTGACATCCGAGTCCAGGAATATAAGTAAACAGAGATGTGCTCTCGAGGGAAATTGTGAATAACAAGTAGGACATTTTATTGGACTAAGCCCTCTGGTAAAAATGCAATCGTAGACACGTGTTTCGATCTTAGGGATCTCATCAGTACGGTGAAAGCAAGTGTAAGGATGTGCAACACTTGATTGCAGGTGAAACAACAAACGAACGGAGTCAACAAACAGGAAGCCAACCGCACATTTGTGGCTTCAGTCGAAACACCTCGTGTTTACGAGGCAAGAAACGACGTCGCCACGGAGGCAGCTATAGCTACCTGCGTGACATCCGAGTCCAGGAATATAAGTAAACAGAGATGTGCTCTCGAGGGAAATTGTGAATAACAAGTCGGACATTTTATTGGACTAAGCCCTCTGGTAAAAATGCAACCGTAGACACGTGTTTCGATCTTAGGGATCTCATCAGTACGGTACATGTCAAAATTCATACGAAGTGAAGTTTCAATTGAAAAGGAAACTAGATGTGGCAATAAAGTTTTACTTTTCAACTAATATACATAAATCCAATGACTTTCCTGATGAAGTTGTGATTGATGAAAATGGGGCGGTAACATTTGTTCAGAAATTTTACTCACTAGTCAGTGTCACGTCCATCAAATAAACAATCAATATTATCTTCATTTCCCTCACCAGGTATACTCACTTTTTTCATACATATCGTACAAATTATTTCGTACTGCCATTTTCTGTCATTTTATTTTCTTTCTTTTTCTTTTTGAGACGACTTTTTTACTTCTACTTTTTCCTGGAGTTGACGGAATGGGTTTATTTTCGTTTTTAATTTTGATCTTGTACACCGCTTTTCGAGATATTTTAAGTGCATCTGCAACTCTCTAAAATACAGTAAAGAAAAGTTATGACATTTCTTTTGTGGTTTTAATTGTTACCTCTTGAACAGATGAAAGTGATAAAAAAGGTCCACCAGTCGCCCTTTCCCTTTCAAAATACTCGCACAAGTTCAACACAAATTGTTGTGCTTGTGAGTGTAGAATAGTTCCAAGCATAATCTAAAAAAGAATTAAAATATATTATGAATGTTTTTGACCTGTATTTATAGATTTAGATAATGTTTTTTTCTCTCAATAGGGTTTCCACACTATATATAATTGTTGTGTTTATATCCCGGTAGTACGGAATTATAGTCACAAATGTCAATTGTGAGGTTTAAAATTTTGAATATTACTTGTGAATAAAACACATTGTATTGTACTTACTTTGAAATTAAAGATTCCAAGAGACGTTTAGCTTTGAAAAAAACTGTTTTTATAATATAGTCGACTGCAAAACAAAGTGAAACGGGCTACAAATAATACCCCAATGACAGAAAACAATGACGCAATTGATGGTACATGCTAGCCAATACAATGTTTGGCAAGTTTAGTTGAAATGTAAAAGACTGTCGATTTTATCTCTTTTCACTGTTATGAGTTATAATCGATCATCACAACACCATAATTCTTAGCTTAGAAGACAAATGTTAACGAACTTTGATTCGCTCATAGCGGTTGTTAGAAATAGATGTTCGATAGAGGGTGTGTGATTTCTTCGATTATTAATTGATGACGCATAGGTAAAGTTATAATAATCGAACTGTATCTGAATTCATTTTGGTGATTTGTTGTGAGATATCAACTCGAAGTTGATTCACATAATTTTTTGTCAACGTTTTATTTTGCTTCAAAGTGTTGTTGTACGAACGAATCAGATCGGTTATTTCCTAAATGTTTTTCAAGTCCACGTTATAGACAAATTTTACATTCGCTATATCTGATTTTATTTTGGTGATTTGCTTCGAGATATCGGTTCGAAATTGAGTCACTTCATTTTTTACCAACGAATCATATCGGTTATTTCCGAGATTTTTTTCAACAAATCTCCCTGGATATTTTCAATATCAGTTTTATATTGTTCATTGAATTTTTTGTAAAACGAAACCCCCTCGTTATAACGTTCCACATTTATTTGCGACATTTCAATTCTTCTTCTAGCAATTGAAGGTTTTTTTTTTCAAACTGATTCCTCAATCCACCCACTTTCCTATTCGTCTTCATCAGTTCCTCAACCAATATTTCCAATGCATCGGTGTTTTATCTAAACTAGTACCTATTTTATCCGTAATTTCATCCACATATTGTTTATTGGCAGCATCAGTATTATTGGTGGGCCTCTTTGCATTACTCAATTTCAAATTATCAAAATCAATGTTACCATCTGGAGTGTGCAGCAAGCCGCCACCTCCAGAGGGCGTAGGTAATTTTCGCTTTCTATCACCACTGCCACCAGAAAATGTGAATGTATTCATGGATGCATATCATCTTATAGAATTATATTTGCCTCCTTGAGTTCACTCAAAATGGCAATTATCTCATTGTCATGCGAAGTATTTCCGGCATCCCGAGAGGCTATCAATAATTTGAGGTGTTCCCCATAGTTCGTTTGGGTCATCCCAATAAACAAACTCCATAGGTTTGATACTGAATGTCATTGCAATAGGTATGTTTTTAGGCAAACCGCTACCTTTTGCTGCAGGGTTGGATGTTTTAGGTAAACCGGTACGTGTCGATATTCTACATTGATTTCGTGTAGGAAACATCGGTTTAATTATGTCGGTAAACTTGTATCTTTTACTACCTTTCGGATAATCTAGAGAGTTTTTGTGAATCTTCGACAAATCTACAATTGATTTGTATATCTGCATATCTTTATTATTATAGTTTTCAGGTGTGTTTAAAAATATGAGATCATATATAACGGGTGTTCCTTTCCACTGGTATCCCACCCATTTTAATGTATCCGCTGCGTTTGTCGAAATCTATTTCTTTATTACCAAGGCACCATTTTGAAGATACACTACTCTCATATACAGGACCGTATACTTTATTTATTTCTTTGTCATTGCTCCAATGTTTCATAATGTACGGTTGAGCCATTATAGGATATTGATCGATATATTCCTGTGAAACTTGTTCATTCATGTCTGACGCAAAGCTCATATCTTGTTCCTCGTGTGTGCCTACGCTAAAGATATCCTCATCATCACCATCACTATCATCTGTACCTGCAACATGTTCGAGGGATTGGAATGGACACTTTCTCTTGTTTGAATTCAGATTTTGCCTCACTTTTCATTGGGGTAGTAGGAGATTGCTGCGGCATTGCTGCTATTTTCCTCAATGGAACCGATACAGGTTCAAAGAATTTTTGCAACGACTTATCTTCTTCAGATCTACCCAATTTCAGAGCCAAATATTTTTTTCGAATAGTTTTTGTAATTTCGTTGATTTTAGTCTTTCGAATAACATCAAATTCTTTGCTCAACGGTTTCATGATGATAACTATGAGACACATCAGTCCCTCTGCATACTTAAATATTTTTCGAATACTTGACGATAACGTCCAGCATTTATATCAAAATGTTTCATAATCACAACGGTTCCATATCTATGCTGTCGCCAGCATTCTGCACACATTGCCTTGAATTCATCGAACGTCATGTCTGAGGAAACATGTTCATCGAATATATGTTTCAAATTCATTTCATTCTGCTTGAAAAGCACAATCATATTACAATTGTTTCGTATCAATTGTTTGGAAAGTTCTTAATATGTCTGACAAAGGTATGCAGCATCAATATTTCGGTGTCTGCAAAAAGAGTAATATTCTCGAATATTCTGTTGACCATCACATGCAACATCATCGAAAATGAATATGGAATTTGATTTGGCCTCGAGAGGGCTTATGATTTCCTCATTTTCCCTGAACGGATAATATCCCAATCCCTTGACTTTTTCCAAAATTTCTGGAATCACCTGATATTTGGGTTGGTACAAAATTTTGAATATACGTAGTTGTTTTCGAATTTGGCTCCATTCGGGTGGAATAACAGTGTTAGGATGGCATTTGTCTTTCCGCAACCACTTGGCCCACAAGTAATTGCACGAAACGAATTCGGTAATAATTTACAATGCTTTCCCACCATAATGCTATTGAGACCTCCATTCAAAAAATATAAATTTTCAATAGGCAGTGTCTTGTCTTGTTGAACGACTTCCATGATGTGATGAAAAAACATGAGCGCGCCACAGTTATAAATAAACGCATTGAAGGTATCTTTCATCATGATCAATGTTGACTTACTCTGGTGCAGGTGTTGTCAATTCAATCATCAATAAGCTCCCGTTCGAATTGCATCTACCAGGTTATTCGTTTTGCGGACCTGGCACCAAATTGAGACAGAGATTACAGCGCGGAGAAACTGGCGTGAATCCTTTGGCCAAAAGCTGCAAAGACCACGATATTGCATACTCTCAATCCGACTCCCTAGAAGACCGTCATAAAGCAGATCAAATGTTGGAAAATAGAGCTTGGGAACGAGTTGAATCTAAAGACGCTAAATTTGGGGAACGGGCTGCAGCTTGGATTGTTATTTCCACCATGAAAGCGAAACGTAAGCCAGGTATGGGCATGTCCTTTCGACGTAACTTGCTTCAAAAAATTATTAAAAATTGGAAATACAATCCTACTTATATTGAGAAATCTAGTGCTTCGGCTTTGCGAGCTGCTGAAATGACATTGAGTCGAGCTGGAGGACGTAAGAAGATACGAGTGCCTAGAATAATTCCATTCGATGCAAAATCTGGAGGAATCCTACCCCTCATACCTATATTTGCTGCACTTTCGGTTTTGGGTGCGTCGGCAGGTGGAGCGAGCTGTTTAGCAAAAACCGTGATAGATGCAAAAATCCTAAAAAAAACTCGAAGAAGATCAACGTCACAATATATCCATGGAGCATTTGGGTTCGGGTTTGTACCTGCGGAAAACCCCTCGAGTATTTGGACTGTTCCTGAAAAAACAACATCAATGCAAAGTACGTGGTCTTTACCTGAAAAAGCAAAGAAACTGCTAGATAAGCTAATCCATAGAGCATTATACGATTCGGAAATTCAGGAGTGTGCTCGTCAGATAAAAATACCACATTGTCGTGGAGTCTTTATGCGTGATACGTTGCCAACTTGTGGTCCTTGGCTGCGAGAATGCGCTGTATTGAACTTTTTATTCCCACTTGAATGCGGGCTCTCACTGGGTAGCTTACAATAAAAATGGCAATGTCGCACAATATTTCGATAGTTTCGGCAATCTCAAACCTCCAATAGAATTGGCAAGATATTTTCGAAGGGGTGTAAGAATTACACATAATAATAGTCAATGTCCAAATTACAATCAGAGTAACTGCGGATATCTCTGCCTAAAGTTTCTACTTCATAATGTCCACCGCTGGAATGCATAAATCGCTGGCTGAAATACATAAATATAAATCATTGCGAGATTTCACTGATACTCTACTGCGAGCTTTGACAATCGAATATTTGATTGGGAACGCAGGACCTTGGGAGTTGCTGGATGTATGGCACAGATTACCAAAGGACTAAAGAAATCGATTCGCTTTGCAGATTCTCCTACCATGTTTCATTAATTATCAAAATGAGTTTGGACTGTCAACGGCATCACTAAAAGAAGCAGAGTATCATGGACCAGTTACCGCACAATTTGCGAGATACACCCTGAGCATGCCGCTTTTCCCGCCCAAAATCTGAGGGATTATGTATCTCATCTTCGGGCACGAGGCTATGTCAGAGCTCCTCCTCAGCCGGTTGACGAAGTGGCAGATATGCCACGTGTCGATCTGGCTGTAGAGGACGCCCGCATCATACCACCTATGGAAGGCATCAGAACCCGCAGGGCGCTTCATCACACCAAGCCCCTCAAGCCACAACAACTGGCAAGGGTGGATGCAGAAATTCACAATGTCCTTTCGGAAGAGGCTAATATCTGGCAGATCAACTCTGCCGTGTATGACGCCGCTCAGACCCTGTCCCAAGCGGGGAGGAGGCAAACCACCTCTCTGATTGTCAGGCATGAGCGACGCAGACACAAGATGGAAGCTAAGATCGAGTCGGCGAGACAACACGTGTCTCGTATCCAGTGTGTGGTGGACTACATGGCGGCCAATAGGCCCTTCACGCCCGCAGTGCGGCGAATTGCCGCAAATTTAAGACGAGCTCATCACACGTGAAAGCTGCGGAGTGTGACAGGCTTCTACAGCTACATGAGTATAAGCCAATGCATGGGGTCTTCTTCATGAACATTGAAGACCTTGACTTATCCAGAAACCTGACCTTCCCTTTTCTCAGGTCAAGTGGGCTGAAGTCGGAAACCAAGGGATTCATGATGGCCTGCCAGGATGGTGTCTTCAACACCCTCGTCTACCGTAGTCGCGTGATGGGTATAGAGGTCCCTGACACTAGAGTGTTGTACTACCATCTACGACACTCGTACGGCGTAGACGAGACACCGGTGTTGCCCTATGCTCTGGGGGATATTGAGTCCGTTGTGGAGAATGAGAAGTGACAAATCTATTGGAACTACCCATTCCCCACCCTCAGGCACATACAAGCAAATAAGCGACCGTAAAAGTGGGACGATTTTCGTCATTGAGTTTTCAGCTCCTGGCGAATCGAACATCGTCCGAAAAGAAGAGGAAAAACGGACTAAATATCGAGATCTACTCTTTGAACTCCGCAGGCTTTATCCAAACCATTCTGTCAAAATTGTGGTTCTGATAATAGGGGTTTGGTGGAAAGATGGACACACTGCTCTCAAACTTAAAAATCATACCGGCTTGCCATGATATGGCAGAAATCTTAGCCGGCGAATGCAGAATGCCGTAATCCTTGGTTCACTCCGCCTGCTCAGGGCACATAATCTTCGGACCTAATAGTCACTTACCCTACGGCGTGGGGAGTGGTTATTGGTTAAATGTTCCAGCGCGCCCTCCGGAAGTATCGGGGCTCCGGAGACAGGGCCTGTCTGGGAAATTCCTAAGGAAAAAAAAATATCTCATAAATAGAGTGTACCCAAACGCATAGCCTGTGCGAGTAGAGAACGGCTCTTATTATTATTATTTGCCGTAGCGCTCTGGGGCGACTTACTGATTTTTGGTGGCATATTGACTTTTCAGCTATAAGAAAATACGAACAACCTACAGCACCACCTAGGGTGGTTGGCACGAACTCCTAGCAAGCACCAGACGTCGGGATTGGCATCTAGACAAATTACATCTTCTATCGACTCCTATGGAGTTGAGAAAAATTTTCTCGTTATCCAAAATTCGAACTTGGCCAAATGCGAGCGGAAGTTTAGAAAGCCAGCATCTAACCACCTCGCTAACGAATACCACAGCATCCGATCCGGTTCCATTGAAATCAGGAAGTGTAGCTCGGATATTCAATCCATAGTACCACCGCATAGACGCCCTTTCCAGTCCCATTCACCTTCCTGTACACCAAAATTTGTGCTGCCGTTGTGGGTACCTGGAGTACACCCGAGAAACTTTCACTCAACCGAGACGTTTATTCTGCTTTCGATGCGACCTCTATGGGGTCATGTTAAGAGAGTGCTCATGTTCAACGAGCCAACTGCTAGATCCTATGCCATAGGCAACAGCAGACAGTAACCCTACTCGTAGAGTGTCCGCTTACTCCGCTTAATCCGAATGGTCGCTGAACAACCCAATCAGGATCATTCGTTTCTAGCCTGATAACTCGAACAAAGTTGCAAGCCCATCCGAACGAAATTTCACGTCCGTTCAACCGAAGACGTGTGTTCGTCCATGTTCATGTCCTCCCTCGCTTTAAGCGACGTGCAGTTTTTGTCGGCACTGATTCTTTATTTTTGAAAATTCTACTTTTGTTTAGTTACCGAACTCCAGGTTTAAAGGGCCATATTTTAGGTCAATTGAAAAGTCAGGACATACTCTTTTCGATATTCATCCATTTGCTACGCAGTGCTACGAAGAGCACAGCTTCCCTATTAATATTAAAAAAGTATCTCTTGCTGATCGCCATTAATAGTGTCAGTTTCTTACTACGTTTGGACTTTGAATTTAGTTGAGTACCTGTGTGCCGTACCGTTTTCAAGTAGTGAACAAATCATTATGTTTTATTATTGGAATACTGCATAGTATCAGAGTTGAGCTGGATTTATAAACTTGCCATTCGCAGTTGGCGTTCGCGATGGCATCCGCCGTCGGCAGTTCGTAGCAACGACATTGACCATTTATAAACTTGTCGTTGGTCGTTACGAAAACTGTCATAATCTCAATTTAATGTGTCGTATGACTTGACACTCTTGACAGTGAGTGTGCGTGTTTTCAGTTTACGACTTTTACCGTTTTTCTTGATTTCTTATTTCTTGTCACGGTGGTCTGAAATCCCGAAAGAAGGAACAGCGCCTCTTGTTTTTGACATATGACGTAAAACACGTGACAGCTAAAAATTGTTTTGATTGGCTCTTCTGACTTGCTACGAACAATGCTACGAACAGCCGACGGCGAAACTTGAAGTTCATTTAAGTAGAACGGCATCCCAACGGCAAACGGCAGCGCCGACGGTAGATATAAAAGGTCTCACGGGTCTGTACTTTTAATTGGGAACACCAGCGCGAACGCCAACTCCAGCGGCGAACGGTAAGTTTATAAATCCAGCCTTAATCTGTCATATTGTTTGCTGAGATATAACCACAGAATTAGTAGTGTTACAGAAGTGTCACTCCCTCCTTTCACTGTTCCAAATTTAAATGCGCATACGCGCAATTGTGGTAGTTTTTAAATCAACGTTAACCCACCGAACACATACATATGTATGTAATTTGTGCGTCAGTGCTTCTATTTATAGTTTTTGCATTTGGTATTTGGGTATACTGTGATTTAGTCGGACCAATTAGGCCAGTTAACTTATGTACTGCGAACAATAACTTTTTCGTAGTCATGCCAAGTTACGCAAATTTCACAGTTAGAAGAATGAAGTATAGTTTTACCTATTCCTTTCAAAGTGTTTTTTTATCCGTCCTTCCAGAGACTACTACCAAGTAACCAGTTTTCCTGAAACTCAAGTGTTGCAATTGAAATCTGAATCATTTTACGAGTGTAATTGTCATGGAAATTGACCCCTGGGATACCGTATCTCCATCTGTAGTTACCCTTGGCCTCCCACCTTGCTTTGGACTGGGAGTGCATATCACTTCGAAATAACTGTCGCCCAAGGTCTCTATTGGGTTTTGATCGGTTTCCGGTGTCAGGAAATCAGCTAGACACACCTAAATCACAATAATGCAGTTATTCGGCAAATGATCCAGCGCTCCCTCCAGAAGTATTAAAGCTACAGAGACAGGGCCTGACTGGGAAATTCTTTATGGAGAATAAAACAGGAAGTTTCAAAAAACCAGCACTTCCCAAAACACCGCTCGAAATCGTGTATTAGTAGAATTAGCACCATTAGATATGTTAAGCTGGTAGGAGAAGAGTAGTAAGAGACACCTCCCACACAGTTCTTTCATTCTTTTAAAAAACAGTTACTTATTTTTGATTTTTTCTCTTTATTTGAAGATATATTTTGTTTTTTTCCCTTCCAAATTCATTTTACTTATTTAATTAATTATTATATATTATTATATGTTGTGTCTTGAAACACCATAACAATGATTTGCACAAAATACTCACCCTTCGTGTATGGAGCACAAAACCAAAGCCCAAATAGGCCAGAACAAACCAGATAATACTTTCCACCCTTAAATCTGGTCTCTCCTAGCCAGATGTTTTTTTTGAAGATCCAAACAATAGAAATGATGACATGTTGCCTCTGTAATCACCTGTGAATTTTTGGGCCTGCAAGGTCATTTCTAGACCACTGAAAAATTGGTTCAAATAGGAGACTTCTCTAGATACCTGTAGAGGCAGTGAATCGCCAAGATCAGCTGAGAAGCAGAAATATTTGGTATCATCACCGTTTAAAGGGGTTATGTTATGATACTGCTTTATTATATTCAGCACTTGCAACAGTGTACTACTTGAGGAACACCGCACAAATGGATGACAGGTGTAATGCAATGTCCGTATGGGGAAGTAGTTGTCTGTCAGATATTTGCATCATTTTTCCACTTTGTGAAAATATGTGGAGGAAAGGGTATTTTCGACCGTAGTCGAAATTATTGGTTTCCTTTCAGAATTAATGAATATCGGATTGATTGACTACGTTCTACACTCGAAAACAAATTTGGTATTACACAACAAGACGTTAGCAAAACTCTCCGCTGAGCATCAGTTGTCCTCTGTGTATTGTTCTCCTACATAAATTTTTTTAGCGAGAACGATGCCTATCTGAAGACATCTAACATCAACCTGTCATTCGACGACTGATTCGATCGAGAAGCCGAACGGAATTACAATTTCTCTAGTCAATAAACTTCTATAAAAGGGAACCATTCCTAAAGTATCTTGGGAAAATAATGCCGGTTCGTGAGGCCTGAAAGTTTTGATTGGCCACTGATGGTATATTCAATCAATTATTCTGATTTCCCATGTGTATTTTTAGCGAAAAGTTCATTCACGTCATGTTGAATAGACCATGAGCTGTGAGATATTTATACTTAATCATCTTTTCTTAGATAGGTTCCTAAAAACTTAAATACGAAAATATTGTAAAACGATTTTCTCCCGAAAGCGTCAATACATATTGTACATAATATACAGGGTGTAACAGGATCATGGTACACCCCCCGTATCTCCGTTAGTTTTAAAGGTAAATTTGAAATTAGGGATATTCCATAAATAGGATAAGCGGCACTCTTTGACAAATATAATTTTTTTCAATTACCGTTTCGCCGGAAGTGATATCAACTTTCGATTTTCAAATAAAATATCCTGTATATTATTACATATCCGAAATCTGCATAATTTTATGAATCCAATGATACCACTTAGGTGACATTTCAAATATCGAAATTTTTGATAATTCAATTCTTAGTTTTCCATTCTAGTGTGCCATGATGGTCCCGATGCATTCCAGTTGACCCGTTTGATGCTTCAAAAATCAAAATCCCTTCAAAAATACTGCGTTTTTTATGAGCAAATAAAGTTCATCGGTATCGCTGGGGTAAAACTCAATTTTTTTAAATGGAACAATATTGGAACCGTGGTACCATTTATTACTGGTCGTGGTGCTAGAGTATTTGCTCCCACCCAGACGGCCCGGGTTCGATCCCCGGGACAGCCTGCCACTGAGCTAAAGTGGGTCGGATTTCACTTTTATTTAAACTGTAGGTCCCGGATCTCCCTTGCTCGCACAAGCTCTGCTTTTGAGGGGTTTTCTCCGAAAACCTGGGTGATTCGTAAAAACAAATTTCACAATTTTTTTTTTACAAATACTCTAAATGAGAAAATTATTCATACCTGGTAATAAAATATGTGATAAATGCAATCAAAATTACAGCTAAAAGAATATAAGAGAATACAATTATTTTGTTCTGATTTAGTGTTAAGAAGTTACTACGGAGGTTTTGAAAACGATGTAATTATTCCTTCTGATTGTTAAATGAATATTTCGATACCCCCAACGAACAAAGCCGTAACTAAAGTTACAGCTATTTTCAGTTATAGGCGCAGGCGTATTCAGCTTAAAAAACTGATGCTGACGATGAAAAAGCCGTATCTCTAGACCAAGGAGTTACGAAGAAATCTACTTGAAAAAAGTTGTATTTCAGTATTTTGGTTCTCCTGAAATATGATGAAAAATGAGTTACGTCTTTGATCGTTGGGAGTGTCGATTTGTTGGTTTATCTGTTTTTATTGTGTATTGGAGAATTTTCTACATTTGTTGTTATTTTCGTTCAAAATGCCGCACATTTATACGAGGGATGAAAAAGTGGACATATTATATATTTATGGGGAATTTAAAAAAATGCCGTTGCAGCTAGAAATCTTTATGCCGAATGATAATCCTGATAGACAGTGTCCAGCGAAATAGTTACTCAAGTAGTAAGGAATGCAAAGACGTGTTAATATTCGAGGTGAGCGAGTACGAGCCGAGGCAAAGCCAATTTTTATTGCTTGCGGAAGATGTTAACAGTCGATACATTCCGTGTTATATTACGTTTTTCCTGCTGCTTGTTGACAATTCTCGAAATTTGCCTGGATTGAAGTTTGTTTTCTTAGCCTTACTTCATGATTATTCGTTCCGCTATTTTATTCTAAGTTTCTTGTGCGCGTAACTAAATTACCGAATAAACAGATAACAATAATATTCAAAAAGTCTCATAACCTGAAAATTCATATAAATGAAGTTGAAGGTATCACTTGTTAAAGTCAAAGTCATTATTAACCTGAGCATGTATATGATACTATTTTCATTCCGTTGGAAAAATTATTTTAATCGTCTTGAGAATCAATTCCGGAAACAATCTAATCATATTCCAAAAAAAAAACGTTATCATTGACCAAGGAACGGAAATTAATGTTTTAGCTCAAATAGAAGTTGATAAGACTGTTTCTTCAATGCAAATTGGGTTTGAATTGGAAATCAGTCACCAAATGGTAAGCCGAATCTTGCACAAACATTATTAGAAATGTTTCAAATATTAATTGCACTAGCACCTGTACGAAAATGGATATGAACGTAGGATGGAATATTGAAAATGGATTTTGCAGAATAATGTGCAGCCAAACAGTACTTTCTTGGGAGGGATTTTATTTTCGGACAAGTCTGGGTTTACAAATATGGGATCATTCAACTGACAGAATTCAAGGTATTGGTAGCAAGAAAATCAAAATTTATTGCGGGAGGGTAACTTTCAAGTGCGCTTCAGTTTCAATGTTTGGCTTGGATTACTCGGTCTTAGAATTATTGGTTCAAAAATATTTGAAGGACCCTTGACTGGAGCTAGATACTTAGGATTTCTTCAAAATGAAATTGAAGACGGATTTTCAACAAGATGGAGCTCCTCCCCATAACAACAGGCATTCGAATAAAATGTAATTTTGAGAATGGTCCTGTGCTATGGTCTCCAAAGTCACCTAAATCGCCACCTCTTGATTTCTTCGTTTGGAGCCATTTGAGAAATATTATTAATGCAATCGCCGTTACAACCCTCAAAGACCTGAATTTGGGAGTGAAGGCGCGTACTCACTAGGCAAACGAAAGCGAATGAACCAAATCGTACGTATACGTACGGTCACTGTGTACCAAGAAACGCACGTGAAGGAACGCATGCGTTTGCTTTCGGCAGATTTCCGCCAACTGTTGGTACTTCAAAGGATTGTCGTCCGCATGCGGTGGGCAATGTGCTAGAATGTTCGTATAGGCGAATGCAATCGTTAAAAAATATGTAAACAAACACAAGCCAGGGGCAAGTGTGATTTATTTTGTTCATGTAGTTAGGTTTGGTTATTTAAAGTTATAATTGTTTTTTTTTATAATTCAGCAAATTGAATTATAATTATTATATAGAAATATGGAGTGGAGTTCTGCAACTAATACATCTTTATAAAGAACATGAATGTCTGTGGAACCCAAAACTGCCACTGTCATACAATTAAAGTAAGATAGTAGGCAAGATCACCACTTTCGCTTTTGACATGTGTCCAAAAGCTGTTAGAGTGACAGGGTAGGCTCGCGGCTAAGATCCAATGAAGAGAGGAGTGGGTTGAACAAAACAAAATGTCATGTGATATTAAAAATGCAGGCGCCAGTCATATGAATGCTTAGCCCCCTGTAATTTTACCAATTCCCATATAACACGAATAGTAATAATTCAGGCAAATGCCACACACTCAAATGATAATCAGCTTATGATTGGAGTCAAATTAAGGTGAACAGGGGTTTTACGACCACATAGAAGTCAAAGTAACTGAAGGATTATTAGAAATTATCAGAGACACCTTCAGGGTGAATAATAAAAAAAATATTTATATAACATGAATGGTAGAATGTACACAATGTACCCCTTTAGGGTAGGATATTAAATAAAGCCGCTTAAGTTAGGTGCACCTTACCTGTAGCGTTTACATAAATTCAGAGTTAATATTTTGAATAAAGAAAAAAAAGGTATATAAAATCGAGTGAACTGGTTAACTTGCGTGCCACATCAGATTAGTTTCATCCAGGCATTTACGGTGGAATCTACCAGGTGAAAGGATACCAGTAGTGAAGGTGTGAGGTACAAGTCAGCCTTCAGGGCAGTGACACCAGAATGAAAGAAGAGTTCTCCAGTCTAACGATAAGTATGCTAACACCAAGATGAGTTCCTCAGTCTAACGTATAAGTACGCTGACACCTAGATGAGTTTCCCCCCAGACGGCTAGTACTCTGTGATGAAAATAAGTACAACGAGACAAAAGACCCTGAAATTAAATCATTGACTGTCTGATATCAATTTGAATAGACCTCATACCTTTGTCTAGGAAGGCCTGGTGCTAACTGCGGGAAAGATCCTGTTAGAAGGCTCCTCTTTGTCTACAGATGTTATTTCCCAATATCATAGTCCTAGTTAAAGGGTCAACAACGTCAGGCTTGATTTTCGCGCCTTTCAAAATTATGCCTACAAAATAAACCGAATTGCCAAAGGCTCAAAGGGTAAAGTTAGGTGGTTCTGCTTACCCGAAGAACATGTGGCTAGAATGCTAGAAAGTGAGGTTATAGTCCCCTATTGGGTAAGTTTTCCAAAAATTAACCAACTTTCCATCATATCACCTACGTGACAAAATACGGATAACATTAATTCTGTTGAAAGAATAATCCCATTAACTGGATGATTACAGAAATCAATAATCAATATTCAACTGAAAATGTCCATCACTTTCTCTGCACATATAATTTCCACAGTAGACAGAAGAACCTTCTGCTTCTTCTTTATTAAGATCGATATCAAGAACCTTAGCGGAGTTGCCAAGTAACTTTCATTCCTCGAAGTGTCCAAATGTCAACAAAGGATTCTAAAATGTTCTGTTCAAAATTTCATTACCTAACATTATCTAATACTCGGGAATTCGTCCAGACAGATAACTATTATCACGATATGGAGTCTTTCTAAATTCATGTTACCGACGGCCTCTGAAAATCATTTCCATCGATACATCACAGAGGAGTCGTATCTACCTGGAAAAGTGATCTATGCCCCAGCGACAGTCACCGAACTGAACAGCTGTTTTCTGACAATAGACAGCGCTGAATAAACAAATAATTGGAGGGAGTATAGATAATGAAAGATGCGAAATGGCTGTAAAAATATCCAAAGTAAACTCAGTACGGAAGAAATAATGTTTCAATGATAATTACATTTTATTAAGGTAGGCAAATTCAAGCATCAGTCTAATAAATATAAATCAAATTCAATTTTAAGGTAGACAAATTCTAGCATCAGTTCAAAAAATATAAATCGAATTCAATTTTAAAACTAAAACCCTGAGTAGCTGATAGTGGAAAAATAATGATGTTATAAAACAGGATAAGCACAAGAGTAAAACAGCCAAAATTTATGCCTGGAACCAAATATCTGAGCAAATTGGTAGTGATACAATTGAAATAAAAAAAAGATAAAGTCTCTACTAGGTTCCTTTCAACGGGAAAAGCAAAAATGTGACTCATCGTACAAGACTGGTACTGGAACAAGTGATGTATACAAGTCAACATGGTAAGCCTTTAAAAGCATGTATTTTCAAATGGACAAATTTACAGTGAGTAAAACAACAAACACAGAGGTAAGTTCCAAACAGGACTTTTGTATTCTTTATTCACAGTTTAAATTTTTATTAGGCATATTTATGATGCCAAGATACACTGCCTTCGTTTGAAAAATATTTGGCAAACTCGTTTTTGATAGCCTCGCAATGGGCCGCACTTTTTCTTGGTATTTTTTTAATGGAAAAAAAGACTGTAGCTCATTGTTTTGTTTGCCGCCAAACTCCAGGAGTAAACTCTCCTTCCTTTTCTTCATCAAATATTCCTGGTGGTGTATAAACATTTCGAGACTCCTTGCTTTTCCTCAGGAAATTTTGCAAATAAATACATGTTAAACCAACTTTCGTTGCTTTTTCTGTTGAAAGTAATATCGGTTTTCTCAGAACTCGAAAGACTACACAGATTATGCCAAACACATTTTCAATAATTCGACGAGCTCTGCATAACCTATAATAATTGAAAATACGTTTTACAGATCCTTTATGTTGTTCAACGGGGTACGCCTTCAACAAATTAACATGCAGTCAAAAAGCATATGGCACTTTCATGTTCCTATTTTCCAATTCTTTTTCGGGTGGTAAATTAAGTTGATTATTTTGCAATTTTTTTCCGAAGAATGAATTTCTTAACAGCCCGCCATCGGAAATTATTCCTTGGCAGCCAACGTCGGCAAAAGTGAGGCAATAGTCCGCATCCGCCACACCGAACAAAACAATAATGAAATTCTGTTTATAATTGAAATAGTCACTGCCACTATGTATCGGAGCCTGTATGATACAGTGCTTTTCATCTAGTGCTCCCAGGCAGTGAGAAAAATTCCACTTGACATCGTACTTTTCAGCTATCGCCAACCAACCTTCGGGATTGGAAAGCAGCTAAAACAAAACAAAAAAAGAAGTTACCTGTGTTTAGTTACAGAGTTTTCAAACAAAACGCAATAAAATCCCAAACCAACATTTTTGACACAGTTTTGCTATACTTGCTCAATGGCACATCGTGTCGGGTTTTAAAATTTTGCGTTTTGCAGGTCTCTGAAGTGAATCATTTCTTTTAATTTCAGCCATTGCTAGAAGAACCAAATGAGAGCGAAATAGGAGCGGCAATTGATGAGAATCCAGAAAATACGAAAGGCGATGCTGATGCGACTCTTGACAGGGATAATGGTTTAAACCAAATAATACAACTGAAATAGTGTCAACGCCTAACACTGAAAAACGGAAATTTCTGTTTCAATCTCCCAAAGTTAAAGAACACCCAATAATAAGCAAAAATCGAGGTCAGACGAAGCCTATAGCATTCTCAAACAAACTGTCGAAAATCGAAACCATAGGGATGAGAGTGCGATTTTCGGAGGAAACATGGCAAATAAGCACAGAAAATATAAACAGCATACTAGAAGTATTGTAGAACATTTGATAGCAGACATTTTTTTCAAAGCCGATATGAGGGATTACGAAAAGAATATACAAAAATGGTCATCTTCCAATTTCACTCCATACACCACTCCCATTCCGTCCCCTTCTCCTACATACTCATCAAGTGAGTACAGTCAATCTGTATCACATCAATCCTATGCATCGTCTTCATTCGTTCAAAATAATACATTCTGCAATACTGATTCCTACCCATCGTGTTCAACATTGCAGTCAAATGGTAACTGACTTGTTAACTACAGTAACTTATTTACACATGGAGATGCTCAACTTAGTTTTAGGATCTAAGGCGTTATTCACAAGTAGTAAGTTTTAAAAACGTCATTATATTATTTTGTTTTTTGTAGTGAATAGAACTCAGACTGAGTAACTTTTATTTACAGGAAGTTAAGAATTGTGTATTTTCACCAAGTTCGAAATATTTAAGATTTTGTACTTAAATAATAAACATCATGCATTCATATTTGCCTTTATATAATCAGAAAGAACTTCAACTAGAGCTGTAAGGACTTCAGGGACCACTTTTGATATAAGTTGCTTAGATATTTTAAAGGTGTACATCAAGCTTGTGTACGAGTCTCCCGAAGCCAAGAATCGCAATGTAAGCAATAACCTATCTGCAGCAGGTACACCTTCTCTAAATGATTGTCGGGGCAATTTTATTTAGCAACAACTCGAATTTGGTAGTATTCCTTCTACAGAAGTTTTCAAAAAGTTTCTTTCCCAGCTGTTAAATCGCACATTAAATGTGTACCACCGTAACGTGCCCTACTTTTAAATAATGATGTTGTCCACAACCGTCGTTTTCTTTGTTTCGATTTAACTTCTTCTTCATTGAATATGATCTATGAAGCACTAGCTATAGCCAATATATCTTCATTTTCGAATGACATTATTTACAATGAAAAATTAAGGTACTAATAATACTTAATATCTTCGAATTGACACTGCACTGATTATGGTACAACAGGTGCGGCATACAAATTCGTGTGTAAACATTCGCCAGTGTGGACAGTAATAAACAAACACACGCGCATGCTTAGGCATGGTCCAGTTCATTCGCTTCCGTTCGCCTAGTGAGTACGAGCCTTAAGACGGGCAATTAATAGTATAACGGCCCAGCAATTAGCGAACGTTCTTTAATAAATGGCTATGCGAGTTCAGAAGTGCTATGATGTTTATGGACAGCATTTCGAATAATGTTTGTAATGTTTTGTGTTGATTTCTTGTATTCCAAAGCCACCTTAGTAACTTCTTAGCAATGAATTCGAACAAAATAATTGAATTTTCTTATTCTCTTTTAGCTGTAATTTTGATTGTATTTATCGCACATTTACTCACCAGGTATGAATAAATTCTTTATTAATATTACTGATAAATGGCACCACGGTTGTGCAACATTCGGCTTACCGTTTGATGAATAATTTCCAATTCAAACCCAGTTTGCCTTAAAGAAACAGTCTTATCAAGTTCTACTCGGGCTAGAACATTAAATTCCGTTCCATCGTCGATGATAACGTTTTTTTCGGGATCATGGTTAGGTTCTCTTCGGAATTGATTTTCGAAACGATTAAAACTACTTGCTGGACCTTGTCTATCAGGATATCGTTCGGCATTTATTTTTCAATATAACATTATGTTAACGTGGTTAATTTCCAACCTCCATGACATTTCATGGGAGACGTGATGAATTATAAAATAAAAACAAAATGACTTCATTGTGTAGAAAAAGACTTTTTCAATACACAACAAAAACACCGATAAACCAACAAATATTTGACAATCTGAAAGAATAATTTAATTGTTTTCGAAGCCTCCTTAGCAATTTCTTATCACTAGATTAGAACAAAATAATTGAATTTTCTTATTTTCCTTCAGCTGTCAATTTGATTATATTTATCCCACATTTTATTGTTATGTATAAATAAATTCCTTAATAATAGTAATAATAAATGGTAGTATGGTACCAATATGGTTCCATTTGAAAAAAAATTAGTCACTATGTATAAAAGTATGCAGATTTCAGAAATGAAATATTATGAAGAATTTTTAATTTGATAATAAAAGTTATATCCGTCGAAACCGGCAAAAAATCATCACTAGGTCAAAAATTGCCGCTTATTTTGTATATGGGATATCCCATATTCCAATTAATTATCTGTCGTGAAGAGAGTCGATGTTAGACGCTCGACGAAGACAGACGTGTCAGAGATTGGTATATTTATGTGAGTACCAAACAAGCTGACTTTTTGAGATTAAAAATTCAGCCAGCGAATCAACTTTCAATTCGCGATTTCGAAAGAGGGCGTGGCCTCAAGCTGTCTGAAGCCTCAGTTCGGAACCGGGGATCGTTTAGTGTGTGATCATACAGGAAAAATATATCATTTACAAAGCGAGTATTGAATCAACGAGTAATGGAGGATCAGATAGACCAGTTCCTGGAGGTAGCTTCTAGAACTGATCTGTTACTAATGTTGAAGCACATCATTGTGCAGTTCGGCATCGGCCCCGAAGATGTCGCCAAGCTGGTGCATGATGACGGCCAGTCATCTTATAGACCAAGCTCTGGCGGTGATTTCCCCCCACCCTTCAGCCCCCTATGGTCGAGGGTACCGGACCTGTCGTCAGGGTCAAGCGAGTCTGCCTCAGAAAGAGGTCGTCCGACGCCAGGTCCTTTACCTCCGATACTACGTTGTCAGCCAGCGACAGTGCCGAGTTGCAGAGTGGCGATGTTGGAAATACCAGTGACCCAAATCAGGACGATATGCAGGTGGACGGTGCCAGCGGGCGAACCGCCACCCCTACATCTGAGCAGGAAAACCTAGCCCCTGCTCCCAAGGTTAAGGCCAAGGGCGCTCGTAAGAGGCCCCCCGCCACCAACATTTATGCGTAGATGACGTGCAGACCGTGGTGGGAAATGACGAAGCTGATGCTGGCCCCAGCTCTGCTGGAGCGAGGAGGAACTCAATCATACCTTCGGCTCCCCGAAAATCCGTGCCGCCAATCACCATCCGGCAGAAGGATTGTTGGGTGACAGTACACAAGAAATGTCACCATAGTGATGATTTTGAAACAGAAGGAAATATTTTGCGGCACGCAGCAAAGTGAAGGTTGGACTACCGTTGGACAGATTGTTATTTGTTGCAAGGTTTGTTGTATATTTGATAAATTGTAGATATGAGATTATGGAGAATTGTTTTTCTGATAGGGTACTTTTTTTTTTTTTTTTTTTTTTTTCAGTGGGGTGGAAATCCTCATGGACTCTGATCGCTCGGTGTCCATCGCGTATCAGTAGTGTCAGACTCTTACTGACTAAAACCACCCCAGGTGTGCTGCACTTGCCAAGCCGTTAGGCCATAAAGCTGATAGGGTACTAGAGAAAACATCACTTTTCATCTTTTTAAGGCGCAGCAAACGCATGATGTTAAAATGATATCAACTTAAAGCAGCAGCATCGTGGTTTTGTAGTGGGAGTGAGGGGAATACTGAATTAACCAATCACAGAAATGTCACTCCGTGCAGTCGAAGTTCTGTGAAGCCGGTATAAGGCACAAGAGTTCATTTTTGTTTTCATCCAGGATACCCAATAAAATCAATCAACTCAATTTGCTGTTCTTAATGGAAAAACCTCCCATTCAAAGTCATGTCAAAAAAAGTCGTAGCTAAAAAATTCCTCGTCAAAATTGAATTTTCTTATGATTATAATAATGAGCGATTTCATTGTAAAGTACAGCTATGAGCCCACAACCTGACAAAAGGCAGGATTCAATTCCTTCACATGAGTGAACAATCGATTCCTAATCAAAATATTGTTTATCTAACTGGATAAATAAATTGACTCTGTTCCAACATCTTGATGTTATTATATATGTTTACGACATGCAGACTTGGAAAATTAAAAATGCAAATTGTAAAACTGAATGGGATTGCTGGGATTTGAATCCAGGTCACTCAAGCCTGAATTGGAGTTTTCATCGCCAAGAACAATGGAAACTATTGAAAAAAATTTTTTTCAACACATTGATTTCTAGAGTATTTTGTGGAAAAATTCAAACATGACTATTAAAGCCGGATACATTTTTTCATTATTCATAGAGGGTGGAAAGAGATCAAAGGAATGTCACAAAATCAGTTTCCAAATTCAATGCATCCAACACTAAATTCTTTATTATTCTCTTCAAGAACCCAGCAAAATGCTAACTGAAGTAGGACTAATTTTTTATCATTTCTAGACGGGCGGAACGATTTCAAGTAAATGCTTCAAAGTTAGATTTTGCTAATGATATGATGAACAGATCATTTTTCAATTAAATAAAATATCAACATGGTTAAAAACTACCACAGAAAAGTAACTATGATCATTAGCCTTCCAGTAGTCGCTTGGGCAGTATCACTCCGCACGCATCTATATCATGTTTTTTTTTTGAAAACACCCCACCCCCTCATTTCGCCGCAATCAGTACCATCCTAAAATTACTTCCTCAGTACGAATCGAGTATTATAGCTGAGCAATAGTGCATAGTTTTAGTGTTATAGTGTAGTCGTACTCCGCAGCAACTTTTGACGTCCAAGTTATAATGCAATGCAATTAATTCAATGATCGCGTATTTTGCGAATAATCAAGAAAATATTTTTGCACGAAGAACGTTTTTACGCAATCTCAGCTTTGAACTAATTGAAGAATATCTTCGGATTCGTGTTACGGTGAGCAATTTACCGAAGACAATAAGCACAAGAATGCGAGAAATTCTTGGAATTGAGCACTCTCATCTAGTGAATGAGCGTTTGGTGAACACACATGGTCGATGTATCTATTGTGATAGGATGAAAAATAGACCAACTCGATTGTATTATAGGTCATGTGGAAAATTCATGTGCTTAGAATACGCATCATTCATTTGCAGAGATTGTAGATGAGTTGTTGGTGAATTGAAATTGCAACATTTTCATTTTGGTTTCAAAATAGAGTGTTTTTGTGCAAATTCTATCTATGAAATATTCAAGAGTTGTCTAATTTATAATTTTGGGATTTGTTTCTGAATAAATATATTTTTATTGCAATTTTGACATTTTACTTCATAGGTATATTCATGACCAGGGTCATTCTGATGGAATTTCAATTCATCATGTTTGAAACCACCCAAATTCTCCATTGCGGAGTCAGAATCCGCAGCGATATGTCTTCAATAAGGCGCGACTACTGGAAAGTTATACCATCTTGAATGTTCATTATAAAAAACTCTTGTATAGTTATAATAATCATATCCACGAAAATCAGTCTGGTCAAAATCATAATTCACGTTCATCATTTCGAAAGAGATACACAGTTTCCTCTTCAGCTACTGAATATAGTGATTCCAATGTAAAATATTTTTTCATCTCCACAGCAAGTTCACCTAAAAATATTTCACCAACATGGACGGAAATGAACTTGAGAAAATGACCACCCATACGCTGCCGCGATTGGGAATTCAATATAAGATTCCAGCGCCAAAGTGGTGAAAGATCGAACCACTTACAAGTACATTGTGTTATTGTTTTTCTATGTGTTTTTGCAGTTTTTTTTATATTTCGATTATATAACCTTTTTCAGTTTTGTTTACATTGTTTACTCACTTCAAGACTCAAGTGAAGTTATTTCTCCAGGTCGTACGACGATTCACTTGGAAGGAATCTTAGTATGTGCTAATCAGCAAGCAAAAAATTATTGTCTGAACTGCTTCACTATGATCACAATTCAATACTTTATTTTCTAGGAGCCCTGGATTTGTTATTCTCTTGGAATGCTAGCAATACTACTCTTCTATATTGGATTTGATGTGAGTCAAAAATGTCGAAAAATGCCTGTATTGATTTATTCTACGAATAATGACTAGAGTCTGGTTAAGTATGGTAGAGTACATGAATTACGTGAATGGCAATTATAATTCAAGATGTGTTAGTGAAGGAGAAATATTGAATGCTGGCCATATAATGTTATATTGGTAAACAAAAACGAGAAGTCACATGAAGCTTCTTGCATTGTGTCTTCAATCTAGTGCCACATATTCAGATTTCCATGAAATATTGAGTACATTTGATGTAGATTGCAGATTGTATAAGGGTCGTGCAGGCTGTGCAGTCTCACATGTACCTCGATCCGTAAGGTCTTTTGTGCGTGACCTTTTCTCTGTTCAAGACCCAGGATTGTAAGACCTCGTGCGAAGTTAATCAGTTTTCTGGGAGATAAGATAAGGAATTCGGAAAGTAGATGTTCTGCAGTTTCCACGAAGTTCTCGCATTAGCGGTAACTATCACTCTCTAACTTGCTCATATTTTTGAGGAGAAACCCCAGAGGACAGAGGGCAGTGCCCAGTGAGTAGTACCGCTACTAATTACAAGTATTTTTTGTCCAACTCGAGAATCTGTTCAGCTTTCGCTTATCTTCATCCTGGCACTTTATTCCAGTGAGATTTCATTTAATCGAATTCCCAGTAACGAAGATATTCTTTTAAATGTACTTTGGAAAGTCCACAAAACGATTCTGGGCCAGGTACTGGTATGTTTGCAGTCTGCTTCCTCGTTGCTTTTGATACCCCTGTGATTAGTTGGTACTTGCAACACATATCTGCTGTTTTAACAGTGTACAAAGTGTTTAAATTACTGATTATCAAATTTCAATTAATTACCTTCAAAACTAACGGAGATGAGTGGGGTGTACCATGATCCTGTTACATCCGGTATATGAATCTTGGATGTTATAATTCCTTGGGTGAAACACTCTAATGTTATCTGTTATATCCGAGAACTGAGGAACCGTGCACCATATAGATGTTTGTGAAAAAAAGTTGTTGTTTCTCGTCATATAACTGGCTCATAATTTCTATTCCGTGTAAATGTGTGACAAAAAGGGAATTCTGACTGAATTATTCGTTTGATTTACCTTCATAGAATGAACTATAGCAGACTGTTCTGATGTCACGGTTGAAATACAAAATTCTCAAGGCAGAAATCCTCTGAATTTTCATTGTTCATGAAACTCATCAAATCATCGAACTTCCAATTAAATACTCCCAAACTCACAGGACAAACTTCAATTTCAAAGTCAATGAAAGTTGAAGTTAAGTTGTGCGGTCACGAAGTTTAACCTTTGTAGAGTTGCAAGAACTGAGGTTTTATTACGATAATCAATCTTTTATTCGAGCTAGGTTACAGAAAATGTAAATCGTCAAAAAATTGATGAATTCTAAATGATCTTTAACTATTTATTCAGGTCAATTTATGGCACTGCAGTTTACTAATTTCCATCCATAATTTAAAACTATTTTTATTCGATGATTTCAATACTCGCACTAATTGAAGTGTACTCAAAGGCAAAGCTTCTTATGTCAGATGACTCATTGATTTATTATGGCACATTACACTTGCTTTGAATAATATAAATGAAACCTCATTAAACCAATATACTTGAAACTGAAATAAGATTCCTCTTAGATAAATAAGAGACCTCTTTCCAGATTTGAACTAGTGACAGTAATACCTGGAAATCGTGATCTAGAAACCACTGGCTATTGAAGAATAAACATTTATTTTATTCTTGCCATATCCTGCAGCTTATGATGAAAAAAATGTAGATTTTTAGAAATTCACCAAGTTGGTTCTATATTTGAAAAAAACTGTCAGTTGGAAACCATCAATAAATCTGAGGTATGAGCTCAAAAGAAAATTAACCAATTCATAAGAGAGGCAGATGATGAAACCTATTTGGCGGTTGAAGTAGGTCTGTAATAATTTTTTCATGTGTTTTTTAAATAACAATATATCGTCATTGATTTCCTTTTAGGTTGTTATGATACTGGATATTTCGGTTGCTTGTCACCGTGAGGAACTCACTAAAATGACGGTCGATGACATAGAAGATAAAAAGTCCGTTTTGATTGCTTGAGTACCCGATACAAAAACGAATATACAACGAATTTTCACAGTTTCAACTTTCAATTATATTGACATCTATACGACCAACCGTATCGTCCGCAAAACTAATGATGGTACCAGAGCTGTTCAAGGTGAAATTTTGTTGATAAAAATTATAATGAAAATGCATTCCAGAACTGTGCCCTGTAGAACACCATATCCAATGGTTTCTTTTTCACTAAATTTGATATTTATTTTGATGCGTTGTTCTCTATCTTTTATGTAGCTCTTTATCAAAGCATGTGCCGTGCCTCTGAATCCTTCGTCATGGAGTGTGTCTAGCAATCAAGAATATTGGACTGTATCGAATGCTTTCACTTGATCCAGAAACAAAGCCAATGCAGGTTTGCCACCCTCCATATATTCTTGATGTGATTTGGCGAATTTCATCTTGTGTAGAATATCCTGCTCTAAATCCAAATTGATTATCAGATATCTATCGTTTTCTAATAAAACGTTTTCCATTCTCGATTTCATTTTACCTTTTCGATAATTTGAAATTAATGTTATTGGGCGATAGCTCAGAACTTTGGATTTGTCTCAGTTTCTATATAGGGGTTTGATGCCTTCTACTTTGAAGGCATTAGGATATTTACCTGTTTGAATGATTATATCGATGAGCCAACTGAGAGTACCTGTTATTATCCCACAGATATTTTGTAAAGTTTCCAGTGTTATTTTATCTATGCCAGGAGATTTATTTTTTTCCAGGTTTTGGATAATCATACTAATTTCAGTTATCTTTTTTCTTGCCGAAATGATCTTTCACTACCTTCCACATCAATTGGATTATTTATGGTGTTCTGGTATAATTTATCCCTTTTATTCACCTTTAGTGATCTAGTGTTTCCTTTGTATGTCTTTATGATGATATATCTTGATATTGGTATTTATTACACTATATCAGGCACTTATGGTATAGAATGTATGAAAGTAGATGGAATCGAGAATATTTTTTCAATGAATATGAATCACCCTATTGCTGAAATTTGAAAATTAGAGCGAAATTGCATTACTGTAGCAAATTTCGATTTCTTTATTATTGACTTTGGATATTATGAACTGAATCTCAATTTTATTGATACTATAGACTTCACCGACAATATTCTTTTCGAGTTTCCTTGGTATTCCCATAATATATATATATATCAATTTATATTCATAACTTGAATTATAATTGTTTTCATAAGTGTGTTGAAGTTATATACCATGGGTTTGAAACTCCGCTTACATTTGTCAATTTTTTGAAGATATGATATCCACTTATATTCCGTTAGCTTCAAAAGAAGTAAATGCTGTAGTTAGAGTACTCTCTAGAACATAAAGATCGCAGGTAGTTCTCCTGTCTGAATCAAAACAAAATTCTGAGAGTTGCTTACAGGTAACACTTGCAAATATATGCGCTGATTTAGTGAGGATAATTGCATACGTATCTGTCAGAAAAAAGTTGTTTTCTGACAGGTTTTTGAAAAAATTACCATACGGTGTAGGTATACATGGAAGAAAAAGAGATTGGGCATTTTTCGTTACTGAACGAGCTCCCATTCGAACTCTGAGCGTTATGCTCAGTTTCCTAAACATACTTTAGTGTTCATCATAGTGACTCCTATCGAAAGCTGAAATAATTTTTCGATTCAGTTGGTGAACTAGCCTTCGCTGATGAGTGGCAAGAACCATAAAATCGGTACGTAACCGTTGTCCCATTTAAATCGAAAAACAATTTCAGCCGTGATATTTAGAGAGCATTGCAAATTAATTCTCGTGAAGAACTTTGCCAAGAATCTAACAGATATAATTCAACGGTCTTAGGGGGCAGCAGTTATTTTTTGTTGTACACTTGCTATATACCCATTTTGTAAGTTATGCAGGATTGGATTACCTGATCTATTTTTCATTATTACTGTTCAATGGTGTTCTGCCAAGTAGTATCATTGATTTTTCTTCTTAAAAACATGAATGAGAGTTAAAAAATCTGAAGGAACATACTTTTATGAACTAGACTAAAGTAAAATCTAATTTTCGAAAATTGTTTTCCTCGTCAAGAAAGCGTGATGATCGTGATGTTCAAATCCTGGATATGAGAATTGTTTTCTCAATTTCATCGAAGTCGATAGGCGATGTGAATCGTCTAGATGCCAATCCCGAAGTCTGGCGCTTGCTTGGAGTCCGCACCGACCAACAGTGATGGTGCTGTAGGTTTTCTGGGTTTTTCCACTGCTGAGAAGTGAATATGTCGCCAAAAATCAGTAAGTCGCCCTGGAGCGCCACGTCTAATAATAATAATAATAGCCGTCCTCTATCCGCAAAGGCTATGCTTTTGGGTATACTCTATGAGTGTTAATGAGAAAGTATTATTATCCGTTTGGAATTTCCCAGTCGAGCCCTGTCACCGGAGCCCCTGTACTTCCGGAGGGCGTGCTGGATCATTTATCCCAATAACCACTCTTCGGTTCGAGTATCATGTGCCCTGAGCAGCCGAAGTATACCAAGAATTACGGCCTTCTGCATTCGTCCGGCTAAGATTTCTGCCATATTACGGCAAGCCGGTATGATTTTTAAGTTTGAGAGCAGTGTGTCCATCATTCCACCAAGGATACCTATTATCAGAACTACCATTTTAACAGAATGGTTTGGGTAAAGCCTGCGGAGTTCAAAGAGTAGGTCTCGATATTGAATCCGTTTTTTCTCCTCTTTTCGGAAGATGTTCGTTTCGCTAGGAGTTGAAAACTCAATAACGAAAATCGTCCTACTTTGATGGTCGAGGAGGACTACATCAGGCTCATTAGCTTTTATTTGCCTGAGGGTGGGGAATGAGTAGTTCCAATAGATTCGGCACTTCTCATATTCAAAAAATTCAAATTGATAGGATTAAAGATAAAATAAATTCAAAACAAAAATGATATTTTCATGTAAAACGTTTCTCAACATTTGGGGCGTGATATCTTGGAAAGCTCTACGAATTTTTACTTCTAGCTTATGTAGAGTTGTAGGCTGTGTGGAATATACCCTATTTTTAAGATGCCCCCATAGAAAAAAGTCGCACGGAGTAAGATCAGGTGACCTTGGTGGCCACCTGACTGGACAATGGGTTGTTATAAGTCTGTCTTGAAAGCGATTTTGAAGATAATTTCTCGCTATTCTTGAATTATGCGGAGGGGCGCCATCTTGCTGGAAGTACATTCTCTCAGTTATTTCCGCTGGTAGGTTGTTAATGAATTCCAAAATTTAATTCGTTAAAAAATTAAAGTATCTCTCTCCGGTTAGTTGGCCTTGAAAAAGAATGGGGCCAACAATATGAGTTCCAACTATTCCTGGCCAAACATTCACACCAAATCTCTCCTGGAAGCCACCTTGTCGAAACTGGTGCTCGTTTTCTATCGCCCAGTACCTGAAACAAAAGACCGTACACACTTTTAGCACTTTACACTTCGACTATCGACAATAATCCAAATAAAGTACAGTACCTACCTTGTATTATTCCTGTTGAATAATCCATTGTTGGTAAATCTTGACTCGTCCGTAAACAAGATATAATAGTTAAATAGGTGATTCTCAGCATTTTGTCGAAGAAACCAATTACAATATTCCAGGCGCCTTTCACCGTCATTTTCATACAAATGTTGATGCAACTGATACTTGAAGGATTTAAATCGATGTTTTTTCAAAATTTTCCTATCAGAGTCCTTACTTATAGCTAATTCGGCGCCAATCTGCCTTGAGGAAATTATGTATGCTATCATATTGTACTAAAGCTAATACATTATGAAAGAGGGGCGACACCACTTGACGGAAGACCATAAAACTAATAATGAAATATGGTGAATTACGTAATCCAATCTTCTGCAATAAAACCTATACAATAGGTAAAGTCGTCGGCAAGTATTCAACAAAAAACAACTACTGCCCCCTACGACCATTGAATTATATTTGTTTAATACTTGTCAAAGTTTTCTACAAGAACCACTTTGCAATGCATTTCAAATATCAAAGCTGAAATTATTTTTCGATTTAATTGGGGGAACACCTCCGTACCGGTTTCATGGTCATTGCCAATCATCAGCGAAGGCTAGTTCGACCCAATTGAATCGAAAAATCCCTTCATCCTAATTGGAAATCCCTGAGACAAACACTGAGGTATGAATTCAGCGCCATCTCTGGGTTCCAGTTTAAAATGCACTCCGACTACGTGTCGACTTCAACATGAAGCCAGAAACATCATGAAAGAGGGGCGACACCACTTGATGGAAGACCATAAAACTAATAATGAAATATGGTGGATTACGTAATCCAATCTTCCGCAATAAAACCTATACAATAGGTAAAGTCGTCAGCAAGTATTCAACAAAAAACAACTACTGCCCCCTACGACCATTGAATTATATTTGTTTAATAATTGGCAAAGTTTTCTACAAGAACCACTTTGCAATGCATTTCAAATATCAAAGCTGAAATTATTTTTCTGTTTAATTGGGGGAACACCTCCGTGCCGGTTTCATGGTCATTGCCAATCATCAGCGAAGGCTAGTTCGACCCAATTGAATCGAAAAATCCTTTCATCCAAATTGAAATTCCCTGAGACAAACACTGAGGTATGAATTCAGCGCCATCTCTGGGTTCCAGTTTAAAATGGACTCCGACTACGTGTCGACTTCAACATGAAGCCAGAAACATCATGAAAGAGGGGCGACACCACTTGACGGAAGACCATAAAACTAATAATGAAATATGGTGGATTACGTAATCCAATTTTATTGCGGAAGATTGGATTACGTAATCCACCATATTTCATTATTAGTTTTAGGGTCTTCCGTCAAGTGGTGTCGCCCCTCTTTCATGATGTTTCTGGCTTTATGTTAAAGTCGACACGTAGTCAGAGTGCATTTTAAACTGGAACCCAGAGATGGCGCTGAATTCATACCTCAGTGTTTGTTTCAGGGATTTCCAATTAGGATGAAAGGATTTTTCGATTCAATTGGGTCGAACTAGCCTTCGCTGTTGATTGGCAATGACCATGAAACCGGTACGGAGGTGTTCCCCCAATTAAGTCGAAAAATAATTTCAGCTTTGATATTTGAAATGCATTGCAAAGTGGTTCTTTTAGAAAACTTTGCCAAGTATTAAACAAATATAACTCAATGGTCGTAGGGGGCAGTAGTTGTTTTTTATTGAATACTTGCCGACGACTTAACCTATTGTATAGGTTTTATTGCGGAAGATTGGATTACGTAATCCACCATATTTCTTTATTAGTTTTATGGTCTTCCGTCAAGTGGTGTCGCCCCTATTTCATGATGTTTCTGGCTTCATGTTGAAGTCGACACGGAGTCGGAGTGCATTTTAAACTGGAACCCAGAGATAGCGCCGAATTCATACCTCAGTGTTTGTCTCAGGGATTTCTAATTAGGATGAAAGGATTTTTCGATTCAATTGGGTCGAACTAGCCTTCGCTGATGATTGGCACTGACCATGAAACCGGTACGGAGGTGTTCCCCCAATTAAATCGAAAAAATAATTTCAGCTTTGATATTTGAAATGCAATGCAAAGTGGTTCTTGTAGAAAACTTTGCCAAGTATTAAACAAATATAATTCAATGGTCGTAGGGGGCAGTAGTTGTTTTTTGTTGAATACTTGCCGACGACTTTACCTATTGTATAGGTTTTATTGCGGAAAATTGGATTACGTACTCCACCATATTTCATTATTAGTTTTATGGTCTTCCGACAAGTGGTGTCGCCCCTCTTTCATGATGTTTCTGGCTTCATGTTGAAGTCGACACGTATTCGGAGTGCATTTTAAACTGGAACCCTGAGATGGCGCTGAATTCATACCTCAGTGTTTGTCTCAGGGATTTCCAATTAGGATGAAAGGATTTTTCGTTTCAATTGGGTCGAACTAGCCTTCGCTGATGATTGGCAATGACCATGAAACCGGTACGGAGGTGTTCCCCCAATTAAATCGAAGAATAATTTCAGCTCTGATATTTGAAATGCATTGCAAAGTGGTTCTTGTAGAAAACTTTGCCAAGTATCAAACAAATATAATTCAATGGTCGTAGGGGGCAGTAGTTGTTTTTTGTTGAATACTTGCCGACGACTTTACCTATTGTATAGGTTTTATTGCGGAAGATTGGATTACGTAATCCACCATATTTCATTATTAGCTAATACATTAATTTCAGTTTCCTCATTAATAACAAATGCTTCTTGGTCTTCGTGAACATCAGGGTCAGTTCTTAATTTTTCTTCAAGGCACTGGAAATACCTTCTTGACTGTTGCTACCTCCCTGTATATCCCTCTAAATACAATCGTTCAGCGCCATAAGAATTTTTTAAATATTCACTATAAATGAGAATCATGTCAATTTGTTCGGTTCGTGAATAACGGGGCATTTTTTTAATATTCCACTAACTGATTTCGATTTCCAAACCCTTTTAAAATGGCAGAATCAAAAACACTAATTCGAACGTCAAAATAATATGGATAGCAGCGTTCGTGAGAGCTCTCGTTTCTTTTTTGTTTCATTCCAAAATACATCTTAATCAGCCTACTTGTTGATATTTTGGTTCGAATGATTATTGCAATGGAATGATTGTTCTGAATAGCACAAACATCGTCAATAGGTAGATATTAGAATATCTATGGACGATGGCACAGACCAAGTACGTTTATGTTCCTATTTAACCTAGAACCTACAGGATATAATTTATCATTCCACATTATTTTTAATGTTATTTTTGCGTATGGCGATAATCTGTTTTGTTACTTGAAGAATAATAATTGGATTTTTTGATATTTCATTTCAAAAAATTACTTTCTATTATATCATTAGAAAGAAATGGTTATGCTGAATAGTACAGGCAAGAAAAATTTGTATGTTCCTATTTAAGTTATGGACCTACAGAGTATTGATTTTTTCCCAATTTTTCCAATATTTTTTTTGGCGGCTTTTTATAACGTCGACGAATGAAAATAAAATATCACAGTAGTAGCAACTGTTATCAAGTGACGTAAGGTTTCCATAGCCAACTTTTCAATTTTTGGCTTTCATTTTTCAATAATAATTTTTTTCTGATCTAGTTTCTGGTTAGATACCAACTTGTGATATGTCATTAGAAAGGGAATTGAATGCTGAATAAAGCGAAAAGAAAAAAAATAGGGTTTCCATTTAAAGTAAGAAAGTTGATGTTACTTCCGGTCAGACCGGAAGTTAACTTCGACATGTCAATATGCTCAAATTCTAGCTCTTATGTCATTATATCGACGCTCCAAATTTCACAAACCTACTTCATACAATAACTGAGATATTCCGTAGGCAATACTTCCGTAGCCACCCGGTATAAGACAAATACAAAATATTTATTGGAATATATTTACTTTTGATTAGGCAATGGCCATACTTTAGACACGGGTCTCTTAAGTATTCCCTTTGAGGTTATTGAGGTTATAACGGTTATCATACGAGTAGTGCCATCTAGACCATTGTGAACTTTCTCCACTCTTACAAAATGCCATTTTGAGGGTGGCGCCAACTCATCTTTCAAGAGCACCATTGTATTCAGCTCGATCTCGTTCCAAGGTTCGGTAGCAAAGTGTGGGGATAGTCAGGATGCCACCTGTTCCAAAAGCTTAATGGATCCTTAGGAGAAGTTGCCATCGCGAGAGAAGTCCTAATTTAATGTGCCCCAAATCTGAGGCTGGAAAGGAATTTAGTGGTTCGAGTGTGAGGAAATGACCTGGAGTGAGTACCTGTAGATCATTTGGATCACAGCTCAGAGGGCAAAGAGGTCATGAATTCAAAACACCTTCAATTTGCACTGAAACGGTGTAGAATATCTCATAGGTCAGAGTTTGTTCAACGACTACGCGAGTGAGATGAGATTTAATGGATTTAACACCTGACTCCCAAAGTCCTCCGAAATTAGGAGCAGCTGGTGGATTGAAGTGCCATGGTATTTTATCCTCTGCTGCTGCTAATGTCATTATTTGAATATATAATTGGATGCACCCACAAAATTTGTTCCACAATCGCTAAAGATGTGGTTGCATCGCCCTCGACGGGAGATGAAGCGGCCTAGTTCAGCAAGGAATGCTTCTGAAGTTATTTCAGAAACGAGTTCAATATGTACGACTTTAGTGGCCATATATACGAATATGCAGAAATAAGATTTTAATCCTGCACCCCTAATTTTACCTAGCAACATACCTATGCCAACTTGAGAAAATGGTTTTATCTGGGAAATCCTAACTGGAGGTGAATCTCCCATAGGAGGTTGTAGCGAGATGGGATTGGTTCGAAAACATCGATAACAGTTCGATATAACTTTTCGAATCGTTTGTTTGGGTGATATAATCCAGTACCATTGAAGAAGCTGGTTATGGAGAGTTTGTATGCCAGGATGCAAAAATAATTTATGAGTATGCTCGATGATAATAAGATTAGTGAGTCGATGTGAATTGGGGAGAAGGGCGGGATGCTTTTGAAGAAATGGCATAGAGAGCGTACTAGTCGACCGCCTACCCTGAATACACCCTGTTGGTCTAAGAACGGATTCAGCTTTCTCAAACCTTTAGGAAGCAGTCTCTTGTTCTGCAGCCAATTCATTTCTTTGATTAACTCACATTTTTGGGCAAGTTTTACGAGGGACGTTATAGAATTTTCCGACTCACACAGATAGATAGGGCCATGTTTTCGATCGTCAGGACATTTCAAGTTGTGAATGAACCTGAGTAGATAGGCCATAATAGTTTGAATTTTGTTGAATGACGAGTGAAAATATGGTTTAAATTGTCTGACTCAGTGTCGGCTGCAAGAGATATATTTATATTTCTTTTTTCCTCTCTGTTCTCATTGAGATCAACTGAATATGAGGGCCATTCACTGTTCAGCGAAGTTAGCCAGGTAAGTCCTGTCCACCATAGCTTATGGTCTAATAGTTCTGTAGGAGTTAGCCCCCGCGAAGCAGGATCAGCGGGATTTTCATGAGTCCTAACATGACCCCAAGGAGAAAGTGGTATTTTTTCCTGAATTGGGGTCACTCTATTGCAAACGAATGTTGACCATTTATGAGGGGAGCTCCTTTTCCATGACAGCACTATCGTAGGGTCTGTCCAGGCAAATAATCGGTCTATTTGTATTTTATTTTATATGACATTACGGACAAAATCAATGAGATTAGCTATTAAGAGGGCAGGACATAGTTCGAGTCTCGGGATAGAAATCTTTAAAAAGGGGCTACTTTCGACTTTGCACAGATAATGTGAGTTGATATATCACCATTTTTATTGAGGCTACGAATATAAATAACAGCAGCGTAACCTTTCTCTGAGGCGCCGCAGAACCCATGAATTTCACATTTGGATCTCTCTGGGCAAGAAACAAACCTCGGAATTTGAAGAAATGGAACAGTTTTAAAATCAATTTTAATCTGATTCCAAATTCTTGTTATGCTGTCCCATTCGATACCCTGACTCCAGAGATTTTGAATTAAGATCTTCAAAAAATAGTAAGAGGTGTGAGATAGCCCATGGAATCAAAAACTCGTGCCAATTCGGATAAAATTATTCTCTTTGTACACATTCTTCTAATGGGCTCAACCTTAAACGAAAACGAGTCTGTGGAGGGGTTCCACTGCAGCCCAAGTATTTTTACCGTTCAGATTCAGAATCAAACGACATAGGATCATATTGTAATAATAATAGCTTTATTCATGCAAATGAAATATACAATAATAAATATATCGAAAAAGAGTTTTCAATTGATGTGAAGGTAAATTTAAGTTTTCTGAATTTACATAACATGCATCTTCACTACGTATATTATGTGTGAGTCCCATTTCATGTGGCAATCAATGATGACACCCAAGTATTTAATTTCTTTCACAGGTTCTATAAAAAAATGTGTTATTAATTTCTATATCTAGTTTGTTGAGATTAGGCAGACCACGAGAGTTACAGCTGAATGGTAAATAGTTGTTTTTTTCTGTGTTGATAGTAAGTAATTTTTATTCGAACCATTTTTTTATTGAGTGAAAGTCATTCTCGGCTTTCTGTTTCAAGTTTTCCCAGTTATCAGCCTTGTAGAAAATTGCTGTACCATCAGCAAATCCAAAAATTTCCCCGCTACTGTCTAGTGAGAATAGTCCATTAATAAAAATGTTAAATAAAATAGGTCCTAGGACTGTTCCTTGTGGTACACCATAGTCAATTGGTTCGGCATCGCTAACCACGCCATCAACACTCACAGCCTGAGTTCTTTTGCTTGAATAGCTTTTGAAGAGTTTTAAGCAGATGCCTCTCACACCAACATCTTCCAGTGACTGTAAGAGAATGTCATGGCTGACGGTGTCGAACGCTTTTGACAAATCTACGAATATTCACAGACATGGACTGCTTTCATTCAAAGATTCCGTTATTCTTGATGTTAAAGCGAGAATTGCATCCTGGGTTGATATATTTTCCTTAAATCCAAATTGATTTTTGGAAATAATTTTAAATTTGTTCAGGAAAGAAGTTAATCTGTTTTTCAGAATTTTTTCAAATATTTTTGAGAGGTGCGTTATCAAAGATATCGGTCGGTAATTGCCTACTTTCTGTATATTCCTTTTTTTATGGAGCAGAATGACTACTGTCTGTTTGAATGCCGATGGATACTTTCCAGCTTCCATACACAGATTGAAAATGTGCGTTAATGGCTTTTTGGTAAAACAGAAAATATCCTTTCGAGTTTCGGCTTTGATATTGTCAATACCAACTGCTTTCATATATTTCAGTTGATTTATTATATTCTCTATTTCTACTGAGTCTACTGGAGTAAGAACGAATGAATTAGGTATAGACAAGCTATTCGGAATATAATTAGGGTCTTTTTTATTTTACTAGCTAACTTTCTGCCTATTTCTGCAAACCTTGAATTGAATTCTTTTGCTAAAGGATCTTTGTCTACTAAAATCCTGCCATCTTCACTTTCAATAGAATCTATGGTATGCTGTGTTCTCTTAGTTTTACTTATTTCCTGTACCATTTCCCATAATTTTTTGGTATTATTGTTGTCATTTTCAATTTGCTTTCTATAATAGTTGTATTTAGTTTTTTTAATGAGTAAATTCAATCTGTTTCTATAGTTTTTATATTATGTTCTCAATTGATTTTTGTTTGGATATTTTTGTAGGATTTTATTCATTGACATTTTTTCATTTATTGACTTGAGTAAGCCGTTTGTTACCTAAGGTGCAATTTTCGCATGTTTTCTGTATTTTTTTTACTTCTGTACAGTTATTCAATGCTTCTAGAATTATATCAATGAACGAGTTTGTAGCAGTGTTAGGATCGTTTATTGATAAAAGTGCGTTCCAGGATATATTTTTACATGTTTCATGAAATTTTTTTGGATTGATAAACGTGAATTTGATTGTGTTTTGGTTAATGTTTATGTTTTTTAATAAAATTTGTAGAATAGTTGCTTAATGGTCTGTAACAGATGTTTCAAGGATTATAGGAATGATTCTTTCTTGAAGGTCAACTGCAGATTTCATGAACATGTGATCAATACAGGAGCGGCTTTTTGCTTGGACTCTCGTCGAGTTATTTATTGTTGAGATATACCCATATTCGTTTAGGACATTGAGATATTCAGAACATTTTTAAGGAGCGGATCACTGAGAAATGCCTGTATTTAATGTTGGTTCTCGGAGAAACTTCCGTTCGACGGCCGAAAAGTAGTCCTGACCGTGGAACGAAGCTAGGAGTTCTGGAACGGAAATGAGTCGACAACCGAAAATATCCGTCGAGCCAGGACTTTTCCCATCTCGGACTGTGAGGCGTAGGCGTTCCTTCTATCGAAAACCCGACTGAAATTTTCGCTGAAGTCGGTAAGGAACGCAACCCTGAGGAAGTTCTGAAATTTATGTCTTTTCTCGGAAAACCTTCGTTCGACTGCCGAAAAGTACCTAGTACTGACCGTGGAACGAAGTGATTGTGACACGGAGGGACTTCCGGTAGGTTTTAAGATCACGGAACGAGGAGGGCGTCTACCACCTTTATACGGCGTTATTGTGTACTTACTGACTCTGTTCGATATCCGATACGTAGTCTTAGTCGTAGAACAGGATAAATCAAAAAACTGGTTCGAAAGTGGAAAAAGGTGTCCTAGCCGTAGAACCTGACTCGCGGAAGGTTGGTAGAAGCCGCCCCTAGCCCTTTCACTGCGGCGTGATATTTTCTTAGTGTACTACCGTGTGCGGCTGACTTGAGGGTTCTGCGGCAGCGTACGTTTTCCGCAGCTTGGGCCAAATTGTCCTGCACATTACTGATAGACAGTGGCGTAACATTATGATTCAAGAATTATTTCTAACTGTCCAAATACTACTTATCTACCGAATATAATCAAAATTAGCAAATTTATAAAGTGATAATAGAAAACAAACGTTTCATTCACACGATTTAACAAATTAGCTACAATCTAAACAAAACTAAATGTGATATAGCATAACATAACCTTAAATATATAGATATAATATAATATAGATATAATATTATTCTGCCTGGTGAGTATACAGAAAATGGTTATCACCGGGGATGTTATAAAGCATTGACGAGCTGTTTATTGCAGCAATTTCTGCGAGCAAATTATGTATGTGCCATTTGGAATAATGCTCATCTGAAAAATCTAATCACATATCAACCAGACAATAACGGCTGGGTATTGAAAAATGACAAATACCAATTCAAATGGTTTTCAGGAGATCAACTACCAAGTTATGTTAGTGATTCGCTTAAAACTCAATCAGGTATGTGATTATTATGACAAATTATTGTATATAATTTTTTAATTATTCATAATTGTATAAACTTGTTTATTTTTTTTTTCAGAAACCGACGGAGAAGACAATATTGAAGACGATCCTGACCAAGAAGTGATGAAGAAAATGAAAATATCAACGACAACGAATAAATATTTTTTACATATAATAATACTTTTTTTTGTATTTTAGAATTAAAATTGAATTCTTTACTTTTTATAACATGGCTATGAACGTAATAAAATAATTTTTTTCATTGGATATCTTTAAAGATCGCAATCGACTAAGCGCTCGCGCTCAAACCTACAGCAGACTTTCAATGTGTCTGGCAAGGTGTAAAAACCATTAAAACTGTCCGGGTATTTGAGGTAACATTTTCTCATAGGTCCCCCATCTAACATATATAAAATTTAGCTTTTATACTGTAACGAAAGTATAATTATCATTTATCAAAGTTCAGTGGTGTCTGGCAGAGGGCAGCAACTGTCATAAGGGTCCGGCAAACCCAAACTCTATAGTCCTTGGTCGTTCTTACCTGTATAGGGGACACGCACAGAAGAACTTTCAGCTTTTATTCAATATTATTTAGGCTATAATAACTATGATAAAGATGTTGAATGGCAAGAATCTACAGATAATGAATCCTGAGGAATACCTGAAACCACAGAACATGAATTGTACCAAATTCAAGCGGAATTTATAGGAGTGTAGGTCAATCTCGTGAAAAAGTAGAGGTAGAGGTACAATAACGAGAGGTAGAGATAAAATGAATTGTAGTAGGAGAACTATATATGACTGAATCGGTCGGTGGCTCAGTGGCTAAGGTCTCTAGCAGCCAAGTCCGAAGCCATCAATTTTTCGAGGAAGTTTAGGTTCTCTAAAATTCCACAGAAATTGAGGGTCAAGGACAAAGCCCTGGAGACCAAGACCAATGTGCGGTACCTGGGAGTACAGCTCGACAAGCGCATAACATGGCAGAAACACATAAAACTGGCTATACAGAGGGCCGCGGCTGCGGTAAAACGCACTTACCCTCTGATAGCCAGAGGATCACACATGTCTTTGGAGGCCAAAATGGCCATATACAAACAAATTATCAGGCCAGCCATGTTGTACGCTTGCCCAGCGTTCTGCAGCCTGCCCAAAACCCCATTTATGAGGTTGGACAGGATGCAGAACAAGGTACTTCGTATAATCACTAAGAGTGATAGGTACATTCGTCTGGATGCGCTGCGCGCCCTCGCTGGCGTCGACTCCATCCCGACACATGTTAGAAGCCTGTCGGAGAAATTCTACAGGTTTCACCTTCCCAAAAGTACGATAACGAGAGACCTTACCAGGCTCAGACTACATGATAATCAGCCCCGCAAACACGGTGGGCTGATCTATCAATCTTTGGCCATCTTCCAGGAAAGATGGGAAGAACCGGTTCCCTAGGGAACCAAGCCGCATCTAGGTAATGCGCGAAGTACTGTGACCCGGTTTTTTGCAACAGCCTTTTCCGGGACATCATCGAAACAACCACCTCTGACCAAACCTTAGACAAAGCATTTTCTGCATAGAAGGCAAACTGAACGACATGCATAAGCTTTGCAGGAGGCATGGATTATTCGAACCACACCCGCAATCATCTGGAATATTCGACCCACCGCCACCATCAGCGGGGGAGGTTGCAAGCGTCCCTTCGCCGGGATCCTATGCACCCCTTGGCACAAGCGCTCCCTCATCCTTCGTCCAGAAATGGTCGGGGGATGAGGGAGGCGGCTTTCAGTGCGTCCTCCCGAACCTCTTCCTCTCCTGAACCCTTTTGGGCGACGGCAAGATGAGTCTCCGGAGTAATGATTATATCAGATGTTGTGTAGAAATCAATTTTAACTTTGTAGAATAAACCTTTATTTATTTATTTATTCATTTATTTAGGTCTCTAGCAGCGGAACTTCTAGCTCGCATCAGACAGACGTTCGAGGCTCGGGTACGGAATCTTTTTTCTTAAGTACACGGGTCTCTTTAGGTGGCCACATGCCTTGTTGGGAATCGAGTGTGATGTGAGTTGCCTAGATGCCAATCCTGACGTCTGGTGCTAGCTTGAAGTGCGCACCGACCAACCGGGTTGGTGCTTTAGGTTTTCCGGGTTTTCCTACAGCTGAAAAGTGAATACACCACCGGCAATATCAGTAAGTCGCCACGGCAAATAATAATGATAGCCGTTCTCTACCCGCACAGGCTATGCCTTTATGTACACTCTACGAGTGTTTATGAGGGAGTATTATTATTATTATTATCATTATAACAACATAAATCAATTAATGCTGAATTTTCCTTCTCATGAGCCTGCAGAAAATGAGATCACGGAGCTGTAATCAATTCATAGCTTCAATACAAAGAAAGATATTTGAAAAATAATCAACCTGAAAAACATTCAAACTGAGTTTGGCAGAACACTTGATTTCAGACAAAAGTGAATCGTCATTAGGTGGCCGGTGACCGAGCGGTCTAATGGCACAGGCCTTTCGAAACTCCAGCATAGCGATAGTCGTTTCGAGCACGATGTAGGTACAAGGTATTTCTTCTCAAATACTCTATATCGGATCGATAGGCGACCGCATGCCTTGTTTAAAAGCAAGTGAATTGTGAGTTGTCTAGATACCAATCTCGTCTAGTGCTAGCTTGGAGCGCACACCGACTATCCGAGTTGGTGCTGTAAGTTTTCCGGGTTTTCCTACAGCTGAAAAGTGAATACATCACCTAGAACATCAGTTACTCGCCCTGGAGCGCCACGGCAAATAATAATAATAGTCGTCCTCTACCCGCACAGGCTATGCCTTTGGATACACTCAACGAGTGTTAAAAAGGGAGTAGAATTATTATTATTATTTGAAGAGCTCCCTCTGAAAACGACGTATATAGGAAGATCAAGAAAAGAGATTTCTCTATCTGAATGTGTACAAAATTTGGTGCACAATACTTTTTACCTATTGCTGAGGAAATGAAAGATGCTGATGGACGCAGAAACGAACACTGTTTTGTTAGAACACGAATCAAATAATAAAAATGTAATGTTTTGTATTTATCCTGAAAGAAAGAACATTTTTTACGAGTTTTACTCTGAGTTGAACAATAAATACATTTTTTCATCAGAATGGATGTTTAATTATAAGCCTTTGAGATCTAACATATTTGTACATATATTTTTGTAGAAAAAAACAACTGTGCAAAGAAAACTATTTCATTCCTTTAGTTAACTCACAAGCAATTCAAAACTTGAAGGGTATTTTCATTCACGACTGAAATGTTGCTTCTGGTGTGAAGAGGACATCTAGTCAATTCATGTACATGCTTTTGGTAGTAATACCACGTAATAGGCGAGGACACAAAATTTTCAAAATATTTTTACTAGACTCTACGGCATATGAACACACTATTGACAATGTTCTTGTTTTTTGCGAGTTATCTGAAACTTGAAAATAAAATACTTAAAGTTCATTAAATCAAATGGCTCCTTTTTAGCGCCGTTGTGACGTACTACCCCGAGCAACCAATCCCACAGTTGACAGCGTCAATTAATTTAGCAACATTGCCATACTTATGTTAGTCCACGAAACACAAATGTTGAGACGAGGAAATTTTGAAACAAGTAATGCAGCAATGCGCATGCTCAATTTGGAATCTTACAAAAGAGATGGTCCTGTTGTTCTCCAGTTTGAGTTATATTTATTCTGTGGTTGTTTATCTGTTATTAATAAATTTCTCTTTTTTGTATTAGATATTTCAGAATGCTTACATTAGTGAAACAATTATGTAAAAATTCGAACGAGTTCGAATGTACTTATTGTGCTAGAGAGGTATCAACAATGTGAAAGAATACTGGGTACCCTTCTCTCTAAGCAAATATTTGTCAGAAAACAACTACTTCCCTGGCTAATACCACGACGGACATTGAACTACAGCTGACAGATATTTGTGCAACGTTCTTCCAAGAAGACACAATTGCAAGTGCTTGTCTCGTAATTAAACAGAAAAGTATCCTTCATTTGGCTGGGAATGACCACCTGCAGACATGCATGTTTCGAGGTTTATTGCCTCTCACCAGTGATAGGCTAGGTTGGTCATTATAATTGTCCTATCCCTGCCAAATGAATAATAATCAACTGTTTAACTAATATTTTTCCACGGATGACACAACGATATACAACAAAGTTGATCGCAGCGCCAACCGCACGGAACAAGACAAAACAGACTCCGGGAAGAGAAAACTGTAAATATTCGAATGAGTTCGAATATATTGTGTCAGAAATGTGAAAGAATACGGGGTACCCGTCTCTTCAAGTTTGAATAATTATTTTCAAATTTTAATTATCTTCTCTAAGACAAAATAACTGAATAAAATGTATATCGGGTCAAAACTTGTACGTTCAGGTTGAGTTGTCACGGTATCGAGTCCCAACGGGATAAAATTTTGTTTATAAAAAAGTTCACTCGGTTGTTATGACTTTGAATGTGAATATTACGTAGGTGATTCTAAATAGAAATGTTGCATTTGCGTAACTTTCCGCACAAGTATATCACATATACAGCATGTCCACTTAAGTTCTCAGCATATAAGGAACTTTTTTAATATTGATTTTACGTAAAAAATTACCATTTTTAAAAAGTTTTTCATCCTCTAAACTCTTCCATCAGATATCAAATTTTTTCAGTCGTATGCCTACGAGGTTTCCTGAAAAATATTATTTCCATGTAAAAGTGGAGTACCTTTATTTTTGACATTATTGAAAATTGTTATGGGAAAGAGTTGTTGAGAATTGAAAACTAAGGTCAGATCTTGATGCAGAGTTTTTTTAAAATATTTTTTTTTTCATTATTGAAAATTGTTTTGGTCAAGAGTTATTGAGAATTGAAAATTATGCAGATATCCATTTTTTAATAATACATTTTTTATCTTTATTTAAAATATTTATTTTTTATGGTAGAATGTCATTGAGTATCACTACGTAGTTTTCAATTATAAATAACTTCTTTCTATCACAATTTTTGATATAGTGAATTTCACATTTTTTTTAATCTAATTTTTCATAACTCTGCATGGATATCTGAACAAAGTTTTCAATTCTTAACAACTTTCTTCTTGCATGGAATTCATATTCTTCAGAAAAACTCGTTAACGACTGGAAAAAATTATATTTGATGGTAGTTTTGCAGGTTTTAGACAATGCAATTTTTTTATATAGAATAATGTTTTTTCGTAAAACTAATAATAAAAAAGTTTCTCATTTGCTGCGAACTTAGGTGGACACACTGCATACCTGCATACCTTACTATGTACTTTTCCGCACTCCACAACTTACCAGAACTCCACTTTACATAGTTCGAATAACGGTGGTAGCATGAGGAAAACGTACTCTTTCCGTGCTTGTTACGACAATAGTGATCTATATATTATGGAGAGTTCGAATAGTTTACCTCTGTTATGATATCATGTTCATTTCAGACGATGCACACTGAGTTAGGAAATATGCACAGAATTTTATGAAGTATGGCATTTCTATTATATTTCAAATATTTTTATTTCATTAAAAAAATCGACCATTTACTGTATTACCAGGAAAGGAAAATTAATTTTTTTTATAGTTCTATGGAATAATATTCCAAGTTCCATAAAATGAAATAATAGACCATCAAGAAGAAAAATTCAAATATGAACAATTGAATAGACCTTCGATACCTTTCATCAGAGAGAAAAACTACGCAACCAATGAATGTACATTTTTATGTCTAACCAATATTTAATTTAGCTTTTTCTGACATTTTTTTAAATTTGATATGGAATGTTCATGAAGAAAGGAAACTGAAATTGTACGGGTCGAAGTTGCTATTTTTTGTTCTTCCATGTTTGGGATTTAAATTTTGAGGGGTGTTTTTTAGCTGTTGAAGTATTTGAGTCGCTTGTACTCTGTTTTGAATTACCTCTCTGATTTGTTGAATGATTCGAAGTGAAACAATTTCTTTGTGGAATGTCAGAATCAACCCTGCTTCTGGTAATCGAAGTTTTCCTCTTATTTAATTCATGTTGAGGCGGATTCTGTGTTCTTAGTGGGCTTCTGAGAGTATACTTATTGCGAAGAGCTTTTTCATCGATAATATGATGTTCATTTTCAGTTTTTTCAGAATTTAATTCCGAAGAAATGCCTGATTTGTGTTTTGTATGTTTTTCAAGTGATTCTGCAGTTTTGTCTTCGCCAACTGCAGTATCACCATTGGTACTTGTTTTACAATCGGTTTGGATAGTTTCTTCAGAGATTTTCAATCTATTATGAGTTTTCAATAAACTACTTCTTTTTATTTCCGAAATTCTTGACGATTCACAGTCCCTATTTTCGGTGATTTTACTACCACCACCAGTTATCAGTTTTTTTACTACACTCTCGACTGAAGCGAAGCGATTATATGCGCGAGAGTTCTTTTTTGCAACATTATCGTTCTTTTGTTGTTCTCTGTATGACATTTTGGCAGTGAAGACTGTGAAGTTAACGTTCTTCAATTTGCTTGTATCTTCGGACAGTCTGTTATTTTCAGAATTAGGTTTGCCACTTGTTTTGGCAGCATTTTTACTCAATTTGGATTTACTAATTGAATTCAACTGTTCTTTGAGTTCATTGATATTCTTAGGAACTATGTCGGAATAATTTTTCTTCGTAAGAGTTTTTGTAGTCCCTGCAATATATTTGGAGTGCCTCATGTCTGAAGTGGAAATTTTGAAGGTATCTTCCGCAGATTTGTTTGTTTTTCCACCAGGTTTACCAGATAATCGACAAATAACATTTTTGGAAAAAATTTCAGTGGGTTCATCATGTTTGCACCTACTCGGTTTATGACATTTCGGACAACTTTTTTGTTCAGTTCTTGAATTCTGCAAATCGACTAACACCATTTCATCCTTTTTTGTGATATTTTGGAAAGTTTTGTTCACATTGATTTCTTCTTCACTGCAGCTGCTGCTCTGCTCTCTCGTCGATTTCTTTTTAAGGCTGGTCCCCAAACTATCATTATGAACGAAGTTTTTCTGTTGGTTCGACAATTCGATTCGGTCAATATTTTCTAGAGATTCATATGCACTCTGCAAATTTATAGATTCAATAGTTTGCTCTGATTCGCTGAATTCGTGGAAGTAACAACTATCATCTGAAGCATAACCCTTCACAGCCTCTTTCTGTTTGTCTATTACAGGTTCGTCACCGGTGGGGTTCTTCTCAAGGCCCTCTATATCCCGTTGTTTTATATTCTCTTCACTTTTTGGTTTTTGATTTTGGACGAGGACATATTTCATATTTTCTGATAATTTACAAAGTGCTTCTTCCTCATCATCCAAATAGCTTTGGATTAATGATTGCTCTAATGCATGCATACTACGTAATGCTCTCTCAATGTCAATAGTTTCGTCAGCGTCTTCAGCAATTACTTCTTTTTCAGCATGTTTCGTTATTACAGAAATCATTTCTGGGCGTGTATTGCAATAGTAACGTACTTGTTCATCCAGAATTATGTTTTTATTTGAGGATACTTCAGGAAGATCAGGTTCAGCATTCAAAAGTTGCACAAACCATGGAAAATCATCCAGGAAAATAACATCAGCATTCTCATTTGAATCTTCAATCAATAAAGGAGAAAGCGTATCACTTGAATAATTGGCATACTTCCTGTCCAAAGTCTGAGCAAGATTTGTTGATGCACTGAGAAAATTATATACGGATGTTATCATTGTCCACCAGGCATCCATATCATTGCAAGGATTGAGATCACGGTTTGGAAAGCTGCATTGGTTAGACATCACTTGAATTTTATGGAAATAGAACGAAGATATGATTGACTTTTTGTGACACTGACGTTGAAATCCTGTGTTGTGTGATGTGATGTGAGCCTGCTATAGTCATTCTGACATTTCCGATTAATATTGTAGTCGTTACAGGATGTATTCAATCGTTGAAGCTTGGTTCATATAAACGTGATGTAAAGTGACACAAGAACGGAAGAAAGTTAAACTATTAGAATCATAACGCAAAATTTGAACAAGTTTTCACTTCGTGCGGTGGTTACCTCACGTTTCATACCTCACCTTGCTTTTCATCATGAGCGTGTCTACACGATTCCACTAGTTTGAATTGTTCCCGTTCTTACATTGCCTTACCTAACGTTTACATGAACTAGGCCTCACAGTGTTAATATCGCTACGGGAATGATCAGCCTATTTTTTGGGTCTCAACAATGGTTTGAGTGCAAGGTTGGAATAATGATTGATAGTGGATTTTGATTGATAATTTCACTCGCTATATGAAACTCGCATCTCTTGCGATATGAGAACCAATAAAAACGGTGCTGCACTGATAGTACACAGATCCTTATTTTTGAGCCGTTAATACCACGTCGTTATGGGCAACCACGCATGCAAACAACAATGAGGGATATATCTTGCTAGCAAGGATGACATTATAAATGTCAGTCTGACAGCTTTTATTCATTGAACTAAAATGAACAAGAATATACGTTTTCCTAACTTCGTTGGCCCTTGAAATTATCTCAATAAATACAACTCGTGCTCACAATACTAAGGTTAATTCTGTTAGAAATCCTAAACTCGATCAAATTGCTTTGAGGTAACACCACTCATTCTAGCGTACTCGTGGTGTTACCAAGCAATTTGATCTTGTTGATTTCCGACAAAATTACTATCGATAGTATTGCGAGCACTCGTGGTATTACCCCCGAAAGTTTAATTTTGTAGAGAAATATCATTTCTTGACAGGGTTTTTTGAAAGACATAAATATGTTTTAGTCATTTTGAACTTATTCCTTTTTTAAAGGCAAAAAGTACCACACGTTCTTGACAAAATTTAATAATTATATTGAAGACAACAGTATTGTGAATGCAGTAAGTTACTTATATCACTCAAAAACTATGTAAAGATAAAAGGTGAAAGTTTGTTGAATTGCGGAGTTCGAAAATCTTAAGGAACGATTCAGATACACGCGTGCCCACCCTGCATTTTCAACCCTGCATGAGCAATGCATGCCTGTCAACATTCACACTTCTTTCTGTCGACGTGCGTAAAAAAGGCAGGGTGAGAACGCAAGGAATTAGAACATGTTGTAGTTTAAATAATGAAAGTTACAGTGGAAAATACGTGGGAATAATTTGAAAAACTCAAATGGCATTACTCTAGTATTGTCATAGAAATGCAAGTGAAAGGCACATATTGTGTGATAAAGCAGTTTTCAGGCACAAGAATCAAAATTTATTATGCATGTACATAGCACGTAAACATTTGAAAAGTTGAAATCTAAAAACCAAAATAGCTCAAAACCCTCAAAAACTAAACGAAAAATGATTTTTTAATGTCGAACGGTTCCAAATGTGAATTTAATGATCAGTTGAATTTCATAGATTGAAGAATGGCATTTTTTCTATAAAATTAATTAATTCCTATTAGACTAGATGAATGATGGTCACGTTGTTTGGAATGTTGAGATAGCCAATTATAGGGAGAAATATGTAGTTATCAAAGTGAATTTCTTTGTATAAAAGACTGCTGTAGCGGGTAGTGGGGTACTTTTGAAAGCTGACTGCGACCACTCATTTCAATGGGTATTTGTATTAGTATAGGTATTGGTTAGTATGGATGGTGACTGATGCGCTGCGACCTGATTAGATCTATTGTGACCCATCTTCTTCTGCCACTCCAAGGTGTTCTCGTTTACAGCAGCCCCTCAAGCCCCAACTCCTTAAGGAATTTGAGGATTTTGATGGGGTTTATTCGTGGTATTTCTCCCACAGTCAGCTGGTGTGATCCCAGCATATTCAATCTCTTGTGATGTACAGCATAACACTCCATCAATATATGATGTGGTGTTTCTGGATTTTCCCCACAGAATCTGCAGGTGCTGTCCTCCTCTTAGCCTAGCTTCCTCAGGTGTTCTTTGAGTCTGCAGTGCCCCATCAGAAATCCCGTGATTGTCTTCAGACTTGTTTTGCTGAGGTTAATCAGTGTCTTCGATCTTGCCCGGTTGATGTTGCCGAGTAGATCTTTGGCCTGCCTTGGCCCTGGAAGTTTTTGCCAGTATGTTCCTCTCATTGCTTCTTCACTTTTATTGAGTTCTTCTTGGAAGTAAGATTTTCCAAGTCCGCAGAATGGTTCTGGCCCGATCAGTGGCGTTAATGCCCCTTTTTTTGCCAGGGTGTCTGCTTGTTCATTGCCCTCCACTCCGACGTGCCCCGGCACCCATGGGAGGATCACCTTGTTGTTCCTGCCTAGATCATTAAATTTGTCTAGGTATTCCCAGACCATCTTTTAATTGATGTTATATGAGCTCAACGCTTTGATGACTGCTTGACTATCGGAGAGGATTGCGTTTTCCTTGTTCCGGTATTTCCTGTCGAGGTTGAATTAAATGCACCTTTCTATGGCGTGAATTTCCGCTTGAAAGATACTGGGGAACTGGCCCATGGGTTCGGAGTATTTGGTACGAGGCCCAATGACTCCTGCTCCAGTTCCGTCGGTAGTTTTGGACCCGTCCGTATACCATGTTTCAATGGGTAACAGACGTACTTATCTCAGATTGGTTGAATTTTTCTCCGTGCATCACACGTTGATACGCAAGGGCATCGTCTCCCAATCTTGCAAATATTTCTTGGAGACTTGTGAAGGTTGCTCGTGAGGGTGCAGTCAGTCGACGGAGTGAAAACATTACAAAATATTTTGAACAACAACTTGTTGTTGGGGCTGTTCTATACTTAGAAAGTGAATGCACACTCACACTTACAAATTCTTATATACAGTGACCATTATAAGTGTTATCCCCCCTATATGACACGTTTCTGCAGTCTTGTCAGAAAAATTGCCAAGACAAGTCGACTTTTGATTTCTAAAATGTACATTTTTGTATGAATAGTTTATTCCTAGTTTCATCCCTTACTGGAAGAAAACAACTCTTTGGAGAAAGTTGAAAAGCATGGGGTGTGATAGCTCATCTAGAAGGATGTGTTAACCTTCATCCAACTATTCAAAACATTTGAAATTAGTTTCATTAGGTGTTGAGTTATTAGAGAGATATTGCAGTAACGCCAGGCAGTATTTAAGGCAGCCTCATTTTAATAGTGACTGGCAGTATTCTGTGATTTGAAACAGAGATATTGCAGTTTTGTCTGTTTGTCCCTTATTTTCAAAGGCGTTCGTTCTCAAAACCTATAAATCAAATCTAGTTTCTCAGGTTCTTATATCTACATAATGTATTTCATTCAAAAGAAATAATTAGGACTACGTCCGAGAATACCCTTCTCTCCACACATTTAAAAAATGAGACGAATATCTGACAGAAAACAACTACTTTCCCCTACGGACATTGAATCACATCTGTTATCCATTTGTGCAATGGTTCTCAAGGATGACACTATTTGCAAATGCTGATTGTATTAAATCTCTTTCCAACAAAATGAAAGATTATATTCAATGGCTTTATTACAATCAGCATTTGCAAATAGTGTCCTCCTTGAGGACCATTGCACAAATGGATGACAGATGTAACTCAATGTCCGTAGAAGGAAATAGTTGTTTTCTGTCAGATATTTGACTCATTTTCCCAATTTGTGTGAATGTGTGGAGAGAAAGGTATTTTCGGCTGTAGTGGAATTATTTCTTTTGATTTAGTTGATCCTCTTCGAACACACTTTTCTAACTATGATCGATTTATTATTATAATTCATTTTAGACTAAGATACATTTATTGTGATGTGGTTTGTGGTGAAAATTTCATATATTTATCAGGCATGAGTTATGTCGTATCCACGATCTTGCCCGAAGTGAAAATAAAGAACTTTGATTCTTGCTTCAACCGTCCACTAATGAAGGCAGGCCTTATTTCAATAAAGTTGTCTCTATCCAGATTCAAATTGCGCGTGCATACATGTCAAAATGAGGACAAATTTTTTATCGCCTGACGTTTCTATAAACTGTAATATCTCTCTATCAATGTTTAAAAATAACAAAACACCACAAACAGGCAGGCAACTAAACTAACACCACCCTTATCTGTTATGACCTTCTGGCAAAAATAAAGTATATTTTTAGTTTCAGCTCTGATGCTTTGTAAAGTTTTTCGAGTAATTGTTGCACACCCTTCCGTAATATGAGCTCGCACTCCTAAATAGAATTGCCTGAGTCTCGTTTACTTTAGATTTCAGGTAACCTCATAGAAAGGAATTTAAAGAGGTTGGATTTAGTGATCTTGGAGGCCATTCTACAGATCCTCGGTGCCTGATCCATCGTCCTGCACGAACAGAATTCAAATAATTTCTCACTGCAACTGCAGAATGAGGAGGAGCTCAACCTCCTTGCGAATGTCGGACACGTCTACATTATTTTCGACAATTGCCACCATCAGTGGCTTTATCACTGTTTCAAGCATTTACAAATAGAGGGCATCAGTCAGATTTTCCTGCCCACATGTTTTTATCGGACCAGTATTACACTTTTTGTCTATGCACGTAGCCTCATCACTGAAACAAATGTGTATCAAATGCTGGGATTCTGCAAAATATTATTGAATACAATTTCACAATATTCGCGGTCTGGATCATCGCCTGTCAGTTCCAGAACCATTTTTATTTCATAAGGATGAATGATTTTTTTTTCAGAATTTCCAATACAGTCATCTACGAAACCTAACAGTTCTACTTGATGGGGATGGATTATTCACAAATACGCTCATAATGTCCACTTATTTATCTTCCCCAGTAGTTGATCGCCAGAACGTCTTTTATTTTGCACACTGCCGTTCCCATAAAATGTTTACATTAACTGTTTGAAATAATGTTAATCATTACTTTTCTGGAAAACGTCATTAAAAATGCGTACAGCCTCATGATAATTGCGATGAGCCTCACTAAAAATAATAATCGCTTCGCATTTCTTATTTAACTCACGTGGTACAAGCATTGTTTGGAGATGAGTAGCAATCAAAACTTATAGCTGGAATACATTGACTGGCATTTTCCTTGGAACCTTTCCATTGTTTTGTCTATTTATCCTGAAAACAATGCAAAAACAACAAAGACGTGCAGTTAATATCCGAGCATAATATATGACAAGTCAGTATCACTTGACGTCTGAACCAAACCCGATATCATCCACGGCCGAATTTTATTTCTAAGAAAGAGTGCGCTGAGTTAATTTTCGTTATTCTGACTCTACAATTAGTAGAGCAAATTAAAATTTTTTGTACTGTTGAATATAGAATAAAACCCTCTTTCAAATGAGTTACCACTCCATGCTATTTAAATTTTTCTGAAGTGTAGCTCGCCTCCAGTGAGGGATGGAATCAGGGGTAAACTATTCATACAAAAATTGTACATTTTTAAAATCGAACGTTGACGTGTTTCAGCGATCTTCCTAACAAGAGAGCAGTAACGAGTTAGATAGGGGGGTTAACATTTATGATACTCACGGTATAGAGCCCGCCATAAGTTACATAGGTATCAATAAATCACATAAGCATCATATGGAGTCCGTCTACCTGCCCCGGAGCACCGATTATTTATTCTTCATATTGCTAGTTTATTATTGTTTTGTGCAATATTTTAATAAACTTTATATCATTACCTATATATTGTTACGCAAATTGTGGGATTTCATTACTGGAACGGGTTTCACTCAAGGCGTGCAACTTTTAGAAAATCCCAATGGAAAATATTGTCCTTTTTATTGAAATATTTTCTCAATGAACGAATTCTCAAGATCATGATATATTCTGAATATATCCCAAGGTTAGTTTTAAACAGGATATGAGGCTTGTGGAAATAGTAAAGTAGACTCTTGTCTGCTTCTAATTGAGAGTCAAAATTGTTCTATTACTTTTCCAAATCGATATCTGTAGGAGAAATTACAATTATTGGGGCTACATAATATGATGTTGATTTACTTACAGCATAGTGAGATTTATAAATAAACAAGTCGCATTTTCGAGAGAAGTGGTTTTTTTGAAAATGGAATCATATTCATGAAAAGTTTTTAAATTATTATTTGGGTCGAACTGGGTAGGTAAATAACTTTCAGTCAACTCCACCAAAAATCAATCTTAATAACAATGTAGTCGAAAGACTTACATCAGCTCAGACATGTTTCGAAGGATTAATCCTTCATCATCAGTGAAAAGGGGTGGTTATTATGAAGATCAGTTTGTAGTGGATTTCTCATTTTTTTATGGTAAGTGGAATTTCTTCAATCCATGCCATTTCTGAGGAATTTCTTCTGAAATAAATTTTTCCATAGTCGATTATTGTTGTGTTGTCGTAATCAGGACTATGTTTTAATGGAATGGTGAGCAAGATCACCTGAATCTTTTTTTAGTCTTATATCACTTCGATGTGAAGTGATGCGTCCTTCTTAGAGGTATTACCAATGTAACTCAACTCACAATCTATACAAGGAATTTTGTACAACATTAAGTCTGTTACACGAAGGAGTGATGTAATTTAGTTTGCTATATAGTTAACCAACTTTTGTAATAGGAAAATTTGCTATTGTTATGGATGGATCTATATTTTTAATATGTTGGAAGTTTTGAGTGTTAAGTTTTTTTATCTAGGGTTATGGCCTATATTTCTTCAATTCGTGTAGTATACTCTGATCAACTATGGTAGTTATTTGTGGAGTGGGTTGTGTGTAATTTTGTCATCCACTATTATCTGAGTTTTGATCCATCATACTGGGTAACATAAGTAAACTTCTAGGATATGAATTAATTCCGAATAAGTTACATGCAAGAGAGATGGGTGGCTTATTTCACTTACATGTTTTTCATGGTCGTTATAAGATTTGTTTTCATTTTGTTGTTGTTGAACGAAAAACAATTCAAATGCCTCTCTGAGTTTATTGATTTCATCTACCAATCGAGTATGATGGTGTTTTCATCGGGACGTATAATTTTTGTGCCAAGGAAAGGTACTTTTTAATCAATTTCGTTTTCAGTTAAATAGCTTATTTCAGAAACAACATTAGTCTGCGAAATGCAACTTTCGGAAAACTAAAAAAAACGTGTATATCGGGGAAAAGTGAGAAAGAAGTTTTTTAATAAAATAGATTTGTACTTCAGACCTTGGAGATCACTACAAAAAGTGTAAAGAGTTATAAATAGGTTTCTATGATAATAATAAATTAGTTTTTTAATGATGGACTTATGTTGTTTCTGCAATATATTGTTTTTCCAACTAATTGAGTAGATTAATATGAAATATTCCGGTGTTATAAAAAATAAAAAGACGTAAATTTGTGAAAAAAATATTTTTAATATACGTTTGTTACTAAAAAAATTATTCTAGGATAAAACAAAACTGCAAATCTTCAAGCGATCTTAGTTGTCGAAATCTTGTTCTACGATTTCATTTTCACAAGTTGGCCATGAATATAATTCCTCATAAAAAGCCTTATATTTTCTTCTTGAGGAAGGTATGAATCAAGTTTTTTAATGTCCTCAATTTTTTTCCTGTTGATTGGAACAGAACCATTGGAATATGCCATTTCAGTCGGAAGGACAAGAGGATCTGGGTTAGAATTTCTTAAAGAGAATGTTTGGGACTGAAGGCCATCGATGAACGCCCTTGCAACTACACTGTCTACATGATTTTCAGAATGAGTGAACTGCATAAACTGGATTATTTTGAAAGATACTTTCTTCTGGTGTTTGGGAACAGCTCCTTCTGATGTCTCTGAAGATATCATTGTTTTTTTGTAATAGCTATGCCACCACTTCTTGAAATCTAAAACATTCTCAGATTGTGGAAGAACACCAAGAAATTTACCACTTTGCTGGAGGAACGTATTCCTTCAAAGTATAGAGACGATCACAGGTGTTAATTTTTCTTTTTAAAATTGCAAAATCCCTGTCGCAGGGCATAAACGAATGCCCCCTGATTGGGAAAAATTGCTCTATATTTTTAAATTTTCCAAGGGATACTAAGCTTGATAACATTCGTAGAATTGTATGGTTCTTGTTTTGGCCTCCGCAACCATCCATAAAAATGTGAAGGTTCTTTACTTGCCCACTCTAGGTCATATTAATATACTGTACTAAAAAGGAAGCAACTTCATTAGGTCCTTTTAGAGCGATTCCCTCGTGGTATATAAAGAAAAGTGCAAGATTATGTATTCCTAAGACATTAACAGTAAAATGTCTCCTGAACAGGTATCTGAGGCAACTGTAAGTTTTGCATGTAATCTACCGATATAGCACCAACAGATTCATCTTCTCTAGACAAATCAGCCACGATTTTCATTTTTGCATAAAACTTCTTCGATCTTCGGACGTGAACAAATTTTTTCTGCTACATGTACTCTTTTAGCTACTTCATTCAAAAATTTACTTTTTATTTTAGTTTCCAGTTCTTCACAGGTGCAGCATGTGTCAACTTGCGGTCGACCAAATTTGAGAGAAAAACTTTCTAAAAACACTTTTCTATAGAAGTTGTATTTCACGTCTACCTCAGGGCATTTTTCTTTAAAAAGACTGTGCATAGTGATCAAATTTAATTTTGATCTTAAGTAATATGTTTCTTTTTTTGCATAGTGAACTAATTTTGTAGGGAATGAAGCTATGTGCTCTCTAATAGTGTCCAGCACAAACACAGGTTTAGCATTTCCAGACTTATTTTTACCCCGCATATCTAGTGGACTTTTGCCCTGAGAAAGCAGAGAACCTAGTCGGCGAATCCGTTCAAAAGTTACTCCATGTATATTAGCAAAAGCCTTTTCACATAACTGGCGCTTTCCCATGCTTGTGGAGACCTCATAAACATAGTTAGTACCACGATCAGGGAACCTAGATTCTCCCTCATCTTTGCGTCTTCTCCTTCGCTCAACTGGGACTGTTGAAATCAAACTCTGAAGGTACACATCCCATTCGTCCTTTGTTTCACAGCTTCGAATCTTAGCATACAATAGATTTCTCTCTTCTTCAGGTACGATCTTGCAGCACTTGTAACGTTTACATCTGAAAAGAACTTAATGTATAGTATCACTAGATTATAATAATTTTTTTAAAGCATTAGGAAATAACATTTAAGAGTGCTATAAAAACCTAAGAGTGAATTTGATCATGGTAGGCTTGGCCTAACATTTGTGTATAACCCAAATTCCTGATATTTATTAAACTATAGTGCACCAGTGATCAATATCAACAGTTGAGTAGCATTCGCAACGGAAATAAACTACGCTGACTTGCCCAGCGCCGTATGTACTGTCAAAATATCTATATATTCAGGTTAGGAGATTGTGAAGAGAAAATAATACTGTTTTGTTTCATTTCTATCCATTTGAGAGCTATAAGTGTCGGAAAATAGTATAGCGCCCAAAATTATTATTTGGTGGTGGGACAGTAAGGTAAACCTGTAGTTGACAAAATTAAATTTTCACTTCGGAATATGAATGGTAAGTTGATTGTTTTTAAAATTATTTTATACCAACTAATGTTTTTCAGATCATTACATACATGATGTTGACATTACCCCACAAATACAAGCAGAATTCGGATAGAAAGGAAGGAAGAGATAGTGAATTATTCCTTGCCAGAGGTGGGATTCCGTGTACCATAGAATTCTGTATTATTATCTTGTTACATTCTGTATGAATCTCTTAGTATCTGTATGAATCTCGTTAGGTACATTGAACGTATGCTTTAACTACACCGTTGTTTCTGGACGAATATAGAAAAAGGCATGGCCAATGAAGGGATCCTAACCAACAAAAAGGAGTAACTGTGGACATAAATTGGCGAAGAAATAAAATTACAAGGATATGATGCTAAAGGGGACATATTCGATAGAAGAATGAGAAATATGAAGCAAACCTACAAAACTATAATTGACATTAACAATGAAAAGAAAAATTCTGTTAAAGGAAGGATTGATTGGAAATATTTTGATGTCTTCAATGATATATTTTCTGAGGATCAATCAATTAATCTCTCATCAATATACAAGTCTTTCATACCACCAACAACAACAGTAAACAGTAAGTAACTCAAAAGTATCAAGAATCCTAATTAGACTTAAAATCAGAAGTTTACTTCTTGATAAAAAGGAAAATACTTTTTCGAATGCACCCTATACCATCCAAAAGCATGAAAATTGAAAGAGAATAATCTTTGAATAAATTAGGAAACGACAACTTGCATTATAAGAAAAAAAACAGAGGAACTTAAAGAATGGTAATGTGTCTTAAAGACACAAATGAAAGAATGTCTTCGGAGACCCTCTTCACTCATCAGTACTTGATTACAATAAAGTCATAGTGTTTGGATTTATAGCAGATTATGTGGTCCACAATAGAAACAGCCTTACTGCTGAAAGACATCACGCCACTGTCTCAGGTTTGAATCTTCACAGTGTAACAAGAGAAACAAGTTTCATATTTTCATTTTGAACAAAATCCTAAGTTTTTATTATTATTAATACTTATTCGATATTTTAGTATCTGTATGTAAACCACCACATAGTACTATGCGCTGGGAATATTGCTTCTCTAAAAATCTACTTAGTAAATTTAACGACATGAGAATTATGTAATATATTATTGGAATCGCCAGTTTCATTTCTGGAAACTTAGTCTGCACCAGTGAAGGACTATACATCATGGACGTGAAAATGAATAACGGACCCAGTTATTTACATCATCAAGTGAAGTCGCTGAAAGGCACTATCCTATTAAGGTCGTGCTGTTGAGTTGGGCGTTGTCACATCGAGTCTATAATTCTTCATCAACCACCAACACTGGCTTAAACTCAATTGCCAGCGAATTCCATTCAGTAACTGAACATTCCGATTAGTTTATGAAATGAAACTCGGCATTATACATTTTAGAATCAAAACAAGTGAATTTAATTTGAAAAATCAGTGTGCACTTCCAAAAAATTCTTTACTGTCTGTTGCAACGCAGTACGTGCGGCAACGCTGTTAAAGTTCGCATTTTTTCTCATCAATTCTTGTTTGTTTACAAATTTCACCACTTTATGTTGACATTGCCTGTCATGTGCGGTATCTGTGAAAATATTGGTGTTTTGTTGCATTTGGATTAAAAGAAAAATAGATATAGAGACTAATAATAGTGCTTTACTGTTGGGTTTGCAAGCAATCCAATTGTTCTAACAAACAAAATCTCAGCTTTCATAGGTAAGTACATAGATTGTTTACAAATATTAGATTGACGTTCATATTATTCATTGGCGTCACAGTGGGTATCAAATTTCTATACATACAAGATGAAATGGTACTGAAATCTTGTTACTTACATGAAGGTAACGATCAACAATAACAAAAAAATTACTTACAAACAATAAACCGTTTTAAATGAAAATGCATTATTTTTGACTAAACAACAGTTTTTGTCAAAATAAAACCCAGTGGAAAGATATTTCTGAAAAAGGGTGCTCGCCCCCTTTTTTAATGAAAAGTATATCCCAACAACTGAAACTGTTTCAACTGAATTATTCTTTTAATTCTCCAAATATAAATTTAAATTTTTTTAGGGTAATATTCCGTTAACTAATAGCCACAAGCTATCAACAAAATTTTTGGAACTTACGTAGTTTGGCCTCCTGAACTAAAAATCCACATGAAATATTTGGCGATCTCTATTTCGGAGAGATGGGCCTATTTTTGATTGATTACTGGTGTTCTATAGGACACATTTCTGTAGTAGAAAAACACTCAAAATCCTTCCTTCTTTAAACTAAAACAATGTTCACATACAGATTCATCAGCAACTATGACTGCCTCAGAAATATATACTAATCAAATAAGAGAATATTGAAAGTTTACTGAGTCTCTCTCAGAAACTTTGACTGATTCCGAAACTGAACTAATTCGTATGTCAATCGCCAAAAAGGAAACAGATAGACTTACAAATTCGCAAAATAGTGGGTAGAAGGTAGTAGTAAACAAAACTTATTAGTATTCCAAAGTATTCAGGATTAATTTTTTATTGAAACATGAATGTTTATCGAAATCACATTGTGGATTGAAAAATTTTCAAAGTATAGTACTTATCAAACTTGAGAATATATTTTTTCCACAACTGTCATAAAAGTGCCCTTTTTCAACACTTTTTTGTAAAATAATGAAACACCAAGAAATTGAAAAATAACATACTTTCGGCACACAAAATAAGTACACTTTTTTTTGACAGTTGTGTTATTAATTTGAGTTGAGTTGAGTAGCTAATGAACTATAAAGATCAGTTGTCCTATTTTTTGACAGTTGTAGAAAAAATATTGTATGCAACACGTGCGGAAGTATTTTTTTTACTCATAGGAATTGCCGCACTCCGCCTACGGCGTCGTGCGTCAATATTTCCTACTCCTGAAAAAAGTACCACTTTACTCAATTTAATAATTTGAATATTTTTTTATTTTATTTCAGAGCTGTTATTGACTCATCTACCAGTGATTTTTCAACACCTCGCAAGGCCAGAAGAAATTTCAGAAGCATGAAAAAAAACTACTAGGCCAAAAAAACAAAATAAAACTTTCACAACAGTCAGTCAGTCAGGCTGAGATCTGAAAGGAAAAATCTGAAACAACTGATAAATCATTTGGAAATTAAATCTTTGGTGCATGGAGATTGTGAAACTTCATTGTGAGTGAGTTTTCCACTTAGTCTATATTCATTAGAATATAATATAATCATTTTATTTCGATAAGATAGTACAATCTTTAGGTACATATTTAATCCGAAACAAAACTTGCAGATCTCCAAATAGTCTCTTAATTTCTGAACTAGAATCCATCATGAGACATCCTGTAAATTAGATATATCGACAGTACGAGTCAGGAGCATTTTAATAAAAACTGTTTCATTTTGTAATCAATGAAATGAACGTGTTTTCCATTCCGAATCTTCCTAACTTCCAAATTTATGTTGCTTTAGACCATGATAATTGGGTTAACAATATTTTTATTTCTTTTATGAATTGGAAGTGTAGAATAATACAAGCCTACTTATGTAATATTTGATTTCGGAGACATGGACATGGCCTCAGTTTCATTGTCACCCAGTGAGTAAATTGTTGATATTTGATTGATCAACTAGTGCAGCTTTGTAATCATTTCCTTTATCTTTATATATTTCGAATTGCTAATGTAAAAAAAGTATGATCTCCAAAATGACTACTAAAAAATATATTCAAAAAAAATTCTCTATTCGAAACGTTGTTTTATTATTTCTCTTATCTTTTCCAGTTCAGTATCTACGAAAAATATTATTCAACAAAATCCTTTTTAAAGACAAGCTTCTATGCATTAAGGTTCATATAAAGTCAAATATTTCGCGTGTCTGAATTGTAAGATGGCACTGACAAGATATGTTTTTCATGCCATAGTGACAGCGATCTTTTATAATATTTCCAAATAAATTACAGTTTTTTGCTGGAATATCTACCGAATATCCAACGGTCAACCCTACTGCTACTACATTGTTGCCAAATCTCAACATTATTCCAAATGATGCGAAATAGCTCACAGGATGATTATTATCAGCTGGTATGTATTAATTGTGGTAATGTGGTTAATGTATTATGTAGCTATATTACGGATAGCTGGATTACTAATAATAGTAATTATTATTAAATTTCTTGTTCGTTGTGGAGATGATTTTGTAACTTCTTTCTCTTCAATAATGAATTATTTATCTACTGTATTATCTACATTAGTGATATAGAATATAAATATATATATATATATATATATATATATATATATATATATATATATATATATATATATATATATATATATATAAGGCGAAAGGCGAAAGGCAGTCTTGACTGACTAGTTAGGGAAAAATGCGGATGGATCTTGAGGATGCAGTCAAAATACTGCATGGGCTGTTTAAAAGAATAATCTCTGTTAATTGGTCGAGCTTTCGGAAATGTTTATTTTCTTTATCAAAACATTAAACATGAGAGGTTTATAGTGAACCCTGTGGGGACCCCTGGAGGACTGATTGGGGTTTCCGGTGAACAGGGGTGGATGAAGTTCGAAAACCAAATCAGCAGGAATACGATTTTGGAAAGCTTTATTCGAGTTTTGGAATCTAGAAAGGTCGGGAACATTATTACACTTTTAAATTATCTTAACCCTACTTTTCGGAAATACCAAGTTTTTCCTTACCTAGACCAAGGCAGCAAAATCTAAATGATTTCAATTTTACAACGGACCTTAGGGCTCCAGAATCTTTCCACTCAAAGTAATCTATGGAAAAGAGTGCTTTTATCAACCAAGCAAAATCCCGATCACGCATTTCGTGTTTTTTAGGGCCAGGTGTTTTTTAGCGGACAGCAGATACGATATCTCGTCAAGATTATAAGTATTCATTTTTACCCCGAAACCGCAGGCGGGCGACCTCTCCCGGTGAAGGGAAAAAGGTTTCTTTTATGAGCTTGCCCATCGTCACCGAATGTTAACGACTCGTAAATACGCGTAGAGGTGGCGGACGGGTTAGTGTTTGCAAACGAGATACTGCCGGCCGACAAAACCAGACACAATTTAGGAAAACTACGCGGGCAGTGAACAACGACTTAAAACGGTTACGCCACTATAATAAAGAGTCAACATTGATGAGACGCATATAAAGTCATGATTCATAATGGTGGAAAACATCCCATTCCTTTTTTAAAAATTATTATAATAATTTTGTTTCAAACTTTCCTATTATGTTTTTTTAAACTTGCACACATAACTCAGTAAGGGGTGTTGAGTTTGAACAATGAGGTCTCCATCCAAGACAAATCTGAGGGCGCGCGCAACAAATTTCCTGAAATCCGCAGACGGCGGGAATCGAACCCGGACCGCCTGGGTGAAAGGCAAATGCACTCAACAAAAGCCAATGAATTCAAATAACGGAGTCCCCGTAGTTTCAGCCCAACAAAAAAATGGAGACACTACCAATTCAACCAAATTCGTAGACAGAATTCAGTGGCCTCTGCTGAGTCTTGTCTAAATTTAGTAGAATTTACATTTCCTTCCATAATTTTATTAGGTGGAGACATCGATGACCTCGTTATTCGAATTCAGTGGCCTCTGATGAGTCCGTAAATTTGGTGAAAGTTGCATTGCCTCTGGTTTTTGTTTGGTGGAGACCTCGGAGACTTTATTATTCGAATTCAGTGTTCCTTGCTGTGTCCTGTCTGAAAATTTCAGGAAATTTGCAGCACCCTCAGATTTGTATTTGGTGGAGACCTCGATTTTCGAACCAAACCCCACTGCCAATTCATGTCTACAAGGTTCGGAAAATTTGTGGAGTCTTCTGTTTTGTAATGGGTGTACACCACATTTTTCAGAAACAGTGATGTATTTTCCTTGTCTGCAAATTTCGGTTGAACGTTTTTATTGTTTCCAAAGGGGGAAAACAATTTTCTTTGAAGATGGTTCATTATTTTTCTTAGATTTTGGTTTATTGATGATGCCTGTGCCGTCGGTTTACCTGTGGAAGGAAATCTTGGGAATCTTTGGTATTGCCCTTTTTTCCGGTTCACCAGCATATTATTTATTGTATTCTTTCCGTTTGATTATCTGATATTTGGGGTTGCAGTGCCTATGGGTTTGTTATCGATATAATCAGTCCGTGCTTGATCTTGCTTCCTAGATTAGATTTGCTTTTAGTACAAACAACAAAATTGGTAAAATTCAAAAATTCAAAAATATTTTTCAATATTTTTAAACTTTGTAAGCTGAACTCCGCCTATTATGCCGTTATTTTTTATGTATATAAGTTAATGTTATTTAAAAACAACTGGAATGGACAATAAAGATATTACGATTATCATTATTATTTTTCAATTCTGTTTTGCATCCTGTTTTATTTTCAAAACTGATATTTTAAATCGCAAAACATAAAACTTATTACTTACATACTTATTCAGTTGTGACAAAGGATTCCAAGGCTTTAGATGGACTAGTCCAATATCCGACTGATGAACTGACAAACCTCTATCGACGTAACTTTCATTTTCGATAAATTAAACAAATTACATCGGTTACCGCTGTCTAGAACTATTGGCAACGCTGTACAGTAAATATGACAGTGACAATAATTCTATGCAATACCTCGTGGACAGTGGCAGAACTATCATTTTTGTCTATTCGTTCATGTACTACAGAGGAAACACTTACTGAAGCGATTTACCGTTTTTTGTCCGAGGTTTTTAAAATCATTATTAAAAATATAAATCGTTTGATTTTGTCTGAAAAAAGTACGAATAGTTCCTCAATGTTCAGTCTACTAAATTTCATATAAATATCACTTGCATAAGCGATACTTCTCAACTGTCTTTGATTTTATTACAAGAATTTTTGTTTTTTTTTTTAAATTGTGAGGGGACGTTGAATTCAAAAATTCTGAAAAAATCGTGATTATCTTTTACTTTAACATTGATAGGTCATGATATTGGAAATGGAATCTGGTGAATGGTTTTTGGGAAAACTTAAAATATCCTCAAAAAATTAGGTTTTTACTTTTTTCTTCGAAAACATCTCTCTAATTATTCAATTTGAATGCCAAAGTAACTCGAATTTTTTCAGAATTTTTTTATTTGCCGTTAATTTGTCATGGGTTTACATGAACCTTAAGAATGAAAAAAACAATTTCCTTAATTGTTTGACAGGTTATTCTACGAATATCGGATTCAGAAGCTTCTCGTGCAAAAATAACTTTATTATAGTCACGGTCAGCTTTTGAATTCGTTATTCATAAAATAACCTAACAATTAGGGAAATTATTCATTTTTTTTCATCAAATATACCTATTTTGTATTCGTAATAAGCTTTCGAATCCCTTACTCATAAAGTAACCTATGTCAAACAATAGGAAATGAATACTTTTTAGTCAATTTGTACAAAAGCTGCTTGTCTTAAAGAAAATACTTAATAATTTTTAGTTTTTCATGAAATCCATTGAATCGGGTCATAATCACAAAACTTGTCCGCCATCTTGGAGCCACCATTTTGTTTTCTCTAACAGAAATTTCATAACGCATTGTCACGGTAGTTATGAACACCTGCCTAATTTCAAGAAGTGGCTCAAAAATCACTTGCAAGATATGACCCAAACGAAGAAGTGAAACTAAATATAAGCTTATAAAAAATTGCCTTATTTATAATAAATTGTGTAATTTTGTGGACAACTTATGGACAAATTATTCCACTGCTTCCATTGTACAATTTTTTTTAGAATCAAATTATTAAATGAAGACAGTCACATGGGTACTTTAGGAACACATCAGATCGTATCTGAAATTTTCGTAATCAAATATGAAATTCCACATATTTTTGTTATTATCAATACCTATAACAGTTAAATTGCGTACGCCACTATCGCTGGAGGGTAGGTTACAGTCTATCGCAGGTCTCTTCTTTCCTCGCAACCCGCGCACCTACGAACTGAGCGGCTTCAAAACAAACTGTATTACAGGTATGGGACTGCTGAGTTCATTATTAATTTATACGTCCTTGATATACATATGTAAATATCAAATGTTAGTATGTTCAGATATGTTTTATTTATTTATTGATGAACACCAACTTAATTACATATTTTCCTGATCTTGGGTATAACATAAAATATTCACTATACGGTTGCAAAACTTACCAAATAAATAAATTCTTTGACACAGACATATAAAAAGTTGCTGTAGCGCCCCGTCATTTTTAATTTTTTTACTGTCCAATGATATACATTTATTTTGAAACTAACCTACCGACGAAGAGCTGTCGTCCGAATTGTTCCTGTTATTTTACTTTTCAGAAAAGTAGGGCGCAAAACAAAAAAGCTTCTTCTCTGGAGTGTTACGTTAAATACTCATATAAAAAAATTCAGTTAATGAACATGCTTTAATATTTTTCTTAGCCGTTTCCAGTTGTTACGGGACGATTTTATCTCCGCAAGATGATACCAAAAATTCAATAAGATTCGAACAATTTGTATGCTAACCTTCGAAACACTCGAATACAACTTTTAATTCTGGTATGTGACTGCTCGATTACTAGACAGATTGCAATTTCTATACTTTCGTACCAGGCCTGGCCCGCACATAACGTCCCTTATAGTTAGACCCTAAGGAATGAGCGCCCTGCTGAAATTCTCAATTATACCTGGAAGGACGGACACTGACATTTGTGATATATCAAAACAGCTGATAATACTAACCACTTGTTGAAATCCGATTGAAATATGGTGCATAGGCCCTAATGTTCGAAACTCATTGTTTGTTCGTCTAATCAAACCCTTTTAGGGCGGGTTGTAACACGGCAGGTTAACCTATGGTTTTCTTAATCACTGGTTATCTTCGATTGGGTCGTTGTAACTTGGAATTTCAGAAGTTCACCGACTGGTTAACCATTGAATTTCTTACCATCCGATTTCCGATGGTTAACTAGAGTTCAGTCCTAAGAACGTTGAATTTTTACTTGTTCCATGGTTTTGTTTTGATTTGGGTTGAGATATCAATATTTTATGTTAGGTTAGCTTTAGCTATGTGGTATCGGTATGCAATTAATAATATAACTCTTAACTCTTGCCTGCAATCCAGTTAGGAAGAGACTGCGTTGTATTATTGTACATAAAGTGGAAGTATTAATTCTGAATAGTATCATGAACATAAATATAATGAGGACAGCTGCAAGAAGTCACAGATGATGAAGACTTCCTGGAACTCGTTGAAGAACTGTTTCCTAAATTAAATAAATGATAATGTTTCCACAAGCATAGTAATGCTTCGTCCAGAATTCTTAAAGATGCCAGTAAGAACAAGAAGTGCAAAAAGTACAAGCTGATTTTTATGCCATTAGCCGTTTTCCCAGGTGTATAAGCTCATTGGACTGCACCCACATCAAAATACAGTCTCCTGGAGGAGATAATGCAAGGATTTTCAGAAACTGGAAAGGATTATTTTCCTTGAATGCTCAAGCATTATGTAGAGAGTCAAATATGTATCAGAAATTCTATCGTAAGATGTTTTGGAGTCTCAAGAGACGATTTCCTGTATTAGTATTGGAAACATTTTCGTCTGAATATGAATGAGGTGGAAGCTATTGTTGTATATTGTTTTGTACTACACAACATAGCATGTGAAAAAAATGATCCTGAGCTACCTGTTGATGACGATATTGCAGCAAGGATTGGGGATGCTAACCAAATTTGTATGAAGGAATTACACAAGATTCATTCATACACTTTCAAAATCAGGATGTCAAGAAATGTCAGTGTAAAATGGATTAAAAATGTGAAGTTATAAAATACGAACAAAACTTATATATATATATATATATATATATATATGTTCAGATAGGTTTCCGCGGTCAGATATTTGAAAACTAAAAGTTCGGGTTGAACCGCGTCTAGAATTTGTTGAAATTCGACGTTTCGGCTCCGATTTTGGAGCCATTTTCAAGAACTGAAAAAGAAAGAAATTTAATAAATGGTTGAAACGTAATTCTACGCTGAGATCTCAATCTGCCTACTCCTCAGGTATAATTACGTTAGGTTTTTGTGACTTGACGTCGGGGTCTCAATCTGCCTACTCCCCATGTCTCGTCACTGGTTCTCTCTCTCTCTATATATATATATATATATATATATATATATATATATATATATATATATATATACTTGTTTCAAGGAGCAAATAATGTTCCAGTGACTGTAAAACAGTCGATAACAATCCTTTAAGAGGTGACTATAACTTTGTATAGTATGTATGGCATATGTCCAACAGAAAACAACTACTTCTCTGGCTGCTACCTCGACAGATATTGAATTATATCTGTCAGACATTTGTGCAAAGATCCTTACTTTGAAGGAACAACTTTGCAAGAGCTCTCTGAAACAAACAGCGGGACTTTGCCTGATTCAAACGGAGAGCCAACTACAGACCGGTTTCGGAATATCGTACCTCATCAGTGCAGTCAAGGTTATCACGGTTGTATACACGCGAGGTCCCGATGTTCGTCATCGTCCTCCGAGAGGAATACTGCAATTGCTCACAGGATCCACCTCGGTGACAGATTAGAGAGCACCCCAGAAAGACATTTCGGATACGAAATGGTATGTGTGATATACTTGTTTCAAGGAGCAAATAATGTTCCAGTGACTGTAAAACAGTCGATAACAATCCTTTAAGAGGTGACTATAACTTTGTATAGTATGTATGGCATATGTCCAACAGAAAACAACTACTTCTCTGGCTGCTACCTCGACAGATATTGAATTATATCTGTCAGACATTTGTGCAAAGATCCTTACTTTGAAGGAACAACTTTGCAAGAGCTCTCTGAAACAAACAGCGGGACTTTGCCTGATTCAAACGGAGAGCCAACTACAGACCGGTTTCGGAATATCGTACCTCATTAGTGCAGTCAAGGTTATCACGGTTGTATACACGCGAGGTCCCGATGTTCGTCATCGTCCTCCGAGAGGAATACTGCAATTGCTCACAGGATCCACCTCGGTGACAGATTAGAGAGCACCCCAGAAAGACATTTCGGATACGAAATGGTATGTGTGATATACTTGTTTCAAGGAGCAAATAATGTTCCAGTGACTGTAAAACAGTCGATAACAATCCTTTAAGAGGTGACTATAACTTTGTATAGTATGTATGGCATATGTCCAACAGAAAACAACTACTTCTCTGGCTGCTACCTCGACAGATATTGAATTATATCTGTCAGACATTTGTGCAAAGATCCTTACTTTGAAGGAACAACTTTGCAAGAGCTCTCTGAAACAAACAGCGGGACTTTGCCTGATTCAAACGGAGAGCCAACTACAGACCGGTTTCGGAATATCGTACCTCATCAGTGCAGTCAAGGTTATCACGGTTGTATACACGCGAGGTCCCGATGTTCGTCATCGTCCTCCGAGAGGAATACTGCAATTGCTCACAGGATCCACCTCGGTGACAGATTAGAGAGCACCCCAGAAAGACATTTCGGATACGAAATGGTATGTGTGATATACTTGTTTCAAGGAGCAAATAATGTTCCAGTGACTGTAAAACAGTCGATAACAATCCTTTAAGAGGTGACTATAACTTTGTATAGTATGTATGGCATATGTCCAACAGAAAACAACTACTTCTCTGGCTGCTACCTCGACAGATATTGAATTATATCTGTCAGACATTTGTGCAAAGATCCTTACTTTGAAGGAACAACTTTGCAAGAGCTCTCTGAAACAAACAGCGGGACTTTGCCTGATTCAAACGGAGAGCCAACTACAGACCGGTTTCGGAATATCGTACCTCATCAGTGCAGTCAAGGTTATCACGGTTGTATACACGCGAGGTCCCGATGTTCGTCATCGTCCTCCGAGAGGAATACTGCAATTGCTCACAGGATCCACCTCGGTGACAGATTAGAGAGCACCCCAGAAAGACATTTCGGATACGAAATGGTATGTGTGATATACTTGTTTCAAGGAGCAAATAATGTTCCAGTGACTGTAAAACAGTCGATAACAATCCTTTAAGAGGTGACTATAACTTTGTATAGTATGTATGGCATATGTCCAACAGAAAACAACTACTTCTCTGGCTGCTACCTCGACAGATATTGAATTATATCTGTCAGACATTTGTGCAAAGATCCTTACTTTGAAGGAACAACTTTGCAAGAGCTCTCTGAAACAAACAGCGGGACTTTGCCTGATTCAAACGGAGAGCCAACTACAGACCGGTTTCGGAATATCGTACCTCATCAGTGCAGTCAAGGTTATCACGGTTGTATACACGCGAGGTCCCGATGTTCGTCATCGTCCTCCGAGAGGAATACTGCAATTGCTCACAGGATCCACCTCGGTGACAGATTAGAGAGCACCCCAGAAAGACATTTCGGATACGAAATGGTATGTGTGATATACTTGTTTCAAGGAGCAAATAATGTTCCAGTGACTGTAAAACAGTCGATAACAATCCTTTAAGAGGTGACTATAACTTTGTATAGTATGTATGGCATATGTCCAACAGAAAACAACTACTTCTCTGGCTGCTACCTCGACAGATATTGAATTATATCTGTCAGACATTTGTGCAAAGATCCTTACTTTGAAGGAACAACTTTGCAAGAGCTCTCTGAAACAAACAGCGGGACTTTGCCTGATTCAAACGGAGAGCCAACTACAGACCGGTTTCGGAATATCGTACCTCATCAGTGCAGTCAAGGTTATCACGGTTGTATACACGCGAGGTCCCGATGTTCGTCATCGTCCTCCGAGAGGAATACTGCAATTGCTCACAGGATCCACCTCGGTGACAGATTAGAGAGCACCCCAGAAAGACATTTCGGATACGAAATGGTATGTGTGATATACTTGTTTCAAGGAGCAAATAATGTTCCAGTGACTGTAAAACAGTCGATAACAATCCTTTAAGAGGTGACTATAACTTTGTATAGTATGTATGGCATATGTCCAACAGAAAACAACTACTTCTCTGGCTGCTACCTCGACAGATATTGAATTATATCTGTCAGACATTTGTGCAAAGATCCTTACTTTGAAGGAACAACTTTGCAAGAGCTCTCTGAAACAAATGTCTGACAGATATAATTCAATATCTGTCGAGGTAGCAGCCAGAGAAGTAGTTGTTTTCTGTTGGACATATGCCATACATACTATACAAAGTTATAGTCACCTCTTAAAGGATTGTTATCGACTGTTTTACAGTCACTGGAACATATATATATATATATATATATATATATATATATATATATATAACAAGTAGGACATTTTATTGGACTAAGCCCTCTGGTAAAAATGCAACCGTAGACACGTGTTTCGATCTTAGGGATCTCATCAGTACGGTGAAAGCAAGTGTAAGGATGTGCAACACTTGATTGCAGGTGAAACAACAAACGAACGGAGTCAACAAACAGGAAGCCAACCGCACATTTGTGGCTTCAGTCGAAACACCTCGTGTTTACGAGGCAAGAAACGACGTCGCCACGGAGGCAGCTATAGCTACCTGCGTGACATCCGAGTCCAGAAATATAAGTAAACAGAGATGTGCTCTCGAGGGAAATTGTGAATAACAAGTAGGACATTTTATTGGACTAAGCCCTCTGGTAAAAATGCAACCGTAGACACGTGTTTCGATCTTAGGGATCTCATCAGTACGGTGAAAGCAAGTGTAAGGATGTGCAACACTTGATTGCAGGTGAAACAACAAACGAACGGAGTCAACAAACAGGAAGCCAACCGCACATTTGTGGCTTCAGTCGAAACACCTCGTGTTTACGAGGCAAGAAACGACGTCGCCACGGAGGCAGCTATAGCTACCTGCGTGACATCCGAGTCCAGAAATATAAGTAAACAGAGATGTGCTCTCGAGGGAAATTGTGAATAACAAGTAGGACATTTTATTGGACTAAGCCCTCTGATAAAAATTCAACCGTAGACACGTGTTTCGATCTTAGGGATCTCATCAGTACGGTGAAAGCAAGTGTAAGGATGTGCAACACTTGATTGCAGGTGAAACAACAAACGAACGGAGTCAACAAACAGGAAGCCAACCGCACATTTGTGGCTTCAGTCGAAACACCTCGTGTTTACGAGGCAAGAAACGACGTCGCCACGGAGGCAGCTATAGCTACCTGCGTGACATCCGAGTCCAGAAATATAAGTAAACAGAGATGTGCTCTCGAGGGAAATTGTGAATAACAAGTAGGACATTTTATTGGACTAAGCCCTCTGGTAAAAATGCAACCGTAGACACGTGTTTCGATCTTAGGGATCTCATCAGTACGGTGAAAGCAAGTGTAAGGATGTGCAACACTTGATTGCAGGTGAAACAACAAACGAACGGAGTCAACAAACAGGAAGCCAACCGCACATTTGTGGCTTCAGTCGAAACACCTCGTGTTTACGAGGCAAGAAACGACGTCGCCACGGAGGCAGCTATAGCTACCTGCGTGACATCCGAGTCCAGAAATATAAGTAAACAGAGATGTGCTCTCGAGGGAAATTGTGAATAACAAGTAGGACATTTTATTGGACTAAGCCCTCTGGTAAAAATGCAACCGTAGACACGTGTTTCGATCTTAGGGATCTCATCAGTACGGTGAAAGCAAGTGTAAGGATGTGCAACACTTGATTGCAGGTGAAACAACAAACGAACGGAGTCAACAAACAGGAAGCCAACCGCACATTTGTGGCTTCAGTCGAAACACCTCGTGTTTACGAGGCAAGAAACGACGTCGCCACGGAGGCAGCTATAGCTACCTGCGTGACATCCGAGTCCAGAAATATAAGTAAACAGAGATGTGCTCTCGAGGGAAATTGTGAATAACAAGTAGGACATTTTATTGGACTAAGCCCTCTGGTAAAAATGCAACCGTAGACACGTGTTTCGATCTTAGGGATCTCATCAGTACGGTGAAAGCAAGTGTAAGGATGTGCAACACTTGATTGCAGGTGAAACAACAAACGAACGGAGTCAACAAACAGGAAGCCAACCGCACATTTGTGGCTTCAGTCGAAACACCTCGTGTTTACGAGGCAAGAAACGACGTCGCCACGGAGGCAGCTATAGCTACCTGCGTGACATCCGAGTCCAGAAATATAAGTAAACAGAGATGTGCTCTCGAGGGAAATTGTGAATAACAAGTAGGACATTTTATTGGACTAAGCCCTCTGGTAAAAATGCAACCGTAGACACGTGTTTCGATCTTAGGGATCTCATCAGTACGGTGAAAGCAAGTGTAAGGATGTGCAACACTTGATTGCAGGTGAAACAACAAACGAACGGAGTCAACAAACAGGAAGCCAACCGCACATTTGTGGCTTCAGTCGAAACACCTCGTGTTTACGAGGCAAGAAACGACGTCGCCACGGAGGCAGCTATAGCTACCTGCGTGACATCCGAGTCCAGAAATATAAGTAAACAGAGATGTGCTCTCGAGGGAAATTGTGAATAACAAGTAGGACATTTTATTGGACTAAGCCCTCTGGTAAAAATGCAACCGTAGACACGTGTTTCGATCTTAGGGATCTCATCAGTACGGTGAAAGCAAGTGTAAGGATGTGCAACACTTGATTGCAGGTGAAACAACAAACGAACGGAGTCAACAAACAGGAAGCCAAGTAACTGTTAAACAGTCGATAACAATCCTTTAGGAAGTGACTATAACTTTGTATAGTATGTATGGCATGTGTCCGACAGAAAACAACTACTTCTCTGGCTAATACCGCGACAGATATTGAATTATATCTGTCAGACACATGTGCAAAGATCCTTACTTTGAAGGAACAACTTTGCAAGAGCTCTCTGAACAAACAGCAGGACTTCACTTGGACATTATTTGCTCCTTGAAACATGTATTTTACATATACCATTTCGTATCCGAAATGTCCTTCTGGAGTGCTCTCTAATCTGTCGTCAAGGTGGATCCTGTAAGCAATTGCAGTATTCATCTCGGCGGACGGTGACGGGCAGCGAGACCTCGCGTGTATACAATTTGTGATAACCTGGACTGCACTGATGAGGTACAACATTCCGAAACCGGTCTGTAGTTGGTTCTCCGTTTGAATCGGGTGAAGTCCTGCTGTTTGTTCAGAGAGCTCTTGCAAAGTTGTTCCTTCAAAGTAAGGATCTTTGCACATGTGTCTGACAGATATAATTCAATATCTGTCGCGGTATTAGCCAGAGAAGTAGTTGTTTTCTGTCGGACACATGCCATACATACTATACAAAGTTATAGTCACTTCCTAAAGGATTGTTATCGACTGTTTTACAGTTACTTGGACATTATTTGCTCCTTGAAACAAGTATTTTACATATACCATTTCGTATCCGAAATGTCCTTCTGGAGTGCTCTCTAATCTGTCGTCAAGGTGGATCCTGTAAGCAATTGCAGTATTCATCTCGGCGGACGGTGACGGGTAGCGAGACCTCGCGTGTATACAATTTGTGATAACCTGGACTGCACTGATGAGGTACAACATTCCGAAACCGGTCTGTAGTTGGTTCTCCGTTTGAATCGGGTGAAGTCCTGCTGTTCGTTCAGAGAGCTCTTGCAAAGTTGTTCCTTCAAAGTAAGGATCTTTGCACATGTGTCTGACAGATATAATTCAATATCTGTCGCGGTATTAGCCAGAGAAGTAGTTGTTTTCTGTCGGACACATGCCATACATACTATACAAAGTTATAGTCACTTCCTAAGGGATTGTTATCGACTGTTTTATATATATATATATATATATATATATATATATATATATATTTATATATATATATATATATATATATATATATATATATATATATATATATATATATATAAGTTTTGTTCGTATTTTATAACTTCACATTTATAATCCATTTTACACTGACATTTCTTGACATCCTGATTTTGAAAGTGTATGAATGAATCTTGTGTAAAGAAAGGAATTTCAACTCTCGCCTGCATTTTCACTCTAGAATCTGTGTGTCTAATACATAAAAAACATGCAGTTCATTCCCAAAAATCAAGCAAACAAATTGAATATGTATCGAGGCAAAGACCTGAAAATAAAATACCCCTCCCTATTCCAAAATATACTTTAAAAAGGATTCTCTGATCAATAAAACAAAAAAAAATATATTATCTTCTGAAATAAGGAATTAGAAAATGTACTACAAATTTAGAAAAATAATGAAAGAAGCTCTACTGAAAAAGGCATATCATATTCTTGAAGAATTTTACAGTGAAATTGCTATGATTTTACTTTACGTGTGATTTTAATGTCAGTACCTATTATTTATATTTGTTTTTAATCTGTTATCTTCATATGCACAAGTACATCGTTTATATCTATTCTTTGGATCTCTGCCATCATGCCATCAAGTTCAAATGAAATGCCATAACATAACATAACTCTTTTGAATCTTTTGTCGACAGGTTGACACTGTTGACAACTGACAATCAAAAATTTAGCCGTTGCCGAACTGATGGTTAATTTATCGTCATGCAACGAAAATCGACTGACCGGTGCCTGAAGGTTAACTATAGGTTAACCTTCGGTTCCATTACCAGTTGGTTAACTACCTGTGTTACAACCCGCCCTCAGGGACCCATATTTCGAAATGTCAACAAGGTTAAATGGAATTCTTCTTCTTGTCGTGTGTCGGACCGATCGACAGATGGTGTGTTCGGTCGTTACAAATCTGCTTGCTTATTTTCCACTGACAACTTCGTGTAGTCAGTTCCGTGTTCATGGCAGTGAGAGCTATGAAAATACGATCTACTCCGAACGCACACTTCGTCGACGGGTGACCTCGGTAGTGTTGCAAACCTTGATTGACATCTGAAACTATGATTATTGGTCACACGCGTTTTAATCATAGGTTATGATTTAATTAAGTTTAGAACTGGTAGAATTTCTGTTAGGTGTAATCAAGTTAGTTGGGACGTTATTATCATCAGCGTGTAGTTTTATCGTTGGGAGAAATTATTGAATTTGTTCGGAAGTATTCGTGAGTCGTCGGAAAACCACTCAATTACATTAAGTGCTGGTGTGGTTTGGAAACGGAGGATATGAGCGAGTTGACAATGCCTGACGCAGGCGCATGATGCCACCTTCTTGATGATGCACATCCGTCGAGCTGAATAATGGCTTCTCTGTGATTTAATCCAATTTGCGAGTTAATACAATTGCTGACTCTATTTTTGGTAATGGGTAAGGGCGAAAATCAGTTCCCGGGGATTTGTCGGACTTCGTTGTTTCCGGTTGATGACAGAGGTGGGGGTACAAAGATAAAAAGGGGTCCTAGAGACACCTGGCCTGGCCTGGCAGTCGGCATGATACGTGAGTTCCAATGGGCCATATTGTTCATTTGAGATTATATTTATTTCTCTCTCCACTAGGAAAGGTGGGATTATTGGAAGAATTATTGCCATTGGTATTGAGTTGGATTCGTCCAAAACCCTTTGAGGGGATTATCACTCACGTCGATCATACGATCATTCACTTCAAGTCCATCCAACATCAGTAGGTAGGCAAACCCCTCGTGCTGTCACATCTCAGATTCACAACGATTTGGCGGTATATGCTTATAAAGTAATTTCTTTGTAGGACTTCTTTGGAGGGGCTATTGTCCGGAGAGGATATTTAGGGATATCACTTTTAGTACAAGATTTTGATACAGGGTGCTTCGCCCACTGTCAAGGACCGATTTGTAAACACCTACAAGTAATCAGAACAGCGGTTCCTTCCTTCTGGGTGTGTACAGGATAGGCTACTCCCTTGAAAAGAACTAACACAGCCATCGAAGGGGCATCCCGAGAATCCTTCTCACTACGAGTCGTTCTGGACGACACTGCCAAGTATAGTATATGCACAGTGTGGAACAAGCAACTATTATACCTTTTTCCGATCAATCTATTTTACTGCACATATAGTTAAACCCTTCAGGCACCTGTACTTCGAGCCCTTAGACATATAGTTAAGCCCTTCAGGCACCTGTACTTTGAGCCCTTAGGTCTATAGTTCAGACCTTCAGGCACCTCAAACATATAATTCAGGCATCCAGATCGAAAACCTCCAGGCTGCGCTTTAGGAAGTTTCAAAGCATACATTTAAGATCCTTGAGCATACCAACCCCTTTTGTGAACAGCGGTGATCACCTCGGTAGGGTATAACTCATTGATATATTTAAGGTGGCGTTACACGTGGTAATTAACACCTGAACATTTATGTATTGGTAGCATTTTATTTGTTTTATAAGGGTATCTTCCGAACCTGACGAAGGTCGACCGGGTGTTTTCTCCTTTATAAGGAATAATTGAAATTATATATTTTTTTTTACTGAACAATCCACTTTTCATTTAGTGACCAACCTTACCCACCCCACCGCCCACTGAGCTAGCCAAGTGTCTGGCCTTAATAGGTTAGGTAAGGCACTATAAATCTTTTTGTTACCCACCAAAGATCACTTTTAACATCTTTCCTGCTCAAGGAATCGATCACCGTAACACAGTATTTTCATTAGGTAATGTTTTGTAAATAATGACTATGTTTTCATGTACTGTATAGTGTTTGGGATATTTGAAGTAAAATAACAGACTGTAGATGCATGGAAACAAAGAGGTTTTTCTTGGTAAAATAGAGTTATAATAAATTCGTTAAACAGCTTTTTCATTTCTCCTGTATTATAAACTTTTGGACATAACTTATCAATGAAAACATCTTCATTTCCATTTATATTTTCTATTTCTAATTCTCCAATGGCTGGGTTCTTGAGTTCCGAAGTCATTTTGACAATTATTCTGATCGTTTCCATATACTTCAGTAATCGGAATTTTTCTTTGAGTAAGCCAAATGTTCGTTCAATTAGTGTACGAAATAGGGCTTCGCGAGACCAAGATATTAGTCTTGGTCATGTCTTGGTCTTGATACAAGACCAAGATCAAGACTTGACTTTTGAGACTAGACCAGATTTTAAATTTTGTTCATTCAAACTCGAAAATACATTTTTCAAAATCTGAATTGCAGTATACAGTTTACAACAAATATGTGTCTGTGGTAAGGAATGTAAAGTCGCAGTGATTAATAAGTATTGCAATTTGTTCGGGATTCCGATTCCACCGCTCTGCCGCAACCGCATCTTACTACTCATCACACAATAATCCATTGAGAAATGGTCAAAAAAAACCTAACTAACATTCCAACCATTTTGAACCTTTTTTCTGGTCAGTCGGGCATCGACCTGTGTGCTGTGTGGGTCTAATTTAATATTTATTTATGATTTCTTAAAAATTATGTTATGAAATGAGAAATTTTTATTTCGCTTACTTCATCCATACAAATTGACCATTGTTAAAGACTGAGAAATACGAAATAACTATTATATGCATATACACTGTTGGACAACTGAATTGAATAATAAAAATTTCTAGACAAATTTTGTCAAGACCAAGACTGAGCCGTTTCGTCTTGGTCTTGAAACATCAACACCAATACCAAGACTACATATATTTTCCAAGACCAAGACCAAGGCTGCTCAGTCTTGGTCTTGGTCTCGCGAAGCTCTAGTACAAAATGAACTAAAAGCTTATTTGTTTTCGTGTTAGATGATCATTGTCCCTAAATGGCTTCAGGAGGAATGCAGATAAGACAACAACGTTGAATTTCCCAATGACTTGCGTTCAATGGTGATGAAACTAGTTAAATTTCGTTTTGTGAGTTGCTCAACTGATAGTAAAATTTCAGACGTTGCCGAAGCGGAAGGAACTCAAAAACTGTCACTAGTTTGACAGATGTGACTTTGTGGTTCTGTTTGTGTGTTATTTCGTTTGATTCCTATCCATTTTCTGTTCGATAATATAAAGAGTTCTTTTCAAAACTAAGCAATTCTTTGGATTGACCTGCATATGCTCAATATGCCTTGAGTATTATCAAAACCGTCTCAACAAATAGAAGCGTGTTTAATGTACTACTTTGAAAGAAAACGTGAGGATGGAGGATCTTTACTTCTACTAACTGCTGTTGGAGACGTAAGTTATATCAATTATATTCATTACCTATCCTATATTTTCTCAAAAGAACTCAAGAAAAATTATACGGTGAATATACAGGGTGTTCCAAATTAAGTCGGCACCATTGCCAACTTCGTTATTATTGATGCTACGAATTCGGTTAAATGGGCAAACTAGTAGCATTTTTAATGGCCTTCTCGAAAACAAAAACAAAATGACAGTCGCATTTTCAGAATAATTCATAAAATGATATTTCTTTCAATGGAACACCCTATATTTTTTTATGCATTTCGATTTGTGAAAACATTCTCAACAACAAAGCTATCACCTTTCTACCTAAAGTGGAAAATGAGCGACAAAAAATGTCTTTGTTTTGGCGAATGAAACCTCATGATTGTCCAAACACCCAAACTTTGTTGAAATACTATTTGTCAAATATTCTCAAGTATATCATAACGATGTCATAAATTATTGCAACTGTCAACTACTGTTCGAATATTTTTCGAAATGCCGTTTTCCCATCAAGAAAAATTTGATATGTTAGAATCCTACTTGGTTTGCCAGAAAAATAGCGTAAGAACACTCCAACGCTACAGCAATTCTTTCCCTGATCGTGAATTACCTAATCGGCGATTTTTTGCTTCAGGAACAATGAAAAAGTTTTTGAGAAGAGGAGAACTAAAAAACGTTTTGTAATATCTGAAGATACAGAAATTGACGTTTTATCCAACTTTGAGGTATATCCAAATCATTCCATCAGAGATTTATCTAGAGAAATAGCTGTTCCACTGTCTGATATTCAACGAATTCTGAAAACACATAAGATTTCTTCCTATGAGTTAAGACCAGTGCAAACACTAGAACCTGGTGATCCTGAGAGACGATTGGGGTTTTGTCGGTGGTTAATGAATAAATGCAGACAAGATCCAAAGTTCTATAGAAATAATATATGGAGCGATGAGGATAATTTTTCGATTCGTGGGATGTATAATAGAAACAATTTCCATTTTTGGGGTAGAGATAATCCATTTCTAGTCCATTCCCACACTCGGCAAAGACGATTAAGTATTAATGTTTGGTGTGGTCTATTTAGAGGCAGAATTATCAGTCCATTTTTTTACCATGGTTCTTTGAAAGGACCCCGTTACATTAATTTATCAACAAGAGTGTTGGAAAAGTTTCTCGATGATCTTAATCTAAAGGCTCGTCAGATGATGTATTTTCAGCAGGATAGAGCACCAGCACATAATGTCAGTGGCGTAAAAAGAATACTGCGAGGCTGTTTTGGAAACAGATGGATTGCCATAAATGATCCTGTTCAGTGGCCCCCTCGTTTACCAGACATGACACCTCTAGATTTTAATTTTTGAGGATTTCTGAAAAATGAGGTGTACAAAATGAAATATAATAATGTAGATGAACTGAAATATAATAATGTAGATGAACTGAAAAATTATATTAAAACTATAGTTAATAGAATTGATGGCCAAAATGTGTTGAATGCCACACGTAGTGTCATTAGAAAGGCCCAAATATGTGTTCAACAATAAGGCGGTTTTTTTGAACATTTACTCGATATTTTATAGCGCTTATAGCGTTTGTTATAAATGTTTCCTATTGATGAAACTGTCTTATTTTCACCTTTAAAAAAAAGTCAAATGAGATTTGTTGTTGAGAATGTTATTAAGAATCGAAATGAATGAAAAAATATAGGTTGTTCCATTAAAAGAAATATCATTTAATGAAATGTTCTGAAAACGCGACTGTCAAATTTTTTTGTTTTCGGCATCGATAAAGCCATTAAAAATGCTACTAGTTTGCTTATTTAACCGAATTCATAGCATCAATAATAACGGAGTTGGCAATGGTGCCGACTTAATTGTGTAATAGTTTAGATTGAATATTTGTCGATTGTTGATTTCAGAGGATTGCAGATGCATTGAATTTGAGTATAACTATTGCTAACCGTTTTTCAACTAAATATAATTAGGGGTGAAGTATTCAGCAGTCTATTAAAACCGCAAAAATGAGTTAAATAGTGGTAAGTATTGATGATTTCAATCAAAGTGCCATTCAAAATGTGATACATTATTTCACAACAATAATTTCAGAGAAACATATCAATTAGAAAACTTTGAAAAATGAACTGAAAAAAACGTGATCTCTCAAATTTTGTAAGACAAATTCTAAAGAAAATTGGTTATTCATACGAAAAATATCATATAGGAACAATTTTCATATGATGACATGAAACTTAAGAAAGAGGGTTTTCGCTAGTTTGTATTCTGGGATGAAACTTGGGTATTCAAAAATTCAAAGCCCAAGGTTGGATCCGTAGTTCAGTAAGTTAATGAAACTTCAGGAGGTTCTTCAGGGATGGTTAACCAACATTTTCTCAAGTTTTGGACCTCGAGGACCCTGTGCGAAAAAAGTAGGGGGGGGGGAACTGCAATATTTTTGACCTCTCTCCGATTTTTCCTCGATTACTTTTTTCTCTTACGCCCTACGGAAAAAACATATCGATACTTTTTTGTAGAACGTAAAATTTTATACAATTTTGACTGAAAAAACATGTTTGTATGTGAATTCGCTACCGAGGTATGGCACGTCAAAAACAAGGTCATGTTTCAAAATTTGCTAAGAAGCGACAAAAAATGCAAAATTACAGCTTATTTTATCTGTTATACCCGAATTATGATGAAATGTTGTAGTAATTATGGTTCTTAGTTAAAGTCACCAACTTTGGACACCCCACTCCTCCTTCCCCCACCCAACTCCAATATTCAAAAGCTAACTTTCTGATGAAAGCCAACCATACCTATTTACATCATTTTGGTATTGATATCAGTTACTTTTTGGATCGATATCCCCCCGTTCCCCTAGATAATTATACCAGGACAGGAAGAAAAAAAGACGTAGTCCTTTCGTGAAAAAAATAAATGTAAATTTGTACTCATTACATTTCCTGCCGAGATTTCTTAGCCGCTGGTTCTGCTCGTAACAGCTCGTCGTCCTCCTGAGCGATAAGGCTGTCAATGATGTCGCTGTCGTCGTTTTCGTCCGATATTTCTGGTGAGTCTTCCTCGATCAAATCAGTTGCGGGGGCGTTTTCGCAGGAGTGGCCTGTGCAGTGCTTGCACATTGCTGAGCATCGGAGACCTGCTTTCTTGCAGCCGCAAGCTCCGCTGCTACAGCCTTTGCTGCACTTGCAGGAAACAATATGGAGGATGTGTCACATCCACGACGTGTAAATGCAGAAATTAATTTTTCATTGTTGTACCTTGTTTGGCAAGCACTGTGCACTTTTACTTCACTCAACTCACGCAGAAACTGTTCATCTGCCGAAAGTTTCCTTTTTCACTGGACTCCAACAGTCTGGAAACTCCTCTGGCTTTCACTACAGTTAGTTCACCTGCTTCAACTTCTCCTTTACAAATAAAGCACAAGTCTGATCCACGAGATGTAGACGCCATCTCAGAAAATTACCCAAAAACCAAAACTGTCACTAAAACTCGATGCTCCTTTCGCTAACAAAGTTATTCACTTCAAGAGCTGAAGGTTTCTGATGTTACTTCTAACTTAATCTTATATATACTCTGAGTGGTTAAACACTCTCTGTCCCATTTTTACCAATCCCTAATTTTAATTTTCTTATTACCTAATTTGACTATTTTACCTGAGGTACTTATACCGTTCTATAATTACTATTTTTCGATTTCTTCTTGGAATTAATGGATAATAGAGTCATGTTGAAATCATAAAATGAAAAGTGATCTAATATAACCCCAAAAATCGAAAACAAATTGGTCTAGGTAGCGCAGGCAGAATAGACAAATTTCAGCCTTCTATGTTGAATATTGGCTCATCGTTTGGATTTCGCAGTTCTACAGGAGCAGTGTTGTAACATCTATTGTTTTCCAGCTTTTTACTGCTGTAGCTGATCACACACTGCCCTAGGCCCGACACTCTCTTGTCCTTGAGAGGAACGACTTGACACCTGGTGGGCAAGCAAAGGTGGGGGTTATCTAAAGTTGGTGATATCAAGTAGGAATTATAATAGCAACTACATTTCATCATAATTCTTGTATAACAGAAGAAATAGGGTGGAATTCTGCATTTTGTAGCGAAATTTGAAAAATTACCTATTCTTTGAAGCGCCATATCTCGGTAACAAATTGACACACAAACATGTTTGAGGCAACAAATTCATAGGGAATTTGACGATCTACAAAAAAGTAAAATGACGTTTTTGCTGTTACGTGAGGAAAAAAAGTTATTGAGGAAAAACCACACCTAGGTCAAAAAATTTGCAGTTCCCCCCCCCCCTACTTTTTTAGCACAGGGTCCTCGAGGTCCAAAACTCGAGAAAATGTAAATCGACTATCCCTAAACAACATCTTGAACGACCAGGACATATAGCCACAGCCTGTCCTGAAATATCCGAAATTGAGAAAATAGCCTAGCCACTGCCTACATTGGTGCCTGAAAAACAACAACAAGAAGAAATACCCATAGATATAACTGACAACACAACCTCAAATAAGAGAACATCGTCAGAATTATCCAACCCCACCACAGAAACCCCCTCGAAATCCTCGAGTGATATCATCTCCACTGTACCCAATGTTTCTAAACGCAAGAAATATAAAACGAACACAGAAACTGAAATATTCACATCGTGCAAATCAATGATACACCCCGCCAAAATTGCTATTGAAGAAGCCTCTCCTTCAACAACTTCAAACTTTCAGAAATTAACCAGTTTCCTAGATAATTCCTTTGGAAGCTCCGAACATCTCAAAGTTGCAAAAGAATATACCAAGGATATACACGGCCTTCTTGAACTCCTTGCGATGATTCATCCAGTAACAACCGAGAGAAGCATAAAACCAGCTAAACAAAGAATTTGAAACGGCATCGAATGTATCACTCTCAGAATCAGAAAGTGAATTAAGTTTGGGAGCCTCCGAACTTAAATTTTAAAAAACAAAAATTACTTTAAAAAAACTCGAAAACCAAAAATTATGAGTTACAACGTATTTTTATTAGCAATGTCAAAGCCAATGGTACAATTATAACTAAATAAGAAATGAAATTTGTTCTTCTGCATCCAAGTTTCCTGTTATTGCTTTAACAACATTTCCCATAATATTGATCAATCCACGTTTTTTGCGGTATATTGTTGTTGTTGGGAATATCTGTGTTAGTTTTCTTTGAATTTCATTGGATTGGATTCGTACATATTCTTGATAGATACTTTGAATGTCGAATATCCTGATGAAAGTCCAGTAGTTGACGATATTGCGGGCTGTACCAAGCTTTTGGGGTAGCAGTCCTTGGTTTTCTGTAAATTTCGTTGTTATTACTCCACTTCGTTCGGCAGATCCGAGGGTGCAGCAGGTGAATCTGGAAAAATAGGGTGTCTTAGATTGTCGAAATGTACTCTTCGTGTTAGATTTTCGGAATTCGCTATGATACAGGTGTTGTCTTCATTAATTTGGATAATTTTACTTGGTCCTAAATAGCGGTTTTTTCATTTGTTCCTTTCACTTTCTGGGTCTTCTCAAATACTTGATTTCCAACTTTAAAAACGTTTTGGTTTGTTTGTTTCTGGTTTCGATTCGTTATGGTCCTGGTCTTTTCGTTTTGTAGTTTTTCTTTGACTTTCTCGTAGGTTAAAGATATTTTTTTCCGATGATCTTCCACATATTGTCCGTAGTATTGTTGATCGTAGAATATATCATATGGGTTCCTTGAAGCGGTATGTCCATACAAAAGTTCCAAAGGGGTATATCCTGTTGCTGAATGTATAGAGTTGATGTATCCGATAACGGCATATGCCATGAGTCTTGTCGGTGTGTCTGTAGAATGTTCTTTTACGATTCTGTAATGCTCCGTTAAAGTTCCATGTAGTCTTTCAATCAATCCATTAGATTGAGGATGTTGAGGTGTATTGAAGTGTACATTGACTTTGTGTAGTTTTATGAGTGATGAAACGGTCTCGTTTTCGAACTCTGTCCCGGAGTCGAACGTTATAGATTCCGGTACTCCAAAGTTACGAAAAACAATTTATCTGCTATTTCTATAGCGTTCTTGCTTTGGACAGGATACGCTTGACCAAATTTAGAGAATTCGTCCACTATGGTGAAAAATTTTTGACCTTCGATTGTGAATAGATCGGCATTCAATTTCTCGAAGGGTTTCGTTGTGGTCTCTGTGATTCTGAGAGGTATCGTTGGTCGATGTCTTTCATATTTAGTTTTCTTACATACCAAACAAGAATTAATGAAATTTTCAATTGATTTTTCATGTTAGGCCAAAAGTACTTTCTATTAATGTATTTGTATGTTTCATTTATACCGCGATGGTTAGTTTTTCCTTCGTGGTAGTTTTTTATTAATTCTTTTTGCTCTGCAGGGTCGTCTATGGTGATGGTTCTATTCACGCACCTTATCAAAATCGGGTGGTCTTTATTGAATGTTGTACAGAACGTCTTACAGAAATCTTTGTACATTTTTTCCTTATCGAAGAAACAGAAATATTTTTCCGAGGTTCACAATATTGAATCAAAAAAGATTTGATTTCATCTTCGTTGTTATTTTGCGATATTTGGACATGGATGATGACTTGTTTTCCTCGTCGAATGATTTTGGGCTGCACAGGGTTGTTGAAAACAGTGGTGATAATGAACTGCTTTTCTTTTTTGTCGATCGCATCTTGAATAATCGATATGCTGTCTGGCGGGTCTGATTCTTGTCTGGAATTCATAGTGATTTCCGTATTTTCGGGTGTGTATTCCCGTCCATTTGTTCTGAAAGTTCAGGTGGTGAATTGGGTAATTGATGGTTTCTTTCTTGATTATCAAGATCCATTAGTTCTGGAGTGTTCAATTAGCTACGGTGGTCTTCCTCCATATTTACTAAATCGTCAAGTAGTTGATCTAGTTCGGGATCCATCTCAACCTGTGTCGATCTGACATCGATGTCCATGGGATTGATTTGTATTCTGGAGAGGGCATCGGCATTTGTATTGTATTTCCCTTTTTTATATACTACAACATAGTCATACTCTTCGAGGCGTAGTCTCCATCTGGCTAGTTTCATATTAGGTTCTTTTAAAGAGAAAAGCCACTGTAGTGGGCGGTGGTCAGTGTAGATGGTAAATTTTCTTCCATATAAATAAGGGCGGAATGTCTTTGTGGCCCAAATGATGGCTAGTAATTCTTTCTCAATCGTAGAATATTTCTGCTCGGTATCGTTTAGTGTCCTTGATGCGTAGGTGACTGATTTGTCGTTTCCAACTTCACCTTGTGATAATACGGCTCCAAGGGCAACGTTACTGGCATCTGTAGTCAATATAAATGGCCTTGAAAAATCTGGAAACTGTAATATTGGATCATTCAATGAAATTTTCTTACAATTTTCGAAGCTTTCAATGAATTCCAATGAATGAATGACCTTGGCGTTTTTCTTTAGGCATCTGGTCAATGGCTTGGTGAGTTTAGCGAAGTCTTTTATAAACCTTCGATAGTAGCCAAGTAAGCCTAGGAATCCCTTTATCTCTTTTTGTGTCTTAGGTATAGGAAAGTGTTGAACAGCTTTCACTTTCTCTGGGATTGGCTTGACCCCTTCTGGCGTGATGATATGCCCGAGGTAGCCGACCTCTTTTCTTAGAAATTCACTTTTATCTAGTTGGATTTTGAAGTTGGATTGCCTTAATCTTTCGAATACTTCTCTCAGACGTTCTATGTGTTCTTGTAAAGATGTCGAAAAAACTACATTATCGTCTAGATATACTAAACACTTCTCATTCTGTATGCCTCGTAAGATGTTGTCCATAACGCGTTGAAAAGTAGCAGGGGCATTTTTCAACCCGAATGGCATGCGTTGGTATTCATAGTGACCATTTTCAGTGCTGAAAGCCGTCTTCTCAAAGTCACGTTCTTCCATTTGTACTTGATGAAAGCCTGAAGCAAGATCAAGGGTCGTGAAATATTGGCTTCTCCCAAGTTGGTCCAGTATTTCCGTGATATTGGGAAGTGGATATTTGTCGTCCACCGTTTTCTGATTGAGCTTCCTATAATCGATCACTAGTCTCCATTTCTTTTTTCCAGATGCGTCCATTTTCTTGGGCACTACCCATATAGGTGAGCTCCATGGTGACGTAGATGGTCGTATGATTCCTTGTTGTAACATAGACTGAATTTGGGATCGGACCTTTTGCTAATGTATTTGAGGGTATCTGTAAGATTTGGTGAATATTGGGGTATCGTCTGTCAATTTTATATTGTGTTTGATTTGGTTATTGAAAGTGAGAGGAATTTGTTCGCAGTGAAATATATCCTTATAGTCACGGCAGAGTTGTTGGATCGCTAATTTTTCTTCAAGATTCATGTGTTCCAATCGTATGTTCTTCAAGTTTTTGTTTCGAAGATTTTCATAGTGGTTTTCATTTATCTGTACTCCTGGTTCGTCAAAAGTATTGATTTCAAATGCTTCTATTGGCTCAATTTCCACAATGTGTTCCGTTCTTGGCCATAACTCAAGATGAAATATTGATTTTTTTGATTGCATAGATCGTCTTGGTTTAGCTTGATCTTTATCGAAGTTGAGTGGGATAATCGCTTCCTTCGTGACCAGGGCGTTCTTGTTCAGGTCAACAGTTGCTCCAATATTTCGAAGTAAATCGATTCCAATGATTCCATCATATTTGGGGTTGAAATCGAATATATAAAATTTTTGGTAGATGTCCTGCCTTTTGAACATTTTTGTAGTGGTATAGTTATACTATATTTGTGAGTAGATGTGTTGTGGGCAGACTGTATCTGAAAAGGATCTTCCTGAATGTGTTGTGGGTAAAACGTACTTGCAACCCCTGGGCTAATGAGTGTTTTTGTGGATCCGGTATCGATCATGAATTTTGTTTTGGTTTCTGGTATAATAATATATGGAAGTTTGGAAAACGTTGTTGCATTGATAATTACTACATTGTCTGATTGTTCGATGGGGTAATCTGAAAATTTTGATCTTCATGCGATTCGTTTTCATATTCATTTTGGGGTTGTGCTGTTTCGGTTGAATATCCTGGTTAGTAGTTTTCTTCGATCTGATCGGTTGGATAATATTGGTCGTATTGATAATCTTGATATTCCGCTGATTGGTCTCCATCTTCTTGCCAGAATAGTTCTTCTGCTATAAAATTGGGTTTAGGTTTAAGCTGCGTATTTTTTGAAAAATTTCCCGAAGATGTGTCCATTGGGGTTGGTCTAGAGAGTGGGCGATATAGATTAGATTGAAAAACATTTCTTTGTGGTGGTCGAAATTGTTGGTTGCCTTGAGGTTGGGTAAAATTCCAATTAGGTTGCCTTGAAGGTGGTCTCTGAAACGTTGGCTGATTCGCAGGTACGAATGGTCTTATTGGTCTGGGTACAAAATTTTGGCGGTTTTGAGGGGGTGCTTGCATGGGTCTAACTTCTTGATTTCTTGATTGAAAGTTGTTGAAATTTGGTGGAGATGTTCTAGGTTCTCTTCTCTGTTGCTGAATCAGATTGTTCGTTCTGTTCCTGGCATATGGAATATTTTCTTCACATAAAACTTTTGCAAGTGCTGTTTCAATATTTGTGGGTCCTCTTGAACGAATTATTGATCCAAGTGGTTCCTTCAGTCCGGTGAGGAAAGCTTTCAATGTGAAGATATCGTATAAAGTGGTTTTGACTGCTCTCACTGGTGCATTGGGTTTGTTGCATGCGAGGTTTGAAAGAAGTAAGCTTCTTACGTTTTGACATCTAGATCCATATTGTTGGGGTGATTCGTTCATTTCTTGTCTCAGGAGCATGAGATCTCTGAGTAATGAATTTTCGTCGCGTTCATTAGCGAAGTTTCTTTGGAGTAAGTTCCGAAGTTCGTCCCATGACTTGACTTCTCTTGCTCCTGTAATAGTTTTGGCTCTCCCTGTAAGCTTGTTCTTGATGCAGGTTACCAAAAATTTATTGATGAATGCAAGTGGTTCCAATGGTTTAGAGAACTGATTGACTATGAAGTCACAAGCTTCGATGAAATCGGCAAGTTCTGCAGGTTCGCCTTCGAATTTTGGAATAGCATCCAGGTAGCTAGTTTGAAATGCAGTCGTCATTTCGTTGGTTTCCTCCTCTAGACTATTTTCACTTGCGTTGTTTTCAAGATTTATGTTTGAAATGAGAGTGGTGAGTTGGTCAATATCAGACATAAAATTGCGAAGAAACAAGGAAATAATGATAATAGGAAAATTAGGAATTGAGCAATCACTTACATTAAAATAAATATGTTCATTGGTACAAATGGATTGGTATATCCTTGATTGGCACTGGTAATCCAATAATTTGGCACTGATAATCCAATAATGGCACTGATAATCCAATAATGTGTATTGTTCAATTCACTTATTTTGCAATAGTTCAATTAAAGTTCAATAGTTTTTATCAATAGTTGGAAATAACTCTGACGATTTTGTTCGAAATCTTCCGGGAGCCCACGAACTTAATTTTTAAAAAACAAAAATTACTTTCAAAAAACTCGAAAACCAAAAATTATGAGTTACAACGTATTTTTATTAGCAATGTCAAAGCCAATGGTACAATTATAACTAAATAAAAAATGGAAAAAGCATATATTTATAAGTTCATGTTATCTCGGATAAAAATGCAGAATTCAGCGGATTCTATGTGTCCAGCCCGATGATCTTCAATGTAAATGCACTCTGGGATGCTGTCTTCGTTATCTACACAATACGGGGAATCGTTACATAACAAGTGATATTTCCCAAGACACTTTCTGAATCAACCTTTCCCCTTTTTAGTGGCCTATTGCTCTAGTGGAATATAAATGGGGTATTTGCCCATTTAGAACGGCTTCATCTCCTGAAAAACGAACTGAATCCTCCTATTATGTGTCTTCAAGAAACCAACTTTAGAGATCAACATATATACAATATGAAAAATTATGAAGGATATCATGAAAATAGAACAAACCCGAACATTGTCAGTGGAGGAGTGTCCATTTACATACACAAACAGATAGAAACCAAAGAAATTCCTCTCACGACGAACATAGAAGCTGTCGCAATCTCAATTTCAACCCCTTTCAAAGCTAGTATATGCAATATCTACATTCCACCTAATGTAAACATAGACCAAAACGAAATAAATAACTTATTCGAGTGATTACCCAAACCAAGAATTATACTAGGTGACTTCAACTGCCATAACATCATCTAGGGAAGCGACAAAACTAACAAAAGTGGAAAAAATCTTGAAAATCTTATAAATTCAACAAATCCCAACATATTGAATACAGGAGAGAAAACAAGGATCAACTGTTTTTCCGGTACTTTCTCAGCCCTAGATCTCACAATCAGTGATGACTCTTTATTTCCACATCTGTCCGGGGAAGTTCTACCACATCCATATGATAGTGATCATTTTCCTTCAGTTATAACGAGCACAAAAACCCTGAATAACACGAACCCAGTACATCAACAATGGAGACTGAAACAGGCCAACTGGTCAAAATTTTCCCAGGCCATAGAAACAAACATTGATGAAAACCAATCTATGAAAGATCACATTGACGATATAGTTGAACAATTTTTCGATATTATCAACAATGCTGCAACATGCTCCATAGGAAAAACTTCTCCAAATATAGGCCGTACGCCAGTCCCGTGGTGGAGCCAAGAGTGTCAGGAGGCTATGAAACAAAAAAATAAAGCATTCAATAGCCTTAAGAGACAAAGTTCCGAAGAAAACATATTTAGTATATCTGAAAACAGACATACACGAAGCCTTTGCAACTAAGATAATATCGACGTCCTGATATCCTTTCTGAAGTTAACCAATATCACCAAAGACATTAATGAAAACAAAATACACCAACTGATTTTTTTTATTTGAGGATATATTATTATTTATGCTGGATGCTGTACTGAATTTATTTCTGGGCAGATCTGATTGTTCAAAAACAAAGATTTGTGATAACCATGGAGATAAACCAACAAAATTTTCTGCATGGGTTTGAATTCCAACTATTTGTTATTATGAAGTAATTATTACATTATTCAACTAGTATTGCATCTTTCTATCATAACCTCAACTGTCATACCTCTACCCCCACCCCTTGGTCACTATCACCCAAACAATTTGAATAGGGGAAGTAGTAAGTGTGACACGTAATAGAAAAGGTAATTTCATGAGGAATTCAACCATGGAAATTTCCGCTACCCAACTTTCTATTTTGGCGCCCTCTTCCGGAAAAAACAACTGATCTGTATTTCATAATATGATACTTCATTTGCAAAGCTAATTTGACATAAATTCGATGACAATGCATTAGAGAATTTTTCCAAGAAAAAAAAACAAAATGGCGGCTCCAAAATGGCGGACAAGATTTGAAATTATGGTCTGATTTGATTCAAACTTGATAATTGATGGTTTTCAGGGTCGGAAATTAAAAATTGTTTGTCAATGCAGAAAAAATAAGATGGTGGTTCCAAGACGGCGGACGAAATTTGTGATTATGGTCCGATTCAAATCAAAATTAGTATGTGGATATTTTCGGGGTCGGAAGTTATGATTTATTTGTCGATACAAAAAACGATCATAATTACAAATTTCGTCCGCCATATTGTAGCCACCATCTTGTTTTTTGCACTGACAAATAATTTATGATTTCTGACCCTGAAAACCACCACTTATCAAGTTTGAATCAAATCAGATCATAATTTTAAATCTTGTCCACCATTTTGGAGCAGCTATTTTGATTTTTTACTCAGAAAAATTCCATAATGCATTGTCACCGAATTTGTCAAATTAGCTTGCAAATGAAGTATCATAATTTGGAATACGAATCAGTTGTTTTTCCCGCAAGAGGGCGCCAAAATAGAAAGTTAGGTAGCGAAAATTGACATGGCTGATTTCCTTATGAAATTGCCTTTTTAATGATGTATCACACTTACTACTTTCCCTATTCAAATTGTTTGGGTGACTAAGGAGTGGGGGGAGAGGTATGACAGTTGAGGTTATGATAGAAAGATGTCCCACTCGGATTAAAAATCGGCATGTTTTTGCATTTTATTCACAACACCTGTGTTTTGAAGATATTCGATCTATTTCGTTTTCGGTGCCCCACCCTGTATATAATCCTCATAATGAACAGGAGGTTTCAATTGTCTTTTCCTTGAGGACCTTATGGTTTCATCTCTTGATATTGACATATCTTCTGCGCTTTCTTCTTCATGATGTACTGAGGAAGATCCTTGATTTGATAAATAATCTGTTAGTAATGCTGCCGTTGACGCTATTGGTGGTTCTGCAGCTGGAGATTGTTCTCGTTTATCATTTCCTTTCAATGAATTCGGGGAATAGGTCTCAAATGGGGTCTATTAGAACTAGATTTCGGGATCTCCATTTCTGCTTACAATTTCTCCTGGTAACCAGTTTCTTGTAGACATTTGTACTATCACTGGTTCGTCAACTACTGCTTTTGATAATGAATTTTCATTCTTTTCATAGTGGTTTTTTGTCATTTCCTGACTGAACTGCAAAATTTCGACATTTCTTTCTGTATTGAACAGAGGTTTCAGTTGAGCTCTCGAACGTGTTCAATTTTCAACCCATCAACATTTCATGTTTCAATGTGCCGCTCAATCAAGCCATTTAATTGGCTATAGGTGGGACTGGATGTAGTGTGGTTTACATCAAGTTCTTTGAGGAAAGTTTTGAAATTATTTCATTGGAAAGGTGGTCCATTGTCAGACATGAGAACAGCAGGTGATTATGGAAAGTTAAACAAATTCTGAATGGTAATCACAAACCACCAGAGGCCCGATTCTCGAAATCGATCATTCCTGGAGCTACACGTTCGCGAGCATCTGTTTATTTTTGTTACATGTAAAAAATGTATTTCCTTCACACTTTTCGTTCACGAACGTGTACGCTCCGGAGAACGATCGACCTCTAGAATTGACCCCCAGATAGTATTCAGTTCCAACATTCAGGGAATCAACCTCAATTTTTTCCCATGGCAAATCAGGTATGGGATGAGGCAGAGGAGGACGTTTTTTTTATTGGATCTAGAATATCCGAGACTAGTCATGCATGATGATACTGAAGCAGTTATTTGTTCATTTATGTTTGGCAAAAATACTGAATCTGGAGCACGCTTCTCTCAGGAAATGACTCCTTGATGAATTTAATGAATAATATTGGATATATCCATCCTATGGTCCTTGGGAATTATCAATTGGTTTCCTCTCGAAAGAACTTTACGTTTCTCATCAGAAGCTAGTATTACTGATCTTACACTAAAATCATCAACAAAATGGTTTCTTCACATTATTCAAGAGAGTAAGTCAGGGATATATAGTTCTTTTCCAGGAACATATTTCAATTCACTGTCATATTTCAATAAACGTAGTCTTTGTAAACGTGGGGACGATGAATCCATTTGTTCATTCATCAGGCATAATAAAGGTTTTTGGTCTGATATTGCAACGAATTTACTACCATATAGATGATAATAGAATTTTTCACATCCAAGCACAACTGCAAAAAGTTCTCTATTTGTGCATAATTCTTTGGTGCCTGATTTAGAGACATTAACCAGAAAGCTATGGGATGACTATTTTGACTTATATGTCCCCCAAGACCGTATTGGCAAGCATCTGTGGCTAAGACAACTTGTATACTAGGATTAAAAAAATTTAAAACCGGTGCTTGGCTTATGAGCGGTTTTAGTCTATTGAAAGCTCTATTTTAGGGACTGTAGTCTTTCCATGACCACACAGTATCTTTTTTCAATGGTGACCGTACGGGTGCAGTTTCTTCGGCAACATTTTCCATGAATGTACCCAAATAATTCACCATGCCTAGGAACAGCTGTAATTCTCTTACATCATGGGGTTTTTCAATAGCTTCAATTTTAGATTCGTCAATTTTCAAATCTTCTCCAGATATTATATGACCCAAAAATGAAATTCCTTTAGAGCAAAGTTCTTTTTTGAATCTAATATTTTTCTCACCAGCTTTCTCTAATAACTTTTTCAGTCTGTGGTTATGTTGATTAAGTGTATTCCCAAAAATTGAAATAAAGTCATATGCCAATGTCCCCTCGAGACCCTCTATCAGATCGTTGATATAAATTTGAAATATACGGAAAACGTTCAAACTTGTGTCTTCTAAAAGGTGTTATGAATGTACAAAGTTCAGAACTTTTTTCATCTTTTGTTATCTGATAGAAGGCTGAAGATGCATCCAATACTGTGAAATATTCGAGCAAATACCGTTTCACTAGTAAGTGGTTCTAAATGTTGACAAACAATATACTCATTCAGCGGTCTTGGATCAATGCAAAGGCGTATAGAACCATCTTTTCATGGCATTCACCCATTCCGTGGCTTTTTCAACTTTGGTAATTACCCCTTGTTTTTCCATGTTTTCCAATGCCTGTTTTACAGGCTCATGCAGGGCAATCGGGATTTCCCTGCTTCTTGCTGCACGGGAAACTGCATCGTTTCGAACTTTAATGCTAGAGGGTTTCCCAAAACAACCCAAGTCCTCTGAAAACATCTGAACATTGATCAATCATATTCTTTGACGACTGACTTTTTTTTAGGTAGTGCACTCTTTTAATCAAGTTCAACGTCACACAAGCTTTCAATCCAAAAATTGGTTCAAAATTACCTTCTAAAATATAGAAATCATAGCATTTTCTCAAGTCTTCATATCAACATTGATTTTACAAATACTCAGCACATTCAATTTTTATTTGTTGTAAACTAATGATGACTTTTCATTTTTCATTATTTTAAGTTTTAGTGTAATATTTTCGTAAAATTTCATGGGTAGAATATTGGCTTTACTTCCTGAATCAAGTTTCAATTTGACTGCTATGCCATTTACAAAAATTATTTCAGACAAATGAATATTTTCAAAATGATGAATAGTACATACCTCATCGCTATATACATAACTTTCTATTTTTAGATAGTTTACCTCTTATCTATCATCCTCATTATCGCTTTCTTTTTCATACTTTATATCGAAGATTCCTTCCCTAACAGTCTGCAGAAAATGGTTTTGTTTTCCACACCTTTCACAAGTTTTACCCCATGCTGGACATTTCCCATAGTTATGTGACGTATCACAACGTTGACATCTGAACTGCTTTGTGTCCTTGGTGGATATACTTTTCCTGTTATGCTGCTCGCCTACTCGTTCTTCATTTTGACTCTTATTCAGATCACCTAAAGAAGTAATTAAAGTTTGAACGGCAACTTCTGATACAAAAAATTTAGCCTCCAATGTTGAATATAAATGGGAGAGTAATTTTAATCCTAGATCTTCTAGACTGTCAGAATTACTAACAGAATTAACCAAAGAAATATTATTTATTTCATTACCACAGTCGACACGATCTTCTGTATCGTTAATAATACTATGAACATTATCTTTATCGATATAAGCAATATTATTTTTTGTATTGAATGAATTTGCAGGACGGTTTCTAAATGGGTTCTCGAAACATGCAGTTCTTCAAAGGTGGATTTACATTTACAAATATTACTGAAGGGGCATTTTACATATTCACGTTTTCGAGTATGGTCGTAAATATGAAGTTTATTTAAATAACTTACAATTCTGATTTTGAAAGCAATCGGCAGTATAATTGCAATTGAAAGTACATTTCGATGCCTTAATTCGCAGACCCATTAACTCCACGTATTTTCCAAGGAGTTAGCTGGTTTGCGAATTAAGGCATCGATTTTCTAGTCTTCATTTCGTCCTACTCACACCAGCTGACATGAGTTTGCCTTGTTTCCTAGATTCTTCATCAGTTCTGCATATATCCACACATTTCACTAATGTAAGGATCTTTTCTTGTAGAAGTTTCTCCCTCAAACAGTCATTGAGTAAACTACACACTATTCTATCCCTCATTAGTGATCTCTCTAAATTCCAAATCCACAGTTGGCAGATTTTTGTTTGAGCAGAGTATCCGTACTGGTCCTTGGTTTGATCTTCTTTTTGACTACATGTGAAGAATAGGAATCTAATATGTGTTTCAGTTTTATAAGGTTCAAAATGATCTGTGAGTTTTCTCAAAATTGTTTCGACAGTTTTCTTTTCCTCCTCATCAAAATTCTGTGTTTTATACATATCGATCCCACAGTTACCAAGAATATGAAGTAAAATTGTCCTTTGCTTTCCTTCGCTTCCTTTTTCCATCTAAGTTGCTGTCCAATTCAGATTTATTTTCTGTTTCCAATTTGACCATCATGATGCATGATCAGTCCCTGGTTCGAAGGCTTTTGGAGAAAGCAAATTTGGCATTGAGTGCATCGTAATTTGCAATAGTTCACGCTGCAACCATGTTATATTATAATGTTTTAGTGTTGTTTCACTATTTAAGTTATTGATCCCTTACTATTATACAGTGCATTCTATTTAAAAGGAGCCACCTTGAAGAACTGTTGGTACAATGATTTTCAGGAAAAAACATTTCAACAATAGCATGTCACCGATATTTCCAAATGGATCACCCTTATATTGTTTCGCATTATTGCTCCATGATGAGCAGATTTCAATAAAGTATAAAATATATGGTCTGAAGCTTATGGTTCGGGAGCTACAAATTGTTTGTGTTGAAAATGAGCCACCCTGAATAACTTATGAAACAATTATTTGCAGTTAAAATAAAGAAACACGTCAACAATCATACAGGAGGCCACATTTTGAACTATTCGTTATAGAGACAAATATGGAAGCAATAAATCAGAAAAATAATCTGCCAATCCAGCGACCAGGAAAATGACCATCCAAAAATTGTCGCATAATAAGGAGGTGCACCATCCCGCTGAAAAACTATTTCATTTCCGAATAAATTCATTTCCTCCTCAACTGCCCTATTGATGCACGGTATCATTCGATTCTCTAACATTTCCAAATATTTCTCACCATTCCAATTATCGTCGATAAAAAAGATCCTATGATGTGGTCACCTAAAATTCCTGCTCAAACATTCCGTTTTTGAAGTCGTTGGGTATAAATGGGATTCGAACCACTCCAATATCGACAATTTTACCGATTCACCTCTCCATTCAAAATAATTGTACTTTCATGCGAGAAATATGTTATACAAGAAAGTCTGATGCAAGTTAATTCGTTCAGTGAGACTTTCACAAAACTCGATACGTCTATCGTAATCATCTTCGTTCAATTCATGAACTAGTCTAATCTTATATGGATGAAATTTGTACTCAAGAAGGATCCTGAAAACATTTGTACGACTGATTCCTGATTCTCGAGATAACTTAGTAAGATAATGCTTATTTTCCATTAGTCCAACGTGCCCTAAAACTGCAACTGCATCGTTGACAACTACTGAACGGCTCTGCTTTTTATTGTTAACAGATACAGTTCCCATAAAGGACCCCACACTTTTCTTATGTAAAGTGGCGACCGGTCAAATTTTCTGAAAGTTTGGTATGTTGTTGTACCCGACTCAGTAACCAAAAGCGTCAATGGGCCCAACCCAATCCTATGGCTAGTTTTCTGAAGTTGAAAATTGCCCAGATTTTCGGATTTATTTTTTATTTATTAAAAGTTAGATTGGATTTCTGTTGCATGCAGACGTTTACTACATGTTCTAGTAATGAAATTAGTGGATACGTATGATTAAAAATATTTATATTTACAAGGTGATTCACGAATGTATGACGGTAGATTTTTGCCAAAAATAACTTTTTCTACTGTGACGTCAGGGAGGCATATTTTTGAAACGTTCTCTTCGATAAAGTATTTTGACGAGAAAATATTGCACAGTACACATTTTTCATACAGGGTGTTTCACAGAGAGAACCACCAGACAAAATTTTTTTTTTTAGGATCAATTCGGAACCCTGTATTTATGGATTGATTTTTGGGAAAAGTAATACCACAAACATATGTGTGTCTCTAATCTCCAAAATGTTCAAGGTGGTTTATTCATAGGAAGGTATTTTATTTTGGGAAAAGTACAAAAAACATGAACAACCTGTATTAAAAAATTTCCTCGGTCAAATGTAACTATTTTCTCACTATATATAGATTTTCATACCATCTTCAGAGGTATGAATTCTGAATCCGATACTATGGCCAGTTTTCGAGATACAGGGCGTTGAAGTGGAAAATTACTGATTTTATCAGTTTTTTCTTCAAATTGAAAAGCCGGATTGATTATGTTGCGCCTATGAGTTTAATATGAATTTCGGTCAGATGTACATGGAAAGGTGCAGCTAAAAATATTTACTGTTACAGGGTTATTCACGAATAAATCACAATAGGTTTTTGCAAATACTCAAAATTCTAAATTTCCGTCATAGATAAATTATTCCATGAAGTTAATACTCAGTTGTCTACAATTTTGAGTCTGAAATACTTCAATATGATTACTTTTCATACAGGGTGAGCCATACAGCCAACCATACCAAAATTAATTATGCTTTGAAATAATTGAAATGAGAACTTTTTTAGTGAATTTTGAGTAACTGTATAACATTACATCAAGTATGCATAAGAATTTTAAATATACAAGGTGATTTAGTTATAACCACCTACCAAAAATATACATGTTTGTCCGATATAAGTAATCGACAAGCTTTTATACACGTGGCAACAAAGATGATAATCAGAAGTTTTTTATTTATTCAACACTTTATAAACAAATATAATTTAACATTTAATGATTCTTTTATGATATAGGTACAATATCTACGAAGCATTTTGTCCTGATCAGCATCAGGGTGCTGTTAACGGAACATTACAATCTTAAGTGTTTTTTACATGAAGCTATAGATTTTTACATACAATATAACAATGATAACCAATGTTGATAAATAATATTAATAATTATGTCTAAAATATTCACAATAATACAGTATTTCGTAGATTTATATGTTGAATCATGTTTACTTTGAATGAGGAGTAACCATTTTCCCTTTTCATAGAATTTAGAAATGAATTGAATGTTTCTAGACATATGTGTAAAAGATTATTCAGTGCTATATTTGTTCTTACATTCGAAAAAATATAAGAACATTTAATAATAATCCATTTTTGTATGTAGGTATTATTCACATACGGGCTACCTATTTCGTATAGGCAGGTAAGTCACAATATACATCTAGAGCGAGTTATAAAGTTATAAAACTCATAATAGCTATTTCCTCGCATTAACTAAATGAATGCACTATTTTTAGCAGAAAACTATGTTGATTTGGAATCATCCACGCAGGCAAGAATAATACCAAAGGTATATTGCAAATACTATCAGAAAAATTAACTGAACCATTAAACTCATTACCACAGATGTAGAGTTTCCTGTACGTTTCTTTTATAGTGGTTACCCCAATAGGCCTATTACACGTAATTGAGACATTTTTTTTGGTAGAAGTGCGTCTTAAATTGAATAGATGGTTCTATATGATAGAGAAAATAGTAGCGAGCTAACCACTAGAGGTACGTACATACAATGCTTATAACTGATATGCAAATGTGGAGACTGATGAGTGCAGTTACCAGATAGATGAGGAAATGAACAAGTGACGTAAAAAGGCAGAGTAGATCTGATACAGCTTAGGCAGAGTTGATATTTGAAAGATGTGCAAATAAAATGGATAATGAGTGATTCTACATGAAGAAATGTTTTGAAACAGAAGTGTCAGCTACTGATATTTTAAATCACCTCAGGACCAATGTGCACCTCTTCTGGCAGATCCCTTTCCCCTGAATCGTCAATACAATTTAAAAGTTGGGTTGAAGTATATTTGATATTTCGCTGATGTCTAGCATATCCTAAAAACCATACGACACTAGCAACATGAGCGCATGTACCCAATGTCCTGGCTCCTGATTTATAGGTACAGTAGTATCCTATTATTGGATCCTCGCGATTCATATTTACGTTGTTATTATATACAACCCAAAACGTATGTTTAGCAGCATTCACAAACCTAGAGTATATTCTGAATCTCAACCAATAAGGTTCCTGATTTAATTCGTCGATTTGAATCAAATTGTGGTTTTGTCTTCGAACAGTATCTTGTATGTAAGATGTCGATAAATAAATATGGTAGGGACCAGTTCAATTCTTGCATGCATAGATCATCCTAAATAAACATATTTGTTGCTGAAAAAAGTGTATTTATTAAGTAATAACCGAGGTAATGACTATAATAAGATTTATACTTTTCAATATGCCTAGTATATAACTCGCTCTACACGTATATTGTGAAGTACCTACCGATACAAATAGGTTCGAATTATACCTACACAAGAAGATGGATACTTATCATCTTCTTGGGGGTGATAGCGCAGTGGGTAAGTTACTAAAAATTCACTAAAAAAGTTCTCAATTCAATTATTTCAAAGCATAATTAATTTTGGTATGGTTGGCTGTATGGCTCACTCTGTATGAAAAGTAATCACATTGAAGTATTTCAGACTCAAAATTGTAGACAACTAGGTATTAACTTCATGGAATAATTCATCTGTGACGGAACTTTAGAATTATGAGTATTTGCAAAAACCTATTGTGATTTATCCGTGAATAACCCTGTAACAGTAAATATCTTCAGCTGCACCTTTCCATGTACATTTGACCGAAATTCATATTAAACTCATAGGCGCAACATAAAATTAATCCGGCTTTTCAATTTGAAGAAAAAACTGATAAAATCAGTAATTTTCCACTTCAACGCCCTTTATCTCGAAAACTGGTCATAGTATTGGATTCAGAATTCATACCTCTGAAGATGGTATGAAAATCAATATATAGTGAGAAAATAGTTACATTTGACCGAGGAAATTTTTTAATACAGGTTGTTCATGTTTTTTGTACTTTTCCTACAATAGAATACCTTCCTATGAATAAACCACCTTGAATAGTTTGGAGATTAGAGACACATGTTTGAGGTTTTACTTTTCCCAAAAATCAATCCATAAATACAGGGTTTCGATAAAAAAAAAATAATTTTGTCTGTTGGTTCTCTCTGTGAAACACCCTCTATAAAAACTGTGTACTGTGCAATATTTTCTCGTCAAAATACTCTATCGAAGAGAACGTTTCACAAATATGCCTCCCTGACGTCACATTAGAAAAAGTGAATTTTGGCAGAAAACTACCGTCATATATTCGTGAATCACCTTGTAAAAATAAATATTTTTAATCATACGTGTCCACTAGTTTCATTACTAAGTAGTAAACGTCTGCATGCAAGAGAAATCCAATCTAACTTTTGATAAATAAAAAATAAATCCGAAAATCTGGGCAATTTTCAACTTTAACACCCCTATTTAATAAACTAGCCATAGGATTGGGTTGGGCCCAATGACACTTTTGGTTACTGAGTCGGGTACAACAACATACCAAACTTTCAGAAAATTTTACCGGTCGCCACTTTACATAAGAAAAGTGCGGGGTCCGTTCAATAATTTCAAAACGTATTTGTGTCATACATTGTTTCCTCCATTCTGGTAGTACAAACTCATATTTCAATTCGTTCTCGAAGCGTATAAACCATTGCTTCTCAAGAATTCACAAAAACAGAAACACCAATTGTGACTTCACCTGTTAGGTAATCGTTATTGTAGAATGAGACAAATACAAAATGAAGAGAATACTCAACTAGGCAAAATAAGATTTTTTTGAAGTATACTTCAAAAAAACACTTATGAAACCTAGGTAACAGATTGTACAGAAGTTCATTTAGGGTGGCTGGTTTTCAACTCAAATAATTTTTCGCTTCCAAACTATGAGCTTCAGATCATAATGAATTATACTTCGTTGAAATCTGCTCATCATGGAGCATCTGATAATGCGAAACAATATAGGGCGATCCATCAAAAAAAAATAGTGACATGCTCTGGGGGTGCGATAGGGAAAGTAACATCAAATTTTAATGTCAAAATGTGTCCCCTTGTGTACTATTGTTGACGTGTTTTTTTATTTTTCCTGAAAATAATTGTACCAAACGTTATTCAGGGTGGCTCGTTTTGAATAGAATGCACTGTATATATTATGATCAGTAATGTTAATGTTACTGTTGACAAGTTATATATAATAAAATACTCAGCTTTGTTCGAATTGATATAGTTAACTCTTCCTGGAGTCTGTGTTTTCGTGTTATGTGTTCTTTGATTTTCCACGCGGAAGGCGCTGCGATCAACTTAGTTGTGGGTTGTGGCTTCATCCGTGGGAAAATATCAGTTAAACGGTTATTATGCAATTGGCAGGGCACTGATGAGAGGTAATATACTTCGAAACATGCATGTCTGTAGGTGGTCATTCTCAGCCAAATAAAGGATAATCTGTTTAATTACAAATACGCACTTGTAATTGGGTCGTCTTGGAAGAACGTTGCACAAGAATCTGTTAGATGTGGTTCAATGTCCGTCGTGGTGAGTCATTTACATTCATATTCTGACATTAGTTCATTAATGCAGCAGGTACACTTAGCAACCATGACCGACCGTCCGCGATCGTCCAACTACGACCAAAATTTACAAAAATTATATTCTTATAGGATAACTCACACTGAATGATCGTCTTTAACCGGTTTTCGAAGACCATGTTCAAAATGGCAATCTGCTGAAAATGTAGGTCGATCAGTGTGAGTTTAAAAGTTTTTATTGATCCCTTTCAATTTTTGGTCGTTGCTGGACGGTCGCGGTCGGTCGATGCTGGTCGGTCAGTGTGATTCCTAGCTATATAGACTATATAATTCTTTTTTATTATTCAACTGAAACAACAACAAAATATGAAACACAAGTGTATTCAAGTCAAAGTAGGTGCTCGAAATGACGACCATCGTGTTAAAAACAAAGAGCCACTCTCTACCAATCCATTCATTCGGAAAGCACACATTCGAAATGTCTGACACTAAATTTGAAATGTGCCGGAGCTTCATCCAATTGTAACTACATCCGTTGTCTGATATTTAGCGACACATTGTTAATTACAAGATACGCATTTGCAATTGGGTCTTCATGGAAGAACGTTGCACAAAGATGTGTCAGATATAGTTCAATGTCCGTCATGGTATTAGCCAGGGAAGTAGTTGTTTTCTGACAGATATTTTCCTCGTTTTTTTATTTGATGGAAATGTGTGGAGAGAAAGGGTACTTCGGCTTTGTCGGTTTTATTCGTTTCATTTTTATGATACTCTCCGGAACACTTTTTCCAAACTTCGTTCGAATAAATACAGTTAAGTCTTCCCGGAGTATGTGTTTTCAAGGCGTGTGTTTCTTGATTTTCCATGCGGATGGCGCTGCGATCAACTTAGTCGTGGCTTCATCCATGGGGAAATATTAGTTAAACGGTTGATTATTATTTATTTGGCAGGGACGGGACAATTATAATGTTGTCCGACCTACCCTGGCACTGATGAGAGGCAATACACCTCGAAACATGAAAGTCTGCAGGACGTCATTCCCAGCCAAATGAAGGATAATCTACTGTTCGATTACAATTGCACTTGCAATTGCGTCTTCTTGGAAGAACGTTGCACAAATATCTGTCGGATGTAGTTCAATGTCCGTCGTGGTATTTGCCACGGAAGTAGTTGTTGTCTGACAGATGTTCGCCTCATTTTTTCCCTTGGTGGCAACGTGTGGAGAGAAAGGATACTTCGAGTTTGTCGATTTTATACGTTTCATTTTTATGATACTCTTCGGTACACTTTTTTCGATTATTATTATATTATTAATATTTGTGCAGGTACCAACAGTTCGGGCACCAGATTTACAGGGGCAGTAATGGCCATCTATAGCTTCTTCTTCTACAGGTATGCTACCGACAGGTACCCATTTTACAGACTTTTTTGGTAGATATAACATGATAGCTATTTGTATATTGAGAGCGCAAAGTGATATATTGTCGCTTGACAAAGAGAGTTACCGCGCGACGCGAAGCGGAGCGCGGTAATCTTTGAAGAGCGACAATGACACTTTGTGCTGGAAATACACCCAAGATTTTTTCTACAAACGCAGTTTTCAGAAAAAGAAACAGCAGATGCTTTATTCAATGAAAGAACATCATATTATAACAAACTTTTATAAACAGTTTATAAATTCCTGATTGATATTAATTTAATTTATCATTGACTATACTAAAATTGAATATACAATTGTGACACTCTTCAATTATTATTCCTGAACCTGATGGACGATCAGCAGATCCATCCAACAGGATTCCCTCGATTATTGGAAATTACGTCATGAATTTACCGATTTGTAATTCATATTTCTTCCTTGATTTCTCTGGTAGGATATTCAAAGTAACAATTTTTGCACTTTCTGCTACGTCAGGAGGAGTGTTTTATAATTCGCTGTCACTATCATCAATCATCATGCAGAAATACGTTGAAGAAGCGAGCGTTTTCGAAATATTTTCGTTCTAGAGCGCAAATGCTGTTACAAAATGACATTTCACGGAACGTCAACTTTGCGTTGAAATCTGAAAAATATATTCAATGCAGTATTCTCCAATTCCATTCCTCATCATGCCGTTTACCAGAATCCCTACAAAATATAACGAATCGAGCCATAAAATATTGATTGATATTATAGTTAGTTTTCTATTTTGTTTTATATAAGTTCCTAAAAAATTTAACTGAATACAACTAATGAAGATAATCCTGAGTGACCCAGAATAATAGTAACCTCAGATTATCCAATATCAAAATCAAATGATATCAACTTAATTTGCAAGTCTCCGGGCTTCAGCTTTTGACTAAGTTTGTTAAAAGAATTACATAGAAATTTCAACATTGAAAACGGAGTCTACATTGCAACTGGTGTCGAAAATATTAAGTGTGTAATCACTCTCCTTAACTTTTTATAACAAAATAATCGCGACATCATTGATTTTGTAGGTAAGTATGAACCCTGCCTCTACATGTTTAACATCCTGTATCTCAAATACTGTTCATTATTAATTACATTATATCAAATGTCCAGCCAATTCAACTAGGACTCTTTTTCCATAAGAACCGTGCAGAGTTCTTTGTGCCAAAACCGAAAAATGAATTGTAACACTATGAAACTTGGCATGTGACTTCTTAAAATCCTGTTAAGTTGAAAAAAATTGTTTCCAAAAATCACTGGTGGAACACAAAAAATTTTGGCATTGATAAAAAAAAATTGGAGTTTACTCAGAACGTAGAAAAGCTATCGGAAAGCGGCTTACATAGAATCAATGGAATTAAAAAGTAGTCCATTAATTCTTTCAGTAAGCCAGGTTAGGTTAGGTGTGGTTAATGCTTCTCATTTGAAGCAAATCCGTCTCTGAGCTCTGGGCTCTGGAAAGAGTGTAAATCGTCCTGAAATTGCGGTGAGGAATATCTGACATTGTAGACAAAAGGTGAGAATATTTTCTAAGGTTTATGGATAGGCCTCACATCTCACTCATCTTTTTTACTGTTTTGGTTGATGCTCTCTATAAACTGTCATGAAAGGTCGATTTCTTTCTTGTACACATTTTTTGGAGACAGATTACACAGCAATGCTATATGAATCGAAGCTTTCTGAACTGTTTCTAAATTTACAAAATATGAATTCGAAGGTCAGGGATATGGAATTTTTCATTGCCATACTTGAACTTCTTAGAACTTGATATCCGCTAGTTCATTAGGAGTTCTGTATGAGAACATCTTTTCTCTGCTCACAGAAATCAATGTTACCAGCCCTGCTAGAGACACCAATCCTGGCAAAAAATATCTGTATTGCAAAATACTTCTGTGACATCCTTCAAACAAACGCATTTTTTAAGATTCAACCATTTGATCTACACCCATGTTTCCTCTCATCCGACCAGCATTTATTTCGTTATAAAATTTTCCCAAAGCAACTCAAAAAAATTATAAATTATTTTTTATGAAAATATATCGAAAATGTATTTCTTCATATAATTCTCCTTGGAAGGAAAAATCCCTATGATATGTGTACGTACTCTTAGTTAAGTACAAATTGCAATAACCTGAAAACAGATTTGTTGGCACACGGGTAAAACAGAGAGTGGCACTCCATACGGCACGGTCCCTTTGAACCAAACCATTAATTTTTTCGAGAATTCCTCCATTTCATCATATTAACGCTACAGATGGAAATTGTTTTGGAGCCTACAGGGTGGCTCAAAAAAGTGTGACATATCAAAGTTGTGTTTTTTAAATGAAATGAAATAATATGATTTTATATAAGGTTTTATGTACCTAACTATAACCGTTCTCGAGTTATTAATTTTTTTAAAAATACTAGCTATAATTGGAAACTAAATAACATCGAAATGTACAGAAATCATCCCTTCGAATTCTGTCCATGCATAAAAGAGGTTGTGGACTATTGATTTCGATAAAACCCATTTCTCAATATTATACTGAATGTTCAAAAATCATTGTCACTTATTTATAATTTCAGGCAAAGATAACTTTGTTATATTATCAAATAGAACATCCTATATTTTTTTGGTCTGAATAATATGAAATTTAATTATCTTTCATTTCATATTGGGGTTTCCTATACCTAACCTAAATAGTATTTCAGATATTGGCTAGTTCTTATTTCAATGCATTTTTTGAATCAAGAGAGCTTCGGAACGACATTTATTCAACTTGTTAAAAGAATTATCAGTGACAGTTGTTGTGTTTTATGTTATTCAAAACATTCACTGAATTATTACCGTCGAAAATGAAAACTTATCCCATTCAAGAGCGAATAAATGATTATAGCGATTGGTGAGTGTGAAAAGAATTGCCTTTTGGCGTCGAGGGTGTATACCCAAAAATATCCAGACCGGAATCATCCAAACTAGTTGGTTTTCAAACGAATGCTACATGAAGTGTAGCCTATGAAAAGGCAAGTAGACCAAAACCCATCACTGGAAATGAAGAGAATGAATTTCTTATTATGGGATCTATCTTAGAAAACCATCATAAGAGTCAACGTAAGATCGAGAAAAATACAGGGTTAAGCAGACGAAGCATTTCAAGGGGAATGAAAAAATACAAATTTCACCCGTACCGTATTCAGATGCACCAGGAAATATATGAAATAGACTTTCGTCGACGAATCGAGTTTTGTCTATGGGTTCTGGATAAGTTTAGTAAGCAGGATGAACATTATTTGGATTTCATTTTATTTTCTGATGTTCACTTTTCATAACAATGGCTTAGTCAACAGACACAACTTCCATTATTATAGTTATGTGAATACTCATTTATTCCGCACTCTGGATCACCAGAATAGATGACCTGTTAACGTGCGGGAAGGAATTATAGTAACACAAGTTATAGGACCATATTTTTTGATATAGACCTGAATGGTCAAAAATTTCTACAATACTTCCGTAATGATCTGCCTGAGCGTCTGGAGAATGTGCTGCTAAATATCAGACAACGGATGTGGTTACAATTGGATGAAGCTCCGGCACATTTCAAATTTAGGGTCAGACAGTTTTTGAATACGTGCTTTCCGAATGAATGGATTGGTAGAAAGTGGCTCTTTGATTTCAACAGAAAGGTCGTCATTTCGAGTACCTACTTTGAATTGAATACACTTGTGTTTCATATTTTGTTGTTGTTTCAGTTGTTAGGACTGATATATTCATTTTTATATAAAGTCCAATCGGACAAATACGGTCCACATAATTTTGTAGCTTGATGACACAATTGTCAGCTTAAAAAAAGTTGTTGTTGCTATAAAAAATTTGGTTCTGTAAAAGAAGGTTATTTCAATAGAAAAAGTACAAAAAGGCTTTCCAATATTTCATTTTAAATGCTTAATAATAGAAGTCAGTTGATCAATTCAACATAATTTGGTTCCTCGAGTCGGACGTTCGGTCTACGAATAAAATCAACTAGACAGTCCAAGCTAGTACCTACATGGTAAAATAAGGCGAGAGGCGATTGGGGATGGTGAATTGATGGGATTCAAGGAGTTACGGAGGGAAACGAGCAGCTAGAATAGATAAATAAGGATCTCTTGGCATTTTGGTTAGCAGGTACCTACATATTACAAATACATCGGCAAGCTGTGAGTGCATTTCCCTATATTTTCAACTGAAATTTTCACGATCTCGTTGTGTTGTGGCTGGGTGAATTTCATTGATATTTTGGACTTTTCATCTTTTCAACAGATGTAATAATTATTATAAAATGACAGATATGAATGATCTTGTCAGAAAACGAGGTAAAGTAAAGGGACAATTAACATGTTTTGGAACATTTTTGAAATCAATTACACTGGATAAAATAGGGCAGTTGACAGGACGTATTGAAAAGTACAAAGAGTAGTGAAATGAATTTAACATTTTGCAAGTAGAAATAGAAGAGCTTGATAACGTTCATTCTGATTTGCAAGAACAAGAGCGATATTCGTTTGAAGATACATATTTCGAAACAATTGCTCTTGCGAAAACTAAAATTGCGAGTTCAGCACAAACTCAAAATTTGGCTAGCTCTGGTCTGTCATAGCGTAGAGAAATGTTAAATTACCAACAATGGAAATTCCTTCATTCCAAAGTTCTTATAAGGATTGGTTGGAATTTTCTGACACTTAATTCACTCAAATAGTTCTCAGATCAGACATACATTCAATCTCAGGTTTGAAAAATAACAACACCCAACTTTATAAGGATGGTCCAACACACAGTTATGCTTCAACGCGTGGCACTGACATTTTATTATCAACGGCAATGGTTTATATAGCGGACAGTCATGGCAATCTACATAGGTGTAGAATGCTATTAGACTCTGGAAGTCAGTCTAATTTCATTACAACGGAATTAAGTAAAAATTGCAACTTCCATTCATTGGGGTAAACATACAAGTTGTTGGTATTGGGAACGGTGTTGTTGACAAAACAATCAGTAAACGTAATAGTTTATTCGAAATTCAAGGATTTTAAATTCAACTCGACATTTCTAGTGATTGACACAATTTCAGATAATATTCCATTGATGAAAATCAATATAAATCATATAGACATACCAAAAAATGTCAACTTGGCAGACAAGGATTTTTCAGAACCGAAAGGAATCGATGGTATTTTAGGGGTGGCTATTTTCTGGAATTTGATTTGCGCAGGTCAAATTCAGTTAGGTAAAGGACAACCAATATTACAAAAAACGAAGTTGGGATGGATAGTCGCAGGGGAAGTCAATAGTAATGGGAATAAAATAGGAAAGGATAAAAGAAAAGTTTGCAATTTTGCAGCTAATAGTTTAATAGACAAACAAATTCAAAGGTTTTGGGAGATAGAGGAATATATAGTCAAGAAAAAATTATTTCAAGTGAAGAAGCTCTGTGTGAGAAAATTTTCAAAGATACTACAGTTAGAAATCAAGAGGGTAGGTTTGTAGTGGAGCTTCCTCTTAAGTCAAACGTGAATGAGTTAGGCAAATCTATTAATATAGCACATAAGCGGCTGTTACAAATGGAACGAAAACTATGTAAAAATTCAAATCTGAAAAATCAGTATAATAAATTCATGAAAGAATATATTGAAATGGGTCACATGAAAAACATATTAGACGATGGGTTGGAAGGTTCAGAAGGAAGGGTTTATTATTTACCTCATCACAGTGTGTACAAGGAAGATTCTATAACGACAAAATGTAGAGTGATTTTTGACGGTTCAGCAGCATCCAGTACAGGAGTTTCATTAAATGATGTTCTTATGGTAGGGCCGCAATTGCAGGATACGATTTTCAGCATTACCTTGAGATTTCGTAAGCATAACGTAGTTATAGCAGCAGATGTCGAGAAAACGTTCAGGTAGATTCTTGTGAAGGATGACCATCGAGATTTGCAGCGAATTTTATGGCGTTTTTCAGTTGAGCAACCAGTTGATACATATAGACTCAACAATGTGAGTTACGGTACAGGTCCCGCAAGTTTTCTCGCTGTAAGTTGTTTGCAGCAATTGGGATGGGATTTCAAAGAGCATTGTCCTGGGGCCAGTCATATTATTCTGAGGAATTTTTGCATGGACGATATGTTGACAGGGGCAACCTCAGTCGAAGGAGCTATGCTGTTGAAGGAACAGGTTAGTGAAATTTTAAAGGGTGCTGGTTTCATTCTTCGAAAATGGGCGTCTAACGAGGAAGAATTTCTTCATGATGATTCGGGGAAAAACATGGAAATTGATCATTTTATTTCAGAGAGCAGAACTACGAAAGCGCTAGGTTTATGGTGGAACTTAAAGGAAGATTTTCTTCATTATAAAATCATTTTTGACAAAAATCAGACAAGAATTACAAAACGGACAATTCTGCCTGTTATTTCACAAATTTTCGATCCTTTAGGACTTGTAGGCCCGGTTATAGTAAGAGCAAAAATTATTATGCAACAACATTGGAAAAGCAAGGTGGACTGGGACGAGTCGCTTTCTTTAGATCTACACACATCATGGGTTCGTTTCAGGGATGAAATACCAGAGTTGGGTAAAATAACTATAGGTAGACAGGCCATTTGTAAATATATTGTTGAAGTTCAGTTACACAGCGTCTCGGATGCATTCGAAGTTGCATATGGTTCAGCAGTTTATCTTCGATCTACAGATCATGAAGGGCGTCATCACGTTCATCTATTGTGTGCAAAGTCAAGGGTAGTACCACTCAAGATAATTTCTCTTCCTAGGTTGGAGCTATGTTCAGCATTATTGTCAGCTAGGTTGGTGAATGAGGTGAAAAGGTCTATTGGCATGCATTTCAGCAAGATTCAGTTTTGGTTAGATTCCAAGATAGCTTTAACATGGATCAAGGGGGAATCCAGTCAATGGAAAACACTTGTAGCAAACCGAACTTCTGAAATTCAGGGAATTACTGAACCTCATCAATGGTACCATGTAGGTTCAGAAGATAATCCTGCAGATATAATATCAAGGGGTATTGATCCAGGAAAATTGGTCATTAAAATTATGGTGGCACGGTCCTAGCTGATTGATTTTAGATGAGGAACTTTGGAAAAGAACTGAAGATTTCAAATGTGAGGTAGTTCCCGACAGAAAGGTTATCAAACATATATTTTTTGTCAAATTTTCGCTGGATATATTTGAAAGATTTTCAAACTTTTCGAAATTGCAAAGGGTATGGGCTTTTTGTTTGCGTTTCATTAAGAACTGTAAGAATAAATCCATTACACATTTAAATGTGTCCCTTACAATAGAGGAACTTGAAAGTTCTTCAAATAATTTTATCAAATTGGCACAGGGTCAATCCTTCAAAATGGAAATTGGGGCTCTGAAAAGAAAGGAGTCATTGCATAAGTCGAGTAGACTTGCATTTTTGAATCCATTTCTGGACAAAGACGGAATGATCAGGGTTGGGGGACGCTTAAGAAAGGCAAATATTCATTTTAATCAAAAACACCCAATGGTACTTCCAATGAAGCATATTATCACAGACATAATCATCAAGTATCAACATATAAAACACCTACACTTGGGAACACAAGCTCTTCTTTCTCTAATTAGGCTAAAATATTGGATACTGTCTGGACGGTGCTCTGTAAGAAAAATAATTCATAAATGTATCATTTGTTTTCGTGCAAAACCTAACAGTTTTCAGTATATTATGGGAGACCTTCCGGAAGCTAGAATAACTCCTAGTCGTCCATTCTTAAACTAAGGAGTAGATTATGCGGGACCATTTGAAATAAAGGTACATAAACTTAGAAGTCAGAAATACGTTGAGGCATATTTATGTTTATTTATTTGTTTTTCCACAAAGTCGGTTCACCTAGAGCTGGCTATTGACATGAGTACAGAATCATTCATGAATTGTTTCAGACGATTTATAGACAGGAGAGGGTTGATTCGGAATATGTATTCTGACAATGGGACCAATTTTGTTGGTGGTCACAGAGAATTAAAAGGGCTTTATGATTTTCTGAAAGCTAAAGAAACTCAATGCAAATTTTCTGAATATTTCAGTCAGAATATGATAAAATGACACTTCATACCACCACGTGCACCCAATTTTGGCGGACTTTGGGAAGCAGCAGTAAAATCAGCAAAATATCACATAAAAATGGTATTAGTTAACGAAAAATTAACACTCGATGAATTTCACACAGTCATTGTGCAGGTGGAGGCGTGTTTAAATTCTCGTCCTTCAACACCCCTGTCCAATGATCCTATGGACATGAATGCACTCACTCCAGGACATTTTCTCATCGGCTCAACTTTACTAGCAGCTCCAAAGGAGGATTTGAGATACCAAAATGCAAATCGAATCAAGAAATGTTTTCACTTATCTCAAATAGTTCAACATTTTTGGACCAGGTGGTCCAGAGAGTACTTGTCAAACCTACAGGGACGTGTTAAATGGCAATCCACATCGAAGAGTTCAAAGGTATAAACCGGTACTATGGTTGTCATCAAGGAAGACAACTCACCACCACACAAATGGGACTTGGCCAGAGTAGCAGAGGTTCATCCTGGTGAAGATGGCGTAGATCGCATAGTGACAGTACGTACTTCAAAGGGTTTGTTCGAAAGACCAATGTCTCGTTTGTGCGTGTTACCAAGAGAAAGTGGTAAATTGGTATTCAATCAAATTTTAAACTTTTGTTTAGTTCTCAGTATTTACTTGATGTTCATTTTGAAAGCTAGAGCTTTCAAGGGGGGCGGCATTTTAGGAGTGATATATTCATTTTTATATAAAGTCAAATTGGGCAAATATGGTCCACATAATTTTGTAGCTTGATGACACAATTCCCAGCATAAAAAAAGTTGTTGTTGTTGCCTAAAACAATTTGGTTCTGTAAAAATGGTTATTTCAATAGAAAAAGTACAAAAAGGCTTTCCAATTTTTCATTTTAAAGGCTTAATAATAGAAGTCAGTTGATCAATTCAACATCAGTTGAGCAATAAAAAAGAATTGTATAGTCTATTTAATGAATTACTGTCAGAATATGAATGTACATGACTTACTTTCAATAAATATTTTGAGAGCAAATATAATAAATGTCGTTTCAGAAATATCTTGATAAAAAAATGCTCTGAAATAAGAACAGCTATTTGAAAAAGCCAATATCTGAAAAACTATCTGTTAGGTATAGAGAACCACAATATGACATGAAAGATAATCAAATTTTCTATTCCTCAGTGCAAAAAAATACAGGGGGCTCCATTGGAAATAACAAAGTTATCTTTGTCTTAAATTAAAAAAAAATTACATTGATTTTCGAACATTCTGTATAATATTGAGAAACATGTTTCATCGAAATCAATATCCCAAAACCTCTTTCATGCATAGTCAGAATTCGGAGGAATGATTTCTATCTGTTATTTAGTTTCTAATTATTGCATCTAGCATATTCATGAAAAAATCAAAAACTCGAGAACGGCTATAGTTAGGTACATAGTACCTTTTATGAAATCATATTATTTTTTCCTGACCTATTCAAAAGTGTAACGGAATACAGCGTGTTCCATTTGAAAAAACATCCGATGTTGGTACAAGAGAATTTTTCTCAACTACTTTATATCGGATCGAAAGGCGACCGCATGTAATGTTGAAAAGCAAGTGTATTGTGAGTTGTCTAGATGCCAATCTCGTCTGGTGCTAGCTTGGAGTGCACACCCATCATTAGAGGTGGTGCTGTAGGTTTTCCCGGTTTTCATACAGCTGAAAAGTGCATACGCCACCAAAAATCTGTAAGTCATCCCGGAGCGCCACGGCAAATAATAATAATAGCCGTCCTCTACCCGCACAGGCTATGCCTTTGGGTATACTCAATGATGATTATTATCATAATTATTTATTTTTCTATAAGCAATTATTTTCAATAATACTGGATAAAATGTAGGAATTATTAGGGAGTTGAAAATGAGGCAGGAGTAAAACCCTGTGTTTTTTGTCGTGTGTAAGTGAGACCTGTTTCACCACTCTTAAATCATTGCATAGTGTCTCCAGAGGGTAATGGTTCCTGCTTTACTGCAATTATTCTGGATTATCTAAAATACACTGAGAAAAATGTGGAAAATATGCTAGTATAGTAACAAAAATATTTTATGGTTTACAATTTCGAATTATGATTGTCAACAATTTGAACTGTAAACAGTGATATTTTATAGTAATGACAATATTGTTGTTCTTCGGATACTATATTATAGTGCTTAGACACACAGTTATATACTAGCATACTGCACTATATAGAATTATCATATTTAATCGTAAAATGGTTAGGTAAAAATAGGTAAATATTATTATTATACAATTTTCCTAAATTTCATGATACATGGTATACAAGTAAGCATCATATTGTAATGCATAAAAAACAGGATGAATATCAGTCACGTGGATGTTATTTTGACCTTCTGATTGGTTGTTGGTTGCTATTTGCTACCTACTAACACATTGCAAGTCTGTCCGTCGAAGCCTTTGAGGGTGAGAGAGAAACCGAGAAATTACGCAGCAGTAGCAGTAGTCATAGTCAGTGTCAGTACGCAACAGGCAACAACAGCTCTCAGCTTTCAATCAGTTCATAGTTCAGATAACCACAAAAATGTTTTGTTGCGGTGTAAATTGTCTTGTATTGTTGAAATAAATTTTTAGTGGTTTGTGCTGCAACTGGTCCTGTCCCGCTCCTCCATTGTGAGCAAGTCTGCTGTTTTTTGAATACCTACAAAAATATAAATCGATGGAGTTTCTCTTATGAGACTGGGTTGTTTGGTTACCATACCATTATACTTAATTCCACAGTTTATGTATAATGGATGTTATCATAATAGAGTTTTGTAATTACAAAAAAAAAATATCTCAATGTAAAGATTAATTATCTTCTTGTTCATGAACAAGATATATTTATTGATAAAATCACATTCCGATTAACTAACTGTCTGAGTATTGTAAAATTCATAATGTGATATTATCAGAACTATAATACAAATATTTTAATAGTGATAAGAATACTAGTATAGTAGTCGTCACCATAAATGGTTAAAATATATATTTTTTTAAACTCTACCCTATTGTATTGCTGTCACATATAGTAAGTACCTGAAATTTTTGTAAAAATTACCATATTTCTGGTAATAACCTTCATTCATTTCTCTCAGTGTATGTATGATTTTTGCATCCTCCGTAAACAACGCAGTAGAATTGGGTGATTTGGTAAAAGTACTCAGATACCCACATGTTATATTTTAATGAAAATGACAAAGTCTTCACGATCACGATGCACTTTTATTCTTCATTCTTTGATACATTATGATACATTTAACATTTGGCACCGCCGGAACTTGCAGCGGCGCCGGCGAAACACGAGCCTGAAAACTCATGGTGGCCTTCAACCACGTATTCTGAGAAAACCTGCGCATTTTGTAAGGAACTACTGAGGATCATTCTTGCAGGGAATTGAATGATCTTCAACCCTATTCAAATATTTTTTTTTACTATTTTCAAGATGACAACAGAAAAATAGTATTTTTTTTCAAATCTGTTTATTTTGGGTTCCACCCCCGGATTTTTGGTAAACTATATTTTTTCTTGTTTGACATGTACTGGTATGCCAAATTTCACCAAATTACACCGTGTTACAACCGATCCTCATCTCAAAAACTGAAGGAGTTATGTTTAGATATATGTTTATATTTTGACATAGGTAGTACATACATATTATATCCGATTCCTGAATGAGCCCTTTGTCCCGGAATTGCGTCATACACTATAAACATTGCATCATCTACTACGCAGAAGATAGAGGATATTCCTCAGCACATTTGAAGGTGTTCGTGGAATAATAGAAACTACGCAGTATCCAGTCAGCATTCCCAAACCTATAAAGTCGAGGAGACCAGATTCAAGATGTTCAAGTCTTTCCAGTCTTCAAACCAAGTAGTTTAGTAGATTTGAATCAAAACGAGTTTTAAACCATTATAATTTCGCATGTAAAGTTCAATATTTCCATATTGTAATAAATGTGAATAAAGTCTGTTTTTAAAAACTCCAACCAAAAAAGACTAATTTAACAAATTGGTGCAGTCGTGCGGATCTCGAAAACGCTGTCATCCAACGAAGAAACAGCGGTAGTCTCCAGACTTCCAACGAGTGCAAGAACCGCAAAGCAGAACCCAGTGGACAAGACGGTCTCTTCAACAACAAGAAACCCGCATAAGTCGTCGAACGTTGCTCACCTCGTCGTGAAGAAATCACCTCTTGGAACCCGCGTAAGTCGTCGAACGCTGCTCATCCTGTTGGAGCTAGAGCTTTATGAAGTAGGACTTCATCTTTCCACAACCCCCGGAGACAACATGAAAAAGAAGAAAGAAACAAGAAGAAAGAAGAAGCAAGCCACCCAGAACTTAGGAAGCTCAACCAACCAGCATTAGACGTAGGAAATTCATTGTAAGTACCACATCGAATCATTAATCATTTTGCAGTGTGTTGATATTTTTCTAAATTTGATTTAACCTTGTTATCCCAAAATTTACCCAAAATGTCACATCATAGTTCAAATGAAAGCTTACATAATGAACGCAAAGTACCATTAGAACCGTATAAACTTTCCGAAATATTCTCGATAATTCCAGAATATGATGGTGATTCAATTTCGCTTGGAAATTTTCTTAACGCCTGTGACCATGCGCAAGCTATGGCAGTAGACCAACACAAATTGCTTTTAACTATTCACATTAGAAACAAACTCAGAGGAAAAGCTGCTCAATTGATAAATTCCAGAAATCCAGAACATTATCAAGAGATCAAAATTTTATTAAATTCTCACTTTGTTGATTCCCGTGACTTAACATCTTTGATACAGGATTTACAAAGAATAAGGCAAGCAAATGGAGAAAATGCACTGACGTTTTTCTCAAGACTTCAAAGTCATAACGCGAAAATGTATTCGTGTATACAAAGATGTATGTTAACAAACGCACAGAAAAACGCACAGTCTCAACTAATTGAAAATATGGTTTTAAATACCTTATTAACAGGCCTCGAACCAGGCCAAAATCGGTCAAATCATTCGAGCTAGCTATCCAAACAGTATGCTAGAAGCTTCAGTTAGAATAAAGCGTGAGATACAGCTCTCATACTTTGAAAATCAAAAATCAATCAATCGTTCATCACAACCTCAAAGTCCAAGAACAAATCATAATACAAGACCACAAATAAATCGACCAAATAATTTCCAAAGGAATTATTTCCAACCCCAAATGAATCAACCCCAAATATATCAAACTCAAACGAGTCAACCCCAAATGAGTCAACCTCAAATGAGACCAAATATGTTCCAAAATCAAAATCAAAATCGAAATTTCCGAAATCAAAATTTTCAAAGACAAGCAAATCCTCAAATGCAACAACGCAGACAATATTTTCAAACAAATAAACCCACAGTAATCAAGAATAACCCTCAATGGAATTTAAATGCGAATAAAACCCATTTATTAGATCATGAGTAGGATTCATTATGCTCAAATACAGATTTTGAGTATCAAAACGAAAATATTTATGAATATTCAGACCAAGGAAACGAGTCATTGTATGATGAGAAAGATTATTTCCCGGAACAACAAGATTTTGAACAACAGCAATATGAACAAATACCAAATGAAAATTTTGACTATGAAGTAGAACAACTTCAAACGGATTTTCACAATTTTCTATCACTAGACAACCCACCTATCAGTACAACTACCAATCCATGTACGACACAATTAATGAATACCAATCCCAATCTCGACAAACCCTATATGCAGACAATCTAATTATAGAACAACAATGTCCAACTCAACAGATTCCTCCTGCAATCGAAATGAAAGCGAATCTCGCAGCGCTAATCAAAACTCGCGAATTCAAGCCAGAGAAAACAATACCCACTATGACCGACCTCAAGACAGATCAGCAATTTCTATAACGTCCAATAGTAGCGATTTGTATTATTTAATCAGCCCAGCTAATTTTAAAATATTAATTGACACAGATGCAGGTATCTCGATTTTTAAAAGGAAAACAGCTGAAAATTATACAAAAAGATTTACAGAAAATATACCAGTTACAGGAGTTACAGATGGAAAAGTAATGGTAAAACAGTCAGTTTTAATACCATTTGGCACAGAAGAAAAACCAGTTTGGCATAAAGTTTACGTACACGATTTAGATATCGAATTTGACGGAATTTTAGGTACCGATTTTTTGAAAAGATTTGATGGAGTAGTAGATATTGGTAATCAAGTTTTAATTTTGACTTATAAAACCTTCCCTTTATATTCAGCCCTGAAAACACTTGCTGGAACATCAGTAAAAATAAATAATGAACAAAAAATTCAAGGAAACTTACAGGAAAAGTTCAGTACACAAAATCTCGTAAATAAAATATCAATCGAACCAAGAGTTGAAAAAGTTTTAAAATTAAATTCCAAATTAAGAAATACAGAAGCTATACTGTTAGCTACTGAAAATGAGAAAGTTAAACTTCCAAATGCCCTAGTCAAAATTAACGAAAAAGGAGAATTTTTAGTAACCGTTGTAAATGTAAATGCAATTGAAAAATCTATTGATTTTAATGACTTACAATTTGAAGAATATTATGGAAATGAAGTTGACATTGAAACAGTAAACATACAAACAAGTCGTCCAGAGAAAATAAAGAATTTACTTCGTCTAAAACATCTTAATGAAGAAGAGAAAGAACTAATTGAGACCTTATGTTTAGAATTCACAGACATATTTTATTTAGAAGGTGATCATTTAACTTTCACAAGTGAAATTAAACATACAGTGAAACTGAAAGATGGTGCACAACCCGTTTCAACAAAATCTTATAGATATCCACACGTACATAAAGAAGAAGTGAAGTCACAAATTTCAAAATTATTAGAACAAAATATAATTAGACCCTCAATTTCACCATGGTCAGCCCCAGTTTGGGTCGTACCGAAAATACTTGACGCATCAGGAAAACAAAAATTGCGTGTAGTAATTGACTATCGGAAATTAAATGAACTAACTATTGATAATAAATATCCTTTGCCCAATATATCACATTTATTAGACCAACTCGGAAAATGTCAATATTTTACCACCCTTGATCTAGCCTCAGGTTTTCATCAAATTGAAATGCATCCTAACGACATAGAAAAAACCGCTTTTTCTGTTGAAAATGGTTTATACGAATTTCTCAGAATGCCTTTCGGAATGAAAAACTCTCCTAGTACTCTCCAAAGAATTTTAGATCATATTCTAACCGGACTTAGAAACGAGAGATGTTTGGTATATATGGATGAAATAATTATTTATTCCCCGACTATAGATGAACACATATTTAACTTAAAACTTGTATTAAAGAGATTAAGAAGTGCAAATTTGAAAATACAACCTGACAAATGTGAATTTTTGAGACAAGAAGTCGCCTATCTAGGACATGTTATTACTAAAGATGGAGTGAAACCAAACCCAGCAAAAGTTGATTGTATAATTAATTTCCCAGAACCAGCCAACCCAAAAGAAATTAAACAATTTCCAGGACTTGCAGGTTATTACAGAAAATTTGTTCCAAATTTTTCAAAAATTTCTAAACCCATGACAAGATTATTACAGAAAGATCCATTTTGATGAAGAATGCAAAAAAATCCTTCCAAGAATTGAAAAAAGCCTTGACTTCAACCCCTATTTTGATTCATCCAAATTTTGATGAACCCTTTATCTTGACAACCGATGCAAGCTCATTTGCAATTGGATCCGTATTATCCCAAGGACCAATAGGAAAAGACTTACCTATTGCCTATGCATCTAGAACATTATGTCCCGCCGAAACAAAATATTCAACTATCGAACGAGAACTTTTATCCATGGTATGGTCAGTTAAACATTTTAGACCCTATCTTTATGGTAGAAAATTTAAATTTATAGTAGACCATCGACCACTAACATGGTTATTTTCAATAAAAGACCCTGGTAGTAGACTAGCCAGATGGCGTTTGAAATTAGAGGAATACCAATTCGAAGTTATTTATCGACCCGGAAAAATTCATAAGAACGCAGACGCTTTATCTAGAATCAGAATGAATCATTTTGATGATTGTAGCAAAGTCTTATCAAATATTTTAATGGCAAATGATAATCTTGAAGAACATGATATTTCAGATACAGAGACTGAAGTAGCTCAAGAAACTGTATTAGAAGAATTAACAAACTTTTCTATACTTTTTTAAAATCAAATCATTAATTGATTACTCAAAATTTAAATTCACCAATGATCAATTACTAGACAAAAGTCATAAAGACATTGTTATTTTTCCACAAAACAGAAAATTAGCACCATTACATGATAAAATACTTGACGACATATTTGAAGAAGATATAGATTTTTATCCAAACAAAATAAATATTGTTTCCAGTAGAACTGTAAAAGATCGGAAATATTATTTGATATTAGTACCTTTTGAACCTGAAGATGCAATTGAATACATGTTCAGTTCCTTAAATCGATGCCAAGACACATTTCAACCCTCAAAAACGTATTATGTCGAAAATAATGTCGATCTACCTATTCAAGAAATGCTTTCATATATCTTAGCAGAAAGAGAGAATATTAAATTCGAAATATGTCAAGACGTAGTTCGAACCCCCAACGAAAATGAAATACCAATAATATTAGATCAATACCACAATGGTAAAAAGAATTTGCATCGTGGAATAAATGAAACTTTGAGAAGAATAAGAGAAAAATATAATTGGACAGGCATCACAAAAGATGTTGAAAATTTCATAAAAGCTTGTGAAATTTGTCAAAAAGCAAAAATATGTCGACAATATTTACAGAATCCTCTTGTTATAACAGAAACTCCCAAAACAGCTTTTGAAAGAGTGAATGTTGATATTTTAGAAATTCCAGTACAAAATTATATTCTCACACTGAGATGCGAATTAACTAAATTCACCCAAGCATATCCAATACCTGACAAAACCGCTAAATCAGTCGCTAATACTTTACTTGTATTTTTCCAACATTATGGAACTCCACTTAGAATCCACGTAGATTCAGGTAAAGGGTTTAACAATCACATCGTAAAAGACCTTTGTACACTATACGACATAAAGATTACAATTTCTAGTGTAGACCATCCACAATCAAATGATTCTCTAGAGAGATTTCATGCCACCCTTGTCGAAATGTTACGAGTTCATAAGATAGAAAATCCTAATGAACATCCCCTGTCAATCTTACCCCTTGCTGTTATTGCTTATAACAACAGTAAAAATAAAACCCATGGATTCAGTCCTTATGAGTTGATATTTGGACACACTTCAGGTAGACCCCCTGAAACTACATATAATCAAAATGATCTTTCAACCAAATATATAAGAGATCTTAATAATAGAATGGAATATTATTATAAAGTAGCTCGTGAAAATACTGAAAGGAGAAAACAAAATGCGGAAAAACGATTTAACGAAAATATCCATCACGAAACTCGATCTTTTAAAATTGGAGATAAAGTCTTTGTTAAAGAATCTCAAATAAAGAATAAATTAGAAAATAAATTTAATGGACCTTTCGAAATTATCGAAGTATTTCAACATTTAGCCATGCTTAAGAATCCTGAAACAGAACAGAAAATTCAGATCAAGAATGATTCTTCTCCTGCTAGCAGTCATCCACAATGTAACGCTCAGTATAAGTTAACACCTATTAATAACTCAGTAGGAGTATATTACCATGAACAAGGTGATATTAAAATTTCAAATGAAAAATGGACTTTATTAGTAGTAAAAGATATGGCACAAGTGAAAGAAGCTATTGATCATAATGCAAGAATATTAAATGACTTGATTGAACTTATAGAAACCAACAACCCGAGAATGAAATATTTTTGGAAAGCTCTTACCGGAAATTTAGATGCCAGTGACTTTAACGATTGTATTTACAAAATTTACTCAAAAACCAAATTTCAGTTACAACTTCTGTAATAAAATAATTTGATAGTACCATTCAACAATTGCAAGTAGATGAAGAAACATTTAATGAAGATATAAAACAAATTGAAACTTCAATTTATGATCTTTCAGACCATTTAGCAATGGTTGATGCAAAGTTGGAAACCATCGAAATCTGTGAACAACTATTGGAAAGTTATACATTTTTGGAAAAATTTTTGAATGACATTCTCAATGCAATTACGTTTGCTAGACTACATATTATCCATACTTCAATAATTAAACCCAATGACTTAGTATCATCTCTTCAAGAAATAACACAAACAATTCAAAAGAATTATATACCTTTACCCGCGTTTCATCAGTATCTAAATACTTAGATATTATTGAATTACAAGCTTTTCAAGCAGATTCAATCAAGGATAATTTTTGTATTGAAAATTCCTTTAGTTGAACCTGAAATCTATACTGTTTACCGATTGTAACCCATTCCTATCCTAGATAACAGAACAGGGTTACATCATATTTTACCAACAAATAAAAATTATATTGCAAAGAATGATGATTCTATGATGTACACTGCTTTTCAAAATTCAGATCAGTGTAAGTTACTTTTTTATAATTTTCATATATGTGAAAATGTTATTTCTTATCCAATTGATAAAATGTGTTCAACTTCCTTACTTTTTGCAAAAGATTATAATGTTTTTGAAATTCAATAGAATACTTGGTTAATAACTGTATCAGATCCTTTGGCTGTTACAATTAATTGTCAAAAACAAGATATTGTCACAAAAATAATTAAAACGAATTCAATTTTGATACTGGAACCTAATTGTATTTCATTTATTGGAAATACAAGAGTATATGCAAAATACTTTGTTACTCAAGAAAAGAATATTACTCATAAAAGTTATCCAATTTTGATTCCATATCAATGTTGCAGTGATGTACCAAATAAAGAAAATCTTCCAAAATTAAAGCCTTTGAAATTGAGCAAATTAAATGTTGATAATTTAAACATTGCTCAACATAAATTAAATCAATATTCTGACCAACTTGATCAAATTATTAATGAACCCTTTGTGAGGAAACATGTTTCATGGTTTACGATTCTCACAATTGTAATAATTGTCTGTAATTTTACTTTACATATTTTTTAAATGCAAAAATAGACGTTCAGTGAAAATTGGAATTATGACATCAAGAAATGATCCACCTCCAAGAACAGGAAGAACTCTTGCATCCCTTCGAAGATTGTTACCTTCAAAAAGAAGACCAAGTATCCACTTAGATGAAAGAGAAGAAGAAAGTATAGAATTGAACTCCAATAAATCATTAGCTTGATGTGAAAGTTGCAGCACCGCATCAACTTTCTTTTCAAGGGGGGAGTTGTTATATCCGATTCCTGAATGAGCCCTTTGTCCTGGAATTGCGTCATACACTATAAACATTGCATCATCTACTACGCAGAAGATAGAGGATATTCCTCAGCACATTTGAAGGTCTTCGTGGAATAATAGAAACTACGCAGTATCCAGTCAGCATTCCCGAACCTATAAAGTCGAGGAGACCGGATTCAAGTTGTTCAAGTCTTTCCAGTCTTCAAACCAAGTAGTTTAGTAGATTTGAATCAAAACGAGTTTTAAACCATTATAATTTCGCATGTAAAGTTCAATATTTCCATATTGTAATAAATGTGAATAAAGTCTGTTTTTAAAAACTCAAACCAAAAATGACTGATTTAACATACATAAAGCGCTATTTGCTGTCGGAACGTTCAGCACTATCTGAAGAACAGCGAACTCAACAAGCTCACTGATCATTCTCAATGGTTATGCACGGCTGAACGAATCCATGTATTTCTGATCTATCCTAATTCAAGATGAAACAATAAATAGAGTAACAGTATATATTTTTGTGAGAATTGAAAGTTTGTATTTTCAATTCATCAGTCAAGATAAATTCACACGGAATAAATGATAACACAATACTTAGATCATTCAATAAACAATTGTCTTTTTATTCAAGGGTTCCTAGTCATTTTAATAAAACTCCCTCATAAACACTCATAGAGTGTACCCAAAGGCATAGCCTGTGCGGGTAGAAGACGGCTATTATTATTATTTGCCGTGGCGCTCCGGGGCGTCTTACTAATGTTTTCGGTGATGTATTCACTTTTCAGCTTTAGGAAAACACGGAAAACCTACAGCACCACCTCGGGTTGTCGGTGCGCACTTCAAGCTAGAACCAGACGTTGGGATTGGCATCTAGGAAACTCACATCACACTTGATTTACATCAAGGCAAGTGGCCACTTAAAGAGACCCGTGTACTTGGGAAAAAAAATCCATACCGGAGCCTCGAACGTTTGTCTGATGCGAGCCAAAAGTTCCACTGTTAGCCACTGGACCACGAAATGGTTGACTATAGTCCAGTAATGTTAGCAATCTGCTGTAAGCAAACGCATAGATGCAATCGATGAAACCAAAAAAATGTTATTTAAAATTATTACCCGCGAGGATATATCTGCTGTCCTAAGCAAAAAAACCGTGTCTCCAAAAACTCTGAAGCTGAGAATCTGTAGTTTCGACCATCTTGAGTACGAAAAGTCTTAAACTTGTGTACTGAAGGCAAAATGATTGATTAACTTTGGCTATTTAAATCTAGTTCACGTAATTTTTTCTTTGGAGAAAGTTAAATTTATAGTGTTTCAAGACTACAGAAACCAATATCTCCATATTCACATTTTTTGTAGATACGGCTTTTTTGCTTAGGACGGCAGATATGGTCTCTGGTTTTAGTCTCGAAAGTATCAAATTACAGTTTCAGTTTTCAACTTGATCTTTAACCTCTAACCCTCTAAATAAATGTTACAAAGGATTCTCTGTTGAAAAAATGACTAGTGAGATTAGATTATTTTAAATATCGAAGTGTGAAACGAAATTCTCATAAACCCATGGACATTCCTGATACATTTTTATGGTTTGCATATGTTGATAATTCTAGGAGAGGCAAGATATATTGAATAGTCCCTCCCTCGAAATTCGAAGGGTTCTTTAAAATAACTGGCAGTCTGAGTTTTAACTCGTAACAAGCCAGATGTGAGCTTTCAGATAGTTATCTATTGTTTGTGTAATTTCGGGTAATTTTTCATTAAGTCAACGTATTTTGATCAAACTAAATTATTGTTTTACACATCCTTCAGATGTAAGTAACTATCTTGCCTCATTTGTATTTCATTTCATTATCAGATCTTGTTATATTTTAAATATCAATTCAATAACTATTTTTGCTGAATGTCATTTATTAAATCTCATTGTTTGTTTTATTTGTTAATTAGTTTAATATAAATGTTTAGGTGTTGTTGAATCCTGTTTTTCAATTCTAAAAGTTCATGCACGGGCTCTTCCAGCCTAGTCAAATTGATAATAAATTTCAATGAGTTGGAAACCAAGAAAATATTTGATTTCGAATGTAGTAAATTTTTCGATGGTTCCAATTCCATCCAGTGAAGAGAAAAAGTAATATCATAGCAACCAAGGGAGGCAAAACGATTACAAACTAAGGTGAAATAAAAATATTTAATTCTGTGAGGTATAATTCTAATTTTCTTGACAATAGAGCCCGACGTTCCCATATATTTAATAACACTAACGATTCCCCTCGGTCGTACTTATGTGACAAAATGCTATTCAATTGTAAAAAAATCAGTTTGTTAAAATGTTGTCACATTTGTGAGTACAAAATATGTAGCGAAATCATAATTTTTATTTTTATATAAAATTTGGATTTACTTTTCTATTCCTGCAAAATTATTTCAATTTGCAAATAACGTAGTCATTTTATTTGAATTAGTGCTTAAATTATGGCATTTCAACTTTCACGATAATTTGTTAACTTAAGAAATCATGTTTTCAAGAAAAACTTCAGTATTATAGAGAAGATTTGCTAAGAAATACTACTATCATTCAAGGAGTTGTTTATAAAAGATAAATTTTAAATAGTTTGTTGTATTCATTGACAAAGACAAGCAGATGTTTTGAAAATAAAAAAATAACAAATTAACTTGCATCAATTTTGAGTACTATATCGTTCATATTCAAGCAGTTTTGTTGCTACTTCCACATTTCATGACAGTTTTTAGTCAAATATGACGAAATTTCTACCAAATTCAGAGAAACCATTCACATGTTTTTTTTTTATTAACATACTGAATTAAGTCATTCAAATTTCCTTTCAAAGAAAACTGAGAGAATTATACCAAAATGTAAAAATGCTGTAGCTCCATTGGCAGGACCTCGGTTTTACGAGCAGCACCTTTTACGGCTTGTACAAAATCTGAGAAATCATAAAGCTTATTGACCATTTTTTTCATGGAAACCTCCACTCTGTGATGAAAGGAGTCGGAAGCCATAAACGTATGGCCCGGCACAAAGTATTTCATAGTAATTTCATTGGCACATATTTCATCGGAATTTACAATATATATTAAACATGAAAATAATGCCCAATTCTTGTTTTGCGCTGTGCAATTGTCGAGCCATAACGTAACTTTTAAAACGTCTCTCTTGCTCATAAAGAACTGGTAAAATGAACTTCAATAACTTTGTTCGTTTGAACAAAGCTTCATGCCAGAGAGCTGCAAATGGCTTGCTGTTTCTTTTCTTCCCAACTGAAACAAAACTTTCGTTGTTCACTGTTAAACGATTTGTAAAAATCGCACTTTTAAACATCTCAAGCCGTGGTAACATTATAATTTTTTCTAAATCTGCGCAATACACTATTTCTCCTACTTCTTCATCTCTTGCGGCATCTTCTCTGTATTTTGCTCGAGATTTGTTTGCTCTCTCAATATGTTTGCTCCACGTCATACAAACATCACAATATTCATCAAGATTGTTCTTTGTATGACTTTTATTATGTAAGTTAAACTCCTCGCAACTCTCGCATTCTTCATGCCCAAGGTTAGCAAGTGACACATTCATTTTCTCTGCCACCACCTGGTATTTTTCGTAAGAACATTTGAAATTTGGATTTTTGTTAAGAAAGTCTTCATGCATTGCGGTGAATGAGAGATCACTTGGCAGATAAATGCGGCGTGGTGCATGTTCCCTGCGGTAATGCGAAATGGTTGGATTGAATGTTGAAATGTGCTGACGAATGACTTCATCGTCTATTTTATTATGGGGCTCTTTTGTACATCTCATGTCTGCCACAGGCACTACAGAATTTTTTGAGTTCAATAATGCTGTACTAACAACCTTGTTATTACTTCCATTGAAACCAAGGGTTGTTAAAAAATATATTTCACATACAGTATGTGCAGTGCCACTTTCATCTTTGAGCATATAATTATATGAATTATTTCTTCGATAACTCTCCTGGCCTACATCAGTAGCAACAACTGTCGTCCTTTGCTTTACAGCAGTTGATGATATGTGACGCAATATGAAAGACTTTCGTTCTCTTTCATCTGTCAATTTCCAAACCTCAGAATTAAGAAATTCTCTTCTGCCCTCAGATATATTTTGGGTAAACTTCTTTGGACATTGCTCCCCACAACCGTTCTTCACGCCATGTTTTTCCACATCTGTATCATATTTCCTCTTTTTTCTGTCACTCACTGGTATTCCATACTTTTGCCTTTTTCGTACAGCCCCCTTTTTGGTATACTGAATATTTGATTCGTCACTAGAATTATCAGTAGGAGAGTTAATGTTCGGCTCATTGTTAGTGTCGGCAACGTCGTTCTCGTTAACTTCATCAGGTATTGTTATTTGAATGTTCTCTGCAGGCTCAGATTCACCCTGTACTAGTAATTTATCAGTTTTCAATATATTTGGTAAAACATGGCTCCGAGTGACATGACTCTGATCATCTATATTATTAGAATTACATGTTTTTTCAACCTGAGAAAATGAACCTTCGCCTGTTAAAGTTCCCTGTGTTATCGGCTCCTTAGAGAAGGAAATATTCGAAATATTAATATGGCTGTTGCGAACGCCACCGTCTCCAACTGCACCCGAAGAGAATTCTGTTGGTGCTGTATCACTAGTGTTCTTAGTTGAAGACTCCATGTCTGACACATTTTTACTATTCACAACCACCTTTGCATTCACCGTAATAAAATTAGGTTTTGTTATTTGAGTGTTCTCTGTATGAGATTTCCCCTTTGTTACTGCATATGGCAAAACACTATCACTTGTAAAAATATTGCTCTGAACAGTTTCGTCAATATCGGAAATGTCACTACTACTACTACTGCCCTCAGAACTTGCGTCCAAATTGGAAGGGACATACTCTTCATCGGCATGACGTGCCCGTTTATAATTGTTGCTTAATCGTTTCTTGGAAAACTCTTGTTTTGTTTTCTTATTTAAAGCCAACATAACGAACTTACGTCCCCGAAATCCATTAGATTTGTCCATGATTAGATCTAAAACATTAACATACGATGTTTAAAAAAGTTAACCTCAAAGTCAACATAAAATGTTAACTTTTCTTGTTTTTGGTGGTGAATTTTGAATTTACTCACCTTATGATATATTCCTGGCAATATAGACACATGTACCTTTTTTCTCTTCACTTTTTTTCAATCTAACTACTATAAAAAATTATTTTCAAACTGCATTTGGCAGACGTATCCCTGTGAAGGTCAAATTGTGAATTGTCAGAAATCCTAGGCGAAGTAGACGCATCTCTGAGAAGCGGCCGTTTTGCTTAGAAATATGAGTAACGTCCAAACTGCTCAGGTTTTTGTTTCATTTTTGAGATACGTCGTATATTTCTAGCAGTTTAGCTGCACAATACGGACGAGATACGTCTATTTCGCTAAGGAAATGGATTAAATACAAGTCAAGGTGTCCTTAATAAAGGAATAAGAAATTCAGTGAAATTTGAGATACGACTTTTTGGCTTAGGAGGGCAGAATAATATACAAAGGTAGTTAATGACAATCTACATGGAAACGTTAAATTTGGATGGTCTTACTGTACAAAATATTACACTTTCTGAACCTAGGTACCGCTAAAAGACACTGTTTGTTTGGATTGCTAAGTAAATTGCTTTCTGAAGGAATTTATATATCAATGTGATAAAAAAATTAATTTACTACTCGATAATATTTGCAAAATTTTCTCAATTTATACTTTTATAATGCAAAAACCATAAAATGGTTTAGGGTGACCCTTTGAAAGAGGTACGCCTGATTCGAATTGAATAAAGTGGTTGTTAATCACTTGGATAATTTATACCACTACTTTGTATCTAAAAATTACGGAAATTAAATAATTGTTCTTTTTGTTTTTTTTTCTGTTGTTGAAGGATACAAATTAATCTCTCATAGATATGTAGACATATTCATGTATGGGTGTATCTGTGAAATATCATTAACTCAATTCAAAAGTAATAGAGCTCCGTGATTCTATGGTAATTAATTATTTATATGGTAAACAATGAAAATTTACCGAAAGTTATAACTATTCACATCGGTAGGAACATCGATACTTGATAACAATTTTTCTCTACTTTTATTTTGTTTTCTATTTATTATTACTTTGGAGGAGTAATTGAATTAGTGGCAGGTGGCATCAATTTATTTTCTTGTTTCTTAAATGATGAAGTTTTCTCAAAGACAATACCATTCTTACAATTTTTCTGTAACAGAAATTTTACTTAATTGAATGATACATTCAGGTGCTCTAACTTTTGTTCCACCTGTATAAATGATTTGAGATTAATAATAGTTTTCTTTTTCTGTATTCTGGTCTCAAAATTATTCAATTGTTTTAAGTTACCAGCTCCAAATACCTCATTTGTGGATCTATACCCAATTTTATTTATGGCAAATATAGTCACTTGAAGACGAAAAAAATCACAATAATATGATTCATGAACTTTTGTACATAAAACTACCCTTGAAAATGTCAGAATATTATATTATATATATATAGAGAGTACTAGAGTTCTCGTCTCGAAGACATGTAAGATATAAGAAAAACAAAAGTATAATGCAACATCCGTTGAGTTGTCGTAAAATAATTGAAACTCTGAGTTAGTCCATATTCAAGTACATAACTTTGCTTTTGGAGATCAGGTAGCGACACTAAGGGTCCCAGTAATCTAACCACGAACATTAGAATCGAATTTTGGAGGCAAAAGTCAGTCTCTAGCCTGTGAATGAGTGTATCTGAGGCAAAACACATGTTCATGAAATGGGTTATTTATGTTTCTTTTTCAGGAAGGTTATCGAAGTAGATATAGTCGACTAGTTTTCTGTTGGAATTAAATGATTAAATATCTGGAAAATTCTTAGAAAATATATGAGAAATCTTGTTTTTGTTTGAACCCACCTAGAATGTTCTATATTTATTATTACCGAAAATTACAATATGCGTTCGCACACGTTAATAAAATGACATGTATGTCGACCATTCCAAAGACAAAAATAAGTAGTAATAATAATAATAGTACATGGAGGGCAGGGATTAGCGCAGTGGTTGAGCGCCAGCCTGGTAACGGAAAGGTTCCAGGTTCGTTTCCCGGCCGAGTCGAGCTTTTTTCATTTTCAGATGTGAAAGTCTGAATGATTGAAGCTCGTGTCGACTGGGAATAATCCTCCACGATTCGCTGTTGCGTTAATAATTAACAGTGCTACTTCTAAGGTGGGCAGTTAGTAACAAGGCCCATCCAGAACACACGGCTAATGACCATAGCAGTCGATGCCAAAACACCAAGAAAAAAAAATAGTACATGGAAATTTATTTATTGATTTATTGTATTCCCGCGTGAAAAAAGTAACCGATTTTCTTGTAAATTTAGGGTAACCATTTTCAAAATTAAAAATTTATTAAATTGTCCTAAGAAAAGAAAAGAATATAATAATAATAATAATCGAGATATTGATATCGAAAAATCTTATTACAAATCACAGAATGGATATATGATATGATATAGTTTCTTAAGTAATCCGAACAAAGGGCAATTTTTCCATTCTGTTAATAAAATAATACTAATAATAATAAAAATTGGAACAAAGCTTAATTGGTATGTGCCAAGGACAAATAGCAATGAGACTGGACGAGAACATGCAGAGGATTTAGGGAAAATTCTTGCATACGCTTGGATGGTAATTTTTTTGGAGAAGAGAATCAGGTAAAATTGGGTTACAACCATTTTACAGGTAACATTCGTTGTGTACGCACAAATCATTTTAATGATATTAATTCTATTACCAGACGGCATATCAGAATTTTCTTTTCAGTTACTTTAGGTTTCATTTGTATCAAGTTATCAACAAAGGTTTTATTGAATCTATGAAAATTATGAAACCCATTTTATCGTTATACCATCGTATATTGTTTCTAGATAGTTCAGGTTCTATAGAGAACTTTTCGGATTACAACAGGAAACTTGCATCCAAGAATTTTCTGGAAAAGTGAGAATGTATGGACGAAAGCAGGTTCCAATCAGGATATTAAAGAAAATTGAACAGAAAAAAAAAGTAAAAAATTTAAATACTCACCAGCCGATATCTCAGTCGAATATATTGAATCCATAACATTTTACATAGAAAAACCAATATAGCTTCTCTTCATAGTAAAGAAGAGAGGGAAGAATGTAGGTCATTCGACCAAGACTTTTGCTAGAAAGGGAGCGGGGGAAACTGATCATATTCGCCAGGAAGGCAGTATATATACCGGCAGTAAGCGGAAGTTCTGCGCCGAAGAATTGTTATTGTTGCTCAAACGAGGTAAGTCGAAAAGCACGAAATACTGAGAAAGTAAAATTGGCCCTAGATATACCGGCAGTAAGCGGAAGTTCTGCGCCGAAGAATAGTTATTGTTGCTCAGACGAAGTAAGTCGAAAAGCACGAAATACTGAGGAAGTAAAATGGTCGAAGAACATGTAAAAAGGGTACCCTTTAACTCTTTTCCTCTGGCATCTTGTATCGTTCGATCCTGTTTTTCCCGAATCCCAAACCAAACTAAGTGATAAACCAGAAAAGTGAAAATCTAAAACTGTAGTAATTTTGTCAGGGTCTTCCCAACCTCAAATTCTAGAAAGTAGATTGTACCAGTTTCATGGTCGCGATTTGAGTGTCTCAGGGGAAGTCGGCCCCCTCGAAACAGTCAAGTTAGCTGGCTACATACTTGGTTTGAATCCCACTAGAATAATGAGTTTTGTAAATTTTTAAACTTCAATATCGTAATGAATAATATTATTAAGTTTCCGGGAATGGGCTTAATAGTTTTGGTACTCTTGAAGAAAAACATTGAGAAAGGAAGAGTGGAGAAAATTTGGAAAAAACAATTTAGGTTGAGTAAGAAAAGGCTGAGGAGAAGGAAGGAAAAAGTTCACGTTTACTAGTAACCAAGAAGAAAAAAATTTGAAAAAAAGTGTATTGGTTAGACAAAGTATTGATTTCAACTCTGGAAAAATGGAATTTTATAAAGGACATTGTTAAAAAAAACAGATTGACAAATGTCAGCAATGAATCGCATGAAATTGGCATTAAATTGTAACTATGGAGAAAAATAAAAGTAGGTGACACGCGCAAGGAATAAAAACCCTTTAACATCTAGAGAGAGGAAAATAAATACAGAAACTCGGGTACCTCGAGTATGGAAATATGTGAAAATCTTCTATATTGATGAATTGATTCAATGAACATATGACAGATGGCGGAAAGCCTTGCCAGCCGAATGGAGGCGCGATTAGCTACGTGATATTGAATGGAAATGTTACGCTTTGGGAGCAGTTCCTGTAGCCCCAAGTCATACTAGGTTACAAAAAAAGATGTAAATTGCTGAAGAAGCTCGAAAAAGAACCTACCGGTAAGAGTTGAAGATATTGAGTAGACTCGTAGGAACCTAGTACGGTAGTGATGTTGGCAATAACTTTCCACACTCTCAGAACATGCCATCAGCGTTTTACCAACATCAATTGAGGATCATAACATCGTCCTATATTGTGAGCGAATGTTCATTAAGCCTTATAATTTTTTTTCAAATATCAAAAACATTTCTTTTGTGATTATTTAGAAAACTCTACTTTTAAAGTTATGCACGTTTTCAACTATTTAATGAATGAATCTAGTATGAATATATCTATTGAAAGTGTTTCTTGTGAGATGTGGTATGTACATGAGAGGGAGAGAAAAGCGGACTGAATTTGATAAAGGAATTAATAAGAGCATGGAAAGAAATAGTTGGATTCGTGAATTAAGTTGTATTGTTCGGACTTCAAGAGTTAATTAGCTACTAATCCTTGAAAGTTCCGAACACATTTAATTTCAATTACACTCGTTTCAAGTATATCACCATGAAAGGATAGACAGAAAACTTTCAATATTATCAGACGAGATACTTCTTGAAACAGAATATATGAAACAAAAAATCATCAAAATATCAGAAGAGTGAGTGGATGTCAAAAAAAAAGTTGCCACAGATGTAACAAATGCTAAGGCACTTGTAATGCAATGATGAAACATTTATAAAATACCATCCTGTATAACAACCCACGTCGAAATATACTTTGTATGGTTATCGAACAAATTCTTGGTTGCGAAAATAAATAATCTTTCGACACTCCTTGTGATGTATTCGGCCAAGTGAAAATCAGTAAGTGAATCAATGGTTTCCTTTCACACAAAATAGCTAATCTTAACTCATTAAACAACGGAAACATTTCACATGTTGGAATAAATATTTAGTTCCAGACATACTTTAACAAAACTGTCAAATCCGCTATATTTGGGTGCAAGGAATTGTTTGCGCTCAGACACGTTTTGAAACTCGACAGAAATTTTGTGATTATAACCAAAATTGCGATAAAGCCATTTTGGAATGGGCGGTACCAATTTTATTGTGGTACCAGAAAACAATTAATTACGGAATTGACGAATGAGAGAGGCTTCAAATCTGTGAGTGGGAAGGCTTCTGCTATTCCGGCCGACGGGGATAGAAAAAATCTCTCTTGGACTGGAAGAGGATTGAGGGGTCGTAAATCGGGTTTCGAGTGGAAAGTTTCGTGAGACAAAAAATATACGGAGGGGGTTGGTACCGGCATTCAAATTAAATTCAAAATTTGGATTTCAGAGGGTTGTGATATTTTTATGTAAAGAAATTCGTTTGATTGTTACTCGGTGATTTGATACGAGTGAATCTAAATTTCGGGACGGAGTGCAGACGAAGTGAGACGTTTACCAGACTCGGTTATAACTCCCAGACACGTAAGAAAACTGTTTCTGTGTAATCATTCTAATATTTTTATCCCTGATTCGAAAAAGTTGCTATAGTGTGTTTGAGTATATGTAAATGTGAATAAGGAGACATCGCCGATTTTTCTAGACCAAACCGTTCGTAGGGGAAAACCTTTTTTATTCTATTTTAGTAGGAAACTTGGCTCCAAGAGGTAGAAAGTAGGCATATTGATTTTGATGAGTTATTTATGAGTTGATAGAATAACTTTAGTTACCTCCTTCTGAGAATTTTTATTTAGTTTTCTTTATTACATACAAGGAACGCTCGACTTGTCGAGGCCCTGACAGTTTTGTCAAAACAAAATTAATTTAATTTTTATTAAATTTCGGTCTTATTGAAAGATTGTGTATAATTTTATATCCCTCTACCCAAGAAAATAAGTGAAAACAAAAAGTATCAGGAAATTCCACAATAGCTGAGCAAAGTATTAGTAACGATAAAGTCTGTCCCGTTTGCTGGACAGCCGAACCCGGCCTATTGAATAATTCGGACAAACAAAATCAGATCAAACCCAAAATTCTTCTCCGGGTCAGGCGAATTTAGTTCTTTACGGAGTGGTGACGAAGCAAGCTGTCCTATATATATATATTCTGCCCGAGAAGTTATATTGGCCAGACTAACAGACGAGTAACTTCCAGAGTCTACGAACACGAACTTGCTGTGCGTTAGGCATCTTCCACTTCCGCACTTTATAAACGTCGAGAAGATACTGGTCACAAAATAGACTTCAAAAACACAAAAACAATTTCCACCGAGAAAACTCTGCAAACCAGGATCATCCGAGAAACCCTTGAGATAGAGAAGCGCCCCAATTGCCTCAACACTCGCGACGACGGACGTAGACTTCCCAATATCTGGAAGCCTCTCATTGCACGCATCAACTCATTTCCCACCAACCCAGTTCCCGCACACAGCTCACTTAGCGCCAACCAAGTTCCCGCACACAGCTCATCTAGCGCCAACTCAGTTCCCGCCCATAGTTCACCTCGCGCCAATACATTGCACACGGCCATTACAGCCACGTCCACTATAAATACAGTTCCTCAACCCACAATTCCTCAGTTCTCTCGAAGGAGTAGGCACATTGAGACCTTAGAGAGAACCAGTGACGAGACATGGGGAGTAGGCAGATTGAGACCCCGACGTCAAGTCACAAAAACCTAACGTAATTATACCTGAGGAGTAGGCAGATTGAGACCTCAGCGTAGAATTACGTTTTAACCTTTCATTAATTTTCTTTCTATTTCAGTTCTTGAAAATGGCTCCAAAATCGGAGCCGAAACGTCGAATTTCAACAAATTCTAGACGCGGTTCAACCCGAACTTTTAGTTTTCAAATATCTGACCGTGGAAACCTATCTGAAGTTTTGCACATCCTTACACTTGCTTTCACCGTACTGATGAGATCCCTAAGATCGAAACACGTGTCTACGGTTGCATTTTTACTAGAGGGCTTAGTCCAATAATATATATATAATATATATATATATATATAGACAGGTAGTCTCTTGACTGGACTAGTTGAAAAAAACCAATTTATCTAAGAATATTCTCAGTGAAAATATCCCTTGGGGTTGCAGTCAGAAAAAGTGGCCTGGTAAAGAACAACTCTTTGTTAAATTGTCGAGCTTTCGAAAATATTTATTTTCATTTTCAAGACATCTGAAAATATTAATCGTGTGAACAAACAGAACACTCTTAATATGATGTAAAACAACTTACTAACGTGAGATTAATTTTGTGAAAACAGCAGAGAAACTTCTTGGTCATTCCTTATGTATGTAAGGTTATGTCACAACACAAAACGAGATGAAACAACAATAATAAAACTATGTCATGTACATGAACACGATTAACAAACATTATGATTTTATGAGTTATGAAGGAAAACTTTTAATTAAAATTTGGAAAAATGTTAATCATTTTAAAACTCGCCTTTGAGACCGCACGTGGTTCAAGGGACGCACAAGGGCGGTAAAAATATGTCAAGAAAAAGAAGAAGAGAGTATTGACAGATTTCGACGTCAGAACACGTCAAATGTCAACAGTCAACCTTGTATGTTCCATGAAACACGCTTCAGCTCTGTGCTGAGTTATGCCCTCTATGGGGGATTGTGAGAACTATTATTAAAGTTATTTGAATTTGCAACATTATTTTTGTGGAGAGAAAGAATATAATTATAAATTATACTAAGATTGGCTATATCAGACCGCTTATTCATTCTATTAGGTTCTTTACTAACGTAAACCATCTCTAGAAAATTTGTCTTGGAATAATTTTCTTCAATTGCTAAAATTGTGGGTTCATTGAAATTAATATTGTGAAAAGTTGAAAAGCTGTGTTCTGCAAGTGCACAGCTGGGTTTTTTTAATTTGCAGTCACTCTTATGTGAAGCAATACCTCCGGAGAGATTTCTACCTGTCTGTCCAATATATATTTTGTCACAATTGACACAAGATAATTGATAAATTACATTAGTTTGTTCAAATTTAGAAAGAGGAGTTTTGGTTTTTGAGTATAACAGATTTACAGTTTTGAGATTTTTCTTCGCTATGCGAATTTCTGGAGATTTAAAAATATTGGTGAGTTTGGGTGTTAATTAATTAATATATATATATATTGATCTGGTTTTGCGCTGAGCCTAAAAAGATCCTTTCAAAAGGAATCTAGAAAAATTCGGTCTGGAGAAACTTTTTCTCCAGCCACCAGTAGAGTCAGTGAAACTCCAAGGAAGGCCAAGAGAAGCAGAAATAAGATAATACAGAAAAAACCAGTTTTTCTATTAATATAAAATATTGCGACGGAAGGGGTTTAACGTTAGGTGATAGCCCGTTGGATTTTGTTCCAAATTTTATTATCATAAAAGTAAAGTATCAACGTCGATTATTACACAAAAACGAACAAAAATATGATTCGTAATATCCAAATTTTGTCAATTTGAATAAGAGTCATACACTAACCAATATACACAATAATATCAGGTTATCAACTACAAAAGAGCCTAAATTTACAACGGCTTATCGCGGAAAACAATAAAACAAGGAAAATGGGATCGGTTGCTTTTGAGAGAAGGAAAAATATGAAGATTGGGTATAGGATAGTACCTATACCCAAAATAATAATAAAGATAATAACAATTTTGGAAAGATTTCAGAGTTCTACACGAAGTAATGTGCAGCACCTACCAGAAGAAGGAAAACATAGTACAGGCAGGTCCACCTCAATATCCGAAATTTCTTAGGATAAAGAATTCGTAATGAGGTAAAGGGAACTGGGGTATTCGACTTCCAGTTTCCGAGTCGCGAACTAATCACCTACAGAAATTATTGGATTCTGATCAACTTGGTATTTACAGGTCCCATGGAGTTCACATTCCACCTCGCCGTCCTACATCTCCATTAGACAAGATCAGGAACCTGTTTAGTAGCTAGGATCAAGACGGAGAGATACCCAAGGAGTCCCAAGAAGGACCAGAACTTCAGCTGAGGATGCCACATGATGAGGATGCGGAGACCACCCAGGAAGCCATTCCAGCCTAAGGAGAAACAAAGGACGTCGACTACAACTTCCGAGCAAGGATCCAACCCCAAACCGATGGACTAAAGACCCTATTCCCAGGACATAGGACCAAGGCTCTAAGATGAAAGACCAAGGATCCCAGATGAAGGACTAAGCACCCAATCCCCAGAACCAAGAATCCTTACCATACGTTCCAGCCATTCCACCATAGCGGAAAGAGACAAGGATCTGGTGGATTTGCACGATGCACTCCCCCCCATCTGCCACCCAGCGAGTACCAGGGAGCAGAGGTTACCTGCCAAGTACATGGAACATAGGAGATATCTGTTGGAATGGATATTTCGTACAAGGACTACATCCTCAATGTCATGTGGACCTATTCCATCTGGTTCACATTGACGCAGCTTTCCTGACAGTTGAGAAGGATACCAAGGAACTAGGTTACCAGTAGTTCCCGGCAGGATGCAGTATCCAATCCATTTCAGTAGATACCAGCGAACCAACTCCTCTCCTATGGACTTTCACATGCAGTATCGACACTGAAGCGACAGCAACGAGTGCGGTAGACAACAATATTATGACTTTGATTTTGATGTTTCGACCATGGGCGTGCGTAAACCCATTAAGTGCGGGATACGGACTGCATTAATATTGACTGTAGAATTTTAAATAAAAAAAAATATATTAAAAAAATGAATGTTGAGAGGATCTGGAGTAATAATTTATTTGGACAAAAAATTGTCACCACTCTTAGGGGGGAGGAATGTAAGCAAACGCATAGATGCAATCAATGAGACCAAAAAATGTTATTTAAAATTATTACCCGCGAAGGTCAAATTACAGTTTCAGTTTTCAACTTGATCTTTAACCTCTAACCCTCTAAATAAATGTTAAAAAGGATTCTCTGTTGAAAAAACGACAAGTGAGATTAGATGTTTTTATTGTTTGCATATGTTGATAATTCTAGAAGAGGCAAGATATTTTGAATAGTCCCACCCTCGAAATTCGAAGGGTTCTTTAAAATAATTGGCAGTCCGAGTTTTAACTCGTTACAAGCCAGATGTGAGCTTTCAGTTAGTTATGTATTGTTTGTGTAATTTCGGGTAATTTTTCATTAAGTCTTCTGGTTTCAATTCTAATTTCAGAATGAGAAATACATTAATTTTCATTATAAATATATGAGTTTTCTCAACAATCTTTCTCATTCTTCTGGAAAGTTGATTCTTCCAATCAACTTTCATATCAATCATTATGATATTTTTATTCAACTTTTAGTGTAGTCAACGTATTTTGATCAAACTAAATTATTGTTTTACATATCCTTCAGATGTAAGTAACTATCTTGCCTCATTTGTATTTCATTTCATTATCAGATCTTGTTATATTTTAAATATCAATTCAATAACTATTATTTGCTGAATTTCATTTATTAAATCCCATTGTTTGTTTTATTTGTTAATTAGTTTAATATAAATGTTTAAGTGTTGTTGAATCCTGTTTTTCATTTCTAAAAGTTCATGCACGGGCTCTTCCAGCCTAGTCAAATTGATAATAAATTTCAATGAGTTGGAAACCAAGAAAATATTAAATTTCGAATGTAGTAAATTTTTTGATGGGTCCCATTCCATCCAGGGATTCAAAACGATTAGAAACTAAGGTGAGATAAAAATATTTAATTCTGTGAGGTATAATTCTAATTTTCTTGACTAAGAGCCCGACGTTCCCATATATTTAATAACACTAACGATTCCGCTCGGTCTTACTTATGTGATAAAATGCTATTCAATTGTAAAAAAGCAATTTGTTATACTACCGACAAACTACATTACTTTGTGAATTCTCTTGATTCTAGTAGTTCCATACATCTGTGTTAGGAAAAGGTTAGGACACGGTATAACTACTTATGATAGTTTAATCAGAAACTAAAAATGATTTGGAGAATGTCTTCTTATCTTTCCTGAAAAAAATTATTTCCTATCGCGATGCTTAGTAAACTCTTGAAATTTTCATTCAAATCGGAACAAGTTCTTTAGTAATATCTATTTTTCACTGAGGTATTATGTTTAATCTCACAAATTGATGATATTCTGAGAGACAAAAATAGAAATTTCCCGCATTTGAGAAATTTCGAGTGAAACTGTAGATAATTTTAAGTTAAATTGCTGGCCCTCATTCATAATAAGCTGAAAAGTGCGTGATTACTTAGTAACTCAACTAGGAATACGGAGAGAAGTCGTTAAGGTACAGCTACGAACATCGTGTCGACCCATCAGGCCCAACTTTAATAACGCGGAAGTAACAAATAGCTTTGTTGGGAATGTCACATGACACGTTTCCTAAGTGACACTCATCAACTCGTAGTCACAGTAGAAAAACTTGAATTGGTAATTTTATGAATGGTATATTGAATATCATATTTACTAGTATGTCCCAATAGAATGATGTCTGCTAAGCTTCTGATATCATTATGACAATCGAATTCAAGAAATGCAATATATCAAAACCGGTTGAACAATCCTATATGTTCATTCTTATTTTGAAAAATAAAACGGGAACGTCAGGATCATGCATGCGCTGTTGGAAAAGGTAATTCTTCTGATCAACTGCGAATGATCCTGACTGAATTATTATCGGAAAGTTATATGAATATTTGGAGCGTATTTCAGAAAAATGCCTCATAGCAAACAACTACTTCTCTGGCGAACACTGCAACGGATGTCAAATGGAAATCGACAAAAACCTGATTTTTCGTTTGAAGATTGACAGCAGTAACCGATGAGTCAGGTACTGTCCATAGCTGAAGTCAAAGAACGTTTAACATGGTCATCCAGCTGGAATGAATACTGTCATACCAATCCCACTAGATACACACTATTACAACAGTGTATACCCTCACAACATTGGTTTTCGAACCTCAATAGACCTCGAAGATTCATTACAACCCTGATAAGACTAAGGTTTGGTCATGCATGTTACCCATTACATTTCTTTCGGATAAATATTCTTCCTTCTAAAAACTGTGATCATCGTGATGAAGAAGGATGCCTAGATCATGTATTTTATGCATTCTCAAAGTATTCTGATAAGTCTAATGAACTACATGACAAACTTTGTGCTTTGAATATGCCAATTCCTTTCAATGTCATGTCGATCTTAGCCTCGAACAATATAAAATTGAATGACTATTTGATAGAATTCCCAATCAAGACTAATGTCAAGTTGTAGTAGTTTTTAGAGTTGCTTTTGTGTGTAGACCTATCCTTGTGTTATATACCCATTAATCCGTGGTCTAATTGTTGTGTGTTGTAGAAAAAGTCGTCCCGACGGACCCCTGGACGTGAAGCGTGTGTACCTGTCTATTTATGTTGTACGGCCTTCTATTTCAATTTTCCATTTCTTTTTTAATCGTTTAGGAATTTTAAAATAATATACTACTTCATACTCCACTTGTGGCTGGCTAAATGACGAAATGTCATAGCCATTAATAAAAAAAATTAGAAAAAAGGTCAAAAATCAATTTATGAAGGATGGACGACACTACTTGACGGAATACCATTAAACTAATGATGAAAAATGGATTATGCAATGTAATCTTCCGAAAATAATCGTATTCTATAGTTAATTTCATCGACAAGTATTCAACAGAAAATAACTACTTTTTCCTACGACCGTTGAATTCATATAGGTTTATTGTGTATTATGGATGCTATTCATACATCGATTATATATACTCATATAAGTTTTTACTGTATATGTTGACAAATGTTAAATTTTCATATTCAATGTTAATGTAGGTTTCAATTCAAAGAAACAAATTAATTATAAATTGGGATATCATGCAAATTTATTTATTTATATCCAAACAGACATGGTTAAATAATATATACATACAAATGATCAAATAATAATTTCTCACATAATAACGATAATTAAGTAATTTATATAAGAAGCACATACGTAAATTAACTCATATTCAGAATATAATTGAGGCACACACGCCTAAATTTAATTTGTGAGAGGGTCCATCTAAGTGATACCATTGAAGCTGTTGGCTAATCTATATATGGTTGCAAGTGGAGCTCTGGTGGTAGTTATCAACCGAGGTACATTAAACATGGTTGATATTCGAGTTTTTCGTGGCGGTGCATTGAATTTGATTAAGACTAGGAGTTCAGGAAAATTAATTCTATGAATAATCATTTTGTATAAAAAAATTTGCATGGAAAGGTTTAACCTATTTTCCAAAGATAAAATTTTAAATTCATTCCTCAAATTACTTGTTCGTATGGTGTTATTATCTGCTCTGATGTGATGTTTTTTGAAGTATACGTATCTTAAAAATTTGCTTTGTATTTTCTCAACTTTCTGGAGGGATGTACGATTTTCTCCCGACCATATTATTGAGGCAAAATCCAATTTGGGACTGATTAATGTGAGGTAAAGATGTTTGATTGTATTGATATTTTTAAATTGTGCATTTTGTTGGATTAAATATCCTAGCATACGATTCGAGGAGCTAACTGCAATAGATAAAACATTATCATAAGTGACACCTAGATCTTTGAGCTCAAGGCACCTTTCCAGAGTCTCTCCATCTATTCTGTATTCAAATTCAACTGTTTTTTTTTTATGTGATATGGTCATTATGCAACATTTTTTAATATTGAAGAATAATTTATTTTGGTAACTCCATCTATGAACATTATCCAGGACTTTTTGTATTTTAACACAGTCTCTTACATTTTCTACATTTTGAATATCTTCAGATCATCTGCAAAGAGCAGACAATCTGAATATTGTAATACTGAAGGCAAATCTATCTTCCAGATAATTTTGGAATATTTCAAGTGAGTTATTTGTCAGCCCAAATTCATGTAGCTTTTCTAAGAGAATATCATGATCAACCTTATCGAATGCTTTACTAAAATCTGTAAATATTGTATCTAATTGGGATTTCGATTCTAGAGTTTCATATGCTTGATTTGTAAAAATAAATAGATTAGAATTAATAGACTTATTAGCTACAAAGCCATGTTGTTGATGAGCTACATAATTTTCGACATAATGGTACAGTTTGAACAACTTGGATGGTGCACACATAAGAGAGATTCCTCTATAATTTTCAATATCCACTCGGTTGGAGGATTTTGGTATTGGAATAACTATGGCAGTTTTCCACAGAGAAATTTTTGTTGATATTATAAGGTTAAAAATATGTAGCAAAGGTTTCATCAACCATTCGTTACAGCCTTTTATAATGTATGGTTGAATTCCATCTATTCCGGCAGCTTTCTTAGTTTTGAGCTTTTTTATTGCTTTGTCGAACTCGAACTTTGTTACTTTATCAATCACTCATGTACTATCACACAGAACTCCATTGAAGTTGGAATTTAAATCATATTTTGCTTTCACTGCTGAATAAATAGATACAAAGAAGACACCGAATGCCTCTGCTGTTTCATTATTATTTACTTCCTTCCCGTTGAGTTAATAAATGTAAATTTTCAAATTACTACATTTTTCCTGTTGACGTAGTTCCAAAACTCATTTAGATTACTTGTTATATTTTTTTCCAATTCATTAATATATTAGTTTTCTTCTAATTTGATCAGATTTTTCAATTATTATCTGAGTATTCACCTTTAAAACAATCGAAAGATTTGTTCAATCTCCTATACCTATTTTTTTCCTCAATTATATCGATTATTTCTCTCGTGAACAACGGAGAGTTTTTCATAGTGTGCCTTTAAGTGATAAAATTCGGTACAGTTTTATCTATAATGCTATTCCATATGTTGTAGACATTTTTTAAAGCCAGGTTCACACATGTTAGTTCTTGAAGAACTCTGTCCCAATTAGCATCCCTAACTTTTCTACTCAACGTAAGGAAGTCAGCTTTTTATAGTTAAATCTGAATTCAGGTGCAGAAATATTTTGTTATACAGTTTTTCTTTTTTATTTTTATCAATATATTCAACGGTGGATGGTAAGCTTTCACTTTTTACTATGCAGTCGAGACCATTATTTTCCGAACTGAAACATGATCAAGTGTTCTGCCATGCAAGTTTGTCACGTCATTGAATTGCTTAAAGGACCCCGCACACCTTATATGGGAAAATGGCTCTCCGTCAAATTTCTTGAATTTTCGATATGTTGTAGAATTGATCATTCCGATGAAATGTTTCAACGGGCGCAACACTATGACAACACTATGACTAGTTTTCGAGATACAGGGTGTTGAATATGAGAAACATTCACTTTTCATCACTCTGTATCTGCCAAGTTACGATTTAGTTCGGATTTATCTTTTGTGGGATCATCATCACATTCGTTTATGATGAATTCATGAGAAATTCATTTCCAAATCTTTTCGTAGTACAGGGCGATTTCACTTGAAAACAATGCTATTTTGAGACTTTCATAATTTAGTTGTTTTATAAAGAGAAAATGCGAGAAAAGGTAGAATTATCACATAATATAATAAATTCATTTCATCTAGCATCACAGTTGATACAATTCATACAAGGTGATTCACAAATATGGAAACAACGAATTTTGTTTTTTGGGACACCTTGTAGTAATAAACCAACCTAAAATGACAAAATTCACTTGAAGAATGTTAAATGATATGTTCCATCGTATACAGAGTCGAATGATATCAATTTGAAAAATTAGTTATACTTTAAAAAATAAATCCTTGATTTTTTAAATCACCCTATATCTCATAAGGGAGTCCGAAAAGATAGCGATATTTTTTCATGGGAGAACTCGAAATACTTTCATCCATATTGTACAAAATTTTCAGCGGAATCCTATGACGGGTTTTTCATATACAAGGCGAAAAATGTATTTTCACTCCAGTTTTCGGCGGGTTTGCTGTAGTTCTTCCTCGTCCGGCCGCTTTTACTCGAAATAAAAATATTTCAATAAAATAGTGATCAGTTATTATACCGTACAATAGCGTACCGTATCCCTCGAAAAAAAGCCATAACTCGAATTATTATCTGCATCAGCATCGTCTAGTAGGCGATTTAATGGAAAAGATATTTTTTCATGCTTAGTGTTTCTCAGAAGTTATATTATACTTATTACATCCGCAGAAGTTCGTTTTTTCGAATTTTCACTCTATAAAACAATAAAATAGTGAAAGTCTCAAAATAGCATTATTATCAAAGGAAATCGCCCTGTACTACAAAAAGATTTGGACATGAATATCTCATGAATTTGTCACATAACGAAAATACCACATAGAATAAATCAGAAAAAAATCATAATTTGTATGTAATTATTTCTATCGGCTTATATAGATATATATTAAATCAAATTCTTGGCATATTTTTACACCAAATTAACGTTTTATGCTTCAATTATGTTCTTGTATCTTCGAATCGTATATATGTTTGTATATAGTATATACCCCCTTTCAGAGAACGTTTCTCTTTCTTTTTCTTGTATTTGAAACATCATCTGAATCATCTTCGAATACCTACTTATTAATATATTCCTCTTATTTCGTAGGCATGGAGAACAATTCGAAGAGGATAAAATCAACAGAATTCTTATGTCAATAGTCGTTTCCTTGTTGTCATAAAGCCCGAGAACTCTTTTTGGGTTATTGGACTAATTGAAGTTTCTTTTTTACTGTTCAAGTTTATGTGATTTTCAGTGTTTGTTGAACTTTGCTGAACAATATGGCCTTCGCAAATAGAGTGAGTTGTTATGTTTGTGACCGAAATGATATTCCTAGACTCTCAATGCGTTTGAATAGAGGAGATAATATTGAAGTTTTGCAAATTGCAACATATCGAAGACAAACTGCGGGAAATCCACCTATTGATATTCAGGATGATACAAAAATATGTTTCAATTGTAATAACACAGTAATGAATGACATTATTGCTATGGAAAATAACCCGAATTGCCTTCGTCTCAATGTGTTGTCCCGCGTATCAAGTCGTGCGTGCATTATTTGTAATGCTCGTCAAAATATTCAAAGATTTTCTTTACAATGTAGAGTGGATATTTTTGTTGCTTCTGATATCTATCTCCCAGATTTCTTGAGAATTTGTGGTCACCATCTTGATCATCAAGGTTTCCTTCCAAATAACTTGCATGGAGGTTTGAATTTTGTGAATAAACCATACATAATTTCCAATCTTCAACATTTTCTTCAAAGAATGAGGATATTTGCTAATAGAAACAGGCCACTCCGTAACTGGGAGGATATCAATTGTTTCACTGAAGACGAATTTAAGTATCTGACATCAATCTCAAAAAATCATTTTTGACAATTACTAGAATTTTGTGATATTGTTGAACAAGGTGGCAAGAGAAGAAATGTCGAAAGAAAACATTTGCTGACATTTTTGATCAAAATGAAACATGGAGTTTCAGATGAGTTTTCGAAAATATTGTTCAGTTATCCTTCTCGACAAACAGCAAGCTTCATTATTTCTAATGTGAGATTATCTCTTTTACAAAGGTTCGTACCGAACAATATTGGATTTAATTCAATAACAAGAGAAAATTATATTAACAGTCATGTATCCCCTTATACGAATCAACTGTACAATCCCACACCAGATATTCCCAAAGCAATAGTTTATATAGATTGTACCTACAATAAAATAGAAAAGAGCAGTAACTTCCGGGTATTGAGGCAATCATACTGTTTCCACAAGAATGAACACTTGGTCAAACCAGAGATCATAGTTGCCCCCGATGGATATATCTTAGCAATCAACGGGCCGTACTTCGCAGATGCTAGGAATGATGATGCAAGTGTTCTAAATCACGAATTACAAGTTGATTTGAATGGAATGAAAACATGATATCAAGAAGGAGATATTGTGATAGTCGATAGAGGCTATAGATTCAATCAATAGTCTACAAGAACTTGGCTTGCATTACTATATGCCACCATTTCTACCGCCGAATCAAAGGCAATTAACGACAAATGAAGCCAATCAGGCACGTTTAATAACCACTACTAGATGGATTGTTGAAGCTAGAAATGGACATTTTAAGTAAATTTTCAAATTTTTTCGTCAACCCATAACAGCAATACATGCTGCGAAGCTACATGACTATTACCTGATTGCTGGTGCTCTTATAAATAAATTCCATCCATTGATAAATATGCCTGGAACGTTGGATACGGCCACACAAATGTTGGTTGATTCCGATGATGTCAACATTGTTCAGGCACGAGTTGAAGCTGAAAACCTCCGAACTAGGAATGGTCGATGGATTCGTTTAAATCAATATCATATACAATCGTTTCCTCGCCTTGATATTGAATATTTAAAATTACTTACTGGAACATATCATTTACACTTGGCTGCGTCATATATCCAAGATACAACTCGTAGAGATGGTGAAGTAGACAACATTTTAGAAGTCGATGAGTTACATGGGGAACCCAATTTCCTAAGATTCAGAATATTTTCTCGGTTCAGGAATGCTGCTGAACACATGCTTTGGGTTGTTTTCACTGAAAGAGGTGACGAAAATCTAGAAGATCCTGCTCTCCCCATTACGGGGTATTATTGTACTTGTAAGTCCGGTGCTAGGACTTTAGGAACTTGTGCGCATGTTGCTAGCGTGATATGGTTTTTGGGGTACGCTAGATATCAAGAAAACATACATTTTCCATCCAGTCGTCTTTTAGATTCCATAGGAGATGCTGCAAATAGAATGCTTCCAGAGGACATGGATATCGGTCCAGAAATAGTTTAATTTTATTGGTTATTGGTAAGAATCTCCTTCTAATTCGTATTTGATAATGTTTTTTGATTAGGGAAAAATTCAGTTATCCATCATGTATTTTCCTTGTTGTATTGTCATGCACATGCTCGTGCCAACCCAATATCCGATAGATATATCACATTCCGTTGAACTTCTATCAATTTATGTAGAACTGAAAAAGAAAGAAAATTAATAAATGGTTGAAACGTAATTCTACGCTGAGGTCTCAATCTGCCTACTCCTCAGGTATAATTACGTTAGGTTTTTGTGACTTGACGTCGGGGTCTCAATCTGCCTACTCCCCATGTCTCGTCACTGGTTCTCTCTAAGGTCTCAATCTGCCTACTCCTTCGAGAGAACTGAGGAATTGTGGGTTGAGGAACTGTATTTATAGTGGACGTGGCTGTAATGGCCGTGTGCAATGTATTGGCGCGAGGTGAACTATGGGCGGTAAATGAGTTGGCGCTAGATGAGCTGTGTGCGGGATCTTGGTTGGCGCTAAGTGAGCTTTGTGCGGGAACTGGGTTGGTGGGAAATGAGTTGATGCGTGCAATGAGAGGCTTCCAGGTATTGGGAAGTCTACGTCCGTCGTCGCGAGTGTTGAGGCAATTGGGGCGCTTCTCTATCTCAAGGGGTTACTCGTCTGTTAGTCTGGCCAATATAACTTCTCGGGCAGTCTGAACATGATATTTCATATATATGAAATATATAAATATAAATATATGAATATATATGACAAATTAAAATATCTGTATAAAACTTAGTTTTCATTAAAACTTCAACAACACTTGATCGATCCTCAATTTCAGTACACCGATGTATTTGGGATTGAATTCCCTTCAAAATGATGTATCACAAGTATAGTAGTCCCATTAAAAATTCTGAAGTAGGGGGTGCTGGGGTTGAGGGGGTTGACAACACAATGATGGTGTATTTGGTGAAAGTGTTCCCCTTTGAAATAAAAATCAACGGGTCTGAGCGCTTTTCAATTTTTTTCATGAGTTCGGATATTAGGGGGGTGACAAGTTTTAACTGGGACACACTGTATATATATATATATATATATATATATATATATATATATATATATATATATATATATATATATAAATATATATATATATATATATATATATATATATATATATATATATATATATATATATATATATATATATATATATATATATATATATATATATATATATATATATATAAATATATATAATATATATATATATAATATATATATATATATATATATATATATATATATATATATATATATATATATATATATATATATATTTTTTTTTTTGATTCCGAGAGCCACCATCATCTCATCTGTCGACAGCTGTTTCGTGGTTTCCCACTCATCAGGACAGCTTTATGGTTGCTCTGTGCTATTGTTGTAGAAATGCTCAATATGTCAAAATCATAGTCAACCTCATTTTCACGTAAGTATAGATTCAAAACCCGACACCAGAGGGAGTATCCCTTATCTTGAATTCTCAATAGCCATGGGATACATATTATGTGTGCCATCTGGCAAGGCCGTACAAGTTGTTATGAGTAGAAATAATGTTGATTTCACTTCACTGAATTCCTTACTTTTACGTTTTAAATAAATATCAAATAAGTATCTTCTCAATCACATCAGGAGACTTCAATGGATAGGTAGAGTGGTCATTTATTAGCGTAAAATAGTGAAATATATGGACTTTTACACAAATTGTTCGCCTTGTATATAAAAAACCTGTCATAGGAATTTGATGAAAATTTTGTACGATATGAATGAAAGTATTTCGAGTTCTCCCGTGAAAAAATATCGCTATCTTTTTGGACTCCCTTATGAGATATAGGGTGATTTAAAAAATCAAGGTTTTTATTTATTAAAGTATAACTAATTTTTTTAATTTTTTTTTAAATTGATATCATTCGACTCTGTATACGATGAAACATATCATTTAACATTCTTCAAGCGAATTTTGTCATTTTAGTTTGATTTATTACTACAAGGTGTCCCAAAAACCAAAATTCGTTTTGTTTCCATATTTGTGAATCACCTTGTATGAATTGTATCAACTGTGATGCTAGATGAAATGAAATAATAATATTATGTGATAATTCTACCTTTTCTCGCATTTTCTCTTTATAAAACAACTAAATTATGAAAGTCTCAAAATAGCATTGTTTTCAAGTGAAATCGCCCTGTACTACGAAAAGATTTGGAAATGAATTTCTCATGAATTCATCATACACGGATGTGATGATGATCCCACAAAAGATAAATCCGAACTAAATCGTAACTTGGCAGATACAGAGTGATGAAAAGTGAATGTTTCTCATATTCAACACCCTGTATCTCGAAAACTAGTCATAGGATCGTGTTGCGCCCGTTGAAACATTTCATCGGAATGATCAATTCTACAACATATCAAAAATTCAAGAAATTTGACGGAGAGTCATTTTCCCATATAAGGTGTGCGGGGTCCTTTATTAAAATCTAAAAATTCACAGAGAGTTGCTAATTTTTCATTATTTATATTCAAATTGGAATTAACCTCAGTAACTTCGGCTATATTAAAGTCACCAAATATATAAGTTTTATCTACATCTGAAATTCTTTCTTGGAAAAATCTTAGTGCTGATTTATATATTTCACATGAACTATTGGGAGGTATATATAGATCGAGCAAAAACTATATTTGTAGTCTTTCACATTTACTTGAATTATTATTACCCCAAATGCGAAGTTACTGCCACCGATACAATAGTTATTTGTTTTACTAGGCATAAAAGCACAAGATTTAATGCCGCGGCTGGTGTTTCATAGCCGAGCGTAGCGAGGCTATGAAACCAGCCAAGGCATTGAATCTGCTTTTATGCCATGTGAAACATATAATTTTTTCTTCAAATTTGTTTCAATTCCACGCAAAATCGACTTTTTCATATTTAAATCGCGTGTCATTATCAATATCCAAATAAATAAATTATTTCATCAAAAGTAACTGGGCCCTGCGTTACTATGTTTACCGCTGATGACGTTTGTTGAATTTGTTTGTTTACTGTTTACTTTGTCATTGTCAATTTTAATAACCAGTTTGATTTAAATTATTACTTGGAAGGTTGCCTAGCAACGAACTTTTTCTGCCTAGGCAGTAAAAGTGGCCTTTTTGCCTAGGCATTAAAAGTACAACTTCTAAGCCTGCCAAGTGTCATTAAAAGTCCGCTTTTAATGTCATTTGGAGAAAAAAAAATATTATTTTGCTGCTCCCACTCTAGTAAGTATATTATAACATTGTTTTCAAGCGGGTAAGTGTTTTTTTCTAGAAATATGCCAATTGTCATTGTAAAATTTGTTGGAGATGTATTCACGTGGATGTTCAATTAAAAAAATTGTTGAATTTTGTATATTCAGTTTATTTACTGTCAGGTTATCTCCAGTACAATTCCTGTAAATGAGTTATAGTCTTCGAAATGTAGGAATATAGACTTTCATGGCTGGCGTCAATGTTTTGGTTCATTTACGGGTTTTGCCGTGGTCTTCTTTGGTTTAAATCTCCAAACGTTTCGACTGTAACTGCGGCAGTCATCTTCAGAAAACTTAAATATCAGATCACATCATGTCCATATGTCAATATCAATTCCGTCTGTTCCTGCTAGACAGAAAAGTATATTCAAAATGAAATTTTGACCAATATTTAAACCTAAAGGGGTGATTTATTTTGAATGAGGGTTATTCAGATAATTTTTCGCACCAGGATTGCATCGAATTCCGTGGCATTTTTTTGTATAGATAGGTACTTGATGAGTGAATTATTAAAAATTTCAACCTTTTCCGATATTTTTAAGATTCAAGGTGAACGTTTACAAATAATTCATATTCTATTACTAAATTGCAGATATCGCACAGCCGAAAGTTCTTTGCAATATTAATAAATTCAACACACGAAATACAACTTTCTTCTTGATTACTAATTACTATTGAAAACAACAAGTGATATACTCATTGTGCTCGTTAGCGAGGCGGATAGATATCGGCCTTTGAAACTTCCGCCTACATCACAATCCTGCCTGGTCGGTGCACACTCCGCAAGCACCACATATCGGGTTGGCATTTAGACAATTTCTCATTTTCAAGTAACACAACTTAGATGACTAATACTCAAATAGATCTGAAGGTAACATCTTATGGTAACATCTTTTCATAATGTTATCCCTCAATTCATGACATTATTGCCACGTCGCAATTTTTTAAGGATACAATAAGCACGTCAGCTAGATATCTGTCGGGTATATTCATGGCAACGAATACCCAAAAATACTGTCTGATGAAATATATAGCAATAGGAAGGAAATTGAAATGTTCATTTCAGCTCATTGGGAACAGAGATTTTTTGTTGTCGATATAGTCTGGTCAGTACGGCAACGCTGTATTTGAAATATCAAATGTCAAATATGACAGAACAACAACAAAACTTCTTTATTTCTTTTCATCTTTGGCCTATTGAAGTGTTTTTTCGTGAATAAAGGTCAAATTCTGAGTTAATTTGTGTTAAACTATCGTTAGTTTTTATTATTAAGCAATGGTGAAGCATTGTGAAATTTGAAAAAGACCATTTGAAGCTGAAAATCAAAATATGTCAATTCAAAGGTAAGCTACCAGTGTCATAACTATCGAGAAAGGGAAACCAAATTGGAAAAGAGAAAAATTAATGAATTATGAAAAAACATATCAGTTAGAGCATTGGCTGTTTTCAAAATCCTGTGGAGATTATTCCATCATAATTAAAATTTTCCGTTCCATATTGGGTTTCCATTATTTCGATCTAATGAACCTCGATATTTCTGTTAACAATTCACGACACTGCCGTTGGGGGAAGATGTCCCTTACACACAAATTTTAATATGTATGCGGAGAGTTACTCATCTAGGCTATGTTATTTGATCGGAGGACACTTAAAATTTTCTATCGACTCCTATGCGATAAAGAATTTTCACTTTTCCAGGATTTGAACCTGGCCAAACGCAAGCGGAAGTTTCAAAGGCCGATATGAAATGCTTATACGGATGATTAGATGTTTGTAAACTAAGCGTTCGGCATTTTACCAATCCTAACCCCAATACTCGAACAACGTGTAGTCATCATACTACAACCCATCAGTGCTATAATTATACGATATAATTTTCAGAAATCTCCTTCATAGATCTGAAGTAGTCTGTGTTTTGGGCTAGCTTTTTCAACTCACTGATAGGGCAAATTTTAGAAAGAATCAATGTTATCCGAATCGAGCTAGTCGGAGACTGCTATGTTTCCATTTGCTTTCTAGTGGTTTTCACTCTCCTTTCTTTAAGGAAGCATAGCAAGTATGTTATAGAAACCAGACTTTCAGTTTCAGCAAATATTTTTTTTTATATTCAAATGAGTTTGGTGGTTTTTTCAGTGAATATTTTGTAACAAAAATTCGATGCAAGTGGGAAGCTTCGAGTAATAAACTGTACTCTCTCCACGACCAAATATTTTGAATATTAGTGAATAAAACCGTTAAAAAGCTATAATTTTGACACTTCAAATCATGTCACTATGATGACAGTCAAGTCTAACTTAATATTTTGTGAACTGTTATAGAATATTTATTCCATAATGAAAGTTAGAATATCAACTTGCTCGTGGCAAAATTGATTTTGGAACTTCTGAATACCACAAATATTGGCGAAACTAATTTTTCCTACAAAATCAAACATTCAAAAAATGGTTTCATGTAACTTCATTGTACAACATTTATATTTTCATAAATTTTTACTTTTGAACTGAAATAATAAATCAGTGGAATATATATCACACCTGTACTCACTATGTTAGTATTTGTTTGACTTAAAGCGTATCTACTGAAGGCAAAAATCCGGGAAACAAATTGATATCCTGTACAAATGTGAATAACGAAATAAACTTCCACAAAACATTTCTTTTGAAACAAGTTTTTGTTTCGAATTTTCCTAATAGAGAAAGTTCGTGATTTGTTGGAATATTATCGAAAAGCATTCTTCATGCAACTTTTCGGAATATTACTCATTGTTAAACGAATTTAGCAAGTCATTTGAAGTTCAAGAAAGTTTGTAGAAGTTTAACAATGGGGAACAACTAACACTTCGAAATCTTTGCAATACTGTTCGCCTCTTGGTGGGATGCCAAGATTGATGAAGCTGATTTCATTGAGGTTCTAAATGAAAACCACAAAACTTCTAGTGAGACACAACTTCAAGTAAGCATTTTACAAGAAATTTAAAAGTCAAATGAGGAACTATTCGAGACAGTAACAAAACGCAAATGTACTTCAATAACATTATATTTCGAATGATTTTTACAATGATTATTTTCAACATTAAGGATCAATCAGCGTTCACGAAATAATTAATAACGCACAGCTATTAGCAGAAGCGGCAGCAGTTGCCTTTTTTTTTTGTTTCGGTGTCCGTATTCCTCTGACTTGGCCCTCCATAAACACGGATATTTTCTATAATTTTCTATAAATTCGGCCAAAAATTGTTTATTCTTGTCTGAATACATTAATTTCACGGCTACACACATAAAATTCATTTGCACCATAGATTAAAGGAACAGGAGATGGAACACGACCATACAAATTAATGTGTGCGAAGCCTGCCAAATATATAGAGTTGAAGCTTAGGAGTGGAGAGCTGCACAGAGTCGTATTCAGGAAAAAATTCAGAAATTTCGTCCAAAATCGTATCTTCATTGAAATGAAGATGGTTATCTCAAATTTCATATAATGCGTGTTCCAGAGACAAATTGTGATGAGTTCAACAAAATAATACCAATTAATAACATTCTCATTTTACTGTCGCAACGGTAAAATTGGGACTTTAAGTGCCGGATTTCTACTATACAGTGTGTCTCACTTCTCATGAAAACACCCCCGTATCTTCCGTAATAATTGAGGTAGAATGATGAAACTCTCAGGACTGATGAAAATGCTCAAAATGCTCCTACTACCTGATTGGGGATGACAGAAGTGATATACCATGACCGCCACTGGCGATGGAACAACCCATTTTTACGGTAAAACATACTAGGGGGCAAAATAGGCACAAGATTCCTTCAGATTCGTGATCAGGACTACCAACTTACGACAGAGACATGTTTTTCCTGAAAAAATTTCAGTCCTGAAAATTTCGAGTTTGTCTCACTTCTCATGGAAACACCCCCGCATTTTCCGTAATAATTGAGGTAGAATGATGAAACTCTCAGGGCTGATGGAAATGCTCAAAATGCACCCACCACCTGAATTATTACGGAAGATACGGGGGTGTTTCCATGAGAAGTGAGACAAATTCGGATTTTTCAAGACTGACATTTTGTCAGGGAAAACGTGTCTCTATAGTAAGTTGGCAGTCCTGATCACGAATTTGAAAGAATTTTGAGCCTATTTTGCTCCCTAGTATGTTTTACCGTAAAAATTGGTTGTTCCATCGCTAGTGGCGGGCAGTGTATATCACTTAGGTCAACCTCATTCCGGTGGTGGGTACATTTTGAGCATTTTCATCAGTCGTAAGAGTTTCATCATTTTATCTCAATTATTACGGAAGATGCGGGGGTGTTTCCATGAGAAGTGAAACACACTGTATTTAGGATGACATACCATTACCATGATCATTGGTGGAGGTCGTGGAAGTGGTTGTGTTGTTAGATTGTTTGATTTCCACCTAGGCGTCGTGAGTTCGATCCCCACAGCCTGCCACTGAGCTAAAGTGGTTCGGAATCCACTTTTATTGAAGTTTTAGGTCCCGGATTTCTTTTACTCGCACATGTTCCACTTTTGAGGGTTCTTTTCCGAAAACCTGGGTGATTCGTAACAACAAATTTTTTTTTACAAAATATGGTTGCTATGATCAGGGGCGTGCAATTTCATAATGAAAACTAATTCGGACCAAATTTGAATTGCATACCTGAAAAATTGCACCAGGTGTGTTTTTGCCAAAATATTTTTTCTATAAAGAATTACCCTAGGATGCAAATTCAGGATATGTCGAAATCAAAGGAATCTACACTGAAGTGTAATTGACATACACGAGAATTTTCATACACATCTTCTGTCTCGACTGCCATGGCACATCTTCATAATTATACTCTTCTTTCAAGAGCGCGCGGAAAACTGAAATAGGTGATGGTAGTGAAATTATTTCATCTAGCAGAACAGTTATATGATGATCTGATAAAAGGACGCAGTGGTCATGATGGTCAGAGGGACGTGGGTTCGATTCCCAGCATGGTCACTGGTCTCGTGCTAGGAATCGCACGTTAAAAGGTAAGACCTCGTCCTTAGCTCTTACAAGTTTCGACTTCTGAGGGCTGTCGTTCGTACGGGGATGACAGCTGGTTAACGGAAAAAACAATTTTTTTTTTAATGTATGGGGGATTTTGTGTTGTCGGATATCTTCCAACCCCATTTTTAGGAGATGACAAAATTTTTAAAGAATCCACTTTCATCAATTTTGGTTTATATTATGACATCGAGTAAGAACCGCGAGCAAATTTAGGGAGGAATAACCTCATTACGTTATCTGAATGAATTGTGATGTTATCGATAATTTTGTTCACTTTTGAATCAATTTAGATTTGAAAACTAATAAAACTCCTTGTGATTTTTTTATTTGTTCGCACTATTTGGGATTTCTTGTGGCAATCAAAACTAAATATTCGAATGAAATGAAAATACCATCACGGTTTTTCGGGGTATGCAAAAAAACATGAAATGTTGTTAACTTCGATTGTGAAACAATTACGGCCCTTGTACTCTGGCCACTCCCATTAAAACCATAACAGATTTACCGGAATAGGTGAGCAGTTTTTATATCCTTCTTATAATCTGCTCTGAGCTAGTGTCTGTATTGCTTCAAAACACACCATGACATTTTTTATCGATGAAGTTCATGAAACACATGAAAGAACACTTTTCTAGTTAAACAAAATTTCAATTTTAATTTAATATAACCTCCAAATTGCGAAATGTGACAAGCATGCACATCCTTCAAAGCGGTACGTTGGTAGGGATAAACGATTTGATTGGAGAGTCCTTGGAGTGGGAATATCAGGGAAAAATGGCAGGGTGCGCAGTGGACCATGTTCTATCTCCTGTTTCTTCAATCTGTGATTTGCACCTATTTGGAACTTATCACAAAATACGCACGTCAGTAACAAAAATTCGTCAAATCCATCGAATCACCCCACAAACTACAATTTTGCACGATGAAACTTTAATCGTCGTGCAGAAAATCTAGCAGGACCAGATACTTTGGTTCGAAGTACATAATCGTCGATTTGTTACCACAGACCTCGTTCATGTTCGACGTTTGCGATCGCGGCGTTGAAATTCGACGAACATGTACGAGGTTTATGAAGGCCTTCAGACACAATACAAACGTATAAAACAGATCAATAATTCAAGGTACTTATTATGCCGGAACAACCATGGCAAAACCAGTACTGGTACAAACACACTTGGTATTATGGAATATACAGATTTGAAAATATATTTATGTTCTAGGTCTATTGTCACTGTCATAGAATTATGGTAAGAGAACTTTTTTTTGTATTTATTGTCCCTTCGACCTTGAAGTTATTAGAGACAACGTTGAATAGTTTACAAATTATATATGAATTACATAAGATTATATTCATTAAATTATGGTCTGTTTTCACCCAATTTACGAATATCACAGTTGTCCTTAAAAGTTCATGTGGGGTTGATGAGATTCCATATGTCTGATGCTGGTAGTTGTATGCTGGACAATCGAGTGAGATGTGATTGGTTGTGAGGTTAGATTGGCATGTTAAAGAGATTGGTTTATCGGTTTGTTCCACTATGTAGCTGCATGTGAGACGGCTGTGAAAAAATGTTTATTCAAGGAAAATTCAGATTTTTTTCTGTTCAGAAAGCTTGGACTGGGAAATCTTCCACTCAGATTGCCCTGCAGAAGTTACTATTTTTTGTAGTGTTTGCTAGAAGTATGATTTTACAGTTATTGGAATCAGATGGAGCTCTTCTTTATTTATTGAATTTCGTGCTAGTTGATTCACAATTTCGTTGCCGATGTGAGATGGCACCCAGACGAATTTGATGGTTTGGTTGGTATGCTGTAAACGGTTCAGTTCATTTTTGATTAGCAAAAGGATTGGATCAGTGGAGTAGATTTGGGATAGACCGGTTGAGGCGCTGACGGAGTCGGTAATACCTAATTAATGTTTTAAAAAAGTTTTGGTTTCTTGCATATTTCGAGGCTTTCAGGATGGCGAATATTTCCCCAGTTAAAACGGAAGTGAGTTAATTTGTAGCCAGTGTTGTATGACGATGTAGTGAATGCAGCTGCAGTATGTTCGTTTTTGACTCATTCGTGTATATTTTTGTATACCCTTGATAGTTATATTTTCGTTATTGGAAGTTCTGTTTGAACATGGTTTTGTTAGTTCAATATTCACTGAAGTGGAAAAGGGTAATGTTGTAATTACTTAAATTCACTATCCATGGTGTGGAAGTTGGTATGCTGTTAGGGTACATTTCTGGAAAGGATATTTATTTTTCCGTATGTAGCATTCTCAAAAATACTTCAATTTATTGGGCTTGGCAAGCGTCGGAGATGCCTATAGATGGTGCCTTCGAGTCAGGCAACCCAATATACGCGAGAAAATGGAGCGATGAGAAACGAGGAATCGGGTGCGAACCATCGAAGAGAGAGTTGAAAAAGGCGATTGGAAGGTGATAAGGAAGGTGTAGTCTCAAAAACTCATTTTCCGTTCACGGGATCTGTCTGGTTCTAGTTTTTCGAATATTCACAGTAAGTAATTCTTACGCCGGCTTTTCTAAATTAAGACTAGAGGCAGCTTGAATTCTGACAGAATTTGGATCAATTTTCTGCTTCTACCGTTGGTGCACCACTTACCGTTATACATTTTTTCGTTTTGTCTCATGGCTCCACCCTTATTGAAAAGGTTAGTTTTTTTGTTATACTTTCACGAGGAATTTCTTTGTTTATTTAAACCGATCATTTAGATCACCTTTATTCAGTTGGAATTTATTCCAGGGTTCAAAGTTGGGGTTGTCGTAACGGAGTCATCTACGATAGAGTTACGTATGGTACTGTACAAAAGTCATCCTCAAAAATTTGCATCTCATTATTTATGTTGAATGTGAAGATTCGATATCGATGGTATCAATTTTTTTTTATGAACATATGAAATACACTGCTCGCCAATTCCACCACCAGTTCCTGGTCCCGCCGAAGCACTCATAGTGGAAGAAAATGAAGTTTAAATCTGCAGTTAAACAGGCCAGATCTTTTTAATTTATCGTTATAATCATTATTTAATTTCTATTGACGAATTATTGTCTATCGCTGAGTGACGCGTAGTTACTACAAATTTTTTTCATTCTGGTAAAGATCTGCTATAAATGAAAATATTTATGCAAAAAGTTTTTATTTGGGAAGCAGTCAGGTTTGACCAATTCAATTAAACCTGAAACTATTTACATATGAGAAAGAAAACCCCGTTTGTAAAGCAGAAACATACTATACTATGGTTATGCGTCCAAGAATGGTATAATTATCAATGGTAATTTACTTTGAATTAATTTTTCACTATTGTCACGAACAATTTTTTTTAGCCTTTGACTAATATCAACAATATTTATCCTCCATTAAACATTTTATAATATTATTGCGTTCATATTTTTTTCTCTCACAACATATTCATATTTACAAACTCTCTAGTGCTTGTTTTTGAAATTTTGTAACTGAAAGAAAAACGAATTTCTCTTGAGCATTGAGTTACACGGCGCCCATTTTTTCTTAATTTTTTCTTCAAAGCCTGATGAAGCCAATCAATGGTCCTACCCTTAATGCTCTCCGACAAACAGCTGCCATTCACATGTTTCACTCAATTTTTCTTCAACTGATAAGGCACATCAACAACTAAATTATTAAAGAAAAGTTGAATTTACACGTAGAACGGTGGATCTAGTCTCTTCTTTGTATCGTATATTTGCGTGAACCGATTGGGAAAAACATTGTTGTGCACCGGAATCTGCAGATTTCTGGATAAACCTATCACCAGATAGATTCCATTTCCACAAAACAAATTCAGCAATAGATAGGAATGCTTCGAAGAGACTTTTCGTGGAGATGACATTTATATTTCTCCCGAAGACTTCTGAGGGTTGCTTGTAAGGGTGCAGCCGGTTGACGGATAGAACAAAGCAAATAAATATATTTTTGATAATTTTGGAATCTTAACAGAACACTGGTTGAAAATAACATGGCAAATAAATACAGATAAAAATAATTATAATATGTATATATAATTCATATAAAATTTAATGAAATGTGTAAATCGGGATTTTGAATTCAAGTTGAATATGTTACAATATGCAGAGATGACAATATTTCATAAAATACATACTCACAAAATTATAATATAATGAAACCTACGATGTATTAAAAACATAACATTGCTTTATATTTCATAACCACTTGATCATAGACCACTTCGAAGTAACACTCCTGAGCGAAAACCTATCACTGGTTTTTACAGAAACCAAATAAGATAACATTCCATATCCACAACTTCTATGCCTTCGCTAATTCATTATGCTTTCTAGTGCGAGACTGGTCACTAGATTGGTTATCAAATTGAAATAACTTGTAAACGACAAGTTTCCATTGAAAAACCTATGACAATTGAATAAATTCTAAAGGTTGTTCCAAATTCTAGTAAGTACGTAATATTCTTTGGTTTTTAAGTACCTGAAATTATTCAAGGAAAGTTTCGACGTTATTGAAGAAAGGCTTGCAAACTGTGCCGTGTTGGCTAGGTAATGAGGTTAACTGCTCAATATTTCTTGGTGGTTCACATTCCTAATAAATGTGTTGACTATGGGATTTATCTAACTTTTCAATATTTCTTCACAACCCTCATTCCATATCAGTCACGAGATTCCAAAAATTCCCTTCATTAGATTTTTTTACAAAAAAACAGATGAAACCTCATTTCACAGAAAGTGGGCTAATAAATACATAATTTCAGGTGAGTGGGGATCAGATAGTAATGACTCAAGATGATCGTTTGGTTGACGAGTTGTGAATGAGAAAAGAGGTCGGCGATTGACGATTACAACAGCCGACTCCTTGCTTTCTGTCACTACAGTTTATTAATTGAATGATACGCTGTTGCTAATAACGGCTACAATCGCTCCAATGCCAATAATAACTGTGATTGAAGATCACCCAACTTTATGTAGAAAAGTGGGAGGTGATTCTTTGTGATTATATTTAGTTGGTCTGCCTAATTCTAGTAAAAGACTTGAAAATGTGTCTTCTTGTTGAAAAAGTGTAGCATTCCTCAAACACTTCCTTTGCAAAATAGACCGAAATTGATAAACTCTAAGGGACCGCTTTGTGTACTGTCTAGAAAAAAAATGTTCAATACCTTGGTGCTTTAGATAAAGTCAAAGATAATTATCAAAAGACGAAAACCCTGCCATTTCCAGAGATATATCTTTTTTGTATTTACTTTTCAGATGTATGAAAATTCGAAAATCCTACAGCAAAACACTGGTGATAAATCGATGAGAAGTGGCATTATTTGGTGATTTTATATTATACCATACTAGTATGTGGAAAACAATACTAACATAAAATTAACGTATGGTGCGGTATCATCCGAACTTAATTCATGGACCATACATTTATCAACAAAACCTAAATGCAGAGCGATTGCTTGAGTACTCCAATAATAATATTTTAGAGGTTTTAGATGAGTTGCTTTTACAAACCAGACATGACATGAATTTCCAGCTAGACGGAGCCAGCATTCATAATGTTGGAGGGGTTAGAACATGGCTAAATACAACATTTTCGGAAAGATGAATAGGCCGCAACAGTTCTTTTGTTCACCATACTTCACGCCTGTTGATTTTTTCTTCTGGGGAACATTGAAGCGAGAAGTTTACAAATCGAGACCAAGAAATCGAGAAGATTCACAAAACAGAATTATAGCTGCATGCCAAATTATCACTCCTGATATCTTGAGAGGAGTGGTAAAGAACAACCGAAAAAGGGTGTAGAGGTGTTCAGTAAATGACGGGAGCGATTATTTCATAGGTTTTTATTGGGTGAATAATTTTGTTTCCAAATTACGTCATAACGTGAATCGTTTGTTATTTTTTACAACCTTACGCTAAAAATCAACTGTATGACATCTTAAAAATCTGATTTCAATAGATTTCATTAGATGTATGGATATTTCGACGAAGAAAAAACCTGATAAGAGTAATCATTTCCAAAAATCAGTCAATTTTCAGGAAAAATATTTAGGAATTGAACGTTTGCCATTCACAGATGACATCCTATATAATTCATGATTCAGAAATTCAGTTCTAAGGGTTTCAGAGTATTCTGAACTGATTTTTTATGTTATTATAGTTATATAAGTGTCCATAATATGTTTACTCAATTTTTCAATTTTAGTTGGTCATAATTAGCCATGGAAAACTGACATTTATCCACTTTCTGCAGTAACTATATAAGAATTTTCGGCTCTCTGTGATAAGACAATTCGAAATCAACCGAGCATTGAGGATGAATAAGATATTGTACATAATAATATTTTCAGCTACAGATGACACTCTGTATATTTTAATGATTCAAGAATTGTTATCTGAGGTTTTTGGGTGTTCCAAACTAGGATTTTTCACTTTTCAAAGGTCATAGTTTGCAATGGAAAAGTAATATTTGGTGATTTTCGGCAGTACTAATTGAATATTTTTGTGAAATTTATGACGAATCAAGAAGATACTACTGATAAAAATTAGTAAATAATGTTACCAGCTACAAATGACTGATCTGTTAGTTTAAGAGTTTTCTGGAACAGAATCTGGTGTTATTTCTGTGATAAAGAAATCCCTAATACGTTTTTCCCAAGTTTTCACTTTTTATTTGGTCGTGGAAAATGGTTTTACAAAGGTTCCGTAAACATATAGGTTGGTATTTTCGTGTACTACGAGTTGACACAAAGAAACCTTTCAAATGTTTGGGTGTGGCTGCTCAAAATGGAACACGCTGAATATGATCAAGAAACCGGTAAATTGTGGAGAGTATTCGCATATACAAGATGCGCGTAAACATCTTTTAACACATCACATAATCAACAGTTTATCGATCCGTATTTCTTGGATATAACAAATCACCAGTTTTGGGAATTGTAATGTGTTGCTCGACATCTAGTTATAACTTGAAACTCATGCCAGAGGGTGGTGGGTTCCTTGAATTGTTGTACACCACTAGTCATTTAACTCATTATGACCTAGAAATGGATATTTCACAAAATATATTTTGTGGACAAAAACTATCTCAAATTGGAAATAATCTCCAAGTAGGACAGAGGTTTCCACTGGATTTTCATCCTGAAGAATGATCGAATAGTACTTTCATCATCTTTGTGCTAAGTTGAACGACCCCGTAAACCAAATGTCCCAAATTAGTCGGAAATAATATCTTCCCCGGAAATGATTGTAGAAACTCATTCAAAGTGTTTGATGAGAGTTTTTTGAAATAATGTGCTTTTGTATAATTGGTAAATGTTACAAACTCAAGCGAGACCAATATATAATCAACTGATATTTTCCAAAGAATGAATGAATCCAAAGATGAATTGATTTCTTCATTTCGAATGTCCTATTTATCATGGCAACTGCTTGTTTCCGATTGACTCAGTTTTTTCCTACATTCAACGTGATTGAAATATTGTCAACAATTCTTCAAAAAAGTTCCATGAAATTATACGATCTCCATGAATAATCACTTCTTACAAACGAATAGTAGTAACAGATGTATTCTAGAATTCAATGCAATCAGTATTATTTTCTTGAACATTTTCCTTTATCTTGTTGAATCGACATTTAGGAAAATGGAAACAACGCAATGATCTTCAATGGGGATAATTATAATAGTAATATTCATTTCGATGAAAATAATGAGCAGAGTAAATTATGAAAGTTAGTGAGTACTAGCGTTTTTGGCATTTTCTGGGAAGGAAGTGAATGGAAGGTCTGGGGCAACGGAATGCCATTCAAGGTAGCGGAAGATCCGATGATAATCCTCATGCGGAGAAGTTAAAAAATGAGAAGCATAATAGTTTTGAGCTATTATGAAAGTTACTCACCCCTTTTATAAAGTAAATTTTGCATGATACAGTGAGTAACAACTAGAAGCCAAGTAGCATGAAGAATCATTTTTTTATCAACTGTTGTTCATAGTAAACTTACATAGGTTTCATCATTTCTGATGGTATATTAGTTTCAATCAATAATTTTGAAAGAGTCATTCAGCCATTTATTATTACTTACTTTAATTTGTATTTTTATACGGACTGGTGAGATTTCAACAGATTCGACAAAAGTGTATTGGTAATTGAAAAAAACTTGAAATTGATGATATTGTTTTTTTTTGTTAAACGAAAACTAAACATAGAAATATTCTGTATTTCACACAAAATTCACAGAGTTAGTTCTAACCTATGGAACATTTGGGAGGACAATTGTTATTCTCCCATGTCTCGTCACTGGTTCTCTCTAAGGTCTCAATCTGCCTACTCCTTCGAGAGAACTGAGGAATTGTGGGTTGAGAAACTGTATTTATAGTGGACGTGACTGTAATGGCCGTGTGCAATGTATTGGCGCGAGGTGAACTATGGGCGGGAACTGAGTTGACGCTAGATGAGCGGATGATCCTGGTTTGCAGAGTTTTCTCGGTGGAAATTGTTTTTGTGTTTTTGAAGTCTATTTTGTGACCTGTGTCTTCTCGATGTTTATAAAGTGCGGAAGTGGAATATGCCTGACGCACAGCAAGTTCGTGTTCGTAGACTCTGGAAGTAACTCGTCTGTTAGTCTGGCCAATATAAGTTCTCGGGCAGTCTGAACATGGTATATCATATATACCTTGAGAATCGTTTGGTATTGTGTCCTTGGGTGATCTGAGGAATTTGGATATTTGGTTGTTGGCCGTGAATATTGTTTTTACCCCGTGTTTTCTCAAGATATTACTGATTTTGTCTGTCACCTTTGATGTATGATAGGATAGCTTTGTGTGGCTAATATACTCTCTAGTGGATCGTTAGTTTTTGGAGGACGGGTCAATTGATGGCGGATAGACTTGTCGATTAGTGAATTGTTGACACCATTTTGGAGTAAGGCTGATTTCAGTTTGTCCAGCTCTTGTGGTCTATTTTGGTTGTCGGTAAACTGAATTGATCTGTATATCAGGGAGTTCAATACGGAGTTTGTTTGTGCTGGATGGTGATGAGAGTTTGCGTGTAGTTATCGGTTGGTGTGGGTCTGTTTCCTGTGTACTGTGTGGGTGAAAGAGTTGTTGGATTTCGTGATGAGAACGTCCAGGAAAGCTAGGGAGTTGTTCATTTCGGTCTCCATTGTGAATTTCATGTTGGGATGGATATCGTTTAGGTGATCTAAGAACGTGTTTAAGATTTCGTAACCATGAGGCCATATGACGAAAATGTCGTCAACGTATCTGAACCAGCAAGTAGGCCTGTGGTCAAATGCTTCTACAGCCCTGGTTTCGAAGTCATCCATGAAAAGTTTTGCAAGGACTGGAGAAAGGGGGGAACCCATGGGAGCACCTTTCACTTGTTTGTAGTAAGTTCCTTGGAAGAGGAAGTACGTGTTGTTCATACAGTGACTGATGAGGTCCAGGGTGTCTTTTGGAATTCTGTGTTTAGTTTTAAGGAGTTCTAGCGCGTCCATTAGGGGAATGTTTGTGAAGAGGGAGACAACATCGAAGCTCACTAGGATATCGGTGTTCTGGATTCTATAGGATTTGAGAAGGTCTAAGAAGTGGAATGAATTTTTCACGTAGGATGAAGCTTCTTCTGCTCGTGGCTGAAGAGTACTCACCAGATACTTGGCCAGGTTCTGGGTTGGTGATCCAAAGGCACTGACAATAGGTCGGAGTGGGATATCAGGCTTGTGTATTTTTGGTAGTCCGTAGATACGAGGGGTGCATGATGACTTCTCTCTAGGGATAGTGGCTTTCTTGGTTTCGGCTGGTAGTTTAGAATTATTGATCAGATTTTTGGTCTTCTTTTCGAGGAAGGTTGTCGGGTCTCGTCGGGTGATCTGATACTCGGATGAGTTTAATAGTGTGCTCATTTCTTCTACATAATCTGAGATAATCAGAACTACCGTGGCGTTGCCTTTGTCTGCTGGGAGAATGATTATGTCAGGGTTGTTGTGGAGGTTTCTGAGGCAATGTTTTTTGGCAGGTGTTATGTTGGATGGCGGGAGTTTTGCTCTCCTAAGTGTGGTGGCAATATCTTGTCTGGTTTCTTCAGCTGTGTTTTCTGGTAGATAGGTTATAGCGCTTTCTATTTATGTAATGATGGTTTCTGTTGGGATTCTGTTTGGTGTGATGGAATAATTGAATCCTCTTGATAGTAGTGCAAGGCTAGTTTGATCTAGTGGTGTGTCGGAGAAGTTGTGTACTAATACAGGTGATGCGGCTGGGACCAAGGGTGTGATGGTATTCGTTAACAATGCACAAAGTTTGTTTCTCTGTGTTTCTGTTTTCCTATTGCTGATGTGATCTGCTTTGTCCTGAGATATCCTGGTCAAAGTGTCCCAGATGACTGGATGGATATCTACGGTGGATAATTTGCCAAATCATTTGTAGAGTGAGGTGTTGGTGATGTCCAAATTACGTCTGATGTCGTGAAGTATTTTTCGAATGAGTGCTTGGCTAGCTTTATTGAGAATACGCTGGGCTGACGATGAGATATCATAATGTTTCAACCGGAAGGCTTTGGGAATGACTCTGTGGTCTCTGCATGATTTGAGGAACAAGAACTCACACAGGAGTTTGGATCTTCAGATAAGGAGTGATGAATAGTTTTTCGTGAGATGGAGAATATTCTCCCCGTAGAGGCGTGAAATGTGTTCAGATAGGTTTCCGCGGTCAGATATTTGAAAACTAAAAGTTCGGGTGGAACCGCGTCTAGAATTTGTTGATATTCGACGTTTCGGCTTCGTTTTTGGAGCCATTTTCATGAACTGAAATAGACAGAAAATTATGAAAGGTTGAAACGTAATTCTACGCTGAGGTCTCAATCTGCCTACTCCTCAGGTATAATTACGTTAGGTTTTTGTGACTTGACGTCGGGGTCTCAATCTGCCTACTCCCCATGTCTCGTCACTGGTTCTCTCTAAGGTCTCAATCTGACTACTCCTTCGAGAAAAATGAGGAATTGTGGGTTGAGGAACTGTTTTTATAGTGGACGTGGCAGTAATGGCCGTGTGCAAAACCGGGTGGCTACGGAAGTATTGCCTACGGAATATCTCAGTTATTGTATGAAGTAGGTTTGTTAAATTTGGAGCGTCGATATAATGACATAAGAGCTAGAATTTGAGCATATTGACATGTCGAAGTTAACTTCCGGTCTGACCGGAAGTAACATCAACTTTCTTATTTCAAATGGAAACCCTATTTTTTTTTTCGCTTTATTCAGAATTCAATTCCCTTTCTAATGACATATCACAAGTTGGTATCTAAACAGAAACTAGATCAGGAAAAAATTCTAATTGAAATTCACCGAGTAGGCCGTGGAAGCAAGATGAAAGCCAAAAATTGAAAAGTTGGCTATGGAAACCATACGTCAATTGATAACAGTTGCTACTACTGGGATATTTTATTTTCATTCGTCGGCGTTATAAAAAGCCACCAAAAAAATATTGGAAAAATTGGGAAAATACTATACTCTGTAGGTCCATAACTTAAATAGGAACATACAACTTTTTCTTGCCTGTACTATTTAGCATAATCATTCCTTTCTAATGATATAATAGATAGAAATTTTTTGAAATGAAATACCAAAAAATCCATTTATTATTCTTCAAATAACAAAACAGATTATCGCCATACGCAAAAATAACATTAAAAATAATGTGGAATGATAAATTATATCCTGTAGGTTCTAGGTTAAATAGGAACATAAACGTACTTGGTCTGTGCCATCGTCCATAGATATTCTAATATCTACCTATGGACGATGTTTGTGCTATTCAGAATAATCATTCCATTGCAATAATCATTCGAACCAAAATATTAACAAGTAGGCTGATTAAGATGTATTTTGGAATGAAACAAAAAAGAAACGAGAGCTCTCACGAACGCTGCTATCCATATTATTTTGACGTTCGAAGTGGTGTTTTTGATTCTGCCATTTTAAAAGGGTTTGGAAATCGAAATCAGTTAGTGGAATATTCAAAAAATGCCCCGTTATTCACGAACCGAACAAATTGACATGCTTCTCATTTATGGTGAATGTTTAAAAAATTCTTATGCCGCTGAACGATTGTATTTAGAGCGATATCCAGGGAGGCAGCAACCGTCAAGAAGGTATTTCAAGTGGCTTGAAGAAAAATTAAGAACTGAGCCTGATGTTCACGAAGACCAAGAAGCATTTGTTATTAATGAGGAAACTGAAATTAATGTATTAGCTTTAGTACAATATGATAGCACAATTTCCTCAAGGCAGATTGGCGACGAATTAGCTATAAGTAAGGACTCTGCTAGGAAAATTTTGAAAAAACATCGATTTAAATCCTTCAAGTATCAGTTGCATCAACATTTGTATGAAAATGACGGTGAAAGGCGCCTGGAATATTGTAATTGGTTTCTTCGACACAATGTTGAGAATCACCTATTTAACTATTATATCTTGTTTACGGACGAGTCAAGATTTACCAACAATGGATTATTTAACAGGAATAATACAAGGTAGGTACTGTACTTTATTTGGATTATTGTCGATAGTCGAAGTGTAAAGAGCTAAAAGTGTGAACGGTCTTTTGTTTCAGGTACTGGGCGATAGAAAACGAGCACCGGTTTCGACAAGGTGGCTTCCAGGAGAGATTTGGTGTAAATGTTTGGGCAGGAATAGTTGAAACTCATATTGATGGCCCCATTCTTTTTCAAGGCCAACTAACCGGAGAGAGATACTTTAATTTCTTAACGAATGAAATTTCGGAATTCATTAACAATCTACCAGCGGAAATAACTGAGAGAATGTACTTCCAGCAAGATGGCGCCCCTCCACATAATTCAAGAATAGCGAGAAATTATCTTCAAAATCGCTTTCAAGAGAGACTTATAACAACCCATGGTCCAGTCAGGTGGCCACCAAGGTCACCTGATCTTACTCCGTGCGACTTTTTTCTATGGGGGCATCTTAAAAATAGGGATATTCCACACAGCCTACAACTCTACATGAGCTAGAAGTGAAAATTAGTAGAGCTTTCCAAGATATCACGCCCCAAATGTTGAGAAACGTTTTATATGAAAATATCACCAATAGTCAATAAATGTATTGACGCTGAGGGAATGCATTTCGAACATTTGTTTTGAATTTATTTTATCTTTAATCCAATCAATTTGAATTTTTTTTTTCGATAAATCTGTTTTTTTGTTATTTGAATAATAATAAATGGATTTTTTGGTATCTCATTTCAAACAATTACTTTCTATTATATCATTAGAAAGGAATGGTTAAGCTGAATAGTTCAGGCAAGAAAAAGTTGTATGTTCCTATTTAAGTTATGGACCTACAGAGTATTGTTTTTTTCCCAATTTTTCCAATATTTTTTTTGGCGGCTTTTTATAACGCCGACGAATGAAAATGAAATATCACAGTAGTAGCAACTGTTATCAAGTGACGTATGGTGTCCATAGCCAACTTTTCAATTATTGGCTTTCATTTTGCTTCAACGGCTTACTCGGTGAATTTCAATAAGAATTTTTTTCTGATCTAGTTTGTGGTTAGATACCAACTTGTGATATGTCATTAGAAAGGGAATTGAATGCTGAATAAAGCGAAAAGAAAAAAAAATAGGGTTTCCATTTAAAATAAGAAAGTTGATGTTACTTCCGGTCAGACCGGAAGTTACCTTCGACATGTCAATATGCTCAAATTCTAGCTCTTATGTCATTATATCGACGCTCCAAATTTCACAAACCTACTTCATACAATAACAGAGATATTCCGTAGGCAATACTTCCGTAGCCACCCGGTATATTAACGCCAGATGAACTATGGGCGGGAACTGAGTTGGCGCTAGATGAGCTGTGTGCGGGAACTTGGTTGGTGGGAAATGAGTTTATGCGTGCAATGAGAGGCTTCCAGGTATTGGGAAGTCTACGTCCGTCGTCGCGAGTGTTGAGGCAATTGGGGCGCTTCTCTATCTCAAGAGCTTCTCGGATGATCCTGGTTTGCAGAGTTTTCTCAGTGAAAGTTGTTTTTCTGTTTTTGAAGTCTATTCTGTAACCTGTGTCTTCTCGATGTTTATAAAGTGTGGAAGTGGAAGATGCCTGACGCACAGCAAGTTCGTGTTCGTAGACTCTGGAAGTTACTCGTCTGTTAGTCTGACCAATATAAGTTCTCGGGCAGTCTGAACATGGTATTTCATATATACCTTGAGAATCGTTTGGTATTGTGTCCTTGGGAGATCTGAGGAATTTGGATATTTGGTTGTTGGCCGTGAATATTGTTTTTATCCCGTGTTTTCTCAAGATATTACTGATTTTGTCTGTCACACCTTTGATGTATGGTAGGAAAGCTTTGTGTGGCTGAATACTCTCTAGTGTATCGTTCGTTTTCTGAGGACGGGTCAGTTGATGGCGGATAGACTTGTCGATTAGCGAATTGTTGTAACCATTTTGGAGTAAGGCTGAATTCAGATTGTCCAGCTCTTGTGGTTGTCGGTAAGCTGAATTGATAATGAAATATGGTGAACACCTCCGTACCGGTTTTATGGTCATTGCCAATCATCAGCGAAGGCTAGTTCGACCCAATTGAATCGAAAAATCCTTTCATCCTAATTGGAAATCCCTGAGACAAACACTGAGGTATGATTTCAGCGCCATCTCTGGGTTCCAGTTTAAAATGCACTCCGACTACGTGTCGACTTCAACATGAAGCCAGAAACATCATGAAAGAGGGGCGACAGCACTTGACGGAAGACCACAAAACTAATAATGAAATATGGTGTATTACGTAATCCAATCAAATCGAAAAATAATTTCAGCTTTGATATTTGAAATGCATTGCAAAGTGGTTCTTGTAGAAAACTTTGCCAAGTATTAAACAAATATTGTTCAATGGTCGTAGGGGGCAGTAGTTGTTTTTTATTGAATACTTGCCGACGACTTTACCTATTGTATAGGTTTTATTGCGGAAGATTGGATTTCGTAATCCACCATATTTCATTATTTGTTTTATGGTCTTCCGTCAAGTGGTGTCGCCCCTCTTTCATGAAGCTGAATTGATCTGTATATCAGGGAGTTCAATACGGAGTTTGTTTGTGCTGGATGGTGATGAGAGTTTGCGTGTAGGTATCGGTTGGTGTGGGTCTGTTTCCTGTGTACTGTGAGGGTGAAAGAGTTGTTGGATTTCGTGATGAGAACGTACAGGAAAGCTAGGGAGTTGTTCATTTCGGTCTGCATTGTGAATTTCATGTTGGGATGGAGTTTAGGTGATCTAAGAACGTGTTTAAGATTTCGTAACCATGAGGCCATATGACGAAAATGTCGTCAACGTATCTGAACCAGCAAGTAGGCTTTTGGTCAAATGTTTCTACAGCCCTGGTTTCGAAGTCTTCATTATAATCATTCTCCCAGCAGACAAAGGCAACGCCACGGTAGTTATGAATACCTCAGATTATGTAGACAAAATGAACACACTATTAAACTCATCCGAGTATCAGATCACCCAACGAGACCCGACAACCTTCCTCGAGAAGAAGACCAAAAATCTGATCAATAATTCTAAACTACCAGCCGAAACCAAGAAAGCCACTATCCCTTGAGAGAAGTCATCACGCACCCCTCGTATTTACGTACTACCAAAAATACACAAGCCTGATATCCCACTCCGACCTATTGTCAGTGCCTTTGGATCACCAACCCAGAACCTGGCCAAGTATCTGGCGAGTACTCTTCAGCCACGAGCAGAAGAAGCTTCATCCTACGTGAAAAATTCATTCCACTTCTTAGACCTTCTCAAATCCTATAGAATCCAGAACACCGATATCCTATTGATCTTCGATGTTGTCTCCCTCTTCACAAACATTTCCCTAACGGACACGCTAGAAATCCTTAAAACTAAACAAAGATTTCCAAAAGACACCCTGGACCTCATCAGTCATTGTATGAACTTACTACAAACAAGTGAAAGGTGCTCCCATGGGTTCCCCCCTTTCTCCATTCCTTGCAAACCTTTTCATGGAAGACTTCGAAACCAGGGCTGTAGAAGCATTTGACCACAAGCCTACTTGCTGGTTCATATACGTTGACGACATTTTCGTCATATGGCCTCATGGTTACGAAATCTTAAACACGTTCTTAGATCACCTAAACGATAACCATCTCAACATGAAATTCACCATTCGAGACGCATCCGCATCAACCCGTGTGCGGAGGCTCTAAGCGTAAGAGAACACTTGTCTGCTAGTCTAACTAGAATCACGTTCGTATGTATTAGCTACGTTTATTGTTGTTGCAATGAGGTGAGTTTGTGGTGTATTCTCTCATTCAGCTGAGTGATAGGAGTTTTTATTTTTCAGCGCTAGTAGATGGATAATAATAATGTGGATAATAATAATGGATAAGCGTGAAGAAAAAAGACTTTTACATTGGTTTGACGAAGATGACATTGATATTCCTCTGTCCGAAACGGAACCTGAATCAGATTTTCAGTGACGACGGTAAATTCAATGGAGACCCTGATTTTGTACCTTCGAGCGATTCGTCAGGTAGTGAATTTGAAGTTGAATGAGACACTGACGAAGTTCAAGGGGAAACTGGGGAAGCTGATGAAAATTTCATGGAACAAGATCAGCAAGACAGTAGAGGTTTGATAGAAAATGTTCAGGATGATAACATTTGGATAGAGGAACAATCTGATATTCCTGATTTCAATTTTGATAATTCCAAGAGTGATATAAAAATTGATGGAATCGAAAATATGCCCACAATAGATGTTTTTCGAAAGATATGGAATGCCGATGTTATGACTCTCCTATTGAATAGTTTCAATGCTTATGGTTCCAAACTCTCAGATAAAGAATTGAATGAATTTATTGGATTGTGTTTACTCCAAGGTATGATTAAGGTTCCTGTCATGAGAAATTTATTCACTTACAGCTCTTTGTACTACCACCCAGTTTTCCTACATGTTTTATCTGGTCGTCGATTTGAACAAATACTCCGTTTAATGCCACTGCTCCAGTTTTTTACGTACGTGGCCGTCTTTATAAAATAAAAAGTTTATTGGATCTAGTGAAACATAATAGTAATAATGTATATACACCATGTGAAGCTCTGTCCTTGGATGAGTCAATGTTATTATTAGAGGCCGCCTTATATTCAGGCAATATATTTAGAATAAAAAATCCAAGTTTGGCGTTAAGTTCTATGACTACTGACGATGGTTACATTCTGAATCTTGTAATATACCAAGCTGATCGCAATGAACCGAATGAACAAACAACAAATGAACCTTCCAAAACTGAACAACTTGTCTTGAGGTTACTGGGTCCTCATCTGAATAAAGGTCACCATGTATATATGGACAATTTCTACAACAGTGTTTCCCTATCATCAAAATTCCTCACATATAAAACTCATTCCACTGGAACTCTACGAGCAAATCGGCGAGGCAATCCTGTAGTGGTAATTAAAAAAAAAACTACGGAAAGGTGAACATATATGGCGAAAGAAGCAGAACATAAGAGTTTATGTCAGTAAATGGAAAGATAAAAGAGACGTGTATGCTATAACAACTGCATATAAACCAAAACTAATAAGAGTCAGAAATAAGTATGGCGTGGAAAAATGGAAACCATGCGAAATAGATGGATACAACCAACATATGTCTGGAATCGACCGATTACAGTTGTCCTCGTAAGACGATTCGGTGGTACAAGAAAGTTTTATTCCACCTATTGGATATTTCATTGTGGAACTCTTATTTCCTGTACATGAATGGAGTAAAGAAAATAAAATTTATCGAATTTAGAGAAGCTGTAATAATATCTCTCTTAGGAATAGAAAACATTGTTGACGGCAGACTTTTTACGAAATCACAGGCTTCAATAAAAACACTCAAAACACCAAAAATAACACCCGACTAGCAACATTTTCTAAAGGAAATTCCTGTTTCAGCAAACAGTAAAAATACACATGTATTCTACAAATGTAGACGGTGTATAAGGAAAAGTAAGCGGAGAGAGTCGAGATACAGATGTGAAACTTGTCCAGATAAGCCTCCGCCCTGCACCTTATTTCAGGATGTGGCATACATCAATACTTGTTATACTGAAATATGAATAAATGTAACTATATTTTCGCCGATATAAGGTGGACATTTATAGACGGCGGTGTCACAACACGTATAGAAAAATGTGAACAACGTGGCACTAACAGCTATAGCCGTTTTTTTCTCTGAAATCACCTTACCAAGAAAACAAGAAACCTTTAGACATTTTCAAAATCTCTGTATCACTAATATCAACGGAGATACATTTATGTCACAACGCGCACGGCCACCTATTTCAGAGTGTCCGTCAACGTGTTTGATAAAAAAATAGACTGTCTCAAAAGGCATCATTTATGAGAAAAAACATGGCGGCTGCTTGTCAAATGCTATACCGGGTGTACCAACACATCATTTGAGAGAAAAAACAGCATGGTGTCTCAAAACGAATCATTTGAGAAAGAAATCACGGCGGCTGTTTGTTAAATGATATACTTGGTGTACCAACATATAACATATAACAATTAAGAGAAAAAACATCACTGCACAGCATTTTCGTGTAGCGTTTTCGTGTAAAAGCACAACGTGTTCGTGTAAAAGTGCAGCGTTTACGTGTAAAAGCGTAGCGTTTTCGTGTAAGAGCGCAGCGTTTTTGTTTTTCATCATCAGGTGCGATTAGATAGAAAATAAATAAAACATGATGGATATAAATTCATTAGACAATTTTATTTTGGTAACATATCACAAAGCCATTTGTATGGAATATCTGCATTTCGGAGACTGTAATTATAGTTGGTCCAGTTCAACTATAGGGGGACTGGAGCAGAAGTGGTCAAGGTCGCCGATCAGTTTATGGCTACACCGACGTCGCTGCTTCGAGTCGCGATAAATCCCTCACATTGATAACAATTGTGTAGTCCCAAGCGCGATTTGAATAATATAGGAACAATGATCGTAGATGGAATTTCGAAGTTTTAAACGGTGATAATAATAATGATGCTTTGAATAGTAGGAAAAAAACAGGGCGATTCTTAACAAGGTGTCTCTCAAAATATAGCGTTTAAGAAAAAATTATAACTTCTGCTCGTCAAATGGTATACCCCGGTGAAAAATAAGTATACCCGGTGGAAAATGAGGCATGAAACGTAAACAAGGAGTCACAAAATGCATTGTTTAAGAGGAAAAAAATAACAGCGTCTCAAAACATATTATTCAAGGAAAAAAACGTGGCTGCTGCGTGTGAGTGTGGGTGTGCGTCAAATATCAGGTGGAAAATGGTTCATTGGGCAATGGGGATAGCGAAGTATTCAGCAATAATATATACAGGATATCTCACATATTATTTAAGAGAAAAAACATGTCGACTGCTTGTCAAATATAGTGTACCAGAGGTACCAACATATCAAATAAGAGAAAAAATATGGCGATCACATGTGTGAAATGTTAGGTGGAAATTGCTAGCACCCAGTAAACATAAAAAGGTACATTCACGTTCTAAGAATGTACGTTTTAGATCCAACAACGCATATACGAATTAGGAATGTTCATAGTACAAGCTATTCACATCTCTTTTACAGAATGTTGTTTTAGCGACCATCCTAAGAATATATGTTTGCAGAACATTCCCAACGGGAATATTCTTAACACATGCATATAAAGGATATCTCTTAACGCACATGCTAAGAATATTCGTTTTTAGGACATTCCGATGGAAACGTTCTTGTCACATGATAGTAACATTCCACCAGGATATCCTTAGCATGTGCTAAACATATTCTCATCATTTTGACTATTCGTGTTCGTTATAGGTATAGAACTAAAACAAAAGTATGTTTTAAGTTTGGCGAATTTACCATTATTTTATATCTTTCTCACTTGCACGGCTTCTTTCCTATTCCTAGTCTTTACTCTTCACGGAAGAGTGTGAGAGGTGAGAGGATAGAGGAATAACTAAACTTGTTCCAGTTGCTCGTTCAAGCGGTGTTGTCGGCTGCTGTGTAATGACTCTCTTATAAGACATTTTTCTGAAAAAGGCCTAAGATATTAAAAATAAATATGCGATTGTTTAAAAACGAGGAGTTTGCATATTCAGTGAAATATATTAAATATCATAAAATACTCAAACATGCGTCGATAAAGTCCAATTATCGAGTACATACAGATTGCGTATGTACCTTGTAATCAAAAGAAAAAGCAGGTGACAACGCTGGATATCATGTGAGGAAGTGTCCGCCCGCCAATTCCGTGAGTAGTGAGTACAGATTTGCCAGCTCTACTGAGTTCCAAATGGATCTACTGATCCTCTGAAACTGAAAAAATATGACGCCTATGCTTATCGATTATTATTTAGGTATCTGTTAACAATTCATATTATTTGACACTATAGTTTTATTCCATCATACTTCTCTAAAATTTGTAGAGCCCAAAGTGATCAACTGAAATCTTGGCTGCATAATACCGTATTATAGGGAAATCGAACTGGCAACCCTGAGTGAGAGTATGCAATCTGTGCCGAGGCCCACGATTCGCGATCGACGCCATCGCCATGTTGACGCCAATACGTCAAATGTTCAATAAGAATTGTTTTTAACGCAATGATTGTTAATTATTGATTCTTTTTGATTTTTGTGTGTTGTGTTAGTGAATACGTTTCCCAGCGTTTAATTCTCAAGTCTGAATAAGGATATTACTAATTTTAGTATAATAATAAGGTACGTAAATAGTTACATGACCCGTGTAGTTTTAAGGTTACGTTTCTTGCTAATGTTTACTTTATAGGTACCTACAGATACATATTATTAATATTTTTTTTGTTCTTTTTATCTGTTATAACCATATAATGGCTTCCAAACGCAAAAAAGAAGGATTTGGGGTACAGTTCAAGAGAAAAAGGAAAAACGAAAGGATAACCTCACTTTTAGCAACCCATCGCACGGCACCTACTATTAGAATTTCGGTTTCAGAATTAAGATCTACGGGGGTAATAAATGTTACTGATCCAAATTTGAATGCAAATTTTGAAAGATTAAGCTCGGATACAGATATTCCTCAAATGTTGGAATATGCTGATGATTACTATGCAAATCAAAATAACAGTTCACTAGTATTGGAATCTTTAGATAATACCTCACATCCTTCTTTCGCAAGAAAATTGGCTAGTTGGGCTGTTACTGAAAGAATTACACATAATTCTTTACAAAGTTTGTTGCGTCTTTTAAAAAGTGATGTGACAACAATAGGGGACTTACAAAACCTACCTTTAGATCCTCGAACGCTATTAAATCCACCTTCAAGCACAAAAATAAAATCTATGGATTCAGGGCTATATTATTACTTTGGAATAAAATATTGTATTGAAAATTTATGTAAAAAATTGTGTGTTAAACTAAGTCAACAGTCACAGTTCAAAATTTCAGTAAATATTGATGGTGTTCCACTTTTCAAAAGTACAAATCAATCATTTTGGCCTATTCTTTGTCTTGTAAAGAGTATTGATTGCTTAAAATCTGAAGTTTTTTGTGTGGCATTATATTTAGGCAATTCAAAACCAGACTCAAATGAATATTTAAAAGATTTTGTTGAAGTATCAATATATTTAAGTGAAAACGGTATTTCTATGAATGAACAAACATTTCATCCTTTCAAAATCGAAATGTTGATTTGTAATGCCTCCGCTAAGTCATTTATTTTAAATAGTAAGGGGCATAATAGATATTACAGTTGCACAAAATGCACATTGGAGGGCGATTTTGAAAATACTTTATATTTTTCTGAAACTAATTTTACAAAAAGGACAAATTATACTTTTAGAGCTAAACTTCAGCCAGAGCACCATATTAGAAGAACACTGATAGAAGATATACCAGATTTTAATATGATTGAAAGCGTTCCTATAGATTACATGCACTGCATTTTATTAGGTGTAATGAAGAGATTACTTTGTCACAAAATTTTTGGTTGGATTTTTGGGAGGCCTCCTTTTAAATTAAGAGCCCAAAAGGTTTTTCAGTTATCTCATGACATTTGTGCAAATAAAAAATATATTCCATCTGAATTTGCCCGGAAGCCTAGATCCATTCTTGATTGTAAGAGGTACAAAGCAACCAAATTTAGATTATTATTACTTTATACCGGAGTTATAGTTTTACAGAAAATTATTTCACCAAAATCTTATAACAATTTTTTGTGTCTCAGCTTAGCAACACGAATATTATGTTGCAAAGAGTTTTGTGAAAACCCTTTAATGTTAAATTATGCAGAAGACCTTTTGAAACACTTTATTATAAACTCAAAAAAAAACTATCGATTAGACTTTGTTTCTCACAACGTCCATCACTTGCTGCACATTACTGATTGTGTCGGATTGTATGGTCCACTTGATAACTTTTCAGCCTTTCCGTTTGAAAATTTTATGCCTCAGTTGACAAAAAATGTACGAAAATCAGCATTTCCAATGCAGCAAGTGATTCGAAGGTTATCAGAAATTAAAGACAATGAAATTATCTCTAGCAGAAAAAAAAGAGGAAAAGTTTTTATTTGAACATAATAATGGGCCACTTATGCCAAATTGTCAGTCGCCCCAATATAAAGGGTGGCAGAATAAATATTTTACTATTAATACCTGTAAAATTGGTGATTCATTTGTTGAGTTAAGAGATAGTACAATATTTCAAATTAAAAATTTTTCTGTATATCATAATAAATTTGTTATTATTAGATTTAATTACCCAGTTGTTAAACCCTTTTTTAGAAAACCTGTTGAATCAAACTACTTTGGGATTAATGTTATACAAAAAGATAGTAACTTAAGAATGAATTTTTTAAATTCAATCAAAAGAAAAGTCATGACACTACCTTTCGAATAACATTTTGTCTGCTTACCTCTTGTACATTTGAGTGATTGAGGAATGTTTTATTGTTATGTGTAATGACAAAACAATATATTTTTTAATGGGGTCAATGAAAATATATCAAGTAAGTACCCACCTAGTTTATTCATATTATTTTTTATGTTTCGACTTATTGTTTAAACATAAAAATCAATGTACGAATAAAATACTAGATGTATTTTCTTTGACTGCCACTTATTGAAAATATTTAAAGAAAAATGTTTCAATGGACAAGTTTTCATTTTTTTGTTATGGATTAATTATGAAAATTAAAGTAAAATGGAACAAAAATGAAAAAGTTATGCAACTTTGAAGTTGCGCTTAATCGAGAGCCCTGGCGCGGCTAAGTAACTATTGTGGTATAGCGTAAAATTACCTCAAAAGCGAGCAGAGACCAAAGACGATCCGCGTTTAAATACGTATACTTAAATAACCTATTTCTTAGTCATTCATTGATGGATTATGAAAAATTTTTCACTGATAAAATTCCATCGCATTACCAACAACATCACTGAACTTGTCCATTAGTTAGGTTAATCATGTAAGATATATAAGCTTTTTAATTGAGTTATTTTATGGCACTGCACCTCTTCAGTATTTTCTTAATTTAGTATACAAAAATGATGAATATTACCTAATATTGTCTTATTGTTTTATGTCTAAGAAAATGACTTGGAATGTAGTCATTTTCACAAAGGAAGATAAAGTGGAAGCTGTACCAAAAAATTGGTGCATCCCAGCTTCTTCGGAATGTTTTTGGCCACCTCATTCTTTGAAAACAGCCAAGATTGCCAAGTTCATTGAAACCATGGCAGAACCACAAACCGATTGGGAAGTTTATCCTATAAAACTTTTGGGTACATATGGTAAGCATATTTGGTCAATGGATTCTTCAGGTTTTTGACTATTCTTAAAAATTTTAGATGATTTTAATGTTGCTCAACAAAAAGCAAGAAAAGCAATGATTTCTTCTGATATTTCATCTATGAACGAAGAAGCTGTTTAAAAAAAAAAGAAAGAGGAAAGAAAATAGGAAATATTACAGTGACCCAGAATCCTCATCGGGAGACTCTGACAATAATATTTATCCTGCAAAGAGTGTTTTACAATGTAAGTTCCTCAGTAAAAAACTTTTTCAGCTCATTAGGTGTGATATTTTTTGGAGTGTTCTATAATAAATAAAAACCTAATTTTAGCAATGTTTATACAAGGAAAAACCGTTAAACCGAAAATGCTTAAAAGGTCAAAAAGTTTGTCACCTGAAAGACCGACCTCAATGGAATTGGGTAAGTCAAACTCAATAATCAAACTAATAATATGATTAAAATTTCCTACCAGTCACTTACACATATATTTACATATTTCAGATTCCGATACAGCTGATAATGAACGGTTCTGCTCGCAAATTTGTGGTGGAGAAATTGTCATCTGACATATCTTCAGATAATGGTAACTATCATTAAATGGTAATTTTATATTTAGAGTGAGTTTTCAGAACCATTTTATGTCTTTGGATGAATTATGTTCATTTCAATTTCATCGAAAATATATAGAGTTTTTATTTTTAATTATTATTTTCAGACTTTAAAAAAGTTGTTATTGGGGAACTGAATCTAATAAATCTTAAAATCAATGCTATGTCCGAAAATGTGTCAACAATATTAAGTTTGATGAGACAAAATGAAAATACAGCTATGCAAGAACCAGATTTATTGAAGAAAATCCAAATTTTTAATAGTAAATTGCCGTTAAAATCTAATGAGGAACTCAAAGAGTTGGAAGATTGGCTAACCGACGACAGCAATTACAAATTCATGGTAATTTTAATAATTATTAAGTATTTGTTAAATTCCAATATGAACCTGAATACAGATGATTTATTAGCAAAATAAGAGTTTCGAAGATCGTAATTTGTTGGATTTGGATCAAAATAAAACCAAAGAAGCCAGTAATTAGTCTATTTCGTGGCTCTTTCAGTTATTACGTCTCTTGGCTAATGAATAGGATTCCTTGGCATATAATAATAATAATAATATGGAAAATTCAATTCAACAGGTTTCAAGAAAAAGTTAAAGGAAGACCTGACTAATAAACGTATATGTCTTGTCATTTGAATAATAATTCTGCTGCATTTGCTTTTCCATCTTTAGTTTCTGTTTGTTTTTTATATCTTAATTATTCCTATAGCTGCTTTAATTATTTCATGTTTCAATCCATGACCAGTTTTGCTTATTTCGTTCATTTTCACGTTTATTTTCTTGCCTTCAGGTAGCTTATTGTTGTTAATATTCAATTATTATTATTGTAATGGTATTTATAAATTGTTAAACTTTATTGATTAGAATGAGTTCTATATGGTTGAGTGGAAGAACAGAACAGAATTTTGAACTCTGCCTTTTGACATCACCCTCATACTTGTATTATATTTCCTCATTAATAAGTATATTGGTTATTGTCAATAAAATCGATATTATTATTATTATGTGGGTGTCGACGTTTCAAGTTATATTAAGTCATCATCAGGAGAAAAAATTTTTTTTCTTCATTTGTAATGGTTGTATTGAAAAACTTATCCATTTTTAGTTCTAAATACAATAATAATAATATTTTTATTTATAAATAAGAATAATTGTGCATAATTTTATTTTAAATAATAATTTTAAATATTTGACTGGTTATCCTAAATATTTGAATGCTCTTATCAGTTCGTTGTGCTGTGGGTGACTTAGTATAAGCCAAAATGTCGACAGCTAAACAGTAATGGTTTATGTTTTCATTTGGTTCCAAATTTAACAAATTACTTGCTTGAATGCTTGAATAATTCTGAGGTCCCAACCCTTAGGCAGTAAAATACGAGCTTATTTTTCTGATTTGAAGTGTTTGATGATTTGACAAGAAGAAAATATTTTTGTTTGTAACTTTAAGGTCACAGAGTTTCGCAGAATGGGAGGACAATCTGTACCCCAAGCAGTGCGAAAAATTTTATATAAACTGCTGTCAAATGAAGTGGCTTTATTGTATTCATGGGACGGAGCCAAACAAAAAGCACCACTGAAAAATCTTTTGTTGGCAAGATGCATATTGGGTAAGTGTGTTAGTGTGTTGCTTTTTATTTTTCCTATCTGTTAAAGATCATTATAGTCGAGTTCCAAAATTGTAGATAATGACTCATTGGTTGTACGGTTCATAATTCATATAAAGCAAGTCATAAAATAGAACAGAAATAAGCAAGATACTTTGGCTTCAAATCAAGTTTTACTTTGCCACTTTCGTACATCCCCTCCGCACTTTCAAATCCCGTAAAAACCAGAAAATGTACGAAGAGTCAATATCTACAATTTTGGAACTCGACTTTAAGACATCAATAATATGCTTCAAGTCTTATTTATCTTCTTGTGCAGTTGATAGCCAAAACAATAAAACATATCACTGCTTTATTGTTGATGCCTAGAAAGATACCAGAGGACCTCTTGATTTCTGAGTTCAAAGACATTAAGATTTTTAAGCTTTTTTTACACTCTATCTAAAAAAATGTCTAATCATCAACTTTCAAGAGAAATGAAGTGCTTCGTTTCAAGATAGCAGAGCAGTTATCCTAGTTTGATATTTAAGTTTTTAGCAAATACAATTAACTACATTTTTAGGCTCTTGAAATATATTGGAAGTTTTTTAAAATACTAATTATTTTTGAAAAAATCGACAATTCTATATGTTGTCTTTGAACGCAGAGCCTTGTGCTTTGGTTGTTTTTAGCAATAATGTTCATACCTAATTTTTAGGTTACTTTTATGCTAGCTCTTAAAATATATTAAAGGGTTTTTAAAACTTTTTTTTTTATTGGCAGTGCTCTGCTGGATTCTACCTCAGGTAGCCTAAAATTAAATCATTAATTTTTGATAAAAACTTGAGCGGAGTTATTTAAGTGCTCTGACAACTTCAAGAGTTTAGCACCTCATTTCGCTTATAAGTTAATAAGCAGAAATTATAAAAATAGCATAACAATCTGATTTTATTTTTTTTAACTGAATTCTCGAGTTGCTCTGCAACCTTTGACAATTTATCTATGGGAAAACTTGCAAATCCTGTCACAGTGATGTGTTGCATTGATGGTTATGTAGGTTAACAATTTTTTAACAATACGTAGAAGATAGGATAGTTATACTATATTATGTTTTTAGACGCTGTTAAGCTTCAATATACTAGTGCGGTGGATACTGATATAACATCGGTAATAAAAGTATGGCTGGTGAAAGCCAAAGAAAGGCTCAGAAAACCCATGCAGGAACTCAACGAATCTTCTAAGTAAAAATTGTAATTTAAATAGAGCTTGTATAAATAAATTAGGTGTTTTTATAGTTATATTTTTATTTTCCCGAATCACAATAGTTAATTCATGAAAAAGATATTGAAAATTTTAATTCCCATCAATTACTATCTTGAAACTGGTTCATAATTCTGAAGGAAAATAGGATCGGATAACATGAATAAGGTGTTAAGAATGTGCATAGAATATACTAGGTAAATGCTGGAGAATATACTATGCATGTATGTGCATGTACTTAACACATGACTATCTTGTTCTTATCACATAACCATTATGCTTTGAACATAATATATGTGAATGTCACAGAGAGAGTAGTGTTAAATTGTGCTCCTGCTCAAATCAACGATAAAAAGTGATATCTAGCAAACAAAAATCTGGAAAATTGTAAGGATACATAGAATATTATTTCCTATCAATTGGCTGAAAATCAAACTTGAAAGATATGGTGTTAACACGAGAAATAACTGATGAAATCAAAACGGCTGTGAATCACGCTATTAGTAAGTGTTTAAAAGACCCGTCATTCATAAAAACCATTGCTGATAACTTATCTGAAGCGATCACAAAGACAATGAACAAAAAGCTAGCTGACATTGAGAAAAAAACTAATGAACTAGAGAATAAACTTCTCGACATTGAAAAAATACAAAAAGAACAAATCAACAAGTTAGAGGGTGAAATAAGTCACATTTCAGATAAATACAGGATTCTAGAGCAAAAATGCGACAACATAGATCAAGAAAGAAGAAGAAAAAACTTGCGCGTGTTCAATCTCAAAGAACAACCTTCCGAAAATACAATGAATGAGGTCCTGAAACTGCTGAATACCAAGATGTCAACAAATCTTACTGAAAGTGATATAACAATTTGTTACCGTATTAGGAAGAAATCAGATAAAGCGAGGGGAATATTTCTTAAATTCAAGAATAACGAGAAGAAACAAGAGATATATCACAAAAAGAAGATGTTGAAGGGCACCGGAGTCGTCATACGAGAGGATCTGACCAGTCAACGAGTTGAACTTCTAGCAAAAGCCATTCAAAAAACATCTTTAAAAGATGTTTGGACAGAATCCGGTAAAATTTATATCAACCACAACGGTAAAATATCAATAATTAGATCTTTTGATGACTACAATAGGCTATTCCGTGAATGAGATAATATCAAAACATTTTTATTCTACTTAAGTAGTTTTGTAGATTGAATACTTTTTCCTATTTTGTTTGTTTTGAAATGTTAAAACAGCAGGAGTACCAACTACCTACCTTCAGAGTAAAGGGAATTTTTTTATTTGTTTGTGTTCTCGATGGATATTGCTGAATTAACTTTATTAAATGAAATTGGAAATGAAGAAAGAGACATTCAAAATAATATAACAGTGAGATATAATATAGATGAATATAAGAAGTTCTCCTCTAACATAACTAATGGTGAAAATATACTAAAGATTATTCACATCAACATCCGAAGTGCTCAGAAAAACTTTGACATGTTTCTGACCTTCCTTGAAACATTTCAAATGAAAGATTTGGATATTATAATTTTTGGTGAAACTCGAAATATTCTTAATATTAATAATTTCACAATTCCTGGATTTCATACTTGCTACAATAACAGTACTATCAACGAGAATGATGGTGTCCTCATTTTTATAAGAGAACATATTAACTTTGACATAACACATACTATTCTGCCAATAACTAAAGTAACAATTAGTAATATCACGTTTAAATTATGTGATATACAATTTTCAATAATGCCTTGCTATAGATCTCCCTCCATAAATGATAACTTATTCCTGAATGATTTAGAATTTCACTTTAACAATTCAAATAAAAATGACGTAGACATATTTATAGGAGATATAAACTTTGATATTCTCAATTGTACAAAACCAACAAATATCAATTATTTATCTTTGTTATCGTACTTTGGATTCAAGTCCCTCATAAATTCTTTCACTAGAGTAACCTCTGAAACTAGCACCTGCCTTGATCATATTTTCATAAGAAAAAATATTGATATAAACAAATTGACACTGGACTCAATCGTCATTGATACAGATATTACAGATCATTTTCCCGTCCTATTGAATATTAGATCAAATGAGGTTAGAAATGATAACACAAACATCGAACCGAAAACTATAGTCAAGTTTGACGAAGTAAAGTTTGAAAACACCATCAAAACAGTATGTTGGAACAATGTTCTTTCTTTGAAGGACCCAGAAATGGCATACAAACTTTTTTTTGAAACCTTTATGTCGCTAAAAAATGAATGTACGTCTATAAAAACTGTTCCGTTCAAAAAGCATAGAAAACTGAAGCCTTGGATTACACAAGGAATAGTAGAGTCTATTAAGCATAGAGACAAATTAAAGAGACGAGTAATAAAAAATAAAAATGATTTTATGTTACTCCAAGAATATAAAATGTACAGGAATCATCTCAACAAAATTATACTGAATGCAAAAAACAATTATTACGTAAATCAGGTTAATGATAATATTAGCAACATAAGGAAAATATATGAAATAATCTCAGATGCAGCTAATGAGAATAAAAACAAAAATAGCAACAATTTACTAATTTTAGATGAAAATAATGAACAATTCGATAATGACACAGACATGGCAAATTTTTGTAATAATTATTATGTGAATGCTGGGTTGGACATGGCATCGAAAATTAATAAACCCACATCTGACATTACAATTGAATACCCCTCTTTATTGAATTCTATGGCTTTAAAACCGGTTTCTGAGGAAGAAATAATTATGCACATCAGTACCCTAAAAAATAATAGTGCACCAGGCATAGATGGCATCTCATCTAGATTGATTAAAAAATGCCACAAATTCATTTTAGATCCTTTAGTTCACATTATAAATCAAATTTTCCTAACAGGCAAGGTACCATCCCAATTCAAAATATCTTTAGTAACACCCATTTATAAAAAGGGCTCTAAATCTAGTATAAGTAACTATCGACCCATTAGTGTAATTACTTCCTTTTCAAAACTATTTGAAAAATGTCTTAAAAATAGGTTATTCGATTATCTAACTTCCATGAATGTTTTGAGCCACAATCAGTTTGGATTCATGAAAAATATAAGTACAAATGATGCTATGTTTGAACTCGTGAATAATATAAAAAAAAGTCTTGACAATAATGAAAAAGCTATTGCTGTTTTTCTAGATCTCGCGAAGGCTTTCGATACCGTACCTCATAAACAACTTACTGACACACTTGAGCGGTATGGTATCAGAGGAGTGGTATTGGAAATCTTTAAGAATTATCTTCGTAACAGAAAACAGATGACTAAAATTAGGAACGTATATAGTAATCCCCTGGAAACTAAGATAGGTATTCCACAGGGAACAGTACTTGGTCCACTTCTTTTCATTACATACATCAATTCGCTACTAAATCTGAACATAAATGGTATCTCTATCTCCTATGCTGACGACACTGTTCTACTTTTTAAAGATAAAAACTGGGAAAATGTTAAGAATAAAGTGGTTCATGGGGTGAACGTCGTAAAATGTTGGCTTGATAAAAGTAAACTGACTTTAAATTCAGATAAAACATTCTATATTGCATTTTCAATGACTGACTCAAAAAGACCACTTTTCAATACTATCAAAATGAATGATCTCGTAATAAAAGAAACTAATTCCATCAAATATCTAGGTATTACTCTAGACAAAAATCTAAAATGGACAAATCATATTCAAGATTTAACTAACAAAATAAGACGTTTAATTCATAAATTCTATATAATACGCAAAATCCTAACAAAAAAACTACTTTTACAAATCTACAAGTCCTTGGTGGAGTCACTCCTGAATTATGGGATCATAGTGTGGGGGGGGCTCTATGACAATGCATTAGTCCAGTTAAATGTAGTGCAAAACTATATACTACGAATAATATTATTTAAAAATAGACTATATTCCACAAATTGTCTATTTAATGAATCGATTCTGAATGTCCGATGCCTATACTTTCTTAGTAACTGTATTTTCTGTTTTAAATCTAAAAACAAACAATTTGTGAACCACCGTTACCAAACTAGACAGTACACAAACAAAAATATGTTAGTACCGTTTAGAAAATACGATGGGAACCAAAGATTCGTTACAACCGTAGCACCAAAAATTTATAACATCCTACCAAATGAAATTAAATTGATAACCAAATATAAACACTTTGTTAATAAATGCAAATCCTTTATTCATCTAAATAGTGATCGCATATGTAAAATGCTGTGAAAAAGGTTATTTAATTAATTTTATTAACTTAACATTCATCAATTTAACATACTTTAGCTGTAAAACCAATGTATTTACTATTATAATCTATTTATCATTTACTTAGTTAATTTGACATACTCCAGTTATATTGCAGATGTATTCACTACTATAATTTCCATTTCCATTATTAGTATTAGTATTATTACCAAAAACTACTATTTCTTTCTCTATTTTAACTCATTTAATATATATTATTTTTGCACACACAGGTGTTAACTCACCTAGGTGCATTATTGTATTACCAATGTATAACATTCTTATTGTCGAATAAATTGAATATTGTCGAATAGCATATTCTCAGAACGTTCTTTCTTAGGACATACTATAGACTTTTGCCTAGTCATGTGATTAGAATATTCTGAGAACATGCTGCGGCACATTCTTATAATGTGTGATATCTGCTTCTAATAGGGGTTTATAATATATTCTTAGGACATTCTATTCACATGCTGTATGTTATTTACGCACTTTCCTAGAACGTGATGTTTCTGTTAGAAGATATTCTAAGAAAATGATTGGCAAGTTGTTTTTTTTTACTGGGCATTTACGTGTAATCGTTTTCATGTATCCGTTTTCGTGTAACTGTTTTCGTGGAACCGTTTTCATGTAACCATTTTTGTGTAACCCTTTGCGTAAAAGCGTAGCGTTTTCGTTTTGCGAATTTTATTCCTTATCAGGTGAGGATAGGTAAGCATACAGTTTCAACGTGTGATCTCATAATATATAGTTTAAGAGAAGAAAAAGTTGGTTTAACTGGTATCTAGCATTTCAACGTGCAACTTCAGTGAGGAACGTGTACAGGGAGTCTCAAAATACAGCATATAAGAAAAAACATGGTGGTTTAACAGGGGTCTCGCGTTTCAACGTGTGATCCCAATAAAATGTTTAAAAATAAATCGTTTCAGGACAAAAAACTTGACAGTTTAACTGTGTTCTATCGTTTCAACGTGCGATCCCAATACAGGGTGCCTCAAAATATATCATATAAAAAAAAACATGTAGGTTCAATGGAAGTATATCGTTTCAACGTGAGATCGCAATGTCATCGAGAAATATATGTACAGTACGTTCTCGATTTAATTATTGGTAAATATACGAATAAATGAAGTTTCGGATCTTTACGAATAATACGTAAGCTGCAGGTCCCGGATCTCCCTTGCTTGCACAACCTCAGCTTTTGAGGAGTTTCCTCCGAACACCCTGTGTCATTCGTGAAAGCAAGTTTTTTTAACACAATATTTCAATTGATAACATATGAATTTCAGTTGTAGTGTCAATCAAGGTTCAGTTTTCTAAGCATTTCCATGGTTTACCCCAAGTTTTTCAGGCGTATGATTCAAATATATACCAAAATGACACATTCAAATTTCTTGGTGTACTTCAAGATGCAGTTGTCTTGGTTATTTTTCATATATAAGAATGAGGTGTACCTACCCCAAGGAATAATTAATTCTTCAGGCAGATGATTTATGATTTCTGCACCAGCCGAGAACAAACCGAAAGTATATTAATTTTTTTGCACCAGCTTCATCATGTCTCGCTTCCAATTATTTTTGCAACAGGTAGTTGACAAAAAACATATTGATCAGAAAACAACTACGCACCAGAACGAACTCTGAATAACATTTGGTCTTTTTGATTGGAAACTATAAAAATTATACCTAGAAATGTTTTTGTGTTTAAATGTCTACAATGTAATAAAAATTTAAACTTGAACACATACAATTTATTCTCCTCATTTATTACAGAAATCATACACAAATTTTTATTTTTAATAAAATAAATATTCACGTAAAGCATTAGCCAACATACTATCTAAAGATGAGGCTTGACAAAAACTTTCTATAATTTCTTCCAAACTCAAATTAGTTTTATTATCACGTAACCATGATTGAATAATATTGAAAACACCTCTAAAATAGTCACAAAAGTTCATGGCATCCAGCAAAGCGATACGGTCAGATAACATCACAAGTGTGTATTGATGATATCGTTTACATCTTGTTGGGACAGCTCCATGTGGATTCCTTGGAAATGAACATTTGTTTGGTATGACTTTTGATGTACTGTGTGATGTTAATTCAATACCCACAATGCGTTGTGACTGGATCATAATCGTCTATATGGGCCGCGGTGGCATGCGTGTAAAGTGCTCGCTCTATAAGCCAAAACATCCGTAGGAGCATGAGTTCGAATCTCAGCATTGTGACTGGTCTCATGCATTGCATCACACGTATTAAAAGGTAAGGGCTACGTCTTCCCCTAGCTTGCACAAGTCTCTGACTTTTGAGGGTTGCATGTGTAACGCACCGACGCGCTACTAGGCTGGATGTCGTCTTGCTCCGGCTAAAGAAAAGCGGAGGTGGTAGCGAGTAAATATGAATGATGTTATATTGATTGGTCGCCAGGTGACTTCACCTCGGTGAATAATTGGCAGAAATCCGAATCCGAAAGATACACTCTTGTCGCAATACTAACTAATCTGATCAACCTTTGAAATAAACGAACGAGTGCCCAAAATAGCATATATTGCTCATCACAATACACTTATGGATTAAACAAAACAGTTTAGCGATACGAGATGGTATGAGGGACCAAAGACAATTAAATGTAGTTATATAGATTATTATCCTTATGACAACGCACATAATTTTCAAATTTATTCACCGACAAAGCATATAATGGGTGTGGTCCGTATATATTGTTATTGTTGTTATTATATATACTTGGTTACTTTGGTTAGTAATTTGGCGGTCCGTTATATCAAGTTCATGAAAACCAGTGACTATTTTCTGAAGTTTCGGTGACTTATCTGTCAATAGAGCAACCATACTTTTTCCTTGGTAGATTCGGTAACCGCTTGTCATTTGTCAATTTGACTTATTTCATTTGATCGAATGTTGAAATTTTCAATAGAAAAAGTGAAAATTTATTTTTAAAAAGTTTATAGATGTGAATGCATTGGAGGTAATTATTTTCTGACGAAAGATAAAATTGTTTGAAAAATGCATTTCAAAATAGTCACAATATTGACCGAAGACAAGTGACAAGGGGTCCGTATATATGGAGCCGGTTGCCTGAAAACTTATTAACCGCTAGTTACCGAGCTGAACATTTTGGCGATATACGGACCAAACCCCATGTAAGTAATAGGAAGCTTAGTAACACCACCTGCACCTATATACTGTGTATAAATATATACATATACTATTATCAGTCGTTAGGCAGGGACAGAAATTAATATTAAAAAATACATATGTCAAGTTTATTGAATGTCCAAAGCGAATGACACGCGATATGTGTTCATCAATAGAGTCGAAATAAACTCCAAGACAATGGGGAAACACAACGACATTAATTTCCGACGTTCAGATAATCAATTAAAAAATTAATATTGAATATATGTACTGAACCAAATAGGTATTGTTCCTTCGTGATTTCTACTTGCGCGTGTCCAGTTGGTCGCTTAGTAAGTCCTCAAACCTACACCAATTGTTGATAGGGTTGGTGGTATTCAGGACCTTGACATACGTATTGGATGGCCTGCCAACCAAGATGACACCCCGAAAAGGAACCCTTCAAAAAGAACAAAACCAAATGAAAAACATTGAATGACAGTAAAAGAATAACTTAGTAACCATTTCCAGAGATCAATATTTAAACTAATGACTTGATGGATTACAGAAATATTCCTGAATACCAAACTTATGACCCGAGTATAAACTTGGTCACTCTGTATACCGGTAACAAATTGATTATTGTACTAATGAAAATTAGGTAAACGCAAGTTTCATGACTGTAATTATACTGTTTATTACTATTATTTCTGAAGTTGAACTTCAGTTTCCCCGAGATCCAAGGAGGTACTATGCCTATTGCCATCAGGTACATATGTCCCATAGTCATCACTGTCCCACTTCTCTTCGTTTCCGTTGATGTTGATGTGGTTTCTCTACCACCAGATGTATGTGTTGAATAGCTTCTTCTCCCCAGCACTCTTGCCAATGGGTGGCCACCTGATGATGAACCTATGTGGTTTAAAACTGTTTCCTAACTGGCGAGTTTAATATCTAACGGGGGTCCGTTTGTCATGAAAACCCAATATCGGACTAAAATTTATAATGAGAAGATTCAGAAGGAATCGAATTTAGTAATCGCAGAGAAATTCTCGACGAGAAATGAGCAGAGAAATTTCTCGCTCGGGTTTTGTTCGCCGTTCGCGAGCGCGATTGGCTGGAGCTAGGCCACGCCCTCCGAACCGCAACTATAAATATAGAGCGCTTTTCGCGTCTCGACACAGTGTTCCGGCTCACTACGTTTAAGAAAAGCAAAAGCTACGTATACTGTCCAGACCTGATCCCCAGAGACCTTATTGTCTCCAAACGGACGCAAGCCTCATCGGCATGGGGGCAGTCCTATTTCAAGAGAATATAAACGGAAATAGAGACATTATCGCATATGCGAGTGCGAAACTGTCCAAAACAGAGAAGAAATATCATGGGAATGAAATAGAATGTTTGGCCATCGTATGGAGTATAAAAAAGTACAGGCACTTTCTTCAGGACAAACATTTCAAATTATATACAGACAACTCGGCACTCCTGTGGTTGAACAAGATGAAAGACGAAAGAGCAAAGCTGACTCGATGGTCATTGTTACTGCAGGAGTACGATTTCGAAATTATTCACATACCTGGGAAGTTGAACCAGCTCCCAGACTTTCTAAGCAGAAACCCGACTAATGAACCGACAGGCCATGACCTGTATTCTGAAACAGAGCGAATGATATTTCCAGTTAAGGAAAATAACGGAAATCTCTCTGTAGAAGAACAACCAACCCTGACACAGATCAGGACATTTTACGAGGAAGTGAAAGATAGGCAAAGAGACTGTCCTAGCCTTCAAAGGTTTATAGAACGAATTACCAAAGCAAGGAATTCGCCAAATCCAAACCCCTATGAAAGGAGAATTCGAAACCAAACGTGCTGCCCTACAACAGGAAATGATCCAACGGCCAAATTGTCCGGAGAGGCCATGGGAAATTGTCTCAATTGACGCCATGGGTCCGTATCCCGCATCCCGAAACGGGAACCGGTACATATTATTAGCCACAGATTGTTTTAGCAAATGGGTTGAAGCCAAGATCGTACAAAGAGCTGACGCTGAAGCCGTCGTTAGATTTCTACAGGAGGATGTCTTTGGAAGATGGGGTTACCCAAGGATGATAATTTCAGATAGTGCGGCCCAATTCAAGGGCAGGATCTTTGAGCAATTCACAGAGCACTATCATATCGAAATTAAGTGGTCACCTATATATCACCAACAGGCGAATCCAATAGAAAGGCGAGTTCAGGAAATTAGGAAGATGCTACGAGCTGCTTTGCTAAACAAGGAAGAAACCCTTTGGGAAGAGCAGGTTCCTAGTATTGTCTTCAACTTAAGGACTCGACACAACGCCGCAACAGGAATGTCACCAAGCATGCTGCTGCCAGCTTACGAAATACCCCAGCCAGGAGAATGGATCACTCCTTCACAGAGAAAGAGGAAAAGACGTAATGAAAACCGTGCAGAGCGCGTTGCAGAGACAGCCGCTTCTTTTTCTACATATAGAAGCAAGCTTTTCCCAAATCAGGTCAATGGGTTTTGTGCCGGAATTTTGGTCCGCGTCGTAAAAACTTTGGCCAGACCTGGGTCGGCCCATTCCAGGTCGAACGCCAAATCGGCCCTAACTGCTATGTGGTCCTCAAAGGAGGCTATGAGCAGAATATCTCTGCAGACGATCTCCGACCAGCCCCGGATCCCAGAAGTGGCCAAGACCACCTGGATCCACGTCCAACTCCAGACCTAGGAGAGGTCGAGTAAACCCTGAATATTGTAAATATACCCCTCTTTAGTTTTTAAGGTAGGCCCGTGGAACACCGGACATTACTATGCCCAGAAGGTGTTACTTGTAAATACCCTTGTAGTTTAAGTTCATTGTAAAACTTAGCTCCTTAAAATAAGTTAGCTCTCATTTTAGCTAGCGTAGACAGTTAGGTTAGAGTTGTACAAAGTAGGCTAGGGCCACAATATTGTACACCCGGTTGGGTATAGGGGCATTGCCCATAAAAATATTGTAATATGTGGTTTGAAAAGATCAATAAAGAGAGAGAAAAATAAATCCTTCCCGAGGCGCACGTTGCCCCGGCAGTAAAAATGGTTGGCATCCCACTATCAGAAGAAATGTTAGCGATCTTTCGAAGGGGGGGAGTGTCATGAAAACCCAATATCGGACTAAAATTTATAATGAGAATTCAGAAGGAATCGAATTTAGTAATCGCAGAGAAATTCTGGACGAGAAATGAGCAGAGAAATTTCTCGCTCGGGTTTTGTTCGCCGTTCGCGAGCGCGATTGGCTGGAGCTAGGCCACGCCCTCCGAACCGCAACTATAAATATAGAGCGCTTTTCGCGTCTCGACACAGTGTTCCGGCTCACTACGTTTAAGAAAAGCAAATGCTACGTATACTCAGCTGAGTGAAAGTATTGAAAAGTATTGTGAAAAATCAGTATTTTTGAGAGTTTCAAAGTATTGAAATATTATTGTACCACAGTTCCAGAAAGTTATCGAAGATAATTTCTGTGAGAGAATATTGCGATATTGGAGAATTTGAGTTCCAGAAAAGTCCTTCGACGAAGGTGAAAATCGAAAGTTCGAGAGAGAAAGTTCGAGAAGTCCGAATATTGGAGTATTGGGTTTTCGAGAAGAAAGAAGATTCCAGAAGGTGTCCAGGCTCAAGAAAGAAGATCTTCAGCCAACATTTTTCTGCTAGAGTAACTTGTGTTTCTTGGAGGGATATCAAGAAAACCAAACATCCCTCCAAAAAGAATTCATTTGATCGCATGATTGCTGGAACACTTTGGTTCTTTTCAGAACTGAAATAAAGTGTTAAACTTTGGGACTCAGTGCGAGCCCGCTACAAAAGAATTCGTATTTTTGAAATTTTTATATTCAATAATTTCTACTTTCTCTTTCAGCTTAGCCTGGCCTCCACCGCCGGTGGAAGCAGCGGCTCCGTATTGCCTGGATTAGATTGCGTGGTCCCGGAATCTATGCCAGGTGATGCCTACCGGATCACTGGGGTGAGTCTTCCGTTATAAGACAAGCCATTGCACTAAGGTGAGACGGGGCGGTAGAGCGCAACTTCTCTCCCGGGAGAGACACGGGTAAACTCCCTGGTTAGGCGCGTTAAAAATATATTGTTTTATTTTATCAGATTTTTGTTAGCTATCTACTAATCTGAATTCTCTTTCAGCTACTTGGTAAGTTCGATTAGGGACTCTAGGGCTCGCTAGGAGTAGGTTAATTTATAGACATAATTTGTTGGTATTATCCCTATCATAATACAGATTGCTCTTTGTAAAATGGAGAGACTCTGGGCGGCGAGAATGCGGTCGAACCCGGAGCTGGCCGAGGCACCTCAAAATAATCAATCTATTTTTTTTGACAATTTTACCAACCCACATTCTCGACACGTTAAGGTTCCCCTTGCTGTGGCCTGCGTGCCAGGACTGACGGCTAGACCCGCGCTCCTGGACTGATGGACTGTCAAAAAACTACAAGTTCAGTCCAAAATGGTCATAAGTTTCCAATTGATGTTGAAAAGTGGTGGAATAGACTGCGTTTTGAAAAAATGAGCTTGTGCAAGAGATAGGCAATTGCCTTGTTACTGTTAGCAGAACATGTAACTCGAAGGGCAAAGAAGAGATATTGGTGAAAACCGTGGTATTTGCCTCCTTCCTCAAATACTTGTTGCAAATTCAGCACTTTTATTTTCCATAAATATGAATAACGTCTATAAATTTCAATGGACACTGTAACAAATTCAACTGACTGTGGGCACTGAGAGAAAATATTATTGAATCTTAACGAATCAATTTGTTAGAGCCGTGTAAGTTCGACAGAAATAAATGATAGTCATCCTTATTTTAGTTTGGTAAATATAAACACCTGCAATAATACGCACAGCTTATCTATAAACTTTCCATAAGTTAAACATTTTCAGGGTATATTTCTTAATTGATAAGAAAGCATATTTCGTACAAAATTATTGTTTTTATAGACATTCAACATATTCCCTGGAAATATCTGGTAGTATTTAGGCGAAGTATCAAATTGTTCAAAATAAATAATATATTTATTAAAATAAATATATTAATGTCAAACTACAAAATTTATTATAAGTCCAGATCTCGTATTTATTTCTCAGATCTGAACAATACTTATTTCCACGGAATAAAATCTACATACACATGGATCGAGCCGAAGCCGAATCGTGAATTCACGGTCACAGTCGTACGATGTTTGGAATGCAAAATATATTCGACTCCTGTCCTCTCCCTCTCAACCCTCTCTCAACCCATTGTTTCGATTATATGCAGTTTTTGTCTGTTCTTCGCAGTTAAGGGTCTTCATCCCTAGAAAAAAGTGAATCAGAAACGATTTTTTGTCTCTGATGGAAGTAAGAGATTTGAGCCGGTTCTGGGCCTCCCCCCACTACTATGACGTCATCAGTGACCTTGGGGTGACCTTCAGGGATGACCTTGGTGCATAGGTGCCTGTGTGGGTCTATGACCTTGGGATGTCCTTGAAACGATTTTTAAATTTTGTAATTTTTGACCTTGATGTAGGTTTTGATGAGGTGTTCAAGGTTTTTGTTTGACCTTGAGATGACATTTGGGCGACAGATTTTTTTTCATACACGGACAAGTACTTTTTCCAAGTACTTATATATTTTTTTTTTACCTCCAAGACTAAAAACATTTATGTGAACACTTGCTACTATGTATGACTTTCATATTATGTACTAACACATGAAAATCTAGAGAAGGCACACGTCCACACACCACGGAGATCCAGTCAGATATGTGAACTCTGAATCCTCTCCGATACTTACCTTGTAGTGGTGGTGGTAGTAAGCGTGTGTGACGTCATCCGACTATGAGGAGTGCATCTGAAGTAGCCCACGCTCGACGCTTATAATATATATGGACAAGTACTTTTTCCAAGTACTTATATATTTTTTTTTTACCTCCAAGACTAAAAACATTTATGTGAACACTTGCTACTATGTATGACTTTCATATTATGTACTAACACATGAAAATCTAGAGAAGGCACACGTCCACACACCACGGAGATCCAGTCAGATATGTGAACTCTGAATCCTCTCCGATACTTACCTTGTAGTGGTGGTGGTGGTAGTAAGCGTGTGTGACGTCATCCGACTATGAGGAGTGCATCTGAAGTAGCCCACGCTCGACGCTTATAATATATACGGACAAGTACTTTTTCCAAGTACTTATATTTTTTTTACCTCCATGACTACTATTACCTTCATGTGTATGTACACTTGTTACTGTGCATGACTTTCATGTGTACCAACACATGAAAATCTAGAGAAGGCACACGTCCGCACACCACGGAGATCCAGTCAGATATGTGAACTCCATCCACGCTGACGACTTGCACTTTAGCATGTGGTGGGACAGGAGTCACAACAGGGACCGCAGCTCTTGAGGATGATGGCCATCCTCCTTGGTAAGGGTTGGTTTTATCGCATTTCTTACGGTATGCGGGAATAACACCAACCTTACGCCTACTGCTTTGCCCCAATTGCTTCTTCGATGACGATTTCAAGCCGCTACCACTTGCTCGTGGTGTAAGCTCGAACTCGTCCTCGCTATCCTCAATGATTTCCAACGATTTCACCTTTGACGGTTTTCCTCGTTTGGGGGCACCATCGTCAATGGTATCGCCATATCGTTTTCGTACACCACCACCTTGCTCCTGTGAAGCCATCGGCGTCAGTGGCTCCGGGATATCCGCGTCCTGCCTGATCGTCTCCATGACATCTTTGAAGAAGGCATCATCATCGATGTCCTGGTGTCCTGGTGGAGGTGGCGGAGACGGTCCTCTACGTCTAACTTCTTCCTCGACCCTAACGTTAGTTAGGGCTGCTGCTACCATGAGGAAGTTGGCCGCTGGTGTTGAAGGATCCATTGCTATACATTGAAAAAATAATTAAACAAATGCATGAATATAAGATTGTGTACTTACCGATGAAAATTGGATTCTGGAGACTGGAGACTGGAAACTGCTGCTGGTGCTGGAGATGTTGACTGTGAGAACTTGAAGTCAACTGAAGAATATTCAGAGGGAAATCTCCTTTTAAACAATTGCCCCACCTTCCACTCTACCTCTCATGCGCAATGATTGAATTGCGCATGACACACCCCTCTCATGATCCCACCCAAATTAAATCCCGCCCTCTGTCATAACCCCGCCCTCCGTCGAAACCCCGCCCTCCGTCGAAACCCCGCCCTCCGTCGAAACCCTTCCCTCCGTCATAACCCCGCCCTTATTCCAACTCCGCTAAGTATTACAAAAGATACATGTCCTTAGTGGAGTCAGTTGAAACAAAGGAGTTTGGCATGCATAACAATGGTGGGTTGGAGTATCAGCATACTCGACAGTCACATGTGAATGGTGATTATCATACAATCCACCATTGTCATTCATACCACAGTACCGTACATAACACATACGGCAGACGAAGAATTGGCCTTCATCACCAGCATCAATTGCAACGAAGGCAAATGTGCAACAATACAAATTGGTTGCAAAATTGTTCAACGTCTCCGACATGTTGATTGGTATGGTACGACTTATGATGGAGTCGAATTCGCTGACAGAATCCGCCTCAATCCCTTCATCGACGTCATCTTCTGCATTGCCCTCGTCGACGGCCTCATCTTCAGCGGCATCCATCTCCACCGGGTCCTCCGGCTCCACTAGCTCCACCTTGTCCTCGAACACCAGCTGATCCACCATTTCCTCCAGCTCATGGACCGCTGGTCCATCCACAACTTCCACCTCTAGGTCGTCGTCCCAGTACTCCTCGAAGTTGTTAATGTCCATGTGGGATAGGCTGGCTAGAACTTCCATATAACTATCCATCACAATACAATAGAATATTCGAACTATGAAATTCGAATGAAGTATTCAGTGACCAGTTCTTCTTTTATATGTTTCATTCAGAGTATGGGGGTTACCACCACAATTCTTCTGCATAAGAGTAGAGAGCGTTCGAGTCTCCCAAGCAGTATTAGCGAGAACATCATTGTACGTGAATGTGTAAGTAGCATGATAGTATTGAAATAAAAATAACTTTAGTTTAACTAAATTAATTCTATATATTTTTATGATAATACAAATTCATATTTCAAACAGCTGGGTGTGGATCACTGCCTGGAGCCCAAAGTTTTGGTCTATGTGTGAGCCAGATATCAGGATGTTTCTTCTCCAATTCGAATAACCTCTCATGTTTCTTCTCCAATACAACTAACCTCTTCTCAATATCGTCATATTTTTGCATCATTGTAGATGTTATATCCAATGCATTATCCGAATCCTTTTTCAGAATATCGCATTTGTGATTGAATTCACTTGTCAACTCTATAATGTTTCGTGTCATTGTAGCTGTAGCATCCCATACTTTGATATCCACATCACTTTTTAGATTACTGTACTTGCGATCCAGTTCATCTGTCACCTCCTCTATTTTTTCGTTAAAAGCTTGACGGGCATCAGGTACAATTTGAGCCATTGTGGCAAGTATGGCAGCCTGCAAGGCTTTGAGGACAAGTGCCTTCGACTCATTGATTTGTTCATTGAAATATAACTGAGTTACACAATCTCTCTCATCTATCGGTTCACCAGCATTTTTCAGTCTTTTACCTTGCATATCATATTGGTCATCAGGTGAAAGCTTGAATCCTATACCTTGAGGACCCTGAGAACCTTGAAGAACTCGAACTTCAACAGTACCCCATTTTCGTCTACGACCAAATTTATCAATAGCTTTGGACATCTTTCTCCCACCTCGATATCTTTCATACTGATGATTTCAAAACAACCATTTCTATATATCTCTGAGTAGGTATTTTATTTACTTATATGAAACAATGGGAAATCAGAATAACGTGTTTATTTAAAAATATATACATATTTGGTAACAGGAAAACAAGACATTTACTAAAATTGACTAGTATAATTCGACTTTTATCCATTGAGCTTAATCACATCAAGAATACAAATAAATAATTATGGCGGTGGTGGTGAATTTTCCATTTAGAATGATATTTCATTTGTTCAATTCAGCTGTTAATAAATGAAGTAATTGATCTAACGGACTTTCTTGAGAAAAAGATTGAATAATATTGGAAACCCAACGAATACTCTCTTCTGGATCATTCTGGTAGAATTCTATATCGCTATGACCCCAAGGAAGAGTTTGTGTCGTATTGGGAATGATGAACCGTTTATCATCATGGTATGACAAAGCAACTTTGTTTTTCAATTCAGTATACATGTCATGTAATATGCTTCTAAACGAGTTCATCTTCCTGAATATTAAACCACCCTGTTCGACAATTTTCTTATAATCTTCACATGTTAATTCATTCTTTATAACGGATCTTTTGACTCCTTTTGCTTTCTTAAATTCACTACCCACAGACTGAACATAATATGCTTTGGCACCGGTACCATAAAAGCTAATTATGGGATCATTCGGAAATTCGTCTTTGAAATTACCCAGAATTGATTTTGTAATAGGAATATTGAATTGATTTCCTACTTTGTAATTGGAAGTATCAAATTCACCTATATTGTTGATGATGAAATCATAAAAATTATAGGTATTTACTTTCAAAATTAAAGAATCCGTGTCAGTGTAGAGTAAGGTGGCATTTTCTGCGTAATGACGTTTAATACAACCATAGAAAAAGTTGTACATGACTGTTTTGGATAATTCTAGAATACAAAATCCCAAATATAGTGGTTTATCGTATAATACATTAACTTTTCCCAATTGAATTGCAACAAAATTTTCGGAAAATATTGAACAGCTTTTGTAATTTGGACGTGAAATTAGGGCACTAGCACCCATTTTCATCTTGAAACTTTCCCAATGCGTAACCAGTCTAACATCAATTCTGTTATCAACGTTTTCCATTGTTTTCCCATAAACTGCATTGTTCATGAGTTTATAGAAATCTTTTTCAGCTTTGTTGTTAGATCGATTTCGCATTTCAGTATTGAAATCAATATAAGGTTTCATCCAACATGACTGCTTGAATCTCAACACTCTATGTGTGTTCATGACAATAAGACCATTGGCCACAGCCTGCTGTAAATTTTTATAATGTATAATATATTTTTTTTGTCATTTAAATTTGGATTTAATTTAGGAATTTTTGATTTGGAATGTATTTGGAGGTATTAAACTTTCAACGAGAAAAGGGAGATCAGCATGTTTGTCATGTAATTCTTGGGGATAATGAACATCTACTTCAAGAACATAACCATATGGACTATCAGATGCTACACCCATTACGTCCAAATTGATAATTTCATTGGGAGTTAGCCAAGCAAAATCGTTGGTGGGTAATGGTTGTGACATACTGTGACCATATAGGTTAGTGGCATCTAAATATGATATGAACGATGAAGGTTCATCGGGGTTATAATCGGGTAAAAATTTATTATTAGCAATATGCTTCCTTTCACTTCACTGACTTATTCCGCCACGTATTCCTTTCTTGAAAAAATGAATCATGTCAATGTCAGTCAATAATTCCAATTCTATATTAGTATACTTTAGCATTGCATCCCATGATAATCCGGGTGCTGTATAATACTGCGCCGGATCTAATTTAGATTTATCTAAACATATCTTTCTAAAGTTTTCAAATATGTCACATAATAGAAGCACATCGGACTTCAAATATAAATCCGAGTATTCTCCTAAACTCTGACACTCGAATAAATGCCAAACAAGTTTTGCTCTCATATAATCCTTATCTGATATATGCTCTTCGTTAAGATTATCATAAAATTGATTTTTAGTGGGAATAGTTGGATAATTCAACTTGTCAATATGGTCAACAAAGTTAAATGGAAAAACACCTTTCTTTCTCATCAAATTGAATTTGTCAATTTGTGGAAAATGTTTATGCATCTCAATACACTGATCAGATGTTAAGTTAGCACCTAAGTTCTGCAAAGAATCCGACATTAATTTGAAACTGTCTATATATCTCATTTTCAAATAATTCTTTTTCTCTTTTCCATCTTTGTCAGTGTATGTGTGAGTGAATAGATGCTTGGTGAACGATATATATTTTTCCTTAGTTTGTGGGATAACATCCACTTTGTCTTTGTTTCTATACAGTTCTTCTATGAACAAATGACAATCATACCCACTAAGATTATGGAAAATTATCGGAACAAAATTTGGTAATTTGAAATTTAAGTTACATACAGAATGAGCGGCAGGTGATCTTTTCTTTCCATTGAGGTGGCAATGGTCTCTCACTTTCACATCACCACCCGTGAATGGTTTATCACATATTCCACAAAATTGTGCAGAAGAAAACTCTTCTTCTTCCGCGGGGGTTTGTACAACCATAGGAATTGGATATCTCAGATGATTGTGATAAATATTTCTCAAATCATTTTCAATCTTTGTGACAAATTTCTCGGCTGCATCCTCACCCCTATATGTAACAAATTTTGATAATTTGTCATTATATGAACATTTTATCGAATAAGCAAATGAATAAGGTTCATGTTTGTATGTTTTATTCGAGTATGAGTGTTTAGGGTTGGGTTGACTAGTTTGAATGGGTTTGAGAACTGATTCAAAATCAGCATAAACTACAAATGGCACCTTCATTTGTCTTTCAAAATTTTCAAACATAAGTGAATTCCCCGGTATCATTTTACCATATTTATTAATTCTGAAATTGACTGATGGTGTTGTAGTACTCAAATGATTACAGTCATGCAACTGATGACGTAATAGTAATCGCTCGTGAGAGAAATACAATAAACATCCATCACAAAAATATTTTTTATGCTCATGCGCAGATAGTTGACTTGAAACTAATCTAGAAAGGTCTTTAATCCAACAATAATGACTATTGCCAGAATCATCAGTTATAAGTAGCAAATTAACATGTCTTCTTAGTCTTCTCTGTGAGTAACGTAACGGACCAACCACTTCATATTTCATTTTACCCTTATCAAGTTTCGACTCTAATCCATATACATTAATCGAAATATCATTCATGTCCTCAAACTTTTTTATAGCTTGAAGTTTAACTGGAAAATCCATACCTGTTACAATCAAAATATTGGAATAGTGGGGGTATGAGGAAACTTCTGACACTCTACCATTCGCAGGAAACAAAGCAGATGTGATGGCCCATGCAAAACAGTGTTGATCCTCATTGCGAATATTCACAACGCCTTTTCGTGTCTCAATGAACTCGGGCAGCTTCACATATGAACATCCGCTGAGTGGACTGTACTTGTTGATGTTCACTTCGAGGAACATAACTTTTTCACAGCTCCATCCTGAAACATAAAAATAATTTAATATTCGTGTATATAGAATTTAAACTTTAAAAATACCTGAATCACGTTCTTCAAATTCCGTAGTCTGAGCAATGATGGCATCACGGAATCCATCAAATAACGCATCCAAATCCGTAGACTGGTACACAATTTTATTTTGTGAGTTGAATGACTTGGTATCAATCAAATCCCGTGTTTGGACAATGTAGCTGCCAAATACCTCCATATTCACTTTGAATATCTTGTGAACCTTTATTGCCTCTTCAAGTTTTCCAATAACTTTCTCCCTGATCTCATTGAAGAACGACATATAATCAGTGTACACATTCGGACTTTCCACTCGATAGCTTACAATTCTACACTTGAAAGCATTTCTTATAATTTGTATGCCATCACTAACTTGGACACATGCATTATTCTTGTGCTGGAGAGTTCTTTTATGAGAACTAACTTGGGATGCAGGGATTGTCACATTACAACAATTGCATGTGTACATTGGTGTCGATGCAGCCGCATCTAACTCAATCCTTTTCACAGAAGGCCCACCTTGGTAACTCTGAAGTTGATGACGACGGAGATTATCACTACGAGTAAACGATTTACCACAGTCACAGGAATACATTTTCTCGATGTGTTCTCAGCACAAAACTCTATGAGAAACTGATTTAACAATCATTCCCACCTCCTTTAAATATAATTTCAATGAGTGGGGAAGAGGATGAACAAATTCTATCCGCTTCGACTACTCGTGCAACGTCACAGAGCCCCCACCATGCACACTTCTAATCCAACTCGCTATCGATACATACAAGATGAAGAGTGAACAGTAGTCGCTACATAACTGCATCGTGTGGATGTGACGTCAGCGGACCATTCCCACAATAGCGAGAGTCGAGCGAGGGTTGCTTCTGATACGTATGACTGGATCGTGTTCGGATGCGCTCCTCACAGTTGGATGACGTCACACACGCTTCCTCCCACCACCACTGTAAGGTATACACTGGCGGAGAGAAATCAGAGTTCACATATCTGACTGGATCTCCGTGGTGTGCGGACGTGTGCCTTCTCTAGATTTTCATGTGTTGGTACACATGAAAGTCATGCACAGTAACAAGTGTACATACACATGAAGGTAATAGTAGTCATGGAGGTAAAAAAAAATATAAGTACTTGGAAAAAATACTTGTCCGTATATATTATGAGCGTCGAGCGTGAGCTACTTCAGATGCACTCCTCATAGTCGGATGACGTCACACACGCTTACTACCACCACCACTACAAGGTAAGTATCGGAGAGGAATCAGAGTTCACATATCTGACTGGATCTCCGTGGTGTGTGGACGTGTGCCTTCTCTAGATTTTCATGTGTTAGTACATAATATGAAAGTCATACATAGTAGCAAGTGTTCACATAAATGTTTTTAGTCTTGGAGGTAAAAAAAAATATATAAGTACTTGGAAAAAGTACTTGTCCGTATATATTATAAGCGTCGAGCGTGGGCTACTTCAGATGCACTCCTCATAGTCGGATGACGTCACACACGCTTACTACCACCACCACTACAAGGTAAGTATCGGAGAGGATTCAGAGTTCACATATCTGACTGGATCTCCGTGGTGTGTGGACGTGTGCCTTCTCTAGATTTTCATGTGTTAGTACATAATATGAAAGTCATACATAGTAGCAAGTGTTCACATAAATGTTTTTAGTCTTGGAGGTAAAAAAAAAATATATAAGTACTTGGAAAAAGTACTTGTCCGTGTATGAAAAAAATCTCTGTCACCCAAATGTCATCTCAAGGTCAAACAAAAACCTTGAACACCTCATCAAAACCTACATCAAGGTCAAAAATTACAAAATTTAAAAATCGTTTCAAGGACATCCCAAGGTCATAGACCCACACAGGCACCTATGCACCAAGGTCATCCCTGAAGGTCACCCCAAGGTCACTGATGACGTCATAGCAGTGGGGGGAGGCCCAGAACCGGCTCAAATCTCTTACTGATGGATGAAGAGATGTGTAAGTATATAAAGATAAAAATTCTTAAAAAATATTATTCAAGTATTAAATGAATAAACAGTATATTTCCCTTCAATTTTGGGCATTTTTGTTCATCGCCACCCTCAAAACGAATGAATATTTTTATATGGATTTATTACAGTATTGAAGTATAACACTTACATAGTTACAAGTCATTTCCCTTTTTTTTTGTGGCTTCAATTTGTTTGGAAATAATTTTACAAGAATGTGTTGTTTTCGCGAAATGGATTACCTTGCGTTATTCGATCCGAAATGGAAATTTTCTAATTTTGCCCACGATAACTAATGAAGGTTCGTTTCAGCAGTCAATTGGTGAAAATAAATTATTTTTTACAAATCTGGATTCTGAATTGGAAATGAATTTCTTTTAAATGACACGCCCCTCAGGATGCTCCTCCCACATGATCTATGAGGAAAAGAGAGAGTATTAAAAGGTCAGTGTGAATTTAAGCACAGGGTTGGATCGGGAAAAGGTAAAACACATTGGTCGAATGGAACTTTGAAATACTTTTATTTTTACCATTACCAGTTTTTATCCAAGTTCATCTGTTTGTATATATGTGTTTTTGTGTTTTCATCACTTGGGGGATAATGTATCATAACATTTTTGTATTAGGAAAAAAACAGAGTGTTGGACGGGTTTTGTGATTGCTGATTGTTAACAGCGTTTGGGTTACGAAATATGATTTCATATAATTTCAAAATTTAAGATGCTTCAAAATAGCAGATGAAATTTCTGAATTATGGCTTGATATTATTCTAAATTGGTAAAGGAATACGGATTTTTATAGTCGGAAATCATGATTTTTTGGCAGAAATTGATAATTTGAAATGGCTCCGGACAAGTTTAGGGGTTTTTAGGGTAGGAGAATGATCTAAAATATTCAAAAAAGAAAATCTTGGATTATATTTACTTACATTTATCAGCAAATATAGTATCCACTGCGTGAGGGCTATTTAGGGAGAATCTCGCATATGTGGCAAATTTTTACCAGAAATTAATTATATACCCTACTGTTCATTGCTTTCTGATAAAAATTTTTGGGTGGCATCTTTGATGTTCCGTTGAAGTGGAAAAGCGGCACTGGAGTTTTCTTGAATGTTTCGATGGGGCACTGCGGCAAGGTAGACAAACGAAACATTGACTTTTACAATGGAAACCGAATACCATGCAGGGGATTGTTACGGCTTTCATTATTCAGGTTGGGTTATTATTTTTCCCAGTCGGTCTGTTTTTATCATCAAGACTTAATAGTCACTATTTCTGTGTTCAATGGTGTTAAGTTCTGTTTAATTTGTTTTGATAAAAAGTGATTGGTTGCCAAATTCTCTGGGGGTAAGAGGATCAACTATACAAAACATGTTTCGTTTCATACCAGAGCTCACGGGGCTGCATTATCCCATTTAGCAGGGCCAAGTTGGCATACCAAAATTTGGAAAACTGGAACCCAGAGATGGCGCTGAATTCATACTTAGTTTTTGTCTCAGGTATTTCCAATAAGGCTGAAAGGATTTTTTGAATCAATTGGGTCGAACTAGCCTTCGCTGATGATTGGCAATGACCATGAAACCGGTACGGAGGTGTTCCCCCAATTAAATCGAAAAATAATTTGAAGTTTTATATTTAAAATGCATTGCAAAGTAGTTCTTGTAGGAAACTCTGGCAAGTATTAAACAGATCTAACTCAACGGTCGTAGGGGGCAGAAGTTGTTTTCTGTAAAATACTTGCCGACGACAATACCTATTGTATAGGATTTTTTTTGGAAGTTTCGGATTACGTTATCCACCATTTTTCATGATTAGGGTATTAAATTTGAGAAGAAATCTAATTTACCCCGAAAAGTTCTAGATAAGGTATGTTCTTTTATAATTATACTATAAATCATAAAAGCTTTCCTTCCTTCTGAAATGATGCAGAAAAATTATATCGTGAAAGGACCCTAACTTGAAAGAAAACATCTGAAAGATGCATTTAAATTCAAATACTTGACATCTTAATTTTTTATTATTCTGAATAACACATCTCATTTTCTGACCCTGTTCATGTTTTTAAAACAATTTAAATTAAACACCTATGTGACAATTTTGAATAGGAATACGACCTTAGATCACAAAACCTATAGTTATATAGGTGCTGCCATTTTGAATTGATGAAAATTCGTTATCTACAACCCCAAAATACCTTCTATATAACGCGCCCGTCATCTTGAATTCCCTAATTTTTAAAGAAAAATTATTATCTTCTACTCCAAAAACTGCTAATCAGTGATTTTGAACTCGTCCACCAACAACTCTCAACACTGAATTTGAATCGAATCGGACACAGTCGCAAAACTTTTCCGCCACATTGAATTCATCAATTTTGTCAAAAGATTCATAATCTCAGACCCCGAAATGCCCCACATACCAATTTTGAATCGAATCGGACCATAACCACACATCTCTTCCGCAATTTATTTTCCTAAACAATGTTTATCTCTCAAATCCGAAATAGTTTCGACCGGCGGCTCTTCAAACTAGTTATATTATTTTGAATGGTTCATCTTCTACACATTCTCAGATTTTGCATTTTTCTGGAATATTTTTTCAATTCTCGATACATTGTATAACTGGAATCCAATATATAATAATGATCTGAAATGTACGTGCAAACTTTCAGATTACCATGAAAATCAAAAATGAACAAGTTTGAACCCCTGTTTGTAATTTTGAGGAACGAGAACGGAATCATTAAATACGGCCGGTACTGTACCGCACCGCAATCGTCATGTTATAAATAGGGCGGAGTTTGAATTTATTTTATCGTGCGAACTCGCACTGCCATCTGGCGATTTACTTTTCCTATTTCGAAGGCTAAAGACTCTTAATACATGTGGTAAGTGGTGACCTTACACACAGAAATATAGGTAAAGTATTGTCAATCATATTCACTGAAGAACGAAATAAATGTTTTCATCGGAGGAACACAGTGTTTGAAGTTACAAATTTTCTAGGTACAACAACTAACTGAAATGGAGACCTCGCAGGACCCGCATAGAGAGGTGGAACCAGTAGAGATGAAAGAATTGTTAAACAGGTGGGAGCTGGCGGTGTATCACGAAAAATTTCAAGGTAAATAATTTTCAAATTATTCGTATTGTGGAAAAAATGAGTTACATAATTATCCATCATGCTCATGATCAAATATTCCTTTTTTTCTTTAAACATAATTTTACTGGTAGAGAAAGATTTTTTTACAAACGTAGATAACTAATTATTTTTGTGGTGAAATTAACATATAGAGGTATCTACCAAAGATACAGAAAACATAAAGTGATTTTTTTTCAGATCGGCGCCAACGACATAATAGGACAAGTATATATGGACAATCCTATACTGGTATTGGTGTAGATATTTTAATATTTAACATGATATGCTTGTAGTTATGATATAAATTTTCAATCAAGTAAATGTATTTTTCATATTACATTGCTCAGTTTCAATGATAAAATGATTTATTGATATAAAAGAATAATTATTTGGTTGAAACTGGAGAACCTCATGAAGGAGAGGAAGTCTCCAATTACTGTGACTATAGTGTAGGTAGGTATTTACTAGTTGGACAATTTTCAAGTTGAAAATGATAAATAGGTCTGTATGTGTTTTTAATCAATCTCGAAGTCAGTGATTTTGAAATCAATGTTTGTCATACAAGTTAAAAGTTATTTTGTGGAGTAATTATAAAATCGCGATTATAATATATATAATCATGGAATAATTTTAATTTTTGTATAAAAATAAAATGTTTTTCATCTGAAATTGTTTTTTTTTTATATAACCCTATACCGCAATGATCACCATTAGAAAAAGGTACATTTTGCAGACTCCGATGATTTTTATAAAATATGTTACTTCTCCAGTATTATTCTGAATACTGATAAAATAAGTGATTCTGATTCAGGTTGAATATGATAAATAGACATTGATATTGATTACATATTAATGAAATATAATGACAATTAGAAGTTGGAGAAACATAAAAAAATTCGTTTGCAACAAAAATGATATCACCAAGAATGTATTTCTTCACTTTCAATAATGATTTAATACACATCATTCCACGATATTTGCTACAAAACAAGATTTAATGGAATACAGTTTTTTAAGTAGTATACACCAATAAATGTTCTTAGTCAAGGAAATATTTGTAATTTATATTAAAATCTATATAGTTTTGCTGCAAACATATAAATTATTATGATATTTGATCACATATGACAAAGAAGCTTTCACTGGTTTATTATGAATGAAGACATTCTATAAAGTAATGAATATTTTATCATTACATATATAAAATATTTCAGAATAAGCTGATATAATTTACTGAACCTTACGTTTAATACCATCCAGCTTAGAAAAGTTTACAAGTAATAAATATTTTTTAAATTCGTATGTGTATGTTCCCACTAAACATAAAAACATAACTTAAATGTACATGTTATATCACAGTGCGACTTTGTGATGTTATTCAGAGATATGCTTGATATTATATATATATATATATATATATATATATATATATATATATATATATAATAACAAAGTATTCTCGACCGAACTCTATTAATTAAGTAGGAATTCTCGGGTAGCGGTCTGTTGAACAATGAAACTCATTCGATTTAAATCTTCAATATTTCGTCAACCTTTATTGACTTCTTCAGGAAGAGAAAATTCACAGAGTTAGTTCTAACCTATGGAACATTTGGGAGGATAATTGTTATTCTCCGCTGCAGACTAATCGCTTAATTTACCTGACTGGAGTGTCCAGTCAGGTAAATATATATATATATATATATATATATATATATATATATATATACATATATATATTATATATATATATATATATATATATATATATATATATATATATATATATATATATATATATATATATATATATACTTCCGCACTTTATAAACATCGAGAAGACACAGGTCACAAAATAGACTTCCAAAACACAAAAACAATTTCCACCGAGAAAACTCTGCAAACCAGGATCATCCGAGAAGCCCTTGAGATAGAGAAGCGCCCCAATTGCCTCAACACTCGCGACGACGGACGTAGACTTCCCAATACCTGGAAGCCTCTCATTGCACGCATAAACTCATTTCCCACCAACCCAGTTCCCGCACACAGCTCACTTAGCGCCAACCAAGTTCCCGCACACAGCTCATCTAGCGCCAATTCAGTTCCCGCCCATAGTTCACCTCGCGCCAATACATTGCACACGGCCATTACAGCCACGTCCACTATAAATACAGTTCCTCAACCCACAATTCCTCAGTTCTCTCGAAGGAGTAGGCAGATTGAGACCTTAGAGAGAACCAGTGACGAGACATGGGGAGTAGGCAGATTGAGACCCCGACGTCAAGTCACAAAAACCTAACGTAATTATACCTGAGGAGTAGGCAGATTGAGACCTCAGCGTAGAATTACGTTTTAACCTTTCATTAATTTTCTTTCTGTTTCAGTTCTTGAAAATGGCTCCAAAATCGGAGCCGAAACGTCGAATTTCAACAAATTCTAGACGCGGTTCAACCCGAACTTTTAGTTTTCAAATATCTGACCGCGGAAACCTATCTGAACACATATATATATATATATATATATATATATATATATATATATATATATATATATATATATATATATATATATATATATATATATATATATATATATATATATATATATATATATATATATATATATATATATATATATATTATATATATTATATCGAAGGAGTAGGCAGATTGAGACCTTAGAGAGAACCAGTGACGAGACATGGGGAGTAGGCAGATTGAGACCCCGACGTCAAGTCACAAAAACCTAACGTAATTATACCTGAGGAGTAGGCAGATTTAGACCTCAGCGTAGAATTACGTTTTAACCTTTCATTAATTTTCTTTCTGTTTCAGTTCTTGAAAATGGCTCCAAAATCGGAGCCGAAACGTCGAATTTCAACAAATTCTAGACGCGGTTCTACCCGAACTTTTAGTTTTCATATATATATATACAGATATGACCGCCGTTGTCAGACCAGTACAGCATGGCAGGCGACCTCAGACCCCCTAGAAATACTGATGATTTTGACAAAATTTCTGGTGTTCTATATCTATTTCAACCTAATAAAACAAGGGCAACCGAGAGGGGTAATAAAAGGCGAAAAAAAATTATTTCGTATTATACATCAGACGTTCACACACCCATCATATTTCACCGCTTTTCCAAGCCATCATATACATTTTCCGACATTTTGCCAACGTTTACAGACCCGGCGGTGTTGCCACGCTTTTTGCATGGATATATCCAAAACATTGGGAACGTCGTGTAGGAAAATCTTTGTCGAAATTGTGTCAGCTTCGTACTCTTCCAACTTTTAAAAAGCGTTGTTTTTCAATTTTTTTCATTCACTTGAGTTCTCCTTATCTTGTGCGTAATTATAAGAATCTACAGTGAGATATTTTTTCAGAGGTAAAGCCCTGTTTCGCCCCATAAACTTTATTGTGACAGATTCCGAAATACGATATGAATTTTTTGTTTTAATAATGACATTTTTTGTCTTGTGTAATTTTTACATATCTGCACCCGATATATCGAGAAAAGAGTTTTGATAATATTTTGTATTTCGCTACATTCAATTAAAATTAAACAAAAAGTGGGAACCTATTATCACAATTAAAACAAATTAATTTGGTTTTTAATCTAAAATGCGAGTTTTTGTTAACAATACCCAAAAATAAAAAAAACCTAACGAACCTTGACCTCTTTATATCTTCTTCTCATAGACTGCCGCACACGTTCTTGAGATTTTCACGGTTTTTAGGGCTTCCATAATTCGTTCAGTGGAAACTTTGATGGAAGACACTGGTTCTACGCCATAAACTAGGCCCTTTACATGTCCCCATAAAAAAAGTCCAAGCAATTGGATTTGCTCTGCCAATCCTCCGATTGGGAAACACTGTATATGAATAATATGTGCAACCATTCATAATTCGCGGTGAAATTAAAGGTTCAATTCAAGTATCTCCCCCCTATTCCTGCCCATATGTTACGCTAAACTATTCTTGGTGTCCAGATTGTCTGATCATATTTGGATAAAAATTCAGGTACCCTACTTGGTGCAGTATCCGTCTGAAAAACTGCAAGCTCAGTGGAAAATCTCGAGAAAACAAACCTCTGGATATAATATGGGTATAACGTGTTTCCAGACAGTTGAATGGGAAACATCCAAATCTTTTGCTACTTGTCATTCAAAATCTCTTCTTCCATTACTGGATTACATGCTTATGGCGGTCTGCCAGCATTGTGCCTTGGAGCCTGGAATCTACCGTATTTCCGAACGTGATGATGGGAATTTACAAGAGTTCTCTGGTTGGGAAACTGGCGATTAGGAAACAAACACGATCAGACACAAACCAACTTTCAAATAATGTCAAATGCTTCCAAAGAAACCTAAACATCAAAATGAAGATAGCAGTCAAAGCCCACTAAGTTAAATTTATTTTTCATTGTTTCGTTGAAGAATTTCAATTATTATGGTCGTAGATGCATATAAATTACGAAAGAAAAAAAGTGTGAAGAAAACAAAAAATTCATTTTATGTATAAGAATACACCAGCAAAGCATTACTAAAACGCTTGACCCCTGAAAAAATATCTTCCTTGGCATGTTGGATGATGTTAGCCCTGAAACGTAATCTATGTTTCAAATTTGATCTCAATATCTTAAAAACTGAGAGAGGTATCAAACAAATAAATAAATCTTAAAATTTCAACGCTCTGTACATTTGTAACGAAGTGTTTGCGGATACATGTTAATGTAACTTAGTTTGACCTGAAAAAAACCCGCCCATAAAATCTTGATTCTGAATTTTGAAACTCCCTCTATGGAGTCCCTTAACACTCACTGAATCTTTTTGATTCAGTCCATAACAGAGACATTCGTCTTGTCGGCAATGCTTTTTCCACAAGCTCGCTTACTTCTCTGGAACACTTTAGAAAGGATGTTGATCTGTCTTCAACTCAGATATTTTCATGGAGACGATGCTCTTCTGGTTAGATACAGTAGGTCAATGATTTTTTGTTCAATGAGTGTGGCATCGATTTAGTACTGACAAAAATCAATTGAAATAAATTTCTATCCTAAATGCTGAAATACATCAATTCTGTATCAAAAAAAATTCAAACGCTTTTCTTTCTAAGTAAAATGTACTTTTTCATTACTCAGTGATTAAAAGTTAGTAGCATGATGAAGCTAGTGGTACAAAACGCTTTTCTCGAATTTACATTTTTTTTATGTAAGAGAAGTTTCGTAGATAATATTAAATAAATGCAAAAAACTAAAAGTGGCAATGGAACGGTCGAATTAAGGACGTATGTTGAACCTGAATAGAAATAACTCTCTTTAATAATCTTTGAAATTAATGAAAATACGTCCATTCTAAGGGATTAATTTGAAAAAAAAAAAAATGTTCGTGTAGAAGTTGCTTAAGTCGCGTGCCCCCATCGGAGTATGCCTTTTTTCATCTCCTTCAATAAGTGTACTGGAATGTTTTCCTGACACCAAACTGTTATTTCATAACCTCGACACGTGTTTCATTCACCAAGTGACCATCTTCCGGCGAGAAAGATTCAAACCGAAACACGTGTGGAGTCGGAAAAATAGCATTTTGGTGTCGGGGTACATTGATTACTACACCAAAGGTTCCAAAGAATGCAATGCAAGTACATAATCTTCTTCAAAGCAAAATTTTATGAAAATGAGAAAAATTAAGACGCCCAAAACAGATCCCTAAAAAACATCAAGAGAAGTTTTTGCATATACTCGAAAAGTATGTTGCGAATTCGTCAGCCACTTCCTTTTTAATAATTTTTTGCGGATCATCACACTTTTTGAGTATATTGTTATTCAAGTTTCAATCACCTAATTAATCATTTCCCATATGATTTCATTAGAAGCATAGTTTATTCTTTTGCTTGAGAGCTGTTTTTTTAATGGGATTCTATTATTCTTTGCTCTTAAATGATTGTACTACCGGGCCCAATACCGAGAAAATAGCATGTTATCCAATATAATATTAATATAATGATAATAACAATACTCCCTCATGAATACTCACAGAGTCTACCCAAAGGCATAGACTGTATGGTAGAGGACGGCTATTATTATTTGCCGTGTCGCTCTGGGGCGACTTACCGATTTTTCAAAGGCGTATTCACTTTTCAGCTCTAGGAAAACCCAGAAAACCTACAGCACCTGCACGGGTGGTCGGTGCGCATTTAAAGGAAGCACCAGACGTAGAGATTGGCATCTAGACAATTCAAATCGCCTATCGACTCCGATGAAATTGGAAAACATTCTCTCTCACTCACTGGCCAAGCGCCAATAGAAGTTTCAACGGCCGACATCTGGCCACTTCGCTACCTACCAACAGATATGGAGAATAGATAGGAAGTCTCAACGTTCAGGTCGTAATTTTTTCCACGGTATTGGGCCCGAGAACCTTCTTTTTACCATTTTATAATTAACAAATACGCATGTTTGGTACATATCGAAAGTATTACCTTATAATTTGAAAATCACTTGCGTGATACACCTACCAATATTTGAGATTTGTTGTGTATCGAGTGATGTGGAAAAGTTCCCAAGACGAAAAATATTATCAAATATTCAATAACTTACAAACATGAAAAAATGGCGTTCTCTATCTTTTGATTGCATATGAGTATTGGAAGATGTTTACAGAAATGTTTTCTCAAATATCAGTATGTGTTCGAATGTCGTTCGAATCATATCCTGTCAATTCAAAATAAAATCTTCACGAAAATTTTGCATGTACTATACTTTTCAAAGTTTTGTATTTTATCAAGTATCCAATAAATTATTGACATAAAAAATGGTTTTCTCTATCTTTTGATTAGGTATTGCATATGAGTAACTGACGATGAAGTTAAATATTTTTTTTCTCATCCTGTTAATTCAAAAATGAACTGAAATATAAAAAAATCATTTTTGATAATAGATTATTGTTCGACTTGTATTAGTAGAAACATATTCCTGAATGAATTGGGCAAAATGTAACAATCTGCTTCTTCTACATATTTCCATTGAACTATAGATATCCTAAAAACATATAAAATTACAATATTTTAACAGTAGGGTCCAAATTCGACGCTTAAATGGCCTTACTACTCAATCGGCGCGGTTGCCAAATCTTGGGTTAGTATTAGTCGGTGAAATGCAATGCATTATATACCATATACACGATCCACAGAAGCGCCCCCTACACAGTCGATGATGGAATTAAATCTGTATAAAAATCATGATTTTACCGCCTTTTTGGACCCTCCCAAAATTTCGTCCCATGAGCCTTCTGACCGTCCTTGACAGTTTAACATAGCTAAACGTTGTCAAGCCCGAAGGCGGGTCTGAGTTGGTGGGATTTGGCCTGGGTTCGTAGGTAGTATGTATGAAATTGGGTGTGTATAGACGCAAATATCAATATATATATATATATATATATATATATATATATATATATATATATATATATATATATATATATATATATATATATATATATATATATATATATATATACAGTGTCACCGTTAAAGTCCGCATCATATGGGACTTTTTTTTATTATTCATTTATTGCAAATTTAGAGTTCGTAAACAGTTTTTGCTTTGAAAATAATGCAAAATGACGTTTACGATTGATTTCCATCGATTGGCTACACCTGTCAAATTTGACATTTTTTCAAAAAAAATTCAAAATGTTAGGTTATTTCTCAATTTTTCGAAAAATATTATATGGAAAAGTTGTTCATTTTTCGGTTTCCTACCCACCTACCAAATCTGAACCAGTTGAAAAACTTTGATTTTTTTCGAGTTTTCTTAACCTTACACTTTTTCGGATAATTTAAATTTGGTAAAATCTGAAATAGCCAGTTGAGATGTAATAATCCCATCTGCTGGAAGGATTTTTTCTGTTTAAAAATGTATCTACTTGGATATTTTCAAAAAATTACAAATATGCTAAAAAAATTATGTTATAGTTGATGCAAAGTGGCTCTAGTTTCGAATTATCGAATATTTTTCTAAAGCAATAGACCTAAAGTATTTTCTACTTCACTGATGTATTGTGATAAAAATAATTGAAGCAAATTTTGCTATGGAATATTGAAACTAGAGCCACTTTGCATCAAATATGATGTTATTTTCTTAGCATATTTGTATTTTTTTTGAAAATATCCAGTTAGAAATATTTATAAACAGAAAAAATTCTTTCAGCAGATGGGTGTATTACATCTCAACTTTTTTTTTCCAGATTTCATCAAATTTAAATTATCCGAAAAAGTGTAAGGTTAAGAAAACGCGAAAAAAATAAAAGTTGTTCAAACTGGTTCAAGTTTGGTAGGTGGGTAGGAAACCGAAAAATAAACAACTTTTTCATATAATATTTTTCGAAATATTGAGAAATAACCTAACATTCTGGAACTTTTTTGAAAAAATGTCAAATTTGACAGGTGTACCCAATAGATAGAAAACAATCGTAAACGTCATTTTGCATTATTTTCAAAGCACAAACTGTTCACGAACTTTAAATTTGCAATAACAGAATAATAAAAAAAAAACCCATATGATGCGGACTTTAACGGTGACACTGTATATATATGTTGCGTACATGGTACTTTGTGCCTCTTTTTTATATTACAAAATAACATCACAATCACATCACAATCACATTTTACATAACTTCAATGTAATATTATCACATACCTATAATGTAACTTTCAACATAATTTTTGTTAAGTAGTGATAAGGACAACGGCGCGGCCGTAACCAAGGAAACATAATAATGACGGGCGAAGAAAATGAACTGTCATCTATATAATTTTTTGCTGTAAAAATTGCATTAAAATAGTACAATTTCATAAAATTAGAATTTGTATTTATGCACAACCGCACATTTCATGGTCCTTCGAGTCGGATATTGTTGAATTTGAACCCGACATTCTAAACAACAATCATCGAGCCGTTGCAGCGCCAACAGTTTGAATATCTCTGGAACCCGCCGTCGCCATTTGCAGTTCAGAGGCATCAAGGTCCTTATTTACCTGCTTCCAAAATACCTAATCCACAATTTCTAAGCTTCCTTTTCGTGAGTTTGGAGTTGTTTTGGACTTGTGTCGCTATTATTTGATTTCCTTATTGAAGAAAACTCATTTCATAGGTATTCATAACAAATACCTATTTTGTTATTATCCAAACCTCTGCATTTGCTATTGATTGTTACTTGAAATATTGCATTTCTATAAACCAAATAAACTTAAAACACCCTCATAACATGTTTCTTAATTTCTTTATATTTTAATAATTATTGCTCATTAGGTATATTATTAAGATGCAACAGAACGAAAGGAAAAAGATACTTGTAGCTCGCAAAGCTAGCATAAAAGCTTCAGTAACGAGATTCAAAAACTATTTGAAGAAAATCTCCAATTCTACATTAACTGAAGAAATGACCATCGAATTGGACACCCGCTTGAATGCTATTACATCACTTATGCCAGAATATAATTTAGTACAAACAGAAATTGAAAGTCTAGAACCCGACAATGTAGATAGATATGATTCTGAATGGGTTGATTCTGAAAATAAATATTTCTCTGTCATAGCACTCGCAAAAACAAAACTAGCTGAATCGGTTGCGCAGGCGCAGAAGCAAGCTACCGCTCTCAATTCCCAACCGCCAACCAGTGGCGTATCAAATTCTATTCCGCTAATGAATGTAAAGTTACCTGACATTAAATTACCCGAATTTAATATCAACTATGACAAATGGACGCAATTTCATGAAACTTTTGATTCTCTTATCAACAAAAATCCAATGCTTACCAATGTACAAAGGTTTTTTTACTTACAGGGGGCTCTTAAAGGCGAAGCATCTCAAATAATTTTCTCTTTAAATGCTACTGATGAAAATTATAAGATTGCTTGGGACCTACTTAGGGAACGTTATCAAAACAAAAAGGCTATAGTTCACTCCCATTTGAAAGCCATTTTTGATTTATCAAATATAGTTAAAGAATCGCATATATTTCTTAGAAGATTTCTAGATGATTTGCAGAAACATTTTAGATCTTTAAAAAGCCTAGGTGAGAATGTTAATGAATGGAATACTATTCTGGTTTTCCTTCTCAACTCAAAATTAGATTGCTCAAACCGAAAAGAATGGGAAATTTTCACTAAATCTAAGGACACTCCGACAATCGATGAATACATAAAATTTTCAACCCAACGTTGCCAACTGTTGGAATCACTAGACACTAAAACTGGTTCTTCTTCAAACCAAAATGTTCAATCCAATAAAAAATGTAATGTTAGTGGTTCTTATTCTCACTTATCAACTAGCAACCCTCCATGTCCATTATGTGACCAAACCCATTTTATCTACTCATGCAAGGCATTTCTGGACATTCCCATAGAAAGGAGATTTTCAGAAATTAACTGTTTAAGACCTAATCATTCAAATCATGACTGTAGATCCGTGTATTCATGTCGTTCTTGCCAAAAGAGGCATCATAGTTTGCTGCATTTGAATCCAAATATAAGCAATACAAATAAAAACCAAAACCACATCCAAGGTACCTGTAAAAGTTCACAAAATCTTTCTTCTCATCACGAATCAAAACCTGATACGTCTGACTCGCACTCATCCAACACTTCTAATAATTTGTGTGTTCATGCTATGGCATCACAAATCAGTTTCCATTCCTATACAATCCTCTCCACTGCAATAATTGATGTTTTTGACAGAAACGATAAACCAATAAGATGCAGAGCATTGCTGGACAGTGGTTCACAGTCCAACTTTATTACTAAAAATCTATTCGATAAGTTGAGATTGAATTTTACCTCTATCAATTTGCCTATTACCGGAATAAGTCAAAATCTCATCAACATTTCAAAACGCACGTCAATCAAGGCCCAATCCTTATGTACTAATTACAAGTTTGAATTGCCTTTTCTAGTAATTGACAAAATTACTGGCTTAACGCCACAACAAAAAATATCCCTAACTAATCTCAAAATTCCGGAAAATATCTTGCTTGCCGACCCAAACTTTTTTATCCGCTCTAATATTGACATGCTTCTAGGAGCGGATATATCCCTTGAACTTTTGTCTAATGACCAAATCAGTTGGGCAAGAACCTACCAATACTACATAAAACTAAATTAGGTTGGATAATATCTGGACCATTACCCATCTTTCCTTCTTCATCAATAAATTCCTGTTTTCTATCCACGAATGATTCAATACAAAACCAGTTGCAAAATTTTTGGAAAATTGAGGAAAGCTTTGCAAGTCAAAAAATTTCCACAAAGGAAGAAGCTGAGTGTGAATCTCACTTCTCCGAAACTTTCACAAGAGATAACTCCGGTAGATTTACGGTGAGTTTACCTTTGAAGGAAAATTACTATAAGTTAGGTGATTCCTTAGAAACAGCCATTAGCCGATTTCACGCAATTGAAAAAAGTCTGAATGAAAATCATCAGCTCAAAACACGATATTCTGATTTTTTGTCACAATATCAGAGCCTCGGTCATATGACTAAAATAAATCCTAACCAACAAAACGAGTATCCCATATATTATTTGCCTCATCACTGCGTAGAAAAATTTGATAGCACGACAACCAAACTACGAGTAGTGTTTGATGGTTCCGCCAAAACCTCTTCGGGTCTCTCATTGAATGAAGTCCTTAAGGTTGGAACAGCAATTCAAAATGATCTTTTCACAATTATACTACGTTTCAGATAACATAATGTTGTTATAACTGGTGACATTTCTATGATGTACCGTCAGATTAATATTCAGCCCATGCAACGTAGTTTCAACGTATCGTATGGCGAGACCAGCCCAGTCAAGAACTTTCCCATTTTGAACTGAACACAGTCACTTATGGAACTGCTTCTGCAGCTTTCTTTCTACCCGTTGTCTAAAACAGGTTGCCTTAGAAAATCGATTAAGTTTTCCTGTCCTAGCAGGCACAGACACTGTAGACAACTTGATTTCAATAAGGAAAAAGCTAGTCAATTTACTGAAAAGCGCAGGCTTTCAATTGCGAAAATTAAGTTCCAATGAACCCAAAGTCTTGGCTGATCTTCGAAATAATCATTCTATCAAACATCTTGTGAATGATTCCCAAAGTACAAAGACTTTACGAATTTCTTGGGACTCCGTATCAGACTGTTTCATTTATAATTCACAAATGTCCTTCAATGTCTCCAATCCTGTTACTAAAAGAACCATATTTTCAATGATTTCCCAAATATTCGATCCTCTAGGCCTTCTTGGTCCAATAATCATTCAGGCCAAAATTCTCCTACAGCAGTTGTGGTTAGCTAATCTGAATTGGGATGACCCCATTCCCACAAATCTGTATAAATCTTGGATTCATTTTTGCAATCAACTTTTAAGTTCCAAGGTTTTGAAAATCCCTCGACATGTCACACTCAAAATTCCTGTAAGTTTACAAATACACGGATTTTGCGACATTTCTACTCAGGCGTATAGAGCATGCATTTACCTGAGGTCTAAAAATAGTAATGAAAATATTCAAACAAAACTATTGTGCGCAAAATCTCGCGTTGCTCCTCTTAAGGCCATATCTTTTCCCAGACTGGAATTGACAGGTGCCCTTCTGCTATCAAAATTCGTAAAAAGGGTTACTGAGTCCTTAAATCTAAACTTCGAATGAATTTATTACTGGACTGACTCAACCATCGTCCTAACATGGCTAAGTGCCGAACCACGGACGTGGACAACTTTTGTTTGTAATAGAATTTCAGAAATTCAATCTATTTCTGACGCAAATAACTGGAATCATATATCCTCAAAATTTAACCCTGCTGATATAATATCCAGAGGAATTAACCCCACTGATCTTGAGAATGCTTCCTTGTGGTGGCATGGGCCATATTTTCTCTCTAAGCCTGAAGATAACTGGCCTCAAAATTGTCACATTTCGAATTACTCACGATCGCCCTCGGATCTTGAGGAATTCAATAAAAAAAGCACTTGTTTGATAACGTCAGATAAAGATAATATCTTTCAGAGATTTTCCAGTTATTCCAAGCTGATACGCGTTGTGGCTTACTGTTAAAGGTTATCCAAATTCAGAAAAAGGTTCAGGATAATCTCTCTGAATATAACACCTCTGGAATGGAATCACACCGAAACATGTCTCGTCAAATTAATTCAAGCTCAATGCTTTACTGATGATTCAAAGAGTTTGATATCCAATAAGTCAGTTAAAATTAATAGTTGTCTCAAATCCTTGAACCCCTATCTTGATACCGATGGTGTAATTCGAGTAGGAGGTAGGTTAGAACAAAATTAGAGCAAATATTAGCCCAGAAGCTAAACATCCTCTTCTGTTTCCTAGAAAACATCCTTTCACGGTTTTATTGATACGACATATTCATGAGCACAGTTTTCATTCTGGCTGCCAAGCAACTCTTTCTTTTATTCGAAGAAAGTTCTGGCCATTGAACGGTCGCGAAGCAGTACGAAATGTACTCCGACAGTGTATTCAGTATCTAACCAAATGGGTAATCTTCCTGCTCCGCGAGTAACCCCTTCTCGTGTTTTTTCCAATAGCGGCCTCGACTACGCTGGTCCCTTTCTACTAAAAGGTGGGAAGTATAGAATTCGAAAAAATTTTAAAATGTTATTTATGCGTATTTGTGTGCCTATCTACAAAAGCGGTTCACATCGAACTTGCAAGCGAATTAACTGCAGAAGCGTTTGTGGCAGCGTTCAAGCGTTTTGTGTCTAGGCGAGGTATGTGTACTAATCTCTATTCAGATAATGGGTCCAATTTCATTGGAGCCCACAATGAATTCAAGGAAATTCATAGCATTTTTTCCATTGAACCAATGCAAAATTATTTCAACCATAGCCAAATGCAGTGGCATTTTATACCAGCTCGTTCTGCCCATTTTGGAGGACTATGGGAAGCTGCTGTAAAATCCCTAAAATATCACCTTAAACGCGTTTAGTCTACCGATCCTTACACTTTCGAGGAATTCATCACGATACTGACTCAGGTTGAGGCTTCTCTGAACTCACGTCCTCTCGTTCCTCTATTCTCTGACCCCAATGACCTTGAGGCCATCACTCCAGGTCACTTTATCATCGGACAGCCACTGATTACCTCCACAATCTCCACCAAAGAAATTAATGGCGATTCAAGAAAGAGACTCAGGAGCTGAATGGAAGTCTAGTACTCCTTCGGGATGAAAAAACTTTACCCCAGCAATGGATTATGGGATCCTGGATCAGACAATATCGTGCGCGTAGTGAGCGTACGCACCAGAAACGGAATCGTGAAGCGATCCATTACCAAAATCAGTATTTTGCCAGTGAATTGACTGATTTCCTGAACAATTTTCGTTTATCATTTGATCCAGTGTTATTCATTTATTTTCTTTTTGAAAGTGGATACTTGCAAGGCCGCCGGTATGTTAAGGACAACGGCGCGGCCGTAACCAAGGAAACATAATAATGACGGGCGAAGAAAATGAACTGTCATCTATATAATTTTTTGCTGTAAAAATTGCATTAAAATAGTACAATTTCATAAAATTAGAATTTTTATTTATGCACAAAACTGCACATTTCAACTTTAATGTAACTTTATTAGATGACTTTAATGTTACTTTTTTTACATAATTTTAATGTTACTTTTTTACATACATTTAATGTTACTTTATTACATACTTTCAATATGACTTCATTACATACCTTTAATGTATCTGTATTACATTTATTTAATGTTGCCTGAAACATTTGTGTAATGTCTCATCATCGCCTATACAGGATGTTTCACAACGTATCCAAAATTGTTTAACCACATATGCACTGCTAAACGTAAGTCGATTGTTGTAAAAAAAGTAATAAAACTCCAAAATAAAAAACGAGATAAAAACTTTTACAATTTTTATCTGGATTTCGGACTTCCATTATTTTTTTTGTTTTCAAAAATCGATTTACTGTTTGGAAGGGCATATATGTGGTTAAAAAATATCGAATACGTTGTGAAACATCCAGTATATCATTTTCTTGTGATATACAGGGTGGAGCAACTTACTCAACCTTGTGTCAAATGTAAAACAATCAAGGATGTTGGTCAAAACCACAAACTATATCTGCATAAAATATATAATGGAAAATAAATTAACAAATACTCTAAAAGAAATTAAATAATAGTAAATACTGGAATGAATGACTTCAAAATTGTTCACGCAATCCAATACTGAACCAGTTGAACTTGCTTCCTTAGCAAACCTATCGTCGTCTGTCAGATCAGAACAGACAGAAGGTGGACAGGAGGTGGATAATATATAATGGAAAATAAATTAACAAATACTCTAAAAGAAATTAAATAATAGTAAATACTGGAATGAATGACTTCAAAATTGTTCACGCAATCCAATACTGAACCAGTTGAACTTGCTTCCTTAGCAAACCTATCGTCGTCTGTCAGATCAGAACAGACAGAAGGTGGATTAACAATTGTTTCATATTCTACAGTATTTTTCTTTTGTCTTATTTTTCGTTTTCCAGGCCTGTGCAGCCTTTGCTCCTGGTCCACTTCAGATTCAGAGATATCTGCCAACTGTTTTTCATGTTCAATTGCATTGGTATAGGAGTCTTAAACGATTAAATGACAATAATTGTGGGAGAAAAATGGAAAATCATTATCTTACCATAAAAATTGTGAATTTTGCATTCGTACTGATTTCAATCAGTACCGGGGACATTTCTTTTTATTATGAGCGTTCTTGTTATTTTGGAATTGGTTGGCCACCAGCACAGATGGTCACCTATCAACCAATTAATAGGAACAACTGACACATCTCCTAAGTTTGCATTTTCAATAAATTGAACAACAGCATACTGAAATGAATCAGTTTGGTGATTATTGAATAATTTTCAGTAGTTTGAATTATAGTATTGATTGGTCTGAACATGAAATGCTTACCTAAAGTACGTCATCATAGCATATAATAAATTGTAATGCCCGTTTTCTCTCTTCTGATAATTTGCTTTGAATAAAATGTAAGGGGAGATAATCACCAGTGGTCAGTATTAAAAAATTAAATAACATTAATAATAATTGGAGGTAAAAAAATCGTTCAACAGGAAATTTGAACATGCTCACTTTGGTGTGCCAATAAATTTCAACATGCCAAAACATTATTTCCATTGGTTTATTGTGCACACATGTTAATGGATTCGTTTATTGAAATGTCTATATTTAAATATATACCTATGAGAAAATTGGGATATTCGGGACTGACAAAAATTATAGAAACAAATTATACAAACTACACGAAGAAAGATTTGATCGTCACAATCTTCATTTTTAAAATCACAACATATATGCTTCGCTATGACAGTAGCTTTTTCAAATGATTGCAGAGAACGATTAAATCGTCACAATTTTTAGTTTTAATATCACGGCATATGTTTCACTATCACAGTATCCTTTTCAAGAGATTGCACAATTATTGTGCAATCACTTTAAAAAGCTACTGTGATAGCGAAACATATGTGGTGATATTAAAAATAAAGATGGTGAAGATCGAATTGTTCTCCATGTAGTTTGTCCAATTGCTATGAATCTTTATGAAGTCTCAACTTGACAGTCATTTGAGAAATAGTGAAAAATATACCTTGAAATGTTTTCATATCAGAAATAAATAGATTGATCTAGATATTGCTTGAGTTCCAACAAAGTTCGAAAAATGTGCCGGACAGTTTAAAAAAGAATATCAAAACGAATAATTTCAACAAAGTCGAAATTTCACTCTCTTCACATCATTCCACGAAGTGAAAAAATTTGAGGCAAATATCGGTCAGAAAAGAACTACAGCCATGAGATGTCTGCAGGTAGTCATTTCCAGCCAGCCATTCGGACTTGCAAAAGTGTCCTCTTGGAGGAACATTGCACAAATAAGTGTAAGATATGTTCGTAGAGGGAAATATTTGTCTCAAATTTTCTATTTTGTTTAATGGTGTGAAGAGAGAGGAATTTTAACTTTGACCAAATTATTCGTTTTCATTTATAGACGTTGTAGTCTTATTTTGAACTTAAAGAAAACTCGTAATTTTGTCAAACTTTTGCAGAAGTTCAACTATAAAAAGACAAATCAATAAATGCAGGAAACTATTGAATCTACTTACATAACTTATTGGGTAATTGGTAGAGATCAGCTGTTCAGATCGGTTTATTATTCCTACAGATGAAGATAAGCTGGTTATCGAAATGTGCAGCTAGAAGAGAAAGCAGGGGTGAAGGGGAAAAATACTATTTGTTTTCATTGAATGACACCACAGCTGACCAGTATCCCATTTTCAAAAAAATATAATATAAAAAGTAAAAATATGGTACTGAGGAAGGAAATAAGCTTTTCCGAAAGCTTGACAAAATGACAAAGGCTTTTCCTCAACACCAACATAAAACTGCAACCTCAATATTTATTCAGTTCTATACAGTACGTCTCATCTCATTGCGCACATCGAAATAGCAAAAAAATGTTATATTGCAATATCGTAGTAATATTTCCTTAACAATTTTATATGATTCATGACAAGGAACTATATATAATTGAATTTCGCTTTTTGTTATCCATTAGGCAGGATCGGCAATAGTTAAGAAGCCTTATTTATGTTCTTCTATGTTCGCAGTGCTGTGAGACATACTATATATAAAATAATCTGAAAAATACAAAAATATATTTATATACCTATATTTTTTGTATGTTCATTGTATTTTTAATAAGTTCTGCTCTACAATTTCTTCAACAATCTACTAGAGGCTAAAATCAGAATAAGTCCAATTCCCAAAGCTTTTTCAAAACAGATTTTTCACTTGATCCCCCTTCAATATAGCTGCATCACTAGAATATAAAAAACATATACAAATACAAAGAAGTACCAAAATAAAGTTCAATTTATCTGTATCCTGTGACAAGTGTTTTTCTATCATTAAATTTATTGATTATGTAGTGTTCCAATCAAAATATTTTCTATTTTTAAAGCCTTTTTCATGATTTCTTTTACACTGGCAATTTTTTAATTATTTTATAAATAACCAACGGAACCAATCAAAATTTTAGTTGACTTTATTGGTTTCTGGAAAATGCTAGTGTACTTTGAGAATTTTTTAAATTGAATGAAACAGCTTTCGTTTGAAACAAATACATCAATTGTTTGAATCGGTACTCCAGGCTCAAGAAAAAAAAACAATTTGGTTTTTTATTTATTATTTGCATGTTTCTATAATTGACACCTTTGTAAAACGTTACTGGTAGCTTATCAACTGTTCCAACACCGAGCTCTTTCATTAATTTAAAGTCATCAATATATTCATTTCCTGCTAGACTATTTCTTTCCAGAATTCTATTGACAAATTGTGCCAGAGGGTTTTTTGTTGTTTTGAGACATCGTTTGATTTCTGACATAAAATTTTCAAATTTAAAACAACTAAAATTATCGTAAACTCCGAAATTTAAAACATCCTCAGGTAAATGTATTAAATTATGAATATTGTGATTAATATAGTGTTGTCCATATATCTCCCCAAACATTTCAATGAAATACCCCAGAAGAGATTTTGCAAATCTGTTATATTTATGACAAAGCTTTTCACTTCCTAAAACTCTCATAGCTATATGTAGTGTTAAAAAGTGTATATATTTTTGATCATCCAAATGACTTTTCATCACTAACGGTCCATAATACAGAAGGAATTGGCGGAACTCTGTCGCTTTCCAATGATCAACATCATCAAGAGAACGAGGCTTTCGAGCAAATTCAATAATACTGCATTCTCTTTACGTGGCAATTTTCTGGTTAATTCGTGAAATATCTTCCTGAAACAACTTCACAGACCAAAGCATAAGCATTTTTTTCATTACGCCCAGACAAACTAAGTGCATATAATCCAGAGGCACTAGAGTAACTAGCCCTACTTCAAGTTGCACTAAGGGAGTTTTTTCTTTATGGTAATCTTCATCCAGCATATTTTTGAAAGACTCATCTGTTCTCAAACTTGATTTGCTATCAGGATATGTCATTCGATTTTGAATGAAATCACCTTCTGTTGTGCATTTTGTGCAACCGAAGTATGCATTGTGACTCTTAACACCTAATATAAATGATTTTGCTGGGGCATCGCAAAGAATTTTAGCAAGTTTTAATGTCTTCATTTCATTTTCAAAAAATAGTCCATTTTCATTAATTTCTTGAAAATCTTCAACAAAACGTATCAAAAATTCATTACAACTGCTTGGTTTACTTTTTCCATGGTAAACCGCTATTGGAAAAACATAATTTTCTCTACATTCTTCTATATAACGCAAAATTGGTCAAAACTGACTAGTGCTACTCTTTGATATAGGAAGACCATCTACATTGATCTGGAGAATCAGAATTGTGCAATCTATCCTAGGGGGAAATTTGTGTTGTTTCCATTACTGATGACCTAAGTCCGAAGTGGTAGTAATGGCCATTCCCCATTTTTACTATTTCCGAACGCTTTGTGTTATGTATTTTCAACAATGTCCTAGCATCTGAACAGAGATTTCCCAAACTCAAATCACTCTTAAAAATTCTCAACAATTTTGATAAAGCAAGTTGAGAAATTTTATTTTCTATTGCCCATGTTCTTAGATGAGTTGAAAAAAGCTCTAAGTTCAGAGAGTCACCTGAAGGTTTTGTGTTCAATTTCAGAGAGTTAGATATCTCTAGATCAGAGTTATGCTCCGTACTGTATGACAGAAATGATGTTGATGGTTTTAGTGCTAATAATGTTATTGGTTCTGATCGAGGTTCTGATGATATGTTACTTTCAATATGTGTATTACTGCCCTCCGCATGTGTGTGAACTTGAGCAGGAGAGTCTGTCTCTACAGTACCTTTTTTAATTAATCTTTTGAGATAACGAGGAGAATATTTTTTCGTCTTCATCTTAGGCTTTTCTTGCTGAAAATGCCATTCATAATCTTTGTAATCAGTGTGACTTGAAAACGAATAGTGATATTGAAAAATCTTGATTATTAATATGATTCTGAAATAAGTATGATTTGATATTCATAAGTTTTTTAACAGTTGTTGACCCAAATTTAAAGTTAGATCGAGTATAAAACTTCTACAAAAATTCATTCAATATTTGATACTGGATCATATTTGATTCAAACGCTCCCAAAAGTCCCAAATAAACATAATATATGGAAACTCACCTTATCATTCTCTCCACATGTTTTGTTCATGTTTAAATTGTATCACAGGGTATTCTCAATTTCAAAAACTCAGGTAAAGTTACAACTTGCAATTTTGGATAATTTATCACAAAAAGAAAAGATGGAAGTCACTCAGTTAGATTTTAGGTTAGTTTAGGTGGTGTTAGGTTAGAAGTTGGCGGGATTGAGATTGACGGTAATGGGAATGAACTTTTCCCCATGTTTCGAATGAACTTACATAAGTTCGGCGCTATTCGAAACAGATATTTGTTGGATACAAATAAATTTTATTAAATATGAATAATCTTTTCTCCCGGTGGGGGTGCCATGTCATATCTGCAATAATAAATGATATACAATGTAATAATATAACAATTAAAATGTTCCTACTTATAAGAACCCAAAATGCACTACCTACTAAGCTATTACGAACGAAACTGATATCGTTGACTCACGTCTCGCTTTCGTTCACTCTTGCTAATCGGACAACTGAAGCGCACTACCATGCCACGGTCTTGCATGCGCCGCGTTTGAGGCGGCGCCAACATATTTGTTCAATTTCAGTCCGGGACTAAAACAGGCGGAAAATATTGCATTCTTTCACGTTCAGTTTCGGACTGAACTGAACAACTGACAGTTCACAACTGACAAAAAACTGTACGTGAAGGGGTACCTACTATTTGAAGTTATAAATAGTTCTGTCGCATAGTCTCATAGGCGAATCTGAATGGGTTAATGTTATGTCAAAAAAGCCTATGTTATGTCATCGGATCTAAGAGTGTTATTGTTTCATTCTTGAGTGGTGCGAACGATACCAAATGAATGAATACAAGTTCTAACACTAGATAGGGAGGCAAATTGGATGAGGTAAATGAGAATAGTATATTACATTACTAGTGCGGAAAGTGACATTTTTCACACGAGAGGGAAATATTGTGGCACGAGGCGTAAGCCGAGTGCGGCAATCACACGAGTCTGAAAAATCACTTTTGCACGAGTAATGTACACTATTTTTTCTACGACCACATAATAATTTTACCAAATAATGTATTAAAATATTTTGAGGTTTCATACAAATTTTTCAACAATAAATAACTAACAAGACGATTACAAGATTGCCTGACTAAAGTAGAGATTTGATATATTAAACTATTTAATGAATATAAACATAAATTTTGAAAATTCCTTGCTTCTTTTAGATGATTCAGAATGCTTTTAAATGGATATTTGTTTAAATCAAACTTCAAGAAATATAGATGATATTGACATGTGATGTCCAAGAAAATCAAATGATTAGTCCGGCTGAGAACCATTCTAACTTATTTTTAATAATTACTTTTTAATACAAAATATTTGAAGCAATCTATTTGAAAAGTATAATTTTTTTCAATATGAGAATGAAAAGAAAGTATCCAGGAGTGAGGATCGAACCCGCGTACTCTTCATCAGAAGTCAAATACTTCTCGCTGCTTTACGAACTGAGCCAACGGAGCGTGCGGAAAGTTACTTTCCGCGCCTGTGCGGAAAATATTTCGCACGCTTGTGATATAAGCCTCTTTCCGTGTAACTATACAGTGCAATATACGTTACTTTCCCATATGGTCGTAGGAAAAATATAATACCTTTTGATTTTTTCGGCGGTTGTTATTTCATTCCGGTACTCACCTGGATATATAAAACAAAGAGTCAGTAGGTATACTACTTTCTATTTATTATGTGGGGATATCAGTCTCAAATTTGATATGTAATATGTAAACAACATGAGAAAATGTAACTGGTGTTTCTATAACATTTTTGTTAACATAACAATTTTCTCAGATCGTGCTATATAGTGGTCAGTCATAGGGACATATCCCAAATTTCTACATGGTCTACAAGGTGATTCAAATTCGACCCCACCATTGTGATCTCCCAAACTACAGGAGATATGACGAAGCTTGAATCAGAGCAAAGTTGCGTATTTTAGTTCTTAACAGAATACTGTGTTGAAACATACGAAATTCCGAGTATTTCCGGAAATATCCGGAAAAAACTGAAAATCGGAATTTTCGTTTTCATTCAATTCTAGCATTTTTGACAACAAAGTTCAAAACCAAAAACACAATTCAATTGCTACTTTTTTCATCTACACGTTCAGATTTACTATCCGACGTTTTGTCTTGTGGCAACCATCATCAACTTCCATATCTATAAGCGCCATATTGATTTCTTACACAGAGAAATTGTGCTTCTCATTATGATTTATGATGATTTATTATGATTTTCTTTCCAGAAACCACAGATATTAACAAAATCAACTTCATCTGAGATGGTCATGATTCCATTGCATAATTTTGTTTTATGAACACTAATTATCATCAAACATCATAAGTTTGCACAAATATTTCAGTCAAAATTTTGTCACTCTAAAATGAAAGAAAAAGGTATATGTTGAATCTTTATTATAAATTTGATAGAAGTAGTACAGAACAGCACAAATGTATTTCGAATTACATCCAGGAAGACAACAGCCGGATACAACATAATCAGAATTTTGTACAGATACTTGGCTGAGTACGGTGCATTTCAAAAACCAAGAATGAAGTAACAAAATACTAAAAGTAACTCATTAGCCGACGTAAAATAATTATTCTCTCCATATTCGAAAAAGTATAATTATGTTTGGTGGCTACTTAATCAGATAAATGCAGATCCTTCCAAATCAACGCATTATGTCTCGGCAGAAATGGATGTTCTGCAGACTAGCGTTTGGAAGGAATAAAAAAAAGTTGTTTCAAATGTTATGAGATACATATTTCAAACAAATTATATCCAAATCATGAAAAATGGTGAATTACGTAATCCAATCTTCCGCAAAAAACCTATACAATAAGTATGGTCGTCGGCAAGTATTCAACAGAAAACACCCCTACGACCGTTGAATTATATATGTTTAATACTTGGTAAAGTTTTTTACAAGAACGTCTTTGTAATGCATTTTAAATATTAAAGCTGAAATGATTTTTCGATTTAATTGGGGGAAAACCTCCATACCGGTTTCATGGTCTTTGACAATCATCAGCAAAGGCTAATTCGACCAAATTGTATAGAAAAATCGTTTCAGCCTAATAAGGAATTTCACTGGTAATTTTTTATTTTTTTTTCATATACTAATAAGTGAAACTGCGTGAAAAATGATTTTTCAGTTTTTTTTTTCGATTGTATTTGATCCAGAAAAAAAAGAAAGAATTGAAGGAGAATTCAAACACTAGCTATTTTCGCGCGAACTATTACTCGTATTTCATTGGACGAGTACGAATGACGTCAGTCTCCTGCCATTGGTTAATTATAATTTGTAAATAAAAACATAACCACAATACAGAAACCCAACTTTTTATGTAATTTAGTCTTGTTTTTCGTGAAATCGTGAAGTGTGGATCTTATTTTGAGAGTTAGAAATGTCTTTAAAAAAATGATTTGTTCCTGGTTGTGGAAATACAATTGATCAAAATCCTGAAAAACTTTTTATCTTAGTGCCCAACAATATTGATGTCAAAAAGAAATGGTTTGATGCAGTCAAATCTCCTTTCAGAGGTACTCGTCATACTTACTGTCGTGAGGATCATTTTGATGTGAGTATTCATAGTTTTTACATATTATTGGAATAATCATTGGAACAATTTTTTCAGCTTGAAAATGATATGGAGAATTATATCCGATATAAATTAATGAAAGGCAATATTAGGATGAAGAAGGGAGTTGTACCTCACAAATGTTTGAAACAAGAGTGTAATGTTAATGTAGGGTTAAATATTCCAAGTTTGGTTCCAAGAAAGAGATCTTTTAAAAATGAACAAACCAAGGAAAATGTCAAACGAAAATTCAGTTTTGTAGACCCTATTGGAGAACCAGGACCTTCTTGTTCATCTTCATATGGACATCCCTTGCGTGATGAAATAATCAACACCAAATCAAGTATTACTTTACCTCTAGGATATTTACAAGTAACTGAAAATCATGAATTTGCTGAGAACATCGAGGATTCACCTGCTTTCTTCATTTATGTGAATGCAGGGTCCTCTGTTGAGAAAGCAACCCAGGTGAACATGAAACATCATTTCAGAAGTATTGGGATTAACGTTAATTTAAAAACCGAAGCTAAAGATATCATTCCATGTCAGCCTCAAGCAGAATTTGCAGTGAAAAAAATATCTATTGGAAGATTTCTCCTGCACAATCATTTTTAAGTTCGTCTAGTGTTGCTACAACTTCAGGGTCTTTCTTCACGTCATTGACAACAGAAAGGGACTCATCAATTGATGAATATTGTGAGAAATATGATTTGAATGTGTATGTTAGACGATTGAATTATTTAATGAAAACAAAGTCTCGATTTTATCTTGGACTGCCTGAAGATACATATTTTTTGATAAATTTAATTTCGAAAAACATTTGTCTTCCAACTAGAGATATTTTGATTCGTTTGAAAAAGATACGACTCGATGACACCTTCTCTAGATTGAGTGATGACTTTGGTGTCTCAGTTTCTAATATTTCAAATATATTTAAAAAGACAATACCTCTTCTGGCAAGTGTATTCATGAAATTCATTTTTTGGCAGTCTGAAGATTTTATTCAGTATCACCTACCAATACCATTTAGGTTTAGGTATAAGAATGTTCAGTGTATTATTGATTGTTTAGAAATCGAGGTTGAAATACCCTCCGATCCTGTATAACAGGCTCTTAGTTGGTCACAATATGAAAAAAGTAACACCCTCAAGTACCTCATATCACATGGTTTCATCAATTTTATATCAAAAGGATTTGGAGGGAGAGTTACAGATGCTGTTCTAGTTGAAAATTGTAGATTTTTGGAAGTAGTACCTCAAGGAGCACATATAATGGCTGATAGGTGGTTCAAGCAAATTGCTGTATTATTAGTTCCAAGGAAATGTGTCCTAGTTAGGCCACCCAGTGTGACCAAGAATGAAAAAAGTTCTAAATTAGAAGTTAAGGAAAGTTAACGAATTGCTGCCCTTCGCATTCATATTGAAAGAGTGATTAGAAGATTAAGAGAGTTCAAAATACTGAAACTTCATTCATGTATCAATCACAATTTTTTATATTTATATGACCATATCATTGTTATTGCCTGTGGTATTATTATTACACAAGTCTCTATAATATCTCAATAAAACTGGTGTTTTTGTCAGGATTTTATTCAAATAAGTTTTGCTGAAGCCTAACTGATTTAAGCCATTTCGCTCAGAAACAACTACTTTCAGCAAATATTGATTTTGTATTAATTAAATTAAAAAACAATTTCTTACTTGAATTTTTTTGGTAGACATATGTTTTTGTTTCTCAAAAAGAAAGCGTTTGAGGTAAATAAACAATTCTTTGAGGATATTTACATTGGATTGACAGTATAAAAGGTTGAAAATTAACATATAAGAAGCCTTAGTAAGGATTAGCTCAAATAATACCTTCATATTATTAACAATTTTATAATTTCTGTACAAATGTTCGAGAACAAACATATCCACTCATAACAAAAATTATACAGGAATTACAATTTTTCATAAAATGTTTTTATTTTTAAATCGATGTTGGTAATAATTTTCTCATTGCATCGAGTGAATATTCACTATGGATTTGTAAAAATTATAGAGATAAACGTTTTGACACTTTTATAAGGGGTGGTAAATAAAACTCACTTTATTCTCAACTATTTAATCAGATGATTGAATATTACAGATTTCCAAAAACTTTCTGCATTTTTCATAACATTAGAAATATAACTTGTGTTGAAATCGACTTCAATGCACCTGACTTCTTTTGAAGTTTCAAAGGACGGTAATGCCACACAAAAGTAACCTTTGCTTCGGTCTGTCATCAGCATTTGTAGTTGAATTTGACAGTAAGGCGCAGGTGTTAATTTATCTGAATCAGTAAAGTAATTGGAAATTGTTTTTTCTTTTGAAGGACATTTCACTTCAAAAACATGTGTCTCATTGATACCATCTAGTGATGCTCCAAAGGTGGGAAAATACTTATTCAAGAAAAGTGCACATTTTCTTATTTCCAGACTTAGAACCTTGGAAACTTCATCCAAAACATCATCCTCCAGCCTTTTTCCACGTAATACTGCCTCAGTTTCAATAAACCTCCCTCCACCTAATATCTGTTCAACAAGACTTCCATCAAAGGTTGAACACCTTGATGCCTCATAAATCTTTGAGGCAGTTATTCTAGCGTAGCGTGCTTCATACCACTTTGACGTCTGGCATTGCATCCTTGTAATTTCTTCTACAGACATAATTATTTTCTCATCCATACTTTCCTCCATGAAGGTCATAAATGTTTGTGATGTCACCGATGCTGGCTTTTGTCTTTTGAAATTGGATCAGATTCGAATTCAGTTTTGAATATTGTTCCCGTGCAACCCAACTTCCTTCCTTCCGATAAGGCTTCTGTTAAAACATCATCGCTTGTTACTGGTAGATCTGGTACTGGTTTTGTAGTCAGTTCTTCCACTGATGCAAACTTGGCAGTTGATCCTACCCGTGATAAATTGGACTTTTTCCAGTAACATTCAACAGATGTAACAGAAGGCTCCTCTGATCGTCTGTGCAGCCACAGCAAAAATGCAACACTGTGTTTACAGCCACCTGAAAAATAATATGAAATTGAAGTAAACAACGAACATGAGTCGATTTTTAGTTTATCACATTCATTCAATCAAATCTTAGCCTACTCTATATTTTCTCAGAAACCTTACCTTCAGAAGCAGGGCAATCCAAACATTTGCATGTTATGATTTTTTCTTCAGCTTCGTCTATTTCTGCCATGACGTTGTAGCCCTTTTCACGTACTTTGTGCTCAGGAGTTATTTGACCTTTCACTATGCAAATATGACGGTTTCCTCTGAATTTCACATACCCTATCGCTCTGTCACCATAGGCTTCCCTGGAAGATCTGAAAAAAATACATTTACAGTAGTTCGTTAGCTGCAACACAGAAATTTGCTGTACTCATACCTGCTTGCTTTCACATTCTTCACTTCAGCTCCGCTAAAATCTGTATTAGTTCTATAAAACTCGAAAACCATTGTTGCGTCAACGACAGGTAGATTTTGACTCGTAGCTTTCTCAAAACTTTCTTCCATGACGATGAGCACTCACTTTATGATAGAAATAATATTTGTAATATGCTAATCAATAATCCAACAAATTCAACAATGCACAAATGTCTTTGTTAGGAATGTTAGGTTAGAATTCGATTGATGTCAAATTTATATCGTACTAGATACGGCTTTGAAAAAGTAGAAGATTTCTAATGGATTCCTTGTTTTATGAACATAACTTCGGAAATCAAAGTCCAAAAGAAGTTATTTATATTCTGTGTATCTAGAGTCAAAACAAAGTGTGCCTTTTCATCAAATTCAACTGAATAGTTTCGAAAGAAGTTAAGTCGGGTGTACACTGGGATACATACTGGGTACAACTCTTCCTCCTGCAGAAAACATTGTTGAAGGACTCACGAACAAACTTTTGTAGAACGGTACAGGTGACGCCCTCCCGCGAAAATATAGCGTTTGAATCCATCTCGATTTGGAATAGTTTTGAAATGAATTTTGGTCGGTATGAAAGAGATTAATTGGTTCGTGGTGTGATTTTATATGCATCATAAATACGGAAAAGATCATTTGTTACAAATAAAACGTAATTTTTTATTACAGTGTAATTCCCTATTGGAAAAGTCTGAGTCAAACACTGAAGTATGAATTCAGCGACATCTCTGGGTTCCAGATCAGAATACACTCCGACTACGTATCGACTTCAATATGAATTCAAAAACATCACGAAGAGTGGCGACACTACTAGACGAAAGACCATTAAACGAATCATGAAAAATGGTTTATTACGTAATCCAATCTTCCGCAAAAAATCTTTACGATAGGTATTGTCTTCATCCAACAGAAATTATTGTCTTCGGCAAGTATCCAATAGAAATCTTGGCGGAGTTTCTACAAAAACTACTTTGCAATGGTTTTTAAACATCAAAGCTGAAATTATTTTTTCATTTGATTGAGAGAACACCCCCGTACCGGTTTCATGGTCTTGCCAATCATCAGCGAAGGCTAGTTATACCCAATTGAAACGAAAAATACTTTCAGCTGAATAGGGAATCCCTAAGACAAATACTGAAATATGTATTCAGCGCAATCTCTGGGTTCCAGAAAAACACTCCGAGTGCGTATCGACTTCATTATGAAACCAGGAACAATTCATGAACAATGTGGAGTGTTCAAAGCTACACCTATGCAAGCTGCGGAACATATTCCGCTGACATGAATGACTAATGACTAGTGTCATGCTGTTACGTATTAAATTGTCTAAACGTTATTACAACTAGAAAATTTACATGTATAGGTTATTCATGTATTCGATATATTATATATAATTATTAAATGAAGAATCCATGAGTCTCACGCGGTGTTATTATACGCATCGTCGGGGTTGTGGCCCAGTGTAAAACCCCCCATACACAATCGAGCATAATGGACGAGCATGTTGGTGAAAGTAGTTGAAAGCTGGCTTGGCGAACATGCGCGAATGTGTGTGACAACGACAAACGTGGTTCTTAGTTTAATGAATGCTCTGCTCGGTGTGCAGCTTGCCGATCCGTACCAACACGAACCGAGCGTCGAACATGTTAGTACATGTATGGTGATTTCACGAGCATGTTGGTGAATTGCATTAGTTTCTGGTAGTGCTATATGAAAGAAGTGTGCGGTGTGCATCAATTTGCTGTCATTTTTCAAAATTATGTCGTTCAGTGATAATAAAAAGTTGTGGGCAGAATTTATAAGTGTATACAAAGGTCAAAGGGCCCTTTGGAACGTCCGAAGCAAAGAATACAGCAATAAACACATGAAAAAGAATAGTTATGTTGTACTTGTTGATGAAGCCGAAATTTTTTTGAATGCTGATGAAAACTTCGTGAAAGCAAAAATAGAAAGTTTAAGAGCTTCATTTCGTCGGGGAACCGGAAAAAAGTTATGGTATCCAAATTCATTCCCATTAGTTAGGCTCGCGATTTGAATTTTGAACTGAAGTTGGGATGTTCGGTGCGTACATGTGTGGAAACCGACGAGCATGCGCGGTTCGAAATTGGGTTCGAGGTGCTTTCTCCGAGCCGAGCATGCTTGAGCGTGTATGGGGGACTTTTAGATCTCATTTCCGATTAGCTCACGGAATCTCGTCGTCTTAGGTCTTGTCGATGTTAAAATACAATTGGATATTATATGCTTATTTGAAAAAGTAGTAGAATTTGTACATGAATAATTAGTATAAAGATTACTAGTAAATATTAAATTTTTTCATTAGTTAAATAAACTATTGTCATTCAGAGCCGTAGTTGAAGGTTAGCCACGATGAACGCACATATCGCTGGCCGGTCAGCTAGTCTCAGTTTTTGTCAAATTATTTAGGAATATACAAATCACTGCCCTGGGTTGGCTGATTTCGCAGGTACCTATCGAATCATGTAGCTACTACTGAAAATACTAATACTATCAATATTAATGAAAATATTGATTAGTATTGTTGGGCGTAAAGCCACTAGTTTGCTGTGTTCAGCTAACGTATTCTTTTTTAATTCTTTTCACATTATGGGTATAGACAAATTGTGGTCATGATATTGAAATTGAATAGAAAAAGAGGAGCCCTCTAGTGCAAAGTGGCTCGACCTACGGATTCCTTATACAGAATTCGTTCTGTGATTGATTGGAGAAGTTCGTAATAAACGAAGAGGTATTTTTCCTGTAGGGAAGGCTCTCCATCTTTGGCTGGAAGTTGACCAGGTGAACACAAGTCGTCCGACAGTATTTCACGAAATTTGTGTGATTATTTCAATCAACCATTTTGGGATTTGTTTCGTTGAAATATTTTGGGGCTCGAGACCGTGCAGTTTATTATTTGGTGACCTTGGTCGAGGAGTCCATCTCTCAGAGGATTTTTGCCGGCATTTGACTTGTGGAACTCGTGCATCCAACGTCGGAGGAATGAATTAGAATTGCATCAAATACCTTTTATTGAACAGACAAGGATTTGCCGGAACTGTCATTTGAGTATTCTCTCAGAGATACAATCTTATGAAGAAGATCCCGATCCAACTGTACTTAAAGTTTTGTTGTGAACTTCTCATACGTCATGTTTGGTATGTGGTAGATTTCAAAATCTTGGTAGAATGTCACCTTCTGCTAGGCTGGATGTATTTCTGAAGAGAGGAATGATCGCACCCGACGGCGTTAGAATCGGTAGTGGTCATTTGAATGAGGAGGGGCATCTTCTGCCACATCTCATGAATGGGCTCAGAGGATTAAAAAGACCATACAATTTAAAAGGTAATGAACTCAAACGTTTTTTCTATTCCAGTCGTCAAGCTGAGAGTTTGGCAATTCAAAAAGTGCTTGTATTATTATTACAACAATTCGTTCCGCAAAATGTAGGGTATCAGCATATAGAGAGAGAGACTAATATATTGCTAGACATGTTACGGATTTGCCAAACACCCTCTACAATCCTGAACCAAATTATCGAAGGGCAATTGCTTATATTGACCGGACGTATATAAAAATACCCAAAAGTCGGACATTTCAAGTATAACGTCAATTGTACTGTGTACACAAGGGATGTCATCTCTTGAAACCTGCCTTGATTGTTGCTCCCAATGGTTATATCCTAGATGTTCACAGCATGTTCAAGAAATAATGATGCGGCAATGTTGAGACATGGGTATGAACGAGATTTGATGGGTCTGAGGAATTGGTTCCAAGAAGGTGATATCTTTATGTTAGATAGGGGATACCGTGACGCACAGAACTTCTTGGCTGACTTAGGTATAACAGTAGTGAAAATGCCCGTAGCACTTGGTCTTGGACAGCATCAACTTACAACCGAAGAGGCAAATACATCTAGACTGGTTACGAAAACGAGATGGATTGTAGAAGATAGAAACGGTCTTATAAAAAGTATGTTCAAATTCTTCAGAGATACTTTTCCAATGCCACAAGTTCTGCATATAGGAGACTATATCAGAAAAGCATGTGCGATTATCAATAGGTATCATGAACAAATTACTATGGAAGGAGCCAATGCTGAGCTAGCTCAGATAATGTTAAACGGTGCCAATGAAATAAATGAACTCCAATTAAGAACAGAAGAAGATGGTCTGCTACGAAGACATGGTAGATGGTTTCCAATGGAGGAGGAAAATTAAATCTGAAATTATTTTTCAATTTAATTGGGGGAACACCTCCGTACCAGTTTCATGGTCATTGTCAATCATCAGCGAAGGCTAGTTCGACCCAATTGAATCGAAAAATCCTTTCACCTTAATTGGTAATCCCTGAAACAAACTCTGAATTCATAATTCAGCACCATCTCTGGGTTCTAGATTGAAATGCACTCCGACTACGTGTCGACTTCAATATGAAGCCAGAAACATCATGAAGAGGAGCGTCACTACTTGACGGAAGACCATTAAACTAATAATGAAAAATGATGGATTACGTAATCCAATCTTCCGCAAAAAAACCTATACAATAGGTATGGTCGTCGGCAAGTATTCAACAGAAAACAACTAATACTATCAAAATAATTAATTAATTAATTTAATTACCGAAGCGTTGTGAATCATAAAATACTTAGAAAGGATTTATTTTCTTTGTTTTTCTTTAGACAATGGAAGCCCTGAACAATTCTACAAAAAGTAAAACGTTTTCAACCACCTTCAAACAAATTTTGGAGGGTCTCTGGCACCAAAACTAGCCTATAGAAAAAGTTGTGCCAATTGAACTTTTTATTTGGAATGACTTGAACTATAACATATCAAAAATTCAGCCAATTCGACAGTGGGCCACTTTTCCTATTGAAGTGTGCGGTATCCTTTATGTATTACTTTACTGAAGTTTACTATTCCAGGAATTGCAGGAATAGTGCTAGGTTATTTAAAATTATATAAATTATATTCTTTGACGGTTTACCAGAATTTTACATTGAATGTGACCCTTTTCCCTTATACTGGGTGAGTTGTGCACTCAATATTTTTATTGGTTTCAAGTTTTTTTTCTCTTTTATTACAACTGGAGGTTGCATTAAATATTATGAAAGGGCTTAAAGGTACTGCTTTATGGTATTCACAATTGAGCCAGGTTACGACACATACAGGGAGATCCAGCTAGTCTTTCTGTAATTAGGGAAAAATGAAAAAAAAAAAATATTATTTTTGATACAATAAACAAAGTTTGCATTCAATGCTGTCGCCTGAGATGGTGGTATGCCACCTCCTCCCTACAAGGTGATCTATTGGCTCGCTGAGTTTTTGTTTTTTTCTTTGTTCGTTTTTTTACTGGACTCGGAAAAAAATTATTTGTGGTCTGGTATTCAACTTGTATGTAGAGTTTAGTTGAGACACCTGGAAGATGCTAGCACCTACAGGGTGATGTGTGGCCATCCGGCGACATTCATGGAAGCAACTGAATTATTTTTGTTCTTTATCAAATTTACTGATTTTTATTTCATTTTATAGGGTTGTACAAAAATGTGTGCTTCTATACCGGGTCATATAAGGAAGTCAAGCTATCAGCCCATATTGCTGCGGAGGGTTAGAAAGTGTATTTTCTATTTATTATTATGTGCAGGGTTGAGTCAGTTAATAAATGTTTGATCCTTCCTAGGGTTTTTTTGGCCGAGGCTAAACCACTAGGAGCCCACTCACTACTGTGGACTAGGGAGCTGCAAGGAGATTAGTTGTGTGAAATCTCTGGAAGCTAAAGCTACTGAGGACTGAAATCATGAGGGGGATGGAATCAGATCACTAAATAACATGAGGTATTTAATACTATGTACCCATAATCATCACACTTCCTTATAACAAACAGTGTGTTAGGGTGTGGTTTAGTGTTCAGTGGGCATAGCCATAGTACAGTGAAATCAATTCTTCAATTCTCAGAAACAATACACCCATTCCTTGAGTTTGGTCACACAATATACTTGGTCATGTTGTCAATGTCCGAGCACATTGTATTAATACCATCTCAACTCCACCATCCCAAACCACGCTTGATTGAACCATCGAATTCTTTTCCAATTTATTAGATATTCATATATTTGGGATAAAATAAACGGTTCCTTAAACCGTACACTTCGAATCCATCGATATTCATCGTTTCAAGAGAATTTATATAGGTTTATAGTGGTATAAATGTTTAGTGTTGAGTGTCGTATGGGACAGGTTTATATCTGTTGTTAAGGTTCATATATACCCATGAAAAAAAAACAGAGTTCAAAAATCATGAAAAATTTTTGAGTCCATCAATTTTCCCAATCAAATAATTCCTCCGAAGATTTTGAAAACATTCTGTCAAATGGTTTTCGAGCAAAAAAAATAAAACGTCCTTTTTAGATGTTTTTTTTGGGTTTATTCTAAAAGTGTCGGACAGATCTCATTTCAAATCTCATAAAATATCAATTTTGTTATGACAGACAACATCAATTCTTTTACAAATATTTCGTTTTCACCGTTTTTTTATAAAGGCCGAAAATTCTTAAAAACTAGCTGTAAAATCAATACAAATCAGAATAATCGCATTTTTTCAATCAGTTCTGTTAAATTGAATATTTAGAAATCACTTCTACCTCTTTTCAGACATAAAAACGATTTCATTCAAACTCAAAGGTGATATTCAAAGCTTTGGGCCAAAAAAACTTATTCACCTCAGTACGTGCTGCCACTGCTGGAAACGAATGAATACAAATTATAGTTGTGCTACTGTCCATGCGTATCGCATTGGTTTTCTGTTGCGGTACCGTTCGTTCATTGAATACAATGTTGCCAATATTTCTGAACAAAGATAACCGATGAATGTTGTTTCTGTTTCTGACAAATTTACATAATTTCGGAAAATCCTCAGGAGGGAATAAAATGGAATTGGTCACACCGTTGCGAAAGGTATAAGGGACAAGGGTGTCCTAAATATGATTACGGGAAAACATTGATATGCATAAAGCATAATCAACGTGTTCTATACAGGGTGAGGCAAAAGTATCACAGAAAGATCTTGATATGCACAAAACAGAAATTTCGATATGGACCCAGAATGGTTGCTTCAAAAGTTACAGAAAAATTATTGGTATGAGAGAATTTTCCACATAGAAAAAATATAATTTGTTTCAGAAAATGTTACGGAATATATGGCAATGAAAAAAGTTGAAATATCTATTGCCATGTCGATATTTCTACTCAAAAAAATTACAAAACCACTTCATATGGAAAAATTGTTTGTTGTGAGAAACGCTAAGATGAATACAAGAAAAAATTATCCAAAAACCATATTTATTGACATTGACTATACAGGGTGTCTCAAAAATATCACGGAAGAGCTTGATATCTTTTTTATAAGAAACGAATGATAAACAGGGGTGTCCCAAATTTGATGACTAGAAAATATTGATATGGAAAAAGCGTATTAATTGACATATTCCATATAGGCTGTCTCAAAAATATCACGGAAAAATCTTGATAGCAGAAATATCGACATGGATTATATGTTTGTATTATAGAAGTTACATAGAAACTATTGATATGGAAAAAAATTACTCGGAAAAATCATGGCTCATATGAATGTTTTTCTATGTTATACTTCCAACTTGAACAGTCGTGGGGAGGGGTGGATAATTATTCATCATCTGATCGTATCATACTTACTTATATGGAAGAAATATGTAGTGAAGTGATTTTATTTAGGAAGAAATCCAAAAAGATGACAACCAGCTATGTTTGTAGCAGGAGAAACGGAACAATGAAGGTCACCCTGTATCTTTATCTCTTTTGCTTTTTCAGTTTTTTTAGAGTTACAGTAGTATCGAATCGGCATATTTCTCTCATGTCTACTATCAGCCAATTCCACAGCATAATGATTCAAATAAAACAGTTTCAATTTTGACATAATTTTTTTCACAAATTTCACTTCAACACTTATCGTTTCGACATGAACACCCTTAGGTGTCCAAACTATAGAGTCACAAAATGTTCTTCTAGAAATATAAAGTTGCCCTTGCACCTGATAAAAATAATTATGCTTCCTATTTAGCTTCATACTCTTACCATCATCAGATAAGATGCAGTAGAAATTTTTCAAGTGTTCAGCGGCTTCCAAAGGAGTATAATCTCTAGCTGAATATGGACATTTGACTTCTATTATCGTATCATTCTCTACTAAACCATCCGGAGAAGCACCTAGAAACCCATATCCTTCGTCAGTGCAAACAAACAACCCACACGGAGTGACGGTTTTCTTCACTTTAGAACTATATGCTTCTATAGCTACTGACTCATTTAATTTTCCATATTCAATTTGCTTCAAACGTGGAAGAGTTTTGTAAAGCATATCTTCTACGAGTTTTCCGTGATTAATTCTTCGTTTGCAAATTTCTCCGAATTTGGATGCCGTCAGTCGCGATTTCCTTTCTTCCAACCATTTAGGGTTGTCACTTTGGCCACGAGTTGATTTCTCTGTTTCTTTCTGCCTCTCTGAAGTGGTGTTTGAAATATTTATTTGTTCTTCTATCGCAGAATGTATTTCTTCCTCTGGCATGTCGGGTTTGTTGCATGCGTTACCATAATCACAATTATTTTCATAAATTTTAGCCTCTACATTGAATGACATCGTATGTTGAATGCATTTCTACGACCATGAAAAGTTGGTTTTGCACTATTGAATTTAGCCACTTGACGCATAAATTGCTCAGCCCTATTACTCGTTGAATCCGTAATCAGGCTATCAGCCTTGGAGATTAAGTTCCCTACAATCTTTGTTATTCGCAGCTGGGTTTCGGTTGAAGCTGTTTGGAAACTATTTTCATTTTCTTTACCAGATTTAAAACAATTGACCTCTTCACACTTCTCATGATTTCCAAACACATGATTGACGACATTCTTCAAATCATCCTTCAAATCAGAAACACAGGGTGTTACTTTCCGTGCCAGGATTTACGCTCAAAATATCTCAGCTTGATGGGGATGAACTGATAGATCGGTTCCTTAAAAATATATTATGAATTGGTAGATTACATTGTTGAGTTCGCTTAATTGGATATTCTTTTTGATATTTGATGTTAACTGTTTGTTCAAAGAGTACTCCCATAGGGTCAGTCCGTTTCTATTCGGCTTTCCGGAATAATTTCCCTAAGAATATCTGGCGTTGAATACTGTTAATTATCCCATCAAATCATCTTACCTTCTTGGAAATATGAGTTTGTGGGACATCAGATGTAGGTGTAATTGAGATGGGGGTAACCACGATTGGAATGAATCCCCCGTCTTGATCTTTGTCGGAGGTCTTCTATTGGAATGCTAAGTGCCTGGCTTTTGTTTTTCTTATCGTTTGGGAGGTCAATTCGACTATGACCTGTTTGACTTCGTGATACGCGCGCGGTGACTTCAACTTCCTGGTCATAAACTGGACCCACAATATTCTATCAACCTCCGTCACCTATGGCTCAATATTATTTTTCTACGCCCATGTCTGTAAACGTCAAAAATCGCAGTCAACATTCCTTGTAAATGACATTTAACAATAACATGCACATAATGAGATCTCATAACATACACGTGCGTTTTGAGAAGAAAACTTAAACTTCTTGGTTTAATTAAATTACAATCAAATTTTTATTTAAGTAACACTTTATTTGGTCTACTTACACAACTTTAGTCAATTAAAAGACATAGAAACTTTTAGCATTAGCGAGATATATTTAGGATTGAAAGAGTGATGCCCTCAAATGTAGGCAGCACGTTATGCAATATCGTCGTCTTCTGATGTACCGAGCAGTACTACAATCACAAATAACCGGTCATCACCATTAAATAATAAGGCACAATCGATTTACAATAATTGTTCAATTGTTATTAACAACTATTATGATAAAGTTTAAATGATTGCGATGTTTTTTATTGGAAGAAATTGAATAGGCGTAGAAAAAGTATAGTACGTTACACGAGTTGTAAGCCCATTACGCACTCACGAAATTTATGCACTCTCCGCTGCGCGGCTTCGTGCATAAACTTTTTCATTTCGTGCGTAATGGGTTACTTACAACTCTTGTTACGTAATATACTATTTCATTGCACCTGTGGCAATGGTATCGTTCAACTCATTTTCGATCCAACAACAAGACTTTAGTGGATACGAGATTATTGAGCAACTATAATGAGAGTGGACAATCTCATCTCAATCAGTTAAGCATCGTTAAGTCCAGTTGAACTTTTATTTTTGTCAATATGGTCAAACATTGTTCATAAGGATTTTGTTCGTCAGACAGCAGATATCCCAAGGATAGTATATTCTTTGATTGCTTTTCAAAACCGTGGATTGATATGCCAAAATGCAAGTGATGGCATGAAGAATATAAATAATAGTACATATATTTGTTCCCTTCATTTAATAGGAGTAAATAGACCTACTACATAAAATCCGGATCTTGTTTCAAAAGTAGATCACTGATTCATTTGGATTCATTATTATATTATTCACCTTTCTATTTCAGAAGTCTGAAGAGTTTTCTAAGAAATCATCTATGGAAACAAGAAGACAGTTCTCAACACAAATGAAACTTCCGAACCATCATGTTCGAAATACCTGAGAAGTGAAAATGTCATCAGGGACAAATAAAATTCATCTCGTGGTAATTTCCAGGTAGATGAGGTCGGGGCAACAAATATTGTAGGAAAGAATGTTGAGGCAAAGGAAGTCCAAGCAGATGAGGTTGTTGCCCATTTCGAAATTCAAGATGAACCATGTGAATAACCTGTAGTGCATGGGAATATTTCTCAAAATAATTAAAAAAAATATACAAATTGGTAATAAAGTGGAAAATTCTTTCATTTGAGAAATGTATGCTGGAATAGTAAGCCTCAAGGATAATTTAATAATTGCTAGGGTCATATTTTAAAATATTTCCGCAAATGGGAAAAAGTTCAAATCTTATACTGGAATTTCTTTGCAGCAGTTAGAAGTTCTATGGGAATATTTAGATGAAATTTTTTGGAAAGTATGGTTTGGAAAAGATAGTAAAAGGGGAGTGTTATTAGCAAAAAAGCAATTATCTATAAAAGACCAATTGTTGATTTGCCTAATAAACCTCAGATGTGGATTTCTAGAGCAAAACTTATCTAACCGCTTCAATGTGAGTAAAGGTATGGTCTCTAGAATTATAGTAATTTTGATCCAATATTTGTTCCACTACTACAAACATTTGGATAGTTTTTCTTCCAAAGAGATGATTTGAAAAAATCCACAACCTAAGGTTGTAAAAGATTCAAGATTATCGTGAGCAAGGAAATATAAACTCCAGTTACAAAGAAAATTCAACTTTGGTGTTAATCTTGGGAATTATACCTACAGAGGGTGTCTGCTCTGTGTCTAACTCCTTTGAATTATACATCAGTGATAGTGAGATATTTATTTAAAGTGAGTTGTTTGATAAACTTGAATGTGCAGATGCCATTATGGTTGAAAAAGGATTCAATCTACAGGATACATGTGATCAAGTGTACTGATGTTCATATATGCCCCCTTATCTCAAAAACAGATCACAGTTGACTGCAAAAGAAGTTCAATCAACAAATATCTGCTGGAATTCATTGGAGAGTTGTGTTGGTGCTATGAAACAATCAAGATTATTACAGGAAACTATTTCGAAATATTTTATACCTACCCATTATTTGTCAAACAGTGTCTGCCATTTCTTGTTTAGTGAATTCACGGGAGATTTCAAGAAGTGAAGTGCTGTAGGTTTTCCGTGTTTTTCTACAGCTGAAAAGTGAATACATCACCTGAAACATCAGTAAATCGCCCCGGAGTGCCACTGCAAATAATAATAATAGCCGTCCTCTACCCGCACAGGCTATGCCTTTGGGTACACTCAACGAGTGTTTATGAGGGAGTATTATTATTATTATGAATTTGGACATGTATTCAAAGTGGAGGTTTTATAATGAAAATGAATATGTATTCTTTGTCTGTTAAATGTTTCCTATTCACATTCCTCTATTCGTATGTATTAAAACCTCCATCAATTGCTGTACTTATTTGAAGGTCTTTATAGTGTGACCAATTTGAAACGAAAGGTTTCTAAAAACATATTTTTCAACCGATTGAAATGATAACATCTGTTCCAGTATCGACATTAAGGAGATCTTCAGATTCTGATGAATCTTGCAGTGCCGAGGAATCACATTGTTGATCTTCAATTTGTACCGGATACCACCATCAATTCCAATAAAAACTTTTTTTTCATTGCCCTAGCTATGCAGTCTTGAACTCTGTAACAAAAAACAAAATATTTTAATAATGTATTTTAGAAAAATATCTGAAGGAATTATCAATTCTCGCCCGATCGAATGATTGGATTTTCGAATTTTCAATTTTTTTTCCTCAATACAATCTGAGTACTTGATTAGTTCAACACTCTTGTGAGTGATTCCAATAAACAATAATAAAACACGAATTCGAAAGTTACAAACTTACCCACCAAGTCATTCTTTTCAAATCTGCAATGCTACGATCCTTTCGAATTCATTAGCTTGACCCAGGTACTACATCATCTCCGTTGAAACAATCGTCATAAAACTTATAATTTATATAAAAGCAATAGAATTCTTGTCTGTGATCACAATCAGTAGTCTCAGTCTCAATCCCATCATTTATTTTAGGTCAGTTATTTTTATTGATGTTATTATGAGTGATACCATCAACTGCCAATGTTGTACAACTTTCATCATTCTAACCTTCGGATTTCAGAGCATACTAAAGTCGTACGCGTGAAATTTCTTAACTTTTACAATGAGTATCATATCATTTACTGAAGTTATAAATAAGTTTGCAGAAAATGTCGAAATTAATGCATATTTTCAAATTTACCATAGTCTGTTCTACGTACCAGTCAATGGAGCATAAAATGAGTGATTTTTTGACAAAAATAGTGATAGGGATCCGATTGTGCTATCACATTACAGTCTGTAGTTATATTCTATTATTTTTTGGTCGCAACTGTTATTTATCAATTTGCTATAAACATTCGAATACGAAAAATGCTTTTTCTGTGTTTTGCTTTTAAAATTAAAAACCCATGCCACAAACTTGTTGCTCCATTGGGAAAAAATGAAGATAATTGAAATACGAACAAAATGAGATTTTTCATGGCCCGATCGGATCATTAGTAACAGAGAAAAACTGGAAAAACCAAAAAGTTCATTACTCTGTTTTAAAATTGTAGGGTTTACCTCCATGTGAAATAATTGCATCATGTGTACTTTATGTGGGCACAAAACAGGCGCTACCGGATCATCAGTTTTGGCACAATTGCAATAAGATGTTTTTTTGTGCTATCTTGCAGCATGCCTAGATGCTCCAGTGATAGTCCGATTTCAATTTCTCGAACAGATTTTGAAAGTGAAAGTATAGTACCACCAGATGTAAATTCTCATTTTGCGATACAATGAAGTAAAATTAGTAAAAAATACTTGCAAATATGACTTAAAATGGCCGAGTGTAAGCGGTCAAGTAGTAGGAGAGACCAGGAGATGATGGGGAGCGTATTATCACGTGACGCGATCAGTAGAAGAACTTGATGTTCTCATTGAAATTAAATAAAATAATCGGAATTTTGCATGAGTTTACATAAACAACTGATCTGTAACATCGAATTCTTTTAATGAATGCGTTACGTGATGATACGCTTCCCCTCATCTCCCGGTCTCAGTCGTTTTCGCAAGCTTGACCAATTTCGCAGTATTGTAGCGCAAAATGAAAAATATGTGTACTTGGTACTGATACAAGATCTGATATTATTTGTGCTCCTGTGTAAAATTGTTGATACAGTGCATCTATATTGTTGATTTTAGTTGTGACTAGAAACACGTGACGAAAGCCAAAATAACAAAAAAATGGTTCTCACAAGAAAGTTACAAGAGAAATAAAATCCGCCGTCAGTGCAAGTGTCTTAAAGATCAGGGGTGAGATTCCGTGTACCATAGAATTCAATAGTCGACACAATAAGTGAGGTGACATTATGGTTGAATTCATGGGAGAGAAAGAGACATAACTGTCGACTATAGAATTCTATGGTACACGAAATACCACCCCAGGCGTTCATTAAAACAATCTGTGATGATGTGTCGATCGCAGTCTCTAAAGCAATGGAGCAAATACTTATCCAAATTGAAGAAAGAGTGACAAATCTGGCTGAATTATCTCTGATGAAAACAGATATGGATTGTAAAATTGATAGAATGCATACGGAAATCATAGGACTTTCGAAGGAAAAAACTGATATGGAACGGTAATGTGATATTCTAGAACAAGCAACGAAGATAAACAATCTTAGACTTTTCAACTGGCCAGAAAAAAACAAAGAAAATCTCAAAGATGATATCATCAATCTTCTGAATTCGAAGATGTCGGTTGGACTTAATGAAAATGATGTCACAATCTGTTACAGTATAAGAAAACAAGAAGGTAATAAGGCAGGAAGTGTATTCCTGAAACTGAAGAACCACGAAGGAGAAACGACATTTACAGAAGAAAGAAGCTGATGAAAGGGACCGGCATCGTCATCAGAGAAGATCTGACAAGATTGCGAGTAGAACTACTTATAATGTTGTCCGACCTACCCTGTCACTGATGAGAGGCAATAAACTCGAAACATGCATGTCTGCAGGTGGTCATTCCCAGCCAAATGAAGGATAATTTTCTGTTTAATTATGAGACAAGCACTTGCAATTGAGTCTTCTTTGAAGAACGTTGCACAAATATCTCTCAGTTGTAGTTCAATGTCCGTCATGGTATTAGCCAGGGAAGTAGTTGTTTTCTGATAGATGTTTTCCTTTATTTTCCACTTTGTGGAAACGCTTAGAGAGAAGGGTACCCCTGTATTCTTTCAACATTGTTGATACCTCTCTGGCACAATATATTCGAACTAGTTCAAATGTTTACAGATTTCTCTTCCCGGAGACTGTGCTGCTTGGGAGTGTTTTGTCTTGTTCCGTGCGGATGGCGCTTCGATCAACTTGGTTGTAGATCGTGGTGTTATCCGTTGGGAAATATTAGTTAAACAGTTGATTATTATTCATTTGGCAGGGACAGGACAATTACAATGTTGTCCGACCTACCCTGTCACTGATGGGAGGCAATAAACTCGAAACATGCATATCTGCAGGTGGTCATTTCCAGTCAAGTGAAGGATAATTTTCTGTTTAATTACGAAACAAACAATTTCCATTTATTTCTTATTTGAAGAACGTTGCATAAATATCTGTCAGTTGTAGTTCAATGTCCGTCGTGGTATTATCCAGGGATGTAGTTGTTTTCTGACAGATGTTTGCCTTTATTTTCCACTTTGTGGAAACGCTTATAGGTGTAGCGAAACAGATTCAGTTATTAAGAATTAGTATTAATAAATGCTGGAATCTGAACAGTTTGTAGTTTGTGTGCCAGTCTGCCATTTTGGGGATTATTAAATGAAATGACATGTATCTGATATCGTTCCGCCATCTAGAGAAGTTTGGGTCTACTAGATCAACGGTATGATCGTGCCCGATGCAGTCCGGGGAGAAGAAAACTAGGTCGGTATTGAGACAGTTACGCTATTCCCGGGTAGATGGCGCAACCCATTCTATCATGTAAGATAAAAATGTTTTTCTCTGATATTTGAGCTTCCAACAGAAAAACCTGACTGCAAAAAATCACATTCTTGAACGGAATAGAATATCTGAACCGTAGCCATTTCGTTTGACTTTCTTAAACAGGACGCACGATTGAAATATTTGCTTGGGGTTTCCAAAGGGAAGTCACCATTTCACTTGCACCCGCATTTTATTTTAGGTAAGCATAGACTTTCATATTACTGTCTTATTTTTTCAACATATGTAAAATTTACGCCCTTCAGGCCACTTTCCAAATCTTATTTAGGTATTAGGTAATAATAGCCTGGTGCCTCTTGTATGTTAATAGTATAAAGAGGGGTTTTCTATAGGGGTACGAAATTAGTTTTCACTTCACCAGTTTTGACTAGGTAATTTTATTTTAGTTGTGTCGCACACTGTCGCTGCAAATACGGCATTCCAAAAACCATACTAATAAAAACCATCTGGCAAAGGAATCTGAGTTTCAATCCAGTAAACCCAACCCTGAGATTTCGGCAAAGCCCGACCACCATAAGAGTTCCTCAACATAGGGAAGGGTACCCCTGTATTCTTTCAACATTGTTGATACCTCTCTGGCACAATATATTCGAACTAGTTCGAATGATTACAACTAACAAAGACTATTGAAAAAATTTCACTGAAAAATGTTTGAACCGACATGGGCAATATTCTCGTTGAGTGTAGTGACATGCTACACATCATAAAATCCAAATATGATTACGCCAGAGTTTTCGGCTAAAAATTAAAATTTTTTCGTTTCATGTCTTAAATTGTATAGTGAAGTATATCAGCTTCAAAATTTCACAAAAAAAATAAGAAGCACATGTTATATATTTATTTTGATGTTCAAGTATTCAAAATTATTGGATGAACAAAAAGATATGAAAACTGCAGTTTTAACTAATTTACATGAATATTTCAATTCCACGGTAAAGAGAGAAAAAGGTGGGTGGTTAATGACAATTATATATTCAATGTGAGAAGTATTAGAAAAAATTTCGATAAGGTTCTAGTTTATTTAGAGGGGAAAGCAGCGTTTATAGACTTCATAGTTTTATCAGATACATGGAACATTCAAATGGTGAGTGACTTCAATATACCCAATTATAACCTGTACTATATGGCTCAAAACCAAATCGATGGATTGCTCGTTTATATAAAAAGTTGTTTTTTCAACAGACCTTCCTCTATTGATCCAAATATTTATATGAATAACCGAGAAAACTATTTCAGTACCTCAAAAAAAGTGTAGGAATATTTGTGGGAGATGTTGACATAAATATAATGGACAAATCTACCAATGAGACCGACAGATACCTGAATCTTATTTCCAGAACAGAAAATCCTAGTAGTTCAATTGATAATTTTTTGTCAGATGTGCATTAAATAAAAATACAAAATTCAGTTCAATTGTTTTTCAAACTAATCTAACGGACCATTACTCAATATTTCTCAGGATATTCAGTGAAGAAACAGATGAAATATTTTCAAACAAACCACTAAAAAAGTTATAAAAAACATTGATATTAATAAACTAAAAGCCATGCTTATTAATGAAAATTGGGATGATGTCATGAATTGTGAGGACACACAACTAGCTTATGACAAATTTATCAATGAGTTGAAAAACTATATCCATCTCTCTACTACGACAAAAACATGAATTTTAGTAAAATCTACAAAGTCAAGCCATGGATAACAACTGGACTGATAGCTTCTATAAGATAACGGAATTATCTCAAACAGTATTACAAAGACAAATACACCAGAATTGAGAAATAAATACACGTCATATAGAAACAAACTAAATTAAATCATTACAGAGATAAATTAAATGACGCTAAAGGAAATGGAAAAAAACCTGGGATATCATCAATGAAGTAACAAACAGCAATACCAAAAAAAAAGCAATCACTGAACAGTATACGTAACAAAAACTCGAAAGGTGAAATGATAGGAAATAACAGAACTGAAACAGATATTTTCGATGAATGCTTTACCAGTGTGGAGATAGAAATGACTAAAACATTGAAAATAATGAAACTGTCCCTGAGAACTTTCCCAATGATCCATTGATCTCAGCATCAATTTTTCTTCAACCTGTCACTTATAATGAGATTATTGTTCTAATTGCCAAATTGAAAAATAACTCTGCCCCCGGCCCTGACGGTGTCACAAGTAAATTCATTACAATTATCCACACAGAAATTGTTTTTCCTTTGGTTCATTTTATCAACCTTTCATTCAAAAAATGGGAAAATTTCAAGTCAATGGAATGAATCGCTAGTCACTCCAGTATATAAGTCAGCTGAACACGAGTTATGAATGCAAGAAGTTGGAGACCAGGTTAAAATATTTATTTTATAATTTCAAGTAAAAATTATTACAACTTGATTGTTTGAAATATAAAGTCAGACTGTCTATTCTACGTGTCGTTGTAAGGAAGCTTCGTCAGCGGAACTATGGACAGAATGCCGGAGTCGCATTTGTCAGTGGCGTAACTCCTCCCCTCGAAGATGGAAAATTATTTTTCATTTGGAAAAATTGATTTTCTTTCCATTGGTATGGCACTGGTTGCTGATTCAGGTTGCGGTGGAGATTTCCTGTTCCATATTGAGTGTTTGTATTTGTATATTATGAATACACATATGGACAATATAACTATAACATACAGGGGGATGGTCCAGGCATGGACCATGGGTGTATTTACAGCCTGTAGTGGTGTAATTCGATTTGCGTCCTCTTGAAGTCTATGCAGTTGGTCCAAGGGGATGTCTTGGATTTTTATAGGTGGCAACGGCTCGATTTCGGCAAATTTTGGCACTGCCAAATCTGGTAGTAGTAGAGGCTGTTGCTGTATTTCACTAGCTTCATTTCGGTAGGCGTTCGTTGGTGTTTTGAATAGGCACCCTGGAGGAACAGCTATGAGGTAGGTCCCTGTTAGAGTTGCTATATCCGTTGTTCGGCAAGTTGTTTGGATTCGGGTAGGATTCTTGAAGATCCCTATATAATGGGCTTCATCGACTTGTTCGATTATGTCAATGTCAATTCGTATTGGCATCTGTTGGCATCCTGAAGGGGTGGTGCCAATGTTCAATATTTGAAATACGCAATCCATCTTGGCGGCTCTAAGGAGAAGGTCGTTGGATTGACAGTAATAGGTCTCGTGGACATCCATACATGGCGTGGAAGAATATTGGAAGTATACCTCATTCATAGTCAGATAGGGTGCCGGTGGAATAAGGGTACTTTGTTCAGAGGTTGGGATAGAGTAAAGATGGTAATGAGTATATCTATTTGGAAATACTAACGGGAACTTTATAACAAATACTATTTTGCTCTCTTTTTGATAAGTGCCCACGTCCAAAATATCATAGTATTTATGGATATTATTGGATTCAGTGCCAAATACTAAATTTTCAGAATGGTACTGTCGTTTTAGAATTTTAATAAGAATTTCTAATTCGTTGATATTTATTATGCTTGGGTGAGCTATATTCATTTTCGAGAATATAATAGCATTCTCCAAATCTACTAGTAACTGGGATATAATAAGTAAAGATGAGCTGATTTGATCAAAAGCTAATTTTGTTTCTAAGAAGTGTGTAAAGTTATATACAAATGTCGATTGGTAGAAGATATCTTATTTATTCTATCTGTCATGACATTTTCATTTTGTTTAAGTAATTTGATTGTTTCATTGAATGTTCCTATAATATGCTTAGAGAGAGAAATTTGATCATTGACTTTTACAATAACATTTTTCTGATTGGTTTGTAGCTCTGAAATGGCTTTTTCATATTATTCAGCATCTGTCGAATCTAAGTTTCCTGAAATACTTTTTATTATACTACCTAAACCATTAATCAAGCCTCTTTTTATTCTTTCATTTGGCGTGATTGAATTGTACTTTTCAACAGCTAAGTATAATTGAATGATTATTGATTGATTTATTGCCGATAGTTCATTAAAATATGGATTAGATAGTCCGCGATTCACAGCGTCAGAAAGAAGTGAGTATTGATAAGATATTTTTTGTATTTCATCGGATATAGGTTTTAGGTCATAATAGTGTATGAAAGTGTGAGATTTTTCCCTAATTCTCGCAGTTCCTAGCTTGAAGGGTAATATGCCTGGGTTTTTGTCAAGGGGTATTACTTGAATTTCCTGGCTAAGTGTCATCGACAGGAAGGATCTGAAACAAGGGACGTTTTAAGTTTGATTTGTGTATCTTTTTACCGTCTGCTGTATCAATTTTAGGGTTTTCATCAGATCTTATTCTGACGATTTTGAACTTGGGGAGACATTTATTACGAGGAGTTGTTCCCTTATAAGCAATATCACCAGATTGATAACCTGAGGGTTCTTCGCGATTTTTATTTAGATTTCCAATATTTTTCTCCTTTTGTTTTGTAAGTCTTTCGTTGAGGGCTTTGTACATTAATTTGGGTTTTTCTTTGTGATTTGCTACATATGCGCTTTGAATTCGATACTCCTGATCTCTATTGAAAGGATCTGAGTTTGAAATGTGACCTGTAGTAACATCGATAGGTTTCATTTTTGTAGCTGAGTGAATGGAGTTATTATAACCTAAACTAGCATGGATCATTAACTTTGTTATGTCTTTTTCTTTATGAGTGCCTTGCAGCAACCGGATGTGCTCAGCAATAGTCGAATGAAATCGTTCGACTATTGAATTAGACTCATGATGGTCAGGTGTTCCAAAATGTAATTTAATTTTGTGAAGTTTTGCCAGTTCCTGTATAGTTTCATTTTTGAATTCTGAACCACTATCCGAAACTATCGTTTCAGGAATACCGTGGTGACTAAAAAATATAATTAGTTTGTTTGCTATTTCGATGCCGCTTTTATGAGTAAGGGCGTATGCTTGCGCGTATTTCGAAAAAGCATCCACTATAGTTAAAAACTTTTGATTTTTTATCTGATAGATATCGATATGAATGATTTCAAATGGTTTACTGGTAGTTGGGGTAATTGCAAATTTTTTAATGGGGGGATTTCTATCATATTTATTTGTGTGGCATATTTCACAATTATTTATATACGATTGGAGATCGATTCCTGATTTGGGCCAAAAATAGGTTTCCCTGATACGTCTTTCTGTTTCTACAATACCTCGGTGGTTTGTTTTACCTTCATGGTACTGTTTCAGAATTTGGTTTTGTTCGTCACTGTTGGTAACGTCTTCTAACATTTTCGTACAACGAATAAATTTATATGAAGGAGTTTTGAATGTTTTTTGTACTACCTCGCAAAATTTAGGCATGATACTATCGTTTTCTATATACAGGGCGTATCGGAATTTTGGGTCTAGATATTCCTTGAATAATGAAATGATATTTTGTTCTGAATTATTTATAGATATCTGGGCAATAATTCTCCTTCTTGTAGGAAATATTTGTACAATTTTTGGTAAGGCTGAGAAATGAAATACAGTTATGACTTGTAGTTGGTTGTCATAACTATTTAGCGGGTTTTCAGAAATAGTAATAGTCAGGACAGGGTTTTCTTTACTAGTATGGACGGTATTGACATCGTCTAGTTCTAGTAAATCAGGTGGTTCGCCAATTTGTCCGATAATCGACTCTATTTCTTCATTTCTATGAGTGGGATTTTCGTTTCCACTACTAAGGTCAACAGATAGTTGGAGTTCTCTGTCGATGGTTTCCTCAGATTCATTCGCGTGAATTTCGAATCTCGATAGAGCATCTGCGTTGGTATTCAATTTACCACGCTTATAAATTATTTCGTAGTCAAACTCCTCGAGTCTGAGCCTCCATCTGACTAAACGGGAGTTTGGTTCCTTCAAGGACATGATCCACTGAAGGGGTTTGTGGTCCGTTAATATTTTGAACTTACGGCCGAAAAGATAGGGCCTGAAATAGTTGGTGGCACAAACAATCGACAATAATTCCTTCCCTATTCTGGAGTAATTTTGCTCTGAGTCATTTAGCGTTCGTGATGCAAATGCTACTGGCTTATCTGATCCAATGGAACCTTGCGAAAGAATTGCTCCAAGGGCAAAATTACTTGCATCGTTGGTAAGTACAAAAAAGCTAGGGCTTGGGTGGCTACTAGCAGCGTCGGCAGGTGACGGATAGCCGGACGGCCTGCGGCGTGCACTGTGCGACCCACAGGCACGTCGTAGGTTACCACCGAATAAAATAAGGTGGCGCTGAGCAACCCTCCAATCCAAGGTGTCACGCGACCCGTGCCCGTGGATGCATGGCGGTGGGAGAGCACCGCCTTGAACGGAGCCTCGTGCATACCAGGCGACCTGCACGAGTACCAGCCTTGCCACGCCGTGCGGGGCTCCGGCGTGGTCGACTCCTAGTTCCCTAGCTATTCGTGGGACCAACATGGATAAGAAAAAAAACTAAAAATGAATCGCGGGAATTCACCGCAACCCAGGATGCTCAAGAGCGTCCTGGCAGCTCCCACTCACCGAAATCACCTCGGGAAGCAGAGGGAGCGAAAAAGAAAAAGGAGGAAAAACCTTCGGAGCAAGCATCCGGCAAAGGTACTTCCCATAAGAAACCTCCCAAGGAAAATCGGAGGAAACAAGATCTGCCACCTCCAGGCAAGCCTGGAGGCATCGATGATCCGCTAAGAAGAGGTCTTAGCGGGGCAGGAGTAAGATGGTACCTTCGCTTCCTTGAACAGGGCCTGACACCTGAGGAAGCAAGAAGGAAAGCCGTCGAGAGGAAAAGGCCTCAGGAGCAACCTCCACAACAGACGGAGAAGAGGGGCCCCAAAACCCAAACACCCCCTCAACGTCCGAATGTTAAGAGGAGGAAGACTGAAGCGGGAAGCAGCACCGCCACTGCTAAGCAAACTGGGCAAGCCACCAGCTATGCTGAAGCAGTGAGCATGATAAAAGTTGCAGTCCTCCCCAAAAACTATCCACGGGAGACGCTGAGTGCTGAGCAACTCACAGCACTTGAAGACGCCATTGTGCAGGAGATGGTGCTGGGTGCAGAGTGTAAACTCCAGTTTGGAGGAATCCACTTTCGCCCAAGCACGCTTGTGGTAGACTGTGTCACCCAAGAGACGGCAGACTGGCTGAGGGCAAATGCCCCCAGTCTGAGCAACTGGAGGGGTACAGAGCTGATGGCGTGCGTGGGAGAGGACATCCCAAGGGCGCACGCCATCACTGTGTTCTTTCCCAGGAGCTCGAACTTTGAAACGGAGAAGTTGCTAGCCCTGGTAAGTACACAAAACATGGGGCTTCACACCCAGTTGTGGAAAGTACTGGGAAGTAAGAAAGAAGGCAACGGCCAGTTACTAAACATTGGCATTGACGACGAGTCCTGCGAGGCCATCAGGAAAATGGGATACACCATTTTCTTCAGGTTCGGGAAAATCCCCGTTCATGGCCTCCGCAAGGACTCAAGCAAGAAGAAGGAAGAAGAAGAGGCGGGCAAGACACCGGACCCTGGGGCTGTAGAAGACCCAGCAGGCGAAACAGAATCGACTGGGAGCGTGGACCAGGACACCACGGTGACTCCCAGCGAAGAAGAGCAAATGCTGCTGGATGATGAGGAGGCAAGCACTCCAACTCACGTGTAGCAATGGCTACCCACGTCAAGGTTGCCCAGGTGAACGCTCATCACGCTAAGGGGGCATCTGCCGCCTTATCGAGGGTGTTCGCCGGGACAAACTTGGGAGTTGTGTTGATCCAAGAACCTTGGGTCAACAGGGGGCAGATCAGAGGACTGCCGAACAAAGAAGGTATGGTGATCTGGGATGTCAGAAGTGACAACCCCAGAGCTTGCATACTGATCAGAAATAATATTAATTATATTTGTCTTTCAGAATTCATGACGAGGGACTTAGTGCCGGTTCGGGCCAAGATCCGCACAAGGCACTCACTCCTCGACATAGTAATAGCCTCAGGATACTTCGCTGGAGATGGGCAAACACCACCAGAAGAAGTACAGAGGCTATCCGACTACTGCAGTAGGAGCAATCTACCCCTCCTGCTGGGCTGCGACGCCAACGCGCACAACACCATCTGGGGCAGCACGGACACCAATCAAAGAGGTGAGCAATTGCTAGAATTCATACTCGCGGCTAACCTAAATGTACTCAATGTGGGATGTGTCCCCACCTTTGTAACTAAGGCTAGGCAAGAAGTATTAGATTTAACGCTCGGCAGCCCGAGCATCAGTAGAATGGTAAGGAACTGGAGGGTCTCAGAAGAACCCTCTCTTTCAGACCATAGAATCATTATGTTCAACGTGGAAGGGCTTGAGACACAAACAACCTTCACCAGAAACCCTAGAAACACAGATTGGGAAAAATACACCACCAATCTAAAATGTAACCTAGAACAGATCAAGTTCAACGGCAACAGTCACGTCGAATTTGAGCAGACCCTAGAGGCGGTAAACGGGGCAATTATGGATGCATACGAATCCAGTTGCCCCATAAAAGAAAAGAAATCCCACAGTGGAACCATTTGGTGGAACGAACACCTGTCAAATCTGAGATCCGAAGTCCGCTGGCTATTTAACAAAGCCAAGCGGGGCGGAGATTGGCAGGGATACACCGAAAGGCTGACAAAATATAATAAAGAAATAAGGAAAGCCAAGAGGAACAGCTTCAGGAGCTTTTGTGAGACAATCACATCAAGCCCTGCAGCATCCAGGTTATACAAAACCATGGCGAGGGGCAGAGAGCAAGGACCTATGTCACTCAGAAGAACAGATGGTAGCTATACAGAGGATGAAGAGCAACGAGCTCTCCTCTTACTGGAGACGCACTTTCCAGGCAGCATACCATTTGAATCCGACAGATCACTGGAAGAACCAGGCAGAGCCAAACGAGAAGACTGGGAAGTAGCAAAGACCATATGCACTCCCCAAAGAATGAAATGGGCAATTGAATCCTTCCAACCATTCAAGTCACCAGGAGTTGACGGTATATTTCCGGCTCTTCTACAAAAAGGGCAAACGGAACTACTGCCGTACATCATTAAAGCAGCCAGATTTAGTCTGGCACTCGGGTACATACCGAACAACTGGAGAAGAGCACGGGTAACCTTCATTCCCAAAGTGGGAAAGAAGGACCCTACCCTCCCGAAGTCATTCAGACCAATCTGTCTCTCATCCTTCTTACTGAAGACAGTGGAGAAGACGGTAGACAACTACATCAGAACTGAGATACTGGAGAGAGTGCCATTGCACTCCGGGCAGCATGCATATAGGGCGGGCAGATCAACGGAAACCGCTCTGTACGTGCTTACCGAAAGCATCCAGAGATCACTTGAGCACAAAGAAATGGCCATTTGCGCCTTCTTAGACATAGAGGGGGCATTCGACAACACCTCTCATGAAGCAATAAAGAGGGCCCTAATGAACAAGGGAGTGGACAGAACCACATCCAGATGGATGTGCCAAATGCTGGCCACAAGAACAGCTGAAACGAAAGTGGGTGAGAGCAGCTTTCGGATCAGCACAAACAGGGGGTGCCCACAAGGAGGGGTACTATCACCTCTGATGTGGAGTCTCGTAGTAGACGAACTACTCGGAACACTGACCGGGAGCGGAGTCACTTGCCTTGGATATGCGGACGACATAGTCATCATGGCCAAAGGCAAATTCGAAGGAACCCTCTGCGATCTCATAGAAAGAGAGCTAGAGACAACCAGAAGATGGTGCCTCTCTGTGGGGCTGAGAATTAACTCATCAAAAACCACAGTAGTACCATTCACTAGAAGAACAAAGGTTCAGCATCTAAGGACTGTTCGCCTCGACGGAGCAGACTTAGAATGGCAGCAAGAGGTGAAGTATCTAGGACTTACTCTAGACTCAAAACTACTCTGGAACAGACACGTAGAAAAGATCGCTAATAAGGCAAAATCATCACTGATGGTGTGCAGGAACATTGCAGGAAAAACATGGGGATGTAACCCATCAGTACTGCGATGGATGTACACCATGATAGTGAGACCTATGATCACCTACGGGGCAGTAGCATGGCAAGGCAGAACCGAACTCGCCACAACAAAGAAGATCTTGGAAAAAGTGCAAAGACTAGCATGTCTTTGTATAACAGGAGCAATGAGGTCGACTCCAACAGCAGCAATAGAGGTCATTCTGGACCTCACTCCTCTCCACATAATGGTGAAGAGAACTGCTTGGGAGGCAAACCTCAGGTTGGCTAAAGTCGGACTCATAGGGACAGCACACGGCGCGAGGGGCTTAACCCCTACCAACTGTGCACACCTTGCCGACCTCCCAACTGACGAAATTACCAAGAAATTTAGTTTCGAGAAACTTTTTCGAACGGAACTAAACACCAAGCGAGAATGGAACATAGAATCGATTCGAGCACTGGGGAAGAATACCTTAACATGGTATACGGACGGGTCCAAAACTCCCGAAGGAACTGGAGCAGGGGTCTTTGGGCCTCGCACCAAATACTCTGAACCCATGGGCCAGTTCCCCAGCATTTTCCAAGCGGAAATTCACGCCATAGAAAGGTGCATTCAGTTCAACCTCAATAGGAAATACCGGAACCAGGAAATCGTGATCCTCTCCGATAGTCAAGCAGCCATCAAAGCGTTGAGCTCCTGCAACATCAACTCGAAGATGGTTTGGGAATGCCTAGACAAACTTAATGATCTGGGCAGGAACAATAAGGTGACCCTCCTCTGGGTGCCAGGGCACGCCGGAGTAGAGGGCAACGAACAAGCAGATACCCTGGCACGGAAAGGCGCAGCAACGCCACTGATCGGGCCAGAACCATTCTGCGGACTTGGAAAATATTACTTCCGAGAAGAACTCAATAAAGCTGAAGAAGCAATGAGAGCAACATACTGGCTAAGACTTCCAGGGCTGAGGCAGGCCAAAGATCTCCTCGGAAATTTCAACCGAGCAAGATCAAAGACACTGATTAACCTCAGCAAAATTAGTCTAAAGACAATCACGGGATTTCTAACGGGGCATTGCAGACTCAAAGAACACCTGAGGAAGCTAGGCTTAGAGGAGGACAGCACCTGCAGATTATGTGGGGAACACCCAGAAACACCCCACCATATACTGATGGAGTGTTACGCTGTACATCGCAAAAGATTGAATATACTGGGATCACACCAGCTGACCGTGGGAGAAATACCACGAGCAGACCCCCTCAAAATCCTAAAATTCCTGAAGGAATTGGGACTTGAAGGGCTGCTGTAAACAAGAACATCTTGTGACAGCAGAAGAAGATGGGGCACAATAGATCTAATCAGGTCGCAGCGCATCAATCACCATCCATACTCACCAATACCAATACCAAGTACAAAAGGTTTTTCAAAATCGGGATATATCAAAATAGGCTCATTCATCAGGAGTGTTTTGCAGTGTTCGAAACAAAAAGTAGGGTCATGAATAATTTTGGCGTCCTTTTTTAAGCAAAGAGTTAACGGTTTGGTGAGTTTGACAAAATCCTTTATAAATCGTCTATAGTAACCTAGAAGTCCTAGGAATCCTTTAATCTGTTTAGTAGTCTTGGGAATAGGAAAATTTTGTATAGCCTTGATCTTATCGGGATTCGGTTTGACACCGTTCGTTGTCATCACATGACCTAGGTAGGCTGTTTCACGTTTCAGAAATTCAGACTTATCCATTTGAATTTTGAAATTGGCTTCTCTTAATTTTTGGAAAATCTTACTTAAACTATCGATATGTTCTTGTAGTGATGTCGAATAAATCAAAATATCATCAAGATATATTAGGCATATCTTGTTAATAGACTCTTTCAGTATGTTATCAAGACATCTCTGGAAAGAGGAGGGGGAATTTTTCAAACCCATGGGCATACGGAGAAATTCGTAATGCCCTCCTTCAACATTGAAAGCTGTTTTCTCAATGTCTGCTGGATTCATCTGGATTTGGTAAAATCCAGACGCTAGGTCCAGAGTTGTGAAATATTGGCAGCGGCCAATTTTGTCTAGAACATCGGTGATGTTCGGGATAGGATACTTATCGTCTACTGTCTTCTCATTCAGTTTACGATAGTCAATCACTATCCTCCATTTCCTTTTGCCCGAAGCATCAACCTTCTTTGGCACAATCCAAATAGGCGATGACCATGGTGACTTACTGGGACGTATAATATTCTGTTGCAGTATTTTGTTTATTTGTGAAGTCACCTCTTGTTTATGAACAAATGGGTAACGGTACGATTTAGTGTACACCGGGATGTCATCCTTCAATTCAATTTCGTGTTTCACTCCGGTTGTAGACGTTAGTAGTTCACCCTCTACATAAAAAATATCCGAATAATGCCTACACAATTTTAAAATGATTTCTTTTTCCTCCTCATTCATATGATTGGTTCTCATTAATTCGGTGATATTAGATCGGTCAAGTTTTTGCAAATTTTCTGTGAAGAACACTTCAAAATGTTCATTGAAATCATTATCATTTATACGTGGAAATATTTCAAGAAAATTAGTTTCATTGTTTCTTAAAGGCGTAACTTTAACCGGGTATAACATTACGAGGTTGATGTCATTATACGTGGGATTGTAAATCTCTACAGTAGCAAAGTTATTTTTAGCTTTGGTCAACGTCTCTGCAATTTTGCAAGATAATATTTCCTGTCCCTGAATAATAACATCACCGTCATTACAATCAACTGGAGTTTCTGCTGAGATTCGGCTTCGTTTCGGAATAATTTTTTCAAATAAAATATTAGGGTTAGACTGAAAATATTGGATATCAATTTTTGAATTTGTCGTGTTGACTTCATTATCGACGAGATCTAAATTGGATTTCAATAGCTTTAGGTTGTCTACACCGATTAATCCGTCGAAAACATTATGAAATTTATGCAGGAAGAATTTGAATTTTTTATTACTTTTGAATTCTTCGAAAGCAGGGATGTTCATGGCAAATTTATGCCGGGATGAATTGAAACAAGTAGATACTGTGAATGGTTCTTCGAATATAAATGAACTGAAATATTTTTCGGCTAAATTTGGATCTAGAAATGATCTAGTCGAACCTGTATCGACCAAAAGTTTCAATGGTGGATTTTTTATTTGAATGAAAGGCAATATTCTTTCATTAGTATTGTGTGACTTATATACTATGTTTGATCTTGAGATTCTGTAATTTGGGGAAAATTTTCATGTTCATCTTGATCTTCAAATAAGTTTTCTATATCATAACCTACAGCACCTTCTTCAGAATTATCGTAAGTACCGGGATTGTCTTCTGGGTAATCAATTTCGGAGCACGGATTTTGTTAGGAATTAAATAATTCTTGTGAAGTGAAATTTCGGGTTTGTCCATTATTTCGGAAATGGTTATAACGTGGTTGATGTGGTGGGTGTTGTTGTGGATGTTGTGGTTTTAGTGAACCGTAAGAAATTCCGCTCATTGGGGTTTGTCGGTAATTATTCGGTTGTCTGTTTGGTGGATTTTTCCAGACATTTTGCGGACGACCAAATACTTGAGTGTTTGTAGGGAATTTTTGAGGTGGACGGGTGATTGGCTGTATCGGTATAGGTACACTGGGAAAATTTGTAAATTGGGGAACGTTTCGATTGAAATTGGGGTTGAAGTTTGGATTGAACTGATTGGGTTTCGAATAATTTTGTTGTACTGGCCTTGCATTAATTTCAGGCGATTGTTATGAATATTTTGAAATTTGGCAAGTGTATTTCTGGGGTTTTGGAGATTGGATATATTGATTTCATCATTCATAATTGTTAAGGCTTGTGGTAGAGTAATGGGGCACTAAGTGGGTTTCTCAAACCAGTGAGAAATACTCTCAAAGTTTGATCGGTGAATAGATTTCTATGACTTATTCTTTCGATTTCTGTTGGGACGTGTAAATCAATGTGATTGCAAATTGTATTTAGCATGTGAATGCAATTAGAATAGAATTGATATGGGGTATCTTGTTCTTGTCTCAATGCCATTAAATTCTGTATCAATGTATTGAGATCTCTTTGATCACCAAAATTTTGAAGTAAGGTAGCTCTTATTTCCACCCAATTAGAAGCATTATAAATATTAACAGTTTCTTGAGCTGGACCTTTTAATTTTGAAAATATAGTATTTGTTGTCAAAATATTTTGTGAACAATTAACGTTAACTACATCGTAATAAGTATCAACGATTTGTGAAACTATTTTAATAAACCTAGATAAACCAGTTTAATTACTGTCGTATTCTGGGACAGTTTTCAACAGGTTAGAATTAATAACTGGAATTTGCACTGGTGGCATTTTGAATTCTAGTAAATAACACTTTATGTAAATATATGTTATACCTATGTGTTTGATTAACTATTTCTATCTTGATTTGTGAGTGAAATATTTTCAGGGAAAGGAACTCTGGGGATTCAGAGGAGTCTGACAATGAATGAAAATATACTCACAATAAAATATCCAATACCATGCTGGTTGTAGTTGTAGCTTCCTGGTCTGCTTCTCGGTTCTCTTCTTAACTATGAACCTATTGATCCTCGATGGAACGATGGTTCGCAATTCTGAATTAACAGTAGATACTGCAGAAGTGAATTTTCGATAAATCCACGACTTTCAGAATCCTACTCGACTGCACCAGTTATGAATGCAAGAAGTTGGAGACCAGGTTAAAATATTTATTTTATAATTTCAAGTAAAAATTATTACAACTTAATTGTTTGAAATATAAAGTCAGACTGTCTATTCTGCGTGTCGTTGTAAGGAAGCTTCGTCAGCGGAACTACGGACAGAATGCCGGAGTCGCATTTGTCAGTGTCGTAACTCACGCGATGTTCTGAATAATTACCGACCTATCTCTGTGATAAATGATTTCGCGAAGTTAATTGAGCAGAGAGTCAAAAATAGACCAACAGCATTTTTTACGAAACATGATGTTATTACTGATAGGCAATTTGGCTTTAGAATCAATTCAAATACAGAGAAATATAGATTTCATTGAAAAAACTGTCAATGCCTTGGATAGATCAGAACAATGCCTAGCCATTTTTCTTGATCTGGCCAAGGCATTCGATACTGTATCACATTATTTGTTGCTGAAAAAGTTAGAGAATTATAGAGTTAGAGGTAATGTACTCGATCTGATGAGAGATTATTTGTCGCAGAGATCGCAAATTGTAAAAATTGAAGATTGCTTCAGTAAACCAATTGATTTTAAAATTGGAGTTCCGCAAGGCAAGGTCCTTTTCCTCGTATATATCAATAGTATAACTTAAAAACAAATTCAAAGTTAATATGCTGACGATACAGCTTTATTATACAGTGTGTCCATAAAGTAACCCCCCCCTATTAACTTTCGAACGGATTGGAATTTTCACATGGAATTTTTTTTTGAAGGAATGGCAGTTCATAAGCTACTTACTGACAAAAAAATTATCTATCTTTCAAAATGGCGACCCGACACTATTTTGAAAGAATTTTTCAAATAGCATGGGGGGACGAGTGATACCTCATTCGAAATGCCTTGCAATGCTCTATGCGTCCCCAGAATTTCAAACAAAAATATACTTCCAAAACAAAATGGCGGTACATAATGTAAGAACTCTCCAGCTCTTCTGATTTGACCCCTTTGAATTTTTTCTTGTGGGGATATCTCAAATCTCAAGTGTACAGAACTGCTCCAGGAATGATAAATAAATTGGAAGAACGCATAGGAGACGTATGCAGGAATCTTACACCAGAAATGTTTGGAAATGTAAGAAGCGAATTTCAGAATCGTCTCTTCATGTGCCAGGAAGTCAATGGCGAACATTTCAAACATATATTTTGATTTTATTTCTCAATTTTTCAGATATTTATGTGAAATAAACATTGTTCTTTATTCTGGATGGTTTTCTTAATTTTGCTGAAATTCAATAAAACAATCACCTGCCTTCTCTCTAAATTTCGTTCGAAGATGGCACTCTTTTATCATTTTTAGCAAATAAACTTTCATTTAATGATACAAAAAAAAATGATGATTTTACTAGAGCTCATTAATAGCAATCGAAAAGATTCTCATATGGCAGAGCTCTAACATTATGTATCACTATTTTGTTTTGGATGTATATTTTTGTTTGAAATTTTAAAAACGTATAGAGAATTGTAAGACGTTTCGAATGACGTATCACTCAACCCCCCATACTATTTAAAAAATTATTTCAAAATGGCGTCGGGCCGCCATTTTGAAAGAGACATTTTTTTTGGCATCAGAAAGTAGCTTATGAACTGCCATTCCTCCAAAAAAAATTCATGCGAAAATTCCAATCCGTTAAAAAGTTAACTGGGGGGTTACTTTATGGACACACTGTATAAGGAAGACTCGAGGCAACAAAATCTATAGATTTGGTTGAATTATAATCGTTTGAGCCTCAACGTGAGTCAAACAAAATGTGTATCGTTTTTGATATATGAATCTGAACAACCTCTCTTCAATTATCTAACAATACACGATTGTAATAACGCAAACAAGTGCACTTGCCCAACTATAGAAAAAACATAAAATATGACATATCTCTATATTATACTAGATCAGCATCTACGGTGGGATGATCACGTGATATACGTAATAAAAAGGCTCAGACAACTGATCCATATAATTTATAGTAAGGTAAGCTCGAGTAAGTGTGAATTTGGGGCAAGTGTGAGTTTGCTCGCTATCTTCGCTAAACCGGGCGACAGCCCAATGCCATCTATTAACGAATAGCCTACACTCATAATGAATCCATAACCATCATATAAAATACAAAAGAGATCTTGTGAAATCCAAATATTTTCCCAAATTTTCTAATGTACAATTCATGAACACGAACGAGTATAACGAGTTTATTTCAAGCTTTGAGTGTATTGTTAAAATCTAAGGTAAGAATCCATTTTATACACTTTTCTTCTGCCTAAACAATGAATCTGACTATAGATTGCCGTTTTTTCATGAAGTTGTTTTTTTACATTTTTCCATTGCATGTCACACTTACCCCAAAACTAAATGTTATTGGGGATAGTGTGACGTATCTGTCGGGGTAAGTGGGAACCTGGTTCATTTGGCCAATCTAAACAGTAATATTTTTTCAGCTATTGTACGAAATTATATACGAAAATCTCAGAGAGCCAAAAAATATACCTGGCCAGATGTAGAAGACATTGATACACTTTCTGAGGATGAAATAACATATGTCCTTCCATCACCACTCGTCAGAAGATGGGGATCAATGAAATTCTACCTGTAAATTTTTCTTTTCAACAAATGTCCACTTTCACGATTATTTTTTGTTTTTTTTTTCAATGGGACATTTTAAATTCAATATTAAAAAGTTCCTAACTATGTTTTGAATAAAGATATCTCGAAACAAATAAATTGTGGTGAAAGTTCTTTTACTGTTTACTCACACCTGCCCCAAAGAGAGATTTACGTGCATTAATATCTTTAAATTTGGCCAGAATCACACTTGTCCCAAACTTCCGGGGAAGTGTGACCTATGGAGATGTATTTCTGAATATATAAATAAAATTCATAGAATACGTTTTTCAACAGTTTTCTGTGGCGTATTACAAAGACTGACCTTCGAAGTAAATACCTGCAAAAGTTCATTGTTATATTAGTTCAGGTTCATCAGATGGACTAAATTCAATACGAACTAATGAAAATCACGGTCACATTTACCCGAGCTTACTATATCAGAGATATTCTGAACAAAAAAAATCTTTTACTATTATACAACTCCCTGGTTGAATCGGTCATTAGGTATTGCATAACAGGTTGGGGAGTTCTGTATGATCATTCGTTAAGGAAACTGCAATTTTCTGACTGAAGATAAACCATCACTTGATGATAACATATCTCGTTCTTGTTGAGAAGTACCCTTGTTACTCACCTCGTTCTTCTTACCGCATCTTCTTTGCTATAATTATTATTTTCGAAATCTTCAATCGCTTCTATTTAGAGTATATTCATTATTATCATTGAAGTCTGTCACCTACCGCTAAATTTGATGAATCATATAAACCACTCCAAACTCATTACAAAACCACGGCATAAGCATTCTGAATGCTTAGGTGGTTGTAGGTACGTTATTTGGAAGTTGATCATATACTTGAAAATTAAACTATGTTAATTCTGTAAATTATAGTATGCGAATAATTGAAATATATATTGTTGTCGAGCAGCTTCATATTGGTGGAATTCTAAGAGTGGATGCTTGACCGTCATCAAGGTTTGGCAATCTTAACATAAGAGGATGTTGAGTTCGTATGAGCTAGTCTAAGTTGTTTTATTATGACTTGATCTCTTCTCGTCAGCCCTTGTGGAAGTCTTATGGCTACCGTATCAGGTTTGATATCTTTCAATTTCGATTTTTTATTTGTCCAATCTTGTTACCATGTTTTCAATTTTGGGTCCTTTGTAAAATTTCTTGTACCATTCTTACTCACATCAATATCATTTTCAGTTGCAGCTCTTGCTGCAGAATCTGCTGTCTTATTTCCGTCAATTCCTATATTCACTAGGAACCCAAACGAATACGGTTTTTCCTTCAGACTGTCGGTGAATTATCAGTGCTATGATTTTTTGTTCAAGCGGATGTTTACTGAAAGAGTTTGCCTTTGCCAGGATTGAACTCAGTGAGTCTGAGCAATGGATGTATGAGTTGAAATTATAAGAGTGCATGTATAGTTTTGCTCGCCAGATTGCATATAATTGAGCTATGAATACACTTGCTTGATTTGCTCAAGTCAAAAAGTGGGATGATTCCAAACATTCGAAAGTACTTCCAGTTTCTTGCTCAGTCTCCGAACCATCCATACTATATGGCTATTCAGGTAAGATTCAATTATTCGTCTGAAATCATTGCTATTCACTACTGGATTGCTTCCAGTCGTATACCTGTTGGGCAAGAAATACTGGGGCGTCTTCCATATTTGGAATTTCTTCCTCTATAAACATAAGTAAGAAATAATGGTGTGACGGTTGGTTCCAAATCCTGATTCCGTATGCTACTAGTAGTTGATTTCTTCTGTAATGAAGTGGCACTATCCCTGTTTCACAATAAAGTGATCTAAGTGGACTAGTCCGGTAGGCACCTGAAGCCAGTCGTAATCCGGTACAGAGGATTGAATCTTAAACTCTGAGAGTAGAAGGATAGGCTGCACCGTATATGGTACAACCGTAGTCCATATTAGACATTACCAGAGTTATATACAGTGTGGTCCAACAAAAACTTAACACCTCGATTTTCCGGCTTTAAAATGAAAATGTGGAAAATCGCTCGGACCCGTCAATTTCTAATACGAGGGGGAACAACTTTTCCGCTGTTTTCATCCCCGTATCTTCAACCACCTAACGGGGGTGAGCACAACCCCTTGATTTTGAATAGGGATGCGGGGTGTTGCGATACCTCATTTTGAAGATCTCATCGTGTACTATCTGACCGTAAAATTTCGCTCCAAAATATCCATCGATAACGAAAGGACAGGTAAAGTAGTGGAAGAGTACGTACTTTTGTGATTACTTTATTATATGCTCGAAATGGGCACCATCCACTTCCATGCAGTAATATAAGTTTTGCTGAAAACGTTCACGTACATTACTCAAGATTTCTGGTGTAATTTGACGGCATTCATTAATGATCCGAGTTCGCAAATCATCCAGTGACTCAGGCTGGATAGCGTAAATCTTGGATTTCAGGTGACCCCATAGAAAAAAGTCCAGTGGAGCCAGATCAGGTGATCTGGGTGGCCACTCAATATGTCCCCTTCTTCCAATCCTGGCGTGAGGAAAATTGTCATCTAAGAACTGAGGCACCGGTTGAACAAAGTGAGGTGGTGCGCCATCTTGTTGGAAAATGATCGTTTGATGGTCTTCTGCATTCTCCAATACTTGCACGAGGGCTGGATAAATAGCGTTCTCCAATAGATCGAGATAAATTTGGCCTGTGAGATTACCGGGTATAAAAAAAGGGCCGATTATGTGATTTCCATATATACCCGCCCAAACATTTAATTTTTGGGGGCGCTGTGTATATACCTCACGAAATAATCTTGGATTTTCATCTGACCAATACCGACAGTTATGCCGGTTTACAATGCCGTTAAGGTAAAATGAACACTCGTCCGAAAAACAGATATCGAACATGTAGTTTTGATTGCCGTTAATTAGTTCACTGATCACTTCACAGAACTGGAGTCGGCGATCGGGATCATCCTCATTCAGTTCCTGAACCAATCGTATCTTGTAAGGATGGAATTTATGTTGTTTCAGGATTCTCATGATTGTTGTGCGTGAAACACCAGTACTAAAGGTCGGATCCATTACTATATGACCTAAGACAGCCACGTCCCTCGCTTCGTCTCTTTCATGCACCCTCTTTTTGTTTCCAACTGAACCAGTAGCGTCAAATTTGGCAACCAGTTGCACAACGTAAGCAGCGGATACATTTTTTCCAGGATGTCGTTCGTTAAATAAAGCCGCTGTTGTGCGCGCAGAGTCGTTATTTCGGAAAAATAATTTTATCATTTCCACCCTTTCTTCTACGGAATACACCATTTTAATTCCACTACCAATTTACAATCGCTTTGACACACTTGTACCGTTCTTAAACATTCACGATAGACTAAGGTACAAAAACAAGGTCCGTCTACTTTATTGGACAAAAAATTAACGACTCAATACCTTTGAAATGCGTCGGATACGAATACTATTCTCGAGATAAATTCCATATTGCCTCTTTCACTATTTTCGCTGTTATTTCATTATCGATGGATATTTTGAAGTGAAATTTTACGGTCAGATAGTACACGATGAGATCTTCAAAATGAGGTATCGCAACACCCCGCATCCCTATTCAAAATCAAGGGGTTGTGCTCACCCCCGTTAGGGGGTTGAAGTTACGAGGATGAAAACAGCGGAAAAGTAGTTCCCCCCCGTATCAGAAATTGACGGGTCCGAGCGATTTTCCACATTTTCATTTTAAAGCCGGAAAATCGAGGTGTTAAGTTTTTGTTGGACCACACTGGATAGTTGCACTGCGATGTCTCAGTTACTTCCCCATTTGATCTCAGATACTGCTCGCAAGGGGTTTAAGACTTTTTTGTATCTCACAGCTAGGTCATTGATGTGAGGTTTTCAATGCAGTTTTCTATCTAGAATGAAACCATGAAATTTGATCGTTTCTACAAATTTAATGTCTTGAATTCAATTCAGGATCATTATGTATATTAGGAAGGAGGAAGAAGTGAATACATTCAGTTTCAGAGGTGGAGAATTTGAAACCAAGAACATTGGCCTTATCCTCACATTCATCGATTGTGTCTTGAAGTGTTTGTTCTAAAGTTTGTATGGATGATGAGAAAAGAAAACTGCCATGTAATCAACATACAAGTTTATTCTTCCATTTGGTTAATTTTTTTGATGATATTGTTCATTGCTATCGAGACTAGAGTGACGCTGAATGTTAATCTTCGAGGGACTCTCGTTGAATAGAAATAGTAATTCCATTTCTGATGGCAAATTTCTGATTATGGAGAAATTCTTTGATGAATATTGGTAATTTTCCTCTGATTCCCCATTCGTGTAACGATTTGAGAATATTATAACGCCGAGTAGAAATTATGGAATTGAAAACATGAAGTAATGGATCCTTTATCCAATCACCACCAGCCTTGATGATATTAGGTGAAATTCCGTCTACTCCAGCAGCTTTTTAAGGATTAATTTTCTTCATTGCATATCAAAAATTCTCAACTGTATTTGATTTAATAGCAAAAAAAATCTAAATTATAAGACACTTTCATTGTAGATACAACGCAAAGTATATATACAATTATTCACCTTAAAACCTATCAACAAAGCACCAAAAATAGACTAATCTTTTATATTGTTCACAATTTTATATTTTTTGCTAATTGCCATCACTACACCTCCTGTAGTTCTACCTGCCTATTCTAGATTTCCAACAGGTCTTACCACACTGAGGAGATCAATATCTACTGATTCTGCATCTAGAACTCTACTCTGCAACCAAGTTTCGACAGCGATAAACATATAGTAATCAATAAAGAACTCCTAAAAAATTCATTACAGTTATTATTAAAACCTCGACAGTTCTGGAAAAACACGCTAAGACATAACATACGTTAACATGAAGAGGTCTTGATACGAAAATGTATTCTTGAAAGGTGATATTTGCCTAGAACCGTTTAGTGTAGTACTAATATCCTACGAAGGAATATAAGACCAGGATAAAACAAATGTAAGTAAGCAGTTGTATAGAATAGAATAGAAAATTGAAATATCGATACTTTCAATGAAAAAAAGAGGGAGTTCAAATAAAAATAAATAAATCACTACAGATGCATTTCAACCAATACCTATTAAAAATGTGCACCTAAAACTATCACAAAAATGGTATAGTTTTTTTTTTCTTTAGTCCAAGGCTAGTTCATGTCGGTTGCTTCCTTCATCATCATCCGTACATTGTTACCATAAATGAAAAATATTTTGTCATTCTTGGTCCATGCAGAATAATTATCATACTTTTGTTTTGGAGCTCTCAACAGGTTTTGGTTAGGCTCTTGTGTAATTAGATACCTGATATTTTTCTTCGTGTCTTTCAATCAATGAAGTAAACTCAACAGTAACTGTTCTAGGTTTTTCTCCATTTTGAATCAATCTCCTAATTCTGAACATATTATATATTTCCCAGAGGAAACATTTCACCTACATCACATCATTGATCATGCATATAACTCTAGAGAGTACGTTTTCGTTATTTACTTCTTTGGTACCCATCATTGTCAAAGGCTTCGATCTAGACTTCTGGTCAGCTAACTCTTATTTACTTTCCTATTCCTGTTTTATTCAATATCAGTTTCAATTGCTCAATAAATCTTTAATAGTTGTAATTATTTTTTGACTGATGTAATATGAATATTTAAGTGTTGTTTAATAATGTGATTTGTTTAAGATTGTTGATATACTGCCTCTTATTACCTTATCAAGTTGAGAATAGTGATCTCTATTAACAGAGTTGAACAATTAGAGTAAGTTAGTTTTGTTAACCTTAGGGTGAATTTTGCAACGAATCCATTTCCAGCCTGTGGAGGTTATGAAACTGTACAACAACTAAGGTATGCAGGAAACGATGAATAAATCATGGTAGAAAAGAAATCTGAATCATAAATTCTGTGAGGTGTGATTCTTATTTCTTTCCGCTTGGTCGTATCAGACGTGGCGAAACGCACATATAAAGTTAGCTTTTATTGTTTCAGACAGCTAACGTAGAGTTTGATCCAGATCTGACTATTCGACCTCTAATATTTCATCTTCCTCATGTAACAGGAGATATAGTCCTGAAATATAACTTTTGGAAGTCAAAGTCCTTTTTTAAAAACTAACTTTATTGACAAAAATACGTCTGAACAGTACAAGACCTAAATTATGACTGACTAATAAATTAGATGTTCTTATAAAGATGAAAATGCTTGCGCATCAGTTTCCTGGAATCGCGAGATTGTGCCTCAGCATAGTCAGCGGTTCACACGGGAATGGGTGATATAATTTCTGTTTCAGTAGAGTACTCTTCTCACCGGCATTTCCTCTTCAGGTTTTGCTCTGCTCGTGTATATGTTTTTGATCCCCCAGTTTGATTCCACGAGTAGGATATCATTACAGTCCATCTCAGCAGTTTTTCCTAACTATGGCAAGGTCTGAATTTGACCAGGTTCGGAGAGTATCGTTATTGATTCCTCGACCGAGAAGCAATTCATTCTATTAACATGATTGCTTGCCCCCCCAGAATGTCGGATATTTGTCGAGGTATACTTCTAGCTACTTACTGATCCTATTGAGCACAAATCTCTGCCATACTAACATTCATACTTATTGTGTGTATTTCTTCCTGTTACTTACCAAAAAAGTCACATAACACTATTGAGTTCGAATCAGAAGTATCCCTGCCTTTTAGTAGATTTTGTTCTTCGAATAGAAGAGTTCATTATCACCTACCTAATATGTTATAATTCGAGATACCATGAAAAAATCGATATTGCTCCAGTTATAATCAATCATAATGGAAATATCAATTTCCCTTGATATTCAAATATTTTTTGTCTATATCTCTGCGCATATTTTATCACGCTGTTATCCGTTTGTACCTCCGTATTGAAATTCTTAAATGTCTGTGTGCTCTATAAGGAAGAAGATGGCTACGAACAGTAAGGCTGAATTTTTCAATACTACTGAAAGCTCAACCACGCGATAATTTTGCCCTTAGCAGGTACAGTTATTTGTTCTTATTACTTTTCTCTGCACATTGAACTTCTTCATTGCCGATATTTCGTTCTGTTTACGTAGCGTTGAAAGTATTCTTGTTTCTACATTCCTATTTTCCCATCAAAATCTATTTGTGCATTTAAGATTTATTGAAACTAGATTTGTATGTTGTTATTGTCAATCAATAAGAATTAATGTGTTGAGATAGCTGGAATCTTCGGGAATTCGTTGTTTTCCTGAGATTATTGCTGATTTTAGTTTGAATTTTTACGAATCAATTGATTACTATGGGCTGTTTATAGGATTTCAACCTTTAAAATTCTGAAAATGAAATAATATGAAATAAAAGAGATACATAGTTTATGAGGCATTAATTTGAGGAAAATTCGAAAAGTGTGCCAGAGAGTCAAACAAATAATTTCCACATAGTCGAACAACAACTTTCCTTCTGCGAATGAAAGGAATTGATAAGGTGACGATACACCCATTACTGACCACAAAACCCAGACAGCACTAGATATTCCATGAATAATCCTAGAACATTTTTTTTGTAATATTGAAATATTCCAGGAATATATTAGGATATTCTAGAATATTGGAGGAATATCCCCTGAATATGCTTAGGGGAATTCCTCAGATAATCATAGAATATCCCCAAGAAAATATTCTATGAATATCTACAATATTTCCGGGATATTCCACGGATATTCCATACAAAATATTTCTATAATATTACCAATGAATATCCACAAAATATTTGGAATATTCCAAGAATATCCAAGGAATATACATGAAGAACAATTATAGATTATTCTTACGGAATAATCAATGAGTATTCTTTGAATATATGATATGATCCAGGAATATTATTACTGTAATATTCCCGGAGTTTTTATTCAATGGGTACAACCCTCAAATTGTAGAGCAACCATAGACATACGTTCAAGACTGTTGGTCATCAGTACGGTGAATCCAAGTGCTAAGATGTGCAACACTTATGACTTCGCAAAAAGTATTATACATCTCTACACCGAACTGCGATAAACTTGTTATTACTTTAATTTGTTTCTTTGAATAATACACATGAGTTCGCTTTTGATGTTTAATCATGAATGAATCGATATTGTTAATAAACATTATTATTAGTATTATTATCACATATACCATGGGAGAGAAAAAAAATATGAGCAGCTATTATTTTTTTCCCTAAAACTATAACCATAATATTTTTAATCTAATTCTTCTGTACTTCAACGAAATGATTATTTTCTAAATCTAATTTAACATTTGGTAAATTATTCTCTACAATAGTAAAAGGACCTTTGAAAAGAGCTTCTAACTTACATCATTACATTTCAACATTACTCTATCTCCTACTTGATAACCGAATGGTTTTGATTTTATATCTTACCTATTTTTCTTTTAGCTTTTTATTCCACTAGATTGTAATTGGCATCATTACATGCTGTTTGTAGTCTATATTTTAACTCCAATGGATAGTTTCCGAAATTGTGAAAAGCATCAATTGTATCGTATAAGTTCGATGGTAATCGTACAGGTTTTCCGAAATTAACTTCATATGGTGTATATTTGGTTTCAGTGTGTACCTACTGTATTGTTGTGTGCAAAACACCAAAACTAAACCCATCAACTCCATAAATGTGGGTGGTTTGAAACCCTAATTCTCAAATAATTTCCCAATCTCTTATGCGTATTTTCAAGCGTATAGTTTCGGAATGGGAAGCTGTTCAATTCAATTGTTTGATATTCAAAAGTTCACAAGACTCAGATATAGTAGAATTTCGGAATATCAGATCCCTTGTCTGTAAAGAATTAATTTGGAATACCATATAGCAAAATGGATTCCGCAACAGTTAATGCCTCATTATCAGGAATTGGGTAAGCTTCTACAAACTTTGTCAGCTCACACTGTAAAGTGAGGATATAATGGTTATTGTCAGAATCTTCTTGTAATGGACCAACAAGATCTAAAAGTATTTTTTGAAAACTGGAAGACGCTGTTGATGTTATTGTCATTGGTTCTGTGTTAGGTTTGGAGTGTTTGTAACGTTGACAATCGTCACACCTTTTAACAAAGTTTTCAACATTTTTATGTAACTGACCAGAAGTAGTTTTTCTTTTTGTTATTGTACATTTGGTTTATCCCTGCATCCTTCACTATCGATATTTTGACTCATGAATTTTGAACTTTTGTGCGGTATTTCAATACTTCCTTTAAAATTTGTGCGCACTTTTCATTTTTCAAAATTATAATTTCCAGAGTATCATATTCTTCACAAATAATGTTAAGATCACTCAACGTTGTACCTAAGTCAATCATCGATCGAGTATCCTGACAGAAGTAAATGATTCGCAAATTAAAATTACATATAGATTTTCTAACAACGAATTAATTTTCAGTCCTAGCAATTTATTGAAATCGATAATAGAAACGGGACATAGCTGATACGAGTCTCTGTGACGTTTCAGTAATTCTATAACTCAAGGGTGATCAATCCTTCATTCCTTGTGGTATCTTGTCATTTGATGTGAAAGCTGTGCAGGGCCTGTACATGATTCCAATTCGATTTGAAAATATCCTTGAGATAAATCAGGATGAGAAAAGTACATTTCGCCAGAGAGTGAATCTAAAGTTTCAGTAATATTCGGTAAAGGAAATCTATCAACTTCAAGTTATTTATTCAAAAGCCTATAATCTATCACAACTCGCCATTTTTATTTCCGCTTTCATCGGGTTTCTTATGAACCATAGGCAGTAATGCTGACCACTGTGATTTAGTCTCTTCATTATACCATCTGATAACATTTGATCCATTTGTCTATGAATTTCTTCCTTTTGAGCATGCGGTAAATAATAAGGTTTGACATACGCAGGTTTCGAAGAATTTTTGAAATGTATCTTTTGTTCATGAATATTAGTGACCGTTGAACGATCATTGTCTAGGTGAAAAATTTCAGAGTATTTTGCACACATTTTTTCGATTGACTGCCTTTTCAAATGATTAGTATTGATTAATTTCAATAGATGATCAACTCGATTAACCGAATTGGTTTTAGTATCATTGAATTGATAAAGTTCATATTCATCAATTTGTTCATGACGAATATGAGAAATTTTACAGGTATCATATTATTTTCATCTGGTCTAGCTAGACATCCAGCTACAAAAACACCTTCACATAATTCGCTAGGTAAAACTAAATCGAATACTTTCCAATATAATATTATTCCATAAACTGAAGTTGAAAATATTTTATATGTAAAAGATTCCATATGGAACATTTCCTTTGGATAATCTTTTCAGGGTATATGCAAAGAAATAGAATTGGTAATAAAAAACAGTAATCGTACTGAAGGAGACACACATTTTCCTATAGCTCTGCGAGGTGTCAACTCCCACCCTGTTCTTTCGAACAATAAAAAAGTAGATATAACAGAAATGATGGCTCAACTTCCTGAAGAAGAGAGGGAATTTTATAAAAAAATAATTTCTTTGTCAACGACGAATTCGGGAAAACTAACGTCCTCATCAAAGAAGAAAACCAGTTGCACATTAGCGTTTAATTTGTTTCTATTATAAAATGAAATAGAATCATTATTTACTACTGAATGTCCAGCCACATTTGAGAAGTCATTGATTTCTTCCGGTCTACATAGTTCCATTGGCAGTCTACCAATCACTGAGGATGATTTTGTAGTGACACCCCAATCAGATTTCTCCATGTCTTTTTGGAGTTGTTTTTGTTTAGAACAAATTTTATGTATGCTGTTTTTCCTGTTTACTGCTTCATTGACGTAGTTGCGTAAGGTTACATAGTAATATCTCACTGCAGGAGATTTCATCATCAATTTGATATTATATATTATATATGGACAGGTTTTATGTTTTCTGTTCACCGTGCAAATAGAAGCGTATTTATCAAAAAGCATTATGATGCATTCGTTGAGAAAAGTTACTTTGGAATAGATATCTTGCAATGTCACAATATCACCCCATGGTAAGTTATCAGCATCATGTGTTTTGAAGTTCATGATTGAAATTCCTAAAATCTCTATAAAAAATCAAGTAATTATGAATATCTTCTCCTTTGAAGTCAATATCGCAATATACCATCAAGTGATCAGTTATACAATTCATATCAAGTGTATTAGAATTTTCTACCATTACATCCTTACTGATGCAGATAACATCGATCAGAGTTTCAGAAGTTGTTGTTATCCGAGTAGAATTTTTTACCATTTGACACATATCGGAACTAGAAACTAGAGCAAAAAATAATTGAGTGTCGCGAGAGCCACAGTTCAATAAATTAATATCGGTATCACCAACTAACACCACCAAAGATGTTTCCAAATACAGCTGTTTCAGTACTTCACCTAACTCCTGCATACAGTCCTCTACATTGGTTCCTGGTGGGCGATAAACAACTCCACAGGCTACTTTCTATTTATTTATATTGACAATGATCCACAAATGCTCTAATGGAAAAAAAAAATCAAAATTAGGGTTTGTAGCATAATATAGAGTTGAACATAGCAACGAGAAGTGAGCTATGGGGGGATTGAGAAATGTTGTGGAATCAGTTGTTATTTTGGAGTTGAAAAATAAAGAGATACAAAAGTTACTCGCACATTCATTACATGGTGTCAGATGTAAACTACTAAAAAGTAAAATATGATGAATTAAGAACAGGAAACAGTTCTCAGAACTGAAATTGAAGAATTACGCCAAATGTTGTCCCAGCAGCAGATTCAAACAGTGGTGAATACAGTACCGTCGCCAGAAGTATTTTCACTAGAGAAAGATGAGTGGCACGGTTGGATCATTCATTATGAAAGATATCGTTCCGCAACAAGAATTGATTCATCAAGCGAGAAGTCGCAAATTAACAATCTACTCCTTTATATGGGTCCGAAAGTTACGAGACTACTTGATACCCTTAAAAAGAAAGAAGAAAATTTCGAAACGTACAGAGAAGTCAAAGAATTCTTCACTAAACATTTCTGTGGATCCAAAAATTTGATATACGCACGAGCAACAATATGGTGGCCCAGAATGTCACAGCAAATCAAAAATATGATCAAGTCTGTGAAATTTGTTTGAAGAATCAGACTCCGACTATTGAACCTTTAATCGCGCCAGAAATTCCATCAAGACCATGGTCAGTATTAGCAGTGGATTTAGCTCAATATAAAGGAGTCCATTATTTGGTTGTTCAAGATTATTATTCAAAATTTCCAGAAATAAAAGAATTGAAACAGATCAAGTCCTCCAGTGTAGTAAATGCTCTGAAAGAGATATTTTCCCGTCACGGAATTCCTGATGTAATCAGATCGGACAATGGAACTCAATTTTCTGGTTATGATTTCATCCAATTTTCCAAAGAATATGGATTCAAGTGGCATTCATCGAGTCCTGAGTATCCACAATCCAATGGACAAGCTGAATCGGCTGTTGAGCTTTTAAAACGAATTCTGAAGAAAAATTCCAACGACATTTTCATGGCTTTACTGTCATATCGAAACACGGAGATGCCATGTGGTGCATCTCCTGCTCAAATATTGTATGGAAGGAATCTAAAGGATCGCCTTCCTGTTCTGAACGAAAAGCTCATACCTGTTCTACCGAATCATGATGAAATTAAACGTAGAATGACTCAAGAAAAAGAAAATCAGAAAATAAATTTTGATATAAGACACAAGACGAGAGAAAACAAAGAACTCTTTGAAGGAGATAGAGTATGGATTATAAACATGGAGCGAGAAGGTATGATTCAGAGAAAGTCAAGAGTATCCGAGATCTTACTACGTGAGAACAGAAGATGATGAAATAGTCAGACGGAATCGCCAACATCTACAAGCGTTACCAGAGAAAGAGCCCACGGCAGAAAAACGTGTTGAACAGCAAAGAGTATGGAATACCAGACCGTGGAGAATGAATAGAAGATTACCTGAACATTTCCATGATTTTATACTCCATTGAAACATTTTTAATTTCAATTTGACATTTCGATTTTTATTCTTTTGATTTTTATTATTTGACACATTTGTCATTTATACGTTTTACAAGTTATCATACAAGGGTTCGAAGAATAGTTGAAAAGGGAGATGTAGCATAATATAGAGTTGAACATAGCAACGAGAAGTGAGCTATGGGGGGATTGAGAAATGTTGTGGAATCAGTTGTTATTTTGGAGTTGAAAAATAAAGAGATACAAAAGTTACTCGCACATTCATTACAGGGTTCAACCCTTGGAAGGTGAAATGAAGGTTGCTAATTTTCCTGTGTTTGGATTTTACCGCGTTTTTATTCATGGATGTTCATTTTTCTATATGGCGCTTATCCTGGTCATCACTTTGTATTTGGAAAAATTAATGGAGTATTTTTCACTTAATGGTGAGATTCTCTTCACACCTTATAACTCGTCACAAAGGGTAATAAGTTCTTGTTGCTGGTTGAGGGTTACATCGGCATCATATGAAATTTTCACGTTATATTATATTTCATGTAGTTCATTTTCATTCATTCGGTTTTCGGTTACAGCACGTCTCTCGATCAGAATCTCACTTTAATATGTCTTATTTTTTCCCAACGTTGTTGACCTAACCAGTGAGTAGATATTTTTGAGGTATAGTTTTGAAGGATTCACTGATTTTATTGTATACACCTTCTGAACGTCTCTTCAACTCGTAGTGAATTGCGGTGCCGGTTTCTGAATTTTGAATTCGGGTATTCGCAACTTGGTGTCAAGAAGAAGATGGTTTTCACATTTCAAATTTGTCACGGCTGCAAAAGAAGTATCCTTTGCATCATTCTGCGTGACAAGAAGATTTCTTATATAAGACACGTTATGTGCTTTTACAATCTGTTGTTATATCACGTGACATCTAGAACTACCGGTACCGGAAGAAACTTTCTGGAAATTTGGTTGAAATCTATGACCACACACGATTCTATGGGAATCAGACAAACAAAAACTGTTGGTGATGGCTCAAATCTCTTAGGCGCCCCATACACCATACAATAATATTCCACAATATTTTCATTGTTTTATAATATTTAATTTTCCGTTTATTTCATTAATATCCACTCAATAAAATTGACGAACCATTCGCATCAATACTTTCTTACGAGCAACATGTCTAACAACGGAGTTTCTGGCGAAAGCCATGATTGTGATTTTTTTGAACGAACAAAAGAAAACGAATACGGATTACAGAATGGTTAAAAAGAAAGCCAGTCTACACTCACGGAAGGCTTCCAAAGTAGTCTCAACTGATGAAAACGATTTGAAAATAATATAGTTCCAAGTTCGGATCTAGAGATCCCGGTTTCGAGCTGCAGTCAGAGCTGGTATTTTTTTACTTCAACTTCACCGAATAAATTGCAAAAATCTTGTGGCTTGATTGGGGTGGGTCCTGCACGATTCACTGTTTGTTCAGTGCTGCTCCTCAGGTGGCGTATGAAGTTAGTAACACAGCCTACCCAGAACACATAGTGGTTAATGATCTTAGCAATCGATGCCACTATAAAGGCCAAAAAAAAAAGATTGTATATTGCAAAGTTTGAAGAATTGTTACAATTAGTAAACCCTTTGATACAGAAAAAGAACACAGTTATGAGGGAAGTGATTTCAAGTTATTAACGATTATCTATAATTTTCAGTTAATATTGCACAATATTAAGCCCATACGGTACAAGAAAAAAAATATTTATAAAAAATTGAAGCTTGCTCAAACTTCTATTCAATCATTCCGCAATATTTCAATATACCCCTACACGTTGAATAAAATTATGCAATCATTCAGATTGTGCAATATCATTGAAGGTAATTCAATGATTGATTTTCATCAACTGAGTTGGATTGTAATGAACTATCATTTCAGCAATAGCCAGGCACATCACACTCCAACGATGGCACCAATCAATTGAAATACACGGATAATAGACCCATCTCATTAGGATCATTCTGTATTTAACACATAACTTTAACTGAAGTTTTCAGTTGAGAAAATGATCGGAAATATTCCAACTGTGTTGGTGTGAACAACCTCAATAGTAAAATTATAAACGAAATGTATCCCGCGTTGATAGAACCCTATACACTTTTAATAACTTCATTACTGTGTCCACGGTTACTTTACTATAGACAACACTCAACCTATCCAATATCATTGTCTACTCTGGAATCACTCCATTCAACACTTCACATGATGAACAATTCGAATTCATTTCAACCAACCGTAAATGTCAACTACCTGTCCTTCTTCTCTTACTGTTTGATATATTATATGAGGGATAATAACGATTGGGATTATTATCCAGAAAATAAATAACACCTGAGTGCAAGAAATTCTTGCCAAATCTCATAGCAAAAGACACCAAAATGTCGCATGCAATTTTGCCACTTTCCTAACTCACTTCAGACCATTGAGCTGAAAATCAATTGGTTGCTGACCAGACTATCCACATAAAAATAATTCTTCGGATGTTGGAGTGCAGTTTAGTTTATCGCCAATGTGCCAGATTGCTGGGAACAAAAATGTACTTCGTCTTTGTATTAATATTGAATGCATTGCTCCCTAGTAATTTTAGCGAAATATTTAAAATATTTCACCAAGAAAACGAATCTTATTTTGACGGTAATGCGAAAGATACTGAATGGACTGTATTTCAGAATAGTATTTCAAATTTCAATTCAACATCAAACAACTCAAAAATGAATATTCATAAATGATATTTCCTTACTGTCATCTGCATACAGAAGAAGATTAAACGTTGCAGGGAAAGGAACGAGAGTGGAATAGCTAAAACTATTCAATAAATGAAAATCACCCAAAACAATAAAAATAACGTCAATATCAGTCGACGCGCGTTTCGCCAACAAAATTGGCAACCTCAGGAGCTCAAAAAAGCGTACGCCGTCTGGTTGGGAAAGACCACCTGAATACATGACATTTTCTAAAGTTGTTTTTCCTCATCAAAGAACAAATATATGTCAGATGTAATTCAATGTCCGTAGGGGGAAGTATTTATTTTCTGACAGATATTTGCCGCAAATTTTCTACTTTGTAAGATAGTGTCGAAGGAAAGAGATTTTGCATTGTTTGAAATTAGTTGTTCAATTCAATTGAAATTGTCCGGCACACTTGTTGAGAAATTTCGTCTTTGTTCTCCATTGCGACAGAATTCGGGCCGACCCTATCAGGGTCGAGCTCCAGAAAACGCATTGTGTGGGTTTATGAATTTGCGAAGTGACGAGTCAATTTTACGAATTTTCTCTCAACAACTTGCATTTTCATGCTGTGAAAACTTAATGATTGTTAGTTGATTGACGTTCTTTTGAGTTCTCCATTTCTTGAATTTGATTCATACCACAGGTCCCATATCAATTTTTTTTAGGTGAAATTGAGAAATTGAGTTAATCTCTTTTTTCTACTTTGCGCAGAGGTCCTAAAAAAATTAAACTGTGAGACAGAAACATCAAACGTTCCGACCAGACTGCCATTACTGGTTCTTCAGTATTATTCTGTGGTACGGGACTATCTAGAAGGACTAAGTTAAGACTGGTATCGATTTCAGTGTGCGGCGTTCATGCTATTTTGTTCTTCATTATCCTCCTTCCACAGCACATTTCTCACGAACTCACTCACGAACTTATACTCCCTCTACCATTCAATTTACATTCAGAATCGTCATTTTTCCAACAAAAGCACTACAACAGATGTTTGACAAAAGATTAGGGATGGCATTGACTCGATGAAACATGGTTTCACAAAACTATTTTCTTCTATTTTATTATTTATCCCCATGAAGCTTTTGAAGAACATGCATTTCAAATGGACTAAATATATGCATTTTCAGTGTTTTTATTAGTTTCGCGTGACATTCCCATATGTTCTTCTACTGATCATAAGGAACTCGTGGGATCTACAGCAAATACTTCAATTTTAGCTTCTTCATTAAGTAATCTGGGGTTATTTCTTTTTTTATCATTCACCAAACCAGTTTTGTAAAACTTCGTCATTAAGTCATACACAAACCGTTGATACACGAGTTATGGGACATCAATGACCTAGACGCCCTCTAAATACGCCCACTATACGCCTCCCAGGATCGGATGCTGTATCAGCCCAAATTTGATAAGCGTTTATATAAAAGTGTTTGTATGACGCCTCTCGTCACTCTTTACTTGTTCTTTGTGTTATACCGAATAAAGTAATTTGTCATTTTCAAAGTTTTTTGCATTTTTTAAAAATAGTTTTCGTGAAGCCACGACGAAAACTGGCGCAGTCGGTAGGATTTGTTGAGCGAGATTTTCGAACATCAAAATTTCGTTTCGTATCAACGATTCATCAACAAGGACCCCAAGAAAACGGAAAACTATGGAAAACCTGCCGGAGGAGGACAAGCATCGCCAATTCCGACTAAACGAAGACCAGGGACAACAGACAAGCATCGCTGGAATCCTATTGGCAAAACCTTAGAAGTAAGAAAGCAACAAGAAGACAAAAGAAGAAAGAAACAAAGAAACTTTCGAAGAAAGAAATTAGAAACAAATCAAGAAGAAATGATAGCAATCTACATTTTACTGAAAGTCGAATTTAAGTACATCCCAACTCCAATTCCCGAATTTACCACTCACCCATAAGTGATAGTATTATATTCTGTTTATTTTTCTATTTTCATTCTATTTGCGCGAACAAATTTTATGAATATAGATACCGATTTAGATAATTTAGCAACGCTTTTAGAAACTTCATTTAGAGAAAATTCAAATTCTTTAAATATAATATTGCCTGAAACAAATTACCAACTTTTAAGACTATATATTGATACAATACCGCCATACGAAGGTAACCCGCATACTTTAGGAATATATTTTTAGATAACTGTGAAAATCTAATTACAAATTTTCAACATCAAACAGACCAAACACTAAATAAATATTTACTCAGAGCAATAATTGGAAAACTAACAGACAGAGCACTAAAACTCATTGGTTCTCGCATAGAATTAAAAACTTGGAACGATAATAAAGCCGCATTACAAATAAGCTTCGGAGATCAAAGAAACCTTGATTGTCTTGTTCAAGATTTAATTTCTTCAACCCCGTACAAGAACGAATCACCGTATAATTTTGGAATGAGATGCCAGGATTCGAGAAGCATCATTGTTTCAAAAGTAAATAGTTCTCAAATTTCTGCTCAAGAAAATTTTTTACAAATTACTAACTATGATAATTTAGCATTAAAAACATTTATTAGAAGTCTCTCAGGAAACTTACAAGCCACAATTAGACTTAGGAACCCCGATTCATTAGAAAGAGCTATGTCATTAGTCATAGAAGAAGAAAACTTTTTATATTCACAAAATAAAACTAATAATGTAAATACCCAACATTATGAACCATTTCAACGAATTACCCCAATGAATCAAAAACCAAATTTACAAAAATCTAATACCTCTAACCAGCCTACTCAAAGAATTCAATATCCCACAAATTATCAAAATAATTATAGACCCCCATTTAATAATTTTGTAAGACCTAATTTCCAACCTTTCCAACACCAGTCGAATAGTCAGAGAATTCCTTTTCAAAGATCATTTCCCCTCAATTCACACCTCTAACTTGGAAACTGAATAATAATTTTCCAACGCAAAAACATCAATTTTTCGTAAACCAACAAAATCAAAGAATGAGATACCCACAACAATCTAGTCAATTTAAAAACGATCATAAACCAGAACCTATGGACACATCATCAAATAATACCAGAATTAAACCACAAAATAAATATCATGTAACCGAACTATTTAATCAAGAATTTAATAATCCATAGGACTACGATCCACAAAACTATTATATTGAAAATCCACAAGAGTATGAAAATTTTTGTTACCAACAAGAAAACCATCACATTGATAATACCGATAGTTATCAATACTTCAATAATGAGAATCCTAATGACTTATATTCTCATACCGTTGAGAATTTAGAAACAACAGAAATCATAAATCAAACCGAACATCAGGAAACAGAAAATATAAATTAAAATTTTCAAACAGACGATATTTTACAGGACCAAACATAATAAACTATTTAGTCAAAGCAAACTTACCTTACATTTTTATACCTGAATTGAACGCTAATTTTCTAATAGACACTGGAAGCACTAGAAGCCTAATCAAACCTCAATTAGCTTATAAATTTTACAAAAATTATATTTTCAAAGAGGACTTTAACATCCAAACAGCACACAACATAAGTTATCATGATGAAGTAGTAAACATATCAATTTTCAAACAATTCAAAGTAAATAAAAACATAAATTTTACTTATTTGATTTTAGTAATAAATATGATGGACTTATTGGCATAAACCTTCTAGAACGAATAAAAGCATCAGTAGATCTTAACACAAAACAAATAGTTACACCCCTTGCCAAAATACCCATAATTTATGAATCCGAAAAATACTCTGATCTAAAGAAAAAACTCGAAATAAAAAGTCATGAAATTCTAGTTCCCCCTAGAACCACCATGATAGTTAAACTACCCGTCAATAAAGAAAAAGGTATAGGATTTTTAAAATATCGAAAATTCGAAAATCTAGTAGAATCACCACAAGCACTTGTCAATATTGAAAATCATTTTGCATACACTACCATTACAAACGCACACACTCTTCCAGAATTAGATAATTTCAAAGATGATATTCAAAAAGCAAATTTAAAAAACTTACGAATTGAACATTGTAATTTAGAAGAAAAACACGCAATCAGAAACCTTTGTTTTAAATATAGAGATATTTTTTATAACGATAAAATCCCTTTAACATTCACGAATGAAATTCAACATAAAATACAATTAACAGACGAAAGCCCTATTTTTACAAAAACTTTTCGATACCCGGAAATTCATAAACAAGAAGTAAAAAATCAAATTCACAAAATGCTACAACAAGGTATTATTCAACCATCAACATCCCCTTTCTCAAGCCCCATTTGGATAGTTCCAAAAAAACTAGATGCCTCAGGGAAGGAAAAATGGAGATTGGTAATTGATTATCGAAAACTTAACGAACGCACAATAGACGATAAATACCCTTTACCCAACATAAACGACATTCTAGATAAGTTAGGAAAAGTCAATACTTCACAACATTGGACTTAGCAAACGGTTTTCATCAGATCGAAATGCATCCTGACGATATTCAAAAAACAGCCTTTTCAACTGAGAATGGACACTACGAATACAAACGAATGCCCTTTGGTTTAAAAAACGCACCAAGCACATTTCGGAGAGTTATGGATAATATATTAAGAGGATTACAAAATGAAACATGTTTAGTATACTTAGACGATATAGTAATTTTCAGCACGTCTTTGCAAGAACATATAGAACGATTACAGAATGTTTTTGAAAGATTAAAACAATTTAATTTCAAAGTTCAACTGGACAAGTCAGAATTTTTAAGAAAAGAAACAAACTATTTAGGACATGTTATAACACCCAAAGGAGTAAAACCAAACCCCGATAAAATTGAAGCAATAAAAAAATTCCCGATACCAAAAACACCCAAAGAAATCAAAAGTTTCTGAAGACTTGTAGGATACTATAGGAAATTTATTAAAGATTTCGCAAAAATAACTAAACCTCTTACACTATGTTTAAAGAAATAATCAAAAGTTGTACATGATACAAAATTTATAACAGCATTCAATACATGTAAAAACCTTTTGATTAATGCACCCATTTTACAATATCCAAACTTCCAAAATAAATTTATTCTTAAAACCGATGCCTCAAATATAGCATTAGGAGCTATTTTATCTCAAGGAACAATTGGTTCAGACAAACCAATAGCTTTTGCCTCAAGAACATTAAATGAATCAGAACAAAAGTACCAAAAGTACCATTGAAAAAGAATTACTAGCCATTGTATGGGCATGTAAATATTTTAGACCTTATCTTTTTGGTAGAAAATTTACTATATACACCAACCACCGTCCACTTGTTTGGCTCTTCAAACTCAAAGAACCCAATTCAAAATTAGTACGATGGAGATTAAAGCTAGAAGAATTTGACTATGAAGTAATATATAAAAAAGGCAAATTAAATACCAACGCAGACGCACTATCGCGAATCAAAATGAATGCCATAGAAAACGAATCCACAGACAATAATCCAGGCGACATAGTCGATGAAACAATCGAATTACTTAAAAATTTATCAGAACACTCTATACAAAGTACGAGCAAACCTCAGACTCAAAAAACTATAAAAGTTTTATCAGACGTTCGAATCAAACCATCGAAACAAATTAAAACTCCAACACCCCCAATTGAAGAAGATTCAGATAATACTCAACATAGCAATGCGAATGAGACAACAAACGAAGGAATCAAAATCTATGATGAAATAATAAATAATAAAATTCACCAAATTTTAGTATACCCACATCCATATCCTATCTTGAAAGTAAAACATGAAAATTATGAAAATCACAGAATATATACAGTTAAAATTCCAGAAAAGAATAATGAAGATTTAATACTTGAATTTTTTAGAGACTATACTATTCAAAATAGAACATATTGTATATATTTCCATTCAGAAAACCTTTATAGAAGTTTCAATCGTATATACTTAGATCACTTTTCCGAAAACGGACCAAAAGTTATAAGATGCACAAAAATTGTGAACTCTGTAACAGATAGAGAAGAACAAATTCTACTGACTAAACACCACCATGAAAGTAAATCCAATCATCGCGATATGAAACCAACCGTGACAGACTATATAAATTCATGTGACATTTGTCAAAGAGCAAAATATGCCAGGAAAAACCCTTATGTACCCCTAATGTTAACTGAAACACCATCAAAACCTTTTCAAATCGTTCATATAGATATATTCCAATATGACCAACAAATGTTCTTAACATTAGTAGATGCATTTTCAAAATTTGCCCAAGCAATACCTATAGTAGGAAAAACTGCTATACATATTAGTAATGCTTTAATTAAATATTTTTCATCTTTCGGAATACCAGAAACCCTGATTATAGATAATGGAACAGAATTCAACAACGAAACTGTAAAAGAAATTTTAAATCTACATAAAATAAAAATTCACTTCACCACCCCTAAACACCATGAATCAAATGGAGTAGTTGAAAGATTCCATTCTACCATAATAGAACATTTAAGAATTCTTCAAGAAATATACCCTGAAGAAAAAGATCTTATGGACTATGCAATTATAGGATATAATGAGTCTATACATAGTTCAACGAATTTTAAACCCTTTGAATTAGTTTTTGGACACACAAACTCTCGTGACCCTTATGAATTATTCACACCTACTTCCTTTTTCACAGATTATGCCGAAAATCACAAAAATAAATTAGGACATGTTTATGGAAAAACAAAGAAATTAATTGAATCGAAGAAAGAAAAAGTAATAGAAAAAACTAACACACAAGGAGACACAAATGATGATTATAAAGTAGGACAAACCGTATTTAAACAAAGCCCGCAGAAGAGAAATAAAAAATGGAACAAATTCGTAGGACCTTATACTATATCAAAAATATTAGAAAGAAATAGAGTAGAAATAACAAATAAAAGTAACCCTGATAAAAAAGAAATTGTTCAAATTAAAGAACTTAGGAAGAAACTTCTTATTTCAGACTCATCACCCAAACCAATACGGAAATGACGTCACCAACATTTCACGAACTGAATGACAATCCCGGATTACTACCCTTAAAACTAGGAAACGCTCAGAATAAAATAGATCAATGTTCATTTATTGAAGTCTTTGATATTACAACGGTAATAGAAGAATTTACTATTTTAAAGGAACGACTTGATCAATTAAAATTTGCAATGGACAATGGAACACACAGCACTAACTATAAAACAGAATTTTATAATTCTTATTATTTAACTGAACTGTTAGAAAGAAAAATAATAACGCAAATAAATCAAATTAACCCTTCAATGAAGAGAAAACAAAAACGAGGACTTATCGATGGATTAGGATCAATCATTAGATCAATATCTGGCAACTTAGATCAAAATGATGCAGAAAAATATGATAAAGCAATTGAAATACTTTCTTCAAATCAAAATAAAATGAAAACTCTTGTTCTAGACCAAATCACACTTTTACAGAAATCTATTAATAATTTCAAAAATAATACTGAAACTCTCATACACAATCAAGAACTCTTGAAATTTCGTCTAGAAGCTATTGAAAAATACATACAAATGCAAGAAGTAGACAAACTTGAAACTAACCAATTTTTGATAATACAATTAACTATTTCACAAATCACAACGGCATTTCAAGCAATCTATGGTATTTTAGGAAAAATAGAAATTGCTATAACCTTTTCGAAATTAAATATTTTACATAATTCCATGGCTGAACCAAATGACATATTAAGCGAAGTCGAACAAATAAATAAATATTTAACTAAAAGTAAATTACCTTTTGAACCTAAGTTAGAAAATATTCTATTATTTGAAAAAATTATTGAAATGAAAGCCTATTCAAAACAAAATAAAATTATCTTTATTATTAACATACCGATAGTTGAAATTGAGAATTATAATTACTATCATTTATATTCCCTACCAACTCCTAAAAATAATTCTTTCAAAACTATTATTCCAAAATCCAAGTATCTTATCCTAAATGAACAAAACTATGTACTTTTCGATGTAAAATGCCATGAGATTATAAACGAAGAATTTCTTTGCCAACTGAACAACCCGGATGTAATAACAGAAGATGCCCCATGTGAAATTCAAATGCTTAGATACTCCAAAAAGCTGACAAATTGTAATCAAGTACCTGTTACAATCAGAAGAACAAAAATCTAGAAAATTGAAGAAAACAAATGGATAATAATTACACCAAGTCAAAAAGTCGCTAAACAGATTTGCAAAAATAGTAAAGAATCAATTCCTCTCCAAGGAACTTATATTTTAGAAATTGCCTCGCAATGCCAAGTCAAAATAGATAATACAGTCATGAGAAGTTTTCAAAATCCGACAATTGGATTTGAGCCATTCAGATTTCCAAAATTAAAATTTGAAAGTAACTATTCACAATTAAATTTACAATTTCAAAATATTAAGCCAATCAAACTTGAAGCCATCAACTTGGATGAAATGAAGCACTTTCAAGAAACATTGGAAATCAAGAAAGAAGAAACCAAGAGGATCCTAGATGTACCAATTTATTCAAAATCCATTGATATTTGGACAATAATTTTATATGTCATATTTTTTTATAGCTATCCTGTATGTAGCCTATCGTCTCTACGTCGTTAGATGTCGTCGAGCCATACCGGATGCCCTTTCTGAGGAAGAACCCAAGGTAGCCTTCCGAAATTCCGATATCAACCCCGGAATTTCACTCTAAGGATGGAGGAGTTATGACCTAGACGCCCTCTAAATACGCCCACTATACGCCTCCCAGGATCGGATGCTGTATCAGCCCAAATTTGATAAGCGTTTATATAAAAGTGTTTGTAGGTATGACGCCTCTCGTCACTCTTTACTTGTTCTTTGTGTTATGCCGAATAAAGTAATTTGTCATTTTCAAAGTTTTTTGCATTTTTTAAAAATTGTTTTCGTGAAGCCACGACGAAAACTTACATGCGTTTGGTTTCGATGTTTATGAATAATGAATCGATATTGCTAATCCAAATCGGGTTACAGTTGTTCAACTTAATATACGGAAACTTCTAGCCAAGTTCAAAATGCAGACAAATAATCTCAGATCAAGTGACACAACCTAGATGGGTAATGGGTAGATGGGCATTGTTGCTAAGTCGCAATTTTTTATAGATACAATAAACACGTCCGCTATATGCAAGGCAACGAAATTCCAAAAATACTCTCTTGGATGGAATATATAACACTAAGAAGTCAATTGAAAAGTTCATTGCAGCTTGTTGGGATCATGTGAAAATCGCCAAACGGAGATTTTTCGTTGTCGATGTAGTATGGTCAGTACGGCAACGCTGAATTTGATATTTGACAGAACAACAACAGAACACCTGTGTTTGTTTTCGTGTTTTGCTTATAGGAGTTTTTTTCGTGAATAAAGTTCGAATTCTCAGTTAATCTGTGTTTAACTATCGTTCGTTTTTATTATTAAACAATAGTGAAGCATTGTGAAATATGTAAAAGACCATTTGAAGCTGGAAAACAAAATAATTCATTTCATAGGTAAGCTACCAGTACCATAACTATCGAGAAAGGGAAACCGAATTGAAAAAGAATAAAATGAATGAGTTATGAAAAAATATATCAATTAGAGCATCAGCTGTTGTCAAAATCATGTGGGGATTATTTCATCATAATTTCAGGTTTTCATTCTATATTGGAGTTTCAATATTTCTATTTTATTGAACCTCAATATTTCTGTGAATAACGCACGACACTGCCGGCGAGGGAAAAGGCTATTGTATCTTCTTTTATAATAGGCCTTTCTCTCAGAAGATGTCCCTTACAAAGTTAAAGGCGTGTGCGGCGAGTTACTCATCTAGGTTGTGTTATTTGATCGGAGTCAGTAATATATACCAATAATTTCAAACCAATCAGTGTGAGTTCTCTGATGAGAATTGACGATACAGTTTGGCCTGGATGAACTCCTTCAATCTTAATTGGAGTTTACCGATATTATTTGATTTTGACAGAGTGGGTAGAATTAGGGGTACGTCAACACCTTGTTTTTTAAATCGAATAAGGGAGAGCATGTCATATACAAATCAAACATTCTTCGAATGTTGAGAACGTCGCATAGTCATTTCATATATATAGGGCGAGTTAAAAGAAACAATGGTCACTGGTCTCATGCTAGGAATCGCACGTTAAAAGGTCCTCGTTAATCCATAGCTCGCACAAGTTTCGACTTCTGAGGGCTGTCGTTCGTAGGAGGGTGACAGCTGGTTAACGGAAAAAACAATTTTGAAACAATTTTGAATAGTTTCATAGAAATATGCTTTTTTTTCAATAAATCCCATGTATTTCGAAAAATAAAGAGAAGAAACTTTTCATAAATTTTTGATATAATGTACGATAGGTTTCCGGACTTGTTTGTAGGCTACATATTTTTGAATGTGCGGATTTTATTGATACCTACCATAAATATTCCATGGAATACCGAAATGAGATATTCTTATTGTTGAAAAATATTCAAAGTAGATTAGTGCCATACCTATTCCAAAAATACAATACCTCTTGTTCAAGGTGAATGTCTTTCATTAGAAAGCCTTGTTTAAAAGAAACTAGAGAAAATTGAAATTAATCAGAAGCAGAAACCCTTTCAAGGTTGTGACTAACTCTCCATTATTTGAAAGTTAATTTAATTCAGATGGATAAATATTTTATATATGTGATGTAGAGTTTTTACGAAATAGTTGATATTTTCCTATCAAGTCGACGGAAATCTATGGTATTTGGCATACAATCAACCAATGAATGGTGAAGGTATTATACTTCCCAAAATTCTTCAAGAAAGTTCGTAAAACTGAATATCTACGTTTTGTAAACCTTTATACAATAAACTAATATATTTCATAAAAAATATGAATAAAAAACGTTTTAAAGACAAGCTTCCGTTAAGAAAAAATTATTTCTTCAGCTGTATCACGCTATCCTGACAATAACATTAATTTTCAGCAATTAACCGCATTTTTCCATTAAACTTGGATTGATTCTTTTTACTCGCCTTGTATACTTGAAATTACTATGCGACGTTCTTAACATTGATATGTGTATGTTCTCGCCTATCTGATATCAAAGACAAGGGGTTGACGTACCCCTATTTTCTAACCACCCTGTATGAAATAAAATTATATCAGTAACTCCGATGAAGATTGAGGGAGTTCATGTAGGCTGAATTGAATCTTCATTTCTCATCAGAGAAGTCACAGTGGTTGGTTCGAATTGGCTTTTTTTTGCTAATTCTGTTGTAGATTACAAAACGAATAAGTATAATGGATACGAGATCAAGGTTACATTGTACCATCACTGAGGCATGGTAGGTATTCTGGGAATGGGTAGGAGTTTTGTGAATTCTCAGAATTGTAAAAATTCTGAGCAGAAAGCCTCACTTTTCATCATTGACAACTTGTATTTCGAAAACCAGTCGGCCGATTTTCACGTGCACATGGACACTTTTGCTGAGGAAGTCAAAACTACAACATATCCAAAGTTCAGGAAAGCCATTCTCCACAAGGATGGTGCGGAGTCGTTTATTATAAAAACTGCATAGTATACCTTTAATATATTATTTTGAACAAAGTTACAAAATAAAATTGCAAACATCATTGGTTTCGAAAAGAATTATTGAACACAAAGCCATAAAAAATTAATAGATCTTCCATAAATGTAAGAAAAATTATTTAAATAAACATCAGACATAAAACCAAACTCTTCAATAACATTTACAAACTACTTAATTCCCCACTACCAATATCCAAATATAACTGCTTTGAACTCAAACATTCATCAATTCTTTTCTTTTTATTCCCCACATATACCTTTATATGTTCTGAACACAAAAGTTTGGGGCAGCTATAGCACTTATATTTCATTTTTCGACTATTTTTGTTGCCACAGTAAGAGCAACGTTCATGAACATTTTCAGTATTCTGAACATTCAATACCATATCAAACATTTTTCTCAGTCGTAAAGTTATCATCTTTGGAATATTCTTAGCAAGTGCTCTATGCTCTACGTCGTACATATCATTCAATCAGTTGCAAACCTTATAATGACTTTAAAAATGTCCTTCTCAACATAATTTTTTGATGTACCCTCGCGGAATTGCACTTATATATTTCATATGAAATAATGCCAGCAATATTCAATATTGAGTAGACAATAACTACGGGCCACCGATTAATTGTTCAAGCACAATGATACGCTTCAGACATCTTGTCTACAGTATCTACTCCTTCTTTGGTTCCATTTTAATTTATTATCATTTCAGGCTTGCCAGTCACTTGACCTAAGGAATCGTCTTCATAGTGCATGGTTGAAAGAAGTTTCATCAAAGTCTTTTCAACCTTCAATGCCTTTTGCTCCTGAGAGGTGTGTAATTATATTTTCCGCCCTGTTTCGTACTCTTTTATATCCACGATTTTTCGACATTTTGTAGTTTTATCTTTGCCACGAAAACATGACTTTTTCTACATAAAATATTATGATCTTCCATTTCCACTTTATATTGATCTTCTATTTCTGGTAAACTTTGCTTCATTTTGCACTTCAACTTTATCTGCTTCAAAACTAGCATCAAGTTCATACATTTCTACCTCATCTTGACTATCAACTTCTTCCTAAATCATTTGAAAATATTCTTGTTCTTGTTCATGATTCATGATGGGATCAAAATATACGGTTAGTCACTAAATAGGCAGTGCTAGAAATTGCAGGACTTATCTTTTATTACAGGTAACGTCCGTCCCTGAGTCCAAATTACTGAAACCTATGAAACGACATAGTCGATTCAGAAGTATTTATATGAACTAACACGAATCCGGCCAGATATGAAGCCACTGAACGGCTTATTCTTTCTTTTAACTTTTCAATCCATCACATTGTACTTGGCATCATTACATAATATTCAGATTATATAGGCCACATTTCAACTCCAATGGATAGTTTTCGAAGATGAACAGAGGATCGATTGGATCGATTTAGTTTGATGGTATAAGTACAGGTTTCAGAATAAACTCTGATAGTTCTGATCATCAGAACTGTTGGAAAAAAAAAAGTTGCTGCAACTAATGTGATTGCCGTTCCCATTCTACTGTAATCCTTTGGAGTAATGAAATGAATTTAAGAAAAGCTGCGACAACTCGACGTAAAAACTCGCAAATGATGCATCTGCATAGGAGCTTCCATCCTCAATTATCCGTTCCACGGTTATACTTCCCCATACAAAGGGAAGGCCGTGGACTTTTGAGCTTGGAGTGTCTACATAATAAAATGATACTGGATGTAGCCTGTAGAGTCATCAGTAGTTCAAGGCAGCAACCCATGTCGACGATGAACTCGGTCTCGTATGAAACTCTGTCAACCGAGTTGTTACCCGTTCAGCAAAAAGCCCACGTTGAAGCTGCGGAGAGTGGGGGTCTTCTGCACGCACGTGAAAAAAAGGATGAGATTTTGATTTGGACTGTTTTCAAGAACAATCGTACGTGACACAATGTAATTGAAAATACAAAAAACACATGAAAAACCGTTATAGCGCTCACCTGGTGTCTTCCTGGTTCTCAATCTCTTTCCCGGGAGCTCCCACTGTGATTTTGTTGTGCTGAAATCTTCATTTTTTTTCACCAAACTCTTACATGAAGAGATAATGGATATTTTTTTCAACTCACTTTTAACCGACTAGTCGCAACACACATCTTCGTATTGTACTTGCACAATCTCGTACTTCAAGTTGGCCAACTTCGAATTTGTATGCGTATTCGACCGTTTGAAAAATTAGAATTCATGCGTAGACAAAGACAAAGACCTCGGCTTATCCAGAAACCTGATCTTTGCATTTCTCAGGTTAAGTGGGCTGAAGTCGGATACCGAGGAATTCACAATATCCTGCCTGCCAAGATGGTGTCTTCAACACCCTCGTCAACCGTAGTCGCGTAATGAGTATAGAGGTCCCTGACACTAGATTCAGAGTGTGTCGTAGAGCAGCTGAGACTATAGTGCATTTACTGGCTTGTCCAGCTTATGCGGTCTCAGCCTATATCCACAGGCATAACGAGGTGCTACGCGTGGTGTACTACCATCTACGACACTTATAGGGTATTGACGAGACACCGGTGTTGCCTTATGCTCCGAGGGATATTGAGTCCGTTTTGGATAATTGGAAGTGCCGAATCTATTGAAACTACTCATTCTCCACCCTTAGGAAAATATAAGCCGATATGCCTGATGTAGTCCTCCTGTAAATCCCTAAAATCTATTTACTGTTCGAACTCTTCGTCTTTCATTATTGTTCTTCTGTATATTTCTATGGAATACTCCTACTCCTTCAACTAGATACAAATCATTCGTGTTAGACATAACTACCTACAGTGAGTGGATTCCATTGTTTGAAATGCTTTCATCGGGGTAAACCATTTATTTTAGGATATTACTCAACTTATAATTTTCAGTTTACATTTTCTTCTGCAACATACAATGACCAACAATTTCAAGATTGACTTGATTTATATTTTCATCACTTCTTTAGCTTGGTTGATCACTTTCGATTTCGTTAATACCATTATCTTGTGAAACAATTCATTGAAAGTAAGGCAGGATCGTCATGTAATAAACTTGGTACTACTTGAATGAGTTTATATGAATAAAATACATGCATGAATAATGAACCGATTATGCTTACACGTTACAATAACAGATAAGCAGGTCAATTATTAGGGTTATTCAATTCAATGAAAGAAACTCCTAGCTAAGTTAGAAATGCTTACTCTTCAATAATAATATATACCATCGCAGTGCTCCCACCCTGTATGAAGTTTCAACATAGGCTAATGTACTACTCTACTTTGAAACATGGAATTTTATCACTTTTTGTTTCATAATTCATTGAAGTCTGGGGAAAATCTGATAGATCCTGTTTCACCTATCAAATTATATCATGAAAATAATTTTGCCATTCTCAAGTTGCATTTTCCAAAACATGAGATTCCATGTGACTTCCACGTTTAAAGAAGAGTGATGTTAAGCCATATAATAAAATAGAAGTGATGTATGGCATGTAAAATATATGAAATCTGAATTTATGATGTGCTTCTGGTGATTTACGATGAGGCACCAACTTTGGCGTGAGATGTGGTGGCAACGAAATCTGAATGCTAAGAGGTTAATGTTTGTAACATCCCTGGCTGAAAACAAATTGAACCCTGGATATTTTTCTTGTATGGATTTTAACGAAAAGAAAGAGGTTGTAGAAAATGGACAACAAGCTATTCAAGGTTTCAACAAAGTCATGAAACAAATGAATTAAGACAATATTTTGGTATCAAACAAATTTATTTAAATGAACATATCCACTGTTTCTCAAGAAAATTCATAATTGGATCAGGATGACATTTCAAAGAATTTAATGAAGTGAGGAAAATAATTAATGAAGACAAAATGTCGGTACCAACCGAATTCAAAAAAAGCAATATATCAGCCGTTCCTCAAATCTAACCATATTTGGATTCAAATCAAGAAAATACACCAAAAAATATTGAAGATTCTAATAAATTCAGAAAAGAAATTGTTGAAAATACACCAAAAAATATTGAAGATACTAATAAATTCAGAAAAGAAATCGTTGAAGACAATAGTTTGGTTCCAATGTACTGAAATGAACATCGGCCATTTTTCAAAATAATCCAAATTTGAATTCGGAACAAGAAATTTAAATTGACGTAAATAATAATTATTACAATTATATTGACTAGCTTTTCAAATAAAAAAAATTATACTGTTCGATAACATTGAACCTGTCAACTTGGAAAGAAATTTAAATGCAAGTATTAACAAGCACCTAACGTTACCTCAGACACCAGAAACAAAGGAAAAAAAAAACAAAAAATCGTATTTTGTACCAGGAATTGAGTGGAAAAAACAAAAAAAAAGAGGAAGAAGATAAAGATAAAAAATAAATGGAAAATAAGAGAAAACTAGAATAAAGAAAACAAGAAGAGAAAGCTCAGCAAGAATTGGAAAAGAGAAAGCTTGAGAAAGAGCAGAATGAAAAACATTATAAAAACAGACAACCGATAAAGAAAGGAAAAGATACAGATAATGATCATCGGAAACTCAAAACATTGTCAAAAAATTTGAAATGAGAACTTTCCATATATCCGAAGAAGTTAGAAGAGTTCAAAGAAATTTGTTTTTAGAAACGCAAAATTAACTTCGTTTCTGAATATATTTTGGAACCATCAAATCAAGAAGAAAGTCTAACAGATATACTATTGAGTAAAGCGCTAGATCTAGACAAAAACAGGAAAAGTGAGAAAGGTGTTTGCTTACATAAAGGAATACATGTGACTTAATTGTCAAGTTAAAGTTAAAGTTTATTTTATACTTGTTTTGATTGAATTCTCTGTTTCATTTATTTCAAAAATTTCATTCATGAAACACCCTTACATAATATACACGAATTCTTCAATTAGAGGAGTTCATCGGAATCAAAAGTAAATTAATTTTATCTGATCCAATCGTCTATACTTTTCATCATTTTGGAAGATTGCACCTATATTATTTAAATGCCCATAACAATGGGGCCAATCTTATGCTATTGGTTGACCAATCGGTGCATTATGAAGGCCAATAGCTGGCCAGTTGAATTTGAATAATTCAGATAAAAATTAGACAAATAAAAGTACATATTTTCATTTTTAAGTCGCATTTTTTAAAAATAGAAACATTTCAAAAGGTTCTCAATAATTTCTTCACCCATAACTGAATAAATTAAGATTATAGTTTAATTCTACTATTATTAAGTAGTTGAAGGGCCAATCACTCCTCCTTTTACCGTATCATTCAATTATTAGTTTACTGAATAAACAGATTTTCGACAAAGAAAGTTTGAAAGTTCTGGAATAGAACAGATGTGGTAAATTACCATCATTATTTGATTAGTTCGATTTGTTGAATGTTGTTTCAACATAATTAAAACATTGTGACGATGAAGTTTTTGTTTGTGGCTACGGTGATTGTGCTGACTCCTTGAAAACAGTAAATTTTTCAATTACTGGAGCATGATCACAGAGTTTTATTGTTTGTATTTTCATAATTTTTAATAACTTGTGAAATTTTTGTTTTGAAAAATACTGCATTAAATGTAGTAGAAAAATGTTTCGTATTGAAGTGTATTTTGCAGCATGACAGAAATTATTTATTTTTCTATTCATATGCATAGCGTGTAGCAAAAAACATTTTCATGGTATTTTCAATTTTATATTTATACAGCGTGGAAAAAAATGTGTTTGTTTTTTATTATTTGTTGTTAACAAACGGAATGCATGATATACGCAAATTATTAAATTGATCAAAACAATAAAATTGATGAGTGTATTTCCAATATATCAGCCCTAAAAAGTGAAAATGAATTTCTGAAAGATAAGGTCTTGCAATGGAAAGGTGGAAAACTCCTCAATGTCACAATTTTATGCGGAATTTACCTCTAGAGCCTTAAGAGACAAAAACTTAATATTTTATGGAAGATGAGTCGGCTAATGCTTCCAAAGTTGTTGATGAAATTTCAGTAGAATTAAACCCAACTGTATCTAGTCAGTTCAACAAAAATACCAGACTTGGGAATACAAAGGACGGGAAAACACGAACCCTGAAAGTTGAATTCTGTTCTCGTCAAGACGTTATTACTATCTTGAAAAATAAAAATAAATCATCACTGAAATCCCATCCTAGTGTTCAGATCAAAAATTATTACACTCCTAATCAAAAGGATGAATTACCCAAATTTACCAAGAACTAAATCGACGAAAAGGCAATGGCGAAAACCTCAATCTGAAATTTACGCTTGGCAGGCCAACTCTATATTTCCCGTAGTGATTAATCAAAAGAGAAATCATGAAGAGGAACATTCACCAAACAAATCCTCTTCCAAAATAACCAAAGGAAGTGCATCCCATTCAAAAAACTGAACATAGCATTTTGGAACTGACACGGTTTTATGAACGTTTACAACTTGGTGGATGAGCCCCCCAAATTTGATATTCTTTGTCTCTCTGAAACCTGGCTAACTAATTACATCCCCTCAAAACCCACATCTTTAACGTAATTCAACTACATAACCCCACATGTCATTAAGGTGAAGTCATTAGGTAGACCCAGCGCTGGCTTATGTATTTTTTATAGAAAAAATCTCAGTGTGGATCTCTTATGCAAAAGTAACTTGATTATTAGCTTCCTGTAACTATAAGTTCGTCCTTTTTATGTAGCCTTTATTTTAAACCAACCTTAGATATGGGGCATAGGTACTCTTGATGTATTACAGGTTTTATTGACAGATCTTACTGAAAGATATGTCGATACTATGATCATTGTCGAAGGAGATTTCAATTGTAGAATTTCAGATAACAATATATCTGGTGAAATGATTGAAAATACAAATCTTTATCAAAACAAGCCTTGGCACTACACTCAACTCAAGAGGTAGGCAGGTAATTGATTTCAAGTAGAGTAACTCATTTTCAGTTATGAATGGCAGAACTTTATCATACGGGCGTAGCCCATTTCGGCCCGAAAATGTGAATTACCAGGTAAGATGAATTTTAATGAGCTTGGGTAAATGCCCATTTCGGCCTACAACGATAGGTAAACTAGATACAAAATATCACGTCATAATATTACATACATAAATAACACATACAAAAATAACATTAAAAAACAAATATATCATAGTACAATAATGTCATGTTAAAGAAACTAGACCATATGTTCGTCGACGACCAAAAAGACGATTTTTTATATTTTTATGACTCGATTGTTCCTGAACGAACTAACTTGGTGAGAGATTCGCCTTTTTGCAAATTGTTCCACCCCTCTGTATTTTCAAATGATATTCATTAATAATGTTATTTCATCTAAATGTTATTTATTTAAATTGAATGATATGTGTTGGTATTTCTCTGTGTATAGTTACAGATCTTGTGAACGCATTAAATTTAAAATTCTAATTAGGTACCTAATTACTAGTCCACCGTTAAACCCTCCGGGTCGAAATGGGTACATTTAAAATAGGTACATTTTGTGTTTGGGGCCGAAATGGGCTCTTTTTATGCACGGTACCTGCCATCTCGGGCCGAAATGGGCTACGCCCTATCATACATACCAGGTAAATACACATATGTCAGCGAATTGGGCAAGAGCGTGGTAGACTTGATTTGGGTGAACAATGTTTTTCTCTCCGAAGTAATCGATTTTCATGTTGACGATGATGATTTCATGTCTGATCATTTTTTAATTAACTAACAGAATAATTATCATACAACTTACTCAAACTTAAAGAATGAGACGATCAAATAGAGCTTATATCATCTCTAACCCAGTAGAATCATTCTCTAACCTTTGTGCGGCAATAACTTAAACATCCACTGACTTAGATCTGATCCACTCTAGTGAAATTTCTAACAACAAATCAGTAAATCACCACAATAAACCATGGTTTGGCTCTGTATGTGTCACTGCCAAGAAAATTATGAAGGAAGCGCTTAAAGCTTGTAAGAACCAGATTTTTCCAGAAAATATGAGAAATTTCTTTATTTAAACTGAAAAATTAATATAAAAACTCACCAAATTGAAGAAAAAAGATTACGAAAATCTAATAATAGACAATTTGTCGAACGTGCATAACCCTAAAGAATGTTGGACATCACAGTTAAACAATTCAGATGTAATTTTGCACATATAAAATTGACGTTTCATACCTGGCAGAGATCCATATGTAGTCATCGTACAAGAAAATGGTCGTCCTGTCCTAAATTGTGGGTATTGTTCCAACGATTCGCGTTTTCTCAATCCAACTTTTGATGCCCATCCGTGATCGAAGCAATCATAAATCCATTTGATATTCCACACGTCTTGGTTGGCCTCTTCGTGAGTAGAAGTTCTTCCACTATTTCCATCCATTTAGGTTCAGTTCTTTGTTATCACGTTGTTCGTGACATCAACATCGAATAAATCCAAAATATCGTTGTATCTCAAATTTTCTAATCATCCTTTTACTAAATTGTAAGCCTTATAACACATCCATTTTTTCCTTTAATCATTTTTTCACGTACGTTAGATGAATATGAGGAAAATAAATCGATTTTTTTATAAAATTGCTCTAATCTCGATATTCTGGCTATTTAGGTATAGGAACATGATATATTAATTCGAAGGGAATTCAGTCATCTTTCAGGGTATTTCATAATATACAGGCCGTTTCTTTTATCATGTGGTAACATTGCTATATTCTAAACCGTAATAGATACAAAGACGATTAAATGGGAAAAAATGTAACTATTGTGGTAAGCAGTACATTGGTCAGAGAAAATCTACGGGGACTCTCGCACTTCCCGACTTATACAGGGAAAACTAAAAATGCTGTTTTCGGTTTTTTACGAATAAAATGGTTATTTCAGAAAATATAAAAAATTAAAGAGGAAAGTTTTATTATATTCAAAATGTACTAGAACTACGTAATGATAAATTTTTAATTAAACGTAAAAAACCGAAAACAGCATTTTCAGTTTTCCCTGTATAAGTTGGGAAGTGCGTCATTATTACAATAGAAAGTTCTCATAAAATTTTATGATAATTAATACCCTATATTTATCAATAATGAATATTGTATGTTTACGAACACAAGAACAAAAATAGAAACTTCTTAATGAATGGTATAATACTTGGGTAAGCCTATCCTATGTTTTGGTTGATAAAAAGTAATTCTTTAATATATTACTTTACGATTACTAGATTTTACATAGGCATTGAAAATAGTTTATAGGCAATCCTGGTTTTGAAAACTTTTGCAATTCCGATATATAATACCAAGCATTCTTTTAGCTGAGCGTGTCATCTTATTATAATGGAAGGTAAAGTTTAACTTAGTGTCAAAATATATCCCTAGATCTTTTGTTTGAGTGCAGTTCTGAAGTGAGGCATCTCCTATACAGTAATCAGACTTAATGACATTATAATATACGTGATGTTCCATTTTAAAAAAACGCACTTTCAACCCTTTTTGTATCTGGCAGTAAGATCATGAATTTTGAACGACCCTGTATAACGCAGAATAAACTCCTCTATACAGAATGAATCTACATGATCTTGATGAACTGAAAATAAAATTGCAACTTCCTAAGAATCCAAATACCGCCCAAATAAACATTCAATTCAAGCTATGTTTTGGATAAAATAGGTATAGTATGATGATAGTATGAGGCAAAAATAATCAGAAAGGAATGACAAGTTCAAAAATGCGGTGAAGAAATATATTGAAGAATGACTTTTTATCAACCAAAACATACCATCAAGAATTTCATATTGTTTCTATTGTTGTTCTTGTGTTCGTAAACATACAAAATTCATTATTAGTAAATATTAAGTATTAATTATCACTAAGTATCTATCATTACAAAGTATTAATCATTACTATAAGTATTAAGTATCGTAAAATTTGCTAAAAACTTTCTATTGTTTCTATTGTTAAACGTATCATGTGTCCATTCACGTAGAATATTCATTATTACTATAATATTATTTCACTATAAAATTGTTGAATATGAGTGAATTATTTAATTCACATGTCTTGGTATTGGGATTTACTCCTGTTAAGACATTGAAAGTTTTTTTATATATATTATGAAATATCCTGAATGATGACTGAATTCCCTTCGAATTGATATATCATCCTATATACCTAAATAGCCAGAATATCGAGATTAAAGCAATTTTATAAAAAAATCGATTTATTTTCCTCATATTCATCTAACGTACGTAAAAAAATTAATAAAGGAAAAAATGGATGTGTTATAAGGCTTATAATTTAGTAAATGGATGATTAGAAAATTTGAGATACAACGATATTTGGATTTATTCGAAGTTGATGTCTCGAACAACGTAATAAAAAACTGAACCTAAATGGATGGAAATAGTGGAAGAACTTCTACTCACGAAGAGGCCAACCAAGACGTGTGGAATATCAAATGGATTTATGATTGCTTCGATCACGGATGGGCATCAAAAGTTGGATTGAGAAAATGCGAATTGTTGGAACAACACCCACCCACAATTTAGTACGACCATTTTTTTTTTACGATGACTACACATGGATCTCTGCTATCTTCCCTACTTTGTTCTTATCATTCTTGTGCACTCATCCTTTCAATACGCCTGATAGGAATTCAACAATGCCATCTATTGATGAAGATACCTCACCCAAAAGAAAAAAAACTCGAAGTTTGAGTTGAAAAATGGGAAACTCACAGAATGGCCGTACGTTGTAAAGAAAATCAAAAGAAATGAGCTAGGTGAGAAAACACGTTTAAATACATTTTCAGACAAAACTGATGATCACTTATGTCAATAACTATTTTTGTCCTTTCCTTTCTTTTCCAGGTTCCGAAAATCAAGTGGATTGTGGACTTATGGAGTATTTTCTATAATTTTATAAAAATATAAAGTGAAAATATATTATTGTATTGTAAGATTATATTTTTATTGCCAGCTTGAGAAAATCTCAGAATAATGCCGCCAACGAATCTCTGGGGTTAATTATCAGCGGACTTAGAAATTATTCCTCACGAATTTTGGAATGATTCGATCCCAACGACACCCACTAGTTGGAAGCTGAACCACGAGTCGAGCGCTGTGATTAGCAAATTATCAATGAAGATATCTACAGTAGTGACTGCGCAAAATGGTTTTTCAACAGAAAATACTAGGTGGTTTCCTTGAGGACGTCATAACATTCAAGAATAGTTTTCTTTATGGTAAAATCAATACTAGTTGATTTTTGATGCGATCTGTTGTTTCATTTTACCAGAGATAAATATAATAAGATAATTGTCTGGATTCTACGAGTTGATAATAATGTCAGTAAATTAACCCCTCTTCACTGTCAGGTCTCATTAACTTAGACTTTCGAGGAGATGAAGTTGTTCATGAAAAGTTAGGTTGAGGGTCTCATATTTTGGTTAAGGAGGCCTCTCGTGCAGATACCGCTGATGATTCTTTTCAGTCATTTTTTTCCTTTTGTTCGATTTGCATAATAACACATAATGTCGATTTATAAGAATTTCTGACTGAAATTGATTTACTTTCATGAAATTGTTCATTCAGGAATGAACATTGATTATTTTATTCAAAACATTAGTTATGATAGCAAAAGGAGAAAATGCCTAAAAGAAATATGTGTCCCAATTAATGGTGTATGCATGGATTATTATGGAACCCTGATACATAACTGGACAATTTACATTAGCAGAGCTTCTTTTGCTCTCATCAGCACAGCTCGCAAATAAGTCTATTTCTGACAGGCCAAGGTGCTGCTTGACTATTCTTTAGTATTTTTCTGACAAAACATAATATGTTTCAATGGAGGAGCAACAAGATCCTCCATCTGCGTCAATATTAATCTTGGAATTAATTTATGACGCATACCATTCACATATTTTCCTTATTATTTATTCTATTCTGTTACGAATCTTCCAGGTTCAACTCTAAGAACCTCCTAGGAGCTTGTGCGAGGAAGGAAAGGATCCAAGACCGATGGTCGTGCTGGGCTTTGAACCCACGACCTTATGATTTTAAGGCGAGCGCTCTACCATCACGACCATTACGGCCCATGCAAGTGTACTCAGATTAGCGTGAAGAACACTTGCGATTCTATTCATATAAGCTATTGTGGTTGTAATCTCGACACGTAGTAAAACTGGAAGTCCTTCGCGAAATAATTCTTTGTATTGAAACCAGCTGAAAGTTTGTTTGGTCGAAGTCATTTATCTTATTATTATTGTCAAAAAGCAGGAATTTGAACATTGTGCTGGCCGTTCTTGAAGGATATATTCATAGAAGTATGCTTCTTAGGTGTGTTTTTGAACATTGTGCTGGTCCTTCAAGCCTTACTGAACAAAAGTCAAGTCCATTATGTTGACCAGGAATAAATCTGCTGAATGTATTAATAATAATGGACGGCTATTATTATTACTTGCAGTGACACTCCCGAAAAACCTATAGCACCAGTTCGGGTGGTCGGTGTGCACTCCAAGCTAGCACCTAACGAGATTGGCATCTAGACATCTCACAATACACTTACTTTTCAACAAGGCATGCGGTCGCCTTTCGATATGAAGTAGTTGAAAAAAAATCTCTTGTACCTACATCGGGCTCGAACCGACTATCGCCATGGTGGAGTTTCGAACGGCCTGTGCATCAGACCGCTGAGCCACCGGCCACTATGTGATAGCATAAATAAGTGTTGAAGAAATGGCTCAAATCCTGGCAAAAGAAGAGGAATTATCAGCCAAGAAGAATGAATTTAACCAGTGAATGGTGACGAATCGGTTGGAATTGGAAAAGGTATACGAAAGTGGAAGTTACGACGAGAATTTCCAACTTGTAGTGGATTATCTACGATAAATTCGTTCAAAAATGTCAGTAGTTGGTTTAATACTGATGAAATTCATAATCTTGAACAAACTGAAACTATTCACTATCCTGAATTCAACAATTCCTGTGGGCAAGGCAAAGTATCGATATAGATTTACCTATTTTCACAGAAAAAGTTAGGGAATGGCCAAGTTTTTATCGTTAATACTCAACCGTCTATGAAAATTTTTATATTATCAGAAAATCTATGTATGTTGAGAAAATGTTTGGAGGGTGATGCTAGGCGTGCTGAAGAGGGTTTTTTACTATCATGATCAGCAGTTCATCCAATAATTGAAATAATGACTAGAAAGTTTGGTAGGACAGATCTCATTGTGAGATCTTTGGTTTAAGTCGCAAAATATCTTCCAAAAAAACAATAGAACAATAGAGTTAAATCTAATATATAGTAGCAATGAAAGGAAGGGATAAATAAGTCTCATGTCGTTAATATCAAGATATACTTTATATTATTTTTTTTTTCAATCAACTACTCCAATTGTGCAAAGTGAAATGAGATTTGAAACAATCAATTAAAATTACATTCAAAATCATTTGAATACATAAACAAATATGAAAACTCACTAAGACCATAAAACAATGATAGTCATAATCATCAACGCTGATTATATCATGAGAGTTTCTCATCGTTATCACACTTTTTATCTGGAGGGAGATCATTATGAAATTTTGCTCCTGCATGTAAAGGACAATTTTGAAAGAAGTGAAGATGAATGTTGCGGAAGTCTGATCAATCCTCCATGTCTGGTGAAGTAGCAATGAAAATCGGAAATCTGGTAATGGGTGTGCATATGCTTCATGAATAGAAGAACACTTTTATAAATGTATATACATGGTACAGACATTATTTTATTATTCATAAAGTACTCTCTGCAAAATGTCTGTATTCGAGCTTCAAAAATAGGCCAAATAATTTTCTTTTGAGAAACACAAAGTTTATTCAGATGTACAGAGAAGCCCCATACTGCAATGTTACGAAAAAGTTGGCAACTTCAGGAGCTCAAAAAACGCGTAATACCTACTATCCAGTTAGTACGCACTTTTTGACGTTGTTTGGTTCTTTGGGTAAGTAACATTTCTTGAACTTCATCCACACCAAAGGTTCCAGAAATTAATTTATTTGAACGAATATATATATTTCAACAATATATTATAAAATGGGAAAATAATATGAACTTCAACAATCCTATTGCAATTGCTCATTGCAATTTTGAAACTACATTGAAAAATCGTATACCTCTCTGCTAGTTCGAAAATATAATTTGAAAATGGAAATACAAAATTCACACCTTGGATAATACACTCAATTAGATGAAGAAATGAATCAAACATATAATTAAATGATATTTCCACAAGACAGGTACACTGAATTTGACATGTAAATGAATACGCTCAATAAATTTGATTTCAAAACAGAAAAAAATGTATTTTATGCAGAAAAATTCGTCCAAAATGATTCGAAGAAAATGTGGACCACCATAAAGGAATTGCAGATTAGGTGAATACCTCCTTTGTTAACATAAGAACAAGCAAGCATGGTAATGAATTACCTGTTGTTCAACATTAGGTGCCAGATATTCGGGTGAATAAATCTGTAACTGATAACAAATATATAATTTCAGTAATTAAACAAGTAATTAAAATTAAATGAAATCGCTTATCACATGAAAGGCAAAAATTGAAAATTTCTCTTACATCATGTATATTTCTGTAGAGGTCGTATGAAACGCCATTATTATTTTAATTTAATTGTTGCATATAAGTACTAAAATTTCTAGATGGAGAAACATAGCCAAAACCATAAATTAATAGATTGGGCGTGATCTACCCAAAAAACTTCAGGGGGTGTATAGATAGCCACTGTATATACATCTACAGAGTTAATCAAAAGTATGGACCCGCTAATTTTTCTCGGTTAATATGAGGATAATCCAAAAAAAAGTTCGTATGTGTACTAAAATTTCATCAAATCCTTTCGATGTCTAGGAACCTCTTCATGTTATTTATTTCATCCTGTATATTATCTGAATCAACCCCTACCGTGGTCTCGTAGAATTCCATCATTATTCTCAAATACCTCAGGTGTAACATACTGAAATATCAGCAAATTCTATAGATATCTAGAAACCTTTTTATATTTTCCGATACATTTTGTATAGCATGACTCTAATATGTATAACATACTATTGCTTCAGAAAATTCTATTGTGGCCTAAAATCCCTCTTTTCATATTCGTGCCTAGTCCTTTTTAGAGGTGCACTCTCAATAGAATATAGGTATGGAAATGCCAAAGAAACATTACCGGTTTACTATTTTTTTTTTCAAGATTAAGAGGGTGCGTACTTCATAGGATGAAGTGGATCAACAAAGCAAGTAAAATGTATTTTTGGTGAAAAATATCATTCTAGCACGTTAGTACCCACGACTCATTGCTGCCCTTTCAATATACTTTCGGACGAAATTATTTACATTTTCAATAGCCAACAGAATAGTGATTGTAAATCTACTAGCTGAGAGGACATCCTATGAATAATCACAAAATATTGAGTAGAATAATTGAATCGGTCATTTTGAAAAGGGGTCAAATCCACTGTTTTGACATTTCAACTTTTTGCCGGTTTTACATTTAACACGTCTAGATGCATCCATTCCATACGAAAACGGGTTAGCTCTCGACATTCTTGCTGCCTTTACCCACCACATAAAAATCAGTTCATTTGGAAAACGGGTCATCTACCCCTTCTCAAAATGAATCGTGTTTTCCCCCGCCCACCGCCTAAAGTTTTCGGATGATGCAATATGCATTGTACCCTGCCAGTAGGTGTTTAGACCTGTTAAGATATTGTTTACCCGTGTAAGTGCGTGTTAAAATGTCTAGTGAAAGTTGTGACAATGAGGCAAGCGGATCTCCTGCCAAATGGAAGAAAGGGGTGAGAAATGCAAACAGCTATAAGCAAATATCTATCAGAAATGCGAAAGTACACGGAGAAGAACACGTAAATCATGTGGGCAAACGTATAGGTTCACGAAAAACAGGAGACCCATGTTGGTATGTTAAAAATATAATTTAATTTTAAAAGTAATGCTACGTCTCCCAGTAGGAAATAACTGGATATTTACTGCACTTTGTGCGAGCCAGACTCTTGCAAAATGCTACTAAATTAAAGAGCATTATATGCGAAATTCTAAGCATTATAGACTTGTTTAAGTATAACGAAGTTCTGACACGCTGAATATTATTGTTAAGTATAGTTTGTTCAGACCCGTTCTTTCACCACGTGACTTGTGACATCACTAAACAACTTCCTTGCATAAGCAAGTCTATGATGTTTTAAAATCACCCGTACTGCTTAGATTGACCGTGACAGTAAATTGCATTGTTCTTTTTTCTTTTAGGTGCCCTCGTAAATGTTTCCTGTCCGTACCTAATGATATAAAGGATCAAATGATAGAGAAACTCAACAACTTTAAATCCAAAAATGAGCAGGACATTTTTCTTCAAGGTTTTATAGATGTGAGCAAGCCAAGTAACTGCAAAAAACGAATGACTGACGATGAGCTTGATTCTAAAAGTAAGTCCAAAAAGCACAATTTTAAAACAAACATATTTTCCTATCACATCGAGTATAACAACCGACAAAATGTTTGTCGTGTAGCATTCCAGTCTTTCTACGGAATCTCGAAAAAAAGAGTTGAACGTCTCTCCACATTAAAAAGTCGAACTCAAGCACCACAAGACTTGAGAGGAAAATCTGCTGGTTCTCGAAATAAACTGATTCCAGGTGAAGTTTGTCAGAAAATCCACAACTTCATTGATAGTATTCCAGTAAATCAAGTTCATTATTCAAATACTACAAAGAAATATTTATCTTCTCAGAGTGTCAAAATATTAAATATAAATTTTTCCTCAAATACTTCCATGAAAATTTCAACTTGTCATTCGGCCGCCCGCAGATTGATGTCTGTTCCAAATGTGAAGAATTGGGAGTCAAACTGAAGGACCCCCATCTGAATGATACCGCCAAGAGGGTCGTGACAAAGTTGCGGCTCTTTGCTTTGATTATATGCAAAACCTACCTCTGCCGTTTTTACCCGTACAAGAGGTCTTCTATTATCGGCAGTTGTGGGTTAATGAATTCTGTATTCACAACTTTACTACTGAAAAAGCAACGTTCTACTCCTACCATGAAGGCAAAGGACACAAAGGCCCTGATGAAGTGTGTTCTTTTTTAAATGACTATATCAATAATAAAATTCCGGAAAATGTAGAAGAGCTGCATCTATTTTGTGACGGATGTCCAGGTCAAAATCGGAACCATACCATGATACGCTATCTCTTAGCCCTAGTAATGACAAAGAAGGTCCAGAAAATCACTATTTACTTTCCGCAACGAGGCCATTCATTTAATGATTGTGACAGAGATTTCGGCACAGTTAAAAGGAAAATTCGTCGCCTCGACCGGATTTTTCAGTAGAAGATTATGAAGACCTAATCGTTACTTCATCCACGCGCTCTAAATTCGACGTCAGACATATTACTCATGTAGATGTAGCTGGTTTCAAAAAGTGGTGGCAGAATTTCTTTAAGAAGAAAGTATTGTCTACACGAAAGAACAAAAGGTTAGTTTCGGTATTAACTCATATTATGAATTCAGCTTCAACTCGGAACATGTGGGTGTAGTATTTGCCAAACCATACATTGCCAGCCTTGTCGAGGAACGTTTTCTTCTTTCAAAAACTTTACAGCGGGGCAGTTCGTCACTAGTGGTGCCCGATCCTCAAAATTTTCCCGCTTATCAAGGGAAAATCCCAATCAACATAAAGAAAATTGAAGACATAAAAAAGCTTCAGCAATATATTCCAGATAGGCACAAGGCATTCTACAACAGTATTTGTGAATGGCCCACTACCACCGCTGAAGACAGTGAAGAAACTGAAGAAAATTGTTAAATGTTGCTCTAAAAACATATATCACTTTTAAGTTTGAAATAAACATTACTTTATATTCTTTTTTTATTTTCAAGACCTGTTCATTTTGAAAACGGGTCATATCTATTTCAAAAAATGGCAGTTTCTAAGCTCTTTTAAAACCAAATACATTATTTTTTAATATTCATGATCTTCGAAATTCATTTTTAAAGTAAAAAAACAAGATACTAGATATTATTTGCAAACAGTATTAAAGATAAAAGGTATTTTATCTGTCATGATTCAATTATTATAGCGAGCAGCACTTTGCGACAGCTGCTGTAGAGATTATACAGGTCATGGTTTTTGTCAAAGGAGGTATTACCTATAATCCTGATTTTTTGATTTTTTTTTCACGGAATGGTCTCTTAAAACCAGTACTTGCGGTGGTATCAATTTTAATTCACCACAACTCGAAGAGTAACTCGATTCCAAACAACTCTTGAAATTGAGAAAAAGTATTTACTAGAAATCAAAAATTATTTTTCAATATTATAAGGTGACATAATATTCACATGGCCTCATCTCGATGCCCATTTCGATGTGCAACTAGACGTTGAATTTGGATGTAATAGGTAATATTGCTTTCATTACCTCCACGATAATTAATACATGAAATAGATTGTTCGACATTAATTAACCAAGAAAGTTCCATTTAGATAATAATTATTCAAATTTGGAGTATTTGGGACGGTAGTCCTTTATGTGGAGAAGCATGGAAACTCATTAATGAACAATAGGAATTAGGTGGTTTAATCACAGTAATAATCCAAATATTATGACACCAGTTCTAAATAGAAATGTATTGGGTATTCATAGTCAATGATAGATTTGTTTTCGGGTCGAAATTGGTGAATAACTATTCATTAGTGAGTCTGTTGCTTTTTAATGGTCGATTATGTTAAAAAGAGAATTGGGTTGAGAAAAAGCATATTGAGGTTTGAGTTTGCGGTTACCAATTCATATGTGAATGAAGAAAACAAGAACTTGAAAATATGAATCAATCAGAAGTCATACACTTTGAGGCAGCTTCAGACAAAACTAAATTTTCTCTTGTTCATATCTCCAATAGGATACAAATAGGGTAAAACACCCAATTAATGGCTTTTGGCCATTTGTTGGCACACCAGAAGAAAACTTGACATTATTTAAAATTGAGCGTGAATTTTTTGATTCAGTTCAACGGAAGAAGCAGAGGCGAGTAGTATATCTTTGTGCGTTTCTCCATTCATTTACAGGTAGAAATTAATGGTACAAAAACAAAAACGGTAATGACTGTTCGAAATGTATGACTTAAAAGTGTTTATCTATAGTGAAGTGATGTTGACTACGCCGCTGGTGTCATAATGTTTAAGAGTGGCACATCAAGGTGGCTGGAGTTGAGTTGATATGTCATTTTAACGTCAAACGTATATGTAATACAGAAATAAAATATAGGTAAAATTTCTTCAATTCAACGAGCGTAATTACTTCTTACCCGTACAGAACAATAATCATACATATTTGTGGTAGCAAAGCATGGTGACTCAGTGGTAAAGTTATATTACTAAGTAAAATCTGAGGCGTCATTTTCATTAGGACGCGCACGAGTCAACAAGTCGCGCAGGTGGCCGGCAGATCCAGCTTCAAAATACCAATCCATCTACCGGCTTCGACTCCATCCCGATATATGTTAGAAACCTGTCGGATAAATTCTATAGGTTTCACCTCCCCAACAGTTCGTTGACCAGGAGCCTTACTAGACTCAGAATTAATATTGATCAGCCCCGCTAACATGGCGGGTTGATCTATCAATCGTTGGCTATCTTTCAAGAAAGATTGGAGGAACCGGTTCCATAGGGAACCAAGCCGCCTTTAGATAGTGCGCGAAGTACGTCGACCCGGATTTTTGCATCAGCCTTTTCCGGGGTTAACAACGAAACAATAACCTCTGAGCAAAATCAGATAGCAATGCAGTATCTACATTGAATACTCACGAACGACGACATGCATAAGCTTTGCAGGAGGCATGTATTAGCGAACCACCACCATTATGTGATTGAATATCCGACCTACCGTCAACATCAGCGGAGGCGGATACCAGCGCCCCTTGCCGGGACCCTGTGTACCCCTTGGCACAAGCGCCCCTTCACCCCGTAGCCAGCAATATCTGCGGAGTGAGGGAGGCGGCTTTCTGTGCGTCCTCCTGACCTCTCCCCTCCTGGGCCCTCTTGGGCGAAGTGTTGGCAGAGTGTTGGAGTTTTGGATATACAATTCATAATGTAGAATGAAATGGAAACTATGTAAAATAAACATTTAGTTATTTATTTATTTATTTATTTATTTATTTATTTATTTATTTATTTATTTATTTATTTATTTATTTATTTATTTATTTATTTATTTATTTATTTATTTATTTATTTATTTATTCATTCATTCATTCATTCATTCATTCATTCATTCATTCATTCATTCATTCATTCATTCATTCATTCATTCATTCTTCCTTTCATCCATCCATCCATCCATCCATCCATCCATCCATCCATCCATCCATCCATCCATCCATCCATCCATCCATCCATCCATCCATCCATCCATCCATCCATCCATCCATCCATCCATCCATCCATCCATCCATCCATCCATCCATCCATCCATCCATCCATCCATCCATCCATCCATCCATCCATCCATCCATCCATCCATCCATCCATCCATCCATCCATCCATCCATCCATCCATCCATCCATCCATCCATCCATCCATCCATCCATCCATCCATCCATCCATCCATCCATCCATCCATCCATCCATCCATCCATCCATCCATCCATCCATCCATCCATCCATCCATCCATCCATCCATCCATCCATCCATCCATCCATCCATCCATCCATCCATCCATCCATCCATCCATCCATCCATCCATCCATCCATCCATCCATCCATCCATCCATCCATCCATCCATCCATCCATCCATCCATCCATCCATCCATCCATCCATCCATCCATCCATCCATCCATCCATCCATCCATCCATCCATCCATCCATCCATCCATCCATCCATCCATCCATCCATCCATCCATCCATCCATCCATCCATCCATCCATCCATCCATCCATCCATCCATCCATCCATCCATCCATCCATCCATCCATCCATCCATCCATCCATCCATCCATCCATCCATCCATCCATCCATCCATCCATCCATCCATCCATCCATCCATCCATCCATCCATCCATCCATCCATCCATCCATCCATCCATCCATCCATCCATCCATCCATCCATCCATCCATCCATCCATCCATCCATCCATCCATCCATCCATCCATCCATCCATCCATCCATCCATCCATCCATCCATCCATCCATCCATCCATCCATCCATCCATCCATCCATCCATCCATCCATCCATCCATCCATCCATCCATCCATCCATCCATCCATCCATCCATCCATCCATCCATCCATCCATCCATCCATCCATCCATCCATCCATCCATCCATCCATCCATCCATCCATCCATCCATCCATCCATCCATCCATCCATCCATCCATCCATCCATCCATCCATCCATCCATCCATCCATCCATCCATCCATCCATCCATCCATCCATCCATCCATCCATCCATCCATCCATCCATCCATCCATCCATCCATCCATCCATCCATCCATCCATCCATCCATCCATCCATCCATCCATCCATCCATCCATCCATCCATCCATCCATCCATCCATCCATCCATCCATCCATCCATCCATCCATCCATCCATCCATCCATCCATCCATCCATCCATCCATCCATCCATCCATCCATCCATCCATCCATCCATCCATCCATCCATCCATCCATCCATCCATCCATCCACCCAACCACCCACCCACCCACCCACCCACCCACCCACCCACCCACCCACCCACCCACCCACCCACCCACCCACCCAGCCTGATTTTGATTCAAAGTAGGTATAGTATTGTCGAATGAAGTCTATTAACACAAAATGAAGGCCCAATGAGTGAAAATATTAGAAAACGAGGAACTTTGAAAACAAAATTAACAACATTAAGAGCAAAGTTCATTATTATTGAATTTAAAAATACACAAGTGTCAGTTCAAGTCATGTGTTGAATAATCCCATAAAATTACCAGCAATGCAGTTTTGCCCTAATACCATGGGGAATATTCAAACTGGCTGGAATTCCGTGACACTCATGAATCTTTAATTAAATAAATGAAAAATAAAAGTTTCATTATCTGCGTGTCGCCTGGAGGGGGGCGCGGCTCAAAATTCTTCAAACGGCAAAACACGTTGGGGCGCCAGTTGTATAGGGTTCTTACGGAGTGCAATGCCTGGTATTTGACATTAATGAATTTAATAGATTCAATACAACTGAATAACAGCAAGAGTGAGTTAAAGTGATAACAAAATCAGACAGAACAAGTAATTAATTGACATCTCTTTCAACTATCAAAATTTATGTTTTCAAAATAACTTTCCATGTTCCAGGGAGTTGACGAAATCGGGTATTCTACTGATAGAACAGGAACTATTTTGCTACAATCACTTAAATTCACATCCAAAAATTATACAGTGGCGTGGCAGGCGTTACTCGATAGGTACAATAATGATAGATTATCAGTACAAAACCATGAAAAATCATTATTTAATGTCGAATATTGCAGAAAGAATCGGTTTGAGAAAAATGATTTAAACAATTTTCAAAAATTTGCCCGCATCAGAACAGCTGAAACAACCCACAGAAAAGTGGGACACACTCATTGTATACTTGGTAACAAAATTAGATAATTCAACAGCAAGGGAATAGGAAAAATGTAAAGCTGATGGAAGTGTGCCGTCATTAAACTTTACATTGAACTTTATAACAAAATATAACACCAAAAAAATTAATGTCGGGGGTTTTCTAACTGTAATTTTTAACGTAAAGTATGCAGAGTATATACAAAATTGAGCTGAATTTTTGAAACATTCTACCAACAAGATAGAATAACTGCAAAACCTGAAATTGTGTCTGAATTGCTTTCGTCCTGGACACATTAAAAAATTGTGTCGCAGGGATACATGAAAGAAATGCTAGTTGAAACACCACAGTTCATTACACAAGGATGAAACAGTATCTAGTACCTTTAATAGAGAATGTGATAACACTTTTTTGCGTTATTCTGATCATTATGTTCTTTTGTCCACAGCATATATTTATCTAATAGATGAGCAAGGAAACACACATAATATCAGAATGTTACTTGATCATGCAAAATGAATGCTCAAGATTGAACTTAAATACGTCTGATGTGGATATATCAGTCTTAGGTAATAATCAATAAATTTCAAGTAACAAGGCAAAATGCAAGGTAAGTATTCATTCACTTTACAATGTAATCCCAGCTGACATCACAAGTCTCTTTATTTCACAAAAAAGAAATAAACTACCGAGTATTGCTTTCAGAACTCGAAATTCCCAAAACCCTCAAATTAGCAGATCCTTTCTTCCATCAACCACATCCAATAAATATTGGTTTCAACTTGTTTTGGAATTCGTTGTTCACAGGGCAAATTTTTTTGGAATTAATGAGCCTAGGTATATTACCAAAAACGAGATTAGTATAGTACGTATCTGGTCCGTGTGGCAAATGTCAATCTCTAACGTCCTGCACTTTTATGCAAGAGGTCGACATTCAAACCCAATCATCGCATTTTTGGGAGATAGAAGAATTTTCCCTAGAGAAACCTTTGTCAAATTATGATATAAGTTCTGAAAATCATTTCAAAGAAAACACTGAACGTTCCTGTGATAGTAGTCAATTCTCCTCTAAACGATTCGTTTGAGAAGGAGATTCTTACGAATATAGTAAGCACCGATTTCTGGCATTTGAGCGTGAAGAGAACCGCCTCCACTCCACAAGAAGTCCTTGATCAGTATCGGTCAAATATATCATAATAATGAACTATTTTTTCAAAAGCGAACTGCACCAATATCAAGTTCACCGCTATTCTTTCCTCGCGACCTACCTACATGAGGAGCGAACTCTCAGATAATGAATATCTCGAAATGATTCATCTTACAATATCTTACAATATCAATAAATTGAGGACATGAACTCATCTAATTGATGAAATTTGCCATAAATAATAATAAAAGTGGCAACTGGGCGCTATTAAATCATGATTCGTCTAGGCTGATGTTATAATTATAGCTTAAAATAGACATTCCAATGATTAGGGGAACAGTTAAACGACATTCCACGTGTATAAACGTGGAGGGCTTAAAATCATATAAATATGGAAATTTGAAGAGACAAGGGCATTATAGTATGGTTACTCAGTTGATAGTAAAGTATGTAGTCCAATTTTTTGCGAAATATGAGTGCCATGGATATAGTCCAGAGATTTGAAAAATCTCTGCAAATCAGTAAAAACCGTAAGATGAAACTAAAGTACTATCAAACGTTTCCGGAACAATCGTGAATGAAATGACTTAAAATGTGCAATAAAGTGCGACAAACTATGTACCTTCTCGTAAAAATAGGGCACGTTAAAAGACATCAGCAACCCTGTTTAATTTATGAGCATATACGGTAAAAAATCCCGTGATTTATGGTGTAATCTCGATATTTAGAAACGAAACCTAATATTTTAATTTTGAAACAAAAGCTATGGATCATATACTGATTATTGGGAGTGAAATTAGTTTAATTATTTTCCTCACCTGTCGAGTGTAATATGTTTATACCGGGAACCATAAATGGGTACAGCTATAGTTTATATTGAACTAGAGGTTTATGTCTACTAGTAGTAGAACAATGTACAGTGAGAGTTATAATTACTCTTACTTTGAATTTTGGTGTATTATTATGGGTAGAATATAATTGTGTTTTGTGTATTCGCTTGATTTGTGTCAATTAAGGTTTGAACTGATTGCCCATTTTGTTTATATCTTAATGATTAATTCGCCTGATTTTATCGCATGTAACCCTTGCAATGACTAGATACGTGTACTGTTAGTGTTCGCTCCAATTTAAATGCACCTTAAGAAATGTCTCGTTGAATATGCGTTTAGAAAGCTTGCCTGTTTTTAACGATAATTTAAGTATTTTAGATTTTGTTCTGATAATACAGGATACTGTATCATTTGCAAAATGGATAGAACAGCAAGTATGCGCTCTAGTTCAACTAACGTTACCTAGAGATAATTAATTGTAAACTGTTTACCTTGCATATATCATTATAGTGTTTGTTTGATACATGTTAAAAAGGTTTGACTTGCGGGAGAGCAAGAAGATCTAGAATGGAACTACTTGTATTTAATTCGAAACTAATCTACGCTTTTTTGATTATTTGATATACTTATCAAATTAATCTGTCGTATATTTTTTATATGCTTGTATTTGACTTACAACAGGACATTATTTACTTTCTAGGACCTTCAGGTGTATATCGTAGCCGCTCACGTTATATTCCTCATTGATGTGGGCAATTCTTCTAAAATCTGTTATCACATGCCTCATCACGGAGTAAGTGAAGGAGATAGTCTAACAACTGAATTGAGGGTCGTTTTTGACGCTTCAGCTCTTTCAACTAGCGTTTTGTCGCTCAACAACATTCAGCTTTGAGGACCGTCAATACAAAGTGAGCTTTTATGACTCAGATTTCGACAATATCGAGAGTTGCCATCGTGTATCCCGAAGCAATTACAATCAAAGAAGGCGATATTATTGGAATCAGTAAACCTTTTTCATGAGTAGCAAACTATGATTCAGGTGAACACCAGGAAAGAAAGGAAGGATCAGCGAGTGTTATGACAATTCTTGAAAAATCATTTGAACACTTGTCGATATGAGAATTAAGAGCTGCTAAAATTTCATCAGGAGTGAAAACGATATCTCTGATTCAACGAGAACAGGACTAACTAACCTGGTCAAACACAGAATCGCTACTGGCCAAGCACATCTGATTCGGTAAGAGTTCCATTTGCCAAACAACAACCGGTGGAAGAGCTTGTTGACAAGATGATGAAAGATGGTGTGATTGAAGAATCATCGAGCCCTTGGTCTGATCTGTTGTGTGAGTTTCTAAGAAGGATGGAACCACGAAGTTTTGTGAGGATTATAGAAAATTGGATGATGCCCTGAAGAAGGATAGCTGCCCTTCACCAATTAACAACTTTAGCAGATTCACGTTGGTTCTCAACCCTAGATCTGAAGAGCGGGTATTGCCAAGTGGACATACGATAAGAAAAAGACAGCATTTTCGACTGTAGGCGGACTTTATCAGCTTACTGTTATTTTTGGATTGTGAAATGCTCCAGTAACATTTGAAAGACTCATGGAGCTGAGTATACCACGACGACGTTTTAGTCATGGAAAATACATTTGAAGAACATATTGCAAAACTTACGAGAAGTACTTCAATGATTCAGGAATACCAATCTCAAACTAAATTCCAAGAAATGCTCATTTTTCTGGAAAGAAGTGGGTTTTCTGGGCCACACAGTGTCATCAGACGAAAGGAAGATACAGGCGATCTGAGACTGGCCAAGACCTAAAGACAAACATAAAGTGAGGAGCTTCTTAGGTTTCTGCACTTACTACCGTCGTTTTGCAGAAGGATTTGCTGACATTGTGGCACCCCTACATAAGTTGACAAAAGACCAAGTCAAATTCGTCTGGTCCAACTGAAGTGAACGGGCTATTGTTGAGTTTTTCACATCAAAGAGGCCTCGTTTTGGACATAGATGCCAGTAACAATGATATTGAAGCCGTACTATCACAAGAGCAAGATGGTCAGAAAAAAGTAATTGAGTTTTACAGCAAAGCATTGACCGAGCCGAAAAATCCTATTGTGCAACCAGAAAGGAACTACTGCCAATATTTAAGGCTGTAGACCACTTTCACAAATATCTGAATGAAAGAGAGTTCCTCATTAGAACAGCTCTGAAGTGGCTACTCAAGGTGAAGACCGATGAAGGACAAGGAGCAAGGTAGATTGGGAAGTTGAAACAGTATCAATTCAACCAGGACGATTGCACAACAATGCGAATACCTTGTCCAGAAGACCCTGTGAGCATTGTGAGCGAATTGAATGTCGCAAAGGCATCAACCAAGTTAGATTATTGGTTGACGACAATTGAATCGGTTATTTGAGAAACAACACATGTCAATATGTTGGCCATTTTGAGATTATTGCATTAACATACTCTTCAAGAGTAAACTCATCGTTCTATAAAGAATTCTAAATAGACCAAATTTTAAAGTCTAATTGTAAAAAAAAATTCAAAAATTTATCATTTTCACTTTTTCGGTTGACTTGTGCTGTTTCTCAAATGACCGTTTCAATTTGACCAGCAAAAATGAGACAGGATGCTACTGTTTCCGTGAAAATTTGTATTTTCGAAACGTAAGTGGACTGTAGGATATAAAAGGATTTTAATACAAATGCGTATTTTCGAATTGCCCAAAAACATGTGCATATGGTGCCTACCTTGTTTATTCCTGGAATCTTCCTGAAGGATCCACCTGCTGATAGTCCAGTGGATGACAAATAGGCGTTGTTGCACGTCTCAGACACACTTCGATAATTTGTCACCAATTCGGACATAAACGTACGAATTAATTTTGATGGTGTTGATTCTCGAATAACCGACCGGCTGATGTGATAAAATATGTTCAACTGGCTATATGTCACTAGGTATGCCCGCACTTCGCTGTGAGGGTAGGCAACCCATGAATCTGGGCGATTTTCGCGCATGATTTGAATTTCAAATAGAGAACTTCGAATATGCACGAGACAAATGAATTATTTGAATTATCAATAAAAAATTAAAATAAAGAATAATCAGAAGGGGATTGAACATTCCCGCCCCCAAAAACGAAGTTTTTAAACTACGCAGAAAATTAATAATAATCGACAATCGTCGGAAAAATGCATACAAAAAAAAAGAATAATAATGAAAACATTTCATTAATTTGGTTTTGGGAGTGGACAAACCTTGACTACCGGTCTGCGCAAAACTCCTGATTTAGTTTTAAGCGTGACGACTCTTACAACGCCGTCTGGTCCAGGATGCAGTTCAATAACGCGCCCTAAGGCCCACTGTAAGGGAGCCTTTGTTCATTCTTTATCAACACAAGAGTGTTCATTTCGATATTTTCAATTGATTCAGTTCACTTCGACCTAGTTTGTAAGGTATGTAAGAACTCGTTGTGCCAGCGTTTCCAAAAGTCAGCATGCATTTTTTGAATAAGCTGCCAGCGATTGAGCTGATTTATTTTTAAATGGTTTAAACTGGGATCAGGTATAGTGTTCAGGGGCTCTAACGTCAAGAAATAACCTGGTGTAAGGGCATTCAAATCATTCGGGTCAGATGATACTGCAGTGAGCGGTCGAGAATTTAACAAAGCCTCGACTTGTACGAGGAAAGTATTGAATTCTTCATAGGTCATGATTTGTTCACCGACCACCCTGTTCAAATGAGTCTTAACAGACTTCACACCCGCTTCAGAAAGTCCGTTGAAGTGAGGAGCGCCTGCGGGATTTAGATGCCATTTTATTGATAGGGAATCCGCTGAGTATTTCGAATACTCTTGTAACATATTTGTTGCTCCAATGAAATTCGAGCCTTGGTCTGAATAGATGTCAGTGACGCGACCTCTTCGTGCGACAAATCTGCGAAAGGCCGCAAGAAAAGCTTCCGCAGACAAGTCCGACGCAAGCTCTAGGTGTATTGCCCGGGTTACACAGCACACAAATATGGCTACATAAGACTTGGTGGTTTTGCACCCACGATACTTACCGGAAGAGACTAGAAACCAACCGTCATAATCAAGAGTTACTTGAGAAAAGCATTTAATTTGTGAAACTCTAAAAGATGGTAAATCGGCCATAATAGGGTTATAGGTTTTAGGCTTTGCTCTGAAACAGCGAATGCATTTTGATAAACAATTGTGAATAGCATTTCGCGGGGACAAAATCCAAAATTTTTGAAGGATTAGATAATGAAGGGTTTTGAATCCAGGATGTAAATATTGACTGTGAGCACACTCAATAACGAGCTCGGTAAATCTATGAGATTTAGGAAGTAATAAGGGATGTTTGGTATCAAAAGACAGTTGGGATCTTTTCAATCTGCCACCCACTCGTAGGAGATTCTTGTCGTCTACGAAGAGAGCTAGTTTGCGGTAGGGTTTAGGTAGAAGTTTATTTCTTTCTATCAAGTTGAAAAGATCTGAAAATGACTGGTTCTGTACGTGTTTTGTGATTAGTAATGAAACTTCCTGAATTTCTTGTGACGTGAGGGGGCCCACGATTCTGACGGAATTTTGTGTATTATAGAACCAACGTTTCACTAATGCGAGGATACGTTGTATTTTCGTAAGAGATGAAAATCTCTGTAGAAGTTGGTCAATAAGGTTTGGTTCGATTGAAACGTTTAGAGCTATGGTTTTCAATTCTAGAATTGAGTCTGGGAGAATGTCTATTTTTATGTTGGGTTGTGTTGGCCATTCATCTGGTGATCTGGCAAGCCAAGAGGGACCTTTTCACCAAAGTGGATGACGAAGCAATTCCGAGGCTGTGCAGCCCCGTGAACTCACGTCTGCCGGATTTTCAGCAGTAGAAACATATCTCCAAGAGCTCGGAGGAATAATTTCCTGAACATGAGATACACGATTGGCGATGAATGTTTTCAGGCGATGAGCTGCAGAACAGAGCCCATATAAAGCGACTTGTGAGTCACTCCAAGCGTAAATGGCATCAAATATCGTTGATTCACCATAAGCATCTTTCACAAATTTGACTAAATTAGCGGCTAAGACTGTCGCCGAAAGCTCCAGCCTAGGCAAACTCAAAACTTGTTTCACCGGTGCCACGCGACTCTTTGAGCAAACCAGCCGAGTTTTGATTTCACCATTGCAATATTCTGCTCTTATATATGTGACACATGCATAACCTATTTGTGAGGCATCGGCAAATACATGCAGTTCCAGTTTGGAATATTTTTTGGCAAATATATGTCTAGGTAAATTTACATTAGACAACAAATGGAGTTCATCCTTGAAGAAGTCCCATTTATTTTTCAAGTCTAACGGAGGATTTTCATCCCAATCAAGTTTAGCTAACCATAGTTTCTGCATTATGTGTTTAGCTAAAAAGACAACTGGCGAGACAAACCCTAGAGGGTCGTATATACGAGCTAGCTCCGAAAGAACGTTGCGTTTCGTGCAAGTGGTCTTGAGCGGAGTGCAACTAAAGCTGAAGGCATCGGAAGTTGGTATCCATTGAATTCCGAGAACCTTAACAAATTGGGGACCTTCTTTGTCAAAGCTTAGAGACATCTGAGCATGCTCAGATGGGACTGATGCTAACAATGCTGGGTGATTGCTTGCCCATTTACGCAGCTCAAAGCCACCAAGTCTGAGGAGCTGAATCAGTTCCTGTTGGAGAGACAAGGTAGATCTGACGTCATCGCCCTCTCCCAAGGCATCGTCTACAAATATTGTATTTTTCAGCACATATGCTGCGTTGGGATAATCCGCTTCGTATAACGTAGCCAACTCCTGGAGAGTTCTGAGCGCCAAATAAGGGCTGGAGGACACTCCAAAGGCAACAGTGGTAAGACGGTATTGCTGAAGAGGCTCTTTGGGAGAAAAACGCCAAAGAACGCGTTGATAATCTCGGTGATACGGCTCTATTAGTATTTGTCTATAACATTGTTTGATATCACAAACAAAAACTATTGGATGCAATCTGAAAAGGAGTAAGATAGTAGCAATATTCTGAAGTTTTGGGCCAGTAAGGAGTGTATCATTGAGACTAAGACCATTGGAAGTTCTTGAGGAAGCGTCCAGCACCACTCTTAGTTTAGTTGAGGCTGAATCGGGTTTACTTACACCGTGATGAGGAATAAAGAAGGCCCTTGGTGAATTGTATTCAGTTTTGGGAACAGGTTCCATGTGATGAAAATCTAAATATTCTCTCATGTATTCCGAATATGACACATATAAATCAGGATGTTTTTGGAGGCGCTGTTCGAGATAATTGAACCTACGAAGGGCCTGCAAATAGGAATCACCTAAATCAGGTTCTCCATTTTTAAATGGGAGAGAAACTATAAACCTACCAGTGGAGTCTCTACGGGTGGTTTCTCGATAGATTTTCTCGCATTTCTTTTCTTCTGCCGATAATAAATTTATTCTATGGTTAACCTGTTCTAGGGTCCAAAATTTTTCTAAGAGCAGGTCTAAAGAAAGGTCCAAAGAAATATGGTAATTATTTACTGACGAAATTGTGGAAAATTCAACTTTTCCCTGTAACACCCACCCAAATATCGTTTCTAGGGCAACTGAATGACCAGGCGCACCGAAAAGTCGACCTGATTTTAGAAAATATGGTACCAGTTCGGCACCGGCTAGTAGGTCTATGGGACCGGGAGTATAATAGTTCTTGTCAGCTAGGGGAAGCTGTTGAATGTGAGGCCAGTCAGAAGGGTTGACTTGAACCCTTGGTAAGTTTGAACAAACTTTCGATAAAATAATAGTTTCGAAAGAAAATGAGATTTCAGTTTGTTTGCAAGGTGTTATGGTACAGTGGGTGATACCATGGCTTGAAAATGTTGACATATCGTTGAGTCCTTCAAGGGGGATTGAGAATTTTCTCCTTTTTAATCCCAATCGAGAAACACATGATTCTGATATGAAATTAGCCATGCTACCTGTATCTAAAAGAATCCTGATTGTTTGATAATTGCCACCAGCATCTAGAATATCTACCATGGCTGTAGATAGGAGAACAAGTGATTGATTTTTTAACTGAGGCCTTGTACATCCTGACAAAAGTGGAGGTGCTTGACTCAAATTAGCCGAAGGCTGAGTAGGTTCCTGAAGAGCTGTAGAAGCAGATTGGAGGATGTCTGTAACTGTAGCCGAGGGGGTCGTATTTTTGAGATGAATTAGAGTGTGGTGAGGATAAGAGCAAATTCTGCAGTAGGTGCTAGAAGTGCAGTGTTTTAGTGGATGTGAGGTACGGACACAATTTTGGCATAAGTTATTCTGCTTGACAAAACTCATGCGTTCATGAGGAGATTTTTCAAGAAAAATTGAGCATCGGTAGAGTAGATGAGACTTATGGCAAATCAGACAATTTTATGAATTATTTGAAGGCACGGAAGTATGAAATACTGATGGATGAAGTGGTTTTCTATAACTAGAGGCTGTAGAGGTACTCCCGTAAGAGCTTGCACTTTGAGGGGATTTTTGGGTGAAATTTGGCTTTGGTTTTGTGATCAGTTGATTAGAAAAATTAACTGATTCAAGGGCTTTACAATGTTTTTCAAGAAAATCTAACAATTCCGTGTACGAAGGCACGTCACAATGGCCATGGTTAATTTCAAATTTTGTGCGAGTCTGATTATCAAGTTTTTGAAGCATCATGTTGAATAAAAAAAAATCGTAGCCAGCTGTGGGAAACTTTAAAACTTTAAGGCCTGCAACATTTTCAACAAATGTATCAATTAAATTTCTAAGTTCTCGTGCTGAGGGCAATTTGATTTGTGGAGCATTGTAAATTTCATTATAGTAGCGAGCATTCGTCTATTATTATAACACTTACATAAGGTCTCATAAGCTATTTTATAATTTGCTTCCACTATGGGAATGCTACGAACTAAGTGCTGTGGTTCACCCTTAAGAGCGGTAACTAAATGCTGAAATTTTTCAATGTCTGAAATGGCTGAATTCTCATGCACAAGGCATTTATAGAGATCAAAAAATGTTGGCCAGTTTTTAAGGTTTCCATCGAATGCTGGTACATCTAATCTCGGAATATTGGGGGGTTGACGTACTGCCGCCTGAGGGGCAGTACTTGAAGTGCTGCTTGAGGCAGCTGACAACACTGACATCAGCTCGTTTCTTCGAGCCTTCACCTTATAAAAGGCTTGATCAACTTTCGAACAAATTGCATCATGGGCCTGAAAGATTTCTCATCCTCAACTAAAAATATGATTTGATTTTGAACTGCCTGAAACTCATCGTAAGTTTTATTCATATTCTCTGAACGAGCCAAAAAGTACGACTTATTTGACTTATCAATTTTTAAGGATACCTCGTAACACTCAATAATGCTGTTTACTTTTGCCGAACGCTTTACAGAATGTTTATTTATTTTTTCTGTTATTTTATCAGTCATCTTGATAAGTGAAATTATTGAAACTTTATTTGAAATTTGCTGAAGAGCAAGTTATTTCTTATGCTGATAGCAAGTTTTCTAATGTGAAGTAACGTGGTACAAAATAATGGTAATATTATAAAAGAAGCAATCCTTTAGTCAAGATTTCATTCCCTTCCGCATTAATTGCTAAAAGGACGGGAAAATAATCCTATAATAATTGAGTTGAATGGAATAGCCTGACTTCTGAGAATGAGAATAGCCAACTGATGTTATGCGCCGAAAGGGTGCGCGTACGGTTATTGTTGGAAGAACGTTTTGATGGAATGATGAAATGCTAAATACCCTTTTTTGCGGATTTCAAAATGTGGTTTTTACATTTACATTTACACACATTATTTAAATTTTCACCTGTCTCATCCGGCTCGAAGGACCAAAATGTTTCCGTGAAAATTTGTATTTTCGAAACGTAGGTGGACTGTAGGATATAAAAGGATTTTAATACAAATGCGTATTTTCGAATTGCCCAAAAACATGTGCATATGGTTTGTTTATTCCTGGAATCTTCCTGGAGGATCCTCCTGCTGATAGTCCAGTGGATGACAAATAGGCGTTGTTTCACGTCTCAGACACACTTCGATAATTTGTTACCAATTCGGACATAAACGTACGAATTAATTTTGATGGTGTTGATTCTCGAATAACCGACCGGCTGATGTGATAAAATATGTTCAACTGGCTATATGTCACTAGGTATGCCCGCACTTCGCTGTGAGGGTAGGCAACCCATGAATCTGGGCGATTTTCGCGCATGATTTGAATTTCAAAAAGAGAACTTCGAATATGCACGAGACAAATGAATTATTTGAATTATCAATAAAAAATTAAAATAAAGAATAATCCGAAGGGGATTGAACAGCTACGCTGTTTCCAGCGTTGCCGGTTGTTGCTCAGCTCAGCTCAGGTTAAATTCGGTAGAGTGGAGTGTGTTTACTAAGGGTGGCTAAGTGCCAAAGTGGTTTGTCAAACCTTGGCCGATGGCGCGCAGTGACTAGGCCAATCGGCTGGTGGCGGGGTTTTGGCTGGGAAGAAGAAGAATTGTCAAGTAAACTGAACTGAAGGTAGATAGATATCATTTATTTTGCCAAAGATTACAGTTTTGTAATATAGCAGTTGTCAAATATATATATATAACTATACACCAATAGATGTGCATACACATATATAAACAAATACGAATACATATAAACACACACACATATATATATAGCTCAAAAAAGAAAAAAATAATAACACAAACTATGTATACAGACACTGGGTAATGTAAAAGACGAATAGACAAATTATTCAAAGTACTCAGACAGGTGGTAGAAGCACTTATCTATTAAAAATTCCTTGAGAGTTTTCCTGAACTGGAAAAAGCTGCCGATATTTTTAATCGTTTCAGGTAACTTATTAAAAATACGTAACCCCATGTATTCGGGTGAATTATAGCTTATACCAAATTTTGCAAATGGCAAACTGAAATTATTTTTATTTCTGGTATTCATTGTATGCATATCTTTATTCAATTTGAAGCTATTCTTATTTTTGAAAATGTATATAGACATTTCCAAAATATATAAAGAGGTAAACGTTAATACCCTAAACTCTATAAAAATGTTTCTACAAGAATAAGTATATTTCACTCCAGCAATACATCGGATAATGCGCTTCTGTGAAATAAACACATTTGCTGCTAGGGTAGAGTTACCTCAAAGACAAATACCAAATCTAATACGCGAGTCTACTTGTGCATAATACAAATTCATCATTTGTCCTCTAGTTAGAACACATTTTACATTTTTGAAAAGGTAATGGATTGAATTCAGTTTTGATATCAATGTCTCACAGTGTGGTTTCCAAGTGAGAGTTGGATCGATCTTGATTCCCAAAAAACTGATCGCCTCTACACTGTCTCGAACCATACAGTTGTTGATAGATATATTTAATGGATCACATACTTTTTGTCGGTTATGAAATGTCGCTAATTGAGTTTTTTCAGCATTGAAAAATAATTGATGTTCATCAAACTACTCACATGTATTTTCTAATAAATTTGTAATGTCTGTTCCAATGTTTATTGCTAACGGATTTGAGATAATTAACGATAAATCATCTGCATACATTGTGAAAAACTGATTTTTCAGAAATAAATCAAGGCTGTTTACATACAACAGAAATAGGGAAGGTCCCAGCACCGAACCTTGAAGAACACCAGATTCCATTGAGGAATAGTCTGAATTATATTTTTTAATATCAGTCAGATCTATATGTTGTATTTGGACGAATTGTTTTCTATACTTCAAAAAAGATGATATCCAGCTTAAAGGCTGCCCTCTTATTATATAGGCATATTCAAAAATTTTAGAGAGTGAGAGAGGGACCGTTACTGGTCTATAGTTTTCAAGCAATAATTGATCCTTTTTTCAATATTGGAATAATCTTACCCACTTTCAAACAGGTAGGAAATGTGCCTGCAGTGAATGATAAATTCACCAGTTGGGTAAGTGGCGTTTATACAAAGGATATAATTCTTTTCACTAAAAACATAGGCATATCATCAGAGCCTGATGAACTTTTGTTTTTTAATTTATTTTTGAGAAGTATTTCCAATTCATCTTCTCCATAAGGGGTTGAGAAAAAGGAATTATATCGGATTACTCTACAATCTAATGCATGAGTTCTATTTTTGTTGGTCAAGTTTTCAATTATTTTTTCGGAACATCTGTAAAAAAACGGTTGAAAGATGAGGCGATCAAGTCGGGATCACGTATTTCTTGATCATCCACTCTTATTGCTAGATTTACGTGTTTTTTATTTTTATTTGATATTTCATCTATCACTTTCCAAGCAGTTCTAGATGGATTGCTAGAATTGAATATTGTATTTTGGTAATATTCTTTTTTATCTTGGATATCAGATCAGTGTGTTTTCTTTTTGATTCTCGATAAGCTGGTTCAAGAACAGGATATCTTTTACACAAAAAATTCAGATCTTTAAGATTAGTGCTCGATGTTCTGACCTCATCATTTACCCATTTCTTGTTAGGTGTACGTTTACTGTAATATTTCTTTTCAGGAAAGTGAAGATTGAAGTAATACAAAATAATTGAATAGAAATACTCAAAACTAAATTCAAATCTTCGATACAATATAGAGGTTCCCAGTTCTCCTCAGCCAAAACCTTTTCAAATCGTTCAACATTAACTGCATTGAAACTCCTTCGATACTTAGATTTGCTGCTTACAATGCTATTATCATCTAATTCTAAATAAACAGAACGATGATCAGCTATACAATTATCGAAAACACAACATAGTCCTTCATTACTGAAATTGATAAAAATGTGGTCAATCATACTGTGTCACTCTAGTTGGCCATCCGACTAAAGGCGTTAGGTTGAAAGTCTTCAGTATTCTGCATAATTTCTTATAGTCATCATTCTTATACGAATCTAAATTGAAATCTCCACATACTAAAATTAACATTAAACTATTTTGTATGAAATTTCATGATATTTTCTCGATCTCTTTTAAAAATACTGGACCGTTCGCAGAAATTTTAACGAACAATGTTCTCATATTTCAAAAACCACATTAATTCACAATCTGGTATTTGGAGACATTAGGAACGACGGGGGCTGAATTGATTGCAATGAAAATAAATATGGTTTTCCATTTGAAAAAATTGAGTTATCCTCAATATCTGAAAAACTGTTGATTTGGCAACATTACCAATATCACCATTGAATCGGGCATCATCAAAAACCACCCTGTCAAAATTTTCATAAATTTTCTCAGGGCCGTTTCTGAAATATGAGACCGTTCCGATACTTTTGAAAGACACTGTATATGAAAGTCACAATTAGATCAAGTTCAATAAAACAGTCCTAATCACATTATAAAAATGTGTATATATCATATGAAGAGCACAGGGGAAAAACGATGAATGTCCAAAAACATTAAATCTTCAGGAGAGTGTTTTTCGGTTATCAGACCTGTCAATCCGAAGATATCCCTCGGAATACATTATGATTACATATTATGTCTGGGAAAAATGATGAAAGTCCAATTTGTGTAAGAAATTTATTGGCAATTCTTATAATAATAATATTCTGGCCACCATATACTAACTCAATCTATGAATAATATTCTTGTTTAGGCGGTAAATGGAGAACTTGAAGAACTTTGTAGTGTCAAATTTTGCCATTGACAAGGTACGAAATGTAAAAGTGATGCAACAATTAATACAATATTTTAATTTTCTTTTTTTGAACATCACATACCCTGATTAATAATTCTAGAAGTCTGAATTTTTCATCTCTGTATGCTCAAAATAAATTATTCATGGGGTAAATTCAAGAGGAACTTCTGTGACTGCTCGCTACAATATTTTGATAACTTCCTGATGTCTCCATATTTTTCTTTAGACAACGGCAGTAAGTCTAGGGAAATGAAAATATTCATACAAACTTGGTTTAACTATAAAAATAACGTACCTTTATACAGCTTTTCCGGTATCTTAAATTCGCCATTTTGGTTGGATGTAAAAGGCTTTCCAACAATATCAGCTGATTCCCATGCACCATTGTATGAAACGCGATAATATACTACTCTAGGATGGTTTTATTTTTTTTTATACAACGTCATATATGAGCAGAAACACATTTAAAGCAAAATTAATATTACAAATCGATATCAAAACTTATATACTTGATATACGTTGACATACAATTATTTCAGATTATAAACTGAAAAAAACGTTCCCTACAGATATTCATAATATAAATGTGCGCTTCAGAAGTCTCTTAACGCCGCCCTCACACTATCACGAATTCTTCAAAAGATCTTATTCATACCAAATTTGCTAGTCTATAACCGGCTACCAAATTTTTTCAAAAAATTAAATGTCGATACGTTCAAAGCAAAATTGAAGAATTTATCATTCAATCAGTGAACAATCATGATAACTCTTTTCTATACACCCTTTAATTTATCATATGTCGATATTTTTTCACCAAATTGTGATATTGATTCTTCTTTTTTTTTTCTAACCACCTTTCTTTTCTTGTTAAGCTGAAAATTACTTAAAAATAGGTGGTTCTTTGGAGGTTAAGTGGAAGAGCAAAGCTGCAGATTTGAACTTCGCCTTTTGGTAAAAATGTATCCCATTTATTGTCAATAAAGACATTAGGAATGGATCAGTCACGCCCTGTCCCCGGAGCTCCGACACTACCGGAGGGCGCGCTGATGTATCATTAACCCCAGCAAACACTCCCCATGTCCGTTGGGTGAGTGATTACTGGGTCCAAGAATCATGTGCCCTGAGTAAACGAAGTGAACCAAGAATAACAGCCTTCTGCATTCTTCCGGCTGGGTTTTCTACCGAATCACGGCATGCCGGTATGATTTTTAGACTCGAGAGCAGCGTGTCCCCTATTATCAGAAACACCATCTTGACAGAATGGTTTGGATAAAGCCTGCGGAGTTCAAAGAGTAGTTCTCGATATTTAGTCCGTTTTTCCTCCTCTTTTAGGACGATATTCGTTTCGCCAGGTGCTACTTTGGTGGTCGAGAAGGACTACAACAGGCTTATAAGCTTGTATTTGCCTGAGGGTGGGGAATGAGTAGTTCCAATAGATTCGGGACTTCTCATTATCCACAACTAACTCAATATCCCCCGGAGCATAAAACAACACCGGTGTCTCGTCTACACCGATCGATTGTCGTAGATGGTAGCACAACACTCGTAGGGCCGCGTTATGCCTGTGGATATAGGCTGAGACCGCAAAAGCTGGAAAAGCTGACAGCAAATGCATTATGGTCTCAGCTGCCCTACGACACGCTCTGCATCTAGTGTCAGGGACCTCTATACCCATCACGCGACTACGGTAGACGAGGGTGTTGAAGACACGTGGGCTTTTTGCTGAACGGGATCCAACTAGGTGATAGAGTTTGGGTTCGTCCGTTCAGTGTCGAATACGAGACCGAGTTCATCGGCTGCACGGGTTACTGCCTTGAGAAGAAGTGCTCCAATCCCTGCTTTTTCATGATCGCATACCAAGCAGAGAAGGGAATCTGAACTCCTGATGAATTTACAGGCTCCATCCAGTACCATTCTGTTGTGTCCGTGGGGTGAGTGATTACTGGTGCCCTAAGTAAACGGAGTGAACCAAGAATAATGGCTTTCCGCATTCTTCCGGCTAAGTTTTCTGCCGCATCACGGCATGCCGTCATGATTTTCAGATTTGAGAGCAGCGTGTCCATCATTCCATCAAGGACCCCTATTATCAGAACCACCATCTTGACAGAATGGTTTGGATAAAGCTTGCGGAATTCAAAGAGAAGATCTCGATATTTAGTCCGTTTTTCCTCCTCTTTTCGGACGATGTTCGTTTCGCTAGGAGCTGAAAACACAATGATATATCCGTTCATACACCGGCTCAACTGCGGAGAGTATTCGCATGTATAAGATGCATGTAAACATCTTATAACATGCGTTCAAGCATGTTATCGGTCTGTAGTTTTTCGGATCGGACAAATCTCCGTTTTTGGGGATTAGCACGGTTCGCCCCTCGACAAAACAACCCGGAATCTGCTGCTCCTTATCTAGCCATGAGTTGAGAACTCTTGCTAGATGGTGGTGGGTACATGGAAATTTTTTCCACCAATAGTTATTTAGGCCATCGGGGCCTGGAGCAGCAATGTTCTTAGAGCCTTTTAGGGCCCGTCGAACTTCTTTCGAGGTTATCGGATTGCGCAGTTCATTGAGCTCAGGCTAACGTAGCCTCCTGCAGAAGGCTTCGAACTGCGCTAGGGCTGGAGTATCTACGTTGAGTGGTTGCGGAAACTCATAAATGTTCTTCCAGAGTTTTTAACCGATCAGCCGCCGGCGGGTTATCCACAACACGTGGAGGCTCTTGGAATAGGCGAGAAGGTTTATCGCGGAACTTCATGTTTTCCGCGATTCTCCTCGCCCGCCTCACCAGTGACTTTTTTGCAGCCACCAGCATTTGTATCATATCAAGACAGTACACCTTGATTTAGTGTGTGGTGAGTTCGTCTTAAATTTGCAGCAATTCGCCGCACTGCGGGCGTGAAGGGCCTATTGACCGCCACGTAGTCCGCCACACACTGGATACGAGACGCGTGTTGTCTCGCCGACCTGATCTTAGCTTCCATCTTGTGAATGCGTCGCTCATGCCTCCTAATCAGAGGGGTGGTATCCCTCCTCTCCGCTTGGGACAGAGCCTGAGCGGCGTCATACACGGCAGAGTTGATCTGCCAGTTGTCAGCCTCTTCTGAAAGGACATCGTGAATCTCCGCATCCACCCGTGCCAGTTGTTGTGGCTTCAGGGGCTTGGTGTTATGAAGCGCCCTGCGGGTTCTGATGCCTTCCATTGGTGGTATGATGCGGGCCTCCTCTACAGCCAAGTCAACATGTGGCATATCTGCCACTTCTACCACCGCGTTAACAGGCTGAGGGGGGGCTCTTACGTAGCCTCGAACCCGAAGGTGGGATACATAATCCCTCAGATTTTGTGCGGAAAAGGCAGCATGCTCTGGGTGTGCTGCACACCACAGAGCATGCAGGCTCACTGCTCTCATAGCAATGCAGAAGACTGTCCCTCAGTTCATCCCTCCACTCAAAGCGTCCGTTGTCATTGCGGTTTTCATTGTTTGGCAGATCATCGTTTTGAGCCCCACCACCTTGCCTATGACCCCTCTACCGAAGGGTTCGGTTGTGGGGGTCTCTTCCTTGTCCGTCTAGAACCGAGTAGTCGGTTATACCGGGGGGTTAGCCTAGTATACCCACGGCCGACATCAGAGGGAATGAGCATTCCCTCCAGGGTGCGCCATGGCTGCCGGTCCGGTTTTGCACCGGTTGCTCAGGAAAGTGGTCTCGCAACTCACCAGGGCCTTGGATGGTGGTTAGCCCTCCCTGCTTATTTATTATTATTATTAGTATTATTATTATTATTATTATTATTATTTTTTTCCGTTAGGAATTACCCAGTCAGGCCCTGTCTCCGGAGCTCCGACACTTCCGGAGGGCGCGCTGGCGTGTCATTAACCCCAGTAAACACTCCCCACGTCCATGGGGTAAGTGATTACTGGGTCCGAGAATCATGTGCCCTGAGTAAGCGCAGTGAACCAAGAATTATGGCCTTCTGCATTCGCCCGGCTAGGATTTCTGCCATGTCACGGCAAGCCGGTATGATTTTTAAGTTTGAGAGCAGTGTGTCCATCATTCCACCAAGGACCCCTATTATCAGAACCACCATCTTGACAGAATGGTTTGGGTAAAGCCTGCAGAGTTCAAAGAGAATATCTCGATATTTATTCCGTTTTTCCTCCTCTTTTCGGACGATGTTCGTTTCGCCAGGAGCTGAAAACTCAATGACGAAAATCGTCCTAATTTGATGGTCGAGGAGTACTACATCAGGCTTAGTGTCTTGTATTTGCCTGAGGGTGGGGAATGAATAGTTTCAATAGATTCGGCACTTCTCATTCACCACCACGGACTCAATATCCCCCGGAGCATAAGCCAACACTGGTGTCTCGTCTACACCGTACGAGTGTCGTTGATGGTAGTACAACACTCGTAGGGCCGCGTTATGTCTGTGGATATAGGCTGAGACCGCATAAGCTGGACAAGCTGACAGCAAATGCATTATGGTCTCAGCTGCCCCACGACACGCTCTGCATCTAGTGTCAGGGACCTCTATACCCATCACGCGACTGCGGTAGACGAGAGTGTTGAAGACACCATCCTGGCAGGCCATTATGAATCCCTCGGTCTCCGACTTCAGCCCACTTGACCTGAGAAATGAGAAGGGCAGGTCTCTGGATAAGCCTAGGTCTTCAATGTTCTTGAAGAAGACCCCATGCATCGGCTTATCCTTATGTAGCTGCAGGAGCCTCTCACACTCCGCAGCTTTTACGTGGGCTTTTTGCTGAACGGGTTCCAACTCGGTGATAGAGTTTGGGTTTGTCCGTTCAGTGTCGAATACGAGATCGAGTTCATCGGCTGCACGGGTTGCTGCCTTGAAAAGAAATGCTCCAATCCCTGCCTTTTCATGATCACATACCAAGCAGAGAAGGGGATCTGAACTCCTGATGACTTTACAGGCTCCATCCAGTACCATTCTGTTATGTAGATACTCCAAACTCAAAAGTCCACGGCCTCCCCGTTGTCTGGGGAGGTATAACCGTGGAACAGATGATTTAGGATGCAAGCTTCTATGAAGATGCATCATTTTGCGAGTTTTTACGTCGAGTTGTCGCAGCTCTTCCTGAGTCCATTTCATTACTCCAAAGGAGTAAAGTAGAATCGGAACGGCAAGCATATTAGTCGCAGCAACTTTGTTCTTCCCCGACAGTTCTGAAGACCAGATCTGTCGGAGTTTGTGCTGATACTTGCCGCGGAGAGAGCTTTTGACAGTAGCTACCTCTTGGGTGTGTTCCACCCCTAGGTAGTTATACGTCTCTCCGGCATCCAGATGATGTAGGATGCTTCCGTCTACGAGCTGAACGTCCTCTCCGTATTCCTCGCATCGTCCTCTTTTGAGAAGAACCGTGGCACATTTGTCTATCCCAAACGCCATTCCGACAGCATGCGTGTACTCTTGCACCACCCTTAAGGACTGGTGAAGGTCCTTTTCTCCGGAGGCATAAAGTTTAAGGTCATCCATGTAAAACAGATGGGTGACCTCATGCCTCCGGTTGCTGGGGGTGCCGCAGTTGTATCCGCGGGTTTTCCGTAGTAGTGAGATGCAGAAGAGTAGAGGGCTGAGGGAGTCTCCCTGAAACACGCCTCTTTGGACTCTGACTTGACCAGATGTTACGGTAAATCGAGTCCTCAAGAGCGGCATCAGCTGTTCAATGCATCTCACTATTTGATCGGGTACCGCAAGGCATCTGAGCAAATGCATGATGAGTTCATGCGATGTTGTATCAAATGCCTTGCGATAATCGATCCAGGCCATTGAAAGTTTACGCTTATACTGCACGGAGTCCTGCGTGATGCATCTGTCGATCAGCAGGTTCTCCTTGCAGCCAGCGACCCCCTTTTTTGAGCCTCTTTGCTCATATATCCGTTCATACACCGCCTCAACTGTGGAGAGTATTCGCATGTACAAGATGCGTGTAAACATCTTATAACATGCGTTCAAGCATGTTATCGGTCTGTAGTTCTTCGGATCAGACAAATCTCCGTTTTTGGGGATTAGCACGGTTCGCCCCTCGACAAACCAATCCGGAATCTGCTGCTCCCCATCTAGCCACGAGTTGAAAACTCTTGCTAGATGGTGGTGGGTACTTGGTAATTTTTTCCACCAATAGTTATTCAGGCCATCAGGACCTGGAGCAGCAAAATTCTTCGAGCCTTTGAGAGCCCGTCGAACTTCTTCCGGGGTTTTCGAATTGCGCAGTTCATTGAGCTCAGGCTGACGAAGCCTCCTGCAGAAAGCTTCGAACTGCGCTAGGGCTGGAGTATCTACGTTGAGTGGTTGCAGAAATTCGTAATTATTATTATTATTATAATATTATTATTATTATTATTATCATAATATGCCCTATCTACCAGTAACTCCTTGACAGCCTTCCTGAGTTTTTTATGTGCCACCAATGATTTGATATGTGAAGGCAGATGATCAAACATTGTAAATTATCGACCTCTTTATCAAGTAGCTTCTGGGAAAAGGTAGGGATACCGTGAAGTTATCTCTTCTCGTCCTATAAGTTGACAGATATTGGATATTATCATTATATTTCTTCTGGATCAAACATACACTTGCCAGAATGAAGATACATGTCAATGTCAATATTTTTTGAGTGATAAATAGAGGTTTGCATGAATCTCTAGGTTTCGCCTTACAAAGGTATTACAGCCCTTCTTTGTGATAAGAACACCAAGTTTAATAGAAATTAAGAGCCATTTTCCCAAAAACAAACTCCATATCTCACTAGTGAGTCAATCAGAGCAAAAAATGTTGCTCTCGCTACAGATGTATTTAATATTGATGAGATATCCCTTACTGGAAAGCACTCTAATAACAACTTCTTGTATAAAGTACTGATGTGAGAATTTAAAGACAGCCTGTTATCCACATGGAGTCCCAAGAACTTGCCTAATGGTTCAGTACTTATTAGTAGAGTTTCCTAAGATTATGTCATTCAGAGTACATCTGAAGGTTACAATGCATGTTTTTGAGACATTGAAGGATAACTTAGTGGCATCACACCAGAAAAATCATTTTGGCGTGCTTGCGAAGGGCTATCTCTAATTACTGGCTCCTGAAAATTTTTTGTAACGTCCTTGTTTTGGTTGATTTTTAACAATTCACAAATGTGTGCACAATTTTCGATTTTATTATTTATGTTTTCAAAGGATGGGTATTTTCCTCTTAAGAAATCGTTATATCCCCCTAAAATTACTATGTTATCAGCCAAAGAGAAATCCTGGGAAATATTCACAATATTGTCAATAACATTGAAATACCTTGCATTAGGTTTAACGATGGTCTGGACTGTAGTAGTACATCCAATTCGTTTTCCAATAGTTTTTCCCAAACCTTGGCCACATTCATGGCATAATAACATAATTTTACTTTCGTCGCTTTCAATATATTCACTATTACTTGATGCATGTTAATGGTCACAATATTTTTCTTCAGTTCAGTTGTCTTCTTTTTAATCAATTCAGTATTATTTTATGTTTATTTACAATGACGTTTCTCTAATTTATTCAACTGATTTAAATTTTTTGCCATTCTAGTTATTTCTGTTGCCTGTTTATCTCTTGTTGTCTTCGCTTTATTCTTTAGACAGAAAAGATGTTCTGATCTTAGCTGTTTCTTCTCTATATGTTTAATTTTACGGGGTTAGTGTTTCAATTGATGGTATCTATTTTTATTAATAGGTACCATTGAATTCTTCAATATCATTGAATGATTTAAAAACTTCTGTAGCTATTCTGTCATTTTCCAGAAGTAGATATTGACTTTCCTTCATTATGTTTAAATTTTCTTTTTTTAATTCCTCTATAGTTATCTCATGTTCATTTATAACTTCAATATATCCATTTTCTGTGTCAGCTATAACATCTTGCAGGTCAAGAGAAGATCTTCTCAGTCGTTGAATAAAATAATCTTTTTCTTAGGTTTCTTCCTGCAGTTTTGCAATTGTTTCCATAATGTCTGACATAGTTTTCTTTTGCTCTATTTAAAATTTTTCCAAAAGCGTACTTTTTAAATTGAGTTATTCATTGATTTTCTTAATAATTGACTTCAGTTCGTAACATTTTTCGTCTTCTTCAGCTTCATTAGTTGTACATTCTTTGGAGCATAAGTTCCTGTGGTTTTCTATTTAAACAGCATTATTTTTCCTATTTCGGCAGTTGAGATGCAATATATTGTGGCACTGTATGCAACACATTAAATAATTCTTTAGTATTTAAAATGGGTTGACATTATTGTAGAACCTTTTTTGACTATGTGGGCACGTCACTAGTCTAGTCCAATTTAGTTCAGACTATACATGCAGGGTGTTTGTTCAGCAAAGCAAGGTGAAAAAAGATTCCGCGAGATAAGAAAAGTTTTCGAAAGATAAGACATAGAGGTGAAAATATAAGTACAGGAGGTCACTGATGACGTCATAGCGGTGGGAGGAGGCCCAGAATCAGTTCAAAACTCCTCAAATTATAGATTCGTGTAAGATACCGATACGTGGTGAATATGACGCAACAGGTAGTGTGCAAACGTGTGCACTCTCAGGCTTCAGATTTTCACGTGTACTTGTATATACTCATAAAGGTCATACATGGTAGCAAGTCTGGTACTCACATGGTCATATACATTTGCAGGACATGGTGATGAATAAACAAGTCATAGACCCACATAGGTACCTAAGCACCAAAAACACCTTTGAAGGTCACCTACAAGGTCAAACAACTACCAAATTACAGAAGTCTTCTCAAGAACATCTCAACGTCAAATACCCACTTAGGTCACCCATGAAGGTCACTACAAAGTCATTGATTACGTCATATTGATGGGGAGAGTCCAAGAACCGGCTGTATGCCTCTACTTCAGATGATCTGGCTATAAGGGGGTAGGTCTCCGTGATAGCCACTGACACCCTCTATATAGACAAGCTGATGTGTTGCTGCATGCACAGCCGGTTATCCAGAAGAACCCTCAGGTTTCTTACTCAGATCTATTTCTCTATTGGCTCGCACTCGATCACCAACTTCCTCTTTTCGATGTTTCTTTCAAAAATTACCTCTATCTTATTCGCATTAATTAATATAATATTACTCTTTCGACCCCTGCGGAACACCTGACTCTATTGCTTGTATGCTATATGATATCATTGTTATTTCATGGTGAATAAAGTTTATTCTGTTCTACTCTATTCTATTTCATTCTATTCTATTCTGTTTCATTCTGTTCTATTATGTTCTTTATGTTAGATCCTTAACTATTTCAGTAGGTAATTTTGTTGAAATATCGGAAAAAAAATTCATTTTATCGGTTTGTTGATATCTGAAACAAAAATCGTGACTGTTTGGAAAACTCATTCTTAATATAGTCATCAAGTATTCCACAATGTTCCATATGCCTTTGCCACATTTGAGTTATTTAAGTGTCACCACTTCGCGGTCCGACTGGAAGTAAGAATACATGCTATCAAACGGCCACCTAAACTTTTTCTTATCGTGCCAGTTCTATCGTTTTCTCATCAGTTCCGTTGAACTCTGAAACTTCTGTCAGAATTGAAAGATATAACTCACATATTGCATAACCATTCATTACATAGGAAATATAGATCTGACCTGCTGTAGATTACCATTCGTCTGAAGTTCGATGTCCAAAATATGTTGAAAATACTCAATTCAACAAAGAACTATCCAGTTGACTGCCAAATATTTTCTTCAGTAACATTCATCAATTTTCTGGTTTCTTTCACAATTTTATGTTCCGCAAATAACGGAGGATAATGTTTCAATAATTATTCATTCTCCTACTATTATGTACTGGTATGACATTATTACATTTATGAATAATTTCAAAGTGAAATCGCTGTAAAATACCTGTGGCGAGCTCGATGAGACAACTTCAATACTGCACTTGGTCTGGTTCAAGAGATAAACTACACAACATGGCATTCTCTAAATGAAAATATGAATGTGGGATACTGTGAACAATTTTCTGCTTTGAGTACTAAAAGCCTGGCCGTCATAAACATTGCACTATCTATCAGCATGCAGCATGCAACTTGTTTGCATTTGCGTTCACAAGGGACAGCTTTGTATTTGTAGTGTTAAAGAAGATTGCAGAACGTGCTTTCCATAAATTCTCTTCCAACGCAGTCGAATTATTGATTTTCAAGTTTTCATATCTTCGGAGTTGGCTTCATTATATGAAATAATTCCAATGGACTATATTTTAAATTCATATTTTACTATTGCCATGAATAATTCATTTATTACAATAATAATAATGTTTGTTCACCATATTTCCATACACAAAAGCTTATAAAATTCAGTAATTACTAATACTAAAATTGTATAAATAGGACTTGTGAATAAATAGTAGTAGGTCACAGAAGTAGTTTCAACTACTTGTGTCTGTGATAAAAACATTAAAAGTAATTGTAGTAGTAGTCGGTAGGGTTTGACAAATAATTGAAATTGAGTAAAAGTCTTTTTCCCGCTGCCGGCCCTGTAAGTAGTCCATACATGCTCAGCAACAAATCAGGTAAATGGCCTATATCATTCGTTTACTAATTCATCTTGACAACGAAATGTAAATAGTGTCATTTACATGCCTAGGGTAATAATGACTTTGACTTTGACAAGTAATACATTCAGCTTAATTTATATCAATTTTCAGGTTATGAGACTTTTTGAATATCATTGTTGTCTGTTTATTCGGTAACTTAGTTACGCGCACAAGCAACTTAGAATGAAATAGCGAAACGAATAATCATGAAGGAAGAATAAGAAAACAAACTTCAATCCAGGCAAATTTTGAGAAATGTCAACAAGCAGCGGGAAAAACGTAAAAAGTAATACGGATGTATCGACTGTTAACATCCTCGACAAGCGACAAGCCTCGGCTTTGCCTCAGCTTGTACTCGCTCACCTCGAATGTTAACACGTCTTTACATTCCTTGTTATTTGAATAACTAATAATTAATCAAAATGTAACATAAGTGAAAGCAAATTCTTCTTTTTTGTGGTTTTGACACATTCCGTTATTACATAATGAATATTACATTTCCAAATTGAAATGTTACATACAATGATGAGTACTTTTATAAATCAATATGAAATAATAATGATATTGGTGGAATGATGGATACTCTGCTTTCAACCTTGAAAACCATACCGGCTTGCCGTAATATGACAGAAATCTCAACGGAGGATAAAATCAATTTTGTTTACATGTTTTTAAAACAAATATTCAAATACACACATTCATTCAAATGTTATATTTGAGAAAATATTTCCAACTAAGAAAAAAATCAATAAAACACTCATCCATTCAAAATTGCAAATTTTTTTATGTTTTCTTGAAGAGGCTTACGGAATTGAAATTTCAAATATCTAGAGGAAGATTATTATAAGTTTAAGAGATATTATATGAGTACAAGGTTGTGTAGAGAGTGCCATGATGGGCCACTTCAAAACTGTTTCAAATTAAGAAAAATTCAAACGCCATATTTTCGCGGGTTGACGTCACTTTTGTTCTGTGAGTGCTTTGAACATGGAAGATTTGTTTTTATTTTGAATCACAATGTACATGGTGACTTTGACGTCACTTATATTTGTCCAATGAAATACCGGTATCATTTGGCGCGAATTGAGATAGTGTTTGAATTAATCTCTTGATCCTTTTGTTTCCTAGATCAACCATAAAAAAATTAAGAATCGTTTTTTAACCAGTTTGACTTGTAACCATTAGAAGAAAAATATGAAAAATTACCAGTGTAATTCCCTATTGTCAAAGGAAACATTTGCGCTTGAGTGATACTTTGACTGTAGATGAAATCAACAAGGCAACTTCCACTATCGTAAGGTTAATTCAATTGTCTCATGGTAAACTCTTGAATACAAACAGTCCATTGTTGAGTCCAACTACATCTTTATCACAAGGCATACCAAGAGTCAGCGGGAGACTTAGAAAGTGAAATTTTGATTATGATAAACAACATCCGATTTTGCTTCCTAAAAATCATAAATTTGTTAAATTATTGTTCCGTTACTTTCTTCAAATCGAAATACATTTTTACATATCGAAACGAACAGTGTTTTTATGTGCTTGTGTTGCTTACGTGCAAAACCTATTGAAATGGTTCCTCTAATGGGACATCTTCACCCGTCAAGGGTAACACCATCCCCTCCATTTTTCGCAATAGTCGTTCATTATGCAGGGCCTTTTACCTTGAAGGATAATAGTAGACGCGACTTTAAATATATTAAAGGGTTTCATCGCAGCCTAACGACATTTTGTGTCACGCCGAGGCAAACCTTACGTATGAGTTCGGATAACGGAACAAATTTTGCAGGCGCAAAATATTAATTTCATAATTTGGGCCAGTTGTAGAACTCCTGCCACAAGATTGTAGAAGCAAATATATTAGAAGGCACCAACTGGACCTTCATTCCTCCTTTTCTCCTAACTCCGGATTGTGGGAATTCAGATAGAAGATATATTAAAATCTCGTCCGTTGTGTCCCTTGCAGCAGCTAATAAACATTCCTGAGCTTTGGATTACATAAATGAGCTACATGGTCGCAAGATGTGGAAAGTCAATCAAAAACATCTCCATATTGGGGCGATAGTCCTCATCAAGAAAAATAAAGAACAACGTTTGTGCTGGGCACTTGGCACGGTCCAGGAACTGCATACCGGAAAAGATGGTGAACCACGGGTGGCATCCATTCAAACTTGAAAAGGGGTTGTTCGCAGAGCAATTACAAACTTGTGTTTGCCTCAGGATGAAACTTCAGTATATTGATTTTTCTCTTTCCTTGGGAGGTTTCCGTGGTTGAGCTTCTCTGGAATATACTCAATATTATATCCCTTTCAGCAGCATCATTGATATCAGTCTGAGACTCGTGTTTTTGGTGAACTGCTGCAGAGCTCTACGTATCTATCTGATTGATGTTTCCAAGCACTTCCGAAGTTATAAATAAATTCAATACTATTTTTTATACTTCTCCGAATCTCTGATGATTTTTTTCTAGTGGGTAATTTATTTGAGAAATCCAATTAGGAAACAGTCGCACTGTTCTTTAGAGCATACTTTCAATCATACAGTTGAAAAATTATTACAAAATCAGAAATGTTTCAAATAGAAATAACAAAATCACTCTTGAATGTCAGTTTTACTACACTTCAAACAAAATATTAGAATTTCTCCTAAAAAAAAATGATTATTTCACAGTCTCTCAGAAAGACATGTCGTATTTTTCGAACATCTAATGATAAAAGTTCATCGGAAGGCAATCATAAAGAGTTAGTTATTACCTCCCCGACAAAATCTGTTCGGGGTTTATGGATTTTAGATGTTAATCTCATAAACCCCAATATATTTCAGATGAGAGTGAATCGATGAAAGTACGATTTGCTCTAATTCCAGAAGCCACGTTCCGCTTTATTTCTGCCACATCTGTTATTTGCCCTTCGAGTTAAAATAATTGAATACGTTTTTTTCCGTGATAAGGTCCTGCAAAGTAGATTATTCATTCAAGAGTAAACAGAGAGATTCTTCATTTTTCTCAATGCAACGTAAAGAGAAAAAATAAAGAAATAATTTGTTGTTTAATGGTGGTATATTAAATGATTGATTCCGAATCATTCACAAACTAATTCTTCCAGAAGATATTTCGTAGATATGTAATACACCCGTGAAACGTCTTGTATTTAGGAGTCGTTCTGCCAACGAATAGGAAAGGTATTTAGGTATTTTTCTAGTGGAGCATTTTCTACTACGGTTTTCACAGAAGCCTACAACCTTGATACTCAAAAATTCCATTTTTCACATAATATTCTCTAGTTGCATATCCGTTGGCCAAGGCACTAAAAATCTAAAATATATTCTCAATTCACCAAAACACTTTACCACTATACTCGATATGAATTCCGTTAACAAAGTTAGCATCATAAAAAGCGATGATCAGCCTCATATGCAATAAAATGATTTTTTTTACGTCGGCGGGAGAAGTTAGTTTCTGCGGTAATGAAAGAGGGACAGAAGTAGCGTACTATTCCCTGGGAAGATAATGTGATATATCTTTTCATAGGGATTTTATATTAGTATTTGACAATCAGCCCTATGCTGTATCACTTCCGTTGAAAATAACGTCAACGTTATTCGCAATTTCCGTTATTTTACTATGATTGGTAATAGCAAAATAACGAAAATGGCGAATAACGGTGACGTTATTTTCAACGGAAGTGATACAGCATAGAGCTGAATAATTATAAAAGTAATAGCATGAATGCAAACTCATTTATTTTATTTATAATCAATGAAACAGTAGCACAATTACTTTTCAAACACTGCGATAATTCAGGGTACTTGCTAATATCAGTGTTATCGTACAATAGTAAACATGATCGTATCATCACCGTTGACATCTTTCAAAGTAAATATTGTTGCAATGCATTCATGAATATATCTGTACAAGTTCATCGTATCACACTGTTCTCGCATTTTGATTTTGTTAATCTGACGTTGTCAATATTACATTTTTTGAGTAAAAGTTATTTGTCATCATCTCAAGTATTTTTCAATATTCATCCCACATAGGCATACAAAAGTCCTTCATATATATAAAGGTTCAACAGGTTATGGGCCCAGACTACCCAATATAATCTTCAGAAAATAAATCTGAATAACTTTCATCGATATGGCGGAGGTCAAATTTTCTCTCTCCAAGTTGAATGGAGAAAATTATTTCGTTTGGAAGTATAAGATGGATTTTCTATTGATAAAGGAAGGATTGTGGGATGTTATTGCCAAAGATGCACCAGCAGAGCTTACAGAATCTTGGATCAAAAAGGACAATGAAGCAAGAGCAACGATTTGTTTATCTGTTGAAGACAATCAATTGATCCATGTCAGGAAATCAATGTCTGCATTGCAAGCCTGGAATAGTTTGAAGAATTGTCATGAAAAATCAACTTTGAGCAATAAAGTAACGTTGATGAGAAGAATATGCAGTTTGCGTTTAGAAGAAAAGGGAAATATGGAGAAACATATTGAAAATATGACAGAATTGTTCGAAAAGCTGGCTGCTCTAGGAGAAGGAAGTTTATCTGAAAACTGGATAGTGGCAATGTTACTGAGTAGTTTACCAAGAAGTTACGATACATTGATAACTGCTTTGGAAACTCGAACAGAAGATAAACTGACGCTGAATTTAGTCCAGTCGAAATTAATTGAAGAATATAACCGAATAAATTCTAATTTTGTTTTCTCTGAGAAAGCTATGAAAACTTCGGAGAATTCCAAAAATAAATATATTCCAGAGTGTTTCTTTTGTGGTAAAAAAGGACACATGAAGAAAGAATGCAGGAAGTATTCAGAATGGAAGAAGAAAAAGGAAAAATATAATCAACATGCCAAACAAGTGACGGATGATGAACAGTTTTGTTTCAATGTTACTGAAACTGAAATTAATGGATGGATTATTGATTCCGGGGCGTCTTGTCATATTTCGAATAACCGAAATGGTTTTATTTCAATTAACACAGATATTAAACCTAAAGTTATTGTTGCTAATGGCATCGAAGAGATGGCCGAAGGAGTTGGAACCATAATTTTGACATTATTAAACAGTCAGAATGAAAAATCGATAGCAGAACTCAAGGAGGTCTTATTTGTACCAAAAATGGAGGAAAATCTTATATCAGTCAAACGGTTGATCAGTGAAGGATAATATGTGGTTTTCTGCAGTAATGGATGTATAATCAACGAAAAAGGATTAGAAATTGCTGTTGCTGATTTGAGTGCAGGTCTTTACAAATTGAGGCAGAAGGAACAAGTTTTTGCAGCTGTTGAGTGTGGAAATGAATGTCTTCATTATTGGCATAGAGTATTGGGACATAGAGACGTCGAAGCTATTAAATTAATGAACAGGGAAGGGCTAGCAACCGGTATCAATATATTTGAATGTGGTTCCAAGAAAACTTGTGAAGTTTGTTCAAAAGGAAAATTCGCTCGACTTCCATTTTCTAAGGCTCATTCAAATTATTCGAAGTCTCCCCTTGATCTTATTCATTCTGACGTTTGCGGTCCTATGCAAACAAAAACCTCCAGTGGAAATCAATGTTTCCTCACATTTATTGATGATTATACGAAATTTACTACCGTTTATCTTTTGAAGCACAAATCTGAGATATTCGATAAGTTTAAAAATTTCGTTGAGATGGTTGAGACAAAATTTTGCCACAAACCAAAAATATTGAGATCTGATCAAGGGGGAGAGTATAAATCAGAAAGGATGCAGCAGTATTTATTGCAACAAGGTATTCAGTTTCAGCATACAGCTTCCTATACTCCTCAACAAAATGGTGTGGCCGAGCGGAAAAATAGATCACTCATGGAGATGGCTCGCTGTATGATAATAGATGCAGGTCTTTCAAACACAATATGGGGAGAGGCAGTAATGACAGCCAATTATATGCAAACAGATTGCCTTCTAGACGTATTAAGAAAACACCATTTGAATTATGGAATGAAAGGAAGCCAGATATAAGTAATTTTCATGTTTTCGGATCGAAGGCATACGTTTTTGTACCCCAAGAGCTAAGGAGAAAACTGGATACAAAATCTAAGATGTTGATTTTTGTTGGTTATGATGAACAAATCAAAGGTTACAGGTTGATTGATCAAACCTCTATGAAACTAATAATAAGCAGAGATGTTAGGTTTGTTCATCAAGATTTACCTTACAAAAGCATTTCTAAGGACTCAATTACAGTAAAAAAGTCTGTATCTGATAATTTCAGTCAAAGTAACTTTGAGGAGGAGAAACCAATAAATCATTATGAGGAAGAAACAGAAGCTGAAAGTTCAAGACAGGGAGCATTAGAAGAAAGTTTGAAGCCGGAGAAAAATAATCAAGAGGGAGTAAATGCACCGAGAACAGAGAGTTTAGATCACGAATTAACGGAAAATCCAAATCAAGAAAAATATCATCTGAAAAATAAGAGTGAAGCACTACTGTTTCTAAATTGAGAAAATCTGAGAGATCCACGAAAGGTATTCCAGCAAATAGACCAATAGAAGAAATAAATGTGGTAGTGGAAGTTCGAACTCTGAAGGAAGTTATTGCGAGTGAAAATAGATCAGAGTGGGAAAGAGCTATGGCTGAAGAAATAGAGGCACTAACAAAACATAACACATGGAATCTAGTTGATCTTCCAGAAAACCGTAAAGCCGTCGGATGTAAATGGGTTTTCAAGGTGAAAATGAACCCAGGGAAAAAGATGATTCGTTTCGAAGCTCGCCTTGTAGCTCAAGGGTTTTCACAAAATTATGGTAGCGATTACGATCAAATATTTGCCCCTGTTGTGAAACATACCACAATAAGGATTTTCCTATCCATAGCAGGTAGAAGAAAAATGATTGTCCATCATTTCGACGTTAAGACGGCATTTTTGAATGGTGAGCTGAAGGAAACAATATATATGAAGCGTCCACCTGGGTTTGAAGAAAGTGGAAAAGAAGAAAAAGTATGTTTACTGAAGAAGAGCTTATATGGCTTGAAGCAGTCTGCTAGAGCTTGGAACGAAGCTTTGGATAAACATCTCAAATCAATAGGTTTTCAACAAAATCAAGTTGATCAATGTTTTTACACAAAAGATGTCGATAATGAAAGCGTCTTCATTTTAGTGTATGTTGATGATCTTTTAGTTGCAAGTTCTCAGAACAGTACATTAGAATCCACGAAGAACCAACTGCAAGAGCGTTTTGACATCACTTCTCTTGGAAATGTCAAACTTTATCTTGGATTAGAGATTGGGAAAGATCGCTTTGGAAATTTCTACATTCGCCAGCATTCCTATATAAATAAAATCGTTCATAATATGGAACTGCAAGATTGTAAACCTTCGAGTTATCCTCTTGATCCAAATTACGGCAAAAGTGATAGTGATAATCTATTATTGAATAATGAAAAGTATCAAAGGATCATTGGTTGCTTACTTTATATCTCAGTCAACTCCCGACCGGATATTTCTGCGAGTGTATCCATTCTAGCAAGAAAAATTTGTCATCCTACGAAAGAGGACTGGAACGAAATTAAAAGGGTTGTGTTAAAAGTACCTAAACGGAACATCAAATCTCAAGCTTTTGATGAGTCGTTGTGAAAAGTATGATGAGAAATTTTATAGGTATACTGATGCCAATTGGGCAGAAGACAAATTGGAGAGGAAATCTAATAGTGGTTTCGTATTCAAACTCAATAGTGGAGTCGTAAGTTGGTGCTGCAGGAAGCAATCATACGTTGCTCTATCTTCCACAGAATCCGAATTCATTGCTTTATCTGAAGCATGTTAGGAAGCAGTGTGCATTGAAAGACTCTTACTAGGTCTCAAAGAATCAGTTGAAAGGCCTATTTTGATATTAGAAGATAACCAGAGCTGTTTGAAATTGATTGACTCAAATAAGTTCAGTAACAGATCCAAACACATTGATATCAAATATCATTTCGTGAAGGACTATATTACATAGGGTATCATACAATGTAAATATCGTCCAACAGAAAAAATGGTTGCTGATCTGCTAACCAAGCCAATTCCTGCGAATAGAATAATTTTTCTACGAGATTAGTGTGGATTGTTGTATATTACGAATGAGGAGGAGTGTTGAAATGCATTCGTGAATATATCTGTACAAGTTCATCGTATCACACTGTTCTCGCATTTTGGTTTTTGTTAATCTGACTTTGTCAATATTACATTTTTTGAGTAAAAGTTATTTGTCATCATCTCAAGTATTTTTCAATATTTATCCCACATAAGGATACAAAAGTCCTTCATATATATAAAGTTTCAACAAATATTACAAATTTCAGTTCATTACTTACTTTCACCATGGGTTGTCAACAAGATTCATGTTATCAATATACGAATTCCACAAACTACTACTACTACTAATTAGGACACAACACTTTGACCAAATTTTTATTCTTTCTTGATTTTTGTGTTTCCGCCAGAAAAATAGTATATGCACCTCAGGACAGAATTTTGTTTTTCCTTCGGTGCTTTGTACCTCTCGGGCTTCGCCCTCGAGCTACAAATCGTTCCTTGGGAAAAATTTTGCATTCATGTCCCTTCATGTGTAATGTAATTTAGAGGTCGGAATTTCTTTATATTTATTTGATAAGCCGCAACTTTATTTTTGATAGGTGAGCATGTAGGTCACCAGTAGTTGATGCTGAATCTTATATTGCTGATTGTTCACAGTTCCTGACACTATCAAATATTTCATGAGCCAATAATATTTTTTTATTAAAGGGATAGGTTCAACTTTGGCAAGTTTCTAGGTGAAAAGAAGTAGTCCCCCATCGTGAGTAAACTTGAATATGACAGATCGCAATGTTAAATGTTTGTGTTTGACAATTAGGGTATTTCAATCATTTTACTTTCGCTAATTTTCAGATGAAATCAAATAATTGCCAAATTATTGATAGTATAGTGCGAGTATAGTGTTGCTTTATGGTATGGAAAGAACAAAAGCAGTGAAGATGAGGATGTAATTGAAGTTATCAAGTGAACGGTTAAAATGGGTGTAAGTAGCTTAACCAGCTATTTTAAACTATAAATGATAGCGTCGGCCTAAACTGATGACCTATCAACTTCGTGTTATGTAGATTTAAATATTCCATAATAGTTATTTTAGTGATTAAATGGTTTGGTCAGTTCAAGTAATGGAAACTCATACTCCGTGGAGGGTACGTAGGTGATGATGAGTAAAGGCTGCGGAGGAACTCCGGCCAAACAATATCTACTATATTGAACTAGATCGAGGCTCCAAAGCTGATTTCACGATGGAAATCTGCTAATATGTATTATTGTCATCTAAACATGCGTTAAATTTATCAGATTGTATTCGAAAGAAATAATGTTGTTTCGGAGTCCCTTTCCAATTGATATTTTTATAATCATTGTTCATGAGAAATCTGTAACATTTTACAACGAGTGGTTTCGGGAAGAGACAGAGACCAAAGAAACTCAATTAGTCCCCCGTTTCTACGTCAAACTTGAGAATACCAGACTTGATTTGATAAGGCGGTAGAATTCGTTACTAAAATAAGACATTACAGGGACCTTCAAATTTCCGAATACAATAACATACATTTTCTCCAATTCTGTCTCTTGTTTACATGTTATTTCATTGGTATGCTTTCATAAAAATTTGCCTGAGATTCATAATGATACGTCACAACCACAATGGCATTCAACTATAATTTAATCAAATATCACAATCATTCGAACAAGGAACGAACTTAATTGCTACTGATTTATTCTATCTCTTATAAATGAAAAAACAAGTTTGAAACTGGCAAAAAATACCTTACAACCCATACCTCATGGTCCATAAACTGAAATGAGTATGGTTTTAAACTAGGATTAAATGGATATGTACGGAGATGATACGCAAATAATGTTTCGTTTTGTTAATTTTAGCAGCCTCAATTGATTCCATTCGGCCAGAGCACAGATTTTTGCTATACACTCAATATTAGTTTCGAAGTTTGTTTCTGATAATTTTAGTGAATATGAAGAAATCTATACCTGCATTGAATATTAGCAGATACTTTTGGAGTTTAACTTTCATAAATCAGAGAATGCTTAAACTGCCTGGTACTGTGACAATTAGTTCCGGAAGTGTGCAGATGGTTTTATTTTTGTAAATCAGGCATACTCTTTTGTGGTATTATTTTCGTCGACCGACAACACCTTTACGTGCACTACCCTCAGAAGTCTTCAAGAAACTTGTGCGAGCTAAGGAAGAGGTAGCCCTTACCTTTGAACGTGTGATGCCAAGATTTATTATATCATTAACTATTTCGAAAAACAATTGCTGAAAACAACAATTTCATTCAAATACAATGTAAAAAGCAACGCTTCGCCGTATGATTTATTATTTATGTGTGGAGCAATACACAAAGTTAGTCAAATGTATGGGCCCGCCCATTTTCTCAGTTAATATGAGGGTTATTTAAAAAAATGTTCATTAAAGTTGAATTTATAACATTCAACTTATACTCACTCTGCATCTTTTTGTGAATTCAAATGTTTTTTCTGATGTGCTGTTGGTGGAGGAGTGTCGTCACCAGTAAATTTTTAAATAGAATCATATGTCATGTTTAGTATCCAGCCACAATTTTTAATCTTAGGTGGAATTGAGAAGTGAACGTCTGCGGAGCTGCCACATCAATTATTTTCACAAATAGGTTAACTGTCAGTTTTTTTATGTTATTTGCAGCTGGAGAGGAGAGTAGGAATATCATTCCCCGATTTGGGGTAGGTCATCTGAGGCTACAGCCCCGGGGTCTCTACAGAAGAGGGGCCCCCACAATAGAGACTCGGAAAAAAATCTTCCAAATTCCGATAAGTGAACACTAGCAAACAACTTATAGTTCGGTTCTCTCTAGTATCGTTACTGAACTTTGTTGGTTCGATAGTTTTGAATCATACAACATTTCACCGTTTTGATGGATTATATGTATTCGAACCTCCCAAGCCATTTTCGACGAAAAATCGTTGAGGATTTCGCTGAAATCCAGTTCTCGAAGTGAGTCACTTTCAATGCTCAGGAGAGAAGCTTTGAGAAACGCTTTTGTCCCATCGTGGTTTGAAGCCTATTTATTATATTTTTCATTTCTGAAAATCACCGCAGAAAATTCTATAAATTCTTCATACGAACAGACAGAAGGCTGAAGTGGAAAAATATAGATGAATCGTTTTTTTATATTTAAAAATAATCTAATCATGTCAGTATAAAAAGTACTCTGGGTAACAAAGTATACATATAAAAAAGTTCAAAAGTTGAGTTGAAAATCTTTCAGTAGAAGAAGCCTTTTATTCGTTCTACGAATTCTATTGTGAGAGTCTGTAAATTTCAAATAGTTATATTCAAATATTCACCCAAACTTATTATCATCAGTCTTATTTTTATGTTCTGTTAATAAGATTCAGTTTCGTTTTTTGCATTTCTTATAATTTGATAAGTATTTTACTATACACGGTTCTACAATAAGGCGCGGTCTTCCATGACTCCATAACTTACATATTTTGCTTTGCAGATTTTACCGTTGATCTAATATTTTCTGCAACTCAACTCAGTCGGTAAGCCGATGATCATACAGTAAGTACTCTTGTTTAACAATGAGAATCTTGGAAAGGATTGTAAAATATACCGATGAATGTCTAATGTGAAAATGTGATTTGAATGGAAAAAAATTAATTTTGGAAATGCAGAATTCAGTTTTCTATCATGTATTTCAAAAAATTGCAAAGGAGTACTTATATAAATTGTGATAAATTCCACCAATTCATGTACCTCAATAATAACTACTACCGTGATATCTAGCTTATTTTAGTAATTCCTTTCTTTTACTTCCTAGGAAGAAATTTTTCCTTATGATTAATTTTAACAATGTTTTTACTAAGGGCTTCATCCACGCAGGTTACACTTAACGCTTCATGTGTCACTTGTAGTTAAGAATTCAATAGAATAGTTTAACCTACCGTGACGTTTCGCTATTCCTTGTAACTCTAGTAAAGAAAAAAAAAAGTTCGTGCTTTTCCTTATAGCTAATCCTCAAACGATTTCATTACCGACCTTATAATAATTAGACATTGTACGTATCATAAATATTTTGAACGATAAATAGAAATTTATGCGTTGGAGTATGTGACATACCCCCCTCCGGCTCAAATATTTCAACTTGCTTACCATGTTTATTCGCGCATAGATAGAATATCAAGTATCGTTTGCACCAATTGCAAAAAATTCATTTGTTCAATTCACAGGCAAATGCCATGAATGTGGTAAAAAATAAATTCATAATAATAATTATCATAAGCCATTTATATATCGTGCAATGTTCGTTATCTATGTTATGTTTGATTTTCAGAATATGATATTTTTTTAAAATTAACTTAAAATCATTTAATTTTTGCTCATAAGTACGATTTTAGAGTGGGGCACTACTACCCCGCGCCGGCGACTACAGAATTTATATGGGCCCCGTCACAAAAAGGTTAATAGGTATGTCAAATTTATCAACACTATCACATTCTAACTGATTCATTAACTAAGCAGAAGTGGTGCAATCAGCCCTAAATCTAACTTTTTTCATGTTCAAATAGTATTTTTTTTTGCAAAGTTTTCCTTTTACTTTTGTTTTTTCATCTGAAGTTTCCTACAGTTTTCGTAGTTGGCTTTGTTGTATACTGTGTGATTATTTGTGATTTTTTTAATGATTCTAATAAATCGAATATCTTTGATTTTGGTAATTTTTCATTTTGAGCATTTTTTAACTAGAGACCTTTTCATTTAAGCATTTTGGCTATATCGCAAGTGCCAAAATTCGGAAACAACTTTCACTTGTTTCTTCCCCAGAGGGGATTCAAATAATTTTTCGACCAAACAAATGATGAGAATGAATGTCACTTGTGATCAAATATTTAGACAAATCGTTGTCGTTCGTGAGGGTCGGCATTAACTTTTTTGGAGTTTTTAAGTGTGAATTCGTGAATTTGAACTCTTTAAACAGTATAAAACTCTTGTCTATGCTTTAAAACTATATTTTCTAGTTTCCGTCCTGTTATTTTTTGTGATTTTTTTTAAATTAAATATTCATGGTTATAAAGTGCATTTTATGTGAAGTGAAATTCATAAAGGATCACCCGAGATCTTTCCACCGGTAGGTTTTGCTGTTATTCATTATATATTTGATTAAATTATTTCCATTATTGTAATCGTAGAGTTTCGTTCAAATTCATTATTTTTCGCCTTTTCAAGGTTATGATTTCTGTGTACTGTATAATCGAATCGCTCAAGATCACGCCAAGTTTTGCTGTTGATTTTTATTACAATGTAGACAAATCATTTCCATTATCGAAATTATTCATCTGAAGTCTTGATTCGTTAAAAAGACATTTCTGTAAATACCATTAACTCTTTTCTTGATTCTTTTTTTATAATGGTTATGTATGTTTCGAATCGAGTTCATTCCATCGACATGTTGTCGAATATTGGTTTTAAAATGGAATTTTAAGATATGTAGCACTAAGCTGTAATTATAATATACACAATCATTTGAAAGTGGAGATAATTGTATTGTGTATATTTCTTTTCGAATTGTTGAATGTTAAAAACCATTTCATTCCATTCGGAAAAGTAAATATACTCAATACCTATTTACGCAAATTACGCAATTTATCAACCTGATATATTAATGTAATACATTTCCTGCAGAACCTGGGAGAACTCAATGATTATCTTTTCTGGGGTCGGAAAATGTAGATACTATCGCAAAATTTGTTTGCTCAGACCACTTCACAGAAGATGAATTATCACGAAACCCAGTCTTAAAAGATATTTGAAGTTTGGTGCCTTGCCCATTATTCATAGAAAGCCCCCAGTGAGAACACTTCCGATAATGTGAGTTTTTTTTCATTTGGTTCAGTAGGTAGTATTGTTCTATGTTCTATCAATGAGAAACTGTCAGTAATGAAAAACCCCATTCATTAAACTTGCATCTTCTAATTGATCGAATTTTCGCCAGTAATAATAACATATTGTTACTAGAATTACAATATTCAGTTTATGGCTTATAAGGTTTTAATTGCCTATTAGTGATTTCTCAGAAAATTTCATTATTTATCAAATTGTATAGTCTCTAAAAAGTGTGGCATTCAAAGACTAAACACACAAAAATATACAAATAATAAACAAAAAATATATTTTTTTTACAATAAGTTTTAAAATGATCCATTTTTCATGAGACATACACCAATGTTATCCTATTTTTGTGAAATGTACATATGAAAGAATTTGGAAAATGTGGTAGCCCTATGTTTTGTGTTTCATAATTTCTTGCACTTCCAGGCATTGTGTGGATAAAACAATATTATAATTCATTTAGACTTTTTAAAAGAAATATGTTTGACGGTAGGAACAAATTTTACCAATTTGAATTTACATTCATTCGAGTGACTACTACTTAATTATATTTTATTTTTTAACCTAATGATCACATGTTTTCAATATACATATATTTTCTGAATACAATTTCAGTCACATAAAATTTACTGTATTTCCTTCTGTTGTCAATTTCTGAATACAAACATTTCGAACAAATATTAAGTTGCTAAAAATATTATTTTTAACTCTTTCAATATCATTTAAATAATATTTCTGATTTCAGTGAAATGGTGGAAAAAATTACTTTTGAATCAAAACATGATGCTTCAACACAAACATTTACTTGAAGGAAGTCGAGTCCTTGAAGGTAATTGTTGTTCTGCATTCCTATTTTCAAGTATTCCTGCAATAAGAAATATATGAGATCCTGCATTTATATAATTTTCAAAATTTGAATACTTCTAGGTAGGGCTTGAAAAAATAAAATGGTATAATAGTCATTGTACTGAACAAACTTTCATATTTCACTCTGGTTTTTATACCAATATTAAAAACAATTTGAATCCACTAAAGTGAAGAAAGAGGAAAAGCAAGACACCAATTAAACTGGAGAACTGCACAATTTCAACAAGGAGAATTTTTATGGAAGGAACATTTGAAGATCTTTCAATAGGTACCCCTAGATGAAAACAGAATTTTAACAAAATGTATTAAATCCTCATTAGAAAAAATATCCAAAGATTTTCATAAATTACTATCGAATATCAAGATAAAATGAAGTTTAACAAAAGGTAACTATCAAGCATTCAAAGGAGAAAATAATACACACATTGGGTTGTATTCATAAAATCTAGCAAATGCTTCTCTTGCTATGGGTTTGTCTCTCTTAATTTTTTTGATAACATTTAATTATTTACAGAATAAAGCTTTCAATGACAAAGAAATTGGTTGAAAAATGTCAAAAAATATTGAAGGGGCTTATTAATTTATATATAATAAAGCAGTTGCATCAAATTGAAAAGAATTACAATTTATTAAATTATTGACAGACACTTATATTTTATGGTATCTATCAAGGAAGTTTCAACATGGTGAAAAATAATTTATTGTGAGTAGGGCTGCTAACTTCCTTATGTATAAGCTTTTGTTTATCTTCCTTTGTTCATTTCTTTTTCATTAGCTTTGTTTTCACGTTCAGTTGAAATCTTTCAGACTGTTTTGATCCTCTTCTAGTTGTCAGATTAACTTGAAATTTGACAGGTATTCACTATTCCATTGACAACGCCTTATGAAATTTTTCTTTTCTTTAGAAAAAAAAAAAACATTCAAAAATAGGTCAAAGAACAAAATAAATAATTTTACGCCTATTGCTTTATTTTTTATTTACTTTTTCAACATAGTGATAATTTTCAGAGCTTATTCCTTTTTTTTTCACAGCAAGCATTCCAAAAATGGTACATTACATAATGCATTCAGATAAACCTTTTGAGTGAAGACGTTGCATGAGAAAAACTCAACCTGTCCATTATTTCATGATGTATCCTGTTATCCATTGAAATATTTTCCATGAAACATAGAACAGAGATCCCAGTGTAGAAGTATCCATCAAAGTTGAACTGAAGAATGTCGAGCAATACAACACAGACCCAAAATTTGAGTATTTGTATTACAGGAAGTATATAATTGTTTGCATAAAAAAATCAGGCTGTATTTTAGTTGCATTGCTTTTTTTTGCGATACTGTTATTTCGTCGCCACCAGCTTGGTAGAACGAAAACAAATATCAATTGAAGTTTATGTTAATAAGATTTCCACTCGTCAACAATGACTACTAATATTTTGAATAGTTATATAATAATAAAAGAGCTTTATTGGTATGAAATAAATCGAATCGCCATCGATGGGAGTTCCAACCTGTAGGTATTCAAATTATTTATTTCCTTCAAATATCAAAAATTTTCATTTTATGTAGTCGTTGAGAAAATGTCTAATACTAAGGAGTAATGACAAAATACAAGAAATAATTATAAAAAAGTAGCACATGGATAATATACAAATTCGTTCAGGAAAACACAGTGGATCGTATAAAAACTCATCGAGTGTATAAAAACATTTACCAAGTAGAAAATGAATGTTACAAGATAATTTTTGAATTTTGTTGCTTCCAATGGACAATAATTGATGATTTTAAAAATTGATTTATGTATGATAGGTACATGAATTGACATCCACTTAGTAACAATGACCAGAAGATTAAAAGTTTAACAAAAAAAGTTTATGCATGAAGATGAGTTCAATTGTTGGTTCTTAGTAATAAGATGTGAAAAATTTTATTTCTAACATATTGTCCTTATTGTATCATTGTTGAATTATTTTTGTCGAATTTGCTTGATAATTGTTCCATTATTTGCTGGAACAGTTCTGTTTGAGTTCTATCATAGATATCTCAAGATTTCTTCGTCTTCATCGAGAAATTTTACAGACAACCAGAGGGCTTAGCAATGGGTAGTTGCTTATCTCCATTTCTGGCAGAATTATTCATGAATAATTTAGAAATTAACCACATAGTCAATGAAAACAATATTGGAATATTACATTGGTTTAGGTATGTAGACGATTGTCTAGTCTTCATTGAAGGCAATTCAAACTCAGCCGATAACCTTTCAAGAAAAATAAATTCAATCCATCCTAACATCAACTTTACACTTGAAATTGAATTTGAGAACTGATTAAATTTTCTAGATTTAACCATCAATAAAACTGAAAATTTGGGATTTAGCATTTATAGAAAACCAACTCAAACAGATCACATCCCAGACGGCACAATCATATTGCATGAATATCCTAGGCATATTTCACCGGAATATTGGCATATTCCAGAGATATTCCATATCCTGCAAAGCATGTGATATGCATATTCCAGGAATATCCTAAAACATATGCATGGCACATGCTATAATAAGTTTTCTTACCATAAAAGTATGCCCGAAATATATTTTTGTATGCTTCTTTAAGATGAATGCAGAACATATCCAGGGTGTCTACTTCATATATGGAATAAACTACCCTTGATATATCGAATATGAGGTCCAATGTATTATTTTTATGAGTAAGAATAAAAAATTGAATACAAAAAAAAATATTTATTGCAAAAACGACAAATACAACATACATATGTATTCTGATACACTATCTTGGCAATTATCAAGACCTTCAGAAATTCAGATCTGCATTGACACTAACACAAATTACTCAAATCGGTCTCATTACACTTTTCAGTTCTTCAGAATCTTTGTTTTTCTTAATCCTAAAAAAAAACAATCAGGAGAAAATGAACCTCGTTGTACAATAATTTACTTAGTGTTCTATTGCAACTCTCAGTAACTTACTTAGATCAGGAAAATGGTATGTTCTTCGACTTCTCAGTAAATTGCTATGTGAGTGGGATATACATAAATACCCCTAAAAATACTATTAATATAGTGTAGAAAAAAATTGATGAATTATATTTATTTTGATAAGTAAGCATTTTGATTGATATTTGCAAAATATATATTGAATAGAAGTGATATTTTATAAAGGGGGAATAGTTGAAAATGATGTGACATTGTCTCTTATTACAAAAAATATTAAATATTCTAGAACAGTTGGTCAACATTGAGAAAAAACGTTTTTTGAATATGTTAAACTACATAGTATAAATTAAGTAAAGGTAAATTTTAATTCAAATTGACGTCATCTCTGTGGTATATATTTACCTTTTATCAAAGTAGCCATGCCTACATTAGATAATTTTTTCCTTCCATTTTCTCCAACCTAGCTAAAGGTGTCTTAAAACATCATCGTCAACTAACTGAGGCATATATCTCCTAATACACTGATGCGTCCAATATGAAGAAGCTTTGTCAACTATAAATAAAAACATCTCCTCAGTTATAGTGCACTGATAACAACAATTTAACAACAAGCACTCATCAAAGTAATTGTGAAGGAAGTAACAAATACTATGTTTTTGTCAGTAAGTTTTCCATCCAACTCCATCAACTCTATTATGTAAGACTAAGATATCTTGGATATTATTTCCTTTCTTGGAATTTCTTTTAGTCTTTATCATTTCTGCATTATGTGTGTACCTTCCTTTAAAAATATTCAGAAGTCTCATAGGACTTTCAGTAGAATCTCTGAAAACAAAGGAAAGTTCAATGAAAAAATGCATAAATATACTTTTTAGAGATTTACTTAGTTTTACATGATAAACATTTTTGTGGTGAAAAAGATTCTTGAGTTCAACAGATCCGAAATACTGTTCACTTCCTTGTCTTAGTCCACTCTGATACTGTTACAAACTGAGATGAGCTGGCTAGTTGCAAATTAATACCTGGAAAAATATATTATTTGTTATACTAACGAATGAAAACTAAAAACAGAAAAGATTTTGGAATTTTTGATAAGGAGATTCGGAGAATGAGTTAAATTCCGAATCATCTTACCAGGAGTCGTTGGTGATTTCAACTGCGGATATTTTCTAGCAACTTATTCTGTAATATGTAGTAATACTCTCAACAGCACTACAAACTACAACACTTCCACCCATACGAGGGCTTTCACTTTCACTAAAAACATTATGTAAACAAATTTCATATACGATGTTGATACTTGACGATTGACAAATGACAATGTCAAATATCCATAAACTGATCGCAGTGCCAATCGCAAGAATTCCTTTCCACAACACTTCCTAATAGGCAATTCGCATGAACCAATCAGAACTATCCTGGCCAAAGCAGTATATTTGAATCGATGCTAAGTATTCAACTTGGTTAGCAAGGTAGTTTGGTTAGGTTAGGTCATGGTCCCTTCTTTTTTCATTTTTAAGCCATAAAAGAAGGGAACATGATCTAATTTAACTAAAGTGGACCTTGATATCCAAGTTGATCCTCAACATAACCTGAAATTACATTGCACACCACAAGGCGCAATTAAAATAGAGTGTTGTGAATAGAAATTCTTGCGTGCCAATCAGCTTTGATTTGTCAGTCTCGCTTCGAGCGCAGATAACCGAAACATTTGATTGGTTGAAATTCCACTTCAAATGTACTACTTCATAAACTAACCAATTGAATGCTTTATTCGGCTACGAAACTTGAAAAGTTTTTTTAAATGCATGTGATTTTTCAGTTTTTATTAAATACATATTCGAGAAACATTTGATTTTTCTAACAAAAAGTTCCTTCAAATTGAAATGCCTTTGGAATATTCTCAGAATAATCAAAAACTCACGTTTCTGCTTGATATGCCTTTTGAATATACCAGCAATATTCAAGGAGAATATTTTATAGATATGAGTGGAAATATATTCCAGGAATATTCTCAATGTGTATAAGATCAAATAAATATTCATGGAATATTCCAGGAATATTGCAATATCTGTTGGAAAATAGGATGTTGTAGGCATATTCCAGGAATATTGGGTGCCGTCTGGGATTATATCAGCTTTCTCCAATCACCCACATCAGCATAAAATGGCGGCTTTTCATTGCTACGTTCATAGACTTCTTAACATTCCAATCTCTTCCATAAACTATAATGAAGAGTTGAACATTATCAAACATATCGCATACAATAATGTCTACAACCCTAACATTATCCAAAATGTAATTCAAAAAGTCAAAAATAAAAGAGAACAAAATCTAACCTATCCAATAGAAGAAAATCCTTCTAGATTTGTATCTCTACCGTATATAAATGAAAATATTTCTCAAAAAGTCTCTGGTTGCATCAAGAATAAAATAAATTTAAAAATTTCTTTTAAAAGTCACAGTAATTTGAGCAAACATTTAGTAAATTCAAAGGACAAAATAAACAAATTATCAAAAAGTGGGATATATAAACTTAATTGTAATGATTGTGAAGCTTCTTACATAGGACGAACCTGCAGACTTGAAAGTTCGTATAAACGAACATCTGAATAAATCTGGAAACTCGGCATTTGGCCACCATATTAAATTCAGTAAACATAACTTCAGTCCAAATCGCAATTCACAAATTTTGAAACAAGTCAACAACTCAAAGAATTTCAATAGACTAGATTTTTCTTTGCTCACGAGGTGAACTTTCACATTCTGTAGTCAGGAAACATTGTCATATGTCATATTCTCTCTTAACTCTCATTGGACATGGACCTTATGTCAATGTCACCACATTTCATCTGTCAGCTTTCAATTTCACATGTAAAATTTCAAACATTTTTATCCTTTCCGGTTTCTCGTGGTTGATGGTTCAACACGAGTAGGCTCTGCATTGCCTGGAAAAATGCGAAAAAACCGGAAATTTTAAATAAAATCCCTTTAATGGGTATATATATATATATTGTAATATTGAAAAAAGTTATTTTTTTTTTAATTAGGTAAATATTGTTATTATTATTGTTAGAAATGAGGGCTAAATACCTTACCTTAACTTTAGAGTACCTTAATTATTAATTACCACCCAAAAACAGTTTGAAGAATGTCTAGGTCATTCCGCTGCAGGTTTTCGAACAGTAACAATAAAGTTCAGATAATATCAGATCCTAGCTAGGTTTCTTTTAGTATTTCTAATAATTCTAAGCGTATTAAATTTTAGTTTTGATTAATTTTTCCAAAGAAATAAAAAATAAAAAGAAAATCTGACAGATAACATAACCTCACAAATTGAGAGGAAAATATTATCAATAATCAAAATAAAAAGGTTACTATCATGTAGAGGAAAATAAAAAAAACTCATTAGTAGGAATTTAAGAGCATTCTAGTAAGTAATTTAGTTTTAAAGATAGATTTAAGTTGTAAATAATTAAGTTAAGAAAACAAATTGGCCATGACTAGGAATATAAGGAGCTCTTTGAAAATTATTTAAATCATCAAGTGCGCGATGAAAAGGTGCTTTTCGCGAATGTGCAGACTGGGAAGGAGAAAAACTTTCTTTTTGTTTTGGAAGTTTCTGGGGATTCTAGAAGTTTTTGCCGGGTGGAAAAGTCGAAGCAGAAATCCAGGAAAGATTTTTACAAGATTCCATTTAAAAAAAGAAATATATTAAAACATTAATTAGTTTGAAGTGATAAAACTATAGAAGAAAGTACCTGATGTAAGCTGATAAGAAGAGATCAGTCGGGAATCGCTGTTTTGATGAGAAAAATTCCATAGAAAAATAGCTGGTCAGAAGAATTTCTGGAAGCCTTCTGTTGAAAGGCAAATATCCACAAACTCCAAGGTATTTATCTCCAAACTGCATGAGAATATAAAATTCTGGGATTCAATAAGAGCTACGACCGCTACGATTTCCAGTCAGCTGTGGTCTCAATCGGGCTGGGAGAATACGAGGTTGACCCAGAAATTTGTCTCTCACTTAAATCATTCCGTGTGGAATAAAAAGTTTGGAAGGTTGGATCAGGTCATAGAATAAGGTAGCTTTCACTGAGTAGGAAAATAAGTATAAGAATCTGGAAGTTGAATTGAGAAAATATTCACCAAATTTATTTAAATAAAAATTGCAAATTTTGAGTTTTTTTGAAACCTCTATTTTTATTTTACTTGAGAGTTTACTGTCACCATTTCACAAAAGAATCATTATTGAACCATCTTGCCTTTGAACCCAACTTGAGAGGAGGAGTCTACATATTCACCGGAGAGACGACCTAGCTAGCCATCAGAGTAAAGAACAAGGCACAAGTATTAAAAAAGGTTTTTTTTTTAAGAGTAAGTATTTAGTCTGGGCAACATTTGGACAAGGATAAAAATATTTACCTGTGTTTCTTTACCTAATTATCTTCAATCTACATAAAATTTTGATTTACAAAATAGAACAATATAAAATTTCACGACAAAAATTTATTTATACCAAAATCATATACTATAGCATTATTAAAATATAATAATATATAAATATATATATATAATAAGTACTTAATTTTAACATGTATGTGCGTCCGATCAAAACCAATGTTAACCATGGTTTTGTTGAATTTTTATAAGTACTGCTCTTGTATAAATACCTTACGAGTAAGTAATTCAAAATTTCTCAACCCTATTTTTCCACGATTACTTACTTGCAGGTATAGCACCGATGATGGCCTAACAGCCGAAAGCGCTTTGCGATTTTATTAAATTCACTTCACACGAAATACAACTCTTTCATTGCACTATTATATAACAGCTGGTTGAGCGAATTGAATATGTATGTATGTATTTCTAGGATGAAATGTGTCTGCAGTAATAATAAAATTTCAAACAAATTATATTACTGTTGATAAATCTAAATCTTGTTTTAATTACCACGGTTTAGTTCATTACTTCAATATAAATCATGTTACAATAGTGTTTATTCAGTATACTTGTGCATTAGTTGTTTTTTGTTAAGTGTCTTTTGAAAGAACTCATATGATGTATATTTTCTGATGTTTTGTATTCTAATTTCAATAAAATGCAATGAAACCCAAAACATATTTCTAGTCCGTCTATTTTATTGTTTTTTCTAGTGAAGTAAGAGGTAAGTCATCAATTAAATTATTATCTGTAAGATCTATGAGGAGATCCCACACATTAGTAGATAAAGGTTCGTATGAAATAGGGCTCTGCCCCCATAATGGGGCGTCGCCCTTTGTCTTTTGGGGTCTTTCATCAAACCCCCTAAAAATTGGTGCCCATGGGGGCCCAACGACGGATCTGTAGGGCGTTGCCCCGTTCTATTATGGTCCCCTTTGCAAACCCCTTGAAAATAGGGGCCTATATCCGAAGAATAAGTCGTAGCATGTCCGTGACATAACCTTCAAAAGGGAGAATCATCCATATGTTGAAGCGGGCCCCCTGGTTAGGTTCGAAATATTGAATCACAATATACATAACCTACAAATAAAACTGAAACTCGCATCAATGGGGGCCCATATTCAGAAGTCTCGAAGATTACTGAAACCAAACCCACGGTTCTTAGTCGCTTCTTATAGAAACTAAGGCCCCCATTTTGAAATTCATCAAGTAAGTTCGGGTGTCCCTTGTACCAATAAGTAGAGCTACATTAGTCTGATGCTATGTTATGTTATATTTCAATTGTCACTTAATAATCTTTGCAGACTAAGAACAGCATAGAGCTTTTTATCGATTTTGGGCCCCATTTCGAAAGGGGCTTTGTATGGAAGTAGTACTGATAATAGTTCTACTTATTAGAACAAAGCTATCAAATGTCACTTGAAAGGCCTGTAGACTTTCAGGTAATGACAATAAGACAAATGACATTTAATAAGAATGTTTGGAAACCTCATGATTGAAAGAATACGAATTATTTATCTCACTGACAAGTGACAGCATTTAGAATTGACACTTGGTAAGCGTGCTAATTCAAAATGGATTTCTTCATGGCGCATAAAAATAAAAATATTTTCATTTATTATTTCATACTACATATTATGTTGAACAGAGCAATTATAAAATTTTCAAAAATATCAATTGTACATATTGAAATTTTATTACATGTAGTGAAGCAGTATTTAATCTTTTTTCTGTATATTGAAGCCATAGGGAAGAGAGCTGTAGACTACTGAAAACTTTCTCTTTGTTGAATTGGGCCTATAAGTTTTCATATCTTCTTTGGTCACTATACGATGATCGGTAGTCCTTCTGTTGTTTTTGGAGATTATGTGGACAGGTCCAGATTCATAAAGGACCATTTCTTTCATTGATTTGAAATTAACTTTCTGTGATACGTTGAAATTCAAACTGATACCCTTGACTTTACAAACAATAACTTCTGATTGATTTTCAGTCGAAAATACAGAATATGCATAGTTTTTAGGGCCACCAGAAACAAATTCAGTGATGTATGAACCAGGCCCTTAGGTAGCCAGTTCATTGGTCATATCATTGGTCATATCACCTTTGAATTCTCCAGTAAGAATATTAACATCTCCATCTTTCGAAATGTATATGACTGAATCAGTATCGTAGTATATGGTACGCCTTTCTAGTTCCAAAAAACTGTATAACTTCAGCCGAGCTTGAGCAGTAACGTAGGAAGCTATAGCAATATTAACAGTGTTGAGGGGTTCATAGGTATCTTCTTTATGTACATAATTGACCATGAGTGTTGTTTCATTCACCAGTATCACTCCATTGACAACAAGTATTGGATTCATCAACATGCTGAAAAACTCTCCGAAGTCATTGATTATTTGAGTCTTTTGTTGATTCTCCCGCTGACCAAAGTTTCCCCAGAATTAATTCAATATCAATTTGGCGAAAGAGCGTAAACCAGGATTGTTTATTATCTCTGAAATATACAGCTTGACGCCCTCAATTTCAAAAAACTTCTCTATGTAATCATCCTTCTGTTCTTTTGTTGTGCACATTTCAGGCCATCCTGAAGCTTCCTGTTTGATATTAATGAATCGATTCATCATTTCGGTAAACAGACGTCCTTGAAGTCTTGTCAAATTGAATGTTTTTGTATGCCCAAACTTCACAAATTCCTAAAAGTTCATAATTCATACTGATGGCCTTGTTGATTTCTTCTAAAGTACAGGTACAGACTACAAACGTCTACATAGTTTAATTTTTCATCATCTTTCACTTTATAATATGTTCTTGTGTTTCCACAACGGCCTCCAAAAAATGCATCACGAGGATTAAGGGCAGTAATGGATGCTTTTCAGTAAATAAAACACACATTCCCATATTTCAATTATTTCATAACGAAATGCCTTGAGTCTTTCAACATTAATCTTTGAATATTCTAGACGTGAGTTCAGAGTTTCGAAGGATTTGTTATGTAAAGGTTCATCTCTTTTGTGTGTAAAGCAACTAGGACAGCCATGGTAGTAGCATCCATTGAATTCAAATACTTGTCTTGTTTCTATGCTGTACACGTCCACTTTCATACCATGAATTTTAACTTCATTCTGTTTGGCAGCATGCAAAATATTAATGCCACGCACCTTCTCTTCCCACAGAAGCCATTTGATAGCGACTTTACTCTTGTTATCACGTCATCTATAGCCATTTTGGGGGATAATTCCTATTACATTAGGTTCTAAAAAATTCCTCCGATATACCTTATTGCAAGTTAAAGCAATAGTGCATGCTTCCTTGAAGGGGCATACAATTCCAACATCCAGTAATGTTTTTCGGAATTTCAAACAGGCTTGTGATAAAATCTCAACGTCAGATATGCAGTATTCTATCAATTCTTTGTTAATATCGAAATCTTCATTTTTGTTTTTCTCGTACCACTGGAAGAAAACCTGTCTATCTTCTTCTTTCATCATATCGGGACTCTAGAACTCAACAGGAGGTAAGGTTCCAATATAATTTTCGTTGGAAATTTTGTTGAAAAGATGGAAAAAATATCCATTTTTCAAAGAAAGTGGAAGCCCAAAAGCCCGAGGGAGCTCAGATATTTCCATTGGAAAGTAATTGAGAGAGTCCAAAAATCTCCATAAAAATTATTTTAGTACCTATCATTATAAGATGGGGTTTAATATCAGTTTGTGTCAGAATGTAGTTCAGTATGAACTGATGATCAAATGCCTGACCATTGTGTGCCAAAACAACTACATTTTTGAATTTTTTTCTCAATTTCTGAATAAAATGAGTGAAAGCTGATACAGGATCTTCACATTTGATGATTTGTAATCGTAGGCCACATCTTTCACAAACACGAACATCGTTGTTCAAACAATGATCACAAACCTGTTTGAAAATGCAGAGATTGGGTTCATGAAGATGGCAGTCGTCATCCAAAACCTGTTCCTGTCTTGTTTCCAGATCATAAAATATGAAAATGAAATTATCCAGCTTCGGTTTCCCTTTATCTGCCTGAATATAACACAAGTGTGTTTCGGGGACTCGTGTAAAACAAATTTTGCAGAAATTATCACCACAGACATGTTTTATGTTACTCTTCGTCACGTTCATACATTGATTGCAGCGAGTTATTTGTTCAGAAACAGTACTTTTTCCTAACGAGTGGGACTTCTTGTGGTTTTCATAACATCTTTGACCCCTGAACTCTCGATGGCAGTTACTGCAATTGACTTTAATATCATATTTGCAAGCAGGTGTTTGTTGGCAGGCTGGACATGTTCCACCACATTTGTGATTATTCTTATTGTTGTATGGAATATGACAAATTTCGCAGTAACAAATGCATCCGAATGCTGCCGTTAATGATGTGATCACGTTATAATGTCCTGTGTGATAAAGTAAATTCAGTTTCTTATTACTCTCACCTGCTCCTTCGAATATTACATTGCGGCCATTGAAACCATACTCGTATACAACAATTCTGTAATTGCATAGATATTGTTGGAATTGAACTAATTCAGTTATTCCAGCCCCTTCAGCAGGGATTACAATGTCCACCTTCTTAATGAGGTCCAACGCCTGGTGAGTTTGAATTTTTCCCGTGTCTCTACGAATTTTATTGTAATTGATTAAATTGTCAACATGAGCTATAGCCACAACAAGTGCTCTAGGTAAACATAAATAATCCATATTACTAATCGTTGCTATTCCTCTACGCTTTCCACATTCTTCATTGAAACTGTTATACTTTCCTCTGTTATTTCCCTTTCCTACGGGTAGGCGAACTGATGTCACACCCAAACAAAAGGATTCTGAGCACAAGCTACTCGAATTAGATTGATAAACGCTGCCAATAACTTCCCATTAATCATCTAATGTTACTTCTTTCAATGGTCTGAAGCGAATCCTTCCATCGCCCCGCTTGAAATCTTGAAGACCTTCCGTTGCATGCTTCACAACATCTTCAATGGCATCCTTAGCCCATATAAATGGTTCTTCTTCATTCACTGGAATTGGCTTGACGTTAAACTAGATTGAGCGTATATTCAAGAATAGACCGTTCGATCGATTGTTACATTCTACATGGAGTTAGCGCTCATATATTGACAAATTGGAAAAAAGTGAGCAAATGATAATAATAATAAAAACATAAAATTGTTGATTAGTATGTATGACAGAGAATGATATTTTGGACACAATTATAGAATACAACCATAATTTAGATAGTGTCTACTTATTGTGTATCGAAATAGATTTGAAAAGTTTGATTAATGTTAGTGTAAGCATCTTCTAGGTATCAGATTCACAAAGGAATTCTTCATTAAGAGAATAACCCGACGAGTTATCACTTTTGTTTAAATTTGAAAAAGAAAAAGAAATGTTTATGAGTTGAAACAAACACTGGAAGTAATAGATATCTTAGACACCATTCTTCATTCAGTTTAAATTTTTTTTTCTGTAGGCCAGCAAAAAACCCACAATTTTTGAAGTCAGATCTTATTTTTGAAGAGGAATTACCATAACATAGTTAATAATAAGGTATGAACAGAACATATATAATTTTCCTGAGTATCGGTCAGAAGGTGGTTTCAATGCTATTTCAACCTTTTTTATCATGAGATGTCAATCATCCTTCAAAACATTGTCTATATACGAATCATGATGTGTTCTGATGATCCAGATTGGGAAGAATAATAAAAAGCTTGTAATTTTTCAGATGTTTCAAAAAAGCTACTTAGCTGACATTGAATGAATGTCATTCTAAGTTCACGTGGAATATATCTATTGGACGACATAATATTTTCACTAGTATTTGATTAGGATCATATTGATGAGCGTTCTTGGCTGTACAGTCCACCCGGAGTCGCAATTTTGGTAGACCCCTCCAGAAGATAAAAACAAATGTTTATCACATTTAGTTCAATTTTTAATGCAGACAGCATGGTTGGTAAGAGTATAATATATCCCCGTATCGTATGATTTCCATACAATGGATATAAACAATTCTAGGCCCCAGGTTGGTTAAAATCCTTCTATGCGTACGTCTGTGATTTGCTGACGACCCGCATGGAAAGTTCTATAATGAAACTCATTGACGATGGGCCTAAAATTGATAAGAACTCACACATCGACCATACGGTCCCTCCTGAGAGAATCCGGAATATCGATGGACAATAAAAACGAAACAATTCGAGCGGTTAAATTGTTACCCTAGTGTGGATCCAAAAACGAGTGTCTAATGTTTGAGAGATTTGGAGAAGGAAAGAAAACGAAAACCTTCAAATAAACATGTATATTAAATCATCGCTATAAATTATATATGACTTGTACTAACGATAACCTTACGGCGACAAGAGTTTTCAATCGGAATCTTAGCTGAACCATATGTCATAAACCCACAGGTTTGTTAAATAAGATTAATTTAAACGTATGACGAGCACGGCGTAATATAATATAAAATCGTCACATGACAATCAGATTCATTGCTCAAATACCGTTGAACTTCAAATGAAATATCAAAATTCTGGTACAAATATGAAAAAGACTTAAAAACAACCACTATATAAACATTTCTACCTTTGATATTCAAATACATCCATGGGCGAAAGAATCAAAAATAATACGTAACCTATTTATCCTATGAGAGTTAAACCCCAGATGTCTGATTCTGTTCCACTAGATTTATGCGTTTCTCGAAATTACGGTACAAAACACATCAGAGATTAACACAGCAGCAAATAATAGAACAAATACTCTATTGATCCTGTCTGACATGTATATGTACGACAATAAAAACATTACACACCAACTGGATATAATCCAATCCTTGTTTACTAAAAGCAAGTTGCAAATGATGCATTCGTTAGACATAATTTAAAAAAACGAAGGAACCTCAAATACATAGCGAGACTCTTCGGGGTCGTAATATGACGCCATAAATCACTCCTAACTAGGTTACTTGGAGAATACGGTTTAATAACCTCCACGAGAATTATTGAGAACATCTGTCCGAACCCCGTATACACTTACTCGGTAGGTAGGCCATGATTTGCGTATTAACCAGTAGTTTTTTTGTGATACTTGGGTCGGGAGAATCAAGTGTCCCACCGCAGGTAAGCGAATTTTGATTTGACAATAGCAATTTATTTTCAGACACTGACTTTAAAAACAATTCACTTGTCGTATAGCGATGATTACTTTAACTCATTCTTAGATTATTTTGCACGCAGACATCGTTAAAATCACAGCTCCATTTATTTACGAACCGGGTTAATTACGAGTCTCTTAAACGATCACACTATTTCCGCATTGTAACTCGCGTCGGATGGTTTTTATTAATCAACTTCTGGAACTCAATTTATTTCCGACATCACTACATACCGGACTTCTACCGGAACTTTCGTATAAACACTATTACTCGAGGACTGACCACTGACGAACGAATTGAATGACTGAATTCATCTCAAGTTATTCCGATTCCTTTAAATAGTTTATTGTTCCCCACATGAGGTACTTCGGGACCACCTGCATACATTACGTGGGTCGCGACATCCCGCTAAAAAGCCATTAAATTGTGATTTATTACGCTAATTTAGGTCGATTTTGACAGTTATGCGACGATTATGTCTGAATAATGGGCAATAAATCACGCGGATAGTTTTTCTGCACAATTAGTTTCCTTTCATCTTCGAGAAATATTTAATTAATTAACAAGGCGGTCTGCGTTTGACTTGTGGTATTACAGTTAATTAACTCGCGCGGACTTATGAATCTTTGAATATCTCTCATTGCATTTATAGCGAGTATATGCTGATTATTTAACATGATAATTAGATTAGGGTACCGTGTTGAACAGAGACTGTATGGACAACCTCTTCATCTTTTGCAATTACATCGATCGTTAGCGTATTAATGCATAATATTATTATACTAGGGAACTTTATTAAATAGAGCTTGTCTAGACGAACTCTACAACCCTCCCACCTTAAAAAAAACATCATATCGCGAATTATATGAATGTTTTGTTCTATCAAATTCATCAACTTATTATTTCCTCAGTATGTATTATTTCCTAACGTGAAGGCTAATCAAACTAACTCTCCGTTCTCCTCAACTTAATCTATTCTAAATTACAAATATTAATTTTTGTTTTTTTTTTTGTGTTTTCATTTCCATAAATTAGTCAATGCCGTAATTATGCTATATTACCATACAGTGTCTTTTACCTACTGAATTATGGTCAATCTAAACCCTTGTCTAACACTAAAACCTACAATGACTCATCTACAATGTCCAGACCTCACTCTGCATCTTCTTCGTCCTCTTGCGATTTCTTCCTCACAATAAGGATCTTCTTCCTGGATCCTTGCATTACTCGTCGCATGTCCACTGGACGTGTGGACTCGCAGTGAAAGGCGGCACTTGCCTTCCAATCCACTTCGGGCGGCGCTGGAGACGGCAGCGGCGTATCCAGGCGCGGTGGGCGCTTGACTTCCCTGGACCTGGTCAAAATTGCTGGGGTGGCGTTACAAACGCCTCCGGGGGGAAAACGGCCGTGACACGAGTGGACAGACACCACTCGCAGTCGTAACGGGGTACTCCCATTTCCATCAGGATTCTGGAATAAATCGCGTGGAACGCGAACACCTGAGTTACCACTGTACAGCGTCTCCTCAACACGTCCTCGCGAGCGGTCGTTATGGGCAAAAAGTCCATATCGCGCACTAAATACTTCAACATTGTTTTTAAAAGGTCCTTGCGACACTCCGCACTATCTATCTGTTGGACGGCGTTCAAAAATGCTTCCATTCCGCCGAATATAAATTTATTCGAACGCTCCTTTTTCTGTGGTTTTTATTACACCTATTCGCGGTAGTCTTCTAGAGTTGAGATTAATTCCGCTATTACTCTACCAATGAATTTCACTAAAATTCGCACTTATTTCCGTATATCTCGCACCTTTTTAGATTACAGTCCGGTCCGATGACTTCAAATTCGCGTCAACTGAATAACTACTGCCGGGTCGCTCGGTTGACTCTATATATATATAAGGTCTTTTTTTTAATCTTCGAGGGGGTAGTATTCGTTCCCACAGAGCAATTTCTACATTTTCACGGAAAAGTACAAAAAATTATCTATTCTAAAAGTGCTTAATTCTAATTCTCATGCCTTTTCGGTGTCCATTAGACATTCCATTTCTTCTGCACGCTAACAGCTTTATTTCATCAAGATGTGGTTTCATATCTCCAGTACACATTCGAAAAGACATTATTCCCTATAACCGTCTGACCTTTGCTGGTGCTGGGCTCCTCGATGACAGTTTCATGGATTTCACATTTTGCATCCTCGTTGACACCAATATTACATGGCACTTCTCTTTCTCTGCGGGCCACGGGATTGTCGGGGTCTCGGCGAGCGGGATAGCTCAAATTGAATAATGTGAGTACGTCCCAACATGATGCACACATTTGTAGAGAGCATCCTTTTACTCGATGAATAGCTATCGCATTCACAAATGTTTCGAATAGGAATTTTAATATTTTGACACAAAAATATATTCCTAGAAATCCGCTAGTCACGTCTCCAATGAAAGTAAACATGCCATATAATTTCTTCAGTGCTCGATCCGCTAGTTGCTCTATCTCGAGTTTGGACAGTAAATTTAATGTTCCGATACCCTGATTTGATACAGGTTTACCTGCTACTTTATTCGCTATAAGGTTGTGTATAGCCTGTCTTTCTGCCGAGAAAAGTAGGGAATCTTGTGCTTTTCTTATCTCTGATTCGGTATATATTCCTCCTTGACCCACATTGCGAATCTCTTGAAAGTTTGGTACTTCTTCTTTTTCCAGTCCGAGTTCTTTAGGAACATCAGCAATATTTGGAAGGGGGTCAAACATCAACCACACTCCATTAATCAGGTATAACGGTGGAATTAAGGGAGAACATTCGATCTGTTCCGCAAATTTTCTCAATATCCTCGACACGGGCGCCATAAACAATGATCGATTATCATAGGTTACAGGTAGTTCATGATAACAATTTTCATCACGCCTAATATCTACAATGACAGGGAGACATTTCAGTATGTATACTACTTCGCCACATACTTTAGCTAAGATTCCAGGCTCATCGCTAATCAATGATACTGCAGCGTCGGGGTTGTACCTTGCCATAGATAATCTGTTCTTTAGCATTTCTCTTTTCAATAAGCAGCGCCGGTGAATAGACTCGGCTAAAAATGAATTGTAATTCCTTTTAAAGTAATGTTCTATATATAGAAATTTGGAATTTACATATGTTATGAGATCGGCGGTCGGAGCGCCGTGAGTTACGATCCAGTCTACATATGCAGTTGATATGATACCTTTTACTTCTAATACCAAAATTCGAGGGTGCTCCGTTTGCCATACAAGCAAATTGCAAACCGTCGTCTGTCCCATAATCTGCAACGCAAATATTTTCGTACGGTCTTCGACAACTACGAATTGTCGTTCCTGATGGGGCGCAATTCGTTCGGTTACGAGGGTCGCCTTTCCTTCGAATAAACGGCTGTATGTCTCGCATTTTCCACTCTGTACCGATTTCTATACTGCCTCTCCAGAGAAAGCATCAACACAGTATTCCTTACGGAAAGAACAGCTAAGTTTGTTTGCTAAACTAATAGTATCCGAATCCAGTCGTGCCTTAGTCCAATAGTCCCGCAAAGTAATTTCAACTCCAGCGGACACTATGACATTGTCATATTTTCTCCCGTGAAATGAGTAACTAGTTCCCTTGCACGATCCATCGCTCTCTAATGTACCTGCTAATGTAACGGTCGACGTTTGAGTTGAATTTGGTTGTACCGCAATTATCTGCGATACAAATCCTCTGTATTCCAAAAATTCATGCATTTTCAGACATTCTTCCTTTCCTATGGTATGCATATAACTCATTAAACTGTCCGGGAGCATGGAGTTATGTGAAAACATTCCGCATGTCATCATCATTTGTGAGACCTCAATTAGACAAGATTTAACATGAACTTGCTCATATCGCTGTTTTTCCAATACGTAAACTCTCGTTGCTTCGGTATAATATGCTTCTGGTAACGTCGGGCATTCTGGGACATCAAGCAGTGAAATCGCTGATAAATTTGCTGCCGGATTTTCACAGTCATAGACAATTAAACCCGCGCTGACCATCCATATCGCATAACTTGAAACCACAGCAACTGCAACAATTTAAACCTTGTCAGCGGTTACAGACAAGTGCATCTTACCTATCACATACTGTATATGATTTTCGCGCTATTCGTTTTCGCTTGACCTAATTTATGACTTATTACTAGATATACTTAAACATATTCGCCCTACTCATTTGCGTTGGGATGAAATCCACGGTAGTTTCTCAACCGGACCCTTAGCCCTAGTTTGATACCTATGCGTTCGGTCCGTTATCACTTCCTGTTCGTCTTCCGAGGCGTCCGACCCCTCAGATTGGGTGTCATCACCGTTTTGAGACTCGGACGCATCCTCAGGGTCTCTTATGTCTACGTTTTCGTCCGTCGCTTCTTTATCCGTCATTGGTAGATAGTTACTTCTTCCGGTATTTCCGGGTATGACAATTGGGAAACGCTCGGACATATCTTCCGACAACACCTTGCTTTCTCCTTCTTCCGGGGTAGGAGAAGTTGGTACATCTAACTCTCCTTCACTTGCAGCTGCCAATATTTCTCGATCAATTTCTTTATTCGAACAACCTTTGAATATTTTTAATCGACTCGCATGCACAATTTGTTTTTTAATTTTCCCGATCAGCTGAATTTCATAGTTTACCGGTGATATTATTCGTGTCAACCGGTAAGGTCCTGTCCAACACGGTGACAGTTTTCTCGCTAATTTGCGCCTTCTTTTGCACACAGGGGGTTCTTGCAAATATACCCTTGTACCTATGCCATATACTCTTAGCTTCGCTATCTGATTAAAATAATTTTTCCTTTTTTCTGTAATTTTCTCCAAAGCGGCTCGCGCTTGGTCGTGCGCGCGTTGCATTCTTATAGTAAATTCGGACACAAAATTCTCATCAATATCATATTTAATCTGCGGCGGTAACATTGTCAGCTGATGTGGTAACAGCATATCTCTACCATACATCAAATAGAACGGGCTTTCCTTAGTCGAGCTGTGGATTTGATTTCTGATTGCCATGAGCGCATATTTTAATTGTTCATCCCAGTCGGGATTCTGCTCGGAAACCAATTGTGATTAAGTCTCCTTTAGAAGACGGTAAAATCTTTCAATCACTCCGTTACAGGCAGGATGATAGGCAGTAGTGTTCAAATTTTTGGTTCCTAACAACTTAGTTAATTCCAAAAACATCGCATTAAGAAAGTGGCTACCCCGTCAATAAGGAGCACTAGGAGCTCCGAACCGTGTAATGATGTGCTCTACATAAGCTCTGGCAACAGTATTTGCTGTAATGTCACGAATCGGTATTGCTTCCGGGTATCTCGTTAAATGATCTATTACGGTGAGTATGTATCGGTTTCCGCTTCGTCTTATGTTCAACGGTCCCACAATGTCCACCGCGACCAGTTCAAATATAGTCGAAGGAATTCTTACACCTTGCATTTCTACAGGCTTTTGTACTGGGGACTTGAATAAATGACAGGTATGACAATTGTTACAACCGTCGGCCACGTCTTTCTTCATGTTTGGCCACATAAAATCGCGTTTTATAGCGGTTAGAGTTTTATTCTGCCCTGCGTGACCATAGAAGGGACTCTCATGGTATAGTTTTATAATTTCGGTCCACATCTTCGCAGGTGCGAATATTTTATCTGTTCGGTCGGTTGCCTTCCTTTTAACATATAATACTCCGTCTCTACAAAAATACAGTGGGTTATCGGTGTCCTTCAATACTAGTTTCATTAGGGCTATTGTTTCTTCGTCGCTGGCTTGTAGTCGGCGTATATTTTCGAGATGCCATATCGCTTCGGGTAGTAACGTACATTCGCCGTCCGCTTCTTCGTCCTTCTTTAACGTCGCTGTTCTCACCTGTCGTTCTGCTCTGTTTGGGGCGACAACGGCGCCACAATATTTATTTTCTAGGGGGTCTCCTGGGTTCATTTCGAGATCTTTAGGAATTTCGATTCTTGATAATGCGTCCGCGTTCGCGTTTATTTTTCCAGGGCGATGCTTTATTGTGAATGTATATTCCATCAGAGCCATGCTCCATCTTGCCAATCTCGAGCTTGGGTCTTTAATTGACAGTAAATACACCAATGGCCTATGATCCGTTATAATTTCAAAATGGCTACCAATGAGGTACACCCTATATTTTTTTATCGTCTAGATGGCCGCCAAACACTCACGTTCAATTGTTGAGTATCTGGTTTCGGCGGGATTTAACGTCCTGCTCGCATAACATATCGGATGCTCAAATCCATCAATTTTCTGGCTCAAAATCCCACTAATGGCAGTTCCAGATGCATCAGTACAGACTATAAAAGGTTTACTAAAATCTGGATACCTCAAAACAGGTGGTTTCATCAACGCTTCCTTTAATTTGTTGAATGCTACTTCTTGTTTCTCTCCCCACTGAAACTTGACATCCTTCTTAGTTAGGTGTGTCATTGGTTGAGACATTAGTGCATACTCAGGTACAAACTTTCGGTAAAAGCCACATAATCCTAGGAAAGAACGTATATCTTTAACATTCTGTGGTCGAGGGTATTTAGCAATGATTTCTGTTTTTTCAGGATCCGCCTCACAGCCTCTTGCGGATATTATATGCCCCAAATACTTGACTTCTGGTTTCATAAACCTGCATTTAGCCGGCTTAAATTTTAAGCTGCTATTTCTCATTCGCTCGAACACGTGCTGTAGTCTTAGCAAATGCTCATCTACATCGTTTCCGCTAAAAATTATAATGTCGTCCAAGTATACTAGGCATTCTTTTTCCGGAAGTCCGGTTAAAACCGCGTTCATTAACCTAGACCATGAAGAAAATGAGTTTTTCTGACCCATGACCATTCGGGTAAATTCGTAATGTCCCGTAGGCGTGGAAAAAGCTATCTTTTCAATGTCTCTTGGGTCCATTGGAATCTGATAATATCCACTTGCTAAATCCATCACGTTGTATATACTGGTACCGTTTAATTGATCGATTGTTTCTTGCAAAAGTGGGAGAGGATAAAAATCCGTCTTAGTGACTTCATTTAATCCTCGGAAATCGATGCATAACCTGTATTGTGCTTCTTGATTAGGTTGTCTTTTCTTCTCTACCAAAATTGCCGGTGCACTCCATGGACTGGTAGATTCACGGATGATTCCATTGTCCAGCAGTTCCGCAATTTCTTTGTCCATTATGTGTCTCCTTTGGAACGGTATTCTATAGGGTCTTTTAGTAATAGGGGGAACATTTTCCGTAATGATTCGATGCTTCACCAAGCTGGTGCAAGACAATCGTTGTGACGGTGCATGGAATATATCTATATATTTCTTCACTAACTGAGCCAATTTTTCTCTACCAGAATTTTCAGGTTTATCCAAGTTTAATAATCGCAAAATCTCATTTTCGTTCCCACCTTGCATATGTCTGATTTGACGGTCGATTCCTGCTCCTACATCAAATTCCTCTGTATCGGCTTCGTACATTTTGGCAATTATATGGTTCCCAGAAACCAGAATGTCTTTTTCAAGCACGTTCGATATCTGAATAGGTACTGATATACCGTTATGACTTACAGATCGTGCTATCAACAATCCTGACATACTCTCCTCGTCAATCACTACAACATCCTTTGATTTTAATCTCGTTCTTGCTTTCGCCAAGCATATAACTTTCGTCCTCGCTGGTAGAATCAAATCCTCTGTCAACCGAACATCAGCGCCTTGCATTTCTGTGCACTTTTTGTCCTCTTTCTTATTCTTGATCCTTTCGCCTGTACAGAATGATTCTACTGCTACAAAGTTGTCGGGATTAATAAAATTTCCTAGAGGTTTTTCAAACCCTCTTTCGATCTCTTCTATATCCGCACTCGCGCTCGCTCCCATTTCGGAATGACGATGCACCTCCAAGTGCTACCTGGACATATTTTCCCTTAGGTAAGTTTCATGTCCTCTCCCATATTCTCTTGAATCCACGCTTGCACCCGTCCCCTTTTCGGGATATCGGTGCAAATCCAAGCGCTTCCTGAAAGTATTTTCCAAATCGGGTTTCCTTTTTCCCACAGGTTTTCTCTCAGGTTCTTCTTTTGCTACGGATACCCACCCTGGGTTCCTAACCGTCTCTGAGCCTGCCTGCGCACTTACTTCCTCCGGAAGGTCAACGGAAGGAGATCCTGTCACCATAGAACTAGGGAAGTCACCACACCTCCCTAATCCGGGCAAGTTCGGTAGTGGTGGTACCGAGTTTGCCAAGGATTTCCCTGTCCAATGCTCTTTCAAGATTTGTTTGATTTCCCGAATTCTTTCCTCTATATTATCCATTCTCAGATTAAGAGATCTATTATTCTTTATGCCCCTTATATGTAGCGTTTCACATACCAATTCTATTGCCTCACCTAGCAAATACATTTTATTTTCTCTCCAGTTTGAGGTTACTTGGAAGCGTTGAATAAAATCCATGCCGAAGATAACCGGCGTGGGGAAGCTATCGGCGTCGACCACTAGAAAAGTGTGGTTGATTACTCGCCTTTCGCTCAATCTGATTTCCAAATCAATCGATCCTACGTAAGGGATGAGTTTCCTTTGTACATCCCTGAGAGCGTATTCCTCTCCCTTGTATATCCTTTTTCATTTAATGGCGCTTAATTGGACCAACGATATCTGCGCCCCGGAGTCAACCAAAATGTTCATTGGCACTCCTCCAACCTTCAACACTATCGTGTTCTTCTGGTTCTCATTTTCTGAATATGAGAATATCGTTGTCCATCCCCGGTCCTTTATACCTGTGTTTCTACAACTTCCGCTGGGGTTGAGCAAGAAGTCGCCACTTCGTTTAAACGTCGCGTTTGTCTGAATGTGTCCGGACGTTGAAACACTCTTTCCTTTCGGCATTATCGCCTCCAATGTCCAATGCTCCCGCAGCCATAGTATATATCCTTCTTTTTGAATCATTTCTCCGCTGAGTGCCCTTTTTTATGGCATAGCCTGCACTCTGTACCGTAATGTAAATTCTTTTGTTGCCTACACTGATCTTTTGTGTGTCCAACACGAAAGCATGTCTCGCATTGCTCCCGAGATAGACGATTTCTCACCTGTTCCGATGCCTGACGGCAATACTTATTATTGGGATTGCTTCAGTCGCATCTCTTATAGTAGCTGGGCTAGCGGATAATATCCGTTTTCGAATAGGGTCCAATAATCCCATTGAAAACTGCGTAACCATATCCCTTTCTTGTCGTTGTCTCAAAACATCATCAACAGCGTCGTTTCCCGTCAAATTTGCTATCCTGGCCGCACATACCTTTGGTCTAGCCAAAAATTGCCTGCAAGTTTCGCCTTTTTGTTGTCTGCACTCGGCAAACTTTCTTTGGTCTTGTCCTGGTATTTTCAAAATGCCGAATTGTTCGATTAATCCACGCCTTAGCGTGTTCCAATCCCCTGTTGCGCGTAGTTGATCATCCTCCTCCACTATTTGCTTAGCTATTCCTCAAAGTCGGAGACGTACTAAGGCAGTAATTCGATTATCTGCCCATCCTGCTAATGCAACTGTATCCTCGATCGTCCTTACGAAATCTATGATATTGGAATTTCCATTAAATTAAGGCAGATTTTCCAAACTTAAGTTTAATGAGGACGTGGTATCGATAGGAACCGGTACCTGTATCGTCGGTGACGCGGGGGGAGTAGTAATCGACATTGTTTTAATTCTCTTACCCTTCCAGGTTACTCAAACATATGACTCAAAAAGGGGTAACTTTGTGTTACTCGTCTTTTATAAGACCCCACACCTGACACCAACTTATAATATATCCCCGTATCGTATGATTTCCATACAATGGATATAAACAATTCTAGGCCCCAGGTTGGTTAAAATCCTTCTATGCGTACGTCTGTGATTTGCTGACGACCCGCATGGAATGTTCTATAATGAAACTCATTGACGATGGGCCTAAAATTGATAAGAACTCACACATCGACCATACGGATTCTCTCCTGAGAGAATCCGTAATATCGATGGACAATAAAAAGGAAACAATTCGAGCGGTTAAATTGTTACCCCAGTGTGGATCCAAAAACGAGTGTCTAATGTTTGAGAGATTTGGAGAAGGAAAGAAAACGAAAACCTTCAAATAAACATGTATATTAAATCATCGCTACAAATTATATATGACTTGTACTAACGATAACCTTACGGCGACAAGAGTTTCCAATCGGAATCTTAGCTGAACCATATGTCATAAACCCACAGGTTTGTTAAATAAGATTAATTTAAACGTATGACGAGCACGGCGTAATATAATATAAAATCGTCACATGACAATCAGATTCATTGCTCAAATACCGTTGAACTTCAAATGAAATATCAACATTCTGGTACAAATATGAAAAAGACTTAAAAACAACCACTATATAAACATTTCTACCTTTGATATTCAAATACATCCATGGGCGAAAGAATCAAAAATAATACGTAACCTATTTATCCTATGAGAGTTAAACCCCAGATGTCTGATTCTGTTCCACTAGATTTATGCGTTTCTCGAAATTACGGTACAAATCACATCAGAGATTAACACAGCAGCAAATAATAGGACAAATACTTTATTGATCCTGTCTGACATGTATATGTACGACAATAAAAACATTACACACCAACTGGATATAATCCAATCCTTGTTTACTAAAAGCAAGTTGCAAATGATGCATTCGTTAGACATAATTTAAAAAAACGAAGGAACCTCAAATACATAGCGAGACTCTTCGGGGTCGTAATAAATCACTCCTAACTAGGTTACTTGGAGAATACGGTTTAATAACCTCCACGAGAATTATTGAGAACATCTGTCCGAACCCCGTATACACTTACTCGGTAGATAGGCCATGATTTGCGTATTAACCAGTAGTTTTTTTGTGATACTTGGGTCGGGAGAATCAAGTGTCCCACCGCAGGGAAGCGAATTTTGATTTGACAATAGCAATTTATTTTCAAACACTGACTTTATAAACAATTCACTTGTCGTATAGCGATGATTACTTTAACTCATTCTTAGATTATTTTGCACGCAGACATCGTTTAAATCACAGCTCCATTTATTTACGAACCGGGTTAATTACGAGTCTCTTAAACGATCACACTATTTCCGCATTGTAACTCGCGTCGGACCATGGTTTTTATCAATCAACTTCCGGAACTCAATTTATTTCCGACATCACTACATACCGGACTTCTACCGGAACTTTCGTATAAACACTATTACTCGAGGACTGACCACTGACGAACGAATTGAATGACTGAATTCATCTCAAGTTATTCCGATTCCTTTAAATAGTTTATTGTTCCCCACATGAGGTACTTCGGGACCACCTGCATACATTACGTGGGTCACGACATCCCGTTAAAAAGCCATTAAATTGTGATTTATTACGCTAATTTAGGTCGATTTTGACAGTTATGCGACGATTATGTCTGAATAATGGGCAATAAATCACGCGGATAGTTTTTCTGCACAATTAGTTTCCTTTCATCTTCGAGAAATATTTAATTAATTAAAAAGGCGGTCTGCGTTTGACTTGTGGTATTACAGCGTTAATTAACTCGCGCGGACTTGTGAATCTTTGAATATCTCTCATTGCATTTATAGCGAGTATATGCTGATTATTTAACATGATAATTAGATTAGGGTACCGTGTTGAACAGAGACTGTATGGACAACCTCTTCATCTTTTGCAATTACATCGATCGTTAGCGTATTAATGCATAATATTATTATACTAGGGAACTTTATTAAATAGAGCTCGTCTAGACGAACTCTACAAGAGGTATCACAAGAAAAAGCTACAAGATTCAAATCACTTATTTTGCGAGACCCTATTCGGTATTCAGTTATGCATACTATTGAAGCTTTAGTAGTAGAAGTTGAACATTATTTCAACCTACCTAATGGGGAATGAATGATTCTCAATAATGAAGTAAGTTCATAAAAAATATTCTATATATTTCTTTGAAAGAGCCAAGTGTTATTGCTTACCAAAGATGAAAGTACACTGATTCAATCAATATTCTCATGAAGATCAAACTTTTATATCGGCCCCATATATTAGATGTGAAAGCGGATACAGAATTTGTGAGAAAATTCTAGTTGCCTGGCTATGCTGGATGAGACGTACAAGAAGTGCAACCGATGTATTTCTCTTCGAAAACTGAAAAGAAGTAGATGTGTAGTTTTTATTGCATGAAATGGAGGAAAATGGCATGATTAACAGTTTTATAACCTTTTTTAGTTCAGGAACTCTTTGTATATCTTAAAGCTTTCAAGTAGAATTAAATATTTTGCCGGAAATATTTTTAAGAATTTTCAACGATTACGGCTAACCAGTACTTATGCTCATTCCGTATTGTTTCTTCTATATTATACGTTCCCATAAGAAAACTCTGAGAAAGGTGAAAAGTGGAGTGTTATTTTCTCTCATCATCAGGTTGAAATAATGCATACGAAATAAAAAGCATTGGAACAGGCTATTCCGGTGCTTTAACGCATACATAAAGAGGATTTATAACAAAAATCCCCTTCAAGAGGGGATAAGAAAAAGCCATCAGTGAAATTTTCTTATCTCACTTTTCCAGTTGACGAACGCCCAAAATAGCAAATTTCTATGATGTTACTAAAGTTATTAACAAAAATACCTCAACATAAGAAAATCTCCAAACATAACACCAACCTGTGATAGATATGAGCGTGTGAGAAAAAAAAATTTTTTGTAAAATTTGTTATTACGAATCACCCAGATTCGCGTAAAAAAAATCTCAAAAGCAGAGTCTGTCTGACCAAGGGATATCCAGAGCCTACAGCTTACGTACTAGTGGATTCAGAACCACTCATTTCAGCAAAGTGGTCGGCAGATATCGAACCCGGGCCGCCTGGGTAGGAAGCAAACGCTCTAGCACTACGACCACTTCTCTTCATTATGTATAATAATCTTGGAGATGTAGAGTTTGGAAACTTGTACATAACATTGATAAACGCTGTTTCATTTCTGAACATGGTTTTTGGGGTAGTTTAACTCTCCACAGCCTGATCATGTAAAAATGTTAATCCAAGAAATTATATGCAAAATTTAGAAGGGAAAATGACTCAATTGGCACCGACAAGTTACTTATACTTACTAATATTTAAAAAAATATAAGTTAAAATTGGTTCATTGCCTTTCACACTTTGTAAAGATTATCTTGAATAAATTTTTTTTTTCAGACTATAAAAGTTTGGAATCCAAAAACTAAACTCTCATTCAACGCAATTTCATTATTCAGCCTTCGATTTCATTGCGTATAATTTTCTTAATGTGTGATGGTAATATCTGGAATGGTGGAAATGTAGCGACGTTTACTGATTCATTGAAAATTAACGATCTTCTTTCGTTACCTATTGAATTATTCGATGTCACTTTCAATTTATGTTGTCAAAGAATCCAGTTACGTGTAACATGTATTCAAAATCATAATACCGTAGGCAAGTTGCTATGTTGAACAAAAATATTTTCAACCACAGTTCCTTATTTAAATTCTATATACCCTCTGTAGAATCTCTATACCTATTTTGCGTTGTATCGAAAAAACAACTTTTGTTTAATTAAATAAAATTTCATGTTGTTCGAAATGAAAAAAAAAATTATATTGTTATAATTCCTGGTTTCTCACATTAAAAGCTAACTTTTCTAACAAAACTCTTAGTCTCCAGCCAAAACTAACACTTTAGAATAAAATACTTTTTTCATCGATAGTTCGCATGATAATGATACAACATACTCAACTGAACCTGACACCATAACATAATCTAATATATAAAATTCTCGTGTCACGGTGTTCGAACTTGAACTCCTCCGAAACGGCTCGACCGATTTTGATGAAATTTTTTGTGCTTATCCGGTATCTATGAGAATCGGCCAACATCTATTTTTCATCCCCCTAAATGTTAGGGGTAGTCCACCCCTAAATTTTTTATTTTATTTTTTAGACAAAATTTTTAATTTCTATTTTTTTATGATACAACATTCAAAAATACATACAATCCTCAATTTTCACCCTTCTACGATCAACCCTTATTTTTTAATAGCCATTTTAGTAATTTAATCATTTTTCCTCTCCGGTCGAAAACTGATCAATCATCATTTAATTAGTTATCCCCTCCAGATGTCTACAGGTGTCACTTCTGACCCAGTAAACAGCACGGAGTAGGGATGAGAACGAAGCCGGTCTCCTTTCTTTCTCACTCCCTACACAGTTGTCGGCCATCAAAATTATTTATATGGCAAAACAACGTTTGTCGGGTCAGCTAGTATTGATATAATAATAATATTCCCTCACAAACACTCATCATAGAATGTACTCCAAAAGCACTTCTACGGGTGCGCCCAGATGGCAGAACATTGTGTGGGCAAGAGACGATTTCCTGAACAAACATGTTGATATCTTGTGATAATTCAATATAAACGTTAAATGATTTACACAAACCTTTAGATAGTCTATATTTGCACTCATTTAGAGTAATACCTTTATGGAATTTTTTTGTACATGTTGATGTATTGTAACGGGTAGATACTATATAAAAACAATATAAAAAAACCTATACAGTACAGTAGCAAAATTACTTTATGTGTTTATTCAAAGACCATGATGCACCAAAGCAGAGCCAGGCGGAGACGATCGTAAACAACCATAGGATTTCATTTGCAGATAGGGAATGGAAACATATTGAAATCCTATTTGCTGTTTATGACAGTCTTCAATTGATCCACCTTGATGCATTATGAGTCTAACTGTCAGTAGCTCTCTCAGACAGAAATATTTCTGCATGAGAAAGAATTTATGAACAATTCAACCCTACTCTGTGTTTCATCTATTCATAACAAATTTCAGTTGTTTTTGACAAAGATGCTGATGAAAGTCCTCCACGGCCAGTGATTCATTCGCCTGATAATGAAGCTATTGCCAAACCAGGATGTTCGAGTATATCAGCCATGACTACCAGTTTTTCAGACAGTCAGCAGCCTATTGGTGAGAACTAATTAGATTAGATATAGATTGTAGAGGGGGTCGTGAAGGCCTTGCATCACCACTAGCACTTCGACCTAAAATGTATATTGTGTGTGTTACTACTAATATGGACATTTCACTCTTTAACAGATAACAATATCTAATTATAAATGACCAGATGATACTCTCAAAATGTCTGATTTCATACTCAGCATGACTTCTTCAAAATCATTTTCTAATTGTGTTTGTTGCTCTAATCAAAACCAATTATTATTATTATATTTTCTAGATGCAATGACCCAGACGTCTCAAAATTTGACGAGCAACACTCCCTGAGAAGAAGAGCTACGAAAAAGGATTCGAGGATTGAGAAGAAAGAATTTGTCTCCACCTCCTGCACCAACATCAAGCCCGAAAAAAAATTGCCTTTGGTGATATTTCTGTATTTCTTAAAGAACATTTATCTGAAAAAGTTATCAACTTCATAAAAAGGCAGATTGATTTGACAAATAAGTCACCAAAAGGCTCTAGGTATTCCTCAGATTATAAACAGTTTGCTTTAACAGTATATTTCTTGAGTCCAAAAGTTTAGAAATTCTTGTCTAAAATATTTAGATTACCCTCAATGCTTTTTGTTTTCTGTGTTGAAATTGAAATTAAGTTGACTAAACAGGCCAAAGATTGTATTTTGTGTTTAGATGAAATGTCTCTGAAAACTAATTTGTTCTACAATTTATCTGTTATTATCTGTTGAATTTTGGAGGCATTGTGAGAATTGATGAGAATTGTTATTTACTTTTCTTTATTTATAAGAGTGGTATTTTTTTAACTTTGAAATTCTTCAATTGAGAACTGTGAAGAACCAAAATAATAAATATTGATTGTTTTGATGTGCATCTTGCTCAAGCCAACGGAACCTCTCTTAATAGGTGTGTTCTTATTTAACTTTTGCTTTTTATCTCATTCCTGTAACTTCCGTAGCTTAGTTCGACAGATTGGTTGGAACCAAACAAGAAGTATATTATATGTAATATTATTGTTAGTTAAATTTTGGAAGCAAGGTGAGAATTAATGAGAATTGTTATTTTCATTTTATGAAAACCAAAAATTCTGATACTAATTACATGTTGGAATTATTCATTTGTCATATCTCTTCTAATAGCATTGAGTAATGTCATAAATACTGTCATTTACTTACAGGTGTGATAGGAATCCCTTACTCTACCTTTTTCTCAATCTCCTTCCTGAATGTAATTTTTTTATCCTAATAAAATAAATTTTATATTATAATAAGTGTATATTGTATGTATGTAGTATATTATTTTTTTTTAATTGAGTACAATAGCAGGTGACAATAATCCAAAAATTTTAATAGTAACAATTTTCGTTATCGTAGAATATGTATAGTGTACAACTTAAGATAATGGTTAATCAACATAATAATGGAATTATCTGTGTTCTTCTGTATTTTTTGTTTTATATGTAGATGTATATATAGCAATAAATTGTCTCAAACTTTCAGTTGTTTAATTTTTAATTGGTCTTTTCCACATAATATCATTTGGTATGAAGGTGGATTCTTTTGAACAGGGATCAATTATCCAAACTGAAAATACTCCTATGACTCGCGTTTCGTTGACGATGCCAATTGAGTCTAGTTTCGCCGACCAAGTTAGCATCTTCAGCGAAATGTGCGTCAAATGCGAATATTTTCAGTGGTGTGTGGATAATTGAGCTCTGAAAGTTTTCATTTCAAATCGCATAAGAAATTAAAATAATACGGTTTAATTTTGGGGCAGATCAACTATTGCCTTATTAAATTATTGATTCATTTGCAAATACAAAATGGCTTCTGATGGAAATCATTAGGTCAATGTACCATTTATAAATTATCCGGAATATTTCATATCTGTGGCCTTGAAAGGTGTTCATTTTATTTTAAATTAATGATGCTTGACAGGGACAAAACAGTATAAATTTTCTGAATCATTCTTTCTCTCAGGTTTTTTAGATTGGTGAGAATAATTATTTACTCCATAAAATGCATTGCATTTGCAGTCATTCTGTTTTCCCATTGTGAATAGAACTTTGATCACTTGGAGGTCTGTTGAGGATGTTTCAACAGAATCTATATAGTTCAAAACGAGGCACATTAAATCAATGACTTTTTTTACTGCAAACCAGTGTTGTGGAATTTGAGAATACATATGTAATGTAACCAATTGAACTATATGGATAACTTTTCTAATAAACGCAAAACAACCTTTCATACATATAAATTATATATATTATATATATATATATATATATATATATATATATATATATATATATATATATATATATATATATATATATATATATATATATATATATATATATATATATATATATATATATATATATATATATATGAGTTTTTTAATATTTGGGATATGCAGCAGGCCAATAAGGGTACTCTTATACACTTGTTCCAAGCTTTCAATAACTTTTTATTATCATCTTCAGGGAAAACTGTTTCGAGGTTACATGGCGTATATGTTAAAAATAATCATGAAATATGGACAGCACTGGGAGTAAAACATCATTGATAACAACCAAGAGTAACGTGGATGCACACTCATTACTGATGATACATTATGACATGGATTTTTAAAATTGTTAAAATTCTATAAAAGCACGTGTTGTCCTTGAAGAGGCAAACAACCGCGGCGAGTAATTTTGTTCGAACAAAATTACTCGCCGCGGTTGTTTGCCTCTTCAAGGACAACACGTGCTTTTATAGAATTTTAACAATTTTAAAAATCCATGTCATAATGTATCATCAGTAATGAGTGTGCATCCACGTTACTCTTGGTTGTTATCAATGATGTTTTACTCCCAGTGCTGTCCATATTTCATGATTATTTTTAACATATACGCCATGTAACCTCGAAACAGTTTTCCCTGAAGATGATAATAAAAAGTTATTGAAAGCTTGGAACAAGTGTATAAGAGTACCCTTATTGGCCTGCTGCATATCCCAAATATTAAAAAACTCATTTCCTAACTAGTCAGCAAACAAGACTACCCTTTTCTATATATATATATATATATATATATATATATATATATATATATATATATATATATATATATATATATATATATATATATATATATATATATATATATAGTGAATAGAAAGTAAAGTGAATAGAGTATTTTCGTTTCAATTCCGAGAGCTCACGATCCGTGGACAGCGCTGTTTCGTTGTTACCAACTCATCAGCACGGCTTTATGAGGTCTCTCGAAGTTGAAACGAATGCACTCTGAATTAGTACCATTAAGTTTCAAACTAGTGACTGTAGATGTCACAAGTTACTATTCATTTATATATATATATATATATATATATATATATATATATATATATATATGAAAACTAAAAGTTCGGGTTGAACCGCGTCTGGAATTTGTTGAAATTCGACGTTTCGGCTCCGATTTTGGAGCCATTTTCAAGAACTGAAAAAGAAAGAAAATAAGAAAATTTATAAATGGTTGAAACGTAATTCTACGCTGAGGTCTCAATCTGCCTACTCCTCAGGTTTAATTACGTTCGGTTTTTGTGACTTGACGTCGGGGTCTCAATCTGCCTACTCCCCATGTCTCGTCACTGGTTCTCTCTAAGGTCTCAATCTGCCTACTCCTTCGAGAGAACTGAGGAATTGTGGGTTGAGGAACTGTATTTATAGTGGACGTGGCTGTAATGGCCGTGTGCAATGTATTGGCGCGAGGTGAACTATGGGCGGGAACTGAGTTGGCGCTAGATGAGCTGTGTGCGGGAACTTGGTTGGCGCTAAGTGAGCTATGTGCGGGAACTGGGTTGGTGGGAAATGAGTTGATGCGTGCAATGAGAGGCTTCCAGGTATTGGGAAGTCTACGTCCGTCGTCGCGAGTGTTGAGGCAATTGGGGCGCTTCTCTATCTCGAGGGCTTCTCGGATGATCCTGGTTTGCAGAGTTTTCTCGGTGGAAATTGTTTTTGTGTTTTTGAAGTCTATTTTGTGACCTGTGTCTTCTCGATGTTTATAAAGTGCGGAAGTGGAAGATGCCTGACGCACAGCAAGTTCGTGTTCGTAGACTCTGGAAGTTACTCGTCAATTTCCACCGAGAAAACTCTGCAAACCAGGATCATCCGAGAAGCCCTCGAGATAGAGAAGCGCCCCAATTGCCTCAACACTCGCGACGACGGACGTAGACTTCCCAATACCTGGAAGCCTCTCATTGCACGCATCAACTCATTTCCCACCAACCCAGTTCCCGCACATAGCTCACTTAGCGCCAACCAAGTTCCCGCACACAGCTCATCTAGCGCCAACTCAGTTCCCGCCCATAGTTCACCTCGCGCCAATACATTGCACACGGCCATTACAGCCACGTCCACTATAAATACAGTTCCTCAACCCACAATTCCTCAGTTCTCTCGAAGGAGTAGGCAGATTGAGACCTTAGAGAGAACCAGTGACGAGACATGGGGAGTAGGCAGATTGAGACCCCGACGTCAAGTCACAAAAACCGAACGTAATTAAACCTGAGGAGTAGGCAGATTGAGACCTCAGCGTAGAATTACGTTTCAACCATTTATAAATTTTCTTATTTTCTTTCTTTTTCAGTTCTTGAAAATGGCTCCAAAATCGGAGCCGAAACGTCGAATTTCAACAAATTCCAGACGCGGTTCAACCCGAACTTTTAGTTTTCAAATATCTGACCGCGGAAACCTATCTGAACACATATATATATATATATAAATATATTGGCCTTCATTAAAGAAATACCTACGTTATAAATTCATGAACCAACATCACATTCTCTTCATAAAGAAGTGGATAAAAAAGAAACAACTTAAATATATAGTGTTCCACAATTACAATAACAATCCACAAATTATAATTCAATAATTCTTGTATCCTCAAAATTTCATAGGGTTATATGGTCATCTATCCATACGATGAAATGTTCCATTGTATTATTATATTTAAAAAAAATATAGCCGAACTTCTGAGAGATGTAAAAGTTTCATTTATTCATCATATTCCCTCATAACCAGAGAATATATCCACACTTACACGTTCAAAACACCGACTGTTAATGTAATTAAACTGATTATATTAAATAATTCTTACTTTTGATGGATAGGAATTTCGAAATTTAAAATACACATTAATATTAATACAACATATTGTATTGAGCAGCGTATGCTCGAATTCATGCAGCGGGCAGTGTATACAACCTAAACGAACGTCGACATAGTTGCGTATATTGGGCTGAATCAGGCGGCGCAATGGAAATCTTGTACCACCGACATCAAAGGTGCCGACGTCAAGTGAATTTACTGGTTCTTTTAGCATTATACTGTGGCACAACCCCTAAGGTGATCGGTGCTACACGTCGAGATTGGCATCTAGGCAACTCAAATCAAACTTGCTTTGCAACAAGAGACCGATGCACTTGAAAAAAAAAAGATTCTCGCGTACTGAGTCTTCGAACATCTGTACGATGCGGGCTCGAAGCTCCACGGCCAGATATACCTTAGCTTGTGGGCTCAATAAACTATCTAAAAATTGAGTCTGCATTATCGACATTATAGCGTACTTAAATAATACTTAATGTTTCTACAAAAACTAAATAGCGAAATCATGATAATAAGGTGGTCGGTGGATCAGCGGTCTAATACACAGACCGTTCGAAACTCCAGCATAGCGATAGTCGGTTCGAGTCCGATGTAGGTACGAGAATTTTTCTCAACTACTTTATATCGGATTCGATAGGCGGCCGCATGCCTTGTTGAAAAGCAAGTGTATTGTGAGTTGTCTAGATGCCAATCTCGTCTAGTGCTAGCTTGGAGTGCACACCGACCACCCGAGGTGGTGCTGTAGGTTTTCCGGGTTTTCCTATAGCTGAAAAGTGAATACATCACCTGAAACATCAGTAAGTCGCCCCGGAGCGCCACGGCAAATAATAATAATAGCCGTCCTCTACCCGCTCAACGAGTGTTTATGAGGGAGTATTATTATTATTATTATTATTATTAATTCGTATGCAACATAGGAGATGTCTATATTGATCATAAATTCCTGAAAAAAAGCTTAATTTCGTGATCTCTTATTTTAGGGTCAATTTATGCAACTTTGTCATTGTCATAGTCCTAATCATAATCACTGTCTTAATCATAAAATGAAATTGAAACTGTACATTCCAGTAGTAGCATTTATGCAATTTACTGAATTTTAATATTAAAAAACAACAATTGAGACTAAAACTGATAATGATTGTGACTATGATAATAACAAGTTGCATAAATTGACCCTTAAATTTATTGAGAAATGTACTTACTGAATGTTAGGATCTCACAGTAACTTTTACTCTGAGCCCATATTCATTCACTTACTATATATTCATATAAAATAAGAAAAGAAGAAATTAATCATTATTCGACCATTTAAAGAAAGTTGTATTCCATCACAAATCTGGAATTAGAATCTTGCCTGAAATGAATGAGTACACTTCCGAAACATAATCTGAGGTGTGTTGCCATTCATAAACCATTATAACAATCAGAATAATATGCACAAGTTGGATGCATTTATGATTATCGCACTTTCGAGATGATTTCATTTTTATTCTGCTATTCATAATACGACTATTGATAATACTCATTCAACCAATGATAAACCTGTAGAGAATTCTGGAATTTTTCAGATCGTTTAAAAACATGGAGAAGAATAATAATACTGTCGGGAGATTTCATAGCCTATGGCAGAATATATTACTCGGTTGTAGACATTTTTCATGGTGCGCGAGCCAGACTTTACTTTTTTTTTGACTTTGACAACAAACTTATTGGCATATTTTCAAAGTATATCTTTCAATTTGAATGAATTTTTTCGAAAACTGTAATAACTGTGAATACTCCTAGGACTTTGTATATTTCCAGGACACGAACACTTACAAACTGTGTCATCGATGTGTAAAACACACTTACAAGCCTCAGTACATAAATAACTACTTTATAGCTGTTACATCTGCAATGGTACCCATGAAACACTTATCATCAAATATTTTTAAAACATCTCTTACCTATCGTTTGGATTTTTTTTTATTCGCAACAAACATGTCTATACAATATTTTCTATTTGTTTTGATCTTTCATGAAATCTCAAAAGTATTGATTTGCCGCAAATCTATAATAATTAGATACGATTATTTTAAATTAATGCGATAATTCTTATCAATTTCTATCAAACTACAATCTCAAGCAGTATTTTTTTCAGGTAGAAAGAGTAATCGAGAAAGTTCTTTTATTTTAACAAGAGTCCAAATGATAGTATATCGATGGAAATTACTGTATTTTATCCTATAGTATGCAGAAAAAAGCTAATAAACTTCGGCTTCTACAAAATATTCAATTTTCATAGATCACATGATTTCTCAATAGAATTCAAAATACCCACTGTTATTATTGATAACATCTGTCATTTATGAGCAATCTTTGAGTCTGATCACATGCCCCTCCGGTGCTGTCTGAAGTCCATTGCTAATTGGAATTAGAATTTTGTTGCCAGTTATGAAAACTGTACATCTATATCAATAACCTGTGACTGCATTGTTATTAATTAATACCATACCAGAAAGTATGAGAATGAACCTAGTAAATTTTTGAAAATAGCAATACTCAATTTCGTTTATCAGTGGATTTTGGAATAAGTCCGGTTATATATAAAACCTAACATTCATATTATACATACCTATATGTGAAAAGAGCACGAAAGAACCGATATAATTACCTAGAACTGATTCTTTATTCACACACGACACTCGGCACTACACCATTCAACTAAGCTGTATCGGTCTGAAAAACATATTATGTACAATGAAATATTCTTAACTGAGGGAGTGAAGAAACAGGACGAGCAAGCTGTCTAAGTGCAAGCTGCACCTGCATCAAGTCTCGAATTCCTCAGTTGGTGTTATAATATAATCATTCTTGATGCAGGTGCAGCTTGCACGTAGACAGCTTGCTCGTCCTGTTTCTTCACTTCCTCAGTTAAGAATATTTTATTGTACATAATATGTTTTTCAGACCGATACAGCTTAGTTGAATGGTGTAGTGCCGAGTGTCGTGTGTGAATAAAGAAGCAGTCCTAGGTAATTATATCTGTTCATTCGTGCTCTTTTGACATATAGGTAGGTATAATATGTAACATGAATGTTATATTCTCGTAGCCCTTATCGACTTGAAAAAATAATCACATCTTATTTAAAAACACAATTGCGATACATTGTTGATGCAAGGTTATTGGGAAACGCTGTCTTAGCGACCTTGTTCTATTCTAGGACAGCGATAAGATTATTATTGCGGACTGTCAGGAGATGTTTTTCACAGACAGTCTAGTCTAGAGGCTGATTCGAGAAACACAATTCAAAATTAACACCAAAATTAAAACCCAAGTTAGAAGAGTTTCAAGTTAAATGTTGTTACTAAAATAAAATTATTTTTTTAAAAACCCAACTTTTGCTTTCCCGACGTAAAAGTGGCGCAGTCGGAAACGGATTTGAAAGTTTCGGAAATCGCGAAAAAGTGACTTTTTCGAAACGGGTCCAAGAACACTGTGGTTCAACGAAGCCAAGTGAAGAAGCTCAACGTTCGAGTCCCAGCGGCACCTTTCCTGGTTCTTCGAAGCGAAGAAAAGAAAGAAGTTCGAGTCCCAGCGGCACCTTTCCTGGTTCATCGAAACAACAAAAGAAAGAAAAACAGCTGAAGCGTACGAGTCCCAGCGGCTCCTTTCCTGGCACTTGACGACCAAGCAGAAGAAAGAAAAAGAAAGGACAATCAACTGAAGAAGTGAGGCGAGCCTGCATGAATTTCCTTCTCCTCGTCATTGCTCTGTGAGTTATTGTTTATATACCAAAGTTTAATTGAGACATATTTTCCTTATTATTCCTAATCCCCAGCCAAACACAAAAACAAAAAGATGGCAGTGGAAGCAGGTTTTTCACTAAAAGAAGTACGAGATATGATTCCCGAGTATGACGGTGATCAAGCAACACTAAACGATTTCATTGAAGCATGCAACTTTGTTTCAGAAAATGTTGATGAGAATCAAGAAAATGCAATGATTTTCATAATAAAAAGTAAACTTAAGGGAAAAGCAAAAAGGTTCATTTCAAGTAAACTACTACAAACATGGGTAAATATTCGTGAATTATTAATAGGTCACCACGGAGATTGTAGAGATATGGAAGGATTATTGAGGGATTTAACATCATCCTTTCAAAAATAGAATGAAACTCCTAGAGTATTTGTTAACAAAATTAAGAAGCAGCGTAGCTTTAGATCAAACTTTTGAAGTACAAGAAAAAGCAGCATTAAATAGATCACACGAAAAAATTGCATTAACAACAGTTTTAGCAGGGTTAAGCGAGCCTTTTGGTTCAGTGATACGATCACAGAAACCGCAAAACTTGGATAAAGCAGAACAATTTTTAATCGAAGAAGAAAATGAAGCTTATTTAAAAAAATTCAGAATTTCAAAACCGAACTCAAAACCAACAGGTTCAACTTCAAATAAGGTATATCCACGAGAAAATTATGGATATAATAATAATAATAGTTCCACCAACCAGCAAAATCAAAAATTTTGTAATTTTTGCAAAATTTCAGGACATAAAAATTCAAATTGTTACAAAAATCAAGCTAGATTCAATACAAATCAACAAAATCAAAACAGAAATTTCCAAAATCCAGGTACTTCCAGATTAAATCACCAAAGATCTAATACAGGGATTTAATCATCAAAACCAAAATAATTATAGGAATGTTCAGCAACAAAGACCATCGTCATTCAGAGAACTCCCAACAGTTCAAACAAAAATCAAAATGATAGGGTAAATCATTTAAACTATATGTTGGAGTCCAGAGGAAGAAATCCAACAACCCGAATACCAATACCAAAAAAATATGATTCACAAAAACAAGTAAAAGTGAATGATGAGAATTTTTCAATTTATGGTATAAATGACACACAGATATATCAAAGTACAGATATTATTATTGGTCCAAATAATTTAATTACATAATTGACTTTGATTTCAAATTCGACGGACTTATAGGTATCGACTTTCTGGAATAAACTAAAGCTGAAATCAATATTACCAACAAAAAACTGAAATAATTTTTCAAAGAACACCACTTCACGTATATAACACAAATGAAGACCAAGAAACTGTAAAATTAACAATTTCAGCGAGAACAATCCAATTACAAGAATTAAAAGCACAAAATGAAAATCTGAATGAAGGAATTTGTCCAGAAATAAAAATAAATAAAAGTATAAGAATTCCAAATTGTTTTGTAGAAGTAAATAAATACAACATGTTCATCACGTCTATTGCTAATTTTTCAGACACAGATCAAGTTATAGAAATATCTCAAATAGCATTAGAAAGTTTCACAGAAATAAAAGAAGTGGAAAACATTTAAATAAACAACTTTCAAAATATCAACCAACGGAAAGACAAAATACTGTCAGAATTACGACTAGATCATTTAAATGAAGAGGAAAGACACGAAATTGAAAATCTTTGTTTAAAATACGAACAAATTTTCTATTTTGAAATTGACAAACTAACTTTCACAAGTCAGGTGAAACATGAAATAAATACACAAGATAAGGGTCCAATATCTGTGAAAACATATAGATATCCACATGCACTAAAGCAAGAAGTAAAAAATCAAAACAAAGGTTTATTAAAACAAAATATAATTCAACCATCAACGAGTCCATGGAATAGTCCAGTATGGCTAGTTCCGAAAAAAATTGATTCAAGTGGGAAACAAAAATTTCGAATGGTAACTGATTATAGAAAATTAAACGAAATAACTGTAGGAGATAAATATCCACTTCCAATGATTAATGAACTACTAGATCAGTTAGGAAAGTGTACATATTTCACAACATTAGATCTTGCAGCAGGTTTTCACCAAATTTAGATAGAAAGGAAAGATATTCCAAAAACAGCCTTCAGTGTAGACAATGGACACTACGAATATGTTCGTATGCCCTTTGGTCTTAAGAATGCTCCTAGTACATTTTGTAGAGCCCTAGATAATGTATTATTAGGTCTATAAGGAGAAATGTGTATGACGTATATGGATGACATTATAATTTTCAGTTCTACTTTGTCAGAACATATAAAAAGACTAGAAAACGTATTCAACGATTGAAGCAGTTTAATTTCAAAATACAACCGTGTAAAAGCGAATTTTTGAGACGAGAAGTATCATATTTATGACACTTAGTAACAGAAAACGGGGTAAAACCAAATCAGATAAAAATAGAAGCTATTATGAAGTTTCCAGTACCCAAAAACCCAAAGGAAATAAAATAATTCTTAGGTTTAACAGGATACTATCGTAGATTCATAAAGAACTACTCAGAAATGGCAAAACCAATGACAAATTTACTAAAGGAAAATAAACAATATCATTTTAATAAGGAATGTATAAATTCTTTCGAAAAATTGAAAAAAAAAATTATAACGGCACCAATTTTGCAATATCCAGATTACGAAAACGAATTTTTATTAAGCTGTGACGCAAGCAAGCAAGTAAGTAGGTGAAGATTTACCAATAGCGTATGCATCCAGAACTTCAAATGGAGCAGAATCACGTTATTCAACTATAGAAAAAGAATTGTTAAGTATTGTATGGTCAGTGAAACATTTTCGTCCGTACCTGAGGGGAAGAGAATTTAAAATTCTAAGTGATCATAAACCATTAAAATATTATTTTCATTATTAAACGCCAATTCACGTTTAATGAGATGGAAATTACAGTTAGAAGAGTATGAGTATGAACTATAAACCAGGTAAATATAATAAAAACGAAGATGCTTTATCTAGAATAAAAATCAATGCGTTATCAGAAAATGAAAATGACGAAACTCAAGACTCAGAAACTGATACAGCTTCAGAAGAAAATCAAGAGCAAAATGAATTTCTCACAGATTTTTACGAGGAAAGAAAATCTCAATCACTCATAGACCATGAAAAAATAAAAAATAATTTTCGTATCACATAATAATATCATATTACTTGTTCCAACTAATGAAAACCGCGAAACTCCTCATTTGCACACGATAATTAAAAATACGTGTATAGATGCGAACAATCAGAAATTGAATTTAACATACGTTCTAACGATAAGACAAAGCTTCAAATTTCAACAAAGGATATATTATCTTATTCAGATACCAACTATGAGTATAACCGCGGATAAGCGCAATCAGCTTGAAAGATTGTTTCAGAATATTTTATTAGCTGAAAAATAAATTACCGCCAAATAATTATTTTATAAACCCAGTGAAACACTTACCATTCTTAGACATACTAAGTTTTATTTTCAAAAACGAAGACGTAACGTTCACAATATTTCACGACATCGTAAAAGTTCCACCACAAGAAGAAAGAGACAACATTTTAGGAAATTATCACTCAAGTAAAACAGCAGTACATAAAGGTATAAACGAATCTTTTAGAAGAATACGAGATATATACATATGGCCAAACTTGAAAACAGATGTAGAAAACTTTTTTAAAAAATGCCAGGTTTGTAACAAAACGAAAACTAACAGACAAAATAATGACTATCTATTAGTTATAACTGAAACACCAAATAAGCCTTTTGAATACATAAATATTGATTTGATGGGTATAAACAGAGATAATATACGTTTAACAATTATTGATAAGTTTTCTAAGTTTGCACAAGCATACCGTGTGGAAAATAAAGAAGGTATAACTATTGTAGAAAAACTTTTACATTATTTTCAACATTACCCAATACCCAAAAGAATACATGTAGATCCAGGACCTGAGTTCAATAATCAACATATGAAAGACTTAGCGAAGCTATACAAATTCAAAATTACACAAAATGCAGTAGCACACCCTCAAACAAATGGAGTTTGCAACTTTACAAGATTCTTTAAGAGGTTATCATAGTGATAATCCAAATAAAACAATACTATCAGGTTTACCGTTCTGTATAAAAACGTATAACAGAAGTAAACCAAATTCAATCAAATATACTCCTGAAGAAATAATTTTTGGACATATTCGAGATGACGAAAATGGAATTTTATATAGTGAAGAACAACTTCAATCAAACTATAGGTACCAACGACTTGAAAAATATCGCAGAATATTTCCATCGTATGTTAAAATTCCCAGGTAATTTTCAACCCGGTAGGTATCGAAAATTACCCGCTCGGTTCGTGTATCTATAGTAACGATTTTTAAAATGTACATTTGTCATCTTGACAAGCATAAATACTGAATTTTAAACGTCGATGTCACGTTTCGGGAATGATCCGATAACTGTAATTCAAGAAAAAATCGCCAAGAGCAAACCAAAAAATAGAATGTTGAACCATCAATATATATGGAAACAGTTTTTGGATTTCATTAATGACTCCGGAAATATTTCACCGAATTACACTCGTGCATCAAAATAAACCTGATTATTTTTTTCATATGATTTTCAACCAATCAGAATGTCCAATTTAGTTAAGTTACCTCGTATAATTTCGATAATACCTGATTATACATAGAGTAGCTCCACCAATCGAAAATTTTAAAATAATTTCATTTTCATAGTAACCACATCGACATCAATATACAACAAACAGAACTGTCAAATTGTGACGTTTATCAAAAATTGTTCAAAATTGAGTCGATTCGGAGATTTATCATCAAATGCAATAGACGAAAGTATACAAAATACTGAGTCTCATAATACAGTGAAAACAAAAAAGTACGTATGGAAACAATTTCTTACGTTTTGCAGTGAAAGAAACTATGTGCTAAATGAATCAATTACCACTGAAATGATAGCGTCCATTTTGAAAGATTGAGCTTTCAATATGCGAAAATGTAATTGAGAAAATTATAAAGAAAATGTGGTAAAACGATGTGGAACATTACGGCAAAACAAGTACAAGAAAAATATATGAAGGAGTTTAATAGAGTAATTGATCCATTCTCTATTCCCATATTTTTAGCCACACGAAACGCAAGAAATTCAAAAAGAAGGGAACTTCAAATGTTACCAGACAAGAGAAAGGTTAGTGCATCAGCATTTAAAGATAACGAGTACATAGCAATGATAGAAGCGTGGGATGAAAATACACCGGAAGGATTACAAATAAATTTTTCCTTAATTGCTTCTGTAGAACTTGCGTGGAGAGGAAATGAAGAAGCGTCATGCTTGACTCATTATTTTCAAAAAGAAACTGGAAATGATGATACTCCAACTGGTAGAATACAATATAATCCTATTTTTACCAAAACCACACAGGGAGGAGCAAAACCATGTGCTAATAATAAATGGCTTGTACCTTACCATAATGAAGTGAGTCGTTGTCCAGTGAGACTTCTAGATGAGCTAATGATGAAAAGAAGCGAAAACATCAATATTAAAACAGATAGGTTATTTCTGACAGTAAATCCCAACTGGAGAAAAGAAAAAAACCCTTGGCTGGTACAAAAATATGCCAATTGGAGTGCATGAAATTAGTAAACGGACCAAAAAGTCTGCAGAATTGGCAAATTTGAATATGACAAACAAAAAATTTTCAAATCATTCTCACCGAGCCACTGCTGTTTCACAATTGGCAAAAGCAGGTGTATCGGAACAAGAACTTATTAAAATAACAGGACATGGTAATAGCAATTCTGTCAAACCCTACCTACAGATAGATGAACAACATCACCAAAACATAATAAATAAGATGAGATCCAATTTTAAAAACGGTGCAGGTTCAAGTAATAACACCTCCAGTATTTCCAGCACTTCAATGAGCAGTGGCCACGTTTCCTGCGCCTACCTACAGATAGATGAACAACATCACCAAAACATAATAAATAAGATGAGATCCAATTTTAAAAACGCTGCAGGTTCAAGTAATAACACCTCCAGTATTTCCAGCACTTCAATGAGCAGTGGCCACGTTTCCTGCGCCGAAAATATCTCATTTAAAAAAATCGTAGTATATAATAATTGTAACTTTCATTGCACCAATTTGTATTTAAATTAACGAATTGTTTATATATTTGATCAATTTACTCAAAAAATAATTGTATCAAATACAATACGTACTTCAAAATAAATACGGTTATATATCTCAAACTTCCTGCATAATTACAAATCGTGTCAGTTTGACAAAATAATCCTCCCGCTTTGTGGTCGGATTATTTAAACTGTCAAACTGACACTCTTTATAATTATGCAACAAGTTATCGATGTATAACCTGATTATTTTGAAGTACTTATAGTATTACTACTGATAATTTTCCATTCAAGCATGTTGTCAGTAAAAAAACCGCATGAGTTTATTTTCATATTTTGTCGAAAGAGCCCTCCTCCTTGCCCTCCTCCTTCGGAGTCGGGCTCTTTCGACAAAATATGAAAATAAACTCATGCAGTTTTTAGACAACATGCTTTCATGGAAAATTATCGGTAATTTTGAAGCACTTGTGTAGTTACTCCCGAATATATTTTCTAAAAAGTTAAAACAAATCTTGAAAAGGGTAAAGAAAAATCAAAAACTAGGCATGAAAGACATGTTAGGGAAAACTTACCAACATACAAAGAGGGAGATTAATTACGTTTATTTAAAAGAATCTCAGATAGGAAATAAAATGAGAAATAAATATAACGGTCCATTTAAAATACTTCTTATATCAAACACAAATACAGCAGTATTAGAATTAGATAATGGAACAACAACGATACATTTCTATAGATTGAAACCGGTATCTCTTGTTGCAGGGTCATCCTCGGAGCCAGAGCAAGAATAGAAAAAATAAACACCCTAGCAGGTATATTTTTCCAGAAGGAAGGAATAACCAAAATATCAAACTATAAATATAAATTGATTGCATACAAGAATATTTCAGAACTTAGAAATTCGTTCAAACAAAGCCTTAATGTCCAAGAATCCTTAAATTCTTTATTAAATAGAAATGATTTGAATCCAACTTTCAAATTAGCATTTTCTGCACAACTATCATTGTTGAATACTATGAATCAACAAATAAAATCAAAATTTTCAGATATCACTCTAACTGTGACGAATCGATTCAAAAGAGGGTTAATAAATGGCATAGGTTCAGTATGGAAAGTGGTTACAGGAAATTTAGACGCATTTGACGGCCAATTTTATAATGAGTGTATAAACAAATTAGAAAGGGACGACATAAACTTACAACTATTAATAAAGAATCAAATTCAAATTGTTTCGAGTACAATTACGAATTTTAATAACACTCTGAATAAATTGCGAATTGATGAAATAACATTCAATAAAGACTTGGAAATTATAGAAAAAGAAATAGTTGAAAATTGTGAATCAAAATACTATTTTCAGCTACAACTCAAAATATTAGAGATGATTGAACAAATATTTCAATCAAATACAATTATTCTAGATCAACTGAATGATATTATTAATAGCATAACGTTCATATTTACTCAATCCGAACCAGAGATCCTAAAACTAACCATTTTCACATTATTCTACCCCTATATAAATATGCAGCAATTGCAAGGCATAGAAAACAGCATATTGCAGTGAAGCAAGACGATTGTTCCGAGATATTCGAGAACGAAATACGAATATGTTACAATCATTTTCCAAAGGCACTTTCACATGAATCACCTTGTGAAATTTTAATTTTGATTGAATCAAAAATAATGCCAAATTGTGACAAAGTTGTAATCGGTGTTGAAGATTACAATGTTCAGAAATTAGTTGATGATAGGTAGAAATTCAGAAACTGAAATTATTCAAAAAATCTCACTTTTGACATTGGAACCAAAGTGTAGCGCTTTCATTGGCACTACTAGAGTAGATGCAAGTTCAGATAACAACAAAACTCTGAAATTCTCTATATTCTCTATATTCCTGAAATAACATATGATTGCCGTAACCATCTTCCAAAACGAGAAGATCTTCCAGTCATGAAGCCAGTTCAAATAAATCATTTAAATTTGGACGAATAGAACATTGCCCCAGAAAAATTACGGGAATATGATAAAAATTTGAACAAGATTATAAATGAGCCTTTCACCACAAGACACTTGAGTACGTTCACTTACATTTGCATGACTTTTATATTCGTACTCATATTATGGATAATATTAAAATGTTGCCTGAAAAGACGATATTATGGATATTTCAATACGAGCCCCAACTCAGACGATGGACATCACCCAAGAGGATGATGCTGTTCCCAAATATTCAACTACTGTAATGTCAGGTCGATGATTTCAAGACGGCCCTCGGTTCATTTAACCCCAGTATCCCAAGTAGCACCTAATATTAGCTGAATCTTCATTTCATATTGGGCCAATATTGATATATTGTAAATGTTAAAATGATATTGATCCAATATGGATTAATATTGGAAATACAATATCACATTAAAAATATTGGGTGAATAGTGGCTCAACCGATTCCGAATATAGATTGGCACGGTAATATTGGTTCCATATTGATTGAATAATTTTTACCAATATCGATAAAACAATATTGTCTATATACTGTTTTCAACATCTAGAATAAATATTGCAATTCCAATATTCCTCTCATATCGATTCTAGGAATAAAACCAATATTGTGTATCCAAGTTTGATAACATATTGGTTGAATATTATTTTACAAATATTCAACAAAAATTTATGACCCATATTGGGTCAAATTGTTTGAATAATCTTCACCAATATCGATTAAACAATATTTTCTATACATTGTTTTCAACATGTATAGTGAATATTGCAATCCCAATATTCCTCTCATATCAATTATGGGAATGAAACCAATATTGTGTATCCAAGTTTGAAAACATATAGGTTGATTTTCTCACCAATATCCAAAATAACATTATTACCTATGTTGACTCGATATTGGTTGAATAAATTTCGCCAATATTGAAAGAATTATATTTATACAATATTACAAAGAAATTCTATTACCAATATTTCAATCTGAATATTGGTCGAATGTTCAAAAAACATTATTGAAATGAATTATATTAATACCTGTGCAACAAATCGCTAGAGGGCTCCAGATATAAAACATCAACTGAAACCTATGAAATATATGAAGTACTTTTTACAACTTGTTTCAAGACAAGTTCACTCAGTGGTTATGACGACCAAAATGCAGACTCTGTTGACTTCTTTATTGAAAGAGAACTGTAATTGTAGACGATCCGAGTCATTACACCTTTTTATGAAATAGTTTATTTTCAATATTCTGCCAATATATCCAAATGATATTGTACCAATATTACTTCAGAATATATCACCAATATTATTTTTATAATGTCCAAACAATATTGGACCAACATCACAAAATGTTTTTATTTTTTTATCGCCAATATAGCGTTTTAATATTTTGCCAATATAAGTGTACCAATACCGCAGAATATTTTGAGGTCAATATTGTTTCTAGAATATTTCGGCAATATTACACAAGTTATATCGGACCAATATCGCCGAATGTTCACATTTTTATTCTCGCCAATATTGCATTTGAATATTTTGCCAATATTTTCATAATATTGTACCAATATTGTCCCAACATGAGTGTGCTACCTGGGATATGATAATGGATCAGAAGAAATAGTCTTCGAGACCCCGTCAACCCCTTTGGCAGCATCAACATCCCGAAGAATCTCTAAGAAGATATAATCATATTTGATTGTATTTATTCATGAAATGATATTTTATTTTATTGTACTATTCATTTATAATGACTTGAATAAATTTGAAACTTGATAATTTACTTTGAATTTTTATTATTCATTCAAATATAATAAAAATTCTTGAGGGGGGAGGTGTTATATCCTCGTAGCCCTTATCGACTTGTAAAAATAATCACATCTTATTTAATAACGCAATTGAGATACATTGTTGATGCAAGGTTATAAGGAAACGCTGTCTTAGCGACCTTGTTCTATTCCAGGAAAGCGATAAGATTATTATTGCGGACCGTCAGGAGATGTTTTTCACAGACAGTCTAGTCTAGAGGCTGATTCGAGAAACACAATTCAGAATTAACACCAAAATTAAAACCCAAGTTAAAAGAGTTTCAACTTAAATGTTGTTACTAATATAAAGTTATTTTTTCAAAAAACCAACCTTTGCTTTCCCGACGTAAAATGAATGATAGGTCGAGTTTTTATATATAACCGGACTTATCACAAAATTCACTGATAAACGAAATTAAGTATTGCTGTTTTAAAAAATTTGCAAGGTTCGTTCATACTTGCGTGGAATATAAAGGTTTATTCTCATACTTTCTGGTATGGTATTAATAACAATGCAGTCACAGGTTATCGATATAGATGTACAGTTTTCATAACTGGCAACAAAATTCTAATTCCAATTAGCATTAGACTTCAGACAGCACCGGAGGGGCATGTGATCAGACTCAAAGATTGCTCATAAATGACAGATGTTATCAATAGTGGGTATTTTGAATTCTATTGAAAAATCATGTGATCTATGAAAATTGAATATTTTGTAGAAGCCGAAGTTTATTAGCTTTTTTCTGCATACTCTAAGATAAAATACAGTCATTTCCATCGATAAATTATCATTTGGACTCTTGTTAAAATAATAATAATAATAATAATACTCCCTCATAAACACTCGTAGAGTGTACCCAAAGGCATAGCCTGTGCGGGTAGAGGTATTATTATTATTTCCCGTGGCGCTCCGGGGCGACTTACTGATATTGTCGGTGGTGTATTTCACTTTTCAGCTGCAGGAAAACCCGGAAAATCTACAGCACCACCCCGGTTGGTAGGTGCGCACTTCAAGCAGCACCAGACGTCGGGATTGGCATCTAGGCAACTCACATCACACTTGATTCACAACAATTCATGTGGCCACCTAAACAGACCCGTGTATTTGAGAAAAAAGATTCCGTACCCGAGCCTCGAACGTCTGTCTGATGTGAGCTAGAAGTTCCACTGCTAGAAAAATAAATAAATAAATAAAGGTTTATTTTTACACAGTTAACGATTTATCTACACATCATTTGATATAATCAAAACTCCGTCCTAGCTCAATTCTTCGCCCAAGAGGGATCAGGAGAGAGGAAGGGTCGGGAGGACGCACGGAGAGCCGCCTCCCTTCCTCCACAGACATTGCTGGCTGCAGAGCAAGGGAGCGCTTGTGCCAAGGGGCACATAGGGTCCCGGCGAAGGGGCGCTAGTGACCTTCCCCGCTGATGGAGGCGGTGGGTCGAATATTCCAACTGATAGCGGTTGTGGTTCGTATTATACATGCCTCCTGCAGAGCTTATGCATGTCGTCGTTCGGTAGCATTCAATGTAGATACTGCATTCGCGTCTAAACTTTGTTCAGAGGTGGTTGTTTCGAGCTTATCCCGGAAAACCGGGTCAAGGTACTTCGCGCACTATATAAAGGCGGCTTGGTTCCTTACGGAACCGGTTCTTCCCATCTTTCCTGAAAGATGATCAGAGATTGATATATTAGCCCACCGTGTTTGCGGGGCTGATTATCATGAATTCGGAGCCTGGTAAGGTCTCTCGTTAGCGTACTCTTGGGGAGGTGAAACCTGTAGAATTTCTCCGACAGGCTTCTGACATGTGTCGGGATGGAGTCGACGCCAGCAAGGGCGCGCAGCGCATCCAGTCGAATGTATCTATCGCTCTTAGTGATGATACGGAGTACCTTGTTCTGCATCCTGTCCAATCTCATGAAAGGCAGGCTGCAGAACGCTGGGCATGCGTACAACATGGCTGGCCGGATTATTTGCTTGTAGATTGCCATTTTGGCCTCCAACGACATATGTGAACCCCTGGCTATCAGCGGGTATGTGCGTTTTACCGCGGCGGGGGCCCTCTGGAGAGCCAGGTTGATGTGTTTTTGCCAAGTTGTACGCTTGTCGAGCTGTACTCCCAGGTATCGCACATTGCCCTTGACCTTCAACTTCTGCAAGATTTTCGAGAACTTGAATTCCTTAGAGAAGTTGATGGCCTCGGACTTAGCCGGATTCACCACGATCTTGTTTCTCTCTAAATACGGAATGATCTCCCTGTCCAGACGAGTCTGGACCTGCATAGCAGCTGCGACGCTGGAGAACGATTGGGCATATATCGCGGTGTCATCCGCGTATATAGCCGTCTTCGTTCTCTCGCACATAGGGAAATCATGCGTATGTAGAGAGTACAGATGCGGGAATAGGCTAGACCCCTGCGGGACACCCGCTTCGATAGGGTACTCTGCGGATCTTGTGCTATTGACCCTCACCACAAAAGTACGATTCGTGAGGTGGGAATTCACAATCCTTACCAAGTATGAAGGCATGCGTGCCTCCAGCATTTTGCAAATTAGACCCTCAATCCATACGGAGTCGAAGGCTTTTGTTCCACTGCTAGAGACTTTAGCCACTGAGCCACCGACCGACCGACTGAATAAAAGAACTTTCTCGATTAGACTTTTTACCTGAAAAAAAAAATACTGCGTGAGATTGTAGTTTGATAGAAATTGATATGAATTATCGCATTAGTATAAAATAATCGTATCTAATTATTATAGATTTGCGGCAAATCAATACTTTTGAGATTTCATGAAGGATCAAAACAAATGAAAATATTGTATAGACATGTTTGTTGCGAATGAAAAAAAAAAGAAATTTGCTAAACTATAGGCAAGAGATGTTTTAAAAATATTGATGATAAGTGTTTCATGAGTACCATTGCAGATGTAACAGCTATAAAATAGTTATTTATGTACTGAGGCTTGTAAGTGTGTTTTACACATCGATGACACAGTTTGTAAGTGTTCGTGTCCTGGAAATATACAAATTCCTAGGAGTATTTACAGTTATTACAGTTTTCAAGAAAATTCATTCAAATTGATAGATATACTTTGAAAATATGCCAATAAGTTTGTTGTCAAAGTCAATAAAAAAGTAAAGTCTGGCTCGTGCACCATGAATAATGTCTACAACCGAGTAATATATTCTGCCATAGGCTATGAAACCTCCCGACAGTATTATTATTCTTCTCCACGTTTTTAAACGATCTGATAAATTACAAAATTCTTTACAGATATATCATTGGTTGAATGAGTAGTATCAATATTCGTTTTATGAATAGCAGAATAAAAATTTAATCATCTCGAAAGTGCGATAATCATAAATGCATCCAACTTGTGCATATTATTCTGATTGTTTATGAATGGCAACACACCTCAGATTGTGTTTCAGAAGTGTACCTACTCATTCATTTCAGGCAGATTCTAATTCCAGATTTGTGATGGAATACAGCTTTCTTTAAATGATCGAATAATGATTAATTTCTTCTTTTTTTATTTTATATGAATATATAGTAAGTGAATAAATATGAGTAAGAGATACTGTGAGATCCTCACATTCAGTAAGTACATTTCTCAATAAATTTAAGGACCAATTTATGCAACTTGTCATTATCATAGTCACAATCATTATCACAGTTTTAGTCTCAATTGTAGTTTTTTAAGACTAAAGCTCAGGAATTCATGATCAATATAGACATCTCATATGTTGCATACGAATTGATATCATGATTTCGCTATTTAGTTTTTGTAGAAACGTGAAGTATTATTTAGGTACGTTATAACTTCGATAATGTGGACTCAATTTTTAGGTAGTTTATTGAGCCCAGAAGCGAAGGTATATCTGGCCGAGAAGCGTCGAGCCCGCATCTTACAGATGTTCGAAGACTAAGAACGCGAGAATCTTTTTTTGTTTCAAGTGCATCGATCTCTTGTTGCAAAGCAAGTTTGATTTGAGTTGCCTAGAGGCCAATCTCGACGTATAGCACCGATCACCCCGGGGGTTGTGCTGTAGGTGAATACACCACCAAACATCACTGAGTAGCCCCGCAGCGCCACGGCAAATAATAATAATAGCTGTCCTCTGCCCGCACAGGCTATGCTGTTGGTGTACATTCTATGATGAGTGTTTGTTAGGGATTATTATTATTATTATTATATCATTATTATGTTATGGTGTTAGGTTCAGTAGAGTATGAATGTCTGTTTGTATCATTATCATGCGAACTAACGATGAAAAAAGTATTTTATTCTAAAGTGCTAGTTTTGGCTCGAGACAAAGAGTTTTGTTAGAAAAGTTAGCTTTTAATGTGAGAAACCAGGAATTATAACATTATACATATTTTTTTTCATTTCAAGCAACATGGAATTTTATTTAATTAAACAAAAGTTGTTTTTTTCAATACAACGCAATATATGTATAGAGATTCTACAAAGGGTATAAATGAAAATAAGGAACTGTGGTTGAAAATATTTGTTCAACATAACAACTTGCCTACGGTATAATGATTTTGAATACATGTTTCACGTAACTGGATTCTTTGACAACATAAATTCAAAGTGACATCGAATAATTCAATAGGTAATGAAAGAAGATCGTTAATTTTCAATGAATCAGTAAACATCGATACATTTCCACCATTCCAGATATTACCATCAGACATCAAGAAAATTATACGCAATGAAATCGAAGGCTGAATAATGAAATTGCGTTGAATAAGAGTTTAGTTTTGGATTCCAAAAAAAATAAAAAAAATATTAATTCAAGATAATCTTTGCAAAGTGTGAAAGACAATAAACCAATTTGAACCTATTTTTTTTAAATAGTATTAAGTATAAGTAACTTGTCGGTGCCAATTGAGTCATTCTTCCTTCTAAATTTTGCATATAATTTCTTGGATTACCATTTTTACAAGATCAGGCTGTGGAGAGTTCAACTACCCCAAAAACCATGTTCAGAAATGAAACAGCGTTTATCAATGTTATGTACAAGTGTCCAAACTCTACATCTCCGAGATTAATATATATAATGAAGCGAAGTGGTCGTAGTGTTAGAGCGTTTGCTTCCTACCCAGGCGGCTCGGGTTCGATATCCACCGCCGACCACTTTGCTGAAATGAGTAATTCGGAATCCACTTGTACGTAAGCTGTAGGCCCTGGATATCCCTTGGTCAGACAGACTCTGCTTTTGAGGTTCTTTTTACGCGAACCTGGGTGATTCGTAATAACAAATTTAACGAAAAAAAAATTCTCACACGCTCATATCTATCACAGGTTGGTGTTATGTTTGGAGATTTTCTTATGTTGAGGTATTTTTGTTAATAACTTTAGTTACATCATAGAAATTTGCTATTTTGGGCGTTCGTCAACTGGAAAAGTAAGATAAGAAAATTTCACTGATGGCTTTTTCTTATACCCTCTTGAAGGGGTTTTTTGTTATAAATCCTCTTTATGTATGCGTTAAAGCACCAGAATAGCCTGTTCCACTGCTTTTTATTTCGTATGCATTATTTCAACCTATTGCTGAGAGAAAATAACACTCCACTATTCACTTTTCTTATGGGAACGTATAATATAGAAGTAACAATTCGGAATGAGCATGAGTACTGGTTAGGCGTTATAGTTGAAAATTTTTAAAAATATTTCCTGCAATATATTTACTTATACTTGAAAGTTTTTAGGTATAAAAAGAGTTCCTGAACTAAAAAAGGTTATAAAACTGTTAATCATGCCATTTTCCTCCATTTCATGCAATAAAAACTACACATCTACTTCTTTTCAGTTTTCGAAAAGAAATACATCGATTGCACTATTGTACGTCTCATCCAGCATAGCCAGGTAACTAGAATTTTCTCAAAAATTCTGTATCCGCTTCCACATCTAATATATGGGGCCAATATAAAAGTTTGATCTTCATGAGAATATTGCTTGAATCAGTGTACTTTCATCTTTGGTAAGTAATATCACATGGCTCTTTCCAAGAAATATATAATATATATTTTATGAACTTACCTCATTCATAATATTCAACTTCTACTACTAAAGCTTCAATAGTATGCATAACTGAATACTGAATAGGGTCTCGTAAAATAAGTGATTTGAATCTTGTAGTTTTTTTTGTGATACCTCTTACCAACCATGCTGTCTGCATTAAAAATGGAACTAAATGTGATAAACATTTTTTTTCATCTTCTGGGGGGTCTAACAAAATTGCGACTCCAGATGGACTGTATAGCCAAGAACGTTCATCAATATGATCCTAATCAAATACTAGTAAAAACATTAGGTCGTCGAATGGATATATTGTGTTGAGCGTACCGGAGGGCTTTTGGAGGCTCGCCTGGATGGGGGTGCGAGCAATGGAAACGTGGTGATGTTCGAGCCCAAGCTCCATGATGAGAAAATTGGACGAGGAATCGCACTAGGGAAGACCTTGTTGCGAGTTTATATATTTGTGCCGGTATGGGTAATGAATATCAATTATTACCCTGTGACTTTGAAGAAAGGAACAATTCTGGTGCACTGCTTGTCAATTTCCTCTGTGATAAGGAGTGTACGCGGCACTGTTAGTCAAGCCAGTAATTTGCCAGCAGAATTGGAGAAGTTGGTTGCCATCTCATCCAAAGACATGAGACCCGCCCAGCAGCCCAAACTGAGAGAATTAGTTAGGCAGTATCAGGACATCTTCGATACCGGAGTGCGCAGAGGTGGTAGAACAAAGGTGGTTTAGCACAAAATTGACACTGGAAATGCCAGACCAATCCGGCAATCAGCCAGAAGACTTCCTCTCGCCAAAAAGGAAGAGGCTGACAACATAGTCTGTGATATGGAGAAAGACGGAGTCATCGAGCCATCCGACAGTCCTTGGTCCTCTCCAGTAGTACTGGTGAAGAAGACGGTTCAACTCGGTTTTGCGTTGATTATCGTCAACGTAACAACGTGACGAAAAAGGACAGTTACCCCCTACCAAGAATAGACGACACGCTAGACACGCTGGCTGGATCTACGATTTTCTCGACTTTAGATTTGAAGAGCTGATACTGGCAGGTAGAACTGGCCAAGGAAGATCGAGAAAAGACAGCCTTCACCGTCGGTTCTGGTTTGTGGCAGTTCACAGTTATGCCATTCGGGCTCTGCAACGCTCCAGCCACATTTGAAAGATTGATGGAGACGGTTCTAAAGGGACTCTCATGGAAGACGTGTCTGGGGTATCTTGACGAAATTATTGTGGTAGGCAGATCGTTCAACGGCCATGTGAAAAACTTGGAGGAGGTATTCCAGCGACTGAGAAGCTCCGGACTGAAATTGAGCCCCAAGAAATGTCATCTGATCCAGAAAGAAATACGATATCTCGGCCACGTTGTCTCTGGGAAAGAAGTGGCAGTAGATGAGCAGAAAATCAAAGCTGTTAAGGAATGGCCCGTTCCAAAAGACAATCACCAGCTTCGAAGTTTTCTTGGCTTGTGCACTTACTATCGCCGATATGTACTGGGGTTCGCCAACATCGCCAAACCGCTGACCAGGCTTACAGAAGGGCAAACAAAGTTCCAGTGGTCTGAAGAATGCCAAGACTCGTTCAGGAAGCTAAAAGGAGCCTTGATCAGAGCACCAATTCTGAGCTATCCTCTTCTGGACGGAAAATTTATTTGGACACGGACGCAAGCAATGTGGGAGCTGTCCTGTCACAGATCCAGAAAGGACAGGAAAAAGTCATGGATTATTTCAGCAAGACCCTCAGTAAACCGGAGCGGAATTACTGTGTCACCAGGCGGGAGCTGTTGGCTGTTGTCAAAGGAGTAGAACACTTCTGACCTTGCAGCTCTCAAACGGCTCCTACAGTTCAAGAATCCCGAGGTCCAAGTGGCACGTTGGATCGAGAGGCTCCAAGAATTTGACTTTGAGATCGAACATCGAGCGGGGACCAGCCATAAGAATGCAGATGCCCTGTCACGAAGACCATGCCCAGATGACTGTTCGCACTGCCGACGAGCAGAGGAGAAGGTGTCGACACTCTGCAGAAGTACGGTGGTGGATGATGACTGGAATAACCACAGGATCCAGAAAGACCAAGAGAAAGGTCCAGACCTTGGTTTAGTCATCGGCTGGAAGAAGAGTGATCGAAGACCGTTGTGGCAGAAAATAGTTAGTTGTTCTCCAGTCGTCAAATCTTATTGGTCCCAATGGAGCTCCCTTACCGTCGACAATGGAGTCCTGAAACGCGTGTTGGAGACTGAGGATGGTGGAGAAGACAGACGACAGATAGTAGTTCCCAGGAGCAGGAGACAGGATATTCTCCGATAAATTCATGATGGGGTCAGCCGAGGACATCTGGGAGTGACGAAGACCCTCCAGAAACTGAGGCAACGGTTTTACTGGGTCAATTGCCAAACTGACGTCAAAGACTGGTGCAGAAAATGTGTTGTATGCGCTGCCAGTAATGGGCATCGAACAAGACCTAAGGCCCCGATGCGCCGGTACAATGTGGGCAGCCCATTTGAAAGGATCGCCATTGACATTGCTGGCCCGTTTCCCCAATCGGATCACGGGAATAAGTACATACTTGTGGCGATGGATTACTTCAGCAAGTGGACCGAAGCCTATTCCCTGCCCAACCAAGAAGCCATCACCGTTGCCAACGTCTTGGTGAAGGAGTGGATTTGTCGATTCGGAGTTCCGTCGGAGCTGCATTCGGATCAAGGCAGACATTTTGAGTCGAACCTGTTCCAGGAAATGTGCCAGATGCTAAATATCCGAAAGACGAGGAACACAGCTCTACATCCACAGTCTGATGGAATGGTGGAACGGATGAATAAGACGATAAACCGCCACCTGTCCAAGGTAGTCTCTGATTACCGAAGGATTAGGACCAGTACCGTCATCTGTTCCTGATGGCATATCGTTTCGCAGTTCATGAGTCAACCGGCCAAACCCCTGCTAGTGTTATTATGGTCCGAGAGCTGCGACTTCCTTGTGACCTGAAGTTAGGGACGCCACCAAGGCAAGGCACTGCAGGAGATGACTACGGCAGTAAACTACGACAGCGAATGGACGACATTCATGAACGGGTCCGTTTGAACATCCAGAGTGCCAGCGACAGAATAAAGGAGACCTACGACATCAAGGCTGATGCTGGTGGATATCAGACAGGTGACCTAGTCTGGCTGTACAACCCTAAACGTCGCCGTGGACTATCACCAAAGCTCCGGAAATCGTGGAAAGGACCATATAAGATCATGAAAAGGATAAACGACCTCGTCTACCGAATACATAAGCCACCACGAGGAAAACCTAGGGTAGTCCACTTCAATAGGTTGTCCCCTTACGCCGGAAACCACGACCAAGTCCGCACCGTCAGATCACCGGAGGACGAAATGACGTTTCAGAGGTTTATGTCCCTGTACTCGAACGGACAGAAAGTTCAATATGGGGTAACCCGAGAGGAGTCACGGGATCTTTTCAAGGTGCCTGCCGATTACGCGTTAGCTCACTGTGTGGCAGAATATCTCCAAATGTCCAGTGGCATTGCCGTAGTTTTCTCCAAAAAGTTCGGTCGAATCCAGGAACTGAGAGAACAGAACCCGGAAGTTGGAAGGGTGTTACAGCTGAGGAAAGGCCAGAGAAACATCCACTATCTGTTTACCAAGAAGCTTTCTCGAGATAAGCCGTCTTATGAAGATATTTGGAAGAGCCTTACGAGATTGAGAGACACGATGCTGGACCAGAATATTGTGGAACTGGCAATCCCAAAATTGGCTTGTGGGCTTGATGGGCTGGACTGGAGAGTTATAAGGAGCATGTTGGAGACAATATTCAGATCCAGCGGCATCAAAATTCTGGTGTGCTGCAACCATCTTCCTCGACCCAACTCAAAGACTGTGGAGTGCTACTCCCATCGAACGTCCAGGTGCAGATATGGAGAATCTTGCAGATATCTTCACACTCCAAGAATGACTTTTCGGGGCGAAACGTCTTTAAGAAGGGGGTAATGTAACGATTTCGAGATCGGCCCCGAAACCGGCCCTTATCTAATTAATTATACACCCTCGTTCAACTACGACAGCATATCTGCTGGCCCACGAATCGCCGAGAACAAGCTGGAATAAAATCGATCTCTTCGATAATGTTCGAAGAGCCATGTAGATGGAATGTTCTATACTCCCGAATAATCGAGAGTCGTGGATGGAATCTGCTTGGGTGTATATAAGCTGGATAATCAGAGATAGCAACGGAGATTTACGAATATAATAGTTCCAGAGTTCACAGATAGAGACTGACACAATTATAAATAAATTAGAGAAGTAAATGTTTTAGTTGAATAATTGTTTAAATAGTGTTTTAAATAAATTAGGAAAATTAGTTAGTGCAGTTTTACTACAATACGCTCAATCTAGTGCCTTGAATGATTTACCTATAGATTTTTTTTGTTCGCAGGTGATAAAGAAGACAGTTAGAAGCTCATTGTGAATTTAACTTTCGAACAATTGTTGTGTGAACATTACCTCCAGAAAATGTCAAAATTCATTCTTACTAAGGATGTTGTAAAAAATATTCGTCGATTTGGGGTGCAAGGGCGTGATATGACCAATGAACTGGCTACCTACGGGCCTGGTTCATACATCACTGAATTTGTTTCTGGTGGCCCTAAAAACTATGCATATTCTGTATTTTCGACTAAAAATCAATCAGAAGTTATTGTTTGTAAAGTAAAGGGTGTCAGTTTCAATTTCAACGCATCACAGAAAGTTAATTTCAAATCAATGAAAGAAATGGTCCATCATGAATCTGAACCCGTCCACATAATCTCCAAAAACATCAGAAGGACTACCGATCATCGTATAGTAACCAAAGAAGAGATGAAAACTTATAGGCCCAATTCAACAAAGAGAAAGTTTTCATTAGACTACAGCTCTCTTCCTTATGGCTTCAAGATACAGAAAAAGATTAAATACTGCTTCACTACATGAAATGAAATTTCAATATGTACAATTAATATTTTTGAAAATTTTCTAATTGCACTGTTCAACATGATATGTAGTATGAAATAATAAATGAAAATATTTTTATGTTTTTTAATTTTATGCTCCTTGAAGAAAGCCATTTTAAAGTAGCACGCTTACCAAGTGTCAATTCTAATTGCTGTCACTTGTTAGTGAAATGAATAATTCACTTTCTTTCAATCATGAGGTTTCCAAACATTCTTATCAAATTTCATTTGTCATATTGTCATTACCTGAAAGTCTACAGGCCTATCAAGTGACATTTGATAGCTTTGCTCTAATAAGTAGAACTATTATCAGTACTACTTCCATACAAAGCCCCTTTCGAAATGGGGCCTAAAATCGATAAAAAGCTCTATGCTGTCCTTAGTCTGCAAAGATTATTAAGTGTCAATTGAAAGATAACATAACCTTAAACATCAGACTAATGTAGCCCTACTTATTGGTACAAGGGACACCCAAACTTACTTGATCAATCTCGAAATGGGGGCCTTAGTTTCTATAAGAAGCGACTAAGAACCGTGGGTTTGGTTTCAGTAATCTTCGAGACTTCTGAATATGGGCCCCCATTGATGCGAGTTTCAGTATTATTTGGAGGTTATGTATGTTGTGATTCAATATTTCGAACCTAACCTGGGGGGCCGCTTCAATATATGGAAGATTCCCCCTTTTGAAGGTTATGTCACGAACATGCTACCACTTATTGTTCGGATATAGGCCCCTATTTTCAAGGGGTTTGCAAAGGGGACCATAGAAGAACGGGCCAACGCCCTACAGACCCGTAGTAGGGCCCCCATAGGCCCCAATTTTTAGGGGGTTTGATGAAAGACCCCAAATGACAAGGGGCGACGCCCTATGGACCCATTATGGGGGGCGGAGCCCTGTTTCAAACGACCCTTTACCTATTCACATTCATTAAATCTGCTGATACATTCAGCTGTTTCTATGAGATTTCCATAAAAATGATGGATTTTTGCAGCAGTAACAAGAAGTCCAATCATCGGTTTTAAGCGAGAACATGTAAGATTTCTCCCTTTATGCTTTATTTAACTTCAGCGTATTTCTACTACCAAGGTTTATCACCGAAGCCACTGTGTACACCTAGATGACTAACAAACCCAATATCCATTGAATCCAGATTAAGGTCCCGTCCGAAGAATGGCCTGGCCTTCACAATATTGATATATCATCTGCAGGTATATGCTATATTCGCTAGTCTATTTGGGCTTTTGATATAGGTGTTACTCCTCAACTATCTACACTCAGTTTATTCAGATATCGAATCAGTCAACTTAAAGAGCAAAGATCGAGTCATAAAAAAAGGGAGGACATAGCTCTGATGTTTAGATATGGACATCTAATAACTGCTTGGAATACAACCGATTAGAAATACAATTAGTTTTTTGTTTTTATATCAACAAAAAATAGGAAAGTTCTTTGAAGCAATCCTAAAATAAAATTAACAGCAAGATCTGGAGAGATCATGACTTTTACAGTTTGATTGTATTGTTAAATACAGAGGCTTTGGTATGTATTTGTCTTTTATGAATAAAAACCTAACCTCGCGATATTAATCCAGTGATCCGTAAATAATACTATAGGTTGATTTTGAATATTTTTGGATATCGCGACTGTGAACAGTAGCCCTTATTTCAGTCATTTTCTGCTTTAGACGAGAGTTTCATATAAATTTAATCAAACAACTTTTCAAAATTGAAATGAGTAAGAAGCACATTAAAACTTCAAGCTTTCATATGCTTTTTTAAATCCCTGTTCATTAATGTAAAAAACTTCTAATCAATCTAAAATGCCGATATCTATATTATATATATATGAAAACTAAAAGTTCGGGTTGAACCGCGTCTGGAATTTGTTGAAATTCGACGTTTCGGCTCCGATTTTGGAGCCATTTTCAAGAACTGAAAAAGAAAGAAAATAAGAAAATTTATAAATGGTTGAAACGTAATTCTACGCTGAGGTCTCAATCTGCCTACTCCTCAGGTATAATTACGTTCGGTTTTTGTGACTTGACGTCGGGGTCTCAATCTGCCTACTCCCCATGTCTCGTCACTGGTTCTCTCTAAGGTCTCAATCTGCATACTCCTTCGAGAGAACTGAGGAATTGTGGGTTGAGGAACTGTATTTATAGTGGACGTGGCTGTAATGGCCGTGTGCAATGTATTGGCGCGAGGTGAACTATGGGCGGGAACTGAGTTGGCGCTAGATGAGCTGTGTGCGGGAACTTGGTTGGCGCTAAGTGAGCTATGTGCGGGAACTGGGTTGGTGGGAAATGAGTTGATGCGTGCAATGAGAGGCTTCCAGGTATTGGGAAGTCTAAGCGCCCCAATTGCCTCAACACTCCCGACGACGGACGTAGACTTCCCAATACCTGGAAGCCTCTCATTGCACGCATCAACTCATTTCCCACCAACCCAGTTCCCGCACATAGCTCACTTAGCGCCAACCAAGTTCCCGCACACAGCTCATCTAGCGCCAACTCAGTTCTCGCCCATAGTTCACCTCGCGCCAATACATTGCACACGGCCATTACAGCCACGTCCACTATAAATACAGTTCCTCAACCCACAATTCCTCAGTTCTCTCGAAGGAGTAGGCAGATTGAGACCTTAGAGAGAACCAGTAACGAGACATGGGGAGTAGGCAGATTGAGACCCCGAAGTCAAGTCACAAAAACCGAACGTAATTATACGTGAGGAGTAGGCATATTGAGACCTCAGCGTAGAATTACGTTTCAACCATTTATAAATTTTCTTATTTTCTTTCTTTTCCAGTTTTTGAAAATGGCTCCAAATCGGAGCCGAAACGTCGAATTTCAACAAATTCCAGACGCGGTTCAACCCGAACTTTTAGTTTTCAAGTATCTATATATATATTTATATATATATATATATATATATATATATATATATATATATATATATATATATATATATATATATATATATATATATATATATATATATATATATATATTATATATATATATATATATATATATTAAATCGGGTCAATGTTTGTTGTTGTGACATTTGTACCAGGTACAGAGGATTGAACCCAGATAGCTTGGTGTTAGCGATAATTTTCGGATATAAATGCTCTCAGTTTTATAATTTCTATTCATTGTTAATTTGTATGCACAGTGCCGATGATAACCAAGAAGTTTGAATCAGCTGTCCACTGTTTACGTTTTTCGGTGAGTATGATTTGTGAAATTGAGAGCATTATATTTTTGTTTTTTCATATATATATATATATATATATATATATATATATATATATATATATATATATATATATATATATATATATATATACAGATATTACCGCCGTTGTCAGACCAGTACAGTATGACAGACCACCCCAGACCCCCTAGAAATACTGATGATATCAACAATATTTTTAGTGTTCTATATCTATTTCAACCTAATAAAACAAGGGCAACCGAGAGGGGTAATGAAAATTGAAAAAAAATTATTCGGTATTATACATCAGACGTTCACAGACCCGTCACATTTCACCGCTTATTCAAGCCATCAAATACATTTCCCGCCATTTTACCAACGGTTACAGACCCGGCAGTGTTGCCACGCTTTTTACATGGATACATCCATAACATTGGGAACGTCATGTAGGTAAATCTTTGTCGAATTAGTATCAGCTTCGTACTCTTCCAACTTTTGAAAAGCGTTGTATTTCGATTTATTTCTTTTAGTTTACTTGAGTTTTCTTAACGTGTGAGTGATTGCGAGGATCTACAGGGAGATATTATAAACTTTTTTGTGATACGTTGCTGACGGATTTTGAAATACAGAATGGAATTTTTGTTTTATTCGTGAAAATTTTGGTCTCTTGTAATTTTGACACATCTGCACCTGATATCGAGAAAAATAATTCAATATTTTTTATAATTCGCTATATTCCATTAAAGCCGTAGTAAAATTTACATGAAACAAAAAAATGTCTAAAGGAAACAAAGAATTAATTTCATGTTTTAGAATCCACCAGTGACGCATCACGAAAACGCTTGACCCCTGAAAAAATATCTCCCTGTAGATTCTCACAATTACTCGGCATGTTGGATGATGTAAGCCCTGAAACGTAATCTTTGTTTAAAATTTGATCTCAATGTCTTTAAAACTGAGAGAGCTATTGAAAAAAAAAATATAAAAAAACCTTGAAATTTCAACGCCCTGAACATCGATAACGAATTGTTTGTAGATACATGTTAACCGTAAAGTCTCATTTTGACCTTGAAAAAACCGCTCTCAAAATCTCTTATGGAGTGCAGCCCTCAATCACAATGAAACTTTTAGATTCAGTCCAAAAAAAATCATTCGTCTTTTCGGTAATGCTTTTTCCACCAGCTCGCTTGCTTTTCTGGAACACTTCGGAAAGGATGGCGATCTGTCTCTGCATCAGATATTTTCATGGAGACGATGCTCTTCTGAACTAGCATTAATCGTTCCACCGATGGCCGTCTCATAGACACTGACCCTTCTAATTCAGTATTCACATCTCTTTTTCGTCACTTCAGAGACATGCAAAACATTTCTTTCCCAGTGCTCGTTTTTCCAGCAAAGCTCTGAAACTCAGCCTCTGGAGATGTTGCCTGGGGCTGACAGCCTGCAGAAGTTTAAGATGAATAGCAAATCCTATCTTTTTTCCCTTGGCTCTCACGATGTTCTCCGAACATTATAGCTGAAAATGAATACGACACCAAAAATTGACGAGAGCGCCACGTCGAATAATAATGATAGCTGTCCTCTACCTACACAGGTTCTTTTGGGTACATTCAACGACTGTTAATGAGGGAGTATTATCATTTAGAAATATGGAAAAAACTTTCAATGTTAATATACAGTGTTTCACTTCTCATGGAAACACCCTCGTATCTTCTGTAATGTTTGACGAAAAATCATAAAATTTCCAGGATAGATAAATTCACTAGAGATGAACTCTCTGGACGAAAGGGATCATCCTACGTGTTATACACTGCACGGCAGCAGCGATGAAACCACCCATTTTCCCAGAAATTTATATTAGGGGGCAAAATTGGACAGAAATTCCTTCGGATTCGTGTTTTGGAACCAAAAATTACTACTAATACACCTGTCTCCTGAAAAAATGTCTGTCCTGAAATATTCTAATTTGCTTCACTTCCCATGGAAACGCTCCCGTGTATATCACATATGATGACCCCTTTTTTGCAGTTAGTTCATTTTTAGTATATCTGTCTATCTTGAAAGTTTCATGATTCTACGTCGAAAATTACTGAAAATACGGGGGCGTTTCCATGAGAAGTGAAACAAATTAGAATTTTTCAGGACTGAAAATTTTTCTGGAGACCTGTGTATTGGTAGTAATTTGGGGATTCTTAACACGAATCCGAAGGAAATTTTGGTAAATTTTGCCTCCTAATATAACTTTCCGGAAAGCAGGTGGTTCTATCGCTGTTGGCGTGCAGTAGGATGACATATTTTGTGCAGTGAGTTTCATTACTAGATTATCTATCGATGCTGAAAATTTCATGGTTCCACGTTGAAAATTACGGTAGATACGGGGGTATTTCCATGAAAAGTGAAACACACTGTATACCCAAATCGGACTTAGATTTTGTAGCTTTAAAAAATATGAAAAATGTATTGCTCGGACTAGATGATGTGACTTTCACTTCGTCGAAAATAATTTTTTGGTTGAATAACCGTTTGAAATTTGTTATTTAAAAAAATTCAAAAAGTTTGGTTATTCACAGTTGTTCAATGATTTTTTGTCCAATGAGTTTTTGGCATCATTACAGTACTAACAAAAATCAATTGAAATTAATTTCTATACTAAATGCTTAACGATACATCAATTTTGTACCTTTTCATTACTCAGTAATTGAAAGTTAGTAGCATGATGAAGTTATTAGTGGAACGAAACGCTTTTCTTCAAGTTACATTTTTTTTTCAACAGAAGCTTCGTAGATATTAAATAAATGTGAAAAACTAATAGAACATTCGAATTCAGGACGTATGTTGAATCTAAATACAAATAACTTTCTTTAATAATTTTAGAAATTGAAGAAAATAAGCTCATTTCAAGGGATTATTTTGAAAAAATAAATGTTTTCGAGAGATTGCTCAAGTCACGTGACCCCGTCGGAGTATGCCATTTTACATCTTCTTCAATAAATGTACTGGAGCTTTATCCTATCACCAAACTGCTATCTCATAACCTTGACACGTGTTTCAGTCACCAAGTGAGCGTCTTCCGGTGGAAAATATTCAAACCAAAACACGTGTCAGGTAGTAAAAATGGCGGTTTCGTATATTACTACAACAAAAGTTCCCAACATTGTAGTGCAAGTACATAAACTTCTTCAAAGCAAAATTTTACCAAAAGGAGAGCGATTAAGTCGCCCAAAACAGATCCCTGGAGAACATCAATACAAGTTGTAGATTCATTAGATTCTTCTATTCCAACTTGATTTTTACATATACTCGAAAAGTATCCACTTCCTTTCAAATAATTTTCTGCAGGTCATCACCTTTTTTGGCTTTGTTATTATTCAATTTTTCAATAATCATTATCCATGTGATTTCATTAGAAGTGTAGTTTATTCTTTTGCTTGAGTGCTGGGATTTTTATTAACCAATGGGAATCTAGTATTCTTTGCCCATAAGTGATTGTATTACTGGGCCCGAAGACCTTCAATATTTTCAAAAGTCAAGGATAGGACTCCAACTTCGCTTAACAGCAACGTAATATACGAAATTCCGTGTGGTGCATGTGATCAGTGTTATGTGGGTCAGACTTCGCAATGGCTGAAACAAAGAATAGCTTTACACAAGAGCGATGTCCGGTTGGGCAAAAACTCGTGTGCAGCTGTTGATCACTCACAAAAAACCGGCCACCAATTTGACTATTCTAATGTCAAAATCCTGGAAAAAATTAATAATCATAAAACTAGACTCTTCCTTGAGATGTACCATATAAACAAAAAACCCAACACAGTAAATTACAAGACCGACACGAATCAGTTAAACAACATATACAGTAACATTTTAAACACAATTTAATTTTTGTTATTGGTAAACATGTGGTGTACCTATGATAGTTTCTAAGAATTTTTTTTTTATATATTTACTTTTTTTCATTGTTACCTACTGGTCATTAGATTTTTGGTTACCTGTGTGATATATAAGCCGGTGCTCCAGAGCTAAAGTTTCAGTTAGTAATGGATATTACCTAGTTGGTGTTGATGAATATTTCGCAGCTCCCCAGAATACTAATGAACACAATAGGATTACCGACTCTATGATTGTAAGTGGAACAGTTGTATAATTTTTGGTTTGATTTTTCAAAAATTCCTAACATGTTTTTCCAGCTTTTCTCTCCTGAAGAAGCTAATAAAGATTAGCGAAATATTGAGATATAGAACGAATGAGTTTTGTTGAACTCAAAATTCGACATATCCGAAAATTATCTTATTTCTAGAATTGCGGTAGATTGAGTCGAATATTTAAAATATCAATTCTCACTCCAAGTACTTTTATGAAAATTTTGAATTTTAGCAAAATTCCGAGATGGGATCTGAGTTTCTAGATCTTCAAGAATTCAGCTTTAAATTATTTGTACCCTAATAAATTTGAAATGCCTCTTTCCATGTCGTTGTTTCCGCATTATACAGAACAAAAGATAATCGTTTCTCAATGAATGGAAAGGTCTATAGTAGGACTCTATTGGTTCCTTCAATGATTCCTTTCAGCAAATCTATGTCTACACATGATGGTTATCTTCGTAGACTCTAATCGTGCTTGTTCGGAAGATGTTGTTATTGCCATTTCTACCGGTTTCTGATAAATATTTTGGATGTTCGTTAATGTAAGACTCTTCAAATTCAAGGTATAGTATTTTGCATGGATTTTAAATGATTCTAGGAATTAAAAAAATGCTTTGTCAACAAGATATTTTGGATATTTAATATATTTTGACTTGACTTGATCTGACCTACCCAAACTCCGCCTTGCGTAAGTAGTTCGGGTAACGGCAGTCGCATGCTTGAAATGTACTCTTTCCGAACTTGTCAGGATAATAATCATTATACAGCTGTCTTTGATGCTCACAGATGACATTCTCTAAGAAATGTCAGTTCGTGACAGCATTCCCGCTTAGAGCTGGAATATTCAAAAAATGCTCGCTCTGTACAGCTCTTGTTGAAGACAAACCTATTCTTATATGATGATCAACAATGCCGGTAAATTAGTAACATTCTAAGAAGTCACTGAGTTTTAGGGTTCGATATCCACACTCGGTGTTTTTTTTTTCCTTAAGCCAGAGTTTCTCGTCGCGCGGTAATTGTCTTTGTTAGGCAGCAATCGACCACTTTGCGCTCTAAATACACAAATAGCTACATGAATATCACTTTGTTTCTATCAATCATTCATGAAAGATTTTGTATTCTGAAATTATATAATGAATTCTGAAGTAGAACAAACGCGAAGATAACTAGATTCACAGGGACCAATTAGTAGAATAATTATTTATTCATGTTGAAATTTGAGTAAACTTGATATACGGAAGTTGGCTCGAACTCGACTGAGAAAAACACCCCGAGGAGATAACAGATTAGACACAAACTTCGTAAATGCAATTATACAAATTTAGTTCATTGAATTCAGAGCAGGAGAAATCTTTGTTGGAAATGATCATTACGAATGAACGTTGAATAAGAAATATATTGAAACATGGATTTGAGTTTAGGTTATTTATTGTTAAGAGACACATTTATCAACAGTTAATGGTGATATCTGCGATATCAGCATCAATTCCAGTATACATCGATTCATCAATATCGATTTGGATTGTGATATTCGGAAGTGACATTTCATATTCTCATGTAGTGACTCTGTTAGGTGCGTCTTTTTATGTTCCAACCGAGGAAGAGTAGAGAAGAATTTGTGTGTTTCTTGATTTTCTTTGGCGTTCGTTTCATAATCGAGCCCTGGGAAAGGGACGTTCGACATGTCTCCGAAGTGACGACTAAGGGATGTGGAAATTGAACCCGATGGGACCGCTAACGGTGGAACGATTCATGAGAATATATATATAAAACAGAAATCAATCGTCTAACTTTCTATGGTGTTTCAAAGAAGTAAGCTAGGTTGTAAGCTATAATACCAACCAGACGAATAGCTCTTTTGAGAATGAATCCATAAGTATCAGTGTTTCTTTGGAGGCTGAACTTTATATATTTGTTTTTTCTATGACTGAACCCCTACGAGCAACCCTCAGAAGTTTCCAAAAGACTTATCCGAGCTGAAAATAATGAAAACCCCACCTTTCATCGTGATATCTTAAGCACGGTTGAGAATTCCTACCTAAAGTATCGGGGGAACTAATTTTCAGCTCCTTTCCCCCCCATATAGCTTCAACCCTGTAGCAAAATTAAAATAGGGGAAAGGGGTCGTGTCACAATCATTTTGAAGGTCTTATCGAGTTCTTTATGACACTATAATTTCGCCTCATTAATTTTATCGACAACGAAATGACTGCTTGTCAGTCTTAGATATAGACTAATAATGAAATTACCAAATATTTAAAGTTCACTTCCAACCAAATATTGTACTTGAATTTTTTCATTAGACGTCACTATTTAACAGAAAATTATTAATAATGAAAAACAGATTTGACAATCCAATATTTGCGTAAACTTATACAGTAGGTATTTTTTTCGGCAAGTCTCCAACAGAAAATATTTACTGCCCTCTACAACCGTTGAATAATATCTGTTACATTCTCTGCAGAGTTTCCTACAAGAAAGACTATGCAATTTCAATGCTTTCCTAAACTCAAAAAATCAAAAATTTTCAATTATATTTTGATCACGCTGAATGAATCTGTAGCAGCATTTTTTCGAAAAACGATATTTTTCCGGAGAAAACCAGTAAGTACTATAGTTTCATTACGCTTCTCCAATGATGTTACCGGTGGCTCATATAATTTCTGAGAAATTTTGTTCGGTTGTACTGATGGTGTAGAAAAAAAAGAATCGAATATTTTCATAATAGGTACACCTGTTCACTATGTTGTCCTATGTTGTCCTTTGTTCCTCAAAATGGCAGATGATTGCCATCTTCAAAACCAGTTGAACTGACAAGGCAGGTAGAGTGATACTTAGTTTTATTGAATTCCAGCAAAATTGAGGAAATATGAAGTTCTAAGGGACAGAGAAGTTTGTTGATACCAAAAAATATTATTTCCTTTTACTAGAGCTCGTTAATAGCCATTTATTCAAAAAAATCTCCATATGAAAGTTCTAACCGCCATTTTGCTCTGGTGAATATTTTGGCCTGAAATTTTCCGGTTGTATTTATATAGTATCAATTGACCTTCCATGCTATTTGAAATTTTTTATTTTTTGATAAATATACATTCTTCATTGTAGTCAAGAAGCGAATTATAAAGTTACATTATCACAATAAAAAAACTAAAAAAAAAATATTCCCTTAGAAACTTAATACAAAATTTATTTTTCCCTCTTTTCTTGTCCAATAACATTAAAATGTTCTGACAAGATGGATGGAGTATCAGTATATTTTCATCTGACCGAATACTGTTCGATAATCATATAAAGATAATATCAATATATAATCTGGTTAGTGGAAATGAATTTCTTACCATGAAATGTATCAGCAAGTACTGGGCAACTCACCTGAAAAAGATATTTTCGAGATTAAAAATTACATTAGCATAAGCGAGAGAAATACGATTATATACGAAATAATAATAATAATAATAACGAGACGAGACACCGGTGTTGCCTTATGCTCCGGGGGATATTGAGTCCGTTGTGGAGAATGAGAAGTGCCGAATCTATTGGAACTACTCATTCCCCACCCTCTGACAAATACAAGCCAATAAGCTCAATGAAGTCCTCCTCGACCATCAAAGTAGGATGATTCTCGTCTTTGAGTTTTCAACTCCTGGCGAAACGAACATTGTCCGAGAAGAGGAGAAAAAATGGACTAAATATCAAGATCTACTCTTCGAACTATGCAGGCTTTACCCAAATCATTATGTCAAGATGGTGGTTCTGATAATAGGGGACCTTGGTGGAATGATGGACACACTGCCCTCAAACTTGAAAATCATACCGGCTTGCCATCATGCGGCAGAAAACTTAGCCGAAAGAATGCAGAAGGCCGTAATTCTTGGTTCAATCCGCCTTCTCAGGGCACATGACTCTCGGACCCAGTAATCACTCACCCCACGGGCGTGGGGAGTGTTTACTGGGGTTAATGACATACCAGCACGCCCTCCGGAAGTGTCGGTGCTCCAGAGACAGGGCCTGTCTGGGTAATTCTTAAGTGCAGCAGCACACCTAAGGTACGAATGTTGCACCGCAAATGTATTTTCACATATCTCGTTCAACATTTGTTTAATACACTACAAATGCGGTACAAGCACGCACATCAGCGTTCAGTTCTCTACCGAATTTGTCAACCATGACGTTGTCTGTCGTCTTCTGATGAAAATTATTTTATTATATGGCTTATTGAGAAAAAACAAAAAAAAATCGTCGCTACTGGGTTCATCTCAATAATGATTTTGATGGGTAATTTTGAAACAACGAAGTAGTTACCAAAATGATGAAGAAAAATTGCAATCGTACTCTAGAATGTTACCGAATACATACAAGGAAAATTGTAGAATGCGTGTTTGGCATGCTAGTCTCAAAGTTTCGTGTATTTGAGATACCAATGTCGTGTTCAGTAACAAAAACTATCAGAATTGTAAAAGCTGCTTGTGTTTTACATAATTTTATAAAAATTGAAGAAAACTGGCATCCTAATTTCTCTGGAGAAAATACATCGACCGAAAATATTTCAAATTTCAATCGTTATTTAAATCAAAACCTAGGAAGGCCTAGCGACCAAGCCATGCAAAATAGAGATTATTTGTCTCAATATTTTGTAAAACCTTATGGTTCGACCTTGACAAGATAACTACGTACTATAATAATTTCGGTATTAGATTTGTGCATATACAGTTCGATTATTATAACTTTACCCATGCATCATCAATTTATGATCGAAGAAATCACACACTCTCTATCGAACATCTCTTTCTAACAACCGCTATGAGCTAATCAAAGTTCGTTTACATTTGTCTTCTAAGCTAAAAATTATGGTATTGTCATGATCGATTATAACTCAAAACAGTGAAAAAAGATAGCCATAAAACCGACAGTCTTTTACATTTCAACTAAACTTGCCAAACATTGTATTGGCTAGCGTGTACCATCAATTGCGTCATTGGGGTATTATTTGTCGTCCGTTTTACTTTGTTTTGCAGTCGAATATATTTTAAAAACAGTTTTTTTCAAAGCTATATGTCTCTTGGAATTATTACTTTCAAAGTAAATACAATACAATGTGTTTTATTCACAAATAATCTTTAACATTTTTAACCTCACAATTGACATTTGTGACTATAATTCCGTACTATCGGGATATTAACACAACAATTATTCATAGTGTGGAAACCATATTGAGGGAAAAGGCCCTAAATCTATAAATAATACAGGTAAAAAACATTCATAATATATTTTAATTCTTTTTTAGATTATGCTTGGAACTATTCTACACGCACAAGCACAACAATTTGTGTTGAATTTGTGCGAGTATTTTGAAAGGGAAAGAGCGAATGGTGGACCTTTTTTATCACTTTCATCTGTTCAAGAGGTAACAATTAAAATCACAAAAGAAATGTCATAACTTTTCTTTACTGTATTTTAGAGAGTCAAAAAACAGTGTACAAGATCAAAATAAGAAACGAAAATAAACCCATTCCATCAACTCCAGGAAAAAGTAGACGTCGTCTCAAAAAAAGAACAGCTGAATTACCTGAAGGACAGAAAATGGCAGTACGAATTACTTTTTACGATATGTATGAAAAAAGTGAGTACACCTACTTATTACCTGGTGAGGGAAATGAAGATAATATAGATTGTTCATTCGATGGACCTGACACTGACTAGTGAGATGAATTTCTGAACAAATGTAACTGCCCCATTTTCATCATTCACAGCTTCATCAGGAAAGTCATTGGATTTATGTACATTAAATGAAAAGTCAAACTTTATTGTCACATCAATCTAGTTTTCTTTTTAATTTGAAACTTCACTTCGTATGAATTTTGACATGTGTCTATATATTTATTTGAATTTTTTTCTTCCAGAAAAACATGTTACCCTTCAATCCTTGAACGATGATCTGAAAAATAAGGAGATTGTTTCGATGTGCAAATCATCTTTGAATGTTTTACTGATAGAGCTGGGATTTAAATTTAAAAAGATGGTAATCGAAGAGCTTTGATTGAAAAGTTTCACAAACAGCATATTTATATTTATTTAAATACCAAGAAAACCGAAAAAGTTTATATCCTCGAGAAGCGGTTTTTTTTAGATGAAACATGGATTTATTCTAGAGGAAATAAAACCAAGTCTTGGCAGGATGATAATGCCAAAAGTGTACGCAAAACCGAAGGATTTATTATTGTGCAAGATGGTTCTGCAAAAGGGTTTGTTCCAGAAGACAGTTTATTGTTCTGTTCGAAATCTTTGATTCTAGATTATCATGGAGAAATGAATAGTACAATGTTCGCCAAGTGGATCTCAGTTAATTCCCAGTTTGGAAGATCCATCTTTGATAATAATGCGCAATGCACCATACCACAGTGAAATTTTGAATAAACAGCCTACCACTTCTTCAAGATAATCGGAAATTATTTGTTGGCTACAGTAAGATAATATTGATTTTGATGAGAAATTAACAAAACCAGAGTTATTGCAATTGTCTAAGATTAACCGAAAGGAAAACATATATATTATACATGAACTGGTACGAGAACATGGGCATGAAGTATTAAGATTACCACCTTATCACTCAGACTTTAATGCAATTGAATTAATTTGGGCTTATTGTAAGACATAGTACAACAATCATATTGGCAGAGATGGATACAGTGATGAAAAAGTATTAGGTATGTGGAATGAAGCATTAGAGAAGTGCAACACTGAATCCTGGGCAAAATGTGTAAAATACACCGAATCGCTCATTGAAAAATGGTATGAACGAGAAAAGCTCCTTTGAGATATGGTTATTGGACCCATTATTATAAACATTGGTGACAGTTCTGAATCGGTAGGTAAGTGATTAAATATATTAATTTTGTTTTACTTTCATAAATGGTACATAGCTAGTTCTACATGCTCGCATTACATAAATACATGTATGAATACATTTTTTGTTGATCATGTGTTGAGTATTTCATTACCAAATATATTTCAACTGGTGTTTTTTATTTCTTACAAATTCATTTATTTATCATTATACAGTGGGTCCTTGCATCCATGCACGAATAGGTAATTGATAAAGTTTGAATACCTAAGTGTAGAAGATTCCTTTTCTGAGTTTTAGTCAAGTAAGTATATGTTTATTGTACATAAGAACAATTTCTTGTTGACAAACACAGCTGAATTATGAAATATAATAATAAATTAATAACATGTGATATTACAGCTACAAAATATTTAAAATTCTAAAGTGCTTAAATACGGAAATATAGCCGACTAAAAGCAGTGCAGGCGTGTAGGTGTATACATAATGAATGATCATGGCTAAAAAAAGACATGATATCAAATATTTGGTGAAACATTAGAATGTGTCGTCATAAAACTCTGCCATATTTGAATCTCCGTATGTAAAGGTTTTGAAAATGTTGCACTCCAATCTAGTTATTTGAGCAACTTTTTTCGTTAACTATTACCTAGAGAACTTGCATTAATGTGGATAAAATTAGGATGTGATGGATTTGTGTCAAACGGCTGCGGAGATATGGATAAAACAACTTCCTTATATGAGTGTGACTGAAATTAGAATACAGTAGGGAGGTCAAAAGTTTCTAGTAAACTCACTGCCTCCATGTTTTATTATCCTATCAAACCTGGTGTCACTAGATTCGTAATAATTGGAAAACACCGTGTGCTAGGAATAGCACGTTAAAAGGTAAGACCTCGTTAATCCCTGGCTCGCACAAGTTTCGACTACTGAGGGCTGCCGTTCGTAAGGGGACGACAGCTGGTTAACGGAAAAAAAAATTTTAAAGATTCATTCCTTTTCGCCTTTGTATCTCCAGCAATATTTTTAAAATTTGGAACATTGAATACGCTCACTGAACGACACTTTTTGACATATTTGAAAAATAAAGGAAAAAAGGAAAGGAGAAAAGGAAGGTGTACCTATGAGTGTGTCACACGGTATTCTGTTGGAACTAAAAAACACTCTCATTGTCGGTGGTTCGCCATTTCCATGAATTTGAAAAGGTAAATTCAGTAATTCATTATCCTATCTTATTACCTAAACGTTGTAACTTTATCGGGATATTAGCCACGGCATTCTACATTAAGACGTCATTTGGCTTAAACATCTCGACTAATTTCATATGCATAACTTGATGACGCACGGGTAAAGTTTTAATAATCGAACTGTACTTCAATAAATTTGTATACCTACTTCGAAATAATGTTTGCATTTTTAATATAAAATGATAACAGCAAAAACACCTAGGTACAGGCTGGACTTTCCAATAAGGCGCGCCTGTTTTATGACTAACAAACTTATTGAGATAAACTCATCCTCCAAAACTGAAATGTTGTATATGTTTTGTAGGTTATCAATATCTGACTACAAAAAAGAAAAATAAATTTTTACGGAAACGCAATGAAACAGCTTTTTAATGACAGTTTCCAATCAGGTTTTCAATATTTAATCAAATTTTATGGAAAATTATTATCAAAAGTTATGAAACATCTTGACCCACCCTGTAATTATTTCATTATATTTGACATCCAATTGCTTTTTTGTTTGCAGATCTATAAATATATCTAACATTATATATTTTATTTTATTTAAATATTTGAGCCACAAATTAGACGTGCCCCCTTGAATGGTCTATTCTGTATCGCACTAGTGCTAGTACTCAAATCTAATACATGCAATATGCATTTTTCATACTGCATTAAAAAACAGCTTGTCGATTTTTTTGAAAATATGAAATTGATGTTCATGATATCAGATCGTCTGCAACTGAATGACAAACTTTAGTCACTTCCATCATTTCCTTCCTCTTGGAAGGTACTCATGTTGAAACGGAAAATATTCTCAGTTGAAAATTAGAAAAACGACTCTTCTGGAAATGAAGAAACGATAAAAATTGTGCTATTTTTTGTAATATTGTCGCGACTAGGCCTTAGTGAAGCTATAAGCCCTATCGCTTTGGACGTAGTCAGGAAGAACAAACTTCGTTTCTTCTTGGCTTCCTATTGACAAATATAACAATTCGCAAATTCACAAGATACCAACAGGTATATTTTGATGGACACAATAACCAGGACCCAACAAAGCCCTATATTCATATATTCCCCAAACGGGACAAGTCAACACATATCAATCAGTATATTATATACAAAGGTTTCTTACCAAATGGACACTATAAATACTTGCTTAAGGACATCTTTCTCAGAGGTTCGTCAAGAAGGCTTTACCGCCGTAAACTGGCTATGGGTTCGACAGTGTCGCAAACCCACTCTGGGTTCGCCTGCCGACTTCCGACCCTTCACTGTCCCCTTGCCATCTATCATCTGGTATTTATTCAAGTTTCATGTTATTGCTACGGGCATTTTCATTCAATGAAAAAGTTCGTTGAAGTCTTCATAGCCGTGCCAATAACACATGTTTTGATTTTGTTATGAATCGAACCAGGCCAAGCTCGACCATGACCGATGTTTGAACTTCAAGTAATTCAACAGTTCAACAAATTATGAAATATGAATTATGACAGTGGATTTTATTACCTTACAAAATAAATATGGTTTTGGATTAGCGCCATTCTTGACAATATCTAACAATAAACATTTACTTCCCCACCTAAAAAAATTTCAAAATAAAAAATAGCTATTTTTACTTCGTCAAATATTTTTCCAATTTTGGCCCAGGTTAGTTCGTTCCACCGTCCTTCTGTTATTGTATTCTGTAGTAGACATAATAATTTCATCTAATTCAACGCTACACAGGTCGCAACAAATGTCGCTCAAGTTGGTTCGTATGGCGAGTAATGCAAATGGTGCCTGTCATAAAATGCCTTCTGCTTGTCAAATGCATGTCAAGTATGTGGATCTTGTTCAAATAACCAGCGAGCGATAAATGTTGTACGACACATTTGTGGAGTAGCATTTGTGGCGCAACATTTGTACCTTGGGTGTGCAGCCTGACTTACGGATGGAATAATAATAGTAATGATACTAACTCATATATTGAGTCCGTTGTGGAGAATGAAATGTGCCGAATCTATTGGAACTACTCATTCTCTACCCTCAGGCAAATACAAGCCAATAAGCCTGATGTAGTCCTCCTCGACCATCAAAGTAGGACGATTTTCGTCATTGAGTTTTTAGCTCCTGGCGAAACGAACATCGTTCGAAAAGAGGAGGAAAAACGGACTAAATATCGAGATCCACACTTTACCCAAACCATTCTGTAAAGATGGTGGTTCTGATAATAGGTGTCCCTGGTGGAATGATAGACATACTACTGCTCTCAAACTTGAAAATCATACCGGCTTGCCATGATGCGGCAGAAAACTTAGCCGGAAGAATGCAGAAGGCCGTAATTCTTGGTTGAGTCCGCCTTCTCAGGGCACATGACTCTCGGACCCAGTGATCACTCACCTCACGGACGTGGGGAATGTTTACTGGGGTTAATAACATATCAGCGCATCCTCCAGTAGTGTCGCGGCTCCGAAGACAGGGCCTGTCTGGGTAATTCCTAACGAAATAAAAAACCATCATAAATACTCATAGAGTTACCCAAAGGCATGGCCTGTGCGGGTAAAGGACGGCTATTACTATCATTTGCTTTAGCGCTCCGTTATGTTCAATAATATTACATAACTATAACATAAAAAAGATTAACAGATATATTCACATATGTAAAATGTGAATAATATCCGAAAATCCTCCTCGGATAGACATAGAGGAAATCGAAATTTTAGACGAAAAAATCATCTAAAACAAAATGGCGGAACATAATGTTAGACTTTCATAAGAATATTCTTTGGAAAATATTGCTATTAACGAGCTCCAGTGAAATGAAATTATATTTTTTATGGTATCTAAAGAGTTCTCTGTCCCTTAAAAGAACATAATATGAAGTATAATTTCCTCAGTTTTGCTGAGATTCAATAAAATACCTCGACAATTGAATTTATTTCAGAAATGTCAATAACCTGCCATTTCGAGCGACAAAGCATTCTTGTAGATAGATACCAAAAAATTACTTTTCAAATTACTAGAGTTTTCAAATTTGAAAAAATCCTCATAAAAGAGTTCTAACATTATTTACCGCCATTCTGTTTTGAATGGACATCCGTGCCTTATATTTTGTAGTTCCATAGTGAACTGAGAGAAGTTTCGAGTGAGGTATCATTCGACCGACCAGGCCATTGAAAAAAAATATCAGAATCGCGGCGCGATGCCATTTTTCGTAATCAAAGAGTAGGTTCTGAACTATCATTCAAATGAATGAAAAATTAAGGAGTAATGTCATCCACTAAAAATTTTACTTTATGAACGGACTGTATAACTAATAGCGCATTCGACTGACATGCTCGCATTCGGTGTAAGAGCTTATTCAGTGCTGCTCTGATTTCGAACAGAACTTTCAAAACATATACATGCAAAAAATGCGAATTTATGTGGCACGACTATCACTAGCACGAGACAAGGTGACAAGCGCATTCGACTGGAATGATATGTCTGTGGATTGGTTTCGTTCTAACATAACCTCAAAATTAAATGTTGTAAATAATGGATATTATATTCAGAGATTTTGTTTACGATGAAAATAATTGTTTACGACGAAATGAAAACGAAGAAATTCTGTGCACTATCAGTGATTTCGAAGGTAGGTATTATTAATATGTACGCTACATGTCAAAATTGCAATTACTATTTAAGGAAACGGGGATACTGCCTCTCTAGATAAAGAACTTTTGATTAATTCCAACATATTACCCAGAGAAGATATGCAAAATATTGCAGTTGCTGCAGAGAATGTAGACTAAAAAGGAGTTGATTGAGTGGCCAGAGGATATGACAAGGCGTATATTGAATAACTACTTGGAGAACACAGCTGAATTGGGTCCTATGAAAAAGTTCAGAACCAAAAAAATGTGGGAGTTTATAACAAATGATGTTAACGTTGAATTCAACATCAACAGAACTTCGCAACAAGTTAAAAATAGAATCAAAACAGTTTTAAAGCGCAAGAAGAAAGCCATAACAAATAATAATCAGTGTGGTAGCACAAGAACAAAAATTGAGTATGAAGACGAAATCAATAAAATTACAAACATAGACCAAAATCAGACGACAGTTACCTCTAAAGGCAATGTCAACGGGGAAAAGAGAAAACATTTGTCATTGGCAGAAGTGTTCTAAACAGCTCAAGAAAAAAGACTGAGGCAGCAGGAGCAGTAACATAAAGAAAAAGAAGAAAATGAAGAAAGGCATCATAAAGAAAAACTTTAATTACTAAGAGATTTATTCAGTTCAAATTAACCTCGTATCAAATTATAAAAATTTGTTTATTGCAAAAGTTATTATAAATAAAATCATACAATAAACAAGTTCTTCTTATCGTATCTAACCGTCACTGATTATAAATATTATATTAGTAATACTCTGCAAATTTGATAACGTTTAACTTCTCCCTGAATTCTCAGCTCCTCGTTATTTCTGTGGTCCTCTACTACAGGGTCATCATCGTTACTACTTTGTACTTCATTCTCTTTCCATTCATCATTGAGAGTGGTACATAAAGTGTGAAGAACACAACAACTTACTATAAAATCTGCTATGCGCAGGACTGTAGCTAAATCAATACAAAGAAGTTGTCCCCATCGGGACTTGAATAAACCGAGTTTTCAATTTTGACTCTAGTTCCAGAGAATCTTTTATTATAATTTTTTTGAATATCTGCTAGATTCCCATAATCGCAAAATGGTGTTAGCAACCATTTCCTTAGCGGGTATGCTGAATCTCCTAGAAAGTGCCACTTATCTCCATATACATAATAGCTAATTTTTTTGAAATATTTGGTAAACTATAAACACGTGAATCATGCTTTTTGCTGAGTACACCAGTGAACACCTCTCAATACAGTTTATCATATCTACAAATACACTGTAAAGTAATTGACGGTGAATCATGTATATTAACATATTATGTACTCTTGATTTTATTATGTACCATCAAGGCATCCCAGAACATTCGGAAATCCAGATAATTTTTGAAGTTCTGTGGCTATTGATTCCTTTTCTTTCAGAGTATTTGGAAATGTTATTAAAAAACTCCATTACTTTGGTGCAGAGTGAATGAAACGTAGATTCAGCTATTCCAAACCTTCCTGCATCATCTCTTATAGTACATTTATTTCCCGCATACCACAGAAATGATAAAATGGCTATCTCCGCAGAAGTTATAGGGGAACCACCATGTGATTTTTTTGGTAAGCTTTAGAATTTTCAAATTGATTCTTTAACGTTTCATACGTATTTCGGTTCAATCTGAAGTTTCGCCTGAACTACAAAAATTTGATTATTAACTAGTGATATGTTTTTTATAAACTAATACCTCAGCATCTTTCCTAGAATTTTCAAATATTCTTGAATTTTTTGTCTGACTTCTTTATCTCCCTTCGATTTTATAATCTTGAAAATATCATCATCGCTTTCACTGCTACTTGACGACTAAAAAAAATCAATGGCTAATGATGTTTTTCATATCCATTTTCAGAATTAAACAAGTAAAGTAAACATCATACATAACCTCAAACTATCAAAAAGCAGAACCCGTGTTTGCACTGTTCACAAAGTACATCGCAGAAATATTCGAATTCGTAGCGAGCGCTATTATTGCCAGTCGAACATATATTTTGCTTTAACCTCGAATATTACATGCCAAGTCGAATATTAATATTATTGGTACCGTAGCAGTGTATATCCAGCCGAACATACAAGATCTATAAAGATTGGAATAAAAGAACATTAGTGCAGCCAATCGAATACACTATAAGCTAGATCTGTCGGACCCGAAATAAACTGCTCTAAATTGTATACATAGAGGTGAAAGAGAACGATTTAGAAGCTATCTTCTGAAACCATGTTCATTTTATGACCGCAAACGAAAACGACATATAGTACAAATTTTGAAATTGATTTTGAACAAACTCGTATGGTTTATTCCCGTTACAAAATCAATGGCATCTGTACTAATTTATGTTTTCGTATGTTGAAAAATTATTGAAGTCATCTGCAATATCCCAAATAACACCTCATATTGGCTGAATCTTGATTTCATATTGGGCCAATACGGAAATACTGTTAATGTGAAAATGATACTGATTCAATATGGATTCTGTTCAGGCTTGAACTTATCGATGGGTAGATGTTACTCCAAATAAACGCGGCTCATTAATAACTATTTATTTAGTGAAAAGAACAACTGTATTTCTACTATATAGTCCAGTCGACAGCTTGAAAAAAGTGGGGTTAGGTGGCAAAAGGTCGGAAGTTAATGAAACTTCAGGAGGTTCTTCAGGGATGGTTATTCAACAATTTCTCAAGTTTTGGACCTCAATGACCTTGTGCGAAAAAAGCAGGGGGGGGGGAAACTGTATAATTTTTGACCTCTCTCCGGTTTTTCCACGATTACTTTTTTCTCTTACGTCCTACAATAAAAACATATCGATACATTTTTGTAAAGCGTAAAGTTTTAAACAATTTTGACTAAAAAAACATGTTTGTATGTGGATTCGCTACCGAGATAAGGCACGTAAAAAAGGTCATATTTCAAAATTTTCTAAGAAATTACAAAAAATGCAAAATTACAGCTTATTTCATCTGTTATACCCGAATTATGATAAAATTTTGTAGTAATTATGTTTTTTAGTTGAAGTCTCCAAATTTGGACACCCCACTCCTCCTTCTCCCACCCAACTCCAATTCTCAAAAGCTACCTTTCTGATGAAAGCCAACCATACCTGGTATTAATTAACAATATTAAGTTATTCTTAAGGCATATATTATATTGAGGAATAAAGATATTATAGCTAATCATAGTGGGTAGGTACTCATTTGTACTCATTACATTTCCTGACGAGATTTCTTAGCCGGTGGTTCTGCTCGTAACAGCTCGTCGTCCTCCTGAGCGATAAGGCTGTCAATGATATCGCTGTCGTTTTCGTCCAATATTTCTGGTGATTCTTCCTCGATCAAATCAGTTGCGGAGGCGTTTTCGCCGGAGTGGCCTGTGCAGGGCTTTCACATTGCTGAGCATCGGAGACCTACTTTCTTGCAGCCGCAAGTTCCGCTGCTACAGCCTTTGCTGCACTTGCAGGAAACAATATGGAGGATGTCATCTGGCGCAGCATTTCTGGTTGTGGGGATTGGTAGTGCCCCTCGTGTGGTTAGGCTCCAGCCCCATACTGACGGGAGGAGATCATTGCCCAACCATGCCTGTACTTGCTGGTAAGTGCTGGGAGAGTGGTACTTGGCAGCGTCCCTTGTTGGTGGTAGGCGGGCTAGTTGTAATTTAGCCTTCGTCACTGATCGTGTGAATAATTGGTACTTTAGGTCGTCGAGATTGTTTCTGTCAATGTTGCCTTCATAAACTGCTACCAGGAACTTTTCTTCAGCATCGCTGATCTGCTGAGGAGTAGCGTTTGGTATGAGATTTGGAGCCACTACTGCAGAGAGGGAGGTATTCTTCATGTAGGTACTGAAAATATTCATCTTCCCCAATCCAAACGGTGCTGAAGTGGTATCACAATCACCCACTGCTTGAAGGAAAAGTATCTCCTTGGGAGAAAAGGAACTTGGCGAGTAGAGGACACTGGGACCACTGCCTCTTCCACTTTTTTGAAGGTAGATGTTTTTTGTGGACCTAGCTTATGCTGTTAACAGAATAAGTAAGTCCACATCTTCAGCAGTAATTATGACGCTGTCGAATTCGCTGGCATTGGATATGGCTGTGTTGACGATCATCTCGTCGGCGTTCTCATATGCCTGCTTCACTTCGATGCTAGCATCCGTCATTCGTATCATCAACATCGAAATGAATGCCCTCTAATTACGATCGTTTGCCAAGAACTTTTCCTGTGCTATGGTCACCATGGTAGATGAGGAGAACACGACTTTGGTTGCTGATTGTGATGCAGAACGGCGAGCTCGTTCTGCGGCTTTGGTGCTTTGATAGCCTGCGTTAGTGTCTCTGCACGTAGATGATGTATGTAGAGCATAGCATCTCAATCACGTTACATTTCCTGTTGCCAAAGTTGACTTCGTCTATGGGAGTGAAGAGTGGGTACATTGCAAACTTCGTTCCCTTGCGCATTCCCTCCCCACTAAAGAGTGGCATAGGGAAGGGTGCGAGTTCAAATTTGAATAGTTCTTTCAGATCTTCTTCAGATTTTTTGGCAATGTAGCATTGCGCATTTCCAAGGGCAACTTTGCCTGTTTAGCTCTGAAATCATCAGTGATAGCTTCCTCACAAAGAAAACACGCATTGGTGAAGTCGAATTTCGCAACTTGTGACCGCCGGGTAGGTGCAGGAGAAGGAGCTTTGGATGTGTCACATCCACGACGTGTAAATGCAGCAATTCATTTCTCATTGTTGTACCTTGTTTGGCAAGCACTGTGCACTCTTACTTCACTCAACTCACGCAGAAACTGTTCATCTGCCGAAAGTTTCCTTTTTACACTGGACTCCAACAGTCTGGCAACTCCTCTGGCTTTCACTACAGTTAGTTCACCTGCTTCAACTCCTCCTTTACAAATAAAACACAAGTCACAAGCCACGAGATGTAGACGCCATCTCAGAAAATTACCCAAAAACCGAAACTGTCACTAACACTCCATGCTGCTTTCGATAACAAAGTTATTCACTTCAAGAGCTGAAGGTTTCTAATGTTACTTATCTAACTTAATCTTATTTATACTCTGAGCGGTTAAACACTCTCTGTCCCATTTTTACCAATCCGTAATTTTAATCTTCTTATTACCTTATTTGACTATTCTTCCTGAGGTACTTATACCCTTCTATAATTACTATTTTTTGATTTCTTCTTGGAATTAATGAATAATAGAGTCATGTTGAAAGAATAAAATGAAAAGTGATCTAATATGACCTCAAAAATCGAAAACAAATAGGTCTAGATAGCGCAGGTAGAATAGACAAATTTTAGTCTTCCATGTTGAATATTGGCTTATCGTTTGCATTCCGCAGTTCCACAGGAGCAGTGTTCTAACATCTATTGTTTTCCAGCTGTTTACTGCTGTAGCTGATCACACACTCCCCTCGGCCCGACACTCTCTTGTCCTTGGGAGGAACGACTTGACACCTGGTGGGCAAGCAGGGGTGGGGGTTATCTAAAGTTGGTGATTTCAAGTAGGAATTATAATAGCAACTACATTTCATCATAATTCTTGTATAACAGAAGAAATAGAGTGGAATTCTGCATTTTGTGGCGAAATTTTAAAAATTACCTATTTTTTGAAGCGCCATATCTCGGTAACAAATTGACACATAAACATGTTTGAGGCAACAAGTTCGTAGGGAATTTGACGATCTACAAAAAAGTAAAAAGACGTTTTTGCTGTAGAACGTAAGGCATAAAAGTAATTGAGAAAAAACCACACCAAGGTCGAAAAATTTGCAGTTTCCTCCCCCTCTACTTTTTTAGCACAGGGTCCTCGAGGTCCAAAACTTGAGAAAATGTTAGTCAACCATCCCTGAACAACGTTTTAAAGTTTCATTAACTTCCGACCTTTTTCTATCTAAAACTACCTGTCGACTGAACTAATATTCGTCGTGAATGTTGCTCGACTTATTTTTTTGACATTGACAGCTACCAAGTCGGACTGTTTTTAATATTTGTTCGGTTTTTCCCTTCTTTCACACGCACACTTCGACGTGGAAAAATGAAGTTTGTCCTTTCAAACATACAAGGCGCCGATAAATGAAACATTATTCGTTTTGTCATAAACATAACGGCCCTCTTGAAATACATTATTTCAATATAAGTTAAATTATATGAACAAAGTATAAAATGCAAAGAAAAATACAATTCGACTCCTTTGTTAAAGAGTCCAAAATAAAGAAAGTTTCTTATTCGTCCGGCAATACGCAAATTTTTGTGACTCCACGCTTGAGCACTTGACCCCGCACTTTCACACTTACTACTCGAGTAATTTTGTCCTTGCCAGGATGAAGCTTCACGATGACTCCTAGGGGCCACTGCATGGGTGGATAATTGTCTTCCTTTACAAGAACGACCTTGCCAACCTTGATGTAGTTATTGTCTATATCTGGATACTTCCATTTTGTACGGATTTGTATTTCACTAAGGTACCCAAAATTGCTGAAGAAGTTTCTGAAGTCGTTCATATTTCTTCAAACGATTTTCTGGTAAGTCTTTGAAGTCTGAGTCTGGTAAACCAGTAAGGTTTCGACCAATAAGAAAATGTCCTGGGGTTAAAGGGACAATGTCTGGATCGGTTGAAATGGTACAAAGTGGACGGGAATTTACCACCGCCTCAATCTGAATCAAAATAGTCAGAAAATCCTCATATACCAAATTCGCGTTACCCAGTATTCTTGTTAAATGATACTTGACGTTCTTTATGCCCGCTTCCCATATGCCACCGAATAATGGGGTGCGTGGTGGTATGAAATGCCGTGAAATATTTTTGCTACTCAGTTAATCGCGGATGGCGTCAGCGTTATTATTTACAAATTCAAACATTTCTTTCAATTGATTGGAAGCTTCTACAAAATTCTTGGCATTAGCTGAGTAAATGTTGAGTGGCTTCCCTCGTCTACCAATAAAGCGCCTTAACGCTGCTAAAAAACATTCTGTTAACAGATCTGATACAAGCTCGAGATGTATCGCTTTTGTGACTAAACATACAAATAAACAAATGCAACCCTTTACCAGCTTTGCATTTCTATTGGTTCTGTCGGCTATATTCAATATACTAACTGGCAATAATTCTTCATTTATTTTGAATTTATTAATATAATTTTTCTGGATGTAACAGGGTGTTGTGAGCCCTGTTACATTTTTTACATTTGACTGCAAAGCATTTTGTTATTGAAGAATCGTGGGGTCGTAAACAATTCAAACAATATTTGAGTCTTTTTATTTCTTGAATTTGGTTTGGAACACTAAGTTTCAGAAAATTGTAAAAGTAACAAGAAAATGTACTCGTATTCAAATGGTTCTAGATGCAGATTGATATTTATAATCATTGCGGTACGTTTTGATTGCTGATGGCCTAATCAACTCGGATTTATCCTTTTCTAAGCTTTCTAATAAATCGCATCTTTTAATAATTATGTCAAGTAAACTCTTTACCGAAGAACTCGAATTATCGCTGGGGTTTCGATCCATTTCTTGGATGTAAAAAGATTCATATTCGCGTTTTGATTTTTGATCTAATTTGTCTGTTATAATGGGGACTAATATGGCGTCCCATGTGTCCACGGGTTGATCCAGAATCTGCAAAGCTTGTATATTGTTATTTATCTTATCGTACAAGTTTCGTAGATCCTTTGACGATTCTTTTGTTTATAATTTTTCTAACATGTGTCTCAACAATTCATTTACCTTTTTCGTATTGTTTTGAAAGAGCTGGCCAAGCAACTTCGTAGTTGGCATCTGTAAGAGGGAGGGATTCGATAGTTTTTAAAACGTAGCGGTTCAAACATTTTCTTAGGTGGAATAATTTTTGAACACCTGATAACGTCGCGTTCTTCCCGACGATCACCTGAAAGCAATCGCGAAACTCAATTCAATTATTATAGTCACCATTACAAGTTTCCAAATTCAAAGTAGGCAATTGAATTTGTGAAGGCTGTACTGTCAATGTGACATTATCATTGCTAATAACTGATTGAGTTTTATTCAGCTCGGAACGTTTTTCCAAAATTTCTTCGATTGTGGAGCAAATATCATATTACTCAGATTCAAAATTATCTCTCGCTCTGTTCGGTCTCTGCATTATCCGTTAGTAATTCAATTTTTTTTGTACGGAATTGAAATCGTGTAAAATCGGATTTAGATTAGCAAGTCGTCTTTGTAATTCTAAAAAAACATCTTTTACTGACGTTTTGCAAATCTAATTTACTTAAGTAAGTTCTACATCGCCTAATATTCGCTTTTATTGATCCTCGTTTGTGTTTTAAAACTCTTAATTCGCTTTGAATATCGGTTTGTTGACCGATTTGATCGTTATCGTTTGACTTTTTTTGACTATTCCAACACAGAATGAGACAGGTAATTCAAATGAGAAAGGAATCGGGAAAAAGGAACAGACTCACTTTGAGTTCTTCAGAATATTCGTCGATATCTTCTCTTCTGCTAACTTGTCCGGACTCGACTTCGTAAATCAGCAACTCGGCAACACAATTAGAATGCTCTTGAATCGCAGATTCTTATTGAATGTCAATTCTACTCGCTGGACCAAATGTTCAGGCTTGAACTTATCGATGGGTGGATGTTACTCCAAATAAACTCGGCTCGTTAATAACTATTTATTTAGTGAAAAGAACAACTGGATTTCTACTATATTCGTCGTAAATGTTGCTCAACTTATTTTGACATTGACAGCTACCAAGTCGGACTGTTTATAATAACTGTTCGGGTTTTCTCTTCTTTCACACGCGCACTTCGACGTGGAAAAATGAAGTTTGTCCTTTCGAACATACAAGGCGCTAATAATTGATACACTATTAGTTTTATCATAAACAGATTCTGCGTACACCCCAGAAACTTCCAACAAAAACTCTATGCTGGATTTGAGTATGAACTTGGAGGCAGTTCAGAAAGACATAAAAAATTTCAAGGCCAGTGCTGAACCTGGAAAACTATCATTGAAACCACCTCAGTTCGACAGAAATACTCCATGGGCAAACTGCCGATGACAATTCGAAGCTGCTGCCGAAGCAAATGGATGGATTGCTGGAGAAAGAGCTATTGCATTAACACTGGCAGTGTGTGGTGAAGTAACAAACATTTTACAAACCCTCACCGCCCAACAACAGGAGGACTATGAACAGCTAGTAAAACATCTAGAACTTCGCTATGACCAAGCCCACTTTGAACACGTATATCATTCAAGCTGAAGAATCGATGCCAGAAATCAAGCGAAACATTACAAGAATTCGAAGCAGACATTGCACGATTGGTTTGCCTTGCATATCTAGCTACACCGGAAAATAAAATGGAGCGACTAGCGCTTCAGGCATTTTTGGATGGGCTTCGTGACCAGGAAACGAGGCAAACATTGATATTAGCTCATCCTAAACATCTCGCAGACGCATTGGCGCGAGCTTTGAAATTTGTGGCAGCGAAACAATCCTGCAAAAGCCAGAGTAGAGTCAGGACAATTGAGGAAGATTCACAGGAGCCCACTTATATCGGGGCTGTCATGAGAAAATTAAAAAAGGAAGTGGAAAATTAGGAATGTGCGTAGCAAATGCTCACCATTCAAAGAAGCGACACCTACACAGGAAAACTAAAGGAGGTCGATAAGGAGGGTCAGTAGCCGGCCTGTATCCAGCAAGCCCCTAATAACAAAGCATATGTCGCTGTCCTTCAACGACAGAAAGAAGGTGCTTTCGTAGACGGTCTCATCAACAACGAGCCTCGCACCATGCTGCTAGATACAGGTGTGATTAGGACAATCCTTGGGCATACTTTTGCCAAAACACCGGTAAAAATTGAATCATCGATTTGGAAGTTACGCACAGCAACAGGAGAGCCGGCATCTGTGTATGGTGAACTTTCAATTGTACTGACGTTGGGCAGCACTATAGAGAAACATCGGGCTTTAGTAGAAGATATCGAGGATGATGCAATCATAGGGATGGACATCATGAACTCCAGAGGGTTTGAGTTGAATTTCAGAGGCGGCGTCCTACGAGTGAATAGAAGATAGTTGGTCCTTCACGGGAGAAGTGAAGAAATGATGCGTGTTCTGCTGGCAGAGGATGTGAGCGTACCGGAGAGGGCTGAAACCATTTTGGAGGCTCGCCTGAATGGGGGTACGAGCAATGGAAACGAGATGATGTTCGAGCTCAAGAAATGTTATCTGTTCCAAGAAGAAGTACGTTTTCTTGGGAAAGTTGTCTCTGGAAAAGAAGTAGTAGTAGTAGATGAGCAGAAGATCAAAGCTGTTGAGGAATGGCCCATTCCAAAAGACATACACCAACTTCGAAGTTTCCTTGGCCTGTGCACTTACTATCGCCGATATGTGCTGGGGTTTGCCAACATCGCCAAACCGTTGACCAAACAATCAGATGGGCCAACAAAGTTCCAGTTATCTGAAGAATGCCAAGACTCGTTCAGTAAGCTGAATGGGGCATTGATTCCTGTTCCAGGAAATGTGTCAGATTCTGAACATCCGGAAGGCAGAACCACAGCTTCAAATACGTAGTCAGATGGAAAGGTGGAGCGGATGAATAGAACGATAAACCGCCACCTGTCCAAGGTAGTCTCCGATCAACAGAAATATTTCTGTTCCTGAAGGCATATCGTTCCGCAGTACATGAGTCAACTGGCCAAACCTCTGCTAGTGTTATTATGGGACGAAAGCTGCGACTTCTATGGGACCAGAAGTTTTGGACGCTACAAGGACAATACACTGCGGGAGATGACTACGTCAGCAAACTACGACAGAGAATGGACGACATCAATGAACGGGTCCGTTTGAACATCAAGAGTGCCAGCGACAGAATGAAGGAGACCTACGACATCAAGGCCGATGCTGGTGGATATCAGATGGGTGACCTTGTCTGGCTGTACAACCCTAAACGTCGCCGTGAACTATCACCGAAGCTTCGGAACCCTAGGAAAGGTCCATATAAGATCATGAAAAAGATGAACGACCATGTCTACCGAGGAATACCTAGAGTCCACTTCAATTGGTTGAACCTTATGCCGATAACCACGACCAAGTCCGCACCGTCAGACCACCGGAGGATGAAATGACGTTTCATGTCCCTGTACTCGAAGCAATACTAAATTAGTCGAAAACTATCATTGATTGAAGTACGCCATTACGTTCGAGTTCGAAGGAGTATGCATCGTATCTCAGTTTTGAATATTCGTGAGATCCGCCACTAAGTGAGAAAAAGTAGGTAGAAGTTCGTTTTTTCTTGAATTAGTGTGAACTGCTTACCTCGGAGAACACCTCCCGTGGCAGTGAGTTATCGCTCACCCCACGGATGTGGGGAGTATTTACTGGGGTTAATCACACACCAGCGCGCCCTCCGGATGTATCGGGGCTCCAGAAAAAAAAATTGCAAAGGCATAGCCTGTATTATACGCTATGTCGCTCTGGGGCGACTTACTTATGTTTGGGGGTGTATTCTCAAAGCTTTTTCTCAGCAAAGGTAATGACCTAAGGATAACGATTTTCTGCATGATATAATCGATATTTTCAAATCTCATCAACGAATGAAATGTTATCAGTCAGTTGAGATCGCTATATAACTTCTGGGTGAACATGCTCATCTCTGCATGCATTGATTTTACACTTCAATACTAGGTATATATTGCCATTATTTGTATCGAATAGACAGACGTACCGCACAAGTAAATAACCGCAGTAGATTTCTGTTTATTTGTGGCAGTGAAATGGCTTCACGAGTATAGCAGCCAAATCTGCTATTGACCACAACACGAAACCAATGTTCAGACTGGCATAAACACAGTTTGTATTAGTTCGGATTTACACCATTATTCGATCACCTAGGGACTAACAATCTGAACTTCTATCGGAATATAGCTCCATACTGAATTACCTGTGGGTATTATTGAATGTAATAATTTTCAATGAATTCACGTAGCATATATGAACAAAGCATGATTAGGAAGCGAACAAAGCATGATCAGGAAGCGAACTTCGTATTGATTGTTATAATGGAGTGCATTCGATATCATTTGGTATACTGCTGAAGAAGTGTTAATCTAGATAAACAGCGGCGAATGAGTTTCAAATCGCTCCAAAAAGTATAAGAATAAAATGATGAATGAATAAAAAAAATTAATTTAATCACTGACACATGATCCATTATACTAAATATAGGTACCAACTACAGAAAAATTACAATAGTTCTTAATCATAAGGTATATAAAGCATTACAGTAGCTCAGCGTTTGAGGGGTGTGAACAATTTTCGATGCAAGGATGAAGCACAATGAAAGGTTTGTGATTTTGGTTTCAAGTTTCATAATTTCAGATTCCTCTGATAATGAAACTTCCATTGCCATTACTATTTTGATCACGCTCCACAAACTGGTCGAAAATTTTGATTTTTATCATTCAATCACATAATTTTAAACTTATCACATGAATCTTCCATTGTGTCTGAGGCTTCAGGTGGCCACACACCTCCTTTTGAGTGTGATATGAGTTGTCTAGATTCAAGTCCTGACGTCTAGTGTCCGAATGATCCTTCCGTCTCAGCAAATGATCACAATGAAATTGAAAGCATGCAACGTTAAAGTTACCTATGTGACCTTGCAATTGGATGTGAATTATTCTGTGTCGACCAAATTATAATCGACGATCACCAAGTCACAATTAGTGAACCAATTATCCCACCAGGCTCAGATGAGGTAAAGCCTGAGCCACCCAAGTCCAGCATAAGAATTAAATTGATGACTTAAACCTGAACGAATTCCACTCAGTAAAAACAGTAATGATGGAGAACAAACTAACGTTACCTCCCAAAGAGGTAGCACAAATTCCACGTTTTTGAATCATGTTTATCCACTTACTGGTCGTAGTATCAATTTGTGTGTATATGGTGCACAAGAAGATTGGATTTAGAGGAAGCGAAACCGAAGAACCAAACGAACAACAAGAAATCGAAATATCTAGGGTTCAACTCCCTCGCTAATCTTTCTTCATTGAATCTTCAGGGAACGAATTATATCGCTCGTTTTCGTGTAAACTGCTGACTAGGCTTATGCTGATGAAGGTCACTATTTTGGAAAACTGATGTGCAAGTATCTTCATGTTTATGGGGAGAATCATTTTATAATTGCTTCATTTCAGCCCTTGTATTGTTCAGACCTATTTTTGTCTATTGATTTACATGCAAGGCAAGAAGCATTCTACTGGAATTGCATAGGTTGTAATTTACAGATGCATATCAATTAATACATCTCCTTTTGCAGGTGTGTGTCTGTTGCAACTTACTGATACTATGCACGTCTGTTGAAAGAAGTTTTTCACTGCGCATACCTGTATGATGCTGTGAAATACATGGAACATATTTTCCATGTAAGTTTTATGAGTTACAATTTTAGGTTGATTTCCAAAATAAGTAGGTAGGAAAATATTAGAAAGCAGACCCTAGAGAACAGTATAATTAGAAACACCGGAGGTGCAGATAAATAACACCACAACAAACCATATTCAGTCAGGAACAAAAGGGATTCAGAATCAAACATATAAGGAAGGTATTCCAAAAATGACTTATTTTTTTATGCCTGATATGAAATAATGATACTCTGTATATTTCAAATGTCTACTTATTGTATTTACTGACAGTGTCAATAGATGACATTTCTGCCGATTAAAACCTATAATTAGAGAAGGTTTACGAAAGTGTCAATGAATGTATCACATTCAAGAAAGCTATCAACATTCTGAATGGAATTCATGTCGAACCCAAGAATGAAATTTTGGGACGTCATTCTCTCGCAACAAAGAAACAGCAACCAGGAAAGTCAATTGACCAACATTTGCGAGCATTGCAACAGATTGCAACTTCAAGAGTGTTGTTCGAAATAGAGAATACTTCATCAGGAACTCGTTAAACAGTGGATTGAACTCATCTCTTATCATCGTTTGCTGGAGAACTTAACTCTCACTCTTCAGGATGCATCGGATAAAGCTAGAGAATGCACAACAACATTCAGAATCATATACTTCGACTTGTCTAGCTTACAAGTGTATTTTTTGTAGACTTGACAGATACGATTGCAATTTATGTTCTGCAAAAGACGTCACTTGTTTTAGTTATGGTAAGAAGGGTAATTTTATGAGAGTTTGTAGATTCCGTAAATACCTGGAAAAAAAACTTCAGTTGCCATTCTAGCAACTATCAGTGTCGCAGCACCTGGTAGTTCGCCAAAAGCCATTGTTCAAGTTGATTTAATGAGAATAAAACTGATGTTCTCATAGATACAGGTAGTTTTGGAAGTTATCTATCGAATACAATAGTTGAGAACTGAAAGTTACGAGTATATCCTGGAAATGGAAGCGTGGCTATGGCATTAGTCCAATGTAGAACATTCCTTATATCAGATGAACCTGTATCTGCTTTCGAAAAACTAAAAATTTAAATTGCTGATTCTGCAATTACCTCAATTGATGATCATGAAGTTATGACAGTGGAAACGGATGCTTCGGATTTTGCTATTGCTGCTCAGTTGTCTCAAGATGGCAAACCAGTAGAATTTTTTTCTAGATCACTTTCAGATTGTTAACGAAGATATTCTGCGATTGAAAAAGAGGCCTATGCTATAGTGAAAACATTGAGGAAATGGAGGCATTTTTTCATTGGCCGTCATTTCAGAAAAGTTACGGATCAGGAGTCAGTTGCTTTCATGTTTGATATAAAGTAGCATGGAAAAATGAAAAATCTTGAGTTGTCTACAGACACGATATAATATATAGTCCAGGAAAAGAGGACGTAGTGTCGGATACGTTTTCAAGAGTATGTTCAACAATTGAAACCGGAATATCTAGGAATCTTTTCAGTCTGCATGATTCACTATGTCATCCTTGTGTGACTCACATGTACCATTGGATTTCGTGTAAACATTTGCCCTACTCTGTGGAAGAAGTACGGAAAATCATATTATGCTGTCAATTCGTGCAAAAGGAGCCAAGGTCTCAGTACTTTTTTGCAGAACCATACCAGTTTGGACGTCACTTCCTTGCTGCACAAGGCCTTAAGTGTCACTTTACTGTCTGACAGGATGCTGATATGCGCGCCCTCAACGTTTCTTCACACATTGGAGGAAGGCGTACACCTCTGCCTGAACAACAGAGGTATGGTGTGTACCAGATTTTTCCCTGTGAAATGTCCTTGAGCTGCGAGCTGTTCCACTTAGTTCTTTCTGGCACTAGTACCCTATATTGGTTATTGAAGCAGTACCGTTTCGGAATGTAATGCGTTCTCAATGCCTTTGCGTCCCCGATCACAATTCGAACGATGCTCATATGCCATATTCCAACGACCAAATTGTTGTGCGTATTCTGCAATCTGGAGGCATCGAGCCTTGCCTCTCTGCACCACTGAATATAGAGAAGGCAACTCCAGAAGTGTCTCCATGACTGCAGTTGGTGATAATTCAATTGCCCATGTGATTTCAGTACAGATAAGTCTTTTTACCTTGCCTAGTTTTATTATGGCTCCTTTTTGTTATGTCTCGGGCCACCACATGATAGAGGCATACGTAGTGAAAAGAATGACCACCGTGCAGTACAATCAGTGCAGCATATGAGGTTTAAATTTTTTTCCAAAAGAACCTATGGCCGTCACTAGTGATATCAGCGCTTTGATTGTTGTTTCTAGATACTGGTTCTAGGTCAGCTTGAAGTCGAGGATTACTCCAAGATATTAGATTTCTTGCTTCATCTGTTTGTATTTGAAGACATATGGGTATCAGGAACGCTGTTTGCCATCTTTGTGTGACTGCTTTCATGGAAGATAAAGCTTTCACTGGGATGATTATACAGGCTGCTTCATAACTATGGTTCCTGACTGCGGAAAGTGAATCGTTAGGTGATTTTGAGAAGAAAATTTTCTATGAACATACGTCCTGAGATGCAGGGCGTTGAAATTTTTAAAGTAATCATGAATATCCTTGATTGAAATCATTAGGGACAGTGGTGTCTCGGTGGGCACCACAGCCAAAAATATGGTAAAAAGAGTACGCCACGAACTCATGTTCATAGAAAATTTTCTTCTAAAAATTACCTAACGAATCGACTCCTGCGATAAGAAAACGTATTTTTATGAAATACCCTGTACAGAAATCAGAAATTGTGTCAACGCAGCAATTCTCAGAGAAAAATGGGCTTTTGTTAACTTTGCGTTGCACCAAAACAATAGGATAATCTCTGAAAATTGTAAGTCAGAAAAACTCGTACGATTCCCTCCTGAATCAAAAAATCCTCATGATATTTACTCACACTTCATTTCCACATTTTTTATAGATGAAACTGAGACAAGAAGTCGGTTGTTAGATAAATACACTATTTCCCCCAGGGGGTAACTTTTGAACTATCACCAACTATCATGAAGTCGCAGATTATTTGAATTCGATTAAGTCTATCATCATACAATGCGAAAATATATAAATAAATATGTTCGAACTCATTTACTTTCATGTGATGGTGTATTTAACGCATATTTTCAATACTGTATTGATGTCAGGTTTGTTGCCTGATCCGTGGAAGTATGCAATGATGCTTCCGGAAACTGAAGATACAAACAAATAGGGATGACAACAGATGACGTTGCGACCAACTTAGTGTGGGTCGCAGCTTCATTCGAGGGGAAATATCAGTTAAACAGTTGATTATCATTCATTCATTGAAAGACACTAATGTTATTCGACCTAATCTAGCACTGACGAGAGGCAAAAACTCGGAACATGCATGTCTGCAGGTGATCATCCTCAGCCAATTGATGGATCATCGACTATTCAATTATAAGTTAAGCACTTGCAGTCGGGTCTTCTTGGAAGAAATTTGCACCAATATTCATTAGATGAAGTTCAAAGTCCATCGTGGTATGAGCCAGGGAAGTAGTTGATTTCTGTCAGATGTTTGCCTCATTTTTCTATTATGTGTGGAGAGAATGGTACTTCGACCTTTTCAATTCTATTGGTCCGACATGGATAATAATGTTTTCGACAGGCAACAACAAACACTTGGATCCCTTCAACTAGCCAAATATTCCAAACACTTATTAACTTCTTCAAAAACTCCTTATCACTTCTTCATAAAATTTCCTTCCGAGTGAAATATCTCGTCTTATATACTTAGTTCGTCTAGGCCAGACTCTTCGCGATGATTTCGAGAATACTCAATACAGAAAAACATCTAAATTCCAGGAACTACCTAATCGACGAAATGTAAAAGGATTGCGAAGTCGGCTGAATGGCGTAGCAAGGGAAGTTTTATCAATCTCGTAACATTTTTCGTCTCTCAATTTTGATCGTCCCGACCAAACAATGTGTCATTTTCTTCATTATAATGTTTGAGTCTTTCTAGGTGAACGACCTTCATTTTCGCTCTCAGACTGCATTGAATCCTATAGGCCACGTCGTTTATTCTCTTTACTATTGTATAGGGTCCTTCCCAAGATGGTGTTAATTTGGGAGACATTCCTTTCTTACGACGAGGGGTTGTACAGCCATCATTTTTCGCAGTGTTTTCCTTACGAGTGTTTTTGTCCATCTTATTTATTGAAAAAACAAAGTTTTTATCAAACTGGATTATAATGCTACAAAATGACATATAAGACAGAATAGTTACATAGATCATTTAGCTAGTCCTAAAAATGGGATTGAAGGGGGTGCCCAGGGCCGGGCACCTCAACGCTACTCTCACCTCCGCGCAGTGAATCCTGGGTAACGGCATGACTAGTCATGACGGCTAACGAGAGTAAAGCGGATTCCAGGGATTTCTGAGGCGCCGCAGCCAACGGGAACAGCGCCCCGTATGCCCCCAGCTTACCGTACACCGACGCCAAAAACACTCATTTTCTCCGACGCATAACACACACATCTATTAGACATTACAGAGGGAGTTGGGAACTGGAAAATCTGTCTCCAGTGGAAGCCAAGGAGGGACATCGGATTGGGTGCTTTGGGACTGGTAGCCAGTGAAAGAAACTGGTAATAGCACACCTAGGCCGGTGAGTAGTACAGAGGCCCACCCTTTCCTAGCCAGCGTAGGGGCCTGCCTTTTCACTCACCGAAAAATCTCGGATTGCATATTGGTACCAGGTAGCGCCTGGACAAGGGCCCTGATGTACATTTTGGGAAGCGTCGCTAGCGGCCGCTGTACCACTCGACCGAGAACCAGCCCTACCAGGTCTTTTACAGAGAGACGGATGGAAGGAACTCAATACTCCCTTGACACCAACACACTACACACCCTTATCTACAAAACAAAAAATGAAAGGAGAAAAAAATAATGAGGAGACTGTAAAAGTGCTGATAGATGTGGAAGCAGAGCTCCCAGGCACTGAAACTAAAGAGGAAGAACTCCTCCAAAGCTCAGGTCCCGACAGCGGGGCTTCCGACGGATAGCTCTGCAGTTGAGATCCGCCGGAAGAAGAGAAAAAAGGCCCAGAAGAAAAGGCAGAGGGCAAGGAAGAGACAGGAAGAGAAAAAGAGGACGTTGCACGGAAGGTCTTAACAGATCATCCGAGACCACCACATCACAGACCAAGGCCGAAGCACCGCAAGCCGGACCAATAGGGATGCCCAGGTCCAGGGAAATGCAGGTGGTCATCAGGAGCGACAGGGAGGACGGTACTGTCCTACCAGATGAAAGCGAAGCGATCAGGAGCAACCTGATAGAGCAGATGCTCCGGATCATGGAGGGCCCTGAAAGGGGACCCCGAGACCCAGAACTGCGCTTCAGGAACTCTGGCGTCGCCTAAGCAGGTTGGTTTCTAATAACCGTCCAGGACTAAACGCCGCTGAAGTGGCTCCTCAGTGGCTGGGTCGCACCGACCATAGCGGTTGTCACATTCAGGGCGGTGCCCTCAGCGGACGCCCCGTGGCCTGTAAAAATCAGCTACTGGTTCAGAGGCCAAGGTTGACGCGGGTGCTGAGCTTCCAGAACCGTTCCTTGAACGTGGGAAGGTGGAAGCACCTGGAAATGACAGGAGAGGCAGGAGGGTAGTTCCTAACAGCAGGGTATGACGCTCTATTATGAGCTAGTTACCCTGACGGTACGTAGAGTGCCACCGGGGTATGAGCCAGGCCCCTACAGTCAAAGCGGTGGTCCCTCGGATAAGACAGGAAAGGGACCATCCTCATCCAAATAGAAGGACGAAATGATGATGTTAAAGGTAGGCCAAATCAATCTGCAGCACAGTATGGATGCAACCGGGGAATTGGAAAGCATCGTAACTGGTGAGTCTGAGATAGTTTCAATACAGGAACCATACGTTTAAGGAAGAAAGTAAGGGGATTAAGAGGAAGGGGCTAAAAACTACTTGTGGGCAAGGCGACAGAGAAGAAGCACCAAGGACGGCGATCCTGGCGTCCAGAGACATCGAGGTGGTCCATGTGCCGCAGCTGGGGATCAGTTGCCGTACTTGAAATCAAGGTAAGAGGAACCAATCATAGGGTGATGGTGAAGAGCGTGTATCTACCATACGATGATGCGCCCTTGCCTCCAACGGATGAATTATTAGAAAGGTATTGGGGTGTGACACCAACGCGCATAATACAATGTGGGGCAGCACAGACGTCAATGCTCGTGGCGAAGCACTACTTGAATATCTGTCGACGACTAGCTTCGAGATATTAAATAGAGGAACGGAACCAACATTTGTCAACCGCATCCGGTAGGAGGTTATTGATATTATGTTGGCAACGAGAGACATAGTATGAGGTATAGCGAACTGGAGGGTATCGGAAGACATATCAATGTCAGACCAATGATAAGGTTTAATCTTTACGCTGAAGTAGAGGATGTTCCCCAACGCCGAAACCCTAGAGCAACCAACTCGGACACCTTCCTAGAAGGTCTCTCAGAGCTGAAAGGGTACCAGGCAGAGATTTTCTCGGAGGAGCAACTCGACCAGCAAGTAAAAAAATTAGAAAGTACGATGACCAAGGCATTTAAAGATGTATGTCCCTTGAAAGTGGCCCCAGAACGCCGGGTTCGGTGGTGGAACCAGTCGTTGAAGGGCCTGAGAAAAACGACTAGGAAGGCTCACAGCAAGGCCATCAAAGAGGGCAACGAGAATGCGTGGGAAAACTACAAAACAAGGGAGTTCAAAAAGTAGTTAATGAAAAGTTAATAAAAGAGCTAGCTGAAGATCTTATTGCTGAGATATGATCTCCCTCACAGAATCTGCCAGACTCATGAGAATTCTGAGCAATGAGACAGAAGGTTCTACAACAACTTTAAAGAAAATATATGTGTCATGGACGCTATCCTCCAAAAATTCACTCAGACATCTGCTGGAAGTACTCTTCCCAGGAAGTGTCGAAGACGATGAACAGGCCCCGCCAATACAACAAGTCGCCCACGGGGACTGGCCTGGCGAAGAGGGTTGTTACGCCTGACGCCATAGCCTGGGCAGTGAACGAGTTCAACCCATATAAGGTAGCAAGATCCAACGGAATTTTCCCGGAAATGCTACAGAGGAGTCTGGAATTTCTAACCCCAATCTTGGGGAGGATTAAAAGATTTCTCAAGTGAGCTGCTTTTTAAATGTGCTCCTCTAAAAGATGAAATATATGAGTAAAAAGTGTATTGAATAAAAAGTCAAATGATCCACAAAAAGTTGAAAGAGTGTCCAGATTGATGTTGGTGTGTCGTAAGTCAGAAAGTGCAGTTTAAATAGTGACTTTTGAAAAATTGCTAAAATTCCTAGAATTCAGACTACGAAGTGCATGAAATAGTACGGTTAAAACAGTGAAATTTCAGTTTTACTCGATCGGAAATTTTCAAGCAGTGGTATGTACACTATTCCAAGCATCAATGTATAAAATTGTACTGGTCAAATACGTTGTGAAAATGAGCGAAGAACAAAATATCAGCCTTAAGAATATATTGGACGAAATTGTCAGAAGTAAAAATGAAGTAAAAAACTTGATCGAGGCGAGTGAAACGCGTATACTTTTGAAAATAGAATTCATGAAAAAAAAAATTGAGATATTGGAAATGGAAAACACAGAGCTGAAAAATAAAATAGAAACTTTGGAAAGAAGTTGCAAAGCGAACAACTTCCTGATATTTGGCATAAATAAACCGACAAAGGAGAGATCCTTGGAATTTATATGTAGCGAGATTAAACGCCTTTTAAACGTTGATCTCAAAGAAACAGACATCAATAATTTGTATTCCCTGGGACATTCGATCAATAGTCCTCTCAAGGTATAACTAATTTCTTGAAGAAAAAACAAATACTTCAAAACTGCTCTAAACTTAGGGGCACGAACGTATATATTGTAATCGATCAAACTGAAATTGAAAGGAAAGAAAACAAAATACTTCGGGACCAATTAAAAAGAGCTAGAGCATACTCACAAAACTGTTTCATTGAAGGCAATAAACTCTTCGTGGACAATAAAGAATACACAGTTGAAGAACTTAGTTTACTTGAAGACTATCGTGTTGTCAAACCAAATAGTGCCCCAGCAACACCAACAGTGGGGGAAAGAAATCTTAATGTTGAAAATTCACCGGTAGTATCCAAGAACATCAATAAATCAACAAAACCTGATCAAATATCTGAAAAATCTGCTGAAACTCCAGATACTCCTATTAGGAAAACTTCGAAATCATCCATTGTAAATCTTCCTGGTTTCAAGGAAAAGCTCAGAATAAGATCTGTGAATAAATGATAATAATTCTTTCATTCCTAAAAATTCTAAAGTTTCAACTAAATTCTTCCCTATGACGGTTACTTATGGCGTATCACAGGGAACGGTTCTGGGTCCACATTTATTCATAATTTACATGAATAGCCTTCTTAGTTTGAAAACAGAAGGAAATATTCTTAGTTTTGCTGATGATACCGCTATCATGTATGAATCGGATTCCTGGGCGAGCCTAAAACTGAAAACAGAAACTGACTTTATCAAAATAGACAGATGGTTCAGGTATAACAAACTCACCCTAAACCGAGACAAGACCAATTACCTACCTTTCATTTCTTACTCCAATAACTTACCTGATATGGGACCTCTGTTTTGGAATAAACTCTGAAATTCCTGAAAAACAGCCCATTAAATATCTGGGCATTAAAATTGACCGACATCTCAGGTGGGATATACAAATCCAAAATATAGTTAGGAAATTGAGAGGCCTCTTATATAAATTCAAATTTTTAGATATCAACCATCTTAAAGTTTTATATTATGCATTAGTGCAGTCACAGCTGTCTTACGGAATCATAGGATGGGGAGGAGTGAATGACTGTTACTTGGAAAAGTTGAATGTTATACAGAAATGGATTGTTAAAATAATATATGGAAAGGTCTCAACATATCCGAGTGACAGTCTATTCAAAGATGCCAAAGTGTACGATGTGAGGCAGCTGTACTGCGTCAACTTGTTGCTTAATGTAAAAAAGAACAAAATCCCTACTGAAAAGGTTGAACACAAGTTCGACACCAGGAATAAAAAGATCAGACTTCCAAGATCGGAAAAAACAATAGGGCAACGGTGTTCAAATCACCTTGGACCACGTCTATATAAATTGTTACCTTAAGCCATTAGAGATATAGATAGTTCAACCATGTATAAATGGAATATAAAAACTTGGATTTTAATTTCTGAAAGGAAATTATTTAATGATTTTGTCAACCAAAGCATATAACTGAAATTATAAATTATTAAAGAATAAGTATTAAAATAATAAAATATATATATATATATATATATATATATATATATATATATACAATTGTGTGAGTCTTCATCTGTTAGTATGTTTTATATTCAATGATTTATATGTAACCACCATGATTTTTGATATTTGTGATATTTGTGATAGTCTTCATCTATTGGCATGTTTTTATAATCAATATTTTATGTTTACCAATGTGCTCATTACCAGATTATGTAATTTACCCAAAATTGATACCCACCAGAACGCTAGAAATTATCCCAAATATGACTCGAACACCTGAACACGACAAACCCCTCTATTTGAAAAAACATTCATCTTTAGTTTAACAATTTATTAATTTGTATCTTACGTCTGTCCTAATTAGGTTTAAGTACTTTCCTCATCACATACAAGCGATAGTGTTTTCACTAGAGCTTCGTGATATCTCTTCTGTTTATTTACTCTTTCTCCTCTATTATGTAATGTTGCTGATTTTTATTAAGTAAATAAACATTATTATTATTATTATTATTTATAGCATACCGCTGAGGACCGTTCCAAAATCTTGGAAGTCAGCAAGAGTAGTCTTCATCCCCGGGAAAAAGAGACTACACAATAGCAAAGCCTTCAGACGCATCAGTTCAACACCGTTCCTGCTTAAAATGCTGGAAAAGGTGGTGGACAGGTTCTTGTTGGAGCGGCCCCTAAGGGCGAGCCCCTTCGACAGAAACCAACATGCATACAGAAGGGGAAGGTCGACAGAATCGGCCCTCCTCACTGTAGTGCAGTGGGAAAATAATACAGTGGAGTTTTGCACGGGAAGCCTAATATGTTATACGGACGGTTCGCGATTTACTGACAAACAGGCTTCGGGAGCAGGCATCTACCTGGCAGAAAAAGACGTACAAGAAATCTATGCTTTGGGAAGGTACACAACAGTTTTCCAAGCTGAAGTGTTTGCCATCCTAAACGTAGCTATGAGACAAGATGTGAAAGAAGGGCCGAACAGAGAATTTATATCTGTTCGGATAGTCAGGCAGCACTCAGAGTCTTCTATCATCCTAAACCAAGCTCAGCACTTGTACAAGAATGCGGAGATTATCTCTAGAAACTAGCCAAAACGAAGGAAGTTCAGCTGGTATGGGTTCCGGGTCACAGGTGTGTGCGGAAACGAGGTGGCAGACGAACTTGCCAGAACCGGTTCCGCAACGCCGTTATGTGGGCCGGAGCCTGTACTAGGCATCGCAAGAGGCCAAACCTCCTCAGCCCTTGACGACTGGGCGGAAAAAGAGATGAACAAACGTTGGAGGAATAGAAGCGGCTGCAGGCAGTCGAAAGACTTTGTCGCCGACTCCAGAAAGTCAAGGACGGCATGGCTCCTAGGCAGAAACCGCCAAGCACTACGCCTCCTCATAGGAATACTAACAAGTAAGGCAGGCACCTATTACTTATAGGTATAGTACACAACCCCACTCGCCGCAAATGCAAAGATGACAAATAAACTTCGTCTCACTTCCTCGGCGAGTGCGAGGCGTACGGGAGCATGAGATTCGAAATTTTTGGAGTTGAAAAACTCCTACAAGAGGAACTCGGTAACCTGAAATGGACGGACATACTGACCTTCATCAGGAGGTCACGAAGGTTCGAAAAGAATGCCTAGAAGGAAAAATGTAGATTTGTGGAAAACTGGGGATGGCAAAATGGGTCCATGTGGGCCTACTTGCCTGGCTGCAATAGCGACCTTCCCCCAAATTACTACTACTACTACTACTAGTTCTAAATATACTTATTGTCAACAATACAAAAATCGTACGGAAAGGTACAACTTTCAAAACGAAAAATCGTGCGGAAAAGTTACTTTTCCGCATTTTGGTAGGAAAAGGTACTTTCTTGCACTCGACAGCTGGCCGGAACTCCGCTTTGCGTCAGTCGGCTTACGGCGGCAATCGCATGCTACACTTATTCGGGATATACTGTAATCAAAATTTGTCACCTGATAACGAGTTTTTTGAGCTATAAAAGATCAGAAAAATTTATGAATCATGTGCGTAGAAATACTTTCGAATGAATATAATGCCAGAATTAATTATTTTCGAAACTGAATAAATTGCAACACTTACGCTAGGCACTCATTCAGAAGACCTTCAGCTAGGTTATCGGCAGGGATTAGAGTCGATGAGCTTGAGCTAAAACGCACGTAGACTGGAAATATGATACAGATGAGAACTAATGGTTCACTACCAAAACACAATTATCGCGAGGAGTTCCACATGATACAAATACAGTAGTGACGGAAACGGCATCAACTTCGAGTTATTATGAAATCAACAATGATGATGAAGTGAATTGCATAACTACCGGTTTCATGTATTAAAATCTACTACACAACCAAAATTTGACCAAGCATCACTCATTTATAACTTATTTATTTTCGACAAATTCTGATAACTGTTACCAAATATCCTAACCTATAATTTTTGAGTAGATGCGCGATTATTAAAAGTTTCATATTGAATTAAATACTGGGCTATTGTAGGGTATAAAAGAAGAACAAAAAAGTAATAAAAATTGAACGTAAATATGATTGAGAATAGCCATTTTAGCGTTTACTCCATTACTAAAATAATCTTATCAAACACAACTTGTTAAATCGATGATTATCAAAAATTCCTTCATTTTTTTGAACTAAATTATGATGTTTCACGCATTGACAACATAATTTGTTCTACAAATTCGAAAGAAAAATCTCATTGCGATATCACCGATTGAATTTTTGTATTACATACTATAAAAGAATCCAATGGATTATTTGTGCTTTTTTACGTTTTCATGGAATTGTTTTGATTTTGACATGATCAATGAATATTTTAAAATCAGAAATGAAACTCAGTTCCGAAATATACGATTTAGAGTAAAATATTTGGTTACAAGTAACCCTCGATTATCGACAAGTACTCAACAATGTTATAACAACTCTCTCGATCAACATGCTGTCAGAAAAGTTATAAATATAAAATTATTTCTTTTGTCGATATATTCTTGGATTGCTACTAATGCTTACATACGTCACACTTTCGTGACTTCAATATGTTTATCTTACTGAACTCACAAAACAAATATTCAGCAATATTTGAAGAATACTATGTTTCGTTCGTCAAAGCCTAGTATTTCGTATCATCGAAAGTTTGTTTCATTAAATAGAATATTCATCAAATGATGCCATTTTCTCGTTGATCAAAAGCAAGATCGGACAGGCTGATTTCATCGCCGAAATGAGTTGAAGTTACATTTCCGCAAAAACAAGATCAGCCTGTTCACCCCGCCCATTTGCCGCTCCTTTCAGTAAATTGTCTTTTCCTCTTGCAGTAATCTTGGAAGCATATTACGCTTCAGGGGCATTCGATTACACAACCACCAATAACGTTCCGTGTGACGGATGGCGGAAAATAAATACAAGTTTCTGATAAATAACACAATTGGTTCAGAACCGAATCATAAAAGTTAATTGGGTCACATGACGTGGCTTACGTGTATGTGTATGTTTCAAAGAGTGAATTTCCATATGGCGTGAGGTGATTTATTAAAAATGAAAAATGAAATTTTGATTCAGTCATTCCAATTGCAGTAAAACAACCATATAGTTCTTCAAAAAATTAAACAGAAAAAATCCAAATGTCTCCACATCTTGCCAAAAATCTCAAAGCTTATTAAGTTCGGGTTGAACTGTGAATGAAAATAAGAAAGTGAAGAATATTCCAGAATTTTCTCTGGACAAATTTTACTAGTGAAAATGTTTTGCTTCCATTCAGTATTGAAAGAATTCGTATCTATAGAGACACACAGTTCCGATTAGATTTGAAATTTACGAGTATGTATGTACATCAAAACAGTTTTTTAGGTGGCCGGTAAGTATCGGTAGGTATCGGCTGTTTTACTAGTTTTGCTAGCGCTTGGCCCTGTTCAAGACCAAACAGCAAAATAATCTGTAATAATACATGCCTTGTTGAAATGCAAGTATGATGTGAGTTGTCCACATTCCAATTCCGTTGTCTGGTGCTTGCCTGGAATGCGCACCGACCACCCTGGGTGGTGCAGTAGGTTTTTCGGTTTTATTTTCATATCTGAAAATTTAATACGTCTTCAAAATTCAGAAAATCACCCTGGAGCGCCACGACAAATAACAATAATAGGCTAAAACTTTTTTTTTTTTTTTCGTCAGGTACTTCTTAGTCAGGCCATGTCTCCGGAGCCCCGATACAAATGGAGGGCGTGCTGGTGTGTCCTTAAACCCAGTGAACACTCCCCACGTCTGTGGAGTAACTGATAACTGGACCCGAAAATCATGTACCTAGAGAAGGCGGAGTGAATCAAGAATTAACACCTTTTGCTTTCTCCCTTCCAAGATTTCTGTCACGCCACGGTAAGCTGACATAATTTCCAGACTCTACTGCAGCATGTCCAACATTTCACCAAGTACCCCTATGATCAGAACCACCATTCCAACATAATTGATTCGGCAAAGCCTTCGGAGTTTGAAAATAAAGTCTCGATGATTTTTCCGTTTTTCCTCCTCTTTTCAGACGATGTTCGTTTCGAAAGCAGACGAAATTCGTCCTACTTCGATGGTCGAGAAAGACTGCATTTGACTTATTAGCTTGTATGTGCCTGAGGTTGCGAATGAGTAGTTGTAGATTTGGCACTTCTGATTCCCCACAACGGAATCAATATTCAACGCAACGCCGCTGTTGGAAAATGGTAGAACAACACCTGTTGTAGGCTGAGACCGCTTGTGCAGAACAGGCAGGCAGCAAATTCATTGAGGTCTCGGCTGTCCTATGACCCGCTCTCATTTAGTGTCAGGGACCTCTATACCCATCCTGCGAGGGTGTAGAGGACACCATTTTGGTAGGCCTTCATGATTTCCTCAATTTCAAATTTCAGCCCACTTGACCTGAGGAATGCGAAGGTCAGGTTTCTTGAAGGAGACCTTATGTATTGGTTTATCCTTAGGTGCATGCAGGAGATTCTCACTCTCCGCAGCTTTGACCTAGGCATTTTGGTGAACAGGAAAAGTGTTTGAATTTTTTCTTTTTGTATAGAATACGGGTTGCTTCTTCGAGAATAAATGCTTCAATCGCTACTTTTTCATGGTCAACAATATACTCTATTTGATTTGGTGTTGCATTCGATTTTACAGCTGCAAGAAAACCCGAAAAAACTTGCAACACTTCGTCATCTGAAGAGTTGAAATTATATGACTGGAAATCCCTGAGGATGTCAAGCGAAACGGCTAGTAAGCCTATCGCCAAAGAAAGCTAAACGACTCCTCGAGTTTTACAAAAAAGACTTGAAATTGGTAACGGGGCTATTCACTGTGCACTGCCCTCTGGGGTATCACCTCAAGAATTTCGCGGAAACTGCAGAACATTTGCTTTGCGAATGCCCAGGGCTCTTCTACAAGAGCCTCAAATTCCTGAAAGGGGCATTCCTAATAATAATAATAATAATATTAATGAATGCTTGTATTGTCAGGTACAGCAAAGAGATTATACCCTTACAAAAGGAAGGATTCAATTCCTGCACATGATTACTCATGGCAGGGATTGCTCTTCCATCCAACCAATAAAGTTAACTCATCATAAAAGGCTTCATAATTAATAACATACACTGCATGGGTACATATACAATACATAATTGAACTGCTTGAAGAAAAAATTGTAGATTTACTATAGAAATACAAGAAAAAAATAAATCTACGAAAACAATATCTACAGAATGAATAATCAAAATTGGCGAAGAAAAAGCTATGTGACGATTCAAGTTTGTTTTGAAAAGCTACTGTCAAATAAATATCGCTTGCTTATTTCTTGAAACTTTTTACTGGGATTAATTTGAAATCACTGGGTAACCGGTTGTAAAGGTGAACGATTTGATATGAGAATGAGCCGCGGAAAAAGGAGGTTTTATGTTTAGGCACAGGCAAATTGTTTCTAAATCTCAAATTAAGGTGGTAAATGTCTGTTCTGAATGTTAATTTTTCGAATAGATAAGGGGGTTTCTCAGTTGTAATTATTTTACGAAAAATCGTAGTTGAGTGTACTGTACGCCTAGCCTCCATATTCAACCAACCGAGATTTTTTAAATGTTGTGTAACATGTTCCCGCTTTCTTATGCCTGTAACAAATCTAACACATGAATTTTATAGTTTTTGTAGTCTCATTCTGGCAGATTTCAGCAGTCCTGGTCCATAAACATCGTCTGGAAAATTAGCATGTGATAACACTAATAGACCAAGAGCTGGTGACATGTGACGTTCTCCCATTTTACACTGCATATCTTTCTGAGGTTCGATAATTAACCCTAAAATATGAAAAATAGACGGGTTCCTGGCCGCCCCACGTGTGCACTTTATATGGAAAAGCGCTCTTTTTTTTGTGGAGAATGTTCGTGTGTTTTTGCGAAATTATACTGCCTGCCGTTGTTATATACGAAAGTTCAAATTGAAACGCTACTAATTAATGGCATGCAATCCGCAGCGGCCAAAAGGGCTCAAATGGTTACGAAAAACTGAAAAAAATTAAAGGAAACTTCCGTGTTTTCAAATTGCATGCCGATGTAAAGAATTGAAGTTTCAGTAATAAAATACTCTGGAAAAGTTGGAATGCGCCCCTCGTCTGACCAATGGTGGAAAATTGCGGAAAAACTCTGTAAAAATTTAATACAGGTTTTACGTGATTCCAAACTGCATGCCATTAGAAAGATCCGTCATTTGTATAATTAATTAATAGTAGGTAATTTGGCATGCACATCAGGATTTCGCAAAACAAAGTCACATACATTTTCATAGTATTTTTTGCAACTTTCGTCATGCATGCTTCTATTTTGTGAAACCCTGGTGTGCATGCCAAATTACCTGCTATTAATTAATTATACAAATGACGTGACTTAATGGCATGCAGTTTGGATCACGTAAAACCTATATTAAATTTTCACAGAGTTTTGACGCAATTTTCCACCGTTGCTCAGACTAGGGGCGCATGCCAATTTTTCCAGAGTGTTTTCGTTACTGTCAGCTGGCAATCAATTTCAACCATTTCTCACATGAAAATAAGTATTCTACATACCTTCTGCACTGTTATTTTACGGAAATATCATCTGGACGCATTTTAACTACTGATATCATATTAATCCATTCATCATATACTGTTTAAATGATTTAGTCATATTCCTTTTTTTTCTCTCAAGTGTGTGATATTGAAGCATCCCAAACATTAGATACCATATGGAACTGTCATTCGTGAATCAGCAGTTTCTACTTCCTCTTATTGAAGTTTCATTGTGAACCATCCACTCAGTTATAGCAGTCCTCGTTCTGAGATTCGTTCCTTCTAGGTATACAATTTCTTGCATATGTGCCCTCTAAACGCAATTTGCACTTTTCTGCTTCCTGTGAGCCGTGGTTTATGTCTTTCAGGCTACATCCAGCTGAGTCATCGTCTGAAGTAAACCCAGAATATCTTTGGTTATTTTTAATACCGGAAAGAGTGAAAATTAGTTAGGGCATGAATTATTAGAATTTCCATGTGATGATAGGAGTCCGTAATAATAGCGTTCCATATCTTGAGAAAAATCGTTTGAAATTGGAAAGCTGAATAATTTTGAATCTTCTATAGGGATAGATATATAGGTATTATATATAGTTAAAGTTAATAGAGTATTTTCGTTTCAATTCCGAGAGCTCACGATCCGTGGACAGCGCTGTTTCGTTGTTACCAACTCATCAGCACTGCTTTATGAGGTGTCTCTCGAAGTTGAAACGAATGCACTCTGAATTAGTACCATAAGGCAAAGAGAATATAAATGAAGAGTAACTTGTGACTGTAGATGTCACAAGTTACTCTTCATTGGTATTATATATATATATATATATATATTTCAACTGGCCAAATGTTCCACGTTTCGGTTTATTCGTTCGAATGGCTACGTGATCATATTTTTATACTTTTTCCGTCGAAGGGGTTGAAACGACAATTGTATTCCGTCGAAGGGGTTGAAACGACAATTGTATTCAGGTACTCAATCATCACACATTGTATTCGTCAAGCATTTGGTAATCCTATGTATCTTCCAATTGCCTTTTAATTAGACCTTAGGGTACTTGATCTCATGTGCATTAAACCCGTTGAAATCTGAAAGATTTCACCAGAAGTATATTTCATTCAGTGAATACCTAGACCATCCCGGAAACAGGACTTATGAGGTCATTGATTATTATTATTATTATTATTATTCAATAAATAGACAGAAAGTCAATTACTTTATTTCAGCTTTTTTTTTCTTACCGGAGTATTTTTTTCCTACCAGATTTTTTCAATCATTGCACATTCCTGCTTCCTGGAGAGTTGTTTTCCACATCGTTTCCGCTGTATGCTTCCATTCCTGATAATCCTTTGATATAGTAGAGCCACAAAGTTGGGCCCTTCAAAAACATGTAACTAATAGTTACTTGGCGTTAGTACGTACAAAGAGATATCAATTGTAACCGCTATTCTGTATCAGTTTATTAATTATACCTCGTAAATTTTATTTGGTTTATCAGATACATTATTGTAGGTACTTAATTAATTCTGTTATATGGGAATACGTATAGAATCTTTAGAGGGTGAGCTTGGCATTTTATATTTGGCGCCCTGCATTTTCAACATCCCACTATAATTTGTTTCGTATGATGATCCACCTCCGTTTCCTCTAGTGTTAAGTCACTCTCACAGCTTATTTGCACATCTAGGAAAAACTGTGCCAATCTATGTGACAACTGAGAGCTGAACGAATTGCAGATGTATTGACAGATGCAATTTCTAAAGAATCGCCTGTATCTATTCTTTTGTACTAAAATAAAGCTATTTTCCTAATACTCTGCTCCTGTTCCAATTTTTCTCCATTGAATTATACTTCATTATTCACAAAGGACAGAAGATCATTTCTTTTTGGGTAATCGATATTCTTTGATCGGCTACCCTCCTTATAATATAGTTCATATAAACTGTGCAATTTCATTCAGAAAAGTTACGACATTTGCAAGTTTTCATGAATAATTTACTACTAAGAAAAATGAAAGAAATATATTTCACCGCAAAAATTGCAAATATTGAAGCTAAGTACCATTCTTAAGGAACCGCATCGCTCACACGTAATCTACAGCAGTTGCACCAACAGTAAATCTTTCCAATTACGATTCTAACAACGATATAAAGCAGTTGCGCCTGTAAAATATGTTATATTGCTTTGAAAACTATAAAAGGAAGAATCATATGTATCGGGTTTATGTTCATAAAAATATCGTTGTATATGGAAAAAACTGAAATTGCAGTTCATATCATTGTCAAATAGTTGATTTTCAGTGATTTTACGTAACTTTCTCTGCCTGTTACATGTTTCAAAATTCAAATTTATTTATGTTTTCTGAAACAATTTTCATATGGGGAATGTTCTGATTGGAATTTGACTTCCAGTATATCCAAATTGGTTGGTGTCTTGAGACCAAAATTAGTTTTCCCCTCCACCACGAAAGTACAATTAATAAACTAAGTCAGAAATACTCCTCCAGATTAGCGACGGAGGTGCATTTTCAGAGATCAGTACTTCGAATTTATACAACTTGCTTATAGTGAAAAAGACACTTCTTAAAGTTTTAGCCATCAGCAATGTGGTTCGTTTTATATTGAAATTGAAATATATTCAACTATGTTCAACTGATTAATTTATCAATACTGGTAAAAAATAAAATATGCCTATTAATTCAATTTTACAAAATAATTTATATCCCACGGCGTATGTAACTCGACTTTTTCCACCGTTAGCTGCTTACACGTTAATTCAGTAGAGTTTTTGATGTATAGAGAGGAAGTTTCTAGACTCGATGAGAGGCCGCTCATACCGTTGTTTAGAACAGCTCTTATTGTTATTTCTTGATTTTATTCGTGATGACTTTATGCAGCTTTTTTCGAGTAGTCAAGTCCAGCTCCAGGCTCGTTATAATGCCCCCTAGAAGTTATTCCGCTCCAAAATGTCATCTCTTAGAGTGTGCGCATACCTGCATGATTCTTCACATCTGCACCATGAGGTTCGATTAAAGTAACACTCTACTGTCTTCATATTCGGTCGTGGTATGTGGTTACATCAATCAGAATTTTGAAGCCGCTGGGTTGATATATGGTCTTCAACAAACTTTTTTTATCTCCCCAATTCATCCCATCCATCCCACAGAATAATTTGGAACTAACAGGGATATGTGTAATCCAGCCAAGCGGTAATCGAGCAATCACATGGTATGTTGGAAAAAGATCTCCTGGATTTTCTTGAGTTACCACGTGTAGAACTTTCCATCCATTTGAGTGCGAAGACATGAACTGCTGCAACTTTATTTCATTTGAAACTTTTGAAATCCAGATGTCGAATAATGTTAGACAACAGAAGAGCCAATTGAAACTCATGTTATTTTATATTATTATACTTTTTTTTATCCTTTATGATCACAGATATTATGATATACAGTGAGCGCACGTAAAGGTTGGAACAAATTCGCTGAAAGCTTGATATGACCATTGGGGAAAGTAAGCTCGAACACTTCAATTTTCTTTTTCAGTTGCACATTTTTTGGTCTATTCATATTCAGACGTCATCACCGTTCGAGTAATGACGTCTTTATAATTTTTTCAAATTGCAATACCCCATTATGATATCTCATTTGTCTGTGTGAAAACATATCCAGAAATTAATTCATGATATTAAAAGACACTCGCTTCTAATTTTTTTTCATTCCGACGCCAACACTTACTGTAAATAAGTTTTCGAAATTATTTTCATCAGCTCTGTACCAACATCATCAATATCTTCAGCTACTAGAAAATCCATTATGGTACCAGCAAGATAAGGAGCCACCGCGTTATGCACATCTATAAGTCTAGTTCCTATATTGTACATAGTGACTCATCGGTTGTACGGTTCATAATCCATATAAAGCAGGTAACAAAATAGAACAGAAATAAGGTAGGTACTTTGACTTCAAATCAAGTTTTACTTTGCCACTTTCGTTCATCCCCTCCGCACTTTCAAATCCCGTAAAAACCAGAAAATGTACGATGAGTCACTATCTACAATTTCGGAACTAGACTATATATATGAATACCTCGATATGTTCCCCAATAGATGGATGACAGACGAGAATTTTAACTGCTTTTCAAGAGTTTCAACATCGCCTTGCTATTGCCAAGAGGCAAATGGCTTGCAATTCGAGCAATAAATTACATAGTTTGAAGGTTTATTTAGTCCTGTTATCATGTTTGAAATTGCATTATTATGAAAAAAATATCTTTCTTTTCTCGGGCATACGGTTACGTGACATGAAAAAATATGACATCCATACACAGAAAAATACGTTCTGCTTGAAGGTATAATCAAAATAGGTATTGCCATTTGAAAAAATACGAATATATCAAATTATGTGAAACTGAAAAAGAAAATGAGTGTGTCCGAACATTTTTTTCCCAAAAGTCATATTAAGCTTCAAACGAATTTATTCCAACCTTTACATGCTTACTGTATGATAAGTGTTAGAAGGGAGAAGTGCAACCTTACCTAGATACAAAAAACAGTTCTACTAGCAATAATAGATTACGTTAGCTTTTGTTCAAGTATTCATATATGTCGTAGTAACATTCTTTACATGAAAAGAATTTCAGTTTTTGTTTGAATACATTAGAGTTATCTTCCAATCTTATACTGGCGTGCATATGATTAAGAAATCGAATTCCCTTAAACATATTGCTTTCATCGTATAGAGTAGTTCCATGTTTGGGAGGCCTGATGAGTTTTTAATATTGAGTTGGGTAGTCGTGGTAAATGATGATTACTACTTTTTGCATACAGAATGTATTTGTAGATGTATATGGTGGTGCTGTCGTGCTGTAGGTTTTCCGGGTTTTCCTACAGCTGAAAAGAGAATAGACCACCAAAAATCAGTAAGTCGCCCCGGAGCGTCAGCGCAAATAATAAAAAAACTATCCTCTATCCGCACAGGCTATGCCTCACAAACACTCTATAAGTATTATTATTATTATAATTATAAAGGAAGTAATGTGAAAAATCTATGTTCTTTGAAATGATAACGACATGTTTCTGTATAGTTCAAGTTTGAACAATAATCCTATAATCCTCTTTAAAACAATGAAAACTTTCGATGAATCAACTGCGCCGCCCCAAAGTATAATATTTTATGACATGTGGGATAAATGATAGTACAGTTAATGTTGATAAACAGATTCGACAAATATATTTCAGTTGTAATATAGCAAAGTAACTGCTATTGAATTTTTTGAAAATATGATCAATATTAGTGTTTCAAGTCATATTACTTTATATATATATATATATATATATATATATATATATATATATATATATATATATATATATATATATATATATATATATATGAGATCAAGGAGTAGGCAGATAGAGACCTTGAAGTCACTCTCTTGAAAATGGCTCCAAAGCAGGAGCCGAAACGTCGAAACGCAGTTCAACCCAGGAACTTATACATATATATTATACTCTCTTTGCCTTATGGTACTAATTCAGAGTGCAATCGTTTCAACTTCGAGAGACCTCATAAAGCCGTGCTGATGAGTTGGTAACAACGAAACAGCGCTGTCCACGGATCGTGAAACGAAAATACTCTATTCACTCTATATATATATATATATATATATATATATATATATATATATATATATATATATATATATATATATATTGCCAACGTTTATAGACCCGGCGGTGTTGCCACGCTTTTTGCACGGATATATCCAAAACATTGGGAACATCGTGTAGGGAAATCTTTGTCGAAATTGTGTCAGCTTCGTACTCTTCCAACTTTTAAAAAGCGTTGTTTTTCGATTTTTTTCATTCACTTGAGTTCTCCTTATCTTGTGCGTAATTATAAGAATCTACAGTGAGATATTTTTTCAGAGGTAAAGCCCTGTTTCGCCCCATAAACTTTATTGTGACAGATTCTGAAATACGATATGAATTTTTTGTTTTAATAATGACATTTTTTGTCTTGTGTAATTTTTACACATCTGCACCCGATATATCGAGAAAAGAGTTTTGATAATATTTTGTATTTCGCTACATTCAATTAAAATTAAACAAAAAGTGGGAACCTATTATCACAATGAAAACAAATTAATTTGGTTTTTAATCTAAATTGCGAGTTTTTGTTAACAATACCCAAAAATAAAAAAAACCTAACGAACCTTGACCTCTTTATATCTTCTTCTCATAGACTGCCGCACACGTTCTTGAGATTTTCACGGTTTTTAGGGCTTCCATAATTCGTTCAGTGGAAACTTTGATGGAAGACACTGGTTCTACGCCATAAACTAGGCCCTTTACATGTCCCCATAAATAAAGTCCAGCGTGTTGAAGTCCAAGCAATTGGATTTGCTCTGCCAATATCCTCCGATTGGGAAACACTGTATATATGAATAATATGTGCAACCATTCATAATTCACGGTGAAATTAAAGGTTCAATTCAAGTATCTCCCCACTATTCCTGCCCATATGTTTACGCTAAACTGTTCTTGGTGTCCAGATTGTCTGATCATGTTTGGATAAAAATTCAGGTACCCTACTTGGTGCAGTATCCGTCTGAAAAACTGCAAGCGCAGTGGAAAATCTCGAGAAAACAAACCTCTGGATATAATATGGGTATAACGTGTTTCCAGACAGTTGAATGGGAAACATCCAAATATTTTGCTACTTGTCATTCAAAATCTCTTCTTCCATTACTGGATTACATGCTTATGGCGGTCTGGAGTTCTCTGGTTGGGAATCTGGCGATTAGGAATCAAACACGATCAGACACAAACCAACTTTCAAATAATGTCAAATGCTTCCAAAGAAACCTAAACATCAAAATGAAGATAGCAGTCAAAGCCCACTAAGTTAAATTTATTTTTCATTGTTTCGTTGAAGAATTTCAATTATTATGTTCGTAGATGCATATAAATTACGAAAGAAAAAAATGTGCGAAGAAAACAAAAAATTCATTTTATGTATAAGAATACACCAGCAAAGCATTACTAAAACGCTTGACCCCTGAAAAAATATCTTCCTTGACATATTGGATGATGTTAGCCCTGAAACGTAATCTATGTTTCAAATTTGATCTCAATATCTTAAAAACTGAGAGAGGTATCAAACAAATAAATAAATCTTAAAATTTCAACGCTCTGTACATTTGTAACGAAGTGTTTGCGGATACATGTTAATGTAACTTAGTTTGACCTGAAAAAAACCCGCCCATTAAATCTTGATTCTGAATTTTGAAACTCCCTCTATGGAGTCCCTTAACACTCACTGAATCTTTTAGATTCAGTCCATAACAGAGACATTCGTCTTGTCGGCTATGCTTTTTCCACAAGCTCGCTTACTTCTCTGGAACACTTTAGAAAGGATGTTGATCTGTCTTCAGTTCAGATATCTTCATGGAGACGATGCTCTTCTGGTTAGATACAGTAGGTCAATGATTTTTTGTTCAATGAGTGTGGCATCGATTTAGTACTGACAAAAATCAATTGAAATAAATTTCTATCCTAAATGCTGAAATACATCAATTCTGTATAAAAAAAAATTCAAACGCTTTTCTTTCTAAGTAAAATGTACTTTTCCATTACTCAGTGATTAAAATTTAGTAGCATGATGAAGCTAGTGGTACAAAACGCTTTTCTCGAATTTACATTTTTTTGATGTACGAGAAGTTTCGTAGATAATATTAAATAAATGCAAAAAACTAAAAGTTGCAATGGAACGGTCAATTAAGTACGTATGTTGAACCTTAATAGAAATAACTCTCTTTAATAATTTTTGAAATTAAAGAAAATAAGTCCATTCTAAGGGATTCATTTGAAAAAAAAATGTTCATGTAGAAGTTGCTAAAGTCGCGTGCCCCCATCGGAGTATGCCTTTTTTCATCTCCTTCAATAAGTGTACTGGAATGTTTTCCTGACACCAAACTGCTATTTCATAACCTCGACACGTGTTTCATTCACCAAGTGACCATCTTCCGGCGAGAAAGATTCAAACCGAAACACGTGTGGAGTCGGAAAAATAGCGTTTTGGTGTCGGGGTACATTGATTACTACACCAAAGGTTCCAAAGAATGCAATGCAAGTACATAATCTTCTTCAAAGCAAAATTTTATGAAAATGAGAAAAATTAAGACTCCCAAAACAGATCACTAAAAAACATCAAGAGAAGTTTTTGCATATACTCGAAAAGTATGTTGCGAATTCGTCAGCCACTTCCTTTTTAATAATTTTTTGCGGATCATCACACTTTTTGAGTATATTGTTATTCAAGTTTCAATCACCTAATTAATCATTTCCCATATGATTTCATACGAAGCATAGTTTATTCTTTTGCTTGAGAGCTGTTTTTTTAATAGGATTCTATTATTCTTTGCTCTTAAATGATTGTACTACCGGGCCCAATACCGAGAAAATAGCATGTTATCCAATATAATATTAATATAATGATAATAACAATACTCCCTCATGAATACTCACAGAGTCTACCCAAAGGCATAGACTGTATGGTAGAGGACGGCTATTATTATTTGCCGTGTCGCTCTGGGGCGACTTACCGATTTTTTTAAGGCGCCTTCACTTTTCAGCTCTAGGAAAACCCAGAAAACCTACAGCACCTCCACGGGTGGTCGGTGCGCATTTAAAGGAAGCACCAGACGTAGAGATTGGCATCTAGACAATTCAAATCGCCTGTCGACTCCGATGAAATTGGAAAACATTCTCTCTCACTCAGGATTCTCACCTGGCCAAGCGCCAATAGAAGTTTCAACGGCCGACATCTGGCCACTTCGCTACCTACCAACAGATATGGAGAATAGATAGGAAGTCTCAACGTTCAGGTCGTAATTTTTTCCACGGTATTGGGCCCGAGAACCTTCTCTTTACCATTTTATACAAATACGCATGTTTGGTACATATCGAAAGTATTACCTTATAATTTGAAAATCACTTGCGTGATACACCTACCAATATTTGAGATTTGTTGTGTATCGAGTGATGTAAGTGGAAAAGTTCCCAAGACGAAAAATATTATCAAATATTCAATAACTTACAAACATGAAAAAATGGCGTTCTCTATCTTTTGATTGCATATGAGTATTGGAAGATGTTTACAGAAATGTTTTCTCAAATATCAGTATGTGTTCGAAAGTCGTTCGAATCATATCCTGTCAATTCAAAATAAAATTTTCACGAAAATTTTGCATGTACTATACTTTTCAAAGTTTTGTATTTTATCAAGTATCCAATAACTTATTGACATAAAAATTAGTTTTCTCTATCTTTTGATTAGGTAGTGCATATGAGTAACTGACGATGAAGTTAAATATTTTTTTTTCTCATCCTGTTAATTCAAAAATGAACTGAAATATAAAAAAATCATTTTTGATAATAGATTATTGTTCGACTTGTATTAGTAGAAACATATTCCTGAATGAATTGGGCAAAGTGTAACAATCTGCTTCTTCTACATATTTTCATTGAACTATAGATATCCTAAAAACATATAAAATTACAATATTTTAACAGTAGGGTCCAAATTCGACGCTTACTACTCAATCGGCGCGGTTGCCAAATCTTGGGTTGGTATTAGTCGGTGAAATGCAATGCATTATATACCATATGCACGATCCACAGAAGCGCCCCCTACACAGTCGATGATGGAATTAAATCTGTATAAAAATCATGATTTTACCGCCTTTTTGGACCCTCCCAAAATTTCGTCCCATGAGCCTCCTGACCGTCCTTGACAGTTTAACATAGCTAAACGTTGTCAAGCCCGAAGGCGGGTCTGAGTTGGTGGGATTTGGCCTGGGTTCGTAGGTAGTATGTATGAAAGTGGGTGTGTATAGACGCAAATATCAATATATATATATATATATATAGAAAAGGGTAGTCTTGTTTGCTGACTAGTTAGGAAATGAGTTTTTTAATATTTGGGATATGCAGCAGGCCAATAAGGGTACTCTTATACACTTGTTCCAAGCTTTCAATAACTTTTTATTATCATCTTCAGGGAAACTACAAATATGTAAAGACAACTATGAGAATTAAGCCAACGAAAAACGTGGAATAACTTACACTGTTTCGAGGTTACATGGCGTATATGTTAAAAATAATCATGAAATATGGACAGCACTGGGAGTAAAACATCATTGATAACAACCAAGAGTAACGTGGATGCACACTCATTACTGATGATACATTATGACATGGATTTTTAAAATTGTTAAAATTCTATAAAAGCACGTGTTGTCCTTGAAGAGGCAAACAACCGCGGCGAGTAATTTTGTTCGACTGACTAGCCAAGACATGAGACAATTGATACATGATATATGACAGGTGACATGAGCCACACGGAATCTTAATCATGGGGAGTGACAGATGACACTACAACCTAATGATACAGATCTGTGATGGAGCTACATGGAACAATAATTATGAGTTGTGAAATTTGGAGTATGAGAACAATATATTTTATATTAATGGTGTAGGTGCCAATTGAGCTGAACCAACAAAGGAAACATATCCTGAAAACATGAACACTCGACCTAATGCTAACAATAATACATTACTGAAAAATATGGAACAAAGATTGTATGAACAGTATTTTGATGGGGGAATTGAATTATATTGAATTAATTTGTGAAGTCAATATTCATTGAAGTAATTCGTTGATTGTCTCCAAACCTTGTATTGTCTGCAAAAATTAAATAAGAGTAAATTTCACTCAAGTGATTTACGTCTGTTTTTTTATTCAGCGCATTGTCCGCTTGTGCAATGTGAACCATTTCTAAAAAAAGCCTTTTGGCTGTGTTTTTTTCTGTAGATGAAATTTTTACCGAATTATAATCCATACAATGTCCTTCCTTAGCAACATGTTCACTCAGTGCACATCTCTCCGGGTGTAGTCTACTGTCGCTCTTGTGTGACACAATGCGGTCCTTAAGTGGTCTGGACGTTTGTCCAATGTATTGTTTTTCACAATTTTGACACCGTATACAATAAACTACATCCGAACAGTTTATGCACGGAGTCTTGTCTTTTAATTTGGAAAAAATTCTCTTGATCGGCAAAACATTTTTATTGGATATTTTTATATTTTCTGAAAAAGATTTGAAAATTCTGGATAGTCCAGGGGTGATGTCTTTAATGAACGGTAAAGAAGCATAAAAGGAAAGAGTCCCAGTGACTTCAGCAACTTGCGTATTGACTGGAGATGGAGAAAGTGTATTATCAATATTATTACTATGTAAGTTTATGTCATCCATGGATGAGGTATTATACAAGATCTTTTTTACAAAGGAAGCAGGATATGAATTTTGGAGAAAAAGATTGTAAATTATGTCTAAATTTTTTTTGAGAAAGGAAGTGTCAGATATTTTGATGACCCTTGATTTCATTTGTTTAATCAGATTGACCTTCATGCTCTGTTTATGATAAGACCAGTAGCTCATATATCTTCCAGAGCTCATTGGTTTCCTGTACCAATCTATAAGTACGGTGTTATCTGGTGTTCTGATAAACATGGTATCAAGGAACGGAACGGTGTTATGTTCGTTTTCTCTCTCAATGGTGAACTGTATGTGGGGATCGTAGCTGTTGAAAATGAACAAGGTGTCATCTATGGTATCTGACGGAATTGCAATGATAATGTCATCTACATATTTCTTAAGGAAAGGTGGATTGAAAGGGAGAACATGAGTGACCATGTCTAACAAATCATCCATCACGTATGCTGCCAATATAGGGCTAATTTTTGCACCCATTGGGGTACCAAAAGTCTGTTTATAAAATTTATCATTGAATGCAAAATAAGTATTTTCAAAAAGGAAAGATATTAAATTCAAAAAAGTGTCTTTTGTCAAGTTGCAGTAACCACTGATCAAGCTCCACTTTTTTTCAATGGCCCTTAAACACGCCTGTAAGTAAACATTACTAAATAGAGAGACCACATCTAGACTGGCCAGAACAAAATTATTTGGAAGTTTAAATTTATTAAAAAGTGTATTAACTTGAAAGGAGTCTTTTATGTAATAATCATTATCGAAGTCATATGCTTTGGTTAAAATGTCGGTGAGAAAGGATGAAATGGATTCTGTGGGAGCTCCTATTGAGGCCACTATTGGTCGACCAGACAAAGTCGGTTTATGAATTTTGGGGAGTGAATAGAATTTTGGAGAAATAGATCTATATGAAGTTAGTTTCTTTTTTTGTACCTCATCGATTTCGTCGTTCATATGTGTTAGCTTTATTAATTTATTACTTTTTGATTGAATAGACGACGTTGGATCCGAGCGTAGTTCAATATAAGTGTCGTTACCCACTATGAGATCGTTAGACATAGTCATGTACTGATCTCTGTCCATAATGACAGTTACATTGCCCTTGTCTGAATTTGTTATTATTAAGTTTGGATTATTTTTTAAAAATTGTTTAGATTGATTGTATAAGCCATGATAAAAGGAGAAGTTATGTTGAGAATTATGAAAACCATTCGTAATGAGGTTTGTAGATTTGGAGATTGCAATATTTCTGCTATGATTGTCTGAAATTGATGAGGTGACATAGTCTACATCAGCCAATAGACTTTTTAAAGAAATATCTTTCCCTATAACGGGTTCGATGCTGAACTTTGGACCTAGAGATAAAAACTTTAATATGTTTTGTGGGATTTCAGTATTCGAGAGATTCCTGATCCACTTTGTCTGAGTATTTAACTTTTCATGAAGTTGACTCTCCTGTAACTTCATGAAAAGTTAAATACTCAGACAAAGTGGATCAGGAATCTCTCGAATACTGAAATCCCACAAAACATATTAAAGTTTTTATCTCTAAGTCCAAAGTTCAGCATCGAACCCGTTATAGGGAAAGATATTTCTTTAAAAAGTCTATTGGCTGATGTAGACTATGTCACCTCATCAATTTCAGACAATCATAGCAGAAATATTGCAATCTCCAAATCTACAAACCTCATTACGAATGGTTTTCATAATTCTCAACATAACTTCTCCTTTTATCATGGCTTATACAATCAATCTAAACAATTTTTAAAAAATAATCCAAACTTAATAATAACAAATTCAGACAAGGGCAATGTAACTGTCATTATGGACAGAGATCAGTACATGACTATGTCTAACGATCTCATAGTGGGTAACGACACTTATATTGAACTACGCTCGGATCCAACGTCGTCTATTCAATCAAAAAGTAATAAATTAATAAAGCTAACACATATGAACGACGAAATCGATGAGGTACAAAAAAAAGAAACTAACTTCATATAAATCTATTTCTCCAAAATTCTATTCACTCCCCAAAATTCATAAACCGACTTTGTCTGGTCGACCAATAGTGGCCTCAATAGGAGCTCCCACAGAATCCATTTCATCCTTTCTCACCGACATTTTAACCAAAGCATATGACTTCGATAATGATTATTACATAAAAGACTCCTTTCAAGTTAATACACTTTTTAATAAATTTAAACTTCCAAATAATTTTGTTCTGGCCAGTCTAGATGTGGTCTCTCTATTTAGTAATGTTTACTTACAGGCGTGTTTAAGGGCCATTGAAAAAAAGTGGAGCTTGATCAGTGGTTACTGCAACTTGACAAAAGACACTTTTTTGAATTTAATATCTTTCCTTTTTGAAAATACTTATTTTGCATTCAATGATAAATTTTATAAACAGACTTTTGGTACCCCAATGGGTGCAAAAATTAGCCCTATATTGGCAGCATACGTGATGGATGATTTGTTAGACATGGTCACTCATGTTCTCCCTTTCAATCCACCTTTCCTTAAGAAATATGTAGATGACATTATCATTGCAATTCCGTCAGATACCATAGATGACACCTTGTTCATTTTCAACAGCTACGATCCCCACATACAGTTCACCATTGAGAGAGAAAACGAACATAACAGCGTTCCGTTCCTTGATACCATGTTTATCAGAACACCAGATAACACCGTACTTATAGATTGGTACAGGAAACCAATGAGCTCTGGAAGATATATGAGCTACTGGTCTTATCATAAACAGAGCATGAAGGTCAATCTGATTAAACAAATGAAATCAAGGGTCATCAAAATATCTGACACTTCCTTTCTCAAAAAAAATTTAGACATAATTTACAATCTTTTTCTCCAAAATTCATATCCTGCTTCCTTTGTAAAAAAGATCTTGTATAATACCTCATCCATGGATGACATAAACTTACATAGTAATAATATTAATAATACACTTTCTCCATCTCCAGTCAATACGCAAGTTGCTGAAGTCACTGGGACTCTTTCCTTTTATGCTTCTTTACCGTTCATTAAAGACATCACCCCTGGACTATCCAGAATTTTCAAATCTTTTTCAGAAAATATAAAAATATCCAATAAAAATGTTTTGCCGATCAAGAGATTTTTTTCCAAATTAAAAGACAAGACTCCGTGCATAAACTGTTCGGATGTAGTTTATTGTATACAGTGTCAAAATTGTGAAAAACAATACATTGGACAAACGTCCAGACCACTTAAGGACCGCATTGTGTCACACAAGAGCGACAGTAGACTACACCCGGAGAGATGTGCACTGAGTGAACATGTTGCTAAGGAAGGACATTGTATGGATTATAATTCGGTAAAAATTTTATCTACAGAAAAAAACACAGCCAAAAGGCTTTTTTTAGAAATGGTTCACATTGCACAAGCGGACAATGCGCTGAATAAAAAAACAGACGTAAATCACTTGAGTGAAATTTACTCTTATTTAATTTTTGCAGACAATACAAGGTTTGGAGACAATCAACGAATTACTTCAATGAATATTGACTTCACAAATTAATTCAATATAATTCAATTCCCCCATCAAAATACTGTTCATACAATCTTTGTTCCATATTTTTCAGTAATGTATTATTGTTAGCATTAGGTCGAGTGTTCATGTTTTCAGGATATGTTTCCTTTGTTGGTTCAGCTCAATTGGCACCTACACCATTAATATAAAATATATTGTTCTCATACTCCAAATTTCACAATTCATAATTATTGTTCCATGTAGCTCCATCACAGATCTGTATCATTAGGTTGTAGTGTCATCTGTCACTCCCCATGATTAAGATTCCGTGTGGCTCATGTCACCTGTCATATATCATGTATCAATTGTCTCATGTCTTGGCTAGTCAGTCGAACAAAATTACTCGCCGCGGTTGTTTGCCTCTTCAAGGACAACACGTGCTTTTATAGAATTTTAACAATTTTAAAAATCCATGTCATAATGTATCATCAGTAATGAGTGTGCATCCACGTTACTCTTGGTTGTTATCAATGATGTTTTACTCCCAGTGCTGTCCATATTTCATGATTATTTTTAACATATACGCCATGTAACAGTGTAAGTTATTCCACGTTTTTCGTTGGCTTAATTCTCATAGTTGTCTTTACATATTTGTAGTTTCCCTGAAGATGATAATAAAAAGTTATTGAAAGCTTGGAACAAGTGTATAAGAGTACCCTTATTGGCCTGCTGCATATCCCAAATATTAAAAAAAACTCATATATATATATATATATATATATATATATATATATATATATATAAATATAAAGTGAATAGAGTTACTATTCATATATATATATATGGATTCGCGACATTTTCAAATGATTTACATGTAAATTACGTTGGAATGCGTCAATCAATAAAAAAGTTATAAAGAATGAAATTTGAAAAATATGCCGTTTAATCAACCCACCAATTCATGTTCAGGAATTTTATGAAAATTCTGTATACTCCACTGGATTCAGGATGTCTTGAAATATTACTGATCACAGTTTCATCGAAATCTGTTCGGTAATAAAAAAGTTATAAAGGAATAAAATTTGAAAAATATGTTGTTCAATGGAATTTTAGCAACGTTCTTACTACACCACTGGATTAGGGGCACTATTCAACAAAATATTATTCAAATAAAATTCATGAAACGTTTATGGGAGAATCAATTTCCTTTCATATGTATGTCGAACCATATCAATCAATCAGTTTATCACAACAAACTTTAGTGTCAATAATTTCAAATGAATCTACAAAAAAATAACTGTAAGTACATTTTTCTAATTGCTACAAACTAGCGGAAAACAATCTTTTATTCACAATCAATGTAAAAATAGAAACCAAGAAGATACCGAATTGAAAAATAAATGAGTGCAATTCATATTCTGGTGGCCTCCACCAAACTTCCATCCAATTCAATGCATTTATCATATCGCTTACGAATATTTTTTAAAGTATTCCTCAATTGTTGTGGAGTAATTGCATCGCAAGCTTGCTGAATTCTGGTGCACAGTTCCACTCGATTCCTTGGTCCCGATTTGTAAACCTTTTGTGTAACATAACCCCAAAGGAAAAAATCGAGTGAAGTAAGGTCAGGCGATCTTGGTGGCCATCCAATTAATGTACTCCCCCTTCCTATCCAACGATTAGGGTAATTTTGATTCAGCGAATTATTCACAATTCCCGCATTATGTATGGAACAACCATCAAACTGAAAATATAAATTTCTTGTTTCTGCAAGGGGAAGTTCATCTATTGCGTCCGAAAATTCATTCCATAAAAATTGTAGGAAAATTGCGCCATTCATGTTGCCGTCGAAAAAGAATGGTCCAATTATCCTTTCATTCAGTATTCCACACCAAACGTTCACTTTTTCTGAATACTGCCTTTTACAGTTTATCACCCAGTTAGGATTTTCAGTGGCCCAATAGCGAATATTTTGTGATGAAACCACTCCATTTGTTGTGAAACTAGCTTCATCACTAAATAAAATTTTCTTTAAAAAATTGCCTGTCATTAAGATACTCGCCCTGGGCCCATAAGCAGAATTCCAATCGTTTTGCGTAACAAAATGACAATTCATGCGCAAATAAATAGATGAGAAACTGTAAGTCACAGCTAACTTGTTTATTTCATTAATGCATTCTGAATAACAGGCAGTTAAAATTGCAACTCTCATTTTTTGCTATTCAACAAAAGGAAAAAATCACAGCTGATGTTACCCACTGGAATGATAATAATTATTATCCATTGCATATTTTTTTCGTTATAATTTCTATTGGGAGTACATTAGACTTGTCTTATATTGTTGAAATTGTTTTCATGAAGATTAACCAGGAGTTCTCTCCTGATTGTACTTGTTTATGTATCCACTCCACTTCGAGAAATACCTATAGACTATTTTTACCATCATGATTTTCAGATGTTATAATTGTACGACATTGCAATAATCACCCCAATAATTTTTTCAATAATCAACAGTGGTGTAGTAAGAACGTTGTTAAAATTTCAATTTACAACATATTTTTCAAATTTCATTCCCTTATAACTTTTTTATTACTGAACAGATTTCGATGAAACTGTGACCAGTGATATTTCAAGACATCCTGAATCCAGTAGTGTATTCAGAATTTTCATAAAATTCATGAATTCGAATTGGTGGATTGATTAAACGGCATATTTTTCAAATTTCATTCCTTTATAACTCTTTTATTGATTGACACATTTCAACGTTATTTACATGTAAATCATTTGAAAATGTCGCGAATCCAGTGGTGTAGTCACATTTTTTCTAAAAAAATCGCTAGTAATTTTTTTAGATTTTTGACCTTGAAAAATAAGATTAGTGGGCCCTGGAAATTGAGATTTATTCATGATATTTGGTGTCCTAATAGACTTTTTGAATATCTACCTAACAAAAAAAAAAACATTCCAATCGGTTGAAAAATGTAAGTTTTATAAGGGTGCTTCCATCTTAAATAGGTCACACTGTATATATATATACAGTGAGGACCAATAGTCCGTCGCCCCCGCCGTAACTTCTTTATTTTACATTATACAAAAAAATGTTGAAGGCATACGTTGTAGGGTTTCATTCGGTCTCTTTAATGGTTTGAGTTTCATTTCTATAAAGTGTCTCAAAAAAGCGTAGCGACTCATAAATACATTTTTTTAAATAGGACACCCTGTATATCATTGCATGATCGGTTAGGGATAATCATAAGGAATCCAACGATACCAAGTTTGATGCTGTTATCTCCAAAGACTACGGAGATATCGCCATTTATTCCAACCATGAGCTCAATGAGTGTGAGAGAGAATTTATTGACCCGCCAGAAAGAAGTTTCTCTTTCCCACTCATTGGGCTTATGGATAATATAATAGGCGATATCTCCGTAGTCTATGGAGATAACAGCATCAAACTTGGTATCGTTGGATTCCTTATGATTGTCCCTAACCGGTCATGCAATGATATACAGGGTGTCCTATTCAAAAAAATAAACATCCAAATCGCTGCGCTTTTTTTAAACACTCTGTATTGATGAAACTCAAACTATTAAAGTGATCAAATGAAACCCTACAACTTATGCATTCAACATTTTTTTGTAATGAGTACAATAAAGAAGTTACGGGGGGGCGACGGACTATTGGTCCTCACTGTATATATATATACCGGGTGGCTACGGAAGTATTGCCTACGGAATATCTCAGTTATTTTATGAAGTAGGTATGTGAAATTTAGAGCTTCGATATAATGACATAAGAGCTAGAATTTGAGCATATTGACATGTCGAAGTTAACTTCCGGTCTGACCGGAAGTAACATCAACTTTCTTATTTTAAATGGAAACCCTATTTTTTTTTCTTTTCGCTTTATTCAGCATTCAATTCCCTTTCTAATGACATATCACAAGTTGGTATCTAACCAGAAACTAGATCAGAAAAAAATTATTATTAAAATTCACCGAGTAGGCCGTGGAAGCAAAATGAAAGCCAAAAATTGAAAAGTTGGCTATGGAAACCATACGTCACTTGATAACAGTTGCTACTACTGTGATATTTATTTTCATTCGTCGGCGTTATAAAAAGCCGCCAAAAAAATATTGGAAAAATTGGGAAAAAAACAATACTCTGTAGGTCCATAACTTAAATAGGAACATACAACTTTTTCTTGCCTGTACTATTCAGCATAACCATTCCATTCTAATGATATAATAGAAAGTAATTTTTTGAAATGAAATACAAAAAAATCCAATTATTATTATTCAATTAAAAAAAAAACAGATTTATCGAAAAAAAAAATTCAAATTGATAGGATTAAAGATAAAATAAATTCAAAACAAATGTTCGAAATGCATTCCCTCAGCGTCAATACATTTATTGACTCTGGTGATATTTTCATGTAAAACGTTTCTCAACATTTGGGGCGTGATATCTTGGAAAGCTCTACGAATTTTTACTTCTAGCTCATGTAGAGTTGTAGGCTGTGTGGAATACACCCTATTTTTAAGATGCCCCCATAGAAAAAAGTCGCACGGATTAAGATCAGGTGACCTTGGTGGCCACCTGACTGGACCATGGGTTGTTATAAGTCTCTCTTGAAAGCGATTTTGAAGATAATTTCTCGCTATTCTTGAATTATTTAGGTTGTTAATGAATTCCGAAATTTCATTCGTTAAAAAATTAAAGTATCTCTCTCCGGTTAGTTGGCCTTGAAAAAGAATGGGGCCAACAATATGAGTTCCAACTAGTCCTGCCCAAACATTCACACCAAATCTCTCCTGGAAGCCACCTTGTCGAAACCGGTGCTCGTTTTCTATCGCCCAGTACCTGAAACAAAAGACCGTTCACACTTTTAGCACTTTACACTTCGACTATCGACAATAATCCAAATAAAGTACAGTACCTACCTTGTATTATTCCTGTTAAATAATCCATTGTTGGTAAATCTTGACTCGTCCGTAAACAAGATATAATAGTTAAATAGGTGATTCTCAGCATTTTGTCGAAGAAACCAATTACAATATTCCAGGCGCCTTTCACCGTCATTTTCATACAAATGTTGATGCAACTGATACTTGAAGGATTTAAATCGTTTTTTTTTCAAAATTTTCCTAGCAGAGTCCTTACTTATAGCTAATTTGGCGCCAATCTGCCTTGAGGAAATTGTGCTATCATATTGTACTAAAGCTAATACATTAATTTCAGTTTCCTCATTAATAACAAATGCTTCTTGGTCTTCGTGAACATCAGGCTCAGTTCTTAATTTTTCTTCAAGCCACTGGAAATACCTTCTTAACGGTTGCTGCCTCCCTGGATATCGCTCCAAATACAATCGTTCAGCGGCATACGAATTTTTTAAACATTCACCATAAATGAGAAGCATGTCAATTTGTTCGGTTCGTGAATAACGGGGCATTTTTTGAATATTCCACTGACTGATTTCGATTTCCAAACCCTTTTAAAATGGCAGAATCAAAAACACTATTTCGAACGTCAAAATAATATGGATAGCAGCGTTCGTGAGAGCTCTCGTTTCTTTTTTGTTTCATTCCAAAATACATCTTAATCAGCCTACTTGTTAATATTTTGGTTCGAATGATTATTGCAATGGAATGATTATTCTGAATAGCACAAACATCGTCCATAGGTAGATATTAGAATATCTATGGACGATGGCACAGACCAAGTACGTTTATGTTCCTATTTAACCTTGAACCTACAGGATATAATTCATCATTCCACATTATTTTTAATGTTATTTTTGCGTATGGCGATAATCAGTTTTGTTATCTGAAGAATAATAATTGGATTTTTTGGTATTTCATTTCAAAAAATTACTTTCTATTATATCATTAGAAAGGAATGGTTATGCTGAATAGTACAGGCAAGAAAAAGTTGTATGTTCCTATTTAAGTTATGGACCTACAGAGTATTGTTTTTTTCCCAATTTTTCCAATATTTTTTTTGGCGGCTTTTTATAACGCCGACGAATGAAAATAAAATATCACAGTAGTAGCAACTGTTATCAAGTGACGTATGGTTTCCATAGCCAACTTTTCAATTTTTGGCTTTCATTTTGCTTCCACGGCCTACTCGGTGAATTTCAATAATAATTTTTTTCTGATCTAGTTTCTGGTTAGATACCAACTTGTGATATGTCATTAGAAAGGGAATTGAATGCTGAATAAAGCTAAAAGAAAAAAAAATAGGGATTCCATTTAAAATATGAAAGTTGATGTTACTTCCGGTCAGACCGGAAGTTAACTTCGACATGTCAATATGCTCAAATTCTAGCTCTTATGTCATTATATCGACGCTCCAAATTTCACAAACCTACTTCATACAATAACTGAGATATTCCGTAGGCAATACTTCCGTAGCCACCCGGTATATATGTTCAGATAGGTTTCCGCGGTCAGATATTTGAAAACTAAAAGTTCGGGTTGAACCGCGTCTAGAATTTGTTGAAATTCGACGTTTCGTCTCCGATTTTGGAGCCATTTTCAAGAACTGAAAAAGAAAGACAATTAATAAATTGTTGAAACGTAATTCTACGCTGAGATCTCAATCTGCCTACTCCTCAGGTATAATTACGTTAGGTTTTTGTGACTTGACGTCGGGGTCTCAATCTGCCTACTCCCCATGTCTCGTCACTGGTTCTCTCTAAGGTCTCAATCTGCCTACTCCTTCGAAAGAACTGAGGAATTGTGGGTTGAGGAACTGTATTTATAGTGGACGTGGCTGTAATGGCCGTGTGCAATGTATTGGCGCCAGGTGAACTATGGGCGGGAACTGAATTGGCGCTAGATGAGCTGTAATATATATAAATATATTATATATATATCTATATATATATGAAAGTTGAAATGAAATATGAGAAAACTCCTTGTTATCTTTTCAAGCTTTCGGAAAAGTTTATTTCCTTCATCAGGACAACTATAACAGGACAAAATAAAAAATGGAGAAATTTATCGAATCTACTAACATACATAACTTGAGTAAAAATTTAAATTAGCATCAGTAAATTAAAAAAATATTGTATAAAAATTAAAAAGCGGACTGACAGTATTTGAATTTGACAATTAATGTCAATGTATTTGAATTGATATTATAAAATCAAGTGACTCTACTAGGTGTATTAGCATTACTATAATTTTTCGATTTATCTCTGTTCAGTTTTAAAATATAGGTGTAAATTTTACTTAAATTATTCAAATCAGTTTTCTTGTTTAAGCTGTTACTCTCTTCATTAATTTGTAACATTTCTAAAAATGTCCTTTTGAAAATGTTGTTTTCTATTTCAAGCACACTAACATTATCGAAACCCATTCTATGGTCAAAACGATTTACATGTTCAGCTAATGCACAGGAATTAACATTTCTTCTACAATCACTTTTATGTGAAGTAATCCTACCTTTCAAGAGTCTAGAAGTTTGCCCGATGTATACTTTATTACAATCGTTGCAAGGAATTTTGTAAACAACATTATAATTCTGGGTTGTTTCGAGAGGAGATTTTAATTTTGAAAAAAGTTGAAAAATGGTCTTAATGTTATATTGTGCTATTTTAAAATTGGTTCCTTTTAAGACATTGATCGATTTAGGTGTTAATTCTCTGACATGCGGAAAAGATCGGTATTTCATAATTGAGTCATACCTTTTTGGAGAAACATCTGATATTACCTCAGGTGTAATAGTCCTTTCATTGAAAAGCAATTTGTTTATCAAGTTTCTTGGATATGAATTCTCTATTAGAATATCTCTCAGTTCTTTTAGACACTCTATTTTCAATGAAGGATGTGTCACTTTAATAACTCTGTGTTTCATGTAATTGATCATGTTAAATATCATTTTAGTAGGGTGGTAGGAGTAATAGTTAATGAATCTATTACTGCAAATGGATTTTCTGTACCATCTACTGATGATAGTATTATTCGTTGTTCTGATGAGGGTCATATCTAAAAAAGGAACACAATTATTGGATTCTCCTTCTATTGTGAATTGTATATTATGATCATAACTGTTGAAAATTCTCAGTATTTCATCTCTATCATTTGTGGGAACAGAAAGAATCAAGTCATCAACATATCTTTTAATAAATGGTAACTCGAAACTGAGTTTAGGCACAGAAATTTCTAAAAGTTGATCAAGTACGTACCTTGATAAAATTGGTGAAATACTAGAACCCATTGGAGTCCCGAAAATTTATTTATAATATTTTCCTTGGAAATTGAAATAATTTGAATCAAAAATAAAATCAAGAATTTCAAAAAAGTATTTTGGTCTAGTATACAATATTTTGAGATAACACTCCATTTTTCGTGTAAACTTCTCTTGACTAACTCTTTAGGTAAGTTGGTGAAAAGTGAGACTATGTCGAGACTGATTATGATATAGTTTGGTGGGAGATTTCTATCATTGATGAATTCACTGAATGAAAACGAATCCTTCACGTAAAATGGATTATCAGTATTATAGGCATTGGTAAGAATTTCTGTCAAAAATTCACAGAGTTTGGTGTTAGGTGAGTTAATAGAAGAAATAATGGGACGCATCGAGAGAATGGGTTTGTGGATTTTTGGAAGTGCATAAAATCTAGGTGAAATAGAATTATTCTTATTCAATGGTTTGGCAGAGTCACAATATTTCTTTCCAACAAGTTTTTTCACTAGTTTATTTGCTTTTTGTTCCAGTGTACAGGTTGGATCAGATTTCAATAGTTTATAATGAGATTCATTATCAAGTAAAGTTTTACTTTTTGTTATGTAATCCTCTCTATTCATGGCAACTGTAACGTTCCCTTTATCACTACTCAAAATATATATTTCAGCATGTTCTTTGAGAAACTTTTTAGTTTTTTGGAAACTCTGTGTTAGGAAATGAGAATCATTACCATCCCTATGTAAATAATACGTTAAAATGTTACTAAATTGTGATCTGTATAAATTTATTGTATTTTCATTGAATTCACTGATAGCAAATTCCAAGTCTGCCAATAATGAGTTGATGTCTAATCTTGGCTCGTAGGACATAAACTGAACTTCTTACCTAAGGACAGAATATGTTTGAGGTCTGGTGGAAAATCTATACGGTTTTCAAACCATTTACTATTTGTTTTAATCATCAATACTTGTTTCGATTTCAATTCATTGAATTTACGTTTGTTTTTTAATTTAATTTCAAGAAAATCTCGTTTGAACTTAATATTTGACCTTCGGTTGAATTCTGCAATAATGTTTCGAGGAATAAGAGTAACCAACTTATCTTGAACTGATTGAAGATCTTTGGTTGAAATGATTCAACAGGAAAAGTCACACTCAGATGTAAAAGAATTGAAAAATATTCAGATATAGAATTTTTAGTTTTGGATATAAAAGTTAGGTCAATTTTAGGTTTGCCTACTTGTTATCAATGAGAATTTATAAAAAATGTATACTGTTGTTGCTGATGATAAGATGATTTTCTCTGAGAAAAATAAAGATATATTTGAAGGTTTGGGAACATTTGCAGATGTACTGAAAATCAGTCTGAAAAAATAATATTGATATCTAAATTAAATGATTTGGAACAGAAAAAAATTATAGTGAAAGTTGAGGGTTATAATGAATGGGTAAACAATCTTGTTGTGATAGAAAACCCAGATAAATCTCTGCGATTATGTTTGGATCCTTAGGATTAGGATAAGGAGGATAATTCGTGCTTTCGAGGAAATTCGGCCAGAAGACGTTCAAAGAGCAACCACCAACCATGTAATGACTTCGATTTACGAATGTTTGCGTGCAAATGGTCAGCACTTCGAACACATGAATAAGCGATTAATTTCACCTTCATTTGTTTATTGATTGGACTAAAAATTGAGTTCTACTTAAGGTGAATTATGATTTCTCAACGCAGACACAGGTTTTTCAGATACCTTGAATGCAGCTTACTGTTTTTTTCGGCTCATACAATATTAGTTTTTGCCAAGTTTTGGTTTTGGAATGAAAAGTATCAATATCCAACGAACAGTTAAGAATATGGGACAAATTCCACAAAAATTAATGAGATTTTCATTTGAATAATTATTTTTTTCCACGTTGATTCTTTTCTAATAAAATTTACGTTATTGAATGCACAAACGTTTTATTATTAGTGTACTAAATTTCGAATTATCGTAATGACATGTATCATGTCATTTTATTTTTACCCAATACAAAATATGGCAAAATAATCCAATTTTTATAGAAAACTTGTTTTATTTTGGAAACTTGACTCTCTAGGTATAGGAACATGATACATTATTTGAAAGAAAATTCAATTGTCTTTTAGGATATTTGGCAATATAAGTTCCATTTGAAAAATGCACTTTTCACCACTTTAGTATGTATCGCTAAAATCACAAATTTTCAACGACCATATATAATGAAGTCCGAATTCTCTTGGTTATAACTAAAAGACAGGACATTGTCAAACTACATTCAAAATCTCAGCTTTCTACGTAGTCAAATAATGCAGTAATAAACATTTACTACTAAACTACATTTAATTGAAGCTATGGTTCGAACAAAAAATAAGGAAATTAATGAATTTCTCGGAAACCATTGGAGATAGGTAAAGGGAAGTATCATATGAAAATAATCCAAAAGCAATAGCAAAGCGAAAAATGCAATAATATACAGGTATTCAATTTAAAATATCAAAGCTGTTGCTACTTTTCGATAGAAGCGGCAATGCCGCAGCGTTGAAAATATAATAGATCGATAAAGCCGATCAGATTATCAAAGAAACCAAATTTTCAGAATAATCCTACGTCCCTTTTTCCAGAAACGTCTAATAGGCCATCGAGTTTGGGACACCCTGTATATTTGATGAATTATTATTGTACGGAGATCGAGTGATGGTTCTGAGGGCTTTGCGTGAGAGTCTATTGAAAATTCTGCACGAAGGTCATTTTGGTGTAACTCATACAAGAGATAGAACACGTGAAATCCTGTTTTGGCCCGGTATGTCGCAATATATTGAGAGAATGATTAATGAATGTGATGTTTGTGAAAGGTATAGGTATGCGGATTGTAAAGAGCCCTTGATGTCGCATGACATTCCAAAATTACCATTTGAAAAAATCAGATATTCTTGAATACGGGCATAAAAATTATCTCATTGTGGTAGACTACTTGACCAAATGGCTTGTGATAATAATTCTGAGGAGTGAGCAAAGTTGTGAGGTAACTAATGCATTTAAACAGATTTTTGCAATACATGGTGTTCCTGATGGAATTATTTGCCTTATGCTTCCTATGAATGTAAAAAATTTGCTCAACATTTTGGATTTGAATTTAAAACAAGCAGTCCAAATTATCCTGTATTGAATGGTTTGGCTGAACCATTTGTTCAAACAGCAAAAATATACTACATAAGTCATACGATTTGCAGGTTTCACTCATGCAATATAGAAACACACCTTTAACAGGTTTGAAAAGATCTCCTGCGGAATTATTATCTTCTAGAAAACTGAAAACAACGCTATCCGTTGTTGAGCATCAAAAAAATTAAATTAGAGAATTTAGACAGGGGTTAGAAAAAATAAATGAGAAATCTATATTTTATTAAGATAGACATGTGAGAGATAGAAATGATTTTGAAAAGGGTCAAAATATTGTTTTCAAGAAAAATAATCAATGGATGCCTGCAACCATTATTGAGAAAACATGAATCTCCAAGATCATACTTGATTAATACAGGTTCGAGAACTTTGCGCAAGAATAATAGCCATCTAAGAGATTTAGTTACTGATAAAAGTTTCGAGACTGATAACGATCTATAACGTGGTGAGCTTGAGGAACCCATTGTACAGGGTAATAATGATACCATTCGAAATAATGTTTCCCAAACGGCAATTGCGATGATACAGGTGGTTCTGATGTTCCTGATTCATCAAATATAAATGTAAATAGATTTCCCAGAAATAGATGACCACCATCTGAATATAAATTTTTTTGAGATATTGAAATAAAATATTTTATTTGTATTTCCCTTTAGGAAAAGATGATGTATTAGTTGAAATACTTTGTAGTTATGTTCAGTTTGATCAAGTTATCTAATAATGTCAAATATATCTAGGGAACAACGCATTTATTGAAAAAAGTAACAAATTAATAATTTCACAGGTACTTGGTTCATTTATATCCCAGAGTTGTTAATGTGACAACTAGAGATAATGTTCCTGCAATTCAGGCGCTGGCTAGCCCTACGAGGCAAAATGAAGCTACGTTCTACCTCATTCAAAAGCTCGAAAACTGACGTATCAATAGTAATCATTATATTATGCCTGGCAAGTTGTTGTGAATCACCTGCCTGTAGAGGGTTCGATAAGTTATGGTTTGAACGCTTCTTTACAACCTCTATTACTCACTTCCAGGTATGATAATGATAGTCGAATATTTTGATGATTTTCTTGGATACCTTGTTGCTTGAAATAACTTCATTGACATTGTAAGGACCCAGAGAAATATTTTTCCATTTCGAAAATATCAGATATGATCAATGATTTTTGCTGAATCCAAATCCGTTGAAAAAATTGAGTATTTTTCAGTAATAACGAAAATTCGTGGAAAAATTGTGAAAAAAATCCAACCTTGAAATGTATCCTAGGAAATCCAAGGGTGGAATTTACCCTGACATATTCATTTTCTATTAGTTTTCACTCGATTTAGAGCAAGAACCCTAGCTGCTTCTTGTCCAGTTCCTTGTCAAATTCCTTTCAGAATACCAAGTAATATAAATATTAATTCTGGATTGATCAACTGGCTTTCAGCATTCAGTTACAGTGTTTATTGCTACTTGCTAGTCGACGTATACTTAACCAGAAAACTTCAAAGTCTTCCAGTAGTTCCAGTGAAACTTTTGACATTCCCAGGTATCCTATATTATTGTGATTTCATCCGTATCCTAGATTGCCGTGGCCGGAATTCTATCAATTACCGTTCTATTAACTTGGAATTGATTTATTTTCTTTCGTTTACAAAACATTGCTCTTTTTAGTTATAAATCACTGCCCCCCATATTGGTGTTCAGTTACACAAAGTCGAACCATATTATAATTTTTCTCTTTTATTGTTTTACCGGCACCGACAAATTCACCAAAGGAATTCCGTTCCGAGACATAATTTCAGAAAGTGTTACATTGCACTTTCTTTAGACACTGCGTTCGTCAGCCGACGGCTCGATCTTCCAGGTCGGTATCGCTCTTGATTTTGTCAGGAAAATGTTGAGAAGTTAGTAAACGTCTGATCAGTACCGTGTTCGTGTGATATTACATGGCCGACTGTTTGATTAAACAATCGATAACTTTGACAATACTAGTCGAACGTGAATATAAATATAGAAGAAGACCGAAAATAAAGATTTTGTGTCTTGTGCCCAAGACGCCTGTCAATCCCGTCATTTTATGTAAGGTTAGAAATTATTTACTTGTATTCCAACTGGCAAACTTTTCATTTAATATCAATGAATATCCTATTATTCATTGATTCAGAGAGGAGACTAACCCGAGTACACCACTATTAGTGAAATAAATGAGTATGTGATTTATTTCCTGTTCATTTTCACAAAATTCTTCAAAATTTCAGGAAGTGTAGTGTGGAGTAGAAAAGTCAGAGCTGACAGTGACATTCAGCAGCTGGATTCCAGATCAACAAGTGGTGAAATTAAAGCCTGCACTTACATGGGATATCAAGTTTTAGTCAAGGTAAGTGACCCTTCCAAACCGACCGATCTCCATCTGTTGCTACCTTGGCAATTGAGGCACACCAAACAAAGCTGGCGCCCGAGGCACCGAGAGGACGTGTAAGCAAAGAATAATACTAAGGAACCAGTAGTTGCAGTATCCCCATTTTTTGGTTTGGAATCCCAGCGCGCATGATCGAATGCTAGCAACGTTGTCATGTCTATTTTTTTATATTTTATCACATTTGACCCATTAAACTCAATACCTCTGTTATACCTACCTATTATATCTGTTTACTTGTCATTCTTATATAAAATAAATGATTTTCATTTCAATAATTGCAGATCTGTCTTGGTTATTTCAATTAACGCGTAGAGCACTCGGTGCGTAATCGTATCTATTGAGAAGATTCCTAATTTCTTTTTTAGCTCTCTTCCTAATTTTCTTGAAGTAATTTATTGATTGATGGTATATTCATATACATTGAGCAAAAAGCTCAGAGTTCCTTCGGGAAATCGATTAGAAACGATAGTCGTTGCCGGCCCATGTTTCCCCCTTTTTTCCAGCCGGAATGGTGTTGTGGTTTTTTCGGGTTTTCCTTCAGCTGGAAAGTGAATACACCACCAAACAACAGTGAGTCGCCCCAAAGCGCCACGGCAAATTATACTAATAGCTGTCCTCTACTCGCACAGGCTATAGCTATTGGTACACTCTATGAGTATTTATGGAGGAGTATTTTTCCTCACTCACCCCTCGTCCATGTGGTGAGTGATTCCTGGGTCCCAGAATCATGTGCCCTGAGTAGGCTGAGTGAACCAAGTAATACGGCTTTCTGCATTCTTCCTGCCAAGATTTCTGGCGAATCATGGTAAGCCGTTATAATTTTCAGATTCGAGAGTAGCGTGTCTTTCGTTCCACCAAGTTCCTCTATGATTTTAACAAAACGGTTTGGGTAAAGCCTTCTAAGTTGAGTCTCGACGTTTAGTCCGTTTTTCCTTTTCTTTTTGGTTGCTGCCTTGAAAAGATATTCTCCAATCCCTGCTTTTTTATGGTCATAGACCATGCAGAGGACAGGATCTAAAATCCTGAAACTTTACAAGCTCCATCCAGAACCTGTTATGTAGACCAGATCTGTCGGAGTTTTTGCTGATACTTGCCGCGGAGAGAGATTTTAACAGAGGCTACATCTGGGAACGGCGTTGTTCCACTCCTACTTATGTATACATCTTTCTGGCATCAAGATGATGTGGGGTGCTTCTATCTACAAGCTGAACGTCATCTTCGTAAGCCTCACATCGTCCTCTCTTGAAGTGAACCATGGCATATTTGTCGATCTCAAACTCCACTCTTGCATCACCCTCAACGACTGACGAAAATCCTTTTTTCTCTAGGCATATATTATGGTCATCCACGTGAAACAGATGAGTGACCTTATGCCTCCTGTTGCTGGGGGTACCACAGTTGTATCCGGGGGTTTTCGGTAGTGCAACGGATAATAACAATAGGAAGATGCAGAAGAAAAGAGAGCTGAGGAAGTCTCCCTGAAACACCCATGCAAGAGGGGAACACCTAAAGCATCATAATGTACAAAATAGAAATCGTATTTCATAGAAATCTACACCATCATATCGTCAAACTGTAGAAATCGCACTTGATCATAAAGTACAAGATAGAAATGTACAGTGGCATAAAGTAAAGGACCATAACATAAACCATCATAATGTACACCAGCATAACGTACTTCATCATAACGTATTCCATCATAACGCTACATCATAATATCCTTGTAACATAACATCAACGCATCATAAAGTCATTCCATCATAACAGCAATGCATCATAACGTCAATTGATCATAACCGTAACAGGTAGAAATCGTAACGCATCATAACGTACAGAATCATAATCGTACTCCAGCATAATGCTATAGTCTATGAGCTTGCACTCACTTGGGGTTAAGAATGACTGTAGTGAACGTTACGTACTCATTGATGAACTAATAAGAGATGCATACAGTGTTGGAAAAGCTTAAGTAATAATTAAACAATTAGATTTACCCATTCATTGTTATCAATCTTTCATAAATAATTAATTAAGTATTCGACATAATTTTAAAAGGGTGATCGCAAATACATTGCAGAATAATTAGTTTTTTCTCTTTGTGTGTGTATTTGAAATCGTTTACAGAATCAATTTAATTTCAAGTACGAATAAAAATATTCTTGAATTTTTTGAGAGGCATTGTTGGTTTCAATAACAAGGAAAACAAATGAAAAATAGAACAAGAATTTTTATTTGTGTTTGTAACGCGCCGCCGCGCTACTAGGCTGGATGTCGTCTGTTCAATCCGAGCATTCGGCTCCGGCTAAACAAAGTGGAGGTGGGAGCGGGTAAAAATAAATGATGTTAAATTGATTGGCCGCCAGGTGACTTCACCTCGGCGAATACTCGGCAGGAATCGATCTTCAAATCACCGAATCTAAAAGATACCCTCTTGTCGAGTATTCGCCGAGGTGAAGCCACCTGGCGCCCAATCAATTTAACATCATTTAATTTTACCAGCTCCCACCTCCACTTTGTTCAGCCGGAGCCGAATGCTCGGATTGTCCAGACGACATCCAGCCTAGTAGCGCGGCGGCGCGTTACATTTTGGCTCCCAAAGTGGGGCTCGAAAAGCATTAAAAGACTGACCAACCTACTGTAGAAATAATAATCATATCTTTAAAAAAAAAATAATAATTAAAAAAAAATTCCTGTCCCTGTTGAACTTCTTTTTGGGTTTTTGAGAGTTGTTTGTTGTGGGTAACGTTTTGCAAATCAGTTATGATGGCACGAAAAATGGTTATAAATCGGTTGGAAAAGGATGAACTAACCTACGAGCTTGCAGTTCGCGGGGTAGCACCTGGTTCCGTAGATGCGACGTAGACTTGTAAATGCTTTGCAAATGGAGAGAAGTGGTGATAGTTTCCGTTACCCTGATCATCCCTTCGAGTTTGCAGTCGACGAAGTGGCAATTAAAAAGTGTTTGTCTGAGACAAGTAAACTCTTGTACGACCTTCAAGGTGATGGAAATAGTAGTGAAGGATCCAAGATCCAAACGAAACTGTCACATGTCTGGGGAAGGATAGATGGCATGGAACCACAGGACGATGCTCAGAAGGCAATCAAGTCAGACTTAGTGGCGCAGGCGTTGACAATTATGGGTGACTTCACCCAGAAAATTGAAGATGCAGAAGGGAGGCTGTCAGGTTTCCCTGGCACTCACGCAATTAGAATCTCGCCTCACGGCGCAGTCGTTTAGTGCGCATTGGCAGGGAGCGGCTCATTCCTCCTTGTCTGTGCCGCCTGGCTCTACCCCAACCCAGACGACCGCCACACGCAATTCATTGAGTAAGATGATACCGCCACATAAGTGGAATATCCAAAAGTTTTCGGGGACACAAAGGGGATGTCCATCACTGCGTTTTTTGAAGTGGTGGAGGAATATCGATTAGCTAGAAATGTTTCGGAGGACATTTTACTCGATTCGGGTATGGACCTCTTCTCAGACAAGGCATATCAGTTTTGAAAAGACTGCCGAACACGAGTAAGAAGCTGGAGTGGGCTTGTTGAGGAATTTAAGGATGAATATTTTGTTTGAGGAATTGCAGCGACGAACACAGCATCCGTCTGAGAGTATAGGGGTATATTTGGCGGTGATGTCAAGCTACTTTGGTAGACTGAAGTGTTCTATGTCTGAAGAGGCCAAGCTGGCCATAGTGATGAAAAACCTCCACCCATTTTATCAGGACCACCTCGGAGACCCACCTCCAACAAGCATTATGGAGCTTCGTAATGTTTGTAGAAGGTTGGAGAGCAGGAGACATATCGTTAATAGTTATGTTGAACCTTTTTGCTGTGGGGCAAACATTATAGAAAAAGATTTGGCATTCGTGGATATCACTGAGGGTGTAAACGCACTAGAAGTTGCCACGGCGCAACATGCCACGAGTAGACCATCACAGGTGATCTGCTTTAGGTGTAACTCTCCTGGGCACCGTGCCATTGGGTGCGCTCTCCCAAAGAAGCTGCAATGTTTTGGATGTAATCGCGACGGCTACACCAAACTGTTCTCATAAGGGAAACGGCCGCGGACATTCCTAAAAAGCCGAGCAGCGAATGTCCTACCAACAAACTCGGCCACGCTTTTTCAACCTGTTTAAGATTATATTCTTGACCACGCGGAACATGACGAGCGCCCATATTTGATGGTGAAGTTTTTTTCTCAAGAGAAGTTAGGATTATTAGACTCAGGAGCGTCAGTTACGATCGTGGGAAGCCGAGGATGGGATCTCTTAAGACATCTTGGTCTCGTCTTGGACTCATCGAAGAAGGTGTCGTGCACTGTTGCTAATGGGAATATTTTCCAGAGCATTGGGGAATGTGAGGTACCGTTCTCCTTGCGGGGCAAGGTCAAGCTCGTAAGAGTGTTAGTTGTGCCGACACTGCAACATTTTCTGATCCTTGGAACTGACTTTTGGAAGGCGCTGGGAATTGTACCTGATTTACGGCATAATGAGTGGCACTTTTCTAATGAGGTCTTTCATCTCGGTGCAGTTGATCATCTTAGGAGTCAAACTGTCTTGACACAAATGGAGGAGTCCAGACTGAAAGCGGTTATAGATAGGAACTTCGAACTTATGGGAAGTCAAATCGGTTGCACTGACAGGGCCGAGCATGTTATCGTCACCAACTCTAGCCCTATCAAACAGCGTTATTATCCGGTGTCCCCAGTAATCCAGCAACACATTGATAGGGAACTAGACGAAATGTTGAGGAACGATATTATCGAAGCATCGAAGAGTGCTTGGTCGTCCCCTGTTCTCTTGGTGAAAAAGAAGGATGGGACTTACAGATTCTGTGTGGACTACCGGAAACTCAATGCCGTCACTGAGAGGGATAGTTACCCCCTCCCTTAAGTGTCAATGCTCACTATCTGTCATCGCTCGATATAAAGAGCGCATATTGGCAGGTCCTAGTGGCCGAAATTTCGAGGCCATATACGGCTTTTACCGTCCCTGGTCGAGGGCTGTTTCAATTAAAACGCATGCCCTTTGGCCTCCACAACTCACCTGCGACCTGGCAGAGATTAATAGATGGTGTCCTTGGCCCTGAGCTGGAACCTCACGTATTTGTATACCTCGACGATGTGGTTATTGTTACACCGACTTTTGAAAAGCACCTCATCATGCGGGAGGCAAACCTCACTGTGAGTAGGGAGAAATGTCAGTTTTGTCGGCCTGACATGAAATACCTGGGGTATGTCGTCGACAGAAACGGATGACATGTGGATCCCGACAAGGTTTCGGCAATGTTGAAGTTGCCAGTACCAGAGAGCGTCAAGGATGTGAGGCGAGTGGTGGGTATGTTCTCTTGGTATCGGAGGTTTATTCCGGAGTTTGCGTCGCTTGTCTCACCAATTACCGGTTTATTGAAGAAAGGCAGAAGGTTTGAGTGGACAGCAACGTGCAATGAAGCATTTAGGGCAATCAAAGAAAAATTGATATCTGCTCCAGTCCTCAACTGTCCAGACTACGACCTTCCCTTTGTCCTTTAAACGGACACATCCGCGTTTGGTATTGGGGCCGTGCTAACTCAGACTCAGGGCAGCGGTGATGACGATAGGGTGGTTTGCTATCTGAGTCGGTCGCTCACTAAACAGGAACGCAATTTTTCCACTACCGAGAGAGAATGTCTGGCAGTTTTGTGTGCAGCGGAGAAGTTGCGTCCTTATCTAGAAGGCGTGACATTTATGGTCATAAGCGACCATTATTCCCTTGTATGGCTTCAGAATTTAAAGGATCCAAGTGGTAGACTTGCCCGGTGGGCCGTAAGAATGCAGCAATATGACTTCAAGATAGTCCACAGAAAAGGAAAGGAACATGTGGTACCGGATGCTTTATCCCGTGTCATTCCCATAGTCGATTCCCTGTCTATTGGTCGAGAACACATAAATTATCCTTGGTGGCAGGATATGCTACGGAAGGTCGGAGATAACTCACTCAAATTCCCTAACTGGAGAGTCGCAGATGGGAGACTTTACAAATATGTTTAACCAAAGATAGCTGGGTTAAGAGACCCGGGAGACGAGTGGAAACAGGTTGTAACAAAGGACAGTAGGAAACAGATCCTGGCGGAGGCACACGATCTTCCTACAGCTGGTCATATGGGTACCTTTAAGACGTATAACCGTGTGATGGAGAGGTTTTACTGGCCTAAGATGAGGTTTGATGTTTCTAAGTACGTGAAGAGTTGTAATGTTTGTGCAGCACACAAACCTGATTTGCAGGGCCCAAATGGGCTGATGACCGTGCAACCAACAGCAAGCAGGCCGTGGGAGATGGTCTACTGATCTCATGGGGCCGTTACCTAGGTCCAACAAAGGCCATAAGTATGTACTGGTGGTAAGCGATTACTTTAGCAAGTACTCGTTGGTTTTTGCTCTGAGATCTTCGTCGGCCGATGTCGTGGTGTCGATCATGCAAAATTGCGATTTTGGTGCCTTTAAATTTTTTTGCGTTTTCCAGAATTAATTTCTTCTTCAGATGAGAAATCAGTTGCACTTTAATTGGACAGTTTCTTGTTTTCCCAAGACAATTAACGTTGTTTATAACACTTTCCGTTATTTCAATCTCTAATAATTTCCTGAGTTCACTTACAACCAAGGCATCTTGTACTTCTTCTACGGATTTATTCATTCCAAATATTACAATATTGTTGATTTTGTTATCCCTCTCTAGGGTTTCCAGCTTGATTTTCAGAGTGATATTTTCTTTTTCCAGTTGTGTGACTTCCTTATTGAGGTTTTCAATTTTCAATACGAGACGAGCCTCGCTGGCTATTATCGAATTTTTTTAGTTCATCTCTACTCTTCTGAATCTCCCTTAATATTCTATTCACAGAAGCATCCGACATTATCTCAACTTGTTTTTCTCCTTGGAAGTGTATGGGCTGCTTTATATTCTCCTTTGTTTATGTTTCTTATCTAGAAGTCGGTACTTTTTATGGATCTCACTGTGTAGAACACAGATTTGAATCAGTTTATTTAAAAACGAACAATTTTTATGGAATTTTTTATACGGAACTCAATGTAGGATACTTCAATAACTCACTGACGTAAATTTCGTAATTTCAGAGCATTGATAACTGGTACTGTTCTACGCACTTAGGAGCAATACTTTTCAAGACGTTTTACTATAAATCAGTAAGATTATATAAATTGTGTTGAAAATATTTTAATTGTAATCTGACCTTATTTTAATTGATTGATATTTGATAAGTATTAATGTGTTTTCTTTTCTAATATGTATTTTTGACGTGCTACAAACATTTCGAAAATGAAACGTAGTAAAGTAAATACTTTACTGTATTTTATTCGACAATTCATGTTCTTGTTTTAGTTTGTGAAAATTTGTGTATATCTGTTTGTGATATCTTAGATGTATATTTTAACGAATTTTAATTAACATTTTGTACATGATTGACTTGCCAAAAACATATTTGTAACTTGGTCAAATAAATTCTATTCTATTCTATTCTAATTTGGTGTTGTTCGCGTAATCCAAATTGAACTTCATCTTTTGTTATCTCGTGAATATATTTCTATTTCTGAATTTTACTTATGTATGAAATTGAGAAAACAATCAATTCGTTTATTATCATAATCAATAATACTTAATGTGATTTGCCAAAACTCACCAGTGGTCACGACTGACTCTCGTTTTCCAAATGCCTATACGATCTTTACTAACTCTACCCCCTCCCGGTTCGTCATACGAAGTCGAACGCCACCAAAATGGCATCATTATACGAGTTTTGCCTTTAGGAAGACTCATCACAACACAAGTATACAAAACTCGCAACACTCTACAAAATGGCAAACGACGTCAAGATGCTCTGGGATGCGAAATGGTCTGCAAACGAGAAGAAATGCATTGTGTGCAAGTCTGCAAACGAGAGGAATGGCATCCTGTACAAGTCTGATACCTCTCACCTTGAAATAATGTAGAATCATAGAAATGAGCAAACACTTCAGTGAAAAAGGTGGTTCATGGCAGGAAATGACAATTCTCGAATATATCCGAACAGACTCCTCACTACCATTTCCCCAACCAATTAAACTACACAAATGAACTGAATTGTAATTACATCCCTGATAACTGATTAACTTCTTTACCAGACTTGTATTTGCTCCAACATCTATGGAGTGTCACCATCAACACTTTGCCACTTTTCTACTATTCCCAATTCGATAGTGAGAAGAAGAATCCTGCTGGTCACTATTCTTCTACCGATACTCAACCTGTCAACTATAGGTTAAAAGAAGATTACTATGATCACCACAAATGGGATTGAGTTATTCCAGTTCTTTCATAAGTGTCTGATACTGAATTTCAAAAAGAGGTTAGTATTAGCACTTGTGTCATATCACTTTCAGGATATTGTGTCTCTTCTTTTTCAAGGCATATATCATACTTCTAGTAGATCACCTAAATCCTGTTCATCCACGAGATAAAGTCTCTCAGCCAAGCCTATTAAAAAATCATCCAAGTCACATAACACGCCAAAAAATTCAACAGGATCAGGATCGAATTGCACTACTATACCTACTAAACAACGATAACAAAAAGTACACGGTACTGTCTCCCACTGTATTTTCATGTAAGAGAATGTGCCAGCCAAGCTTTCCAGGTAGCACACTTATATTGAGACAATATTGGTCCAATATTATGAAAATATCGGCCAAATATTAGAATGCAATATTGGCGATAAAAAAAATGTGAACATTTGGCGGTATTGGTTCAATATTACTCTTGTAATATTGACGACATATTCTTGAAACAATATTGGCCTCAAAATATTCAGCGATAGGGAGAATATTATTACAATATTATGAAAATATTGGTGAACATTTGGCGATATTAGTCCAATATTGTTTGGGAATTAAAAAAATATGAGTGAACTGTCTTGAAGAAAACAAGTTGTGAAACTCATTTATTGTATATCCTTAGGTTTTAGCAGCTGTTTTATACGTAAAGCCATCTAGCAGTTTATAACAAAGGTTTTATTATTATTTATTTCAATATTGTACATTGAATATTCAACCAATATTCAAAATCGAATATTGGAAATAGTTTTCTTCGTAATATTGTATCAATACAATTATTTCTATATTGGCATGGTGTTTTCGTTCAATCAACTTAGGTAAATACGATTTGTTGAATATTGGTGAAATAATATTCAACCAATGTACTATCCAACTTGGATATACAATATTGTTCTTTTCTCTAGAATCGATCTAGAAGGAATATTGGGATTGTAATATTTATTGTAGATGTTGAAAACGATATAAAGACAATATTGTTATATCGATATTGGTAAAAATTATTTTACCAACATTGACCCGATATTACAGTGATGATGTATTTTTAATATTGATCTATATTGGATAAATATTATTTTTATATTTTCAATATATCCATATTGGTCCAATATGAAATCATGATTCAACCAATATGAAGTGCTACCTGGGTTGGTACAAATTTACCAAGTCTTATATCTCTTTATGAAAATGCAGAGGTCAAAGTGAACTTCTATGTTTCTGCCAACAAGGATAATAGGAAATACTGCTTGCGGGATGAATATTGTCGTGACTAGTTCATCGCATTGACTGGGTTCAACCTATTTCTGACACTGAAAGGTTCAACTAATAGCAATTCTTGAAATATGAATTATGACAGAGGATTTTAGTATCAACTGAAATACTTTTGGGATTAGTGCCATTCTTGACAGTGTCATGGTTGAGAAACTGTCAGATTTGATGCATATATAGTCAAATGAAAAGATTTTTGAATTGTATATGAGAGTCTTGAATGTTAGTACAAAGTTGTTCGATATTTATTGAGTTTGCGATATCAACTTGCTGACACAAGATTCTCTCAAGATTACAAATGGTACCTAATTGTTATATTCAACTTTATGCTATATTATTATATTCAATTTTATGTTACTTAAATTGTTTTTTCCGTTAACCAGCTGTCATCCCCCTACGAACGACAACCCTCAGAAGTCGAAACTTGTGCTAGTCAGTGATTAACAAGGTCTTACCTTTCAACGTGCGATTCCTTTCACTATCTCAGGCTATCAGGAAAATATACTGCAGTCGCTGGTCTTTGAACCCACACGACCGGGAGCCAGAATGATTGAAAATCAGTGATTCTAACCACTCGGATACCTGGCCTTCAGATAGGAAATATCTTATATTTATATAATTTTCCCTACAACTATATACAGGTATTCAAAGTCATAAGCATTGAAAGTTGTGACGATTTTGAATAGAGTTTGTTTCGATCACATGGATATTGTATATCTTGTGTCTCGTACAGTGATACTTGAAGATCTGCCAGTTACTGTCTACACATTATGAAATGAAAGAATTTCCATATTTAATTTTGAGTTTAAAGAAATAAGAATAGTATGTACCTCTTTCGTGGACTCTTCTTGATAATCGATACTAAAATAAAGTTCTTGAAATTATTCTAATGTCTCCAATATAATGATAATAATTAGAATACTCAATTCATGTCAAGCAGGAAATAAATATATTTCAATTACCAACTCTTAGTTGATTCTCTTACTAAGAGTACTATATTACACTGTAGTTACCAATTGCTATAACGAGTCACCAGTAAATCGATGTCTAACCCTAACTTGAACTTTGGATCAAGTGAACATGAAGAGACAAGACATCTCAATTAAAATTGTTTGCGTAATTACCAAAATTAATTGAGATTCCTATCAGAAAATTGCCAACGTGAACGTTAACTTCCAACGAATTGGGTAATCTCACTCTCGCTTGTTTTCAATTAGAATTTTCTCATAAGTTAATCAGTCTCAAACGATTGACTTCCCAAGATCCATTAGTTACCAAGAAGGATACTCAGACAATTTCGTTCGGTTTATCGGAATTAGCTGGAAGACATTTCTCCAATTCGTAGATGTCAACTGAAGTTCGTGATACCTATTCGAAAAAGACTTGTTCCTTTGTCGAACGAATATCTGGAGTCTGAGAATGTTACACACTTGCTTCTAGAATGTTATTAAACATAAAGGGTATATCCAAAAAGTTTGTTCACTTGTGCGTGTTGACATAAATATGGGTAATCATCTTTGCGGGATTAAATTTGCTGCAAAAATGTACTTACTTTAAAAAATTAGCTAAGTAACACAAAGATACAACGAATCGTCTACTGAACATCATTTTTGTACAATACTCTCCCTCTTGACGTAGATTACCTCCTTCTATTTCTAAATCTCAACCATCAGCTAGTTTCAGAGTAGTTGTATTTTCATTGTGAACTACATCGATCAAATCAAAAATTCGCATTGAGTCGATAAATGAATATCCCCTCCGGCAACATCGGTCAGTACCATACCGAGTGGCACAAGAGACGTGTATCAACCTGTAGCTTTCCAATTTGAAGAGATACAAATTAGTAATTTACAAAGGGTACGTAAACAATGGTAGTGCTTCCTTTGAACCTAACAATCATTTTTTTCAACCACCTGTCTGACGGGAAAGAAACTCCAACATTTTTCATTCGCACATATCACCCTATGTAATGCTCTAGTCTATCTAACATACCAGGTATGTTCTACTTGCCTATAAGGCACTGTAACCAAGAAACAGGTTACCCAAGAGAAAGCAAATCCATTCAAAACAAAAACATATTCAGTAGTGAGTGCCTCTCAGTTGAAGAATTTCGCCAATCTGCATCGACGAATTTTTTCATTGGTTCATTCTGAACCCATGTACAGAGTACTACGCAAAACTAGTAATTTTAGTTAAATATATTAGAACTCCAATCAATTCTTCGTGCGTAGTAATTGTGTAATTATGTCATTTTGTGTTTTTTATTTATTTATTTAATGATCACATAGGATACCAACAGGCACATGCCTAAAGCGATATCCACGAAAACAATTACAGAATTATTAGAGATTGCGAGTTAGCCTAGCTTGGATGAAACCTAAAAATAATAAAAAGTGAGTATTCATCTGAATTCTCATTAAAGAGTTTAAGTTTTTTTTGAAGGAACTGATTGAAATATTGAAAATATCCATTTCTACATGGTTAGTATCATATAATAATACCATTCTGTTAATGGGAGATTTTTTTAAAATTAGTTCTATGACATGATATCTCAAAGAGAGGATTATTTCTTAAAAGTATATTTGGAACGTGAATACTTATACAGTGAGCACGTAAAGGTTGGAACATATTCGCTAAAAGCTTGATATGACCATTGGATTTACTCGAGCGTCTTAGAGACCTGTTGGGTAGCTAAGCTTAGAAGATAAGAAGAAAAAATTTTTATTTAATGTATTCCTTTTCATAAGTGGGGGAAGCGGCTATAGATTTTCAAATTTGTAAAAAAAAAACTGTTGCATGGACATACTCGAGCGCGTCAGATATTTATAGCATCAATGTACTACGTATTTTTAATAACGTACGTATGTTAATCTAATCGTCTGCATGATGGGGGTGGTCGTAGGTAAGGGTTAAAATTAAAAAAAAAAACATTCGAGCTCGTCAGATTTCTTTAGGGGGTTGAGTGAACCTAAAAAAAAAAGCTCCCATTCAATAATCTGATGTTGTCGATGTGACGCAAACTCGCGGCCATCATTGTAATATGAAAAAAAAATCGCCATTTTGAAATACTCAAGCGCGTCAGATCAAGATATATATGGTTCATCTTTATGTCCTAGATGTGCTGTCTCCTAAGCTGACGATTATCTAGCGGGATTCGCCTGATCTGCCAAAAAAAAATTAAGAAAACGGTTAACCCTAAAGTCCATCCCTGCAACTTCCTCTCCATACCTAAGCGCTCAACATTTCACTTATTTTTTTTTAGCTCTCCGAGCTCAAAAATATGATTTTTGTGTCATTATGAGCTCTCTGAGCTCAAAAGTCTGATAGAAGTTAATACAATTTTTTGAAATTTCAAACCGCAATAACTTTTGAATAAATGAACCAATTTTCACGCGGTTGGTGGCATTCGACGCAGTTCAAGCTCCATGAAGAATCTTTAAGTTTGAATTGATCGAACTAGAAATTTCAGAGCGATTCCGAAAAAACACTTTTTTCGGTTTTCTGTCGACAACGATAACTCACGAACGAATCAACCGATTCTGACCGGACTGGCGGCGTTCGACGTGGTTTTTTGATATTAAGAGCTGATCACTTTTTGAAATCGATCGATAAAGCCGTTTAAAAGTTATTCTAAAAAAAAATGTCGAGATGATGTTTATTTCTACAACTTTGTAGCCCCCTCCCCTTTCTTTAAGTCACTCTCAAATTATCAGATTAGAAGAATATACACTTTTTAGCACGTAATTGACTCACCCTACCTTAATCTGACGCGCTCGAGAATTTCTGATGAACAATTTTTTTTTACTAATCTTATCCTTTATCCCGGATGCGGCCTTATTTATGAGGTTCAATATTTGGTGGAGGTACGTAACCGGGTACAAGGTATCCATCCTCCTATATTTTAATCTGCCGTGCTTCAGTAAATCCTAATATATTACAATATCTGATTCGATATGGAATGCAAACGACATACTTTTGTCATAGATGACACCATGATCCGTTACCTATTTGACTTGAATGAGATTCTTATTATCAGAGTTTTGGGCATATCTGAAGATTGTTTCATTACGACTAAAGGAGATGCAACAGCATTTGTAAAATTCAATAAAAGTTTGTTATCTTCACAGTATTCAGAGGATCTACCTAGATCTTATTGGAAATATGGGGTACGCCCGAAGTCACAACGTAAGGTGCTGATCTGAAACCATTCACACTAACAATTTGGGTTCTGTTGTACGTACAGATGTGAAGAGAGCCAACGAAACAGATCACCATGTACACCAATTTCGGACAACTTTGCAACTAAAATATTATGATCAACTTTGTCGAAGGCTTTACTGAAATCGGTATACACAGAATCAACTTGGATTTGATAATCAATTGCCGAAAGTATGAACTCACTATAAAGTGTGTTGTATTTTACTAAGCCCCACCCCTGTATTTCTGTGGATTTCAGATAATTGTTTTTTTTTTTATTCTAGTCAACTTCTCGATATGCTTTATTTTCTCAGGTGAAAAAGTTTTATAAGTCACCTTTTCACGACCTACTACGATCACAGAATGCATGCCAAAAATCGAGAAAAAAAGTATTAGGCATTTTTTCAGCAAAATTTTGGTTGGGGCATTCGATTCGGACCAGTCTCGAATAGCTCCATCCAAAATTTCAAAATGATATCTTTTACGAAGTGTTCTCTTTATCTTTTAAAATTTTCGAAAAAGGAAATCTTTCAAGTCACTCTGTATAAAAAAATTCGTGTAAATTGGAATGAATTGAGGCAAGGGGTCGGATTCAGACGATCTGTTTACTGATTATTAATGAAACATTATCTCCACACAAATTATTGATTTTCAAATACTAACAAATTTTGAAAACAAACACGAAGAAATTTAATATGTTTCAAAAAAGCAGATGAAAAACTAATACACCAACAGTTTTAAATCTATGTTCTATACATTTTTCGTACATTCTGAGTTCTTTCCAGCTCTTCGCAATTCTTCTAGTGATATTTCTCTGTAAACTGCCACAATTCTTCGTCGCAACTCTTCTGTCCTTAACCTACTTTTATAAACCTTCTGTTCGATATTTTCCCAGAGGGGTGACATCAGTCGAACGTGGAGGCCAATGAATTAACGAACTATTGCGACCAATCCATTTCAGAGAAAATTTTTGGTTGAATCATCTTCGTACATTACCAGCATTATGGATGATAGCACCATCCAATTGAAAAATGATAGCTGTACCAACATTTATGGGTATTTCTTCGAGTATGTCCTATAATTAGTTATTCAAGAAATTCAGAACCATTTCAGCATTCAACGTTCCATCAAAGTAAATGTGGGCCGATAATTCCGGTGTCTAAATGTCCGTACCATACAATCAATTTTTCAGAATATTGATTTCTACAATTGATGACCCAATGAGGCTTTTTCGATGCCCAGTATCTCGAATTTTGAAATGAAACTACCCCATTTGGTGTAAATGTAGCTTCATATGTGAATAAAATGTTCTTGGGGAAGATATTTTCATTTAGATAAAAACCTTGGGACCACAAACAGAACTCTATTCTCCTTCCATTATGAAGGAATTTAAGTTTGAAAGGTTTTTTTGTTCTTCCTCAGTACCATTCACACACGTGTGTGTTCTAGGCCCAAGTAGAGAGCTTTCTGTCTGATACTAGTAGGAGGATCAGCTGCAACTCTCTCTAAAATCGTATTTTCCATTGCAGTTATTCTTCCTTCTTGACCCCTCCTTGTCGAATCTGCTATATTACCAGTTATTTCGAATTGTTTATTTATTCTCAAAACTATTTTGTGGTCTATAGGGTAACGATTTGGGTATCTTCTGTAGAACTCGATAGCGGCTGCTCTGTATGACATAATGTTATCCCTCACTAATCTAACGATACAATTTTTTTCTGTTAAAGTGAGTTTTTGTCTGTCCATTTTAGTTCCACAAATAAATCAGATCGGTGATTATAAATAACTTGTTATCATTATTGAGCATAGGTACTGTCAAAGGGTGATATAAGACAATCTTACAATATGTTCATGGCCTGCTATTTATAACTTTTGAACACAAAAGATTTGAAATTGTTGGCGTATCAGTTCACTTCTAACGTACTAATGTTGGTTTTTGACGATCATCGCAGAATATGCCATTTCTGAAAACAAATTCAATCTAGAGATTAAGAAATATTCTCACACCGTTGTAGCAATAATAATGTTAGCCTTGACTGTCATCGAAAAATTTTTTTCAAGAAACTCATTCACCTGAAATAATTCATCGACTAATTCAGAAATGGAATGTGAAATTAGGCCGCCTAGAAACTAGCAATATTTTGAATTTTCATTCCAGCCAATTATAAAGCTGAGTTCGCGGGGAAACATTCAGTATACAACTCCTCATTTTTTTTATCAACTCTGTGAAAGCTTAGTAGCCAAGTGGTAGAATGATGGCCTATCAGTCACGAGGTCCCAGTATAGTCCGAACCGTCGTAGGGTACGGACTTACTTTTTGCATACGGACGCTAGAGCACAGGTGCTAATTACTGCCAGCGTACTGAGCAAGTAGATAGTCTAGGCATAGTAAAGAATATACAGTAGTCCGACTCAGCGTCGAAACCTTTGATGTTGGTGTCCAGGAGTTACGTTTTTCAAAATACTGACGTCAATGACAGTAACTATATTTCTCCCTACTACAATCCCAACCACAGCGTAAATACACTGCTCGATATAACAACGATTGATATAAACTGCTCGAAAAAATTCAGATGATGGAATTCTCGTTAGACATATGTGTAATTGAAAAAAAATTGTATAGCGTAGTATTTAGGTAACCCAGGGCATTTGAAAAATTATAAAATATACTTCAAAGAGATTCTGAGAATTAATGAATGAAAATATACATTTACTTTATTTGAGGTACTTCATAGTTTTTGGGGTAAGATCTTAATTTTCATGAAAAATTCAAGATATTGGAACATTATTTTGATCAGTTTCAATTCTATATTGTTAACAAGGACTGGTTGGGGTAGGAAATAGAAAAAACTTACAAAAAAAAGAATATATCTTGATATTTGTAAGAAAATTGTATCTCTGATGATCAACAAAATTCTAATTTGGGCCTCGAAGGCAACTGATCATCTAACTTTTTCTGATAAGAAAATTGTATCAAAACACGACAATTACATATTTCCAACCAAAATTTATAGAAATAATTTTATTTACTCGTTTTAAGAAATGAAAGTTGAAATGCTAAAATTTTCAAACAGTATATTTCCTTCTCTGTCCATCTTTCTTATAACAGTTACTATATTTTACAATGTCATACTCTGATTAACATACACACTTCTATAGTAAGCAAACTTTCAATCATCAACTGCAGTTTCTATAGATTTTTTATTGAATTTGTCACGACAGGGAGAGAGATTATGGAAATTCAACTCAGTACCTAAGCGTAATGAATATACTGATTGAATTTCTAGTCTGGCTACGCTTGGATAAGAACTATCAATCTCAACAGTAAATGTACCACTTTTTTCCTTTAATAATAATAATTTAATAATAATAACTATTTCCTCTTCAGTGGATTTGAATGAAAGTTCATTTCAAATATTAAAAGTTTTTATTTCATTGTCGAATTCCTCATCATTTGAACATAATCAAACTTATGAATTTGAAATGTGCTAAGTGATAAATTCATGTAACGGTCTAGTTGAACAACTAATGCCGCCGTATATTCCGCGAGAAAGATAGATTCAGTCGACTGACCAAAACTGAGGTGAACACGCAAGTCAAAAGGAACTGCGCGGAGGTCGAATAGCTCTCGAAGCCGATAGCGATCGATTGATCGTCCATTTCGTATTTGTTTTCAAGCCAAATAAGATCTAGATATGTGAAAAGAATTATTTTCATTAGTTTCAGATATGAACGCACAATTCGTCCCAGGCTTCTTCCCCTTAGTATTTTTCAATACAATTCGATTTGGGGTATGCATATGTAACCAGGCACTATTAATAATTAAGGCCCGTCCAGGGTGAACTATGGTAATGGAACTTTGGTTTTGATCGACAGTCAGCCATATTGATGTTGAAGGCGTATTCATGAGATCTGTATATAATGAAGAATCCATAATTCCCCATGCTATGATATTAATTCTCAAATACTTTGGAGACACCAGGAATGGATGAAGTTCCCTTCTATGGGCAAGGAGTGCCTTAACCAGTCATCGTATTTTTTTTTGCATGGTATAACATTAAAATTGCCAAGTATTTGATGATACCCTGTGAGTATCTACCTATATGAAATTGATTGTGCCTTCAATTCGAGAAGATATTGCGATTAAGCGTGATTGTATTTATTTGATATTGCTTTGTGGTATTAATTTTCTAGATAACATTTAGTTAGCACTTTTTGTATTGTTTGCATAGTAATATCTGCTGTAGGATTACGTATTTATGGCCAATTTGCCAAATATTTCGATAAGAGTTACCTATGGTTAAATCAACCCGGATTTGTGTTGAGAATTGAAATAACAGCTGATATTTCCCTTCTCCATTTATCCATGTCATGTAACATATATTTTTTAAATTGTATTAAATGATTTCATGTTATATATATACATTTTTTTACATGATCCCACATTATTCAATCAGTACGCTAAGAAGTGACTAATTTCACGAATCTATTTATCCCTGTGAACATATTTGAAACTATAAGGTATACTCAGAGGAGCCATCAGCTCACAAACTATTTATCCCTGTGAAAATATTTGAACTATATACAGGGTTATGATAATGTAATGCACAAAATTCATAAAACGCACAACGATCACTTTTGAAAAATATTCAAAAACACGTCAAACTGTTCTCTTTATTCCGCATATATTGACATAAGTTACAAAAATAACACGTCAAAGTTGTCAAAGTTATGACGTCATCAAAAAATTTTGGAGCATCCCTCACGCTTCCCGTTGCATCAAATTTTGCAACAATTCAGCTTACTGTGCTTCTAGCAATTGGAGGTCTTTCAAAATGTGTTGCGTTAAATAAAGCACATGCATCTTCATGACTTCGAAGGCGATCGCCGTAACCTACCATCATTAGAATTTCTATCCTTTCTCTTTCGGTTAAACGAGCCATAATAATAAAACTGTGGTGACACTAATTGTACGACTGACACTGACAAACCGTTGTTTTAGTAAAACAATTGAAAAAATTTATAAGAACACATGTTCTTACTAGATAAGTTTAAGTTTGACCTCTTTTTATAATTGGTTTTGTTATTTCGTTTTTTATCCCTTATCTCGTTGTTTTTCTTATGTGAGCCCTACTGCAATTATTTTTCCCTTGTGTAAAAACACAAGCTCTATCACATAATGTAATAAAACTCTTAGGTTCCCATTAAAAAAATTTGTTGATGACGTCATAACTTTGACAACTTTGACGTGTTATTTTTGTAACTTATGTCAAAAGATGCGGAATAAAACAAACAGTTTGACTTGTTTTTGCATTTTTTTCAAAAGTGATCGTTGTACGTTTTATGAATTTTGTACATTACTTTATCATAACCCTGTATATTAGGTATACTTAGAGGAGCCTGCAGCTCACAAAATATTTATCCCTGTGAACATATCTTGAACAAGTATTTATAGCGAGCCTTTAGCTCACAAAATATTTATCCCTGTGAACATATTTTGAACAATCATTTATAGCGAGCCTTCAGCTCACTAACCAATTTGTAATAATTAAATTATCTAACAGAACTTTAATTGAGTTTTCTTTTTGTTTGGCAATTCCAATCCCTTTTCTGGTATTTATTTAGCAGGATGGCGCCCGAAACTACTTTCATTTGAAAGATCTAAGCGAGATATTCAAAAGTGAAAAAAAAAGTAAGTAAATATTTTTGAATCCACGCCATCTCTCCGACTCCTAGGCTGCCGTGCGTGTTACGTCATCTGTTCCCAGGGAAAGAACGTTACAGTCGATTTTAGTATTCAGAAGAATAAAATCATCATAATTTTAATAAATCTTATTCCAACAAAAAAATCATATGTATGTATAAATAAATTTGACTACAGTAGATTATGCGAAACTTTTGAAATGCGACAACCATGTAAGAATTGCGCTCATTCTCAAACTCGTCGTTTGCGCAGAGCTGGAATACGAGCTGTTGGCGATGCGTATGAAAATTCAAGCCAGAATTTGGATGGAGTAGGAGTACTGTGGTCTAGGGAGATGTGCGCTATCGGCAATAGTCAAATTTGGGGAGAGGAGATCGGTAGAAGTCGGCCGTCGCTAATCTGCGTTCATCGTGTGACATGGTCGAGTAGATCCCTTAGGTTGATAACGTTTTGCCAATGGAGCGAGCAGTTTGAATATTTTGAATTAAATTAATTGAATTTTAAAGAAAAACAGATTTCAACAGCAAAGGATTTAACCAGCGGTTTATGTTTGGTAGCGAGTGACGTGCGTTTCCTCTTGCAATTAATAGTGTAACAGGGTTCTTTGCAAATGCAGCGTTTTCATGATAACATTTCTGAAAAATTTTCAAAGTTCCAGCGTCATAGAGCGATCAGTGCAGGCTTTCATTTCAAGTGTGCTCATGATAATTCCTTGCCATTTATGGAAGTCATCGGGTTGCTGACTATATGGAATGGTTTGTCATACAAATGGCTGATATTGACAAATTCGTAAAGTCAAAAATTAAAAAATTCGAACTGATGATAGGAAATCCTAATATTATTGATGCTAGGAAATGTCATATTTGTAAGAAACCTTTTGTAGAGAAGGACATCATTGTTAAAGATCTTAATCATTTTTCGGGGGTGGAGTCATCAATCTTGCAACTTAGCCTTCAAGAAGCTTTTTATTGTCCCTATTGTATTTCACAATCTTTCGGGATACGATAGCCATTTCATTATAAAAGATATATACACACATAACCGCGTGAGTGTACTGCCAATTAATAGGGAAAATACATTCCGTTTACCCAATATGATAGTAAAACTAGTATTAAACGACTAGGCACACATAATAGGGGGATTCTAGGTATCGATAGAATTTGCTGAAATTTTAGTATGTTGCACCAAATCTATATTCGATTGATAACTGCATGCTGCGCGACCCCGATAAAAATTGCATTGGTTGTTATACAGAGTGTAATAGGAAATTGAAGGGTGTTTCTGGGTATCGATAGAATCTGCTGAAATCTTAGTATGTTATACCTGAGGTGAATGAGTAATAAATACATTCTACGTGAACATGATAGCAATTAGTTGATATACAGAGTGTGATGGAAAATATAAGATTTCAAGGTATCGATAAAATTTACTGATTTCAGTATGTTACACCAGACATATAGATTCACTTTTGCCTACTACGCGAGCACGATGGCAACTGCATTCAACGATATACAGGGTTTAATTACTTTTATTCTATATCATTATATTTATATTAATTCAAACGGCCATTGTCAAATTTGAATTTGTGTTCTTGTGTATACTGCTTTGGCATTGAGGCAAATTTGGTGATTTCAACGATCATAACTTGAGAATAAAATCATTTGGTACACAACCTATGCAACAATGTGAAAAAGTAGTCTCATCCCAGTTTATATTCGCTCAAAGAAAGTTTATTTCCATTTGGTGATCGAGGATTGCATAAGGAAACAAAATATTTTAACTTCATTTGCATTTGACAACTGTCATTGCTAGTCAAGTATGTGAGAGTAACAAAGTCCATACAGTATTTTGAAAAAGTACCGTTTGGATAGAATAATGGTGTACTGATTTTCATAAAATAGATGCTTTTAATCTGAGAATAAGCTAGCCTTATTAATTAGACTACGATTTGTATTGACTCAAGATACCAGAATATGTTTGGCCTGTAACAACAGATTATTGGAAGTAATGGAAACAGAAGGTAATATAGCCGCAATTCCTTTGGAGGTACTAGTAAAAAGATTTGGGAAATGTTTTATATGTGGCCTAACTGTAGAATTATATTAGAATTGAATGCTTGGATATATTTTTATGTAAAGACACAAACTTCTTCTCCTCGAGACACCAATTTTTGTATAGGGTATTTGAATCACAAAGGTTGTTTTAACCTGAGGAGTGATTATGAGTGGAACTAATTGCTTTATGGTTGAGAACTCTCCGAGAATTTATACAAAATGCAGGCAATATAAAATATGACGATGAGAAAAATTTTGACGAGACAGATTTCCAAAGTTTGACTGAAGGGTTCATTAAATCCTATATAACAACGAATGCTGTTATCGTCGTGCTCGCGTAGAATGCAATTTTGAGTCTAATAAACATTAGGTGTAACATACAGAAATCTGAAAATTTTATCGATACCTAGAAATCTCCTTATATTTTCTATTACATTGTTTATATCAACTAACTGCTATCGTGATCGCGTAGGAAGCATTTATTACTCTCATTTACCTTAAGTATATACTAAGTTTTCAGTAGATTCTTTCGATACCCAGAAACCCCATTCTATTTCCTGTTACTCCCTGTATATCAAAGAATGCAATTGTTAGGTATAGTGTTCGCGTAGCATGCATTCATAACTCTCTTTTACAGTATAACATACTGGGATTTTAGCAGATTTTTTCCATGCCCAGAAACCCCCTTCAATTTCCTATTACACTCTGCATATCAACTAATGCAATTGTTATCGGGGTCGCGCAGCATGCAATTATTAATCGAATATACCTTCGGTATAACATACTAAAATTTCAGTAAATTCTACCAATACCTAGAAATCCCCTAATATTTTCTATTACACTCTGTATATCTACTAATGCAATTGGTATCACGGTCGCGTAGCATGCAATTATTAATATAATATACATTCGGTGTAACATACTGAAATTTCAGCAAATTCCATCGATACCAAGAATCCCCCTTATACAGCGTGTTGCAATTTACAAAGCCCCACCTCCGTATTTCTGTGGATTTTAGAAATTTATTAAATTTTTTTTAATATGTTCTTTTCGAAATGCTCTATCTTGTCTGGTAAAAAAGTTTCATCAATCACCTTTTCACGACCTACTACGACCACAGAATGCACGCCGAAAATCGAGAAAAAGTATTAGGCATTTTTTTAGCAAAATTTTGGTTAGGGCATTCGATTCGAATCATTCTAGAATACTTCCATGTGAAATTTCAACATGATATCTTTTACGGGGTATTTTCTATATCTGTTACAATTGTCGAAAAAGAAAATCGTTCAAATCACTCATAGAAAATTTCGTGTAAATTGGAATGAACTGAGACAAGGGGTCGAATAAATGTTCGTACAGCTATAATTTTTCAATTGGATGGTGCTTCCATCCATAATGCTGGTAATGTACGAAGATGGTTGAGCATTTTTTTAGCAAAATTAAAATAAATTTCCAAAATCCACAGAAATGCGGGGGTGGGGCTCAGTAAATTGCAACGCACTGTATGTGTGCCTAGTCCTTTAGATATATAGACTCCTTTCGTTTTTTGGGAGCAAGTCTCGATGCTTTCGTGTCAAGGTTGAGAGTAGATGAATTGAAAATTCAAAAAAAAAAATCGATAGTTTAACGGTATCGCAGTTCAAGCTATTAACTTAAAAAGTTGTTTAAATTCGAAGAAGATTTGCGAAAATTAGCTGTGAATTCTGTTTTCGGTGAAACTATGGAAGAAATCCATAACCATCGCGTTGTTGAATTGGTTTCGAAATAGTAGGGGCGATATGGTGCAAAAAATTTTATTGGTAGACCTAGATTTCAATAAAGAACTGTTTTAGATGATAATCTGATAGCTGTCGAACTCAAAAAATCAGAATTGATTTTCAATAAACCACTATACATCGGTATGGCTATTCTCGATTTATCGAAAACAGTTATGTTTGATTTTCAGCTATAATATCCCAAGGACATTGATAATTAACGAAATAACTTTATCACAGATTTCGAAAGCATGTTATTTGGTAACAGACCGACGCCGATGGTTTTGTAAAAAATAAATTAAATTTTGATGATTATGATTGTCTGGAAGACAACAAAGAAGAGACTGTAACCCAACAAACGATCCGTTTCTACGTTCATGAGTTGTATTCAATTGAACAGACTAAAATTGGATTGACAAATATTAACAAAACGAATTATTCAAAATTATGCTCATTTCAAATGGTTATACATTAATCGTCATGAAATTGCTTTCAATGAAGATGATGACGACATTCTCTTGAATTTCGAATATTATAATAAGTTTGATTATGATAATCCAAATTTTAATTTACCCATCGTTTTTCGTACAGCATTATTAAACGTTGATGATTCGGAATCATATTGTCATCATGACTCACACTGTATTTGAATGAAATTTCACGAAATTGTTGAGATTAACTTACTATTGTGCGAAATTTGTTTCGAATCTTTCAAATATATTGTTGATACATTCGAGTACGGCAAATTCAATTTCAAACTTAGACATTTACATGAAGTTTTTGCAAGTTATGAATTACATAATGCTCACCAATATAAATCTTATTGGTGTCAATATTGAATTAAAAAAACATGATGAATGCATTGATCATTTACATAAACAGAAAAAGGTGAAATTTTGTTAAAAAAAAATTTTTTACAACTAATCTATTCAAAGCCTACCCACAGAAATAGTACATACATAAGTAGGTATTTTGTTAAAAAAAAGTGGTCATATTTCTAGAGTAGAGTATGCTGAAGCCAAACTTTTCCAGTGTTGAGAGCAAAACAAGATAAGTTAAATATTTTTTTCTTCAAATCTCAGTAAAGTAATGATTTGTTTCAAAATCAAAATGACTTCACTTGATACATTTAAAAACAAAACAAAAAAACTTGGTGAAAAATTTTACAGTTCATTGCCTTGCTTTTTTCAATCAATAATTGATGAAATAAAAAAAACTTGATTTTTTCTCATTTATAACATAAATCACAATTTTTTGATTTAAATAAAATAAATAATTACGTAAAGCATTAGCGCACATATTATATAAAGATGAAGCTTGACAAAATCCTTCTACGATTTCCTCTAAACTTTTAAATTGGTTTTATTTTCACATAACCATGATTGAATAATGTCAAAAACACCTCGTAATATTCACAAAAGTTCAGGGCATCCAGCATAGCGATACGGTCAGACATCAACCCGATGTGTGTATTGAGAATGTTGTTTACATCTTGTGATACAACCTATGATAACACGGCATCATCTCATTTATCTGGCAATTCCTCTTAGGAACGAAATAAGCAATATTACGCTCAAAGTGCTCGACCGACGCCCCCACTTGATTTTCCAATCGAAAAAATAATATCGAATGGAACTGAACAGAAACTATGGTGTTAACCATCCATGAGAATCAACCATCTACGTTCCCAGCCTCAGTCTTCTCAAAGACCTTTAGCCTGCGACAACTACTAACAGCGAATAATAAATTATATTTGGAATCTCTTGGCTGTCATGTTGTCAAATCAAGTTTTCAACATTTTTCGAAAACCGCAAAACGATGAATCCATATAAAAGGTAGAGGGCGGACCTACTACCATTATGACAAGTCTTTTCGCAACAATGATGTTATTGAAATCAACATTAATCAGTCGGATGCCTACGATGCCCTGTATGAGAGTTTATTATTCATCAGCGGAAAAGTTGTTCGAACCCAAGGAGAAGGTCGTGTAAAGTTCGTAAACAATGCTGGCGCATTCATGTTTCAATCTGTCAGTTATGAACAAAGTGGAAAGGAATTTGAAGCTATTCGTGAAGTTTGAATTGTCAGTACTGTAAGAGGCTTTATCACCTACACCGACGATGATATCAAACAGTTGGCCACCTCAGGTTGGATATTTCCCGATAACACTGGGGTTATCCATACAACTCATCTAATATTCAACATGCTCATACCCCTAAACCATTTTTTGAATATTTTCAACGACAGTGTGTTTCTTATGGTAAATATACTATTCGACTGGTACGAGCAGGAAATGACAACAACTGATTCAAAATAGAGGAGATTAATGCCCAACCAGCAACACCAAAGAGAGAAGTTACGTTGGAAATTGAAAATATTGAACTCAAAGTTAAACGACTATTTCCACATGATCAAATCAAATTGCAGCTTTAAAAAGCCATCAAAGCTGATGCTCCTATTCTTATGCCGTTCAGAAAGTGGGAGCTACATATGCTGCCGGCTCTTACGGCAGGCGCAACGAATGAAATATGGGCTGTCGAAACTTCTTCGTTTCTCGAAAGCCCCCGATATGTAATTGTTTGCTTCCAGAAGGATCGTGATTACACTAAAGTTAACCATGATCCTACGGTATTCAGTCATTTGTATATCACTAACATAACACTGACTCTGAATGGAGACAATTACCCCAAAGAAAATATGCACCTAAATTTTGGAAAAGGAAACTTTCCGCAAGCCTATTTCAACTATGCTCAATTCGGCCTTGGTTACAAGAATACCAATCAGCATAGTCCTCTTCTGATCACCGCGGACTTTGTCACTAAATCTTTTTTATCATCGATTGTTCCACAAGAGATGAGAGTATCAAAAGTTCCAGTGTTGACGTGAAGTTCGAAATCGAGGCATCCGAGGATTTTCCTACAAATACCCCAGCCTATTACATCATTGTGCACGACACTGTTATTGAGCACATCCCCCTCAGTGAAATTGTTAAAAAATGGAACTGAGCATGTGATTCTGTGCCAGTATCATTCAGAGAGTCACCATGAAAATAGTAGATATTCAGGGCTTCGGTATCGAGCAACAATTCTATCCTAAAGAGATAGTCATTAGGATTGGAGTTCAATGCAGTAATTTCTTACTATTACCAAACAAACCGTTTTCTCATTGAACAGAGAGAACCATCGTACCGTCTGTTTCTTGGAGCGAAACATTCATGGCTTGAAGTATTCATCAGGATTCGTGGAATATCATCAATTACGTAATATCTTTGAAGAAAATCTGCGTGATGTTGACATCGTTTACGTGCGAGGTCATCAAATGAAAGACTGTCTAGTTGCAAAATTTCAACAGTTGGGTATACAGCTACCACCACGCATTGCAAATTTGAAGGATTATGATAACACGTCATGGATGGTTCCTACATTTGTAAACGAAGGTGCCTCACCCTGTATGCACCACTTTCGAGATCAAACCTGCAGTTGCAGCCTCCGTAACGTTGATATTTTATACAAATGGATTTATGACATGCTACCAAAATAACATGTTCTATTTGATTTTAATAAATACAATTTTTGAACAAATGATTTTTATTTCTAATGCTCAATAGTTACATAAGGTATATGGCAAACTAAAATAGTTCAGTTAGTAGACCAGTAGACTGAAAAGTTTATTGTTTTTGGTTTGAATGAAGCAGCTACTCTTCTGGTTAATGTCTAATTAACCAATATTGAATTATACATACTTATAAGTCAGGTTGGCCGAGCGGTCTAAAGCGCCATATTTAAGTTATAGTACATGTCTGGCCGCCGTACGAGGAAGACGTGTGCTACACAGGCGCTAGAGACAGAAATAAATCGCTGTCAGTGTCCTGCGCGTGAGGTGATTTGCGAATATCGCCTCTATCGTCGCGATTATAGTCCGTATTGACAAGTGCATCGGGAACTTTGCTAAGTGCCAGTGAAAGGAAGTGTTGCCACACTCCCTCATGAGCAGCAGCTCTGAGGGAGTCCAGAACAGAAAAGGGACGTTCCTGGGACGCGCCAGAGCCACACCACGCTTACTAAAACGTCCAGGAGACGATGACGACAAAACTTCAGCTACATCCGGTAGCGAAAGCGACCGGAGAAACATGAAGAGGAAACAGCTCCCGAAGCCCCAAAAACCATCCAAAGTAGTCCTCCACCAGGATGTCACTGTCGTCAAGCCCGCCACAAACACTTCTAGTGAAAACGTTCCCCCCAGTGATAGTGACACTTATAATAGCACGCCAGTGAACGTGGTGGAGACTACCACCTCCTCGTCCGCCAGTCCGCCGGAGAAGGTCACCATTATCTCAGCCCCAGAGTGTGAAAAGCCGCCAGAAACCCCGGGTGAGTCCTTAGAGGTATGTTGGGGTGTTTCTGTCCATTCTGACGACCCCCAGAAACCCTCCGGTCCCGCTTCCCAAAAAATGGAAAGTGTGGTGAACGCCGGAGAGGAGAAGGTAGGAGCCCGAAGATCATCACGTATCGTCGCTCAGCCACAGGAAACATCCGAGCTCGACATCTGGGGAGATACCCCGCAGGACAGTAGTCCTCTGGACTCCACTGGACACCCGGAGGAACCGTCTGCGTCCAATAACCTGAAAGCGTTAGCGACACTCACGAAAATCACTTCAAGCACTCCGCTGCATTCCTTGGAGGAGGAAACGGGCTGTAGTACGAGCCCGATCCAAGGTCTGCAGGAGGATCACCCGCAGGCAACGTCGCCGCCTGCCGCTCTCCCACAGGAGGCACAGGATGAGGAAAAGCGCGGGAACCTAGAGTCAGAAAAGGACACACCCTCCCCCCACCTAGGAGAATTGGAAGAAGTCAGCCAACCCCTCCCCCACCTTCCCGAAATTGAAAAGGACGAGGATCATCCCTCCCCCCACCCTATACCAACAGCCCTTAGCGACTTAGGAAATTTGAAAAATTCAAAAAATTTATACGAAAAATCTACAAGTCCAGATTTTAAAAATTCTCGAAACGGCCAGGGCCAATTTGAAAATTTTTCAAAAAATTTTGAAAATGTGCCAAACATCGCACAACAGCCCCCGATATCAACAGGCGCAATTCCAAAAATTTTGGGAAGTGTTGGGAATTTCGTTCACCACACTTCCCAAAACACTTGTGATATGGACGCCATCATCACTTACCAAAGGCAAATAAGAGCAGCCCAGCTGGAAGCCCGGATCTCCAGCCCGGTTCGCGACACCGAACAGCCCACTTGGAGCCAGTGGAGTTCGGCCTATGATACCGAGAATTGGCGGGACAAACTGCTGAGGGAAGAGAAGTGCGGAGAGGGTGGATCGAGTAGCCCTCGAAACACTGATCTTCTCCGAGGCAGCGAGTGCTCGCTTATAAAACCAAGATACGACCCGATACCGAGTCCGCCGTCTCCACTGAGCTACCCTACTACTCACACGATCAGAGCCGAAATTCCCCCCTTGGAATAACTCGCCCCCTCGTAAGAGCACCAGTCCAAACAAACAGGACTGGAACCTGCTCTACGAGGAGGAGAAAGCCCAGAAAGAAACTGCGCAAAGGGCAAGCCCCGGAGTAGGACAAAATCCTGTAGGAAAGCAAGATCAGGAACCGATAAGTGTCGTGAACCGGAATATCACGAGTATTAAGGAAAGTGTGGTGAATGCCAAAATTCAGCAATCAAAGACGTTCAGGTTTCAGTTCTGGTTTCCAAAAACTCCGGCACCGGCTTGTCTCGTTACACGGTGTGGGTGGACGGCCTTAGCAAAGTTTCGGATTGCTCCGAAACCATCTTTAGCCACCCACCGCTCTGCTCCTAGTTGCCTGGAGGGCAAGGACGTCGTCACCCAGGGATTTCGGGTGGCAACTTCCGTGTCCCTGCCGACACCCGTTACGAAATCTGCCTTCGTAGCTCTATTTGCTTGTACTGGCTGTGCATGTGTGTTCCCTTGGGAGGTACGCTGAACCCGCCCCTGGAGAGATATGGGAATGCTGGCATCCCCAACTCCCTCCGAGAGCCTTCCACCACCCCCTAGTTCATCCACTAGGGCCTCAGCATCACCCGGTTCCCTTAGGGTATGCACATCTACTCCTTGTGGCCTCAGCTGTTGTGCGTGGGGCACACCCAATGACCTCGGAGCGCTTCGGCGCATTCCGAGGGGGCGTACCTCGCGAGCTTCGCCAGCATGGACTCCTCTGTAACCCTCCGACCTGCGAACAGATACATTTCTTATTAATTGAAAACGTTCAAAACGAGCTTCCAGAGGTGGAGTTGTGACAACTCCCGCTGTATCAATTACTAAATCTAACTGAGCCGACGGGGAAGGCTGCCTCCCTCCGTCTAAGCTCGACTCTAAAGTACCTTGGTCTAGCACACTTCTCGGGGACAAGGTAGTCGACATCGTCAACTCACGGTATTCCCCGGTAGTACGTACCTGGGGGACGTCTCCGTCGAGACGTCGCGACGCTTCGGGGAATAGACGCCTAGCGTCTAAGTCACCCGACGGCGGAGGTGTCCGAGAAAGCCCAGCGCCGGCGAACACGGCCTGGGTATTCTCCTCCGCGAGCATATCAATCTCATATTCGTCATTGCTCTAAGGGACAAACAATTACGGCTGTAATGTATTGTCGGGCTACTTGCGTGTGCAAGCGTGTGGCAAAGGAGAAGTGCACTAAAATCGACCTCGCGTCGACCCAACTCAAGTGTGACGATGAGAAGGGCCACCCTATAGCTAACTAACCTAACACCTAACAAGACCTCGCCGGGAAATGGACGAGGGAGGAAGGATTCACGGTTTAGAAAAACTATCTAAATAAAATTTCCTAACTTCAAAAATCGTGTGAAGCACCAAAAAGGAAAATTAAACTTGAAAAATTTTACTTCAAAAATTTACAACTGGATGTGACAAAAACCAAGACAGAGATTTGGGTAAAAGGATCACGTAGCCTAACCAGACTGTCTCAGGTGGAAAAGCCGAGAACAGCCGCAGGAAATAGGTATGGGAAGGACGCGAAACCCCTAGGTACCACCGGAAATGTGGCTCGCCAACGACAAAGTCGCAGCTACTGATGTCTTGACAGACCGAGGAATTTAAGCTCGAACGATACAATCTTCGTGAAACTCTACGATCGAGCCGATTGTATCAGGTGAGATCTCGTTTTGGTGCCTGACCCCTTTTCATACGATGGGGATTTTTCGTCAACGTCGCGTACAGGTATTAAGTCGGGAAATAACTTTGATGAAGTTAAATCCCTAAGTGTCCGTTGCAAAAGATCACTTTACACTGATTATTGCTCGAGAGTTAAACTACCTATCAACGTACTTTCGTAGCGCGAATAAAACACCTGTAAACCGTACAAGTGAGTCTAACCCCTTTTAAGATAGAAACAAAACGTTATGAATCTACTGTGAACTGAATTATTATTACCGAGAACATGACTCTAACTGCTAGCCAAAACGATGAATTGCAGAGACAAAAGGCAAAGCCAAACAAACGTAAGTTATTTAACGGAAACACGAAATTGATTATTACACTGCAATTCGACAAGAAAGAGTGGCTGTCTGCTACTTCGCTGCTTGCATATTCATGCAATCCTGACTGCTAAATCCGCGACACCCATTGGCCTAGAGGGCCAAAGTGGGCGTCGCCCTTGGCTGAACAAAACCCTAGCTCGCGAAAACGCGCGGGATTTGGGCAAATGACCGTTGAAGTCCCGTTATCTGCGTTTTCTAGGGAGTATTTGACAAAAGTCACTAAATACTCACTAGATCTAGGGAGATATTGAAAGTCAGAATTTCAGATATCTCGATTCCTAGGGCGGTCCGATATTCGGAGAGCCCCGAGAAAAACCATAAACCAACGTGATTCCTGAACGCCGAAGAAATACACGTATTCCTTCGCCGAGGAATCTATACCCGTTTCCGATTTGGCCAACCTGATGAGAAATCGAATTGAAATAAAATAATTTGTGAAAACAAATGGAGCCACGGAATCTTTCCACCCAACAAGAGACTAGCGTGTCGAAACCTTCTGTTCTGTTCTGTATACCGGGTGCTCGACTGTTTGGGGCCACAAATTAATAAAATTGAAAACTAGTCAGGAATTTCCGGTAAATCGGTAAAACTACGTACAGTGGAGTTCCACTGGGTGGAGATTGGGACTTCACATCATACAGGGTGAGACTAGACTAGTGACCTGTATATAATGCAAAAATCTAATATTATTCGACTGGCTTCTAGGTGAAAATTGAGAGTTATTAAGTGTAAAAATGGCTCACTAAAGGTGACCATACAAAAAAAAAATCATCGTAGGAGCGCGGCGAGCCTGCCCTGCGACACCCCCCTACTAAAGAGTTTAACTTGGTCGAAGTTATTTCCAAACGAAACAACCGACAAAAGCTAAATTTACGTTAACTCCCTAATAGTCACCTTCCGCACTCTGATGAACCAAGGCTGGAACCACCAAAGTTACTGGAGCGTCATCCTCCATGTCGGAATCGTTCTCAGTACAGTCTTTACTAATTCTAGGAGCTTCGCTGTAGCTCTGGGCTGGTACGGGATCTTCGTCAGACCCGGTCACCGAAACATACTGACGGGCGGAGTCTGTCGGTGGCCGCTGGATCGGAGCTCTGTCGGAGTCCAGCGCCACAGCTCGGCATCTCCTTCGCCGTCCTGTACTCTTACTAGGAATCTCAGTCCTTACTGAGCCTTCCTGTCTCACATTCTCTCCCGGGTCGACCACCAATGGTGATGGAGACCCCCCCACTGGAAGTGCTAACTCTCGGATAGAAGCTTCCACTTCCTAATCTAAATCATACTCTGAACCTTGGTCTGAAACGACCGCTTGACGGGTAAGAGCGTCTACTTCCGTAGTAGCACGCCCCCCTACTGATGAGTTTGCGACGGGGAGTTCAGAATCTCTGATCTCCAAAAGGCCAGAGTTCACCACTGGCAACGGACTCCTACGGGATACTCCTCTCTTCTCCGCGCTGTCTGAGTCGCGTTCCCGTCCTTGTGGATTCCTCCTCAACCTTTTCACTGTCCGCCGGACCGCTTTGTCCTTTGGATCGAAACTGACCGTTACTTCCCGTGGGTTCGTTGAGTTGGGTGCGTCAGCTCGTACCCGGATTAACGAAGGTGGCTTCGGACTGCCCCCAGTCGTCGGCCTAGGTGTGACTTCCCCTGTCACTTCTTGGTCAGCGTCGTCGGACTCTGGCTGATCCGGACCTGGGCCACCATCGTCGTGGTGGACGCCAGCCGGCAAAGTCCTGCTTACCCAAGAACGGATATCGTCTACGTGCACCAGCCTCTCGGTGCCGTTCCTATCTACGAGGTAACTGTCTCGCCCCATCACCCTCGTGATCGGATGCGGTCCTGACAGTGTACCTCCAAAATTTCCTTTGACGAAACTCCTAACTAAAACGCGGTCGCCGACCCCGTAGGTCCGTGGCGACGGTAGATCTTTATCCGGGAATAAATTCCTCTGATAAACTGCCTGACGTCTGGCTGCTTTTGCAAGACGTTCTTGCCGATCTTCGGGGCTATTATGTACCGGATCTTGGTACATAGGTAGCCTCCAATCTCCTGGACGACCAGGTGTATATCCTAACAATAACTCCGCTGGAGTCTCCCTTGTTGCTCTATTCTTACGATTCCGTAAGCAATAGAGACTTGCAGCCAGACCTTCTTCCCAAAACCTTTCCGAAGTGGCTTCCAGCATCCTCGCTCTTAGGCACTTCTTCAGTTCCTGGACTCTTCGCTCGACAGGGTTCGCTTGTTGATGAAAAACAGGTGAAAATTTGACCTCGATGTTCTTCGAATCGTAGTATTTCAGCAGATGATTGCTCTGAAACTGCGGGCCGTTGTCAGAAATGACGATTTCTGGACAACCCCAACGAGATAAAATTTCTTCATCTAGAAAACGAGAAATTACATCCGACGTGCATGTCTTAGTGGCCTTGGCTTCAACCCACTTTGAAAACATATCGACGGCAATTACCACGAACCTGTTTCCCCTCCTTGAGGCTGCATAGGGTCCCAGGACGTCAACAGCCAGCATATGCCACGGTCGCTTCGGCACACTGGGCCGTTGCGGTGCCGCTTCCTGATGCCGTACGGCTTGAACGCACTGGCTGACTAGGCAACCTCTCACGTAGACCCGGACGTAGTCCTCCATGGTCGGCCACCAATAGTGCCGTTTCAAGGCACGTAAGGTGTCCTCTTGACCAGGATGACCAGCGGTCGGGTGTTCATGGTAATAAGCCGACACGACCTCACGGAGCGCCTCGGGCACATACAATAGCTGTTTACCAGCAGAAGAAACAGATACAACCCCTTGGACATCTGAAAACTTGTTAATAAAACGAAGATCGTCCCTGGACATAGAACCCAACTCCTGTATCGTTCTGATACGCGCCCTCAAACCTTGCGTCTCCCTATCTATGGCCTGCCGCCGCACGACCACTTCAGCCGGCGTCTCTACGACGCTCACCATACCTTGGTGTTCAGACAGTTGCACCTTCATAGGTGGCAACCCCATACGCTCTACATCAGCATCCAAGTCTTCACTGTGAGACCCCGAGGGATTACGGGACAAGAAATCAGCTAGCTGATTGTCTCGACCTGCGACGTGCTCCACAGTGAAGGAATACTCCTGTAGAAGTAAGGCCCAACGAGTTAACTTCGCTTTTGCGTCCTTGAACTTGGATAACCAAGTCAACGCTTTGCTGGCCGTTCGAAGAGTGAATGGACGGTCTTCGAGATAATGACGGTATCGCTTGATACCCCAAACAATGGCTAAACATTCAGTCTCGTTCACATGATAGTTTAGTTCCGCGCCCTTGAGCTTGGCACTAGCATGTGAAACGATCCTTCAGTCGCCGTGACAATCAACTTGATAAAGGACTGCAGCGATGCCTACCCCAGATGCATCGGGAAAAACGGGAGAGTCATGTCCGGCCTGGCCAAGACCATAGGACGGCCCACAACTTCCTTGATCCTCTCAAATGCCTCCAATGCTTGAGAGTTCCACTTAATGTCTCGACCTTTCTTCGATTTGAGAATATCACTTATCGGAGCCTCCAACTCCGCTAAGTTCGGGATGAACTCCCGTAGCCAACGGTGCCCAAGAATCCTCGGACCTGAGAGACATTCTTGGGTAGCGGGAATTGTTGAACCGCTAACACATGACCTGGCATTGGTTCGTTCGACGTTTTCGTCACCACATGCCCCAAGTACTCCAGCCTACGCTGAGCGAAGTTGCACTTCTTTAAACTACACCACAGGCCATGTGCTCTGAACCTCTCCAGCACAAGGCGGAGATGGTAGAGGTTCTCCTTTTCATCTTCGCTGTAAACGATTATGTCGTCTAGATATACTTTGACGAATTTATCGACATAACCAACCAACACTTCCGTCATAAGGATTTGGAAACTTCCAGGTGCATTCGATAGACCAAACGGCATTGAGTTAAACTCATAACAAGCTCCATCAGGCGTAGCAAAAGCTGTATACTTTTTGCTAGCCTCATCCATGGGTACCTGCCAAAACCCAGACTTCAGATCCAAAGAAGTGAACACTTTCGCTGTTCCGAGCTCTTTGATAGTCTCGTGAATACCTGGCAATACCGACGACTCGGGTATTGTCAGACTATTCAACTTCCTGTAGTCGACACAAAACCGAGCCGTACCGTCCTTCTTCGTGACGATAACGACCGGACTAATAAAGGCAGAATGGGACCTACTTATTACACCTGCAGCGAGCATTTTATCTACCTCCTCTTGGATAAGAGCCCTCTTCTGATCGGAAACTTTGTACGGACGGAGCTTGAAGGGTAGCTCCTCCTTCAATCGGATTTTGTGGCAAGCAGCCCTCGTCACTGGTTGCCTTGGAGATTCGAAAAAGACGTCTCCAAACTCTCGGATAAGACTCCGAAATTCCTTTCTCGAGAACGCCGGTAGCTTTTCGTCCGCTACCTGTGGTTCAGGGAACTTTTCTGGTGGAAGATAGACCTCCTCCGCCCAGAAAATAGTTTGCCTAGGCCCCTTTCCAACGTACATGGTGCGACGTGCAAAGTTGACCATAGCCTCGTTTGATGCCAGCCAGGGACACCCGAGCAGAAGATCCTCGACAAGATCATCCACCACTTGCACGACAACTTCGTGAACAACACCATCTATTAGCAGTTCGACTATTGTCTCCCCTAGACTGGTGATGCCACGACCGGCGCATGCAAGCTGCAACGGTGTCACTTGCTTCCTATCCACCCTCCAGGTGACAGGCAACAAAGTACGTTTCAGGAGATTTAGCGAACTTCCGCTGTCCACCAAAACCCTAACTCGACGACCCATCAGTTCAGCCTCGATTCGCGGCAACTGATGCAATCGTCCCTCAACATTGTTGTTCGTTAAGCTAGTATCACAGTGACGATATAGACACAATGGATCCAGCAGATCCACCTCCGACTTCTTCCTAAGCGGGTCGGTCTCAATGAAACTCAGAAGTTCCGACTTGCGATTGACATCAAGTGCTGCAGCACCAACTGCAACCCACGATGGGACTTGGCGATTGCATCCCTCAGGAACCTCGCCTTCGCCCCGACTAAGACGTGTAACTCTCTCAGATGACATGCCTACCACGCCTCTGGTATCTACCAACGGGGAATGACGATTCGCACCTGCGATCCCACCTGCTCTGCCCCTCGATACCGTCCTTGAGACTTGGCATGCATCGACCTCGAAACCTGCGTCCTGTGTGGGAGTGAGTGACAGACCACCACCCCCGGTGTCTTCACTACCCCGAAGTGGAACCAAAAAGAGTACGTCACCTTCGACGACTTTTTCGTTCCGAAACCTTGACTCGCAATCTTCCCTTGGATACACCTTTTCATCTCGACTTGTGCCTATACCGGACCTGTGCCCAGTTTGCAGTGCCCTAGCACTCTCTTTGACAACAGGCCCCTCCTGGTCCTTCTGTATACCGATCACTAACTCCGAAACCTTGTGTTGTGGCGAATGGAACGACCCACCAACAACGACCTGGGGTACCTCAATGATCTCACAACTCCATGAACCTGAAGATGATTCATAACCCCTTTCATTCGTTCCAAAACTAGAACCTGATTTTTTTGAAATGACTTTCAACCCTCTACGTTTAACGTCTGCCGACGAGTGAACTTTTTTACGCCTACCACCAGTGGCGCGATCCACACGCTCATCGACCACACTGAAACAAACGGATTCACAATCTGACCGGTCTGCCCAATGTAGTTTGCCTGATGATGGTGGTGTTTCGGCTGAAACGACTCCAGCTTCAACATCCTGGAACTCCTTCTCCTCCTCCTTGTTGGGAATACATGCCGCATAAGTTCTATGACAGTCCAACACTGTCACAGAACCGCAAAACGGTGTTGAAGAAGTACCTACTCCGATGGAGCCCCCTGATGGCTCCTGTTGGAGTTTTTTGAAACTTCTTTGCAAACTGCAATTTTGTCTGCGTCCTTAAGTGACGTCTTACGACGCGAGGTTTTACTCGCCTGCACGGTATTAACCGTATGTGCCCTATTGGCCTGATCTAACGGTTTTGTTCCCGCATTCTGACGTTTGGGACCGTTCTTATTATCATTTTGCTGAGGGCAATCTTTGTTCCAGTGAGCTCCCCCGCAAGTGAAACATCCGCTCGAAGGAACGTTGTTTCCTCCAGAACGCCTCGATCGATCATAATTCTGGAATTTGGTGCCATTGTTATTAAAGTTACTGGACCTAACATGGTTCGAACCCCTGTTGTCCTGTGGCTGTTCCTGAGGACGTTTAGGTGGCACATCGTCGGCCTGATGAGGACGGTTGGTGTTCGAAACAAGTTTCGGCCCTGAGTGTACACTTTGGCTGGTGCTACGAAGTAGCGTCTCGACAGCAACAGCTTTTTGTGTCAACTCTTCAATAGTTGCAAATCTATGCAATTGTAAATGGACTTTGATGTCCGGTCTGATCCGGTTCAATATTAATCGCACAACCCTTCCTTCGTCCATCTCTGGGTAGAGCCTTTGTGAAAAACTCCACTTGTTCAGGATGAAGGAAGTTATTGGCTCTCCCTTCGGCTGGTCAGTGCCAAAGAACTCCGCTTCTAAACTCGAGACCAACAGATCGTTATCGAACCGTTCCTGGAGCCGATTTGTGAAAAACTGCCAGTTTAGGCGTGAGTTTCGATATGGAGCATACCACTGCTGGGCTGCTCCCTTGAGCCACTGAGCTGCAACGCTCACCCAGACGGTTGGATCAAAGCCCCCCAAATAATCCTCAGAGGATTGGATAAATTGTATTGGATCTTCGTGAGGAAGCCCACTGAAACTGGGATGTGGTTTGTTGTTAATTAAACCCCCATCAACACCGTTTAGGGTTCCCCGACGTCTATCCTCCAGCAAATCTGCGAGTCGCACGAGCACGTCGTCGACCCCCATCACTGGTCTTCTGGGATTTTCCTGAATCCGGACTTTTTTTTTTTTTTTTTTTTTTTTCAGTGGGGTGGAAATCCTCATGGACTCTGATCGCTCGGTGTCCATCGCGTATCTGTAGTGTCAGACTCTTACTGACTAAAACCACCCCAGGTGTGCTGCACTTGCCAAGCCGTTAGGCCATAAAGCTGCACCTACATCCCATTCCAACGTCTACGTCACGATATCCCTCGCTCCTCCGCCCCGCCACACCCCCCCCACCACCGTTGGGTCGTGACCCACCGAATACCGGGCGGGCAATCAGCGGGGAAGATCCTTCCTTCTTTATTCCGCTCATCCTCCACATTCAAACAGCGCCCTCCCTGGTCGGCAGTCTTATTCTATCCGAGCGCCCGCTCTCCCGATTTACTTTCGTCGCTCGTTTATCCCGAAGCCAGGCCACTATTACCGTCGCATTGACACTATGTTGGTTCTCATACTTCTTCATCCTCGACCACAGCCCCCGCCCATTCATTCAATATCCTTACCCATTCATCCTTCACACCATTCGTATCCCTTAGCTGTAACGCTCCAAGTCTATCCTCCTCTTCCTCGATCCTCCTTCTCCATTCTACCCTTTTTCTCCGCATGCAATCGTTCCTGATGTGCTCCGCCGTGTCAGTCCCGCCGTGTCAGTCCCGCCAGTTCCACACTGGCATGGGGTCTCTTGTGCAATTCCGAACCTTGCCAGGTAACCCCGAAAGTTCCCATGCCCTGTGACCAGTTTCACTGCCTTCCTTGCTAATGGTATACACCCCATCCCTACCCTGTTGCACATACCATGTACGCTTCTGCCGGTCATGCCGCTGTCCCATTCACCCTGCCATTTTTCCATCACCATTCTCCTAATCCTTTCCCTCTCCTCCATTCTGCTATGTCCCAAGTCTATTTGCCATGTGATCTCTTGCAGTTCCGCACCTCTTCTACTCTCTTCATCTGCTCTTCTGTTACCCTCATTCTCCCTAACATGCCCTTTCCTCCACTCAATTTCCGTCACCAATCCTGCTACCCTTCTGTTTTCAAGCATTCTCCTAATACGAGCTGCCCTTTTGCTCTTCGTCCTCGCATTCCTAATGGTCTCCACTGCTCCAGGCGAGTCACTTATTATTCTTATGTCCATCTCTCCACCCATCAGTACCCCTTTACCTATAGCCACTATTTCGGCTTCCTGTACGCTTCCCAGCTCATTGATTCTTTCCCGACCCATTCTCCACTCGCTCCCCTCCTTATGCGCCCATCCTATACCCACTCGTCCATCCTCTCTCTTAACCGCGTCCACAAATACCTCTTTTAGCCCTTCTCGGTTCTCCAGAATTGTTCCGATCATCCATGGGTATATTCTGTCGCACCCGTTTATCCGTCCTCTTACTTTTTCCGGGACAAACATGCATTCGGTCTTGTTTTCGTTATACCTCAGCCACATTTCATCCTCCCATTCCTGACATTCTTTCCACACCTCCTTCCACATCCTTTCTATTTTCTTCACCGACGGGCCAACCACCACTATCAGTTGGTCGTCGGCGTAGGCCTGGGCCCACACCTTCGTCCCACCACTTACTCTGTGCGCTGCAGGCACCCCTTCATTTATCCTGTCATATTCCTTTTCGTTTACTGCCCTCATCCTCTCGAACCACGCTTCCATGACAATAAGCCATAGCGTGGGTCCCAGGCTGGATCCCTGCGGGCACCCCCTATCCACGATCGCTTCCACGCCTCCACTCTTGACTCTTCTTTCGCCTACAAATTCCATGCACACCTTGCCAATGTTCTCCGGTAGCCCCATCTTTCTCATATTCCATCCTATCGCAGGTCCCCATGCCGTGTTGAAAGCGTTCGACAAATCCAGCGCCATCACCATGCTATGCATACCCTCGTTCTTACTTCTCTTTATTCTCTCCACCATATTCTCAACAGCAGTCGATGTGTCCAATCCCGCCCTGAAGCCAAATTGGCAGGGCGAGAACTTCTGTCCTCTTTCACACCACACCTGTACTCTTCCGCTGAGAAGCCGGTCGAAAGTTCGCCCTAACGCGGTCAGCAAGCTGATCGGCCTTAGGCTACTATCCTTCTTAGGAATCCACACAACCTTCATCACCTTCCATACTGCAGGGAAATACCTCAGCCTAATGCATGCGTTGAGTATATCCGTAAGATCTTCGCTTATTAGGTTCGCCACGTGTTTCATCACCTCATTAGGTATGCCGTCTGTTCCCTGAATCCGGACTGTGGGCACTGGCCTCCTCGATGGGTAATATCTACTCCTGTGGACATCACCGGGGTTGGAAGCGACGTTTTGAACGTACCGAGGGACATCCTCAGATTCCCTATAGTGACGATTCCCGGTTGGCAACCGGGTAAACGTGCCATATGGGCGCCAAAGGGTTTCCGGTTCACCCATAACCATATCATTAACTGGGAGTCTCTCAGGAGAGCGATCCCGAACTCTAAGTCTGTTTGTCGGAGGAAGGTTACATTCGCAGATCCCTGAAGATGGTCTATCTCCAGCAGCCCCACGTTGGGCGCCATGTCTCGTTACACGGTGTGGGTGGACGGCCTTAGCAAAGTTTCGGATTTCTCCGAAACCATCTTCAGCCACCCACCGCTCTGCTCCTAGTTGCCTGGAGGGCAAGGACGTCGTCACCCAGGGATTTCGGGTGACAACTTCCGTGTCCCTGCCGACACCCGTTACGAAATCTGCCTTCGTAGCTCTATTTGCTTGTACTGGCTGTGCATGTGTGTTCCCTTGGGAGGTACGCTGAACCCGCCCCTGGAGAGATATGGGAATGCTAGCATCCCCAACTCCCTCCGAGAGCCTTTCACCACCCCCTAGTTCATCCACTATGGCCTCAGCATCACCCGGTTCCCTTAGGGTATGCACATCTACTCCTTGTGGCCTCAGCTGTTGTGCGTGGGGCACACCCAATGACCTCGGAGCGCTCTGGCGCATTCCGAGGGGGCGTACCTCGCGAGCTTCGCCAGCATGGACTCCTCTGTAACCCTCCGACCTGCGAACAGATACATTTCTTGTTAATTGAAAATGTTCAAAACGAGCTTCCAGAGGTGGAGTTGTGACAACTCCCGCGGTATCAATTACTAAATCTAACTGAGCCGACGGGGAAGGCTGCCTCCCTCCGTCTAAGCTCGACTCTGAAGTACCTTGGTCTAGCACACTTTTCGGGGACAAGGTAGTCGACATCGTCAACTCACGGTATTCCCCGGTAGTACGAACCTGGGGGACGTCTCCGTCGAGACTTCGCGACGCTTCGGGGAATAGACGCCTAGCGTCTAAGTCACCCGACGGCGGAGGTGTCCGAGAAAGCGTGTGGCAAAGGAGAAGTGCACTAAAATCGACCTCGCGTCGAACCAACTCAAGTGTGACGATGAGAAGGGTCACCCTATAGCTAACTAACCTAACACCTAACAAGACCTCGCCGGGAAATGGACGAGGGAGGAAGGATTCACGGTTTAGAAAAACTATCTAAATAAAATTTCCTAACTTCAAAAATCGTGTGAAGCACCAAAAAGGAAAATTAAACTTGAAAATTTTACTTCAAAAATTTACAACTGGATGTGACAAAAACCAAGACAGAGATTTGGGTAAAAGGATCACGGAGCCTAACCAGACTGTCTCAGGTGGAAAAGCCGAGAACAGCCGCAGGAAATAGGTATGGGAAGGACGCGAAACCCCTAGGTACCACAGGAAATGTGGCTCGCCAACGACAAAGTCGCAGCTAATGATATCATGACAGGCCGAGGAATTTAAGCTCGAACGATACAATATTCGTGGAACTCTACGATCGAGCCGATTGTATCAGGTGAGATCTCGTTTTGGTGCCTTACCCCTTTTCATACGATGGGGATTTTTCGTCAACGTCGCGTACAGGTATTAAGTCGGGAAATAACTTTGATGAAGTTAAATCCCTAAGTGTCCGTTGCAAAAGATCACTTTACACTGATTATTGCTCGAGAGTTAAACTACCTATCAACGTACTTTCATAGCGCGAATAAAACACCTGTAAACCGTACAAGTGAGTATAACCCCTTTTAAGATAGAAACAAAACGTTATGAATCTACTGTGAACTGAATTATTATTACCGAGAACCTGACTCTAACTGCTAGCCAAAACGATGAATTGCAGAGACAAAAGGCAAAGCCAAACAAACGTAAGTTATTTAACGGAAACACGAAATTGATTATTACACTGCAATTCGACAAGAAAGAGTGGCTGTCTGCTGCTTCGCTGCTTGCATATTTATGCAATCCTGACTGCTGAATCCGCGACACCCATTGGCCTAGAGGGCCAAAGTGGGCGTCGCCCTTGGCTGAACAAAAGCCTAGCTCGCGAAAACGCGCGGGATTTGGGCAAATGACCGTTAAAGTCCCGTTATCTGATTTATCTAGGGAGTATTTGACAAAAGTCACTAAATAAATACTCACTAGATCTAGGGAGATATTGAAAGTCAGAATTTCAGATATCTCGATTCCTAGGGCGGTCCGATATTCGGAGAGCCCCGAGAAAAACCATAAACCAACGTGATTCTTGAACGCCGAAGAAATACACGTATTCCTTCGCCGAGGAATCTATACCCGTTTCCGATTTGGCCAACCTGATGAGAAATCGAATTGAAATAAAATAATTTGTGAAAACAAATGGAGCCACGGAATCTTTCCACCCAACAAGAGACTAGCGTGTCGAAACCTTGCTCTAAGTGTTCTGTATACCGGGTGCTCGACGGTTTGGGGCCACAAATTAATAAAATTGAAAACTAGTCAGGAATTTCCGGTAAATCGGTAAAACTACGTACAGTGGAGTTCCACTGGGTGGAGATTGGGACTTTACATCATACAGGGTGAGACTAGACTAGTGACCTGTATATAATTCAAAAATCTAATATTATTCGACTGGCTTCTAGGTGAAAATTGAGAGTTATTAAGTGTAAAAATGGATCACTAAAGGTGACCATACACAAAAAAAATCATCGTAGGAGCGCGGCGAGCCTGCCCTGCGACAGGCTAACAACATAACAAAGATAGTGTGGCGAGGGACATAGAAATGGAAATCGTCGAAATCCAAAATGTTAACACCGAGACCAAGGGCAAGACAGCGGAAGTGTGGCAGATGCCGCCAACGCTGTCCTTCCGACTAAACCTGCTCCCCCGCAACTGGTTGGATTCCAGAGAGCGATCCAACGCATGAAAACGAAAAAGGATGAAGAAGCCGCCAGGAAGAGGCAGGGAGCAGGAAGAGGCAGCAAAGAGACAGAAAACTGAAGAAGAAGAGAGGAAGGCCAAATTGGAGTGCCAACTACGAGATAACAACAGGCTCCTCGAGGCCAGAGCGAGGGTGTCGCCTCGAAAGGCCTCCAATTCCTCCTCTTCAGACTCAGATAGTTCTGTCTCTGGAGCGAAGGGCCCAAGACTAGTGAGACGGAAGTCCCGTGATGAGCCTCTCCTCAATTCTATTGAGGCGATCGAGAGGCGAATCCGGGACATCCGTAACCAAATAGTAGCGAAGGTGGGGGAGAAGATCAATGCGCTACGAAACACCGACTTTCAGAAGCCATCGGCTCTTAGCGAGTTTCCATCGAAAATAATGCAGGAGGCAATGGAGCAGCAAATTGAAAAATTCTACACCAGGAAATATGAAGAACATTTCCATTCCGAAATTGAGAAGCTTCAACACACGCGGCGGCTGCTACGGTCGCCGAACAGGGTACGGGTGAGAGACAATTTCCCCCCTCCTTCCCGAAAAACCAAGCGGAGACGAGGAGGGCTTTATCAAGCCTACAACTCTCGTCAAAGCGAGGAAAGTAGAAACTACGAAACCAGTACCCACGTAGAACGCGTACGAGTCTCTTAACGAGGATGAATCCCTCTCGGAGGACTCGCACCGTTCTTCGGAAGGACGAAAGCAACGGCCAAGGCCTAAGGCTAAGCCTGCCAGCCAACCCCAGCGAAAGGAGGCAGCAAAACCCAGGAGGGGTAAAATGCTGCCCCCAATCGTCATACAGGGGCGATTGAACTTGGACCGATCACTTACGGTCCAGTTAAAGTCTGAGCTCCAGGGTGACTTCAACCTGAAGCATACTGGCAAGGAGACTCAGGTCTTTACAGAGAACGCAAGTGATCGGTCTAAGATGATCGATATACTAAAGTCCACGGGTACTGAATTTCATACCTATACTTTGCCTAAAGACAGGACGCATGCGTTCGTGCTGCAGGATCTCGACTCGGACGTGAGTCAGCAAGACCTCATACAGGAAATGCTTGACACTTACGGAATCCCAGTCGAGAAGATGATCAGGATGAGCACGCGTCACAGACCGCTGTACCTGATCACCACCCCACGCAACGTGACACTGCAGCAGCTCCAGAAAACTGTTCGAGTCTTACAACATATTCGCGTATCTTGGCAGGATCGACAGAATGAGAGAGCTATCGTGCAGTGTCGCAGGTGCCAGCGATGGGGGCACGCGACATCGAACTGCCAGCGTGAGGCACGCTGCTTGAAGTGCGCGGAGAACCACGCCACTAAACAGTGTAAGCTTCCCCGCGATGTTCAGGCGGTGTGCGTCAACTGCCAAGGCCCCCACACTGCAAGCAATGTCGAATGCCCTGTCTACAAGGCAAGAATCCAGTTTCTCGGGGAGAGAGGAAAGAGCCAGGAAGCCGGCCCCTGTTAGGTACGTGGTGGCCCCGCCGCCGCAGGTCAATGCTTGGACCAAGAGGGCCCAGGAGCAGAGCGCTCCCCCGACAAAACCAGAAGAGGTCGGGAGAAGAATCCAGCAAGCGGCTGGATTACCTTCAATTCCGTATACACCGCCAGCGCAGTCGCCGGTGCACAGGCAAGTCCGACAAGAGGGAGCAAGCCATCAACAACAGCACATAGTGGGGTTGGTGAGTAAGATACAGCAGGTTGGTTCGCTGCTGAACATTGGTGAACTGTGCCGTGCCATGGACGATTTAATCGTCAGGCTGGCACAGGCCAAATCACCTTTGGAAAAGGCGATGGCTGCCCTGGAGATTCTGGGAGACAGCCAGCGATATAATTTTTGAGCCTTGTTTGAAGGCATGCATGTTCAATGCCAGTTCAGTCAATAATAAGCTTCCGCTTATTATTGACTCTATTGGCAGGCACAAGTTGGACCTGATGTTCATATCGGAGACTTGGCTTCGAGCTGACCATAGGTTCAAACTGAAGGGCTTCACCACTGTCCGGAAAGACCGCCCTCACACAGTGAGGGGGGGGGCGTGGCCATCCTTGTCAAGGATGGTATCGCGTTTACGCCACTCCCATCCCAGCGAAGCGCGATAGAGCACGTCGGCATCAAGCTGGCCGATGGGACTTGTGTATTCGCGGTATACAATCAGCCTAGGGATAGGTTTACGCAGGCTGACTTGGACAACCTGTGTAGTACTGGCCACAAGGTGTTGCTGGTCGGGGACCTAAACGCCAGGCGTCCTGAGTGGAGCGGCAAAACGCTGTGGGAATACTCACTCAGCAGTGACGTGGTAATTGTGCACTCTGATGAGCATACACATTACCCCTGGAACGGAGCCACTCCGACTATAATTGACTTGATAGTCAACAAAAATGTCAGGAATCTGAGCGAACTCAAGGCCATCCATGAGATGACTTCGGATCACGATCCGGTACTGTTTAGTATGAAATATCGAGGGGAAGACATTCCCCCCGTGGTCCGATATGATTACAAAAACGGTGACTGGGCCGAGTTTCGAAGGGTCATGAATGCCCGGACTTGCATAAAGTCCGGCATTCCTCGTGATGAAATTGAGGAAGTAACCCTCGCTCTGATTCGTGATATTCAGGTCGCTCGCGACCGGGCTATCAAGAAAATTGAGATCAGGAGAAACCGGAATATTGTTCCACCCGAAGTTCGGGCGTTAATTGTCTTGAAGAACTCTCTC